>OU342477.1:3776666-5185000 GCA_910589355.1 Parapoynx stratiotata
AGTTGAATTTCATTATAGCCATAATATTTTTATGAAAGTATGTCACAAATACTGACCAATAAGACATTACGAATGTCGTAATAGCAATGTATCTCTCGAAACAGAATCAGATGTAATTTGCCGATAATAGACTATCAGGAGCAGTCGTTGAGGAATATGCTTGTTATTTAAGATCGTCTAAGATGTGGTCTTATTAGACTTGTCCTACTCAGTTGCTTAATTTAAAATTAACCATCTTTTATAAATAATTTAGAATAAGAAAAATTTATTATTTTTAAAGATTTTAATTCCGGATTTCAATAATTGTTCTGAAAATTATACGTTTTGGCTAGGGACGGAGTTGAAAATTATACGTTTTGGCTAGGGACGGAGTTGAAAATTATACGTTTTGGCTAGGGACGGAGTTGAATATTGACATTGTGTTCTGTTCAACCCAAACGACTTGTTTTTGAAATGTTAAGGAACGTTGCATAATACACTTATAAAACGTCACGTCAGCTATGTCATCCGTTCGTAAAACTACTAGGGGGCCTTATCTTGAGAAGGACAACAAGAAACTCAGCAAGGTTTCATCATTTACATAAACGTCTAAGAACTAATATCTATATACAAATAATAAAACTGTACATAGAATAAAATGCTTAAAACCAAGTCAGGGGGATGTAAAAAGAGGGAAAATACCAAAAAAAAAAAATTTTTTTTGTTTCTCTGTCTGTGTGTTTTTACGGACTGATCTCCGAAATGGCTGGAGCGATTTCAATGACATTTTGAATGATACCTTATATCCCTGGTCAACATCTTTATTCCGAAAAATTAAAGGGTTCCTGTGGGATAATTAAAAAACACAGTAACTGCGGACGAAGTCGCGGGCAACAGCTAGTGTCTCCATATAATCCACATTGATTCATTTGTCTCTAATGAAAATTGAATTAAACAAGAGTGAAGGTATTTACCAATTAAATATAGAGCGCCGGACTAAAGCAGCGCACCATCTCTATCATAATAGATATAAAATTTTGTATTTTATACATAATGTATTTTTTTTTTGTATTTTATACATAATAATAATATTATTAATGACTTGCGGAACATGACTATTAATATGAATTGAAGCTAATTCGATGTCTATAATTAAACACCGAATATCTAATCTAATAGGTATATTTCAATTAAAATTTACAAGAAAGTTAAAAAAGTTTGAAGTTCATTTCATTAGGTAATATGTTTGTATTATATAATATGAAAGGATGCCCCGCAAGTGGGAGTAAACAAATTGACGTGATGATGAATCATTATTATACATGTTTTAAACAAGATTAGTTTTTAAATCCTAAATGACATTTTTAAGTTAAGACAAAAATAATAATGACAACCTCCGTGGTCTGTACGCCGCCGGTCTCAAGGCGTCGCCATCTCGAGGGGCCTCGGTAAGATCCCCGGTGGGGGCAGATGTTTGTGTGATGAATACAGGCATTAGTTCTCCAGTCTTGGATGTAAAAATATAATCTATTAAATATATTTATCCGTCATCTAGTATCCGCGAGACAAGCAGTATTACTTGTTTAAAATGGGGCTAGTTGATAGGTGTGAATATGTGAAGATATTTATTTATAAATTCTATACCAATTTGTACAGTTTCTCAGTAAAAAACAATGAATTGTGTAACGCCGCCGACTCGGTCCCACGCATGGCCTCCACTGGTCTCGATAACCCGTTTATTTTAACACAATCTAACATATTCTAAGCAATTAAGATGTTAAATTAGCATTAGCATGTTAAAACATTGCTTGGCTTGATTAAGCGAGTTCTAAGCAAGGACTGAGAAAATTTTTGCTGTATATAAACCATCTTTAAACTAAAACTACCTAAAATGGTTTACTATTTGTCAATGGATGTTATTTTTGAAAGCTGCTGTTTTGTTGAAGAATAATTGTTAGATGATGAGCATTAATATTTCTGTTACCTATCAAAGAAGTAATAGATTTAAGAGAAAGAACGAATCGACTGCTAAGCTGAATTGTGACAGCTTAAAAGGCATGTTGTTCCCAAGGCGTAGAGATATATAGAAATAGTTAACTAAGGCGAGGATTCTGTTTTGATGATTTTAGTATCAATTAGGGTCAATTTTCACTTTAAATTCATATTTTGAACTAAATGTAATAATAATTATCAAAAAGCAGTACAAATAATTACACGTATAACTAAGGTCATTGACTCATAAATATTAGTCTATAGAACCTAATTACAAAGGTATAAAATTAAAATATAATTGTTAGTTATGTCATAAGTCCATCTCATTGCAACTACGACTGCCGGCATGTCTTGGCATAACTGTTACACGTCAGCAGACAGATACTGAAATGTTTTATGTAATGTATAAACAAAAATGACAGCCATTCTGGTAGAAAATGGGTACCATTTCCTCTAAATAATTATAGGAACGGCTTAATAATTAGGTTACAAGAGCCTATGTTAGCAGTGGACAATCTATCTCTTGATTGCTCTGGTTATATTCGCTTTGACTAGTTAATTGAATTTGTGATAATGAAGTAAGAATTTCAACATTTCGTTTATTAACGTAAATAGTAAATACAATGATTTTATGGCACATAATCATTTACTATATTTTTAAATAAAAAAAAAACAATATGTTAATTGCCTTTGGTCACTTCCGACGATTGATATTATAACAGCTTTGACTACGAAAATGTGAAAAGGAAGTCTATAATTCAATTTTTTTTTGACATCATCGCAAATGACACGCTAATAATTTAAAACATTGTTATAAAATTGAAATTAAGCGCCTCGTTGATTCGCGATAAGTTAGAGTTCTTAATGCATCCATCCATCCAATTACATAGTTAATCAAGCATCCGAAACTAATACACTACGTTGAAACAATGGCGTCTGCGGCCAGTCGCTTTTGTTCGTGTTTCTCACGGAAGGGCGGTGACACACTTACCTACATGTTGCGTTACAGTGATAAATAAGGCACGTATATTTTATTTATTTTAATTACTATTTCGATTTAACCCCTCATTGCACTACCTGCTGCCCTACTCTAACCATATTTCAATGGATTGGAATAAGAATTCTGTCATTGATCACTATTGAAATTAACAAAATCGCCAAATTCCATATTAAGCGGTTATTATGTGAACTAACTTTCTGTTGTCTATTTTCTGTTGTAATTTTGCTACTCACAACCGATGACAGACCATGGCCATCCAATATTCAATATTTAGCGTCAAATTCCATTAGAGAGTAGCTTAATACGAAATCAATGTGGCGCTTTTGTTACTTTCAATAGTGTTCAATGACAGATATCCAATCCATTGAAATATGGTTTCAGAGTAGGGCAGCTGGATATATACAATATCTTTCTGCTCTTTTCTCACTCTAGGTAAAGCCTGCACTTTAGGCCTTCCTCTACCATTCTATTTCGTCTCTTGTCGGCTCAGTGTCTACTTCTTTTATTCTAATGTCATTATTCACGAATTTAATCCACTGCTTCTTTGGTTTTTCTATCATTCGTCTTTGATGTGCGATGACACACACCATTTTTTAAAAGCAAAAACAATTAAGTAATGTCTCTCTTAACAATTCCCTACAGGTTATTTACTTCTGACATAATTGGAATATATTAAGTTCATGATGCAACTCTATTTGTAAACTGAGGTCAAGGACATTGTCACCGTGACCTTTAAGACAATAATATTTATTGGCTTTTGTGAAAAGCCTACAAATTAAAGGAAGGAATACATACATATAATCACGACTATTATCCCTAAGGGTTAGTCAGAAACTAGGCAAAGTTGTGTTTTAGTTAATTTTTAGTTAAACATTGAATTTTAAATAAATTATTCGTACAATATTTTTTGATTTAGAAGTGTAAGTAAAAAGTTTGTTTTTCAGAAAAAATATGATTTTTATCCCAAACACACATTTTCTAATTCCACAGTCAAGAAGAAACGCCAACAGAAAGTATACAGAATGACGCAACTTGGCAACATTTAGTGGGCAACCAATGACCTTTAACTAACTAACCTTAAAATTCAGAATCCAATAATTTTAACTGCATTACCATCCAGCTTATAGCGGCGACGAGCTCACCACCTGTCACGCTGACTGTAGTCACTGCTTGGTGAAGGGCGGACTAAGGCAGTGGACTGGTTTTGCGGTGCCTTTGCTTAGTCTCTGACTAACCCATAGGGGATAATATGTATACGTGATTATATGTATGTATCTATGCAATAATTTTTAACAAGAATTTTCCAAAATTCTAATTATAATAGGTATAATTAGAATTTTGGAAAATTCTTGTTATTATATATTATATTCTACGAGTATTATTGGCATAGTTTCTGTACTGAACTAATGAATTAAACAAACATAGGTTGTAAACATGAGAACTAGGGTCAATAGTCTTTGTAATTCTGACTCATCGAGACAATAACAAGCAATACAAATTGTAAACTGATACTTTATAGACTTTTTTATGATCATTTAAAAAAAGGTTTGTATTTATTTAGAAAAAAAAAATTTGGGTAAGTGAAGTGAGTTGATTATGCTGATGAAGTTCTTACAACATTTTAGAACTCGCGCAAGCTATAGACTTCTTCAGCTAGCCTATTCAATATCAACATGTATAAAAGATATTTTCCTGAGGCATTCACATCTATCAACTAGCCTCATTTTAAGCAACTAGTGCTGCTCGTGTTACAAAAACTAGATGACGTATAAATATATTTAATAGATAAAATAAATAAATATCCTCAGACATTCACACCTATCAACTAGTCCCATTTTAAGCAAATAAATGCTGCTTGTGTTACGGATACTAGATGACGGACAAATATATTTAATAGATAAATACACATAATTATACAGAATATATATAATATTATACATATATAATGAACATCCAAGACTGGAGAACAAATGTCTGAAAATTCGTCACCCAAACACTTGCCTCCACTGGGTATCGAACCCAGGACCTCTCTAGATGGCGACGCCTTGAGACCGGCGCGCGGCGTACAGACCACTCGACCACGGAGGTCGTCAAGATAACACATTCGTTAAGATCAAGATTAAGAATTGGGACGGGCGGGGCACTACTCGTTCAACAGGCCGCGGGGAACGCGGGTTCGATCCTACCGCCTGTACCACTGAGTTTGAATAAAACTTATGTACAGTTGATTGTGAATATCGCTTGCACCACATTGTGCCCGGTGCATGGCACTCGCCACCAGTTATATGAGTACCTAACATATTTGGCGAAATGTGGGTTTTAAACACCTCTGCCTACCCTGATGATATGTTATGTTATATGTGAGAATTATATTGGTCCTACGCGGGTTTTTAAGGTGATAAGTAAAATATAGGCCTGATTTAGATAATTTCACACCTGTTTGAGATTTCATCACACGTAATTAATAGAGACTTTATTTTTTTTATTTGCTTTTGTCGTGTCTTGTTTCGATAGTCCTGCTAGGGGAGCTAGAGGGAAGATTGTCAACAATTGTCACCTCAAACTGTCATCTGTCAAACCTATTTGGCTAGCATCGATCCTTACATTACCTAGTGACCCGGCTTTGTAATAAATGCACCGTGACAGCGTTACGTCATCCGTACGTAACGTCTTCGCTTTCTATCGACCTTTGACATTAATGCGAACCTCTCAGATGTATCATTTTTTGTGATGTATGACTGTGCCGTAGTAACTAGGCTTGTTAACGAGGTCAAGAAAGTACGATAACTTTATCGGATTCAATCGATATATCGTTGAGATTGTAAAGTTGCGACAAATATATTATACCGCCATCAACAATAATAGCTATTAGCAAAGCTTGGTTAGGAATATTCAAAATCTCTATTATTATCTTTATTTTGCCATTAATTTTTATTTCACGTCAACGTTTTTGAAATAAAACTATTTGGAATGATTTTAATGGAGTACGTATTGTAGGATGTCATTTAATCAACATGATTTATAATTAATACAATAAAATAAGTAAAGATTCGATAAAGCTTAGGATTTTTTTATAATTATTACAGGTAAGCTCTTGAACGAAGGAAGCGAGCTTCACCAGTAATCCTCAACAACTGAGGAACCGGCAATCTCACCTCTGATTGCCGGATCACAGCAATGCTTATAACATTGTTAATATGGCGACCAATTAAGGTATGGTGAAACATAAAATAAATAAAATTTATTATTGAGACTTAACTGTTCATATTACTAGTTTAGGCAGAAGGAGAAAGAAGAGCCTTAATGCTTTTGAGAATTTTTATTTAAAAAAACTATCAATAGAATTTTTATTTAAAAAAAATATCAATAGAATTTTTATTTAAAAAAAATATCAATGAAGAAGAGCGGTAACGATACGTTAAAATATGTGCTTGAAAGTTATTTGAGCTCTATTGACGCTATTATGCCGTCAAATTCTCCCAAGCCGCCATTGTTGTTCACCCGCGTTTTAATGATACGTAACGAAATAAATAAACACTGACGTTGTCTTCATGCGTATGCGAAGCCACTAAATCCATACTAATATTATATATGCGAAAGTTACTCTGTCTGTCTGTCTCGCTTTCAAAACTAACAAACCAATTTAAAAAGAAATTTGGTACACAGATAGTCTAGAGCCTAAGAAAGGACATAGGGTACCATTTATCCCGATATTCCCTTGGGAACGGGTTCCATGCAGGTGAAGGTTAAAAAAATTAATAACGTTTAAAAAAATTCAGGCTTTGCTTCTTATAATAGAGTAGGAGTATATTTTCAATTCCATCAATTGAAACTACTGTTCCAATTTGAAAAATCTTTCAGCTTTGAAAAACCTATTTATTGAGGAAGGCTACAGACTACATACCATCACACTATCTCAATGTAACTATTCTGCGCTAACGAAGTCGCGGGCAAAAGCTAGAAGGTATATTATAATTTAAAAGTATTGCTGAAGTAAATGTATTTTCAGCTTCAGGTATTTCCTATTATTTTCAGAAGACCTAAGTATAAAACTGAGAGTGGCTCACACGACGATTTCAAGGTAAATCCATTTCGGAAGCAATTATGGTGTCGGTAGGAGCAGATGTTTGTGTGATAAATATGATTTGACATCCAGTCATAGATACTAATATGATTATTTAGTACATTTCTGATATCAATTCAGTAATTAATGTGTGACATAACAGAAACTCAAAAGCTTCTTACTATGCGTTAATTGATAGATGTGAATAACAACAGATAATATCAAACCTATTAAACAAACTTGTACCCCAATATGAATATTATGATAATTCACACAATTAACATAAAATTCATAACTACGACAAATAAATTTGGAATATTATTAACACTTCTACTATTCCGTAACAGTTGCTAGCATTGTCTCATAAATGTTGCCAGTTCAAGCAAATATTAGTAAAAAGTTTCGTCACAGTTTTACACAAATCAAACAGCATGAACTTTGTGAAATGGAAAAAATTATACATGTTATTGTGATAAGGTTTCAAAATGTTATTGCGCCATCGGAAGATCTCTGGCAATGCCGTTTTGAACACCATGTCTTAGTACTACTTAATATTTAACAACAACTTATGTAATGATATTGTACAATTTCTTACGAGGTATTATTTTTGTCATTAATTAACTAACGCTTACATGCATTTAAATTGGTTAAGGTATGTATATTTTAATGATATACCAATAGATACATTATAATGTTATAATATATGATACACTAGCTTTTGCCCGCGGCTTCGCTCGCGTTAAGAAGTATTATTATCATACCTAATCAAAATCCTTTCTTAGGGGATGCCTACTTCATAGTAGCTTTATGCATGCAAAGTCTCAGCCCGATCCGTCTAGTGGTTTGGCCTGTGCGTTGATAGATCACTGTCAGTCTGTAGATTCTAGACGATATGAATTCTATAATCGGAATTAAATGTACAGGCTGGAAAATTTTTACGGGACTTGGAGGGGCAACTAACTTTTCTCAGAAAAGCTTACCCAGTTTTTAAGTAAGAGTTTTTTTTTGAGTAAACTGAGAATGCAGATTAGTTTCTTCTTGAAATAAAAAGTATATTTCCTATAAGTAAATTAAGCTATTTTAAATATTTCAGGTACTTCCCTTCCAGAGCCCACATACATTTTCCATCCTGCATTTTTGGAACATATTCTATACGAGTATTTATTATGTATGGAACTGAATGTATGTAGAAAAAACGACTGCCATTGTCGTTTATTTCATATTTGGGGCTCTGCTTTTATAAATAATTAATTAAAAATAGTACCTAACTACTACTTGAATATATTATAAATGAATAAACAAACGTACGGATGTATTGTTAGAGTTCTACCGAAAAGCAGCGACAGGCAGCGGCGGCGGTAGCTGAGTTGGGACAGACGGCGTACTATTCGTTCGAGGGAATCGCGAGTTCGGCCCTGTACCACTGAGTTTCAATAAACTTATGTAGTTTATTGTGAATGTCGTTTTCCTCACTTGTGCCCGGTGCATGGCAACAGGCTCGCCATCACTTACATGGGGACTATACGTATAAACTTGTCGGCGCTATAGCTATATTAGCGACTCTAAGCTGTTATTGCGCTATTTCCTGGGCAAATTTAGTGTCTGTCTCTTATTAGTGGTTTTTGTTCTCGAAATTCTTACTCGTTGACTCACAGTCAATAATTTTAAATATTAATCAATTTTATTCATATGGAGTTAACAAAGTTATTGAGAGCTTACCGGAAAACATAATATCTGCAGTTCAAGTTACCAGTTCATGTTTATTTATACAGTATAAGTTTATTTAAGGCACTATTTTGTGGCTTAATATACCAATAAATAAGATATAAGTGACGTGATCTCGGCATTCTTATTTACTGCCTCTCCGTCACAAACTGAACGAAATGTGAGTGCTAACAATTCTGTCTACCCCTTCGGGGAAAAAGCGTGATGATGATATGTTATGTGTGTTATGTCGGCGTAAAAATAAAGCCTTTTCCTACTATGTTCTAAATTCCACGCATACAAAGTCGCGGGAAAAGCTAGTTGTCAATAATGATGAAGCCAAAGCGATGAATCCAGTCATGAATGGAGCATGACTGTATGTAAATAAAAAATAACATCGTACGTATGACATAACATATCCACCGAATAGACTCCGTTTCTCACAATATACTGGAAACTAATCTGATCTTGCGAATTAGACCAAACAGTTTTTTAAAGTCACGTGCCCAAGCAAAATGATAAACTTTGCTATTGTGTCTGTACAGATACTAGCGATATAAAAACGACAAAGTATTAAAATGCAGTATGGGCTGTACTCGTAACTACGACATATTTGTAGGCATAAATGTATGTTGTCGTTGTCCCAAGGCAATCTTAGCTATACAGTCATATAATAAAACTGTAAAGGTCGAATGTCTGTACATAGAAAAAAAAATACTTATATCACGTCAGGGGGAAATAACATTTTTTTAAATTTTTTTGTTTCTCTGTCTTTTTGTCGGTTTGTATGGGCTAATCTCGGAATAGTTAAAAAACCATAGAAACTGCGGACGAAGTAGCGGGCAACAGCTAGTAGAAATTAATAATTACGTTTAGTAGCAGCCTGTAGCGTGCGGACCATCCGTACTAATGAGCTCGGTTCGGACGCTCGTACGAACCGACCGTGTATGTCTAAATACAGCATTATCTGGAAGAAGGATAAAGAAGAAGAAAGGACATGTTGTGCCGCCGCCACCTAGAGGAAAAGGGCAAGAAGAAGATCTTGGCTTCCGAAGATCGGAGGAACTCGATCTCACATAGTTTTGGTTACATCTGTAACGAGTCGCTATATTAGCGAGTATCAGCGACTCTTTGCTGTTATTGCGCTCTTCTATGGCCATTTTCTCTTTGTTTCTGTTTTTAAACTTACCGTCTTTCTTTTTTTTCATTGTTTTGCTCGCGAATTTTATTCCTATCAGAGTCAGTGTCAGGAGCGGTTGGCTCGAAGAAAATTATTATATAAATATTATAAATAACAATAATAATTTTTAATAATAAAATAATGATACGAGTAATCTGTAACGTTATTGTTCTAGTTTTAATTAGTTTACCAAAGGCACTATTGTATTTAGCCATACTTTTGATAATATCTTTAAGTTTTATATTCAGTGATTTGTAAAATTTACCTTTTTTATAAGTTGTTTCAGTGTGCCTTAGTTTTTATTAATACATTTTCAAAAAATACATTTTTTTTTTTCTGCGGCATCAACCACGTCACACATCTATGGCAAAGATACTGTCTTCAGTACAAAAACCAAAGCATAAACTTCTTTGCCACCGAGATTCCTAAACATTTTAGGCACAATAAATGCGGCATCTCACCTGTCTGATGGTTGTCTGTACCTATTTACGCTGTAACACAGAAAAGTTGAGTATTTGATAATCATTCGACAGAAAGTTGCACTTTCGTTCGAGAATATGTGTTTTTATTTACAGCCAGTTTCTCGTCATGTGGTGTTATTGAGGACGTGCATCACTTGTTATTGGAATGTGTCAATATTCAGACGGACATTAAATTAAATTTATAATAAATCTATAACTTTTATAAACTGTTACAGTATAAAAAGTGGTTTTCCGTATTTTGTCCTTGACTATTTTGTGTTTTAGATTGTGTCTAATATTAAAACATAAATTGCAAAATTAATAGTTATTATAAAATGTTCGCATTGACTTTTATTACAGAAGCCCATTATTATGCATAATATTAATTAGAGCCGTGTGGTAGCGTCTCATTAAAAGAATACTACCAACCCATCTCTTCCCGTAGGTGTCGTAAAAGGCGACAAATGGACATAGAGACTGTACAACATTCAATAGCTTATAGCGGCGACGGGCTCACCACCTGTCGCGTTTGCAGTCACTGCTTGGTGAAGCGCGGACTATGGCAAAGTCTGCTTTTGCGGTACGTTTACCTAGTCTCAGACTAACCCAGATAATAATCGTGATTATATATATATGTATATATATTAAACTATAGGCCGGCTGTAATGGCAAAAAAATTGTGGAGGCCTATGTCCAATAGTGGGCTGATCATAATGATCTCTGACAAGAGTGATGACCATATGAAGACCACTGAAGGCCCATCGAACTATCACTCTGTGCTATAGAAACCATATTATTATTATTGTACCGTGTTGCTCCTTAATTGCTTTGAAACATGTATTATGATAATTTTCTATACTCCGTTAAATAATTTCTGTACCCGGATATAATTATTATTACCTATTAAATCCCACATCGTGTTTAATTATTAAATTACATATGATAAAATCGATAAACAATAAGCGATTTAATAATTATACACTGGTACAGTAAACTCACAGTAAAGATTGGTTAAAATCTATATATCTGCCGAAATATTTAAAATATACGAATACAGAATAATATATAATAATGCTACTACTACTAACCCATCTGTTCCCTTGGGTGTCGTAAAAGGCGACTAATGGACATTGAACTGCACAACCATCCAATAGCTTATAGCGGCGACGGGCTAACCACCTGTCACGCTGAGTGCAGTCACTGCTTGGTGAACGCGGACTATGGCAATGGACTGCATTTGCGGTACGTTTACCTAGTCTCAGACTAACCCATAGGGGATAATAGTTGTGATTGTATGTATGTATGTATATATTACAAATAATGAGGATGTTTTAACACCTCTGCCTACGCCTTCGTGGAAAAAGGCGTGATGATATGTTATATTTTATATTACAAATCAGAAAGGAATAAATAAAACTTTATATTACATTATTAACAACACCTCTTTAATATAAGCATATGTGACGAAAAAAGCAAAAGTCAATATAAAAATCTTTCCAATAAATAATAATAATAATAATTCCGCTAAACCTAAACAGTCAAACAACTTCCATGAATGTTACTAGTAATGAGGATATACAAAAACGAAAAATTGAAAATTGGATAACGAAAGTCCTCCATGGACGACATGCTCATGATCTGGAACAGTCCCACGTAGATCCAATAGCTTCAAACAAATGGCTAAAAGTAGGTAATCTGTTTCCTGAAACCGAAGGATTCATGGTTGCAATACAAGACCAAATCATCAATACTAAAAATTACAGAAAATATATAATAAAAGATGCCACAACCACAAATGATAAATGCCGTAAATGCTACAACCATCCAGAGACCATCCAACACATCACAGGAGCATGCACAAACCTCACACAAACCTACACACACAGACACAACCAAGCAAACATTATTCACCAAACACTAGCACTCAAACACAAACTCATCCAAAACACAGACACACCCTATTACAAATACGCACCCCTAACAGTTCTAGAAAATAGCTCATATAAACTATACTATGACCGCGCAATACTTACCGACCGGACCATTCACTACAACAGGCCAGATATAATTTTAAAAGATAAATTACGGAAGACTTCATATTTAATAGACATTGCAGTACCCAACACCCACAACCTTCAAAAAACCATAGCAGAAAAAAATTATAAATACACGGATCTCAGAGAAGAAGTTGTATGAATTTGGAAACAAGACAAAGTGTACATAATTCCTATAGTCCTCTCTGTTACCGGTGTTATACCTCGTCATCTCCATCACAGCCTCAAAATGTTAGACCTCAATGACACGCTATATATAACTCTACAGAAAGCCGCCATCCTCAACACTTGTAGAGAAAACCAGCTTCGAGCTGAGATGTAGAAAATACAAGTAAAAATAATAATAATCATTTATTCCTCACCATAATTTTGTACAGATTGTGTCGTAAAATATAATATTAAGTATACTTGTTTACAAACATAAGTATTTAAAAGTAAGTAGGTGAATTAATCAAATTATGGCGGGTTGACTCCTGAACTAGGATGAATCCTGTATTTCAATGAATCACCCCTCCTCCCGGTTGAGATAAATACACGATATACAAAACGAAACACAATAATAATATAACATTTCTTATCAAATGAAATATATTCCATTTTATTTACAGGAAATCGGTACTTAAACAAAATTGAAACCTTAATTACAGCACACAAAGTTCAATATTAATGTAAACTTAAACGTTTACAAGCGCCATTTACATAACTCTAAAGACAGAAGACCGCAGACAAAAATAGGCCCTAATAGTTTTGCGGTAAGTTCGTAATTCAATTTATTTTCGTTTCTGGTCAACACTTTTACTATCACTATGATGAATTCAAACAGATTTTTATTATTCGTCTTACGATTAGATTTGGTATAATATTGTATACGTCGGCATTTGGCGTGACTCTTAATAAGGAATGTTCTCTCACTCTTTAATTTACCATTTTTCTAATAAAGTTAGAGAGCCAAAGTTAGTTTAACTATAGATTTATACGTATACAGTTAATTATTATAATTAAAATATAAAATAAGTCATAAGTTATATATAATAAGTTATAATAAGGTAAGCAGTTTACTTTGGGTTAGTTATGTACCTATATGGACTACTTTATCTTAAGGTCAGTTTTTTGATCCGTTCTATATCTCCACCTACCACGTCACAAATGCTTTGACTTATTTCCCGAATTCCGTAATATACCTGAGAGTACATACAAATCTTCTATATTGTTTTATAAACGACAGCCAGCAATTTATCGCCATTACTGTCTATTGATCGCCGTGGGCGTCCATAGACCTATCACAAAGGTGTATGGATGGATCTACTGTTTTTCCACCATCAATTCAGATTGACTGGTAATACTAATGATTTTTTGTCATCAATGTAATAGGAATGTGGAATTGTTGGAGAAGCCCACGGCCATTACAGGCATAAGTCTGTATTATTTTAGCTTTTGGTTTTTTTTGTGTCTAGAAAATCGTTAGAATATTTTCCAGAGACTTTAAAAAAATACTATGAATATTTATATATTTTTTTATTTTCAATTTTCAAGAAGTAAAATTAATATAGAAGTTGTTTTTTTCTCATAAGTACCTTACACGAAATATATACAAGCATTATACAAAACATTCTGCCTTTCACCCAGGGGTTAATAACATCTTTCCACTTGTTGCGGTTAGAATATTATTTTCGCTTCATTTGCTTAAAAAATATAATAAGAATGTTGTAAAAAACATGTATTACACACATCGTGATCATATAAATATTATTATGTTCATCAATCTTTTACATACAGAATGTAAGTTACTACAGTATACATGCTTGTAATAAATGAAAATTAAAAATAAAATTGAAAAGTATTTACGCATGGAGATTGACTGTTTGTTTCAGTATTGGTTTCAATTTCCTCAAATAAATGGCCCATTTTCGATTTAGTAACTGCTATTCGGTCACACACACATGTTTTTTAGTTATCTCACGTAGTATCAGAGCTGACAGCCCTACTCAATTGACTCACTTCTACAGACTACTTACGGATGCGTGGCTCATTAGCCAACGCTGAGATAACACGTAACAATGGGTCCGTATGACCCCACATTTATATTATTATGCTTATGATTAAACACTTCGTGTCTGACGGTAATTGCCTGGTAAAAGTAATTATTAACTGTTAACTAAAAGCTAAGGCTATTAATGTTATTCGAATTTTGAAGAGACCATGCCAATCGGAAATAAATTACAAAAAAAAGAAAATTTGCAAATATTTTACATATTTGACTCCTCTTTTGAAATTGATTATAACTGTGTAAACAAATACGTGTCTTTTGTATCCTCTGGACAGCATACATACATACATCACGCCTATTTCCCCGAAGGGGTAGGCAGAGGTGAACTAGCACCCACGTTTCGCCAACTATGTCAAGTCACATGTAATGTTGGCGAGCCTATTGCCATTTATCGGGCACAAAAGTCGCAGTACATTGCTATTGCTAGGTGTTATAAGAGGAACGCCCATTCCTCATCATTGATTTATCCTTAGTCGCCTTGTACGACACCCACGGGAGAGAAAGAAATACTAAAAAAGCTGGAATGTGCTTAGACTATTTAAAAATAAAATACAGTAACGGGCATTACAAAAAGAATTATCTACAGCATTGGACTACAGTACAGGTAGATAATAATAATGATTTAAATCCAGTTATAATGATACACCGCGTATGAGCAGTTCGTCAATACTGCGTAACTACGGAAAAAAGGAAAAATGAAATATCGCGTCTACCGATTCTAAACGTCTATGGCTTATACATTTATTTATAGAAACTCATTTTTATTAGGAAATCCGATTTCTGATACTTTCCGCTAGAGACGCTTTTCACGTTTCCCATAGAATTGAGTTTCTTAACGCAACTAAAAAAGTTTTTTCAAATCGGAATCAACCGCAGATGCCCGGTATTAACCAAGTGCCCATACGCGGTTGCGTACGCGCAACGACACATTCCTACAATAATTTATGACTTTTGGTTATACTATTTACTATTTCGGTTAAATAAATACATAATATTTTTCTTCTTCAACTTATTTGTATCTATATTGCATAATATCTCTCCATGAGGTAAAATCATAGAAAATGCATTGTTACATTGACTTTAAGGCAATCTGACATTATAAACATACAGTAATTAAATACACCTATGCTAATTTAAATTAATCACATATTATTCACATATATTTTTGTGTCACTAATAAATTATTTTCTTTCTTTCTTTCTGTCTTTCTTTCTTTCTTTCTTTTTTTTTTCTTTCTATTTCACCAGCTTTCTCTTAAGTATTGTTTAAAACGTAAAAGTTAATACGAGGTATAAAGTGAAAGAGGACATAAAGATTTCACATTAGATTGCCTTATACATTACAAAACAGTTAATAAAAATATCACTTGCATAATTCTAAAGTATAATGCAACATTTGTAACATATCACTATTAATGACTGCTTTGTCTCATATATTATATGTCGTGGTTTACAGATTTGCTGATAGTAATTTCGTTATGAATAATCTCCTATGAACTTTATGAGTAATCGTTTTCGTGTGCATGAATAATCCATTTATTAATTATGCATAAATTATAAAATTTTCAAAGTTATGAATATTTATATTCAATACTTGTTATTTTTGTATTAAAAAAAATGTCGAGTTATGGAATATTTTAGAGAAGTGATAAAAATTCTTAGTTTCACTACGATTATTTATAAATTAAATGTTCAATTATTTGGGAATTTTAAAATTATTTTGCTATGTTCATTCTAATAATGAAATTGGCCAGTGTTGTGTTGTTGATTTGGCACTGATAGTTCGGTAAATCATGTTGAGCTTCTTCTTTGTAACTTTAAAACTGTATACCATGTTTTTAGCAAAAGTATTCATTTTAAAAATTGCATGGCTTGACACCCTAAACTTTTTCTATTATTCTTAAAAAACAGTACGTTTAAGCTATCGTTACATAACTTGGAGATACATGGAGGGCAGCGAAAGCCAAGTTGGAAAGCTGTGAGGTCTTAAGTTCATCTCTGTATGGTGCATGGATACAGGCTAGCTCCCTTACTACTATACGATCTTAAACGTATAGGTATTATGTATAGTGCAATTCACGAAAGATGACCACAAATGGGGCCGTCTGCGCATTTTCATTCATAGAGAAAACACCTAAGACAAAATATGATTTTAATTAGTGAAACTTATTATAACGACGTATATGTATAGACGCATCCCGCCCGCCCTATACCCCATTGCTCTAAAGCGACCACAAAAGACGACCGCCATTTGTGGTCATCTTTCGTGAACCGCACTATATATATATATATCAGGCGAATTGTGATCTTAAACACATCTTTTAGACTCTGAAAACGCTTAGAAGATTTGGACTTTGGTTATTTCGGAATCTCCTGGAGGCGTACCCACTAAAAAATTGAGGGTGTTCCTTACTTTCTATTTAGCTATGTAAATTCAAGTGTGATCATATAATTATGGTAACTTTATGAAAAAAAATGAAGTGAAAGGTTTTATTTCAGAATTCTTACAGATTCCATATAAATTGTTAGTAAAACTTAAAATTAGGTTTAGTTTTGACATGTATGGAAGCCAGTGTGTCAGGATAGGGCTGTCCATTCTGTCGGCGATCACCTTGAGGAGAGTGTTACTACAGCCACGCACCAATCAATTTAATTTTCAAATTAATAAATAACAGACAAAATAATTACTAAACTTTATTTCAAAAGATGTAAAACACATTTTTTATTTTCAATTCAATATTCAATTAGTGTTAAACATTGTCAGTCTATGTATGAGAATGATGAATGGTTTGTCCATAATTTGTCGGCTCACATATTGATTCTATTTGCTGTCATCGCAGAGGTGATTCAATTAGAGTTGCTCAATCAACATGTACCCTAATAGCTAGCATGATGGATGGTTATTTAAAGATCTAAGTCAAATATCAAGGGTTATGTTACACCATTTATTTATGTAATATTTATTTTGTACATTACATTACTTGAACATGTATATAACTTGAATCATATTCGCGTCGTAACCCTAAAGGGATACGAAGAGATATATTAAATTTGGATTCTTTTACTAGAAGTAAATGCTTATAAACTTTAAGTTAAGTGGTTTAATACAACGATTTTATATTGTCACCATCTCTAAGGTCTCGCATTCGTGTCCATTTTTAACATTCTACATATAAAAAAACATTTCTATCCATGCCTCGATGTTTTTTTTATATGTAGAATGTTAGAAATAACAGGTATATTAAAAAAAAGCAATAACGCTTTTTTTATATACCTGTTATTTCTAATATTTGTTATTAAGCCATCATATAGAGTCACATAAGCCCGCACATGCGCACTGTTTTTAAATTGTGTTAGTTGACAGGTAAGATTGACAGATCTTAGCAAAATATTTATTATAACAGCAACAAACGCTTATCCAAAAAAGGTCAAAGCTTAACATACTGTTAAATTAAAATGAAGACTACAAGTTCTCAAACAGGCTTTGCCACTCTAGTCAAAGGTCAAGGGAAGATTCTTAGCAATAATAGTTCTAATAATTAGTCTTAGTTTAGTTTAAACTAAAAACAAATATCAGTGGTGAAGGTTGATTAGGGTGAGTTTTTTGATCTGTAGTAATAGTTACCACAGTTAAAACCTAGACCAATAGCGTCAATGAAAACGCCTAAATGTGTGACGTTATCTTGACAAATTGTTTGCGATAAAAATTCGAAGCAATATACATCAGCTGTGCCGCCAGCCGCCATGTTACTAATCCCAGCACCGTGTTGTGGTTAAATTGTCTTTGATTAATTAACTATAGTAATATATGAAAATTCGACTATTGGACATGCTGTCATTATCACGACATCGTACGTTTTCGCCATTGGTTTTTCGCCATATTTTAACCTACTGGTCAACCTGACCACGGATCAAAAACCGACCCTAAGAATAGTCAATGTTGATTATTATATATACAGGTTGTTTAATTTGAATTTGAATTAAAATAATTTAACTTGTAATGGTTTGTGTTAAAATGTTAGCATTGAACACCTGAATATGTGAGTCATTTGGAAGGCATAAAATTCACATAACTTTGAGATACACGCGTTTGAAGCAAAATGTTAGAATATTAACTTAATCTGATTTAATAAATGAAAATCATTTATAATATTAGATCGTCCTCAGTCTATATACGTCCCACTCTGCTGGGCACTGGCCTTTCTCATGGAGGACCACATGAGGAGCTCAATATTATATATTATAATATTAATAATATATTATATTATAATAATAATTTCATTTACATGAAAATGTGTGTATGGATGAAGCTGTATAAGTTATAAACTGTCGTAGGTGCCTATGACCATCTCCAGACAGGATTAAATAAAAATGTAATAGGAATAATTATATATTATCATGTTAATGCGTTGTTTACGGAAATATAAAGTATTTACTAACTGTCGGGAAATAATCGAATCACGGGATCACGGTCACTTTTTGTTGCATCGAATCAGAGCGAGATGGAATGAGACTTTGATCCGACAGTTGTGATGGGTTTTGGATAATGAAAACCAATAAATACTGAGACTTATGCTAATTTATGAAAAAATCCTGTGCTACAAAAAGGCTTAATATTGGGTCCTTACCTATGAAATTGGTGTTTTTGTCTCTCTTAGTATTTTGTCTGTAACTATTAAGATTCAGAGTTTTGACGATCTCCGTGCTCGAGTGGTCTGTACGCCGGTCTCAAGGCGTCGCCATCTCGAGAGCTCCTGGGTTCGATCCCCAGTGGAGGCAAGTGTTTGGGTGATGAATTTTCAGACATTTGTTCTCCAGTCTTGGATGTTTATATATATGTATATATATTCAGGATATAATGTATTTATCTATTAAATATATTTGTCCGTCATGTAGTATCCGTAACACAAGCAGCATTGAGTTGCTTAAAATGGAACTAGTTGATAGGTGTGAATGTCTTAGGATATTTATTTATTATTATTATTACATATTATTATCTTTGGATTTGTCGGTGTGAAGAAAACTGAAAAAAATTTAGTATGGAAAATGCAGAATTCCCCAGAATCTGCATACAAAACATCAATTTCATAGGTAAGGACCTAATATAATAGCTTAACGGATCTATGATACATAAAAAAAATTGTGTCATACATCCGTCAACCTACAAACGTCCCACCAGTGCTGGGCTTTGGACTTTCTAATGGAGAAATGAGGAGTATGAGCCGTTACACCACGGTTGGCAGTGGGCAGAAACAGTTGGAATAGCGAATAGATTAACGGCTTAACGTTCCTTTCGAAGCACGGAGGAGTTCGAGATCACAAAGTTTGGTCACCCATGAGTCCCATAACCAAGGCGAAGGTAGCTTTGTTTTCGATATCGAAAGCCAAAGCGTACTAACCACTACGCCATATCATCTTTACGTCATAGATCCGATGATCCGATTCTCATACCACTCTAAGCATTAACCTAAATATATTCCTAATCTAGATTAAGCTAATTCAGTTTTCTATTATTACATTGGATCTGCAAAATGTTGAAATCACGATAAATCTATCTAATGCTTACGTTACACATACTGTATATACAATACAAATCGCAAATACCTTTTAAGCCCTTATAAGCATAGCTGCTTAATATTCATTGTACAATCCATTGGCATGTAGATGATAGTAAAGGTCGTCTCCATTATCTAAAACATTATACACCTTACTATTTCCTTTATAAGGTATAATTTTCAAAGTAGCTCATTCAATTCTCACGAGGATTATCCTTAGAACCATACATATAATAGAGGTCTCTAAGTTCATACGTTAAAGCTTATTTTTGCTTGAAAGTATTGATGAAACAAATGCAATAAAGTTCACGCTTTGATAGGTTTTCATAGAGGTTAAATGTACATGATAAAGTATAGATTATGTTATTTAATTGTAATTATCGATTTAACTAGAGTATTTCATTCGTAATTGTCAATTATTGAGCTATTTTGGGTCTGTGGTTCGTCCTCAGCCTATATACGTCCCACTGCGGGGCACAGGCTTTCCTCGTGGAGAAACACATGAGAAGTATGGGCCGTATTACCACCACGCTGCCTGGCCCAACGCGGTTGAATTTAAGCGAATTGCTAATGAGATGACTACTCGCACAAGAGTTTGCCGGGTTGATACCCATTTGTACTAACAAGTGAATAAAGACGATAGATAAATATTGTTATGAAGTTATGAAGTTCCCCACAAATAGAATAATTACATCACAATATTTTAACCAAAACTAAAATTTCTCAAAAAAATATTTATTTTATAATATTTTTGTAATTTACACTCATTAGGCTAATACAGTAAATAATTACTTTCAGATGGACCATATACTTATTTGTCTCCATAACGATACGATACAATAAAAAAAATGATCATCTATAACATACATACATACAATAACGACTATAATCTCCTATAGGTGACTAGGCAAAAGCACCGCGAAAGCAGTCCGCGCGTCACCAAGCAGTGACTGCACTCAGCGTGGCAGGTGGTGAGCCCGTCGCCGCTATAACCTATTGGATGGTTGTGCAGTTCTAAGTCCATTGGTAGCTTTTTCGACTGAGCCGGTCCACACGGCTTAGTATAAAGCAAGCTATTATTAAACATTTTCATTATGTTATGTTTTTCTATCACGCGACTGTATAATACAATACTGTATTATGTAGTAAAGAACACATGAATGATCTATTATTTAATCTTAACGCCAGTCTGTTTATAAATTATATTACTATTGTTGAATATTCTTGAGAGATTGTTTATTACCTATTTTTCCTTAGTCTTAGATTTCCACATAAAAACAGATTTCACCCGATATCTATCACTACTAGGACGATTCTTGCGAAATAAAATTATTATTATTGATGTTGCCTTAGGCATATTTTTTGTATTCTCGATTTTCAGGTTTGAAATTTTTGTTAGGCTTATGTTGAAATGTGACTTCGAGTGTACATAAATATAGATTTGTTTTTCAACTGACAGAACAATTTAAATATCAAAAATTCTATGTTTGATCATATGAAAATTAATTCGAAAGATATCAGAGATCGCTGATATGAAATTTGCTTATAAAGATTATAATTTATATAATTAACATAATTATCCTTTCATACTATATGTATGACCTTATATGTATATATGAAAAGATAAGAAATATGTTTATTGATTAATGTAAAATTGAAATTTGTTAATTTCTATGGTTTTACGTATTTTTTGCAGTTATATAGTTAATCTGACCAAAAAATATTACAAGATATCTATTAAATTTTTTTGTCACTTATTACACATAGCTTTAACGCGTACTGTAGTTATATAACACAGGATATCATAAAACTATAGTTAATATTCATAGTTGGCTTATTTTAGAGCATTCGCGCATTCTCACGCATGCGCCGCGTTGATGTCTTTTTGATGTGTTCGCGTGGACGCATAATGTTGTCTTACACTATGTCTTCAAACTTGTAATTGTTATGGTATTTCGTGATTTGACATAACATAATTTTTATGAGGTAATTGCTAGTAAAGGTTAACGATCTTAAGTAAGGAAGGTCTGTATTACTTTTAATTTGGTAATAAAAAAAAGTTGAGGTCATGCTTAATGTAAAGTTTTTCTTTATATTAATGAGACTTCGGTACCCTTTATTTATGATCTCGTGATTTTTTTAGACACCTGCTTAATTAGCTTCAATTTACTTATGTAATTTTCGTCAAATTTTTCACTGGTTATATATATGAAGCAAGTACGCAAAGCATTTTGCAAGTATTCTGTAGTATGTGAAAATCCTAAATTATTATAATGATGGAAAAAAATAAAAAATGTTCAATGATATTTTTCTTAAAATATAATAATTTATAAAAATACCTCTATTTTTCTAAATTTTAAAATTTCTAAAAATACCTTTCCAT
The DNA here is from genome assembly GCA_910589355.1 of Parapoynx stratiotata. NCBI lineage: Eukaryota > Metazoa > Arthropoda > Insecta > Lepidoptera > Crambidae > Parapoynx > Parapoynx stratiotata. The sequence continues at coordinate 3,799,084 of OU342477.1, forward strand.
ATTTTTTCCAGTTAATTATAAATTTACCACAACAGTACATGTTCTTAGTCTTTTTATTATTATATTATTTATGTTAACGATGAATTGCAAAAAAAACAACGAATTCCAATTTCTCCACATAAAAAAAATAAAACAAATTTAAATCACTTAAAATACTTTAAGCTCACAGATAAGTATCCTTTAAACTATACATATATTTAACTACGGATAATAATTGATAAAATTTAATAAAACTCACCTTGCGCACGAAAAAAAACACGACACTAAGTCACAGCACTAAAAGTCCGCGCGCACAGGTCAGAGTGCGCGGCGATGCGACTGTGCGCGCCGAAGGTGAAAGCGCTTATATAGCCTCCGATGCGCACGCGCAGATTTATGCTGAATGTGGTCCTGTGGGTCTAACATGACACACGATATGATATGACAAAATGGCCAACCCCTTTGGGGATAGAGGCGTGATGATACATACATTTAATGTATGCATTATCTTAATCATCCTACGAGGTCGTGGGCCCAGCATGATACGATTTTTTTTTTAATATTAATATAACAGGTAAGCTCTTGGTCGACCATCCATCTTGGTTGGTTGGTACCATCTCACCTGATGGTAAGTGACGATGAGGCCGAAGGTGGAAACGACCTTCACATGTAATCCTCAAGAATTGAGGAACGTAACTAATGCTTATAACATTGTTATTATGGCGACAAATTTAGGTAAGACGGTGGTAGCTAGCCAGGCGGGCTTAGAAGCCCTACCACCAACCAAACCGAGCAGAAAAACCCCTGCCCCCGGGGGAATCGCACTCCGGACCTCCCGATCTACACCCGGTGGTGCCAACCACTAGACCAGAGGGGCGGTTAAAACCTATATGATATGATATGAAAAACTAACCTACCCCTTGATAGAGGCATGAGATTATGTATGTATGCTTTTGTATCTGTAATATCTTAGGCTGTTTAAGCTTATATCACAGCCATCTCTAACTTGGTGCTTAAGGCCCGGCGCACATTATCGGCACCGGCACGGCTTAGGATTTAGGTGATAAATAACATCATATATTAGGTCCTTACCTATGAAATTGTTGTTATGTATGGAGTTTTTGGGGATTTCTGCATTTTACATACTACCATTTTATCAGCTTTCTTCACAACGACAAATCCAGAGATAATAATATTTGGCATGTATCATTAGACAAGCTTTAGCAGTATGTGTGTGAACACGCTTGATAAAAATTATTCATCGTTTTTATGTTAATGCAAATCAAATGATGTATTCGGGAGGCAGTTAAAAATAATTGTCTTTGTGTCTAATTTTAACACAGTTAAACTTACAAAAAAATATCAAATTAAATAATACGAGCTCAAATATATGGTCTATTTTTAGAAGAGGCAATTATTTTATAAGAAAGTTCTGAAACTTAATAGTTACGGACAGATCGCTAAGACAGAATAAAAACACCAATTTCATAGGTAAGGACCTAATATTAACTTCGTGGCAACAAAGTAGAAATTTTCATGATATATGGCTGTAGTTACAAAAATATCGCTTCGGTATTCTTGAGGTTGCCGCATCGGCGGCTTGAGGATGCTTCAGGATACTTCGGCATCCTTCAGAACGCTGCCGCCCGCCGCGCCAAGGCAACACTCGGGGGTAGTTCGGACGGGACGGCATGCTTAAGGACGCTTCGTCATTCCTAAGGACGTTGCAGCATGCCAAGGCTTAGTTGCCAACAGTGTGCGCTTGCCTGTAGGGATGCCGAATAATACCTTTCCTTGCCTAAAGGGCTGTGACCATAGTTTTTTAAAAGTCATTTCTACCCGAATCATAAACACCCACTATCCAGAGGGAAAGCTCGGTTTCATGGCGTAGTGGTTCATACGCTTTGACTTTCGATATTAAAGTCCTTTCGCCATGGTTAGCACTGTCATAGGTAACCAAAACTTTGCGATGTCGAGTTCCTACGTGCTTCGAAAGACGTTAAGTCGCTAGTTCTAGACGCTATTGAAAAAAAAAAATTATTAGGAATCATGATACCCTTATGAATCTAATAATAGATACGACATATTATACACATCACGATGCTGCAACGGTTGCTGATTGCAACCGTTTCTACCCACCAATCTTTATTGGGCTTGCTTGGTGGTGCTACGGCCCATACTTCTCTTATTTATCTCCATAGAAAGGCCCAGCATCGAAACATTAAGGCTGGTGACGGCGACTAACTAAAAAAATGATGTGATTGCATACATAGAACTTTGAATACCATTTGTGACGATTTATATAAAATTGTTGCTATTTCCAGTACAGTCATATTCAAAAGTCCATTTATACTATCATATTTTAAAAACTATAACAGCTTGCACTAAAATCACACTACTACCTCAAATAAATTTCAACTTAAGGTTATAGTAAATTGGGATTCAAAGCATTTGTATCATATTTCGGCGGACTCTGCTCTATGCGGTAATTTTTACCGACTATGAATGGACTTTTGAATGTGATTGTAAACTAAGTCGTAAGTAATCTTTTGCATTGTCATACAAATGTTATAATCATCATATCCATCCGGACATACCAACAACTAGACATAGGCTTACTACAAGGATTTCCATAACAACATTCATTGGAGACTTTGTCCGTGGACCCTGTGTGGGTTAATGTGGAGCGTCAGAACCTCGTTTGTTATCCTTATTCTTGTAATCGCGTTTTTATCGAGGAGGAATTATTTCCGATCTGTACCGCTAGAGCTGGCGTGTGGGAGGCTGCTAACCTTCCCGGAGTCTGCCGAAGATCTCCGAGTAGTTCCCATGGCCTTCCTTACACAACATATATAATTCATATCGAATTAGCGTTTGTTCTACACGATGGAAAATAGTAGAGATTCTTTGGAGAGGCCAATGTCCAGCAGTACGTCTGTACGCTGGTAATTAAAGGGACCTCAGAGTTAATTATAGTAGTTTATGAAACTGTCACATAATATAGGTTACAATACCGAGTTATGTGCAGTTACACTACATTATCTACACTCATTGTTCAAAGAAAGGAAAAACAATATTAATTTTATTATTGTTGGCTGTCTGGAAAACATTTGCCATAATTTTGAGCGTTTTAAGAAAAATAAGTGTTGCATAATGAGTTCAACCTGTTGCATAATGGTCATTATGTTACAGTTTCCATTTTCCAATTTGCGTTTTTATCGTCTGTGTTAAAAAGTTCGAGTCTGAGTTCATAATTCGAATATTTTAACATGAGTGTAGATATTTTTTTTTTAAAAATCACTTTCCTAAGTTTTAATGAAATCATTGTAGCCTACAAAAATTTTGTAGTATCAGTAAATTGAAAAATAATTACTAAAAATGTATATAATTATACATATATATATACACCCGAAGTATGATCTAACCAATACCGCTTTTATTTATTTCGAGAGTTCATTGTTACTTATTAAATATAAGACAGTGCTTATTATCCAGATAAGATAATAGCCCTTTCAGAGTATAAGTAGAGCATGAAAAATAATAGGAAAATTATGCGAAAATATATAGGAGAAAATTCACATAAACTTACCTCGTGCTGCCTATATCTATGCAAAAAAGTTTAATTAACTTAAAAAGCATAAGCATTGTTGTGTTCCGGTAATTAGAGGTAAGATAGCCAGTTCCTCAGTTGTTGAGGATTACCGGTGAAGCTCGCTTCCACCTTCAGCCTTATCGTCACTTACCATCAGGTGAGATGAAGGCCAAGAGCTCGCCCGTCATATGTAAAAAAATATGAGGGGTTTTTGGCGGCATTTGACGATGGCGGACGTTTTTTTATTTCAATGATTGTTATATTATTCGGAGTGGATGTTGTTACGTAAAATCAATGTGAAGGATCATCGAAATAAATGTCAAGTGGAGTGAAAAACGATGAGATTTTTATCGTGGTAATCCATCTCATCGTAGTAGCACCACAGTGTCTGCCATGGACCATTTGACACCAAACTCTCCCAAGATGCATTTCAATGCAAACTTCTAAAGAAATAAAATACGGAAGACTTGGCTGTGTGGGCTCCGTTCCCTTTGCCTTCCCTACATGGGAGAATTTTACAGAGTTTTTTTTTTGGCGGCATTTAACTATGGCGGACGTGATTTTTATTTCGATGATTGTAATATTGTACGGAGTGGATATTGTTACGTAAAATCAGTGTAGTTTTGTGTAATAAGTGTCTGTGATGATGTGCAATATGGAGGATTATCGAAATAAACGTCAAGTGGTGTGAAAAGTGATGAGTTTTTTATCGTGGTAATCCACCTCATCCAAGTAGCACCACAGTGTCTGCCATCGATCGTTTGACGCCAAACTCTCCCAAGATGCATTGAAATGCATTACACTAGCATTTCAATGCAAACTACTGAAGATATATATATTGCAGACATGGCTGTATGGGCTTCGTTCCCTTTGCCTTCCCTACGGGAGAATTTTACAACAACAAAAAAATATGAAAAGTCCCATATGAACCTTTTTTTTTTTTTTTTTTATTCGGTGGTAAAATGTTTTATACATACCCTAGAGGGATTAGCAGCCCCTCCGGGGTTATGTGGGATTCCTCCGCTCTGCGGACTGTCAAAGCGACAGTCGGGAGAGCGGCCCTACCCACTAAAAGTCCACCGGCGCGCACTCGGTTCGCCAAGATCGCTGCCACACGCGGAACTAGGTATGCGTGCGCATGGGGCGATATTTGGCGGGCGATCGAACCGATCCACTCTCACCCCCTTTTTACGGGGGGGTGTTGCGCGACTTCAGCTCCCTGGGGCTGTGAAATCGGGTGACGGGGCTGCATCCCTGAACACCCGAGCCCCCGGCTATGGCTGCGCTTGCAGACCATAGAGGCGCGCTCGGCGCCTGAGCCTTCTCCGACGGAAAGGATCCGCGCTGGGGCTAGACTCCCGCGCTCTCTCCGCACTCTCTTTGCCGGCCATGGCGGTGTCGCAGAAGACGGTGAACGCCTCCCACGCCGCTGGATCGCCGACTATGGCCCGTATTACTGCCGGCAGCGAGAGGTCCGCGCCGACCTGTGCCACGAGAGTCCGACGTTCAGACTCCCAGGCCGGGCAGGACTCCAGCACGTGCTGGGCAGTGTCCTCCACGTGTCCGCATTCGTGGCATCGCGGGGTCGCCTCTCTTCCGATCCGGTGCAAGTACTTACCGAACGCACCATGTCCCGTAAGTACCTGCACCAGATGGTAACTCAGATGGCCGTGTTTGCGGCCCAGCCACTCTTTCAGGCTCGGTGCGAGTCCCGCTAGTGTCCACACCCCTTGGGTTGGCACCTCCAGCCTCTGTCGCCACGCCCTCATAACTTCCCGCTGGGCGCGAGTTCGCCAGCGCTCCACCATCTCTGGCGCAGGACGCACTCCCTCACGTCGGTATGTCACGCCGCGCCAGTAAACCTCCGACAGCGCACGCGCGTCGAGGTCCCAGGGCGGGGTCCCGGCGAGAGCGCACGCGGCCTCATACGATACGGTGCAGTATCCGCGTATGGCCCTGACAGCCATGACTCGCTGCGATCGACGCAGCATAGCCGCGGATCGCGGTGTCAGGTCCTCCGCCCACACCGGCGCGCCATACAAGGCCATTGACCTCACCACCCCGGTAAACAGGTGGCGGCACGACACACCCGGTCCTCCAACGTTGGGGAGCAGCCTCGCGAGCGCTCCAGCGGTCCGGGACAACTTCGTGCAGAGGCGACTGAAGTGCTCGGTGAAACTCCAGCGGGAGTCGAGCACCAAACCCAAGTAGCGCATGTGTGCGCTGATCTCGACTCGCACACCGTTGACGATGATGTGCGAGTCTGACGGCGGTCTTCGCCGAGGCCCGTGGAAGAATATGGCCTCGGTCTTCTGCGCGGACACCCTCAATCCCAGACTCTCGATTCTGCGGATGACGCTGTTGACACTGACCGTGGCTAAGCGAGCGGCATCCGCAAAATCGACGCCGGAAGCCAGCAACAGGGTGTCGTCTGCATAGCAGACGACGCGTACGCCCGTGAGGTTGGCCCCGCGCACGGCGTAATTGTACCCGATGTTCCACAGGGTAGGTTCGAGGTCAGAGCCCTGTGGGACACCGCACGCCATGCTGCGGGTGATCAAGTGCCCGTCCCTATCAACGCACTCGATCCGCCGCCCGCGCAAATAGTTTCCAATGAGGCGCCTCAGGTAAAGAGGCACCCCATGGTATCGTAGTCCCGCCTCGATACAGGTGAAGGGCAAGGTGTTGAACGCGTTCTCGATATCTAGCGATACCGCTACAACCACCTTGCCCCTCTCCACCTCTTCTTCCGAGAAGGCCCTCACGCGCGAGATCGCGTCGATGGTGGATCGGCCCTCCCGGAAGCCGAACTGGCTGTCCGCCAGGTCTGGTCCCGTCGTGGTCAGGTGGTGGTTAATCCGCCCCGCAACAATGCGCTCCAAAAGCTTACCGGCCTCGTCCAGGAGAACAATAGGCCGGTAAGCTGAAGGGGAATCAGGCGGTTTGTCGGGCTTCGGCAGCAGGACAAGTCGACCTGTTTTCCAACACTCCGGGAACTGCCCGGTCCGCAGGCACTCGTCGAAGAGACTCCGGAGTCGGTCCCCCAGGGCACCAATGGAGATTGCCAAAAGACGGCCGTGGATTCCATCGGAACCCGGGGCCGTGGATTTCGCCCGGAGTCTCAGTACCGCCGCGCCAAACTCTTGCTCGGTCACCGGAGAGAAGGCCTCCTCACCTCGTTCCTGCTGCCGCGGCACCATCCTCGGAGGGATGTGCTCCTCCCTGCTCGGAAAGAGCCTTGCCAAGATTGTGGACAGGAGCGCTGGCTCGAGTGTCTCGATCGCTGGGGGGCCGCGCGACAGTTTCTCGCGCACCATCTTATACGGGCGCCCCCAGGGGTCTCGGTCCAGCGACTCGAGAAGCTCCTTGCGAGCAGCAGCCTTGGCTTGGCAGATGACCAGCTGTAATCGTTTACGGGCTGCGTTCAGGTCATCCACCAGGCGAGACTCCTCCGTAGGATCACGGCCCCTTCGGCGTCTACGGTAGTTGGTTAGAGCCCGTCTCTTCGCAACACAGGCCGCGCGAACGTCCGCGACCTCTGGGCTCCACCAGTATACCTCCCGTTTCGGCGGGCGACGAGCAGTTCGGGGCCCATGCCCCGACGAGCAGTTCCGGGCATGGCGCAGTCGCTGACGCGCGTCAGCATCTCCCGGAACCTCGTCGCCTCCGCCTCTACCGTACGGAGGGGGCGTCCATCCGTGCTCCACGCCTCCGCCTCCGAGGACTCAGCCGCTAGACTCCGGTCCATTTTGGTGATGGACCAGCGCGGGAACCTCGGGCTCTGGGTGGAGGTGTGCATCGAATCCGGGGTAGGTCGTCGCTGAGGGGAGACGCTGAACCGAATATAACGGTGGTCAGAGAGCGTCTCCTCCTCAACGAGGACTCGCCAGTCACTCACCAGCGATGCGGCAGCGGGGGTCGCGAACGAGACATCCACGATTGACCCTCCCCGCTGTCGCACGCAGGTCTGCACCTGGCCCTGGTTCAATAAAACCAGACCGGCCATGGCAGACCACTCCTCCAGTGCATCGCCGCGCGCGTCCGTAACCGGGCAGCCCCACTCCGCCAACTTGGCGTTGAGGTCGCCCATCAGAACAATGGGGCGCGGCGTGGCGCGACCGACTGCGACTGAGAGCTCGCGTAAAAACGCCTCGAACTCGGCCAGGGTCTTGTTCGGGGAGAAGTAGACCCCGATAATGACTAGACCTTGAAGGTCTACAGAAACAAAACCCTGGCCCCGGTCTAGCACCCGAAGAGGGCTCGAACTGGGGTTCACGACGGCCACGGATCCTAATGTGTCCGCGGCCCAGTGTGAACCGGGCACAACAAAGTATGGCTCTGCCATAACCCCCACGTCTATGCCCCACTGCCTCGAAGACTGCAGGAATAGGTCCTGAGCCCCGGAGCAGTGGTTCAAATTCCCCTGGAGAAAATGGACTAGACGACTTAGGGCTATTAAAGTTCCATTTCCTCCGGGGGGCCGGCGTCTTGCCCATTCTGCGCGCCCGCCGCCTGGGTCTTGGCGACTGTCTGGGCCTTCTTCGCGGCTCTGCGGGGTTTGGAGGCAGAGCATGCATTACCCCCGAGGCGGTGTGAGGCCGGTTTCCCCTCTGCTGCGCATAGCGGACAGTGAACCTCCGCTTCGCAGTTCGGGGATTTGTGACCCGGCTTGCCGCAGCGATAGCACAGGTCGCTGCGGTCCACCGCCGACGCGCACCTCTGCTTTGTGTGCCCCGTCTCCAGGCACCTATGGCACTTGAGGGGCCTAGGCTCCAGTAGTTGGACCCGGGCCAAGCACCAGCCGACAAGCAGCTTGCCGGCTGCCACAAGGGTGTTAGCTGCCTTGACCGGGCAGCGGATCCACGCCACCCCCATGCCCGCAACGCCTTTGCGAATCGTCCCGACCGTCACCTGGTCGGAACGGCATCCACCCCGCTCGGCCACGGCCGAGGCCACCTCCTCCTTCTCGACCGAGTCGTCTAGGCCCGACAGCCTGATTTCCGCCGTCATGGTGGGCCTGGTGATAAAGACGCTCGGTCCGAGGGTCTCCTTAAGCTTGAGGGCCAGAGCGTCCGCCTTCTCGGCGTTGCCCTCACCTGCCACCTGCAGGATCCGGGCTCCGGTGGCGGCCTCTCGGTACGAGATGCCCGTAATGCCCATTGCCGCCAGGTCTACGGCAGAGCGGGCCTTGCGGATCACCTCGCTGTAGGTGTCCCCCCGCTTTTCGGCCTCTGGTTCGAGGGTAAGAACCACCGCGGCTGTCTTAGGCGTGGCTCTCCTGCGTCGTCTTTTGCGGCTCGCGCGCTTCGGAGGCGGTGTGGAAACCGACTTGCTTGGCTCCTCGCGCGGGGCCTTCTTCTTCTTGGGTTTCCTTGTGACGGTCACCCATTCCCCCTCATCGTCAGCCGACGCATCCTTGGGTGGTTGCGGCGCCGGAGCCGGCCGCGCCACCGCCGGTTGAGACTTCTGCGCCCCAGCGACCGGCCCAGCCCGTGTCGGAGCCTGTCCCTTCTTTACTGCAGCCTGAGATGTTTTAGGTGCAGGTTTCGGGGCGGCAGCCGTCGCCGCAGCGTAGCTCCCCTTCTTCTCGTGCGCCAGAGGAGGTCGGAGCCTCTTTGGTGGCAAAAGACGCTCTTCGATGTCGTCACGGATGACGTCAAGGCGCGCGTTAATTATCTCCCCGATTCGAACTAGGACCTCGCTCTGCGACAGCTCCTTTTCGAGGCTCACCGCGGCAGGCTCCTGGGCCTGCTTGGCAGCACCAGGCTTAGTATTGCGCTTGGCGCCATTCGTTTTAGCCGGGCGTGGAGCGGGGGTGGCGACTGGAACCGCGTCGGTCTCCATATGCACCTCCTCCGTCTGCGGTGCAGCTCCTGGTCCTGGACCGGCCGCGCTGTTTGCACTGGCGGCGACGGCGGCCGTCAGCTTCTCTACCGTTGAGGTTAGAACCTCGATCTTTCGATGGAGGGACTCCACTTCGGCATTCAGCCGCCTGGTCTCCTCGTTGGCCGTGCGGAGGTAGAGAGTGTCCGCAATCAGACACGCACCCTTTGCGGCCAACTTCATGTCCCGTTGGACCGTCCCCTTGAGGTTACGGGACTTGCCAGCTCCTGTCGACACAACCTCCATATATTGCCGGAGCGTGTCAGCGAGACGCCTGGCCGACATGGTGTCGACAGTCTTCTCATTTATCTCCTCCAGCTTGTCGATTTGACATTTGGCGTTGGCCCGATCCGCCGCTTTCAGCTGGGAGTGAATCTCGGCCTCCACATCCGCGAATTCCACGTGGCGGTCGGCCAGCTCCTTCTCCTTCTTTTTGCGGGCCCAATCTACAAACTCGCCCGTTGTTGGTGGGCGCCCGCGTCCCCTCGGTTTCGCACTCGACGTCGATGGGGCCAGAAAATCCGAGCCGTCTGACCCATCCGTGCCAGAACTGTCCCGTTTAGGGCGCTTGGTGCCTCTTGTTCTGCGCCCACTGGCGCTTGACAACGCGACGGAAGCCGCGTCACTCTCAGCGTCTGAACGCAGACGCGGTTCCGCATCCTGCGAGCCGATGCTCGCCAGACTTACTACAGAGCCGTAGCGGCTTAAGCCACTTCGCGAGCCACTGTTGCTCCTGCTCCTCTCTGCACCACTGGTGCCGGCAATTTTCAACCTGGGTTGAGTTTTGTTTTGGTTTTGATTTTTGGACTCCATATTTGTTCCCACGAGTGTGGGGGAAGAAAAAAGTCCGCCCGGGCAGTGCCCCCTGTACCCGGGTAAGCCTAAATACTGTGAGGGTCGGCCGGTGCTCACAGGTTTTAAACGTCTTCGCTGACGGGTTTGCTGGATTTTCCTTCCCGCGGGCCGGCCAATCAAGGCAAGCCCTCCGGCGAGCGAATACTACGACGTACCCCTCGGAGCCACCCGAGAGGTCGTTGAAGTAGCATCGCTGGTAACGGCTCCGAAGAGGGATGGCAAAACCCCCTCCCACCAAGGCGCCCGGCATTTCTGCCGGGACACCGTTGGTTCAGCGCGCAAGCGCCGAAACACCAGATGGCGCCGCCAGGAAACAAAGGCGCTGGACGGCGCGACACCTCGGTGGTGAAAACGCCACAATAACCTCCAAGTCACAACGGGAATCGAACAACTCTGGACTCGACCGAAAACTTAAGACTCAGAAGTCTCCACGGGAATCAGTAAACCAGGACTCAACCGTAACTCCTCCGCTGACAGTTCGCAGAGGAGCGAGAGCAGCCGCAACTGAGGCTACTCCCGCTCCCCTCCCAGGGTGCACCACGAGGAGGTCTGCCAGCCCGCACCCCTCCCATATGAACCTGTCGCAACCTGCACAAACTACTATATCATGTTAACAAATCTAACCAGCAACACGAGCACAAAACTTGACAGTACACATACACCTGTCCTTCCCACTCCATAAGGTTATCTTTCAAATTGACCGATTTTCGAGTTTGTCGATCTTAGGGTGGTTTTATAGCAACAGCGCCGGTGAGATTTCCATACATTTTGATATACAGTCATTCGCACGCACCTAACACCGGTCGCAATAGAGCCCGGGATCAACGGCTTAACATGCCTTCTGACGCACGGAGGAGCTCGAGATCAGAAAGATTTGGTCACCCATCCACGGCCTGACCATGGCGAAGGTAGCTTTGTTTTCGATCGAAAGCCAAAGCGTATTAACAACCTCACCACCGAGCTCCTCAAAGTTAATTACTTACCACTTAAATAGAATTTTTGCAGCCCGAGCAATATCCTCTATAATGTTTCCACTAAAAACCATCTTTTATTATTTAGTGTCGACGTGTTTAGGAATGATCATTAATATGTGAGGTTTATGTGTGTGATATTTAGAAATATGAAGCAAATAAAAATAATATTTGACCTTAAACGCAGTTCAAAGATAATAGGAGGCATTTACATCTCATCTCATGCGAAAAATATTGTAATTATAAGATGTAGGTCAAAAATAATACGAGTATCTTGGTGTATTTTCGAAATTATTACAAATAATAGATCTTTACCTATGAAATTGTCGTTTTGTATGGAGATTTTGGGGAATTCTGCATTTTCCATACTAAACTTTTTTCAGTTTTCTTCACAACGACAAATCCAAAAATAATTATATTTGGCATGTATCATTAAAAAAGCTTTAGTAATATGTGTAATATCACACTTCATAAAAATTATTTATCGTTTTTAAGTGAATGAAATTAAAATGATGTATTCGGGAGGCACTTAAAAAGAGTTATCTCCGTGTCCAATTTTAATACAATTAAACTTACAACAAATTATCAAAACCAATCAAAATAGCTCAAAAATATAGTCTATTTTTAGACAAGGTAATTATTTTTTAGGAATACTTTGAATCTAATAGTTACGGAGAAATTGCTAAGACAGAATGAAAACACCAATTTCATAGGTAAGGACCCAATATATAGTGCCACTAATTGACATAATATACAGCAATCTATTTACCTTGAAATTGACAGTAAAGTAAAGTAAAGTTGTTTTTCAACTTTACTTCCCCAGTGTTTCCTCTTATTAAATACAAACTGGGCTTTCTCACGAATCTTTATGTCAATGATAATTTTCTCATAAAAATTTCGTAATTAATGTTGACTGAACATCAATCAATTGACTGGACCATATTATGTAAAGTTCAAATATGATCACTCGAGTTAATTAAAACTACATTATGTGTAACACAATGCTAATATGCTTCTAATAGATTTTCGATGCAATATATTATTAATAAAAGGAAGTACTCAGGTATTCAGAGGCTTCATTTCTTCTCATAACAGAATTCAAGCATCAATCTAACGCTTTTTTTAGTTTATCACTCATTCTACACCTATTAAAAATAATTCTTGTTGAAGTTAAATAAATAAATATCCTCAGACATTCACACCTATCCACTAGTCCCATTTTAAGCAACTAAATGCTGCTTGTGTTACCAATACGGACAAATATATTTAATAGATAAATGTACATATTTATTCAGAATATATATAATATTATACAAAATTTAGGGAGATTTGATTTGATAAGGAAACTTAAAAGTATGTGAATGTAAAAATACTTAAATTACTGGCACTATAGGTCAATGAAAAAAATTATACATATATAATGAACATCCAAGACTGGAGAACAAATGTCTGAAAACTCATCACCCAAACACTTGCCTCCACTGGGGATCGAACCCAGGACCTCTCGAGATGGTGGCACCTTGAGACTGGCGTACAGACCACTCGACCACGGAGGTCGTCGAAGTTCATCGGCAATGTAGAAAAGGCTGTTGCATAGTAAGGAACTAATAAATCAAAGAACAGACGCAATTCCGTGTTGAAGTGTGATTTTCAGAGTCCGTCTCTATCACTCCTTTTTTCTGTATTTCCTTACAATAATAGTGTAGAATACCGGGAGTCAAAAATAAAAACCAGTCACTGAATTCAATCCCGTTTATTTCGGCATGAACCGTTTCAAATAATATAAAAACCACCTTCAACCCAATAGCGTGCGATCGTCTTTTCACCGCCTTCGTCGTCGTTCTCCCTCTCTCTCGCGCACCTCTCGCTCTCTCACTCACGCCTTCGTTCAATAACCGCTCACACACATCTCACACTTACGTTCAGAAACAATCATTCCCACATTAGTATGAATAGATTATAGATATTGGTATGAACACTTTTGACAGTTGATGCGAATATTATTATGGACTATCACTTGTCAACTGTGCGCATATTTTTGCACGTGACTGTACTGCGCATATCTGATAACCCCGAAGGGGTGGGCCGCTAGTCTGTGAGCGTCCGAATGGCTGCAAAAACTAAAAAAATGCCTCCTTGTATGTTGATTGGTGCAGGAGCATTGGCGGCATCGGTATCTTTCAAACAATTTGGATCTCCTGTCTCAAAACTACGGCTGTGACGATATATATATATATATATATATATATATATATATATATATATATATATATATATATATATATATATTGCCTTTATATATATATCAGCCTTTATACGTCCCACTGCTGGGACAGGCCTTCCTAATGGAGAAACACATGAGGAGTATGGGCCGTAATACCACCACGCCCAATGCGGGTTGGTGGGTAGAAACAGTCGCAATAGCAACCAGGCCAATGGTTTAACGTGCCTTCCGAAGCACGGAGGAGCTAGAAATAACAAAGTTTTGGTCACCCATCCACGGCCTGACCATGGCGAAGATAGCTTTGTTTTCAATCGAAAGCCAAAGCATACTAACCACTACGCCACCGAGCTGCTAATAAATACAAATTCTTCGTAATAACTTTCCATTTCAAAACAAATCAGCACCCCCTGCTAAGGCAAATCAAAACACTATCTGTAATCCCAACGACGCTTCCTACAATCCGACATCATTTCTTTGCCATTGTCTTAGAGAGCATTATTACCGAAATCTCTTATACAATAGAGATGATTTAATTGCGTTCGTTGCGAATATTGGAGTGGAGACCGCGTTACGTTTTGATGCTCTTCTAGTGTACTAGCTGTTGCACGCGACTTCGCCCGCAATTACTATGGTTTTTAACAATCCCCTTTAATTTTCCGGAATAAAGAGAATTTAAGATGTTGAGCAGAGATATAAGGTCCATGCAAAATTTAATTGAAATCGGTCCAGCAATTTCGGAGATTAGCCCGTACAAACAGACAAACAGACAAAGAAACAAAAAAAAAACAATTTTTGGTATTTTTACCTCGTTTACATTAATCTAGCCTGGTTTTAAGCATTTTTTTCTATGTACAGATATTCGACCTCTACAGTTTTATTATATGTATAGAAGATAAAAGTGTGTATGTAATTCTCTTGTTTTCAAAAAGTATGTACTTGTTGTGTTGCGCTATGAAATCTTTACTGATTTCTACACTATTTTTAATTTTATTTGTTAAGTTGTATCATAATTGTTTGTTTCCTCAATAACGTGAAATTTAAATTAAATTAAATGTTTGTTGTAAAACGATAGGACAATACATTTTCCGATAGAGAATCCTGTGCACTAGATATGCGAAAGAATGCCTGAACCTTTTTATTCGTGACGGCAAAGAGGTCACCGTAAATTTATTTAAGCACGCGTATTCTATAATAGAAGCGGATAGGGGGAATAAGGTCAAATGTCAAAAGATTACAAAAAACGTTATGGGTCTTTTCTAATTACATTCAGATGCATAATTGCAGCCATAGAGCAGTATCAAGGACCAGGACTTATTCAAATTGAATCCACAACTAAGCTAATGACAGTCTAATCTAACCACTAATGCTTAAAACCGCATCTGTTTTTAGTATTTAGCATTGAAACGGTAAATAACTTGCCTTGTTGGTTATTTGTCAACTCTTTAGGCCTTTTTTACCAGACAGACGCTGCCTAAGCTTGCGACCGGGGTCGCGGCCTGTTAAGACATTAATATTAGACAACTGACAACGTTTCGCTAAAAAGATTCCAAATAATCACACTAGACAACAGGTCACCACCTCTTACACATACATACATCACGCCTATATCCCCGAAGGGGTAGACAAAGATGAACTAGCACCCACGTTTCGCCAATTATGTTAGGTCCCATGTAATAGGTGGCGAGCCTATTGCCATTTATCGGGCACAAAAGTCGCAGTACATTGCTATTGCTAGGTGGTATAAGAGGAACGCTGCTGCCCATTCCTCATCATTGATTTATCCTTAGTCGCCTTGTACGACACCCACGGGAGAGATTGGGGTGGTGAAAATTGTATTCTACTCTGCCGTCACCACACGGCATAGTCGCAGTAAATTGCTATGAACTTAAGGAAAATTAAAGGGTTCCCGTGGGTTTGTTAAAAAACCATAGTTAGCTAATACGTTTCAGCAGATTTTAGCAATTAACACAAAAGAGGCGTGAAAAGGCTGCGGCTTACCCATAACTGATAACTCATAACTGGTTTATCAAGTAGCACCTCTTAACTGAGATCAGTACCCACTTCCAATCCAGTTATGAGTTTTCGGTTATGAGTGGGTACGGGACCCCCTAAGGACCTGTAAGGTGCAGGTGGCTAGCTGTTGCTCTTCTTTTCTCCATATTTGGACTCATCTCCTGCTTTGCTTTACCATTTAATGGCGCAAAGTTATTTGCTCACCACCTGTCAGGCTGAGTGCAGACACTGCTTGGTGAAGCGCGGACTATGACATTGGACTGCTTTCGCGGTGCTTTTGCCTAGTCTCTGACTAACCCTTACGGGATAATAGTCGTGATTATATGTTTGTATGTCATTTGCTGTGCTTTGAAGAAATATTGTTTAGACTCTTATATCCAATAATTTTATATATTCGGGACATGTTGTGTTACGTAGCCAATTGAACCTTATTTTTATATTGTTTCTTTCTCTTTTTTACGTCACCTTGTGACATGTAAATATTATAAGGAAAAATAAATAGTTGTTGTGTTAAAGCCTCTGTATCAATTACCTTCCCAAATTTCTAGAAATTTCACTCTATAGCTATCGATAACATGTTGAAATGTATAAACTATGTGTATGTGTTGACATAGTTGATCAATTTCTTCTTCGACGCTTTTGGGCTTTTAAAGACATAAAAACTACGACTTCCGTGGTCCAGTGGTCTGTACGCCGGTCTCAAGGCGTCCCTATCTCATGTGGTTCTGAATTCGATTTCCGGTGGGGGCAGATGTTCGTATGATGAATACAGGCATTTGTTCTCCAGTCTTGGATGTTTATATATGTTTTTATATATTCTGAATATTTAAACGTAGTTATATATAAAATATATTTTTATCCGTCATCTAGTATCCGTAATGCAAGCAGCATTAATTGCTTAAAATAGGGCTAATTGATAGGTGACAATGTCTGATGATATTTATCTAGTTATCGTCACGCCTAACTAAATCAGGCCTTTTACTATTAGAAAATACCTTTCTACGAGTAGTATTCCAACTCACAGTCTAAAAATATCCACGGGAAAATAATATCCAAACGTTTAAAACTATAAATATTCATTAGGAGAATAGAGTCGGTTTTTCTATTAAAAAAAAGTTCTAAAAGTTGATACCTATGAAACCTGATGATGTGATTAAATTAATATTTACGTTATTATAAATAACTAAATGTTGGCATGGCAACGGCAGTTATGAATTTGTGATAAGCTAAAGTTATACAACCTTCTCAACATATCATGGCGGCACTTCACTTGGCTCTTGGTTCTTTCCGACTTATTTACCATACTCAGCCCCATGTGCATTAAATTAAAAAAAATTATCTGCGACGGATCGTTTGACTTCAAGTCTGTAAGTTATCTGATGTTAAAGTATCTCTAGATATTGTTTATCTTGTTCATAGTTTTGTAGTTGATGATCCCGGACTAGGAAATCTCTCTCATGCAATCTCTATCTAGGTAGTGTACCGGGGAAAATGCCTGCAAAAAAAGACCTACGTGACAAAACTCTACGTGTATAAACTCACGAGAAGATCCAGTCATCGATAAAACCCTTTTACACCCAAACTGGTCAGTCCACAATATGCTAGATACAAAAAAGAATGATACCCGGTTGTTGTTCTTAAGACCTACCTCTAGACAATTAACATAACATTATGAAACGACCACTGATAGCTCGCATACATAATCGTAGCATAATATCGAAGAGTGATATTGGCGTTTTCGATGCGGCGCCGGCGAGCTCACTTGAATAGTTAGATGTGAAATGTCAGCGTTAGACATAAATTCGCAAATTGGAAACATTAACAATTCTTTTTTATTATCTTAACAATAAAACTCATTTTAATGTAGTTGCGACAAACGCTTACGATTTTCGAAAGATGATGTAGGGGAATTTAAGTCGATCGTGCGTTTTTTTTTCATAATTTTATTAGTCGGTTGTCTGTTATTAGCTGCCGGGATCAAGAGTTCAAGGTCCTATTATTAATAATTGTAGTTTAAGGTTTGTGCTACTTTTAGTATAAATTGCGATAGGTTTGCAATTTCTATTGAATTAAAAAAAACATTTGCATCAGTACCTGACCCTTTCTCTTAAGCCGAGTTCTGGGTTCAAGTCTCGGTCGCTTTAGTTATAAATATATTTATTTTGTTCTTGAGACATGGGCGTTTTTTTACATATGGGAGGCCAGCTCTTGGCCTTCATCTCACCTGATGGTAGGTGACGATAATGCCGAAGGTAGAAGTGAGCTTAACCTGCATTCTTCAACAACTGAAGAACTGGCTATCTAACCTCTAGTTGCTGGAATACAACAATGTTTTATAACATTCTTATTATGGCGACAGATTTAGGTAAGACGTTGGTAGATAGCCAGGCGGGCTCAGAAGCCTTACCACCAACCAAACTGACCAGAAAATCTCCTGCTCCCGATGAGAATTGAATCCCAGACCTCCCGATCAACACCCGGTGTCATCCGACCAGAGAGGTTATAACCTCGTTAAAATATATCTACTTAGTTATTATTTTACCTCATTTTCATTAACTCACTTTCATTTATATCGTAGTTCTTCTGTCCTCTTCTCTATTTTATTTAGAGTCAGCACAACATGTCTTCTTGCAGCACCTACTTTTTTATTTTAATGTCATTCTGGAGGCATTCAATCCATAGGTTTTTTCTGCTCTCTCTCTCTCTCTCTGCTTCGGTCCATTAATTCAATGGGCACATCAAGTGTATTAATCTAAAAGTCTTAAAATTTTTAAAAACACTTTTCTCGGTGATGAGATTTGAAAAAAAGACTTAATTATTTCCAATATCGACAACAGGTAGCTTTTCTATATCCAACCAATATTATTTCAAAGGTACGAGCGTGAACTCGCAAAGAACGTGCTTCACAGTGTATTAACACATGGCTTACGAAATCCAATTTTATTTTATGTATGGACCACTTGCAAATTGAAATGTCAACAATTATTATACAGTACTTTATTGTAGGCATATTAGTCAATAGACTAAAAGTTCAGCATAGGATTGGAACGGTAAAGAATTATGGGAATGAGTCAATATTCACACCGGTGATGGATCAATTTAAATTTAGATAAAAAGTTTATGATGGATCATTTAGCCACTTAAGCTTTTAACTGTCAAAATGATGCTTTTCATATAATGTTAATTGAATGATTTAATATTGATGTTTTGAGGAATGTTCTATGAGTAAAAATGTCAGTTGTTTTGTATATAGAAAACTTTTACGAACGGAGAGGGGAGCGGGTATTGTAACGAGGCGGTTAAGCTATATTAGCGACTCTTTATTGTTATTGCGCTCTTCTCTGGCCATTTTTCTGTTGGTTTCTGTTTTTAAAATTAACTGTCTGTCTCTTTTTATTTGTTTTGTTCTCGACTCACTGTCAATAATTTAAAATACAATCATTATTATTTACTATTGTATTAAATAAGTTATAAGCTTATCGTAAACAGTTAAAATCACAAGATTCAGAATTTACCAGCTACAGTTCATTTATAAAGTCCTTAAGTTTATCTAAGGCACTATTTTGTTAATATACATTCAATAACAGACGATACCTGCTTTTTATTTATAACTGGACTACCACGTCACAAGTCAACCTACAGCAAAAAAGTAGTTTAAAAGGAGCAGTAATGCCATATTTGCTGTCTGCGTGTTTTACTTGCTGTAACTTATTTAACTGTGAAAATCAAATATCGTCAAAACTTTATGAGCACGTGATTGAGGGAAAAACTGTAAAAGTCAAATGTCTGTACATAGACACTGTACATAGACAATGTTTTTTTTTAATTTATTAATTAATTATTTTAAATCATAAAAATTGTAAAAAAGAATATTAAATGGTCATAATAATAATAACAAGAAATAATTTGTATGTAACTAACAATAGTATATAAGTTTAAAAATTGTTACTAACATCTATGAGCTTCTGCTTGAAATAAAAACATTTTATTTTTATTTATTTTTATAGAAATAAAAATGCTTAAAACCAAGTAAGGGGGATGTAAAAATATGTAAAATAACAAAATAGTTTTTTTTTTCATTTTTTGTTTCTCTGTCTGTTTGTACGGGCTAATCTCCGAAATGACTGGTTCGATTTCAATGAAATTTTGCGTGATGATACCTTTTAGCCCTGGGCAACATTTTAGATACTTTTTACTTCGGAAAATTAAAGGGTTCCTGTGGGATAGTTAAGAAACTATAGTAACAGCGGACGTAGTCGCAGGCAACAGTTGGTTATAAGTAAAGCCACTTTTATCACAGTGAGAGGAAAACCATAGGATATACCTTTTGGTTGATTATGTAAATAAAAGTGGTCAAAATAATAGAATGGTAGTGAGTGGTGATAACGTGACGAATGATACAAAAATATGGAAGAAAATACAGTACAGTTATGACAAAAGTGAACCAAAGAAGAAATGTGAAATTTTTATAGTTTAAATTGACTCCAAAAATCTAGTTCCAATGAAACTTAAATCTTTACAAAGTTCAATATAAAATTAAAATTCAGATCTTGATTTATGCGCTTAAATTTGTATTTAGCTAATAAATTGTGGTAAGGAATGTAAAAACCTTTTATGTTAAAATGATAAGATAACTGGAAGTTTGATTGATACGAGTAGTTTGATAAAACTGATAGAATGTTAAAAATAATGTTTATTTGAGGACCTCCGTGGTCGAATGGTCCGTATGTCGGTCTCAAGGCGTCGCCATCTCGAGAGATCCTGGGTTCGATCCCCAGTAGAGGCAAGTGTTTGGGTGATGAATTTTCATGCATTTGTTCTCTATCTCTAGTCTTGGATGTTCATGATATATGTATTATATTCTGAATAATTATGTGAACATGAACTGTTCTTACATTATTACAATTAACAACATTATAATGTGCAATAACGGTAAATTCATGAGATTACATTTCTGTTCGGTTAACAAATTGCTTGTATTAAATAAAATAAACTTAGTCTAGGTTTAAAATTTTTACTTAATTGGATTTCTAATAAAATGCAATTTTAATTATGATTGTTAATTTATTCTGCATAGATAATGCACAGATTATTTTTGAACGAAATTTCAAACTCAATGTCATTATAATTTCGATTAAAAGTAACGACATATAACTTTGGTGTTGAATATCAAAGTCTACACTTAAGTTAGCAAATAAATCAACAAAGGCAATTTTTAAAAATACATCATTATCAATATAATTATAATAATATTACAATTCCAATCAGAATAATTTTAGCATTCGTTAATAAATGTCTAGTTTTATGTGATTGTTTTATTGTCAATCGATTAATTGAGAATTTTATCGTTTTTGTTTAATAAAATAGATACAGAACGACATAAATTAAATGCTGAAAATAAAGTAACATCCTCCTCATTTTATACGTAACGTAAACCTTCCATTTAGTGGACATAGGTGTTATATTATTTAAATAACTATAGAAGAATTTTTAGGGCTACTGCTGCTCAGACGTCAATTTTCTTAAATGCATGTAATTACTTAAAATATGTAAACATTTTAAGTTGAAAATTGCTTATTAATTTTGGTATATCACAAAACACTTGTAAACGTCAAGAATATGCGTCTGTCCATTCGCAAAACAGCTAGTAGGCTCTGTCCTGAGCTGAATGGGCAATATTCTGCAAGACTTCATCCTCCTCTTTTCCTATACATAACTTACTATAAATTATAAAAAAACCGCCTACAAAAATACCTCGGAACTAAAAAAGGAAAAAAAAATTAAGAGTTTATCTATATTCTGAGCAATTTGTGAAGTCGGTATCCAGTAGTGTCCATGTGCAGGTGCTCAGTGTTTTTTTTTATTTTTTAATAAATCACCGACACCGACTTCTCAGTATATCTGAAGTCGAGGTATTTTACGACAGCGGTTTTTTTAAATAAATAAATATATATTTTTTTGCAAATAAGTTGTGTTCATATAAAATAACCAAATTATGCTTTTTATAAGTGAATGTACGAGTTATTATGAAATAAATACCCAAATCGCTTTGCGCAAAATGTGGCTCTAAAATTTGAAGGGTTCCTTTTTTAAGTCGGTTAAAAATGCGAGCATATTTTAACTCGTCACTGTAGATAAGCAAAACCTGCACCATGAATATGAAGCATGTTGAATAGCGGGCAAAATAATTTATTCATATACATATATGATACATTATTATTTATGGCAAAAATTGTTACAAAAGCAACAACCTTGTTCGTTAAATCATCTTTATATCGTTTTGTGTGAATCGTTAAATCACAAAACGCTGGTAAAGGTTAACATATCATTTTAGTCGTTAATGATGCACCCACTTGACAATTAAAATCAGAACTCGATTTGACTTGGTTACCCTTGGCTGCCGTAAGTGGATTATGGTCAGAATTATTTAATTATATTGACACTGACTGTATCGAAAATAAGAAAATTATAATTATAATACTTAATTTGTTTATCAAAAAACATTCAACATAAAATATTAGGTCCTTACCTATGTAATTGGTGTATTGTATGGAGATTTTGGGGATGTCTGCATTTTACATACTAACATTTTATCAGTTTTCTTCACAACGACAAATCCAGAGATAATAGTATTTGGCATGTATCATTAGACAAGCTTTAGCAATATGTGTGTGAACACGTTTGATAAAAATTATTCATCGTTTTTATGTTCATGCAAATCAAATGATGTATTCGGGAGGCAGTTAAAAATAATTGTCTTTGTGTCTAATTTTAACACAATTAAACTAACAAAAAATTATCTAATTAAATAATACGAGCTCAAATATATGGTCTATTTTTAGAAGAGGCAATTATTTTATATGAATGTTCTGAAACTTATTAGTTACGGACAAATTGCTAAGACAGAATAAAATCACCAATTTCACAGGTAAGGGCCCAATATTATTTTTTTTTGTTAGTAATAATAATTTTTAGTAAATTATCTATGTAAGTGTATTTTTTATTATTACTATTTGTGGTAGTCGGGGCTGTTTCGCATCACTGCGACCAATAAGCTCTATTGTGACCAGCCAGCCAGTCTATTGTGACTCCTATGTAAGTTCTATTTAGGCCCTACAGTAGCTCCATCAACTGGGTACTGTCTACGTAAATGTGAAAGAAATTTTGAAACATGAATTAATGTTTGTTTACATCTCTCATGTTCGGTAAGTAGCTCCTTATACCCCCAGATGCGGGTTGTAAGTGATCAATTACCGCCCTAGGTTAATAATGTAGCTAGAAACGCCCTAGGGCGGTAAGTAATTAACAAAAAACTCTTTCAAAAAGTTCGCGTACATCTAACCATCTTACTGGCACTAGACATCATGCATTCAGCCCAATGACAAAAGAGGTCGCTTAGCTATTTTCATCAATTTTGAATATCGAACGGCGAAGCTAAATTTAGTTCTTGAAAATAAATTTATTTATTCTTGTAATGCCTTTTTTTCCACTTACCTCACAATCGAGATGTAAAGCAGAGTAGTTAGCTCGGGTGTAAGCATCAATTGCACCCTCGAACTATAAGCGCCCTCGCTGCGCTCGTGCGCCTAAATATCTCGGGCTGCAATTGATGCCTTACAGCCCTTGGCTACTAATCTACTATTTTCTAATGAACTTTTCTTTAAATTGATTTGTAATTTTTACAATTCCACTTTTACTGTCTGCGAACATTTGCAGCATCATATAATTATACTAAATATAGTACCATCGATTAAGGTACTCTTCGATTTCATAATATAAAATTTAAACAGCAGTGATTTAAATCGCTATACTTGCACAAGTCTTGGCTACTTTTGAAGACAAAGCTGAACAAGAAACTCTCATCAACATTATTAACAATAAATTAAAGTTTAAAATACATCGTTTCCAATCTGATACATAATGATTATGGCAGTGGCACGGTTACACCTATTTTTGAGAATCAAGCTTAAGGCCATTGGCCACTTGTCCAAAACCGCCTGCGACCGGAAAAAGCGTGTGTCATCTAAATAGTTTTGTATATAGTGAAGCGTGTATTTTTAGAGGGATACTGATAATATTAAAGAAACAATCGATCTTTTTTCATTTAGTTGTCATAAAAAAATATAAAGTGAACAGTTTACCTTCTGCCAAACTGCGATACAGTTTCTCGGCAGTTCTATCTGAATTCTCGTGCCATTTTTCCAACTATAATGGTAGGTACAGTCAACTCCAAAAACATGTAAGCACTTTTGAAAATAACGATTGTCACCACTAAAATGTGTATCCAAATATTTCGACTGTACAGTGTTGTGGCGAACTCCTTCGGCTTACGAATGAAACATAATGTGTAATGTGAATTTGTCAATAAGAATATTCATAAGGGAGTCCACGAACCACGACCGATCGCAGTGTGATACGAACGTGTTTTTGCAAAGTTTTAATTTCATACATCCAGTTGAAAGTGCGCCCTGTTTTATTAAGAAGCGTCCAGGTAAGGATCAGACGAAATAAATAAATAAATATCTTCAAATATTCACACCTATCAAATCAAATCAATCAGTTCAACTATTGATCTATTTAACGCAAAGGTTGGGACTATCAAGCGGGCATTTTATGTGACCAAAAGTGACCTTTGTTTTTTAAGCTTTAGTGAGTGTTTAACACCTTTAACGTGAATGAGAATGTGATGCAATAAGTTTTATTACATTTATAGATTAGCATGTAGTGTTTACTTATAAGTAGCTTTTATATTTAATGTTATAAGTTTTAATTTAATTTTTTTTCTTAATGTTTTAATATAGAAGCTGTTAGTAAACATTTTTTAATAAATAAATAAATCAAATCAAATCAAAAATAACTTTATTTCATAGGCCAAACTGGGCACTTAAAATCGTCAACATTTTACATTTTAAATAATTATTTTACACCCTAAATAATAATAATTAATCATAATATTAATGTTAATTACCGCGAGCGCTTGTATCTAGTACAACCACGACGCTTTGATTGTTATTGTAATCGACACAAGCGGCCGGATTCCGAGAGTAAGGCTTTTCATGAGAAGAACCCGGAAAGAAACTCATGAGCCACTTTTTTTTCAATAGCCAATCATATTATATATCAACTATAAAGCCCCATTTTAAGCAGCTAATGCTGCTTGTGTTACGGAAACTAGATGACGGATAAATATATTTTAATAATTAAATACATATAAATATCCTAAATATATATAAACATCCAAGACTGGAGAATAAATGCCTGAAAATTCATCACCCAAACATTTGCCCCCACCGGGGATCGAACCCAGAACCTCTCGAGATGGCGCCTTGAGACCGGCATACAAACCACTCGACCACGGAGGTCACCCTTCGGGACTTTATTCTACTTTTTTATGGGATAGGAAGCAAACGAGTCCAAAACCACTATGGAAACCTGCAACACCATCGCGAGCGGTGTGCTTTGCCAGCCTTGGGAATATGCTCTGGGGAATTTCTTGAATGTTTAACTAACATACCTGCTGATGCAGGCGACAATTCATTCCACAGTTTTGATGAGTTTCCTAGAGGTAATATTCATAATTATGTGATATAATTAAAAAAATCTAATGTTCTAAAACAAGATAAAACAATTATCATAATTAATTTACCAATACCTGCTAGATATTGTTATTCACGAATCAACAAATTTGCCCTTATGAATGTGGGCATTCCACTTCTATTAATATATTTTTTTATTGGACAAAACAACAGAGATGAACAGGATTCGTAAAATGAGAGCCGGTCATAATATTAGGACACCTACTGGTATTGCCTTGAACAAGAAGTTAATAAAATTTGCCATGTGTTACGCAACTTTCTGAGTAGAGGCAATCGGTATGACGCATGTAGGTGCAGTGGGTAAAAACGTTGACCCAGAATTAAATGTGCCTAGGATGACTGACTGATAAATAATTTAACATCGACCGACGACCCCCGTATGCCGGTCTCAAGGCGTCGCCATCTCAAGAGGTTTTGGGTTCGATCCCCGGTGGGGGCAAATATTTGGGTGATGAATTTTCAGGCATTTGTTTTCCAGTCTTCAATATATATATTTGAATATTTATGTGTTAATCTGTTAATTATATTTATCCGTCATCTAATGTCCATGACACAAGCAGCATTAGTTGCCTAAAATGGGGCTGGTTGATATGTGTGAATGTTAAAAAAAAACATGTCGTAGTATGGTATTATGTAGATCTGTTAATAAATAAAATTAATGAAATTCACAATTTCATCTATTAACTAAACCAAAGTAAGGACCAGATACCTTTGTGTACCATATACTTTTGATAAATATACCAATTTTATACTATATGATAATGACCCTTATGTTCCTAGTAGGAACATAAGGAACTTCCTACATGCCTGGATGCGGTCACAGTTACTGCAACCTAAAAACCAAGGTTTTCTAAAAAATGTGGGTTAGTATAATCACTCCTTTTAAAAAAAGGCAAAAAGTAGAAGATCACAACTTCTCACACGTTTTCACACAGCTGCTTCGCTTTCCTACACATCCGTTTTTTATTCATATCATATTTAAAAAATATATATATATATATACAAACAGATTAAGCTGCTGAATTAGGGCTGATAGGCATGCATGTTATTATATTTATATTGTGCTATGAAAACCAGATGATCAACATATATGCTATAATATTCATCACACAAAGTTTGCCCTCATTGGGATTGGAATCGAGAACCTCTCGTGATGGCGATGTCTTGAAATCCGCCAACAAACCACTCATCATCATTGATATTCGCATTTAACCGCTAAATAAAAAATATTTTTTAATAAAACTATTATTTAACACGAAATTATACATTTAATTAAGACGCTCTGAACGATTATTTCATTAACAAACATTCCTATACAAGAATTATACCCGGAAGACATCCATCTATAGACATAACTATAATACCTTTTAAGACTCTTAACACAAAACAATTAAGTACATTTCAATATTGCAAGTGTTATGTTTACTCTGCGGTCGATTGTACCATGAAAATCTGCATACTTTAAATACAAGCGGACTTAACCAAATCGTCGAACTGGTTTCCGATTAGTTGGAAAACATGAATTACAAAAGAATTAGGAAGTTATGTTAAAATAGATTCAATGCCTAAATCAAGTAATTTTCTTAAGATTTTCTGTCACAAATTTATGCATGTGAGACTAAGTTTTTTCATATTTGGTGCAAAAATATGCTTAGTTCTTTATAGTAGGTATCGATATAATTTATATTATAATATTATACTTATATTCTTTATTGTCTTTTTTTTTGTTTTTTTTTTTATTAGCTTGGTGAAGCGCGGACTATGGCAATGGACTGCTATTGCGGTGCTTTTGCTCTGACAAACCCTTAGGGGATAATAGTCGTGATTATATATATGTATGTGTGTCATTTTTATATATGTTTCGCTTCTCTCGCAATTCGAAATCTCACACACCTGTGACGGGTTGAGTGGAAGACATCCCCATTAGAGACAAGTCCCCCCTTGTATACTTCTGCTTTATATATTGTATATTTTTGTTTCTGTGCAAAAAAGAGTAACAACTTGTGGCGTAAAAAAAGAGAAAAATTACATACATACATACATACATACAATCACGCCTGTAATCCCCTGTAAGCCCCGGTAGGCAGAGTCCAAGGAGCACTGTGTTCCGTCAGACCACATTTAGTCATATGAAAATTGGGTTTGGTCAGATGAAAAATCGAGAAAGAGTAGTAACAAGTGGCCTTTACGCCTTTTACATGCTAACAAGAAAAGCAGTTGGTACATTCTTTTTGTGTTCCGGTACAACCAACACGGTACAAAAATTAAAAGGATAATATTTTATGCCTCGTTAAATAACGAAAATTATTGAATTACAATTATTAAGAATTGGCGTAGATCGAATGTTCAATACCACCATGATAGTGCTCAGGCAGTATTATTATCAAGCGCATGTCATTCTTACAAATATCTCTAAGTTGATCTAGAGATGTGACATTTACGTAAGATACGAAGGAATCATATTACACCTGGCTTATGAATCTATTGTATTTACCGTTACGTTGTATGTAATAAAAATGTTAAGACATAGTTTTGAAACTGTTTCTTCGTTATTATATATCCTTATGTTAGTTGAAGTTGGAGAATTGCTTTTATTGTTAAACTTTTATGTTTATATTAGGTCCTTACCTATGAAATTGGTGTTTTGTATGGAGATTTTGGGGAATTCTGCATTTTCCATACTAACATTTTATCAGTTTTCTTCACAACGACAAATCCAGAGATATAAGAATAATATTTGGCATGTATCATTAGACAAGCTTTATTAATATGTGTAATATCACACTTCATAAAAATTATTTACCGTTTTTAAGTGAATGCAAATAAAATGATGTATTCGGGAGGCACTTAAAAAGAGAATTGTCTCTGTGTCCTATTTTAACACAATTAAACTTACAACTAATTATCAAAACAAATCAAAAGAGCTCAAAAGTATAGTCTATTTTTAAACGAGGTAATTACTTTTTAGGAATACTCTAAATCTTAATAGTTACAGACAAAATACTAAGACAGAATAAAAACACCAATTTCATAGGTTAGGACCCAATATTTAACAGCTAATGCCCGCGACTTCGTTCGCGGTTGGTTTTTTAACTATCCCACGGGAACCCTTTAATTTTCCGGAATAAAAAGTATCTAAGTTGTTGACCAGGGATATAAGGTATCACCATGAAAAATTTCATTGAAATCGGTCCAGCCATATAGGAGATTAGCCCGTACAAACAGACAAAGAGACAGAACAAAAAAAAAACATTTTTGGGTATTTTTTTCCCAATTTTACATCCCTGATTTGGTTTTAAGCATTTTTTTTTCTATGTACAGTCATTCGACCCTTGCAGTTTTATAATATGTATAGATATAACATATTTTTTGTGATCGAAACAATTACCTAGAGAATCTGAGAACTTATTTATACAGTAGGTGGCGTAGGTGGCGTAGTGATTATAAGTTTTGGCTTTCGATATCGAAAACAAAGCTACCTTCGCCATGGTCAGGCCTTGGATGGGTGACCAAAACTTTGTCATGTCAAACTCCTTCGTTACAAAGGCACGTTAAGCCGTTGGTCCCGGACGCTATTACAGCCGTTTCCACTGGCCAGCCCGCATTGGGCCAGCGTGGTGGTTTTACGGCCTACATTTCATATGTTTCTCCATGAGAAAGGCCTGTGCCCAGCAGTGGGACGTAATAGTATATAGGCTGAGGACAACGGCGTTACATTTTCGTATAAGTGTATGTAAATAAATTAATTTGTAATATTATTGGGTCCTTACCTATGAAATTGGCGTTTTTTTCTCTCTTAGTATTTTGTCTGTGACTATTAAGATTCAGAGTATTCCTAAAAAATAATTACCTCGTCTAAAAATAGACTATATTTTTGAGCTCCTTTGATTTGTTTTGATAATTTGTTGTAAGTTTAACTGTGTTAAAATTAGACACGGAGACAACTCTTTTTAAGTGCCTCCCGAATACATCATTTTATTTGCATTCACTTAAAAACGATAAATAATTTTTATGAAGTGTGATTTTACACATATTACTAAAGCTTGTCTAATGATACATTCCAAATATTATTATCTCTGGATTTGTCGTTGTGAAGAAAACTGATAAAATGTTAGTATGGAAAATGCAGAATTCCCCAAAATCTCCATACAAAACCCTAATTTCATAGGTGAAGAAATACAGATCATATACAAAAGCTCTTTAGCTTTGTATATCTCTAAATTGTATCCATAACCTTTCTATTTAAGATCTATTACAGTTTTCTATGTCAAGTCAAGACATTTAAATCTGAAAACATTTAACAAACACGTAATGTCTATTGCAACAGATATTTTGTTACATTGTAAAGTTGGACATCACTAGTTAGTGGGCGAGTGATAATTGAAAACACATTGGTTTAGATTTTAGATGTTATCTGAAAATTGCTCAACATAGGCTATCGTGGTAAGATTTCGTGGTAGCAATTTTATTGTTTTACTTACCTTTATACAGATTGAGTACAGTCGACTGATAAGGAGTAATAAAAATCTCTATTTAGATTGTCAGCCACGTTTACGACGCAAATTAAGAAAAGGTCTGTCAACATTTTACTTCGCTAATTAAGTAATTAATAAAAACGTAAGTATTTCGAACGCGCACTAATTGTATAAAGTAAGCGTTGTAAAGTGAGTTTTTCGGAATACATACATACGTCAACCACCTGTATACGTCATACTGCTGGGTACAACACCCTTAGGCCCGTATTACGGAACTAAACTCAAGCGTAGATCTCTGCTTGAGCACTTTTAGAGAGGGATGGCGCTATTGATCCCACTTACTTTAACTTCGCACTTAAAATCGTCAACATTTTACATTTTAAATAATTATTTTACAATATAAATAATAATAATTAATCAAAATATTAATGTTAATTACCGCGAGCGCTTGTATCAAGTACAACCACGACGCTTTGATTGTTATTGTAATCGACACAAGCGGCCGGATTCCGAGAGTAAGGCTTTTAATGCTTTTAAGGCTGGGTACAACACCCTTAGGCCCGTATTACGGAACTAAACTCAAGCGTAGATCTCTGCTTGAGCACTTTTAGAGAGGGATGGCGCTATTGATCCCACACAGCGCCATCCCTTTTTAACTGCGCTCAAGCAGAGATCTACGCTTGAGTTTGGTTCTGTAATACGGGCCTTAGTATGAGTTCGCATCGAATTCTATCTCGACAATCGTAAACGTCTTTATCTACACATTTACGTCAATTCTATATACTTTCCGTATATATCATCCCTAATTCATAGTTTCGATACAGGCGCCACATAAATAAATATCCTCAGACATTCACACCTTTCCACTAGCTTCATTTTAAACAATTAATTCTGCTTGTGTTACGGATTGACTTGTGTTGTCAAGCTGACGTCACACATTTTGGCGTTTCCATTGACGCTATTGGTCGAGATTTTAACTATTACTACGGATAAAAAAACTCACCCCAAGTAAAGCTCTTATAATATTCTTAGTTTCAAAGCAACGTATACTTATTTAACAACCTGTGTATCTGATTGAAGTAGATAGATACCGTATAGTTTGGGTATTTCGTGTAAAATACTTTTGTGGTTTTACATAACGCGATTACAGATTTAAGATCGATGGTCATAATGATAAGTCACTACAGTCTATAAAAGTTTTCTCTTTATGACCTATGGACATAAATGCTACATTTTTTCATACTTTAATCTCTTTCCTTGACAAATGATCATGTTAGGGTTGTGATTATTAAAACAGAATATAAGAATATTTAGCTCGCTCGGTAGCGTAGTGGTTAGTACGCCTTGGCTTTTGATTGAAAACAGAGCTACCATCGCCATGGTCAGGCCGTGGATGGGTGATCAAAACTTTGTGATCTCGAGCTCCTCCGTGCTTCGGAAGGCACGTTAAGCCGTTGGTCCCGGTTGCGACTGTTTCTACCCACCAATCCGCATAGGGCCAGCGTGGTGGTGTTACGGCCCATACTCCTCATGTGTTTTTCTATGAGGAAGGCCTGTGCCTAGCAGTGCGTCGTATATAGGCTAAGGGCTTTAAGAATATTTTGGTTTACATACTACTTTGTGTTTGGTTACATACCAGAAAATTTGCCTTTTTTTAAGAATTCTAAACATGCAGTCGATTGTCAAATATATTGTATTAGGTATTTATTATACACAAACACTAAAAGGTTAGTTGACCCTTTTTTTATTGGGCCGCAAATGATTAATTACTGATAGCCATCACCATAAAAAGTAATAAAAAAAATTCTGAAGCCTTTAACACAATAAATTTTAAATTATAAATTACGTTTTTGCTTAAATGTCAAAAACACCTATATAAATATTATCTGTGCCGTAGCGTCACGATTATTGTAAACAATTCAATACGCATGCGTGACATAGCCGACAGTAACGCCTGATTGGTTGCGACTGGCGTTTGACAGATTTTAACCATGCGTAGTAATTATTAACATGAAGCGTTACTCAACTAATTTCACAAACATGGTGAATAGCCTTTTTAGCAGATGGAATTAAAAGTAAAAATAAAACATATTTAAATTGAATTTCTACAGCAATCCCTTATTTATATTTATCAAACTTGGTATATTTCGGACCCTTCCTTGTACTAAATACTATGTGAATGACATTATTTTCATTACTTTTGTTATGAGTCAACTAAACTATTGGGTTTTCGAAAGTCTTTATCTTATAACAGTACGGTGACCACAGATCAATAAAAAAGGTGACGATAAGCTGCCCTATTTGTACTGCAATGTAGACAAATCAATATTGATTTAATGCAACGTCACATGTCATGTCCTTTGATAATTTAAAAAAGTGTTCGAAATGAAAACAACCCAATCATATCCATTGAAATTTAGTTTTAGAGTAGGGGAGCAGTTAGCAGTGGGTTTGTCATATAAAAATTGTTTATTAGGAATATTTGACAAAGATAGATTGTAGAAAGCTACAAGACTAAGAGTGCAGCTCAATTAAATAAGGGATTACATTAAAATGTTTATTTTATAGTTACAGTACCAAAAATATAATTAAAGCATTAAACTTTCATATCACAAATATATTTTAGTCTTTCCACGTAAGATTATTCGTGTGGTAGCTAGCAAATTCATATAAATTTCGAGTAAAGTCTTTTTCATTGAAGAAACCGTCGAGGTGGTGTGAAAACGATGAGATCTTTATAATGGTAATCTTTTTCATCGAGGTAGCCAAAACCTCTACCATAGATTTATTTGGCGCCAAACTCTCCCTAAATGCATTGAAATGTATTACACCTGCATCTTCTCTTCTTGCCATTTTCCCAGTCTAGGTGGGGTCGATACAACATGTCTTCTTCTTTTATTCTCCTCTGTCACTCGTCAGCTAAGCGTGAACTTCTTTTATTCTCATATCATTCTTCACGCATTCAATCCATCGCCTCTTTGATCTTCCTCTAACTCTAGGTCCGTCCACATCCATGCTCAGCATCCATCTAGTAATGTGACATTCATCCCTCCTCATCACATACCACGCTAACCTATTGCTCCTATTCTTTTCTGTCACTGGCGCTACTTTCAAACTTCATGTATTACACCTGCATATCAAAACGTAAACATCGGCGTTTCTGTCACCGAACTCATCTTTTGGTAAAAAATATAGAAAAATATAGATAGAAAATGTTCCAGAGAAGTTAAGAATTATGATGTTGAACGCCTCAAAAAACTCTTCACGGTCTAATTAAGCAACGGGTGAGTTTTTAAAAATAGAATTCCGATAGATACAAATCCAATGTCCTTTTGTGAACAAAACAAAGGTGGTATCTTATTGACTCCTCGGAAGTCCGACTACGTAGACTATGAACTGCGTCATATTTATTATTTGTAAATTAGCAAAAATATGCACCGTGTTCTTGAGGTTTTAAATTGACTTCACATTATGATTTAGTAGCTCTTTGTAAGCGAACAAAAGAAGTTCTACTTTTAAAACCTCTTCTAAAGTTGTTGATAATTTAAGTTTATCCAATTTAATGCTGTACAGTGAGAAAGACCTCCTCTCTGGTCAAGTGGTTCACGCCACCAGGTGTTGATCAGGTGGTCCGGGTTTGATTCTCCATGGAGGCAGAAGTTTTTCTGACAAAATTTGTCGTCATAATAACAATGTTATAAGCATTTGTTGTGTGCGGCAATCAGAGGTCAATTCCTCAGTTGTTGAGGATTTACAGATGAAACTCGTTTCCGCCCGGCCTTATCGTCACTTACCATCAGGTAAGATGAAGGCTAAGAGCTTACTTGTCATATGTAAAAAAGAGCCTTTGTGTGTTAGATGTTGTCACTCAGTAAATTTTTTGTTCTAAAATAGACGAATTGTTTAATATATATTTTGATGACACAAGTATTGTTTTCAGGATCATGAAAATAACCTTAACCTAATATCTATCAGAATATGTTTCCTAGGAATTGATCCTTGATGCTTTATTGAATCTTTTCCTAGATTTTATACATTTCCGGTTCCAAATTATTTTGCTGCCCAAATATTTATCTTGCTGTGTAATTAATTATTTTGCTGACTAAATAATTATTCTGCTGGCCAAATTATTTTGCCGCCCAAATAGTTATATTGCCAACAAAATGTTTGTTTGCAACCCCAATGATTTTTCGGCTGATCTTTTTGTTGCTAACCAAATAATTAAATGGCTCCCTTTCGAAAGGCATGAGATTGTGACGTGGTGGTATATATTTATATATAAAAAAGGAAGGCACTCTGGAACAAATTTTATTAAAGGTAAATTACAAAAACACAACATAAAAACTAAGAGATAATGTAAAACTTACAAAAGTACCTTTGGAAACGATTCTTTTGAAAATAAAATACAAAATTAAATGATGAATTCAATTACTTCAGTTACAAAAACAAGACTTCTTTCGATGTAATAGATCGATATCAATTTTTTTTATTATAACAATTATTATGAGGAAAAACCATGAGGAGTCAGAAGGTTCGTTTTAAAAAAGGAACAAAGAGGGAAATAGCCAGAGAAGAGCGCAATATTAGCAAAGAGTCGCTAATACTTGTATAGCGCCTCGTTAGAAGATGATAGCTTTATTTCGTATTGTCCACACTTTCAGTGGTCGCCCGATTACATCGATACATTATGTGTGGTAGATGGCAGCTCTAATGTGCCATTGTTTGAATATCAATGGAGCTTTGTTAGACGCAAGCTTGCGTCCTCACTGAGAGCATCTGGATTGCACTCATTATACGAGTACTTTATAACTCACTACTGCGTTTTGATCACTTGATTTGTACAAAGAGCAGGTTTCGATCGGAATTCATTATCGATGGAAGGATCGATTTTAAAATACTTTAATAGTGACGAAACAAAGGAGACGATGTATATTATTATAAATAACGAGTCCGGTAATTAGTATGAACGGAGTACGTCAGTTGTTAGTCAGTTAATCCTTTATAAAGTAGCTGACGAAGCAGCATACCAACATTCCGCATCTCTACAAGGTGATATTGTGGCATTTACTGCCGCAGAAAAACCAAACCATGGAAACAATGTGGCCAGCAGTATTTCCTAAGCGACACGACCTTGATCCCGAAAAAACCAGTCTACTCCTCTCTCAAAGGTCAATACATATTCATTCCCTCCTTTGTCAAACATGTCCATGAGTAGGGAAATCACTTTTCGTACCAATCAGCCCTTAGCAGCCCGCATCTAGCATTTCCTCGACCCCTTAGCATGAACGCCGCATTATGATATAATGATATAGGTTTAAAGATTCATTACATCTCTCATGTTCGGTAAGTAGGTCCTTAATACCCCCAGATGCGGGTTGTAAGTGATCAATTACCGCCCTAGGTTAATAATGTAGCTATAAACGCCCTAGGGCGTTTATAGCTACATTATAAACGCCCTAGGGCGGTAAGTAATAAAAAAAAAACTCTTTCAAAAAGTTCGCGTACATCTAACCATCTTACTGGCACTAGACATCATGCATTCAGCCCAATGACAAAAGAGGTCGCTTCGCTATTTTCATCAATTTTGAATATCGAACGGCGAAGCTAAATTTAGTTCTTGAAAATAAATGTATTTATTCTTGTAATGCCTTTTTTTCCACTTACCTCACAATCGAGATGTAAAGCAGAGTAGTTAGCTCGGGTGTAAGCATCAATTGCACCCTCGAACTATAAGCGCCCTCGCTGCGCTCGTGCGCCTAAATATCTCGGGCTGCAATTGATGCCTTACAGCCCTTGGCTACTAATCTACTATTATTTCTCAAAAAAGACAAATTAATATCAATTACTTGAGAATAAAATTATACTAATGTTTTACAATAATAAACTTCGTTCGCGCTAGTGTTTAAATTGGTATATAACTATATTCCTAGGGATATAACTATATTACGAATATATCTATCATCCTGCGACATATACATACAATCATGCCTATTACAGGCCTTGGACTCCTTTGGGGGTAGGCAGAGTCCAAGGAGCACTGTGTTCTTCA
Organism: Parapoynx stratiotata; assembly: GCA_910589355.1. Lineage (NCBI taxonomy): Eukaryota > Metazoa > Arthropoda > Insecta > Lepidoptera > Crambidae > Parapoynx > Parapoynx stratiotata. The sequence continues at coordinate 3,834,721 of OU342477.1, forward strand.
AGACCACATATGGCCATACAAAAATTGGGTTTGGTCCAATCGAAGTCAGATGAAAAATCGCGAAAGAGTAGTAACAAGTGGCTAGCTTATCGCCTACACAAGCACAGACCCAGTACCCAATACGCCCTTAGTCACAGTGATATACGAGTATATGGCGTTTTTATCACCTTCACTGTCAAAGTACTACGGACTTTGACAAATAAGTGTATTAAAAACGTGATGAATATTATATTACGCTGCTTAGGCTGTACATAGCAATAAATAACACAGCAACATATCAAAACTCTTTCCCGAAGGGGTTGGCAGAGGTTTTAAATACCCACATTTCACCTGATATGTCTTAGCCCCATGATAGGTGGAGAGCCATGCACCGGGCTCAATGTGAGCCAAGCAATATTCACAATGAACTGTACTAAGTTTTATTCTAACTCAGTGGTACAGGCGGTGGGATCGAACACGAGACCTCTTGAACAAGTAGTACCTTCTTTCCCAACTCGGCTACCGCTGACTTAAAATGCAAGTCTTATACGATATCAAATATCAAATTAGTAAATGTAAGCAACATCTACAAATTACTACACGTTTTACCAAAAAATTTATGAAAATCATTTAAATTCTCACCTCAAACAAAGGAAACCGTCTGCGTTGTTATACAATGTATTACAAATAGTTATGGAAATGTTTTGTCAAGCATTGACCCGAGAATCAGCTGTTTACCAATGAGTCAATCGCAACTTATTACTTAATTATTATGTTATTTACATTATTGCAAGGAAATTCGATACCATATTTTTGAGCTCTCTGGTCTAGTGGTTTACAAGAGGTCCGGGATTTTCTGCTTGGTTTGATTTGTGGTAGGTTCTAAGTCAGCCTGGCAATCTACCACCGTCTTACCTAATTCTGTCGCCATACCTACATATTTCTTTTGCTTCAACTCTCATCACATTCCTCATCCATGTTGATCACCGGAGATGTTGACCTGCCTAACTGACTGACCATCTCAAGAACGTCTTTGATTTGGTCTAGAAAAGTTCGCCTAGGTCTTCCTCAGAGGATACACCACAAAATAGCAAAAGCCTTTGCCCGTAGTCAAATATACTTTCTCGCCATTGCTTTCATATTTTAATTTTTTTTTTAAGGTTCAGTATAATTTACTATATAAATAAAAATTGTGTACCAGTTGCTACTGTCAAACAGCGCATGGAGGTTATGCATACGATTTCGTAAACGGATCTAATCTAACAGATTATCTTGTTTACCACAGAACCACACGAGCTTGCGAATACACTCAGAAATAGAAGTGAAATTTAAACAATATGTCAGACCTGATACATTTGTACAGTCATAATCTATACATATAATAAAACTGTAGAGGTCGAATGTCTGTGCATAGAACAAAAATGCTTAAAACCAGGTCAGGGGTATGTAAAAAAAAAGTAAAATACAAAAAAAAAAATTTGTTCCTCTGTCTGTTTGTACAGGCTAATCTCCGAAATGACTGGACCGATTTCAATGAAATGTTGCATACCTGGTCAACATCTTATATTCCGAAAAATTAAAGGGTACCCGTGGGATAGTTAAAAAACCATAGTGGCAACAGCTAGTAAAATAATAAAATTGTATCAGAACTACCATTGTCAGTACGAGTGGTTTGTATGATTTGTATGCTGGTTTCAATGTTTCACAATTTCGACAGCTTCTGAGTTCTCGGCGGTACATGTTTGTGTTGTCAATATGTCAATGTGGTGGTTTTGTATTAAGGATATTATTATTATGATTATTGTTTTAGTTATAATAGATTATGTAATTTTAAACACACTTCCATGTGGAATTATAAGATTATAAGCAAAAACAACAGTTTTGAGAAGTTTTGTGTGTCTGTATATTTGTTCGAATCACGCTAATCTTTGCATGAATTTGAGTGTAGTTTTTCTATATGTAATGTAAAAAATATTCTCCATTTATTTCATGAAGCGATTGAATATAACATCGGCGTCGTTACCACTATTTATTTAATCATGTTATAAGAGCCGTGGTTACTCCATGTAAGTACCTCCTTAAACAAATAAAAGAGCCTTTAATTTTTCAAGTTTTATAACCTTCGACTATTAACAATAAAAGTTAATGCTTTTCCGCGCGACTGTACAGTTACCTTCGATTCATTAGCTGTTCTTGGTCCCGTCAGCGCTTCCTCTTAAATCAACACCTTTTTTCAATAATTCGTGATCTGTTTTTTTTAATTATTTGAAACTAACTCTTTAATTACAAAATCACTAACTCTGTTTTTTTCACTTATATTCTGGCAGCTGATTTCAGATCATGTTTATTAAATTATAATTTATAATCACCTAGACATTTTTTGCTTTTTAATCACACTTGTATTATTGTGTATTGTATTAGGTCCTTACCTATGAAATTGGTGTTTTGTATGGAGATTTTGGGGAAGTCTGCATTTTACATACTAACATTTTATCAGTTTTCTTTACAACAACCAATCCAGAGATAATAATATTTGGCATGTATCATTAGACAAGCTTTAGCAATATGTGTGTGAACACGCTTGATAAAAATTATTCATCGTTTTTATGTTAATGCAAATCAAATGATGTATTCGGGAGACAGTTAAAAATAATTGTCTTTGTGTCTAATTTTAACACAATTAAACTTACAAAAAATTTTCAAATTAAATAATACGAGCTCAAATATATGGTCTATTTTAAGAAGAGGCAATTATTTTACAAGAATGTTCTGAAACTAAATAGTTACAGACAAATTGCTAAGACAGAATAAAAACACCAATTTCATAGGTAAGGACCCAATATTAATTGGTGGTAATAATAAAAAATAGGAAATATCATTTAAATTATTTGAATCCGGGTTCTATCACTATATTAAACTATTTAGTTTGCGGTTTACTAGCTGGTTGTTCTAGCTTTTAAGATTTTTTTAGGAATTTTGTTACTTTTATGCGTGCTTTAAATTTGGTAAGCCGCAGAAGTTCATCGGTGTAATTTCGTCAATTGCAGTTTGTAAAAAATTCTGTAAATGCACAAAAAACTAATATTAAGCTATTTCGATTGATGTAGAGTATCGAAGACATAATTGTATCGCATACTGATAATCAAACTTCTTCAAAAATTGGTAGCAACATTTGCCCGGTTATGGCAATGGGCTTGCTACCTATTACGAGAGGCCAACGAAATTGTTTCAAAATGTGTGTGTGTGCGTCAGTACCTCTGCCAGCCCTTTCGGGAGTTGGTGTGATAATATAGACAATATTGACGTGATAATATGTCAAATGTATGCAAGAATTGTAAGGAGCTCGGTGGCGTAGTGGTCAGTGCGCTTTGGCTTCGATCGAAAACAAAGCTACCTTCGCCATGGTCAGGCCGTGGATGGGTGACCAAGACTTTGTGATCTCGAGCTCCTCCGTGCTTCGGAAGGCACGTTAAGCCGTTGGTCCCGGTCGCATTTGTGACTGTTTCTACCCACCAACCCGCATTGGGCCAGCGTGGTGGTGTTACAGCCCATACTCCTCATGTGTTTCTCCATGAGGAAGGCCTGTCCCAGCAGTGGGACATATATAGGCTGATGACGATGCAAGAATTGGGATACCAATTGATCCTAGGCTGCCTATTTGATTGGTGATTAATTTTTCGACATCATTATCTATAAACCCGCAAAGGCCACTGCTGGGCTTAGGCCTCCCCTAATGTGACATATCACCATGTTCAACAAATAAGTACTACATGTCAGTCAGAGCATATGAATTGAAAAAAGTCCTATACGTATAAGTCATCTTATCGATATCGATTGTCTGTACAATAAGCTACAATAATTTTACATTAATTTTGCAAATAATAATTAAATATTATAAGAATTCTAGACAATATGAGTTTATCAGTAGAAGCTGATTATATGTACGTCGTGATTATATGTATGTATAATTACAATTATAGATTATACGGTATGTTTAGATGTAAAAAGTTCGGGTTTGGGCGAAAAATAAATTTTTCATTCTTCAAGAGTCACACTAAATGGACTGGCAAGACACTGTAAAGCAAGAAAGCATAATTAAAATAATAACTGATAATAAGCAGTCTCACAAAATAAAAAATAATGCCTACCCTACATAACCTTTTCTATTAGAAATTCATGAAACATGATATTTTTTTAAATATGGTCATTTTGAAATCATAAGATATGATTTTTTTGTGAATTACGTTTAAGTTTTGAATAATATTTCAGTGTGCCTACAATGCGTGTTTAAGTAGATAAAATATTCAAATGTTTAATATTTTTTTTTTTCAAATTGTGAGTTTTGTTACTCTCTTTCTTTTGCAAATTCCCTCGTATATTGCAAAACAAAAAAATGGTATTGAAACTATTTAAATTTAAGATTTACATGATCGTTCATCTGACAAGCATGCGTGATGGATGAGTGATCCATATAAATCGTAATAACTTTGTAACGGCTCCTGCTAGTGAATTGTTAGTTGCTTCTAACAAATATTTACAATTATCCACATAGAAATTATAATTGCAAACGCGATTCCGAGATATACACATGACGTTTTCTTAAAGCTTGCGGTATGAGTGATCATCTTTATTGGCAATATCTTGTTTATTTGCGGTTTAACAAATTTCTCACTACACAGTAATGCTCTAGTAATTATTTACAGAAATTCTGTTGTACTATTGTTAAGTTTTGAAGCAGGCCACTCATACCACATGCACACATTAAAACGGTTATTAATCGTAATCTAAATGTCATAAATCTTCTTATTAGGCTACAATAATAATATAATATTTTTATTATATCAGTGGCCTTGTCAGATATATCATTCGTTAATTTATAATCATCACTGGTTGAAAATTACTACAAATAAGGGTGAGTTTTTTGATCCGTAGTCATAGTTACCACAATACTAAAACAATAGCGTCTGGAAACACCAAAATGTAGACGCTTGACAAATTATTAAATTTGCGATAATAATTCTAAGCAATATACATCAGCTGTGACGCCAACCGCCATTTTACTAATCCCAGCACCGTGTTGTGGTTAAATTTTCTATGATAATTTAACATTGCCCACATTTGTAAATTCGACTATTGGACAAGCTGTCACATCACGACATCATACGTTTTCGGCATTGGTCCATATTTCAACCTACAGGTCAAACTGACCACGGATCAAAAAACCGACCAATCAAATAATTTACACGTTGATCGATTCTCGACATAACATTTGAATCTCATCAAATTGAGAACATAATAATATTAAGTTATTTAATATAAACTATATATAACACAAACTTTTGATGTCTTGTGGCATGTACGAATAATTAAAAAATCAAAAGAAATCCATACTCATATTTTCATTCTCATATTGGGCCGTAACACCATCACGCTGGCCCAATGCGGGTTGGTGGGTAGAAACGGTCACAAATGCGACCGGGACCAACGGCTTAACGTGCCTTTCGATGCACGGAGGAGCTCGAGATCACAAAGTCTTGGTCACCCATCCACGGCCTGACCATGGCGAAGGTAGCTTTGTTTTCGATCGAAGCCAAAGTGCACTGACCACTACGCCACCGAGCTCCTCCTCCTACTTACCATGGCACTATCTGAAAGTAACTATTCTAAGCGGACGAAGTCGCAGGCAAAAGCCAGTGGGGATATATTTTTAAAAATTAGTAGATTATTTAACATAATTAATTATTATACATGTGCTCTACCACCTACTTACCACGATCCTCGACTATATGGGAACGACTACAGAGAGAGAGATTTTTTTAAATTGATTTTTAACGAATTTTTAATTTTGTCCACTGCAACTCTAATTTCTATCATACGAGTAAGATTACTGTCTAATGTTCCAATACAGAATTATCTACCGGGATTTGATTCCAGGGACCTCTTAAATTAAGAATCAGGGTCCCTAACTACGCAATCATGAAGGCCGTGTATTAGTGTGTATACTACTTTTAATAATTATCACAAACTTCGTAATATTAGGTACTTACCTATGAAATTGGTGTTTTGTATGGAGATTTTGGGGAATTCTGCATTTTCCATACTAACATTTTTTCAGTTTTCTTCACAACGACAAATCCAAAGATAATAATATTTGGCATCTATCATTAGACAAGCTTTAGTAATATGTGTAATATCACACTTCATAAAAATTATTTATCGTTTTTAATTGAATGCAATTAAAATGATGTATTCGGGAGGCACTTAAAAAGAGTTGTCTCCGTGTCAAATTTTAACACAATTAAACATACAACAAATTATCAAAAAAAATCAAAAGAGCTCAAAAATATAGTCTATTTTTAGACGAGGTCATTATTTTTTAGGTATACTCTGAATCTTAATAGTTACAGACAAATTACTAAGAGAGAAAACACCAATTTCATAGGTAAGGACCCAATATAACAGTGACACATATCTGAATAAACCATTATGGTATTTTTTATTTGTGTTACTAAAAATACATTTTAAAAATAATAGTCGCTAGACAAGAGTAGGTGTGTTTTACATAATAATATGAAAATACAGACCGTGTTGTAATTTTTTACAGACAAAATGGCTTCTTTAGACGACACGTTTTACGTCGTGTCGTAAGAATCGTATACGCATTTTACTCTTGGGGTTTATCTTTAAATATTGAACGCGTTGATAACGTAATATTTAGGTATTTATCAATACTAATATCATAAATGCGAAAGAAACTCTCTCTGTCTGTCATGCTTTCGCATCACAACTACTGAAACGATTTGATTAAAATAGATAGTCTACAGCCCGAGAATGGACATAGGCTACTTTCTATCCCGATATTCCTATAGGAACGGGTGACGCGCGGGTGAAACCGCGGTTATAAATATATTCCGTCAAAATGTAATTTAATTTCGAATTTTAAAATTTCTCGGCATTGTAAATTAATGATACGACAACAGAGATTTATCACCATGACAGCAATTAATCAGATGACACTGACAAGAAATGTTATTTTCATTATTTTTTTAACTATTTATCATTGATGTATTTAACACTAGATTTGCAAACTGCATTAAATTGCGTCAAAAAAAGCGTAGCCGTTTCCGAAACTCAACGACGTAGCTTTGAAACCACTAAACATTGAAAAAATAAACATATATCTATCCCACTTACGCAAGTCGCAAAAGCTACAGCGCAGTGACTGTACCGTCTCGCTCAGATTAGACAGGATTAGACATATCTCAATGTCAAAGTACAATGGTGGAAGTGTTCCCTGCTCGTGAAATTTTACCCCATTTTTATTTATATATATATTTTTTAAATAATTATATTAATATTTTTTATTTCTTATTGGATGTATTTAATCAAGCTTAAAGATATCGTGTTTTGGTAATAAGGTATTATGGGCTGGAGAGCAATGCAAATACTTATTTACAAATGAAGTAAATAAGTATTAGAAAAAAATGTCGTGAGTGTAAGACGTGTCGATTTTTATAAATAATTCATTTTGCAAAATTAAATGTAACTAATGCTTGGTTATAAAATAAAAGAGATTTTCGTATTATTATTATTTATTACGCAAAATTACAGGTGGCGAGTCTGTTGCCATGCATCGGCGACCATACGAAATACGAAATAATATACTTTAATAACTTGATGTACTGTAAAATGTAAAAATAAATATTCAAAACTGCTGATAATATGAACAGATAACCTAGCTTTCTCTTTGTAAAATAATTTTAAAAATCGAGTCGGTAAATCCAGAGATTATTCCCTGCAACGTCATAAACTCGTAAGATCGCAAACTTTACCTTTGTTATGTATAGATAAAAGCATCACCTACAATAACGATTGTAATTGCCTCATGAGACAAATAAACATGACAACTTTTGCGGCATATTTTGTCTTCATGAGGAAATTGCTTCGAACATAATGATTGTCGAGTTTGGTGGAAACCAGTCTGTCTCCTTCCGCAGCAATCAGATATTTTAATCCACCTATCTCGGCTTGCTGCATTTTTAGGCCATGTGCAACATTGTTACTATTTAAAAACCTACATAAAATCACTGATTCCATAAATTACAACATTCTCCCATAAATATGGGAAACCAAAAATGAGTTTTTAATGGCAGCACTGAACCAATTTTAAAACATTTTACATTTTAATTAGTTTTTACGTAAATATGAGCATAAAAAAACAAACTCACGTGTGGAAAGTAACACCCATGGTTTTATTATGTTTTTGGTACCTGGATTCGCACGTTTTTACTGCACATTTACCCATAATAATTTTTTTTTCCTCCCGATTCACTTGGTTGACGTCTCACAGAGCACTAACTGACATAAGCCTCGCATATGGCTGTGGCCATATGCCTAGTGGCTACGCTTTAACGCGGTTACTACAGATCTAGTGTATTATACCTACATCAATGCTATTTATAGTCCACTGCCACAGTCCGCGCTTCACAAAGCAGCGACTGCACATGCGCTTACATGACAGGTGGTGAGCCCGTCGCCGCTATAAGCTATTGGATGGTTGTGCAGTCCTAAGTCCTTTAGGTCTTTTTACACTTTAGTTACTACTTTGTAACTTATTTATTAGGAAAAAATATAAATATTCTGACGGTTGAAGGTCAAGTCTAGATAAAGAATTTTAAAATGCGGTTTTGTATAAATTATCGAAAACAGTAAAATTCTTTATTATTATGCGTATAGATATTGCAATTAATTCACGAAGGCGATTAAATCATTCGACTTTAGATTCTATCTTAAAGCGTAGTTAATCGCCATCATAAAATGGAACTCTATAACGTCCCGATAAGTTACTTTTGATTATAAACCAGCTGATCAGTCGGAATTCAATAATGTGACGGATTCTCAATGACACGTGTCGGAAAACAAACTAATCACGGAAAAAAAACGAAATCTCTTACCTATCTCTTTTTGTGGTAGTGAATCAGAAAGAGACGAGGCGTTAACACTTTATATTAGGTCCTTACCTATGAAATTGGTGTTTTGTATGGAGATTTTGGGGGATTCTGCATTTTCAATACTAAAATTTTTTCAGTTTTCTTCACAACGACAAATCCAAAGATAATATTTGGTATCTATCATAAGACAAGCTTTAGTAATATGTGTAATATTACACTTCATAAAAATTAATTATCGTTTTAAAGTGAATGCAAATAAAATGATTTATTCGGGAGGCACTTAAAAAAGTTGTCTCCGTGTCCAATTTTAACACAATTAAACTTACAACAAATTTTAAAAACAAATCAAAAGAGCTCAAAAATATAGTCTATTTTTAGACGAGGTAATTATTTTTTAGGAATACTCTGAATCTTAATAGTTACAGACAAAATACTAAGAGAGAAAAAAACCCCAATTTCATAGGTAAGGACCTAATATTAAGGGTGCCTTTTTTATCAGATCTATGTTAAGTAGCTATGTTGTATGCGTGCAAAAATAGACTATTTCTTCGATTCACGTGACTCGCAAAATGGTGCCATCCTATTTGCCTATTTTTCCTCGCGCCCTAAGGGTCTTGGTCTGGACTCTGGACCTTTTTTTCGAGAGACTGTGGATGCTTTCAGTCCAAAAGTCTGAGCCTAACAATTACTCTTTATTTTTAGGGTAGGGCGTTTGGTTATTCACAAGTGGGATCGTATGCTTGTTTGGTGCTTAAACTTATTTGTGTCTATTTGTAGGTATACGTATACATATGATGAAACTCTATAGTATACGAGCTAAACGGGCCCGTACAAATCTGAAGTTTCGTATAATACCACTAGAATTAATAACAAATTCATATCTATCACGTAAGAAAACAGTATTTTAATGAGCGTGTAGGCATTATTCATATATCACACGCTGCTTCGCTTACCAGCACATCAGTAACACCTGTCCTCTCACGAGTTGAAAGGGCACAGGTTTGAAGGCCGCGCTGACCGCATCCGCTTCTAAACGCTAGTGATGTGAGACTATCGATAAATTATTTTGAAGATACACCGATACTTTCTTACGAAAACCTGAAAGTGAAGGATTTATTAAAGTGAGATATTTTGGGTTTTTACTCTACTTCCACCATATCTTTTATGCCAGATCATTGATTCTATACGCAAACACCAAAGTGAAATGTTAAAGCATTTTGCAGTTTCATTATTTTTCAAAGTTGTAAGTTCCAATATGAATTTTGTAAAATAAATCGGAGTGGTCGATCATCAACATCATTCATGTTGCCGTAAAATCTTCAAGGTTGCTCAGGAAAATCATAACTGGATGACAAAAACTGATGTTTTTGTCATCCAGTTATGATTTTCCTGAAAATGCTATCTTTGCATGATTGCAAAGATAGCATTTTCAGCACTCCAAAAATAACAACCGGCTTGGGTTGTTATTACTGAATACTAATTTGTGTAAACATTGCATAAAATTGAGAATGAACTCTTTATACAAACTTTATACACGGGAGGACCTGAATGATACTTATTTATTTGACCAGAGACTTAAATTTCTTATCTCTCTTAAATAATTCTGACACTTAAATATCTCTATTCCTTTTCATTCTCTTTCTCTCTCTTTATTTTTATGATTTTTAAGTCAATTCAAATGATTCAATTCAATAAAAAGGATTGTAGGTTTTATCATACTCGTCCACTACTGAACATGGTCTTACCCAGTGCACGCCACCATGGGGTTTACGACCATAACTCACGGCCATGTTCCAGTGTGGGTTGATAGTTTGCCTAGGCTTCGTTTATTGGACAGTAGCACCCATCGCTGGTAAAAAATACTAGTTGAGACCTGAAAGATGTCTATTCATCTGCTAAGAGACGTCCACTGTTGAACATAGGCCTCCGTATGTTCTCCACAACTCGCGGTTTTTTAACCGTCCGCATTCAGAGACTTCCTGCGTCCTTGGCCAGATCATCTGTCCACCTCGTAGGGGGAGAAAGATGTAACATGGAAAATAACAACAGATTAAGATTTCTAAACCAACTTTAGCCTATATGTCGAAAAAGTACAAATGAGTTAAGCTTTAATTCAAGTAACAAAAATGCAAAAAAAAATTATCTGTCTTCATTTCTCACCACTGGCTTTGAATAAAATTATAATTATAAAACTATTTAACGTTAGCCATATTGCGTATATTGACAAATTGTATATTATATTATGACAATCCCATCAGAATTAACAATAGGATATTAGGCAACTGTTCCTTATATTTCTATAATAGACATTCTTTATGATTGAAACCATTGTCGGCGTTTAAAAAAAGATTAATCATTGGTACAAAATTAGGACCGTTTGCTACAAATATAAATAGCCTTGATTCAATCTCATTGGTGTCTAGATAAAAAAATGATAAATATTTTCTGTTGTATAATACAGTTGCAGTTGCTTGTTCAATTGAAATTGTAGAAATATCTACAGTTCTGTTACCTACTAATTGTATAATTGTTGGGGAATTTCAGTAATTTTCAGTGAGTAAATAAAATAAAAAAGTTGTAACCGGTCCGTTGAGAATTGACAGATGTAATCATTATCTTAAAAACACAGATACAATAAAAAGGAAGAATAAGGTATTGACGACAGAAAAAAAATCTAAACAATATTTTGAATAAGTACAATATAATTCTGTTGTATTTGACCTTCCTTTGTCGGATTAAAAAGGAAGTTTATTATGAATACAACATCAATTCAATATATCATCACGCCTCTTTCCCCGAAGACATAATCGTAAGTAAGAGCTCCAATTAATAAGCGCGAGTATCTATACCTCAATAAAATTTATCGATACATGTAAACATTTCACATTAGGTTACACTAGACCGCCTCATAACACTTAATTGTGATTAAAAATATACTCTCCTGGTTTTTCATATAATCTTATGCGCTTAGAGCTAGTCAATTTTGTGATAAAATTACCATTTACAAAAAAATAGTTTGTAATGACCCCTAACTAAATCCGCTTTTAAAATTCCTCTTGGAAAGACCTGATTTCACGCTAATTTACTTAATATGCACAACTGGTATTTTCTTAGATAATAATGGACCAAATATGAATTAATTTATTTAAAAATGTCCCTGCCATTATTTTTTGTCAGTGCTTTTAGAGAGATGGGTCACTTGAATATTAATAGTTTTAATTAATTTAATGTATGTCGTTAACACCTATGTATAATAAGTTTTATATCTATACTAATAGTATAAACAGGTAAAATTTGTGAGTTTGTGACGTATGGGTAATCTCTGGATTCAATAAACCAATTAGAAAAATTCTTTCACTGTTGAGAAGCTACATTATCTCCGAGTTACATAAGCTATACTATATTTTGGAAAAAATTTGGGATACTTACTAAAACTCCAATAATGTAACCCAGGGAGTTAAAAATATTCTTTTTACTAATAATGCGGGCGCTGCATAAACTACTTACGATAGAATGAAATGATGAACTACGACTTTGTAGAACAAATCATAAGTTACAAAAAATTTTGTGTTTTTTTTTAATTTAAAAAGGAATTCAAAGTTCGTCGCTAGAAAAGGCTCTTTCTTTGCACTTTAGTGTTAATCCTTATCAAAATAAATTACTTCACAGTCAAGACTGCTTCGATACCTATACATTGCTTTGTGAATTATTTAATTCGGACATTCCATTCGAAACATGTCGCGAGTTTAAAAATGTATGTATTGGAAAATCTATATACGAGTATTTTAAACAAGAAAACTGTGGATGTAGTCAAAAACTACAGGATCGATTAAAAAATTCCTTTTATAAGGATGCAGCATTATTGCAGATTAATAATATCCATAACATATCTTATACAAGACTGTGTGAGTTCTTCCTGGAATCCCACCCTGAGATTTCGACACGATAGCGATGTTGGAGGTATTAAACCAGAAGTTTAAACGCCGGGGAGTACGCTCCGTGTCTGAAAAGTCCAGACGCCGGCGTGAGTTGGTTAAGTGGAGCACCATAAGGGAGTGGCGACAGCGGCTGGAGATGCCAAATTAGGGGCACTGGATCCTAATGGAATTCTCATCAAGCCTGGAGGAGTAAATGGGGCTGCAGCATGGCTACCTGTCATTTCATCTGGTGCAGTTACTTACGGGACATGGTGCGTTTAGAAGTATATGCACATGATCAGCAGAGAGGCAAGCGCATGAGTGTTGCCACGAGAAGGACAAACGTGCTCGAATTTGTGTTTATTTTTAGAACAGCTTTGATTCTTAGCTCAATAGCGTTATTTGTTTAATTTATTCAGGATTTCACAATTACTATTGCTAATTCTATAGTCAACTAACAATCGACACTCACGTCTGTAAGCAAAGTTTACAGGCAATTGTTTGGTAGAAATAAAAAGACATACCTATGTTTATATCCCAAACTTGGGGTCAAGAGGTTCGATATAAATTGTGCTCGCGTCCTTACGCGTATGGCAATAAAGGTCATTCCACAATGGACGTAACAATTTGGGTTCAGGTTAGTGTCGTGATACAAATCACGTTTTGTTCATTTGAATTGCGTAATCGTGTGATGCCTAGATTTTAGAGATGACAGACGTTCTAGAACGATCGATTGTCTTCTTTTAAATTTAGTTTTTTATGTCAGTCATTAATAGGTCAAGAATTATTCTTTATTAGCTGAATTGATAACTACCTCGAAAGTTCATTATCAATTAAAAGTTCGGTATAAGGTTAAACGGGCAGTTTTCCGTTACTCGACGCATTGCGTCATATTTTGAGCGTCAAAACACTAATATTAATATTCAAATCAAATTACAATATTCCCAACAGCTACTCAAGCACCAACACATAATAAGTGCGAATTATACTTAGTGACGTGCGATTCGAGAGATTATTACCAGAAGTGGGGTACGTTGTGCTGATAGAATCTTCCTCCATGAAGAGACCAATGAGCTGGAATGGGTTGTGAAAGGCTGTAAAAGCAGTTGGTAGAAAAATATCATTCGGGACCAGCTTAGCTTTCCTTATTAAGCGAAGAAGAACTCAAGATCACCAAGATTTGATCACCCATCCAAAGCTCAACCAAGACAAAGTTGCTTTGTTTGTAATATAAATATAATTGTAATATAATCAAAGCGTCTGAGTTACTATAGGTACCACAGACCTCACTGTTTGGCTAGGGATGATAATTATTTACGACACCTGTATTACGTTTATGATAAAAAAACCGCAATTATATTAACCAGCACATCAATATTTACTCACCTCTCTCCATCTTAATACTCGTAATATAAAACTGTTCTCGGTTTTGCTTAGGACACTTTTTATTTACCCAGCCTCAGAAGGAGGGTAGGAACCACTCCATGGGGCAGGAGGTGGTGAGCCCCGCATTGAATTGCCGTCAGCCAGCCGGAGGTTATGTCAAACTCTTACCGACTAAACACCACCTGTGATTTAAGCCTATACGGCCTTGGTAAAGCATAACATGATCCCTCAGGAAAGGGAGAGATGTGAATTTATATTATTAACAAGATTCTCGTGAGATTAAAAACTTATAGTACGTCTCAATCCAAGTCCAGCTTATTCTCCAGCTTATTCTCTTTTAAAAGAAAGTACAAAATTTATTTACTGAATATGCAAAAGAATATGGATTAATATATTTAGCTGTGTTATATTATAAAATACAGAAGCTAGGCACACATCACAAGTTCTTAAATTTTGTCTTATATACTATATAATACACACATATTATATGTAATATGTATTATATTATTAAATGTATTTTGCCACTTATTATTATACACATTACACTACATTCATTGAATAACTTTAAATATTTTTTAGACTATTTATTGCGCGTAGGCATATAATTTTATATATCTTTATGCTAAAGGTATTTTTATCTTTTATGGTGTATGAGAGTAGCAGTGCACTATCTGGAATTGAGGTACATATTGTTTTCTCTTCTTGTTTTCTTGGCATCTACAGAAGACCAGCGTCGGAACGTTATTCAGATGCATCGACTATGCTGCGAAGAAACCTATTATGCATCATGTCGCATCTGTTGTTGTGTCGTATCTGTCCAGTGTATCGTGGTTCTTAATAAAGTTTATTTATTTATTTCTTTCTTTCAAGTTGCCAAAAAGGTAAACAAAAAAGCCGACTCACCGAATTTGTTATTCAATAATCACACTTTTTACATGGACATTGGCACGTAAATATAATTAACGGTAACAACTGTTGTCCGTTTTAGTTGATTTCAATTACCTACCAGTCATCACAAAACATTTTAGAGATGAAACATTACCTTTGTTTTATTTACCTTTTTGGCAACTTGGATTGAGACGTACTATAAGTACAGCTTGTGATCACGTGCACCACACTGTGCCCTTTGCATGGGAACAGGCTCGCCCCCCCTTTCAGGCGATTGTGGGTGTCTACACCTCTGTCTGTATGATGAATGATAGGGGTGTGATGTATGTCATATTCTTATCATTACATTTGAGATGCAGTGATGACACGAAATGTCGCACATTTACCTAATACTACCATACAATAAATGTCGCACATTTACTTATCATTACATTTGAGATGCAGTGATGACACGAAATGTCGCACATTTACCTAATACTACAATACAATAAATGTCGCACATTTACTTATCATTACATTTGAGATGTAGTGAAGACACGAAATGTCGCACATTTACCTAATACTACAATACAATAAATGTCGCACATTTACTTATCATTACATTTGAGATGTAGTGAAGACACGAAATGTCGCACATTTACCTAATACTACAATACAATAAATGTCGCACATTTACTTATCATTACATATGAGATGTAGTGAAGACACGAAATGTCGCACATTTACCTAATAAATAAAAATCATAAGTAAAAGTCAAAGTTATTTATTGTTCTCATAAATGTAAAAATATATCTCATTCATACTAAAAATATATCTCAATCTTACTGTGTTTTTGGGTTCTGTATCCAAAGGGTAAAAACTGGACCCTATAACTAAGACTTCGCAAGGCTATCTCTAGTACCGTAACTGCTAAACAGTTGAAATTTTCACAAATTGAGTATTTCTATTGCCGCTTTGACAAAAAATATACAAGGCG
Organism: Parapoynx stratiotata; assembly: GCA_910589355.1. NCBI lineage: Eukaryota > Metazoa > Arthropoda > Insecta > Lepidoptera > Crambidae > Parapoynx > Parapoynx stratiotata. The sequence continues at coordinate 3,850,818 of OU342477.1, forward strand.
TTTTTTTGCTTATTTTATATGAAATTTTAGTAACTACTGTTGTTTACCTAGTCAATGGTACGGCACCCTTCGTGCGCGAGTCCGACTCGCACTTGGCCAGTTTCTCCTACTCTAGTGGGGTTGTCTCAACATTGTGTCTTTTTCCTCTCTCCTCTGTCACACGCTTAATTCTTCTACATATTTAAAATATCTCATTATCTGTATTATTATTTAAAAAAACCCGCTACTAAAGCAGATGTAATGAACTTTTTGTTTCTAACTTGAGATTTTCATCGAATCATAAATCGAATACCTGCTAATCCCTCGATTGCGAAATCGATTAAAACGAGCGCTGTCCGTGACCTTACTACCGGATGAGCATTCGTCAAATGGAATCCACTGTGAGTTGTGTGTTTTTGATTGGTCAGTGGATAAGCATCGTGAATCTGACAGCAATAAAATTTTAATACAACAGCTTTTGTTACATCACTTTTTAAAAATAAAATAGACAATCGCTTAATTTGTTATAACTAAATATAAAAATCATAATTAAGAAATTAAGCTGTCATACGTATAATAGTTTTTCAATAACAAACAACGTCATTATCAAAATATAGAGAAATAAAAGTAAGTCTAAAAGTAAACAATTACATTCATATCAAAAAGGTTTGATCGGTAACATTGCTCCCCTTTTATTAACGAGAGGACCAAGACTTGGAAACATTCTCCCAACTTTTAAGTAAGGTGACTTTTTAGGCTCTGACAGCAAGCGATTGATTCAACGGTTATTCTGCGTCCTACGCCTCCACGAGACCGTGGATCTTCCGCCAATCGCGTACGCAATACCTCCTCTTTTGGCTCCTTATCCATTGCTGATAAAGCAGTCTTTATTTTGAGAACTGCTTTTCTTATTTTGCACGGAACAATCTTACAAGAAATAAGGATTAGGCCAGCGGAGGCACAAGTTCGAAAATAATTTTGGAAATTTTACTTCTTATTTTCCTCGGGTCGATCATACACACATGGTGCTTTATGCCTTTCTGTGCTTTGGTGGTCGATGCGCTGGGAGGGATCCCGTGAAATGACTGGACCCGATAAATGTCAACGGTGCAGGTGGCGAGTGTGACGCATCTTAAACAAGCCGGCAAGTCCCTTTAGCTGAATCGGTGGCTGCATGACGACAGAGCAGGCGGACAGCGACGCGCCTTCAGCAAGGTGGCATGTTATAATATGTCTCCTTTGGCCGAAGTATTGGCCGCGGCATCAATCCTCAAGGCGATAGACGACCTATGGCGTTGCGGTGTGTAATTAAACCGTGCTTTATCCGCGAAAGAAGACCTCAAGCTTCGTCTTGAACGCGCCTTCAGAGCGGCAATTTGAGCACGCAGTTCAACATTCATCAATCTTTTTTCAACCCTCGTTACCCAAGACAATTTATGCACGCATCAAGGAAAATGAATGAATAAAAAATATCTTCAGACATTCACACCTATCCACTAGCCCTATTTTAAGCAACTAAAGCTGCTGGTGTTACCGAAACTAGATGACGGATAAATATGTTTAATAATTAGATAGATATAAATATGCAGATTTTATATAATAGGTATATATAAATAATTAAATAAATATCTTCAGACATTCACACCTATCAGCTAGCCCCATTTTAAGCAACTAAAGGTGCTTGTGTTACGGATACTAGATGACGGAAAATATACAATACATAAATAAACATCCAAGACTGAAGAACAAATGCCTGTATTCATCACACAAACATTTGCCCCCACCGGGGATCGAACCCAGAACCTCTCAAGATGGCGACGCCTTGAGACCGGGGCGTAGAGACCACTCGACCACAGAGGTCGTCAAAATGGCTACCAATAAAAAAAATACTTTGTAAAAAATTATTACTTTACGTTTTTTAAATTATTTTAACTGGATTTCATATAAAGTACTCGTATGTTCATTGTTATTTATGACTCATATCAACATAATAAACAACCCAATTTTTTAAAACATTTTAACTTGGGTCGATTGCCGGTTGGGTATGATAGTTGTATAAAAAACTAAATGTTCTTATTTTCGGATTTCTCCCCACACTGACCCATTTGGATTGATTATCCTTTATTCAGAGTATAGTGTTTTAGGACGCTTGTTCGATCACGCCTGTACCCAGTTTTTAACTTCGTTATGTTAAAACAAATATTCCAAATATTAATCTCCTCCTTTAAATGTGTCAATTTTATTATATTATTTCACTACACTTTCAAATAAATGATAAACATTTCGTGTTTTTACACCAAACACTTTTTCAAAATTCTTTGCGAAATTTTGCATGACCAACTCTATTTTCCTCTCATCTCGTAGGCCGCGCCTGGCCGCGCCGATTGTCTCGTTTTTCTCGAGATGAGAGATTTTTTTAAGCAATGTAAAAGAGGTTGAAGTTAAATATAAACTCATTTGCAAAAAAACGGGCACCTAAGCAATGAACCATTTCAAATGTTAATATTGCTTTGTTTGGTAATTAAAGGTAGTTTTATCCTCACAATTTCGTAAATTAATAAAAAATAATCGTTTTCATCAGTATTTCATAAATGGGAAATAATGCTCAACCTCACTAGTAGTGTATGTTCGCATATGCGTGCATATGCTCATGAAGTAAAAATAAAAAATATTTTTTTGTTTGATTTTCTTTAATAAAGTAAAAGCAGATAAATGTTTAGTATCGAGTGTGACCCCCTCTAGCTAAAATCACAGCTTCAATTCGTCTGGGCATGCTAGCGAGTATATCCCGGATACTTGCTTGCGGAATACGTTCCCACTCCGCAGTAATCACATTCTTCAGCTCTCTGATGGTCTGCGGAGCCGGTTGTACTGATCTCCTGACCGTCCATAGACTTATATGCACATTTCTTATTACTTGGAGGTTGTTCTTAAGATCCACATACGAAGATTTGCGATTTCTCAATGCGCGACTCACAAGAAAACGATCATCCCGTTGTTGGGTACATGGTTTTCTTCCAGAACCAGGCCTTGTCTCGACGGAACCAGTCTCCTGATATCGCTGCAAGGTCCTTTGGACCGTCGAGCGACTAACATTTAGCCTCCTAGACCAACATAACCCTCTTCGAGCAGAGCGCGATAATTTTAGTAGCTTTTATTACTTTATCTACCATTTTTTATGCAGTCAAACAGAAATAAATAAAGCTTTGACAGTCAAGGATATGAAATTAATCGATGAAAATTGAATAAAAGTTATGAAAGTCGATGTTAACTTCTGGACCTTCGCGCCAAAAATGTAGGTAAAAAAGGGGTTTTCTGTAAAAATGAGCATCAAATGAAAATTTGAATTTAGAACGTACTATTTTAAAAACCACGGCATTTTTAAAAACCGGCAAGTAACGTGTACAAACGATTGAAACCTTTTTTGTATTGTATCTTTTTAAAGATGAATAAAAATCAAAACCACCTGTTTTTTTTGCAAATGAGTGTATATTAACTTCAACCTCTTTTCATCTTACAGAAAATTTAAATCGTGATTTAAAACTAATTTAATGATTTTTAGACATTGTTAATATGGCTGAAATTACGGGGTTTCACATCATACATAAGGCACAAGATGGCACATCATTTATCTGCCACTATCATGTTATCTTCACGATTCCTAATTATAACGCACGGCAATACTTTAAATACATTATCGTAAACGTTTAGGTTATACACAAAGCATCCATGACGAAATATGTGTACAGCATTCTAATTTGTTTATTGTTTTTAAATGATGGATACAATGAATTTAATGTCAATGTCATGACCTTCAATCCTTAATCTTAGTATTTTGATGTATTGTTTTGTAGATAATTATAAAATTGATGTTTTAGAATAGCGTGAAGCACACAGATGAGGCGGGTGTCAAGGGTACAAATAATAGACAAAAATTAGAAGTGGAGAAGTGGTTCGAATGCTTTGGTTTCGATATTCAAAGCAAAGCTACTTTCGTATGGGTTGTATCTTGGATGGGAGACCAAAACTTTGTGTTCTCGGCTTCCACGGCTGTTGAATCCGCCAATCTGCCCTGAGCCATATACAGGCCACGAATCCGTTGTTAATCAAGTTCTTTACATTTGTATATGTATACATATGTGTAAATCTATAATAAACATATAAGTCTGTCTATAAGTATATTTATAGACAGACTGACATGTTTATTATAGATTTAATATTAAATGAACTAAATTTTTTGGTTCAATAATAGGTATTTTAAGAAATACAAATACACAAGAAATACATTAATTGTATTTTAGAAGATCCTTTTCTATATAATAAAATAGTTGATAAACTCTAGTAGAAGAGTTTACCAACTATTTTAGTCTAGTAAAAGAAAAATCTATTCGTAACGCCTACGTTTTTATAATTGGCAACATGTGTTCGCTGCGATTTCACTTAATTTTGTAGGTACAGGAAATATTTTAGTAAGAGCTTCAAATCCTCGATTTACTGTAATTAAGACAAGCATTCTCGTCCTATATGTATAGTTAAATTAAAACTTTGTCTATAAATTCAATACTACATATTAAAATATATCTGTCAATGACATAAAAATTAAGGAGAAAGAGACAAGATGAAACATTTGATGGTGAGGGATGAATCAAATACCTATATAAACAGTAAAAAGTATGGATAAAGATGCAATAATAATCATAGAAAGACTAAGGAAGTGATTGATTAAGGGAAAATAGGCTAATAGTTGACTCATATCAAAAGTAATAAAAATAATGTGTCACTTACAAGGGATTGCTGTAGAAATTCAATTTAAATATGTTTTATTTTTACTTTTTTTTTCATCTGCCAAAAACGCTTTCTACCATGTTTGTGAAATTAGTTGAGTAACGATTCATGTAAACAATTACTACGCATGGTCAAAACCTTTAAACGCCAGTCGCAACCAATCAAACATAACTGTCGGCTATGTCGCGCATGCGTATTGAATTGTTTACAATAATCGGCACGGATAATTCATAGACCATCAGAACCGAAGGCGTTTTTGACATTTTAGCAAAAACGTAATTTATATTTTAAAATTATTATGGTGAAGGCTATAATCTACTTAATCATTTGGGGCCCAATTAAAAAAAGGGTCAACTAGCCTATAAGTCAATGCTAAATTGACGTGTAAAAGAGTGGACGTGGAAAATATAATAAAGGGGAAAAATTTTCCTGGGCTCTGGAGCGACCTCTATTTTTTTTCTGGTACAAACTGAGAATGCAGTTTTGATTCTCGTTGAAAATAAAAGTACGTTTCATTTATGTAATATTAAGCAATTTTAAATATATAAGGTACTTCCCGTCCACGACCCAAAAAACTATTTCCAGGATGCAGGATACTTACCGACCAATATGGACCAGACAAGGAAAGAAGAAAAAATTATACTTAAATCAAAATTGAGGTTTTTCTAATACATTTATTGGTAAATAATAAAAGAAAAAAAGAAGAATAATAAAAGAATTATTTAAATCTATTTTACTTTTAATACAATTCGGATGCGATCATTGCCTATATCGTTTTCGGCAACACAAATGTACTTGCCTTCGTTTGCTTTAGTTATATAAGGCAATGTTAAAATATTAGTCGTGTCTCCTCTGAAAGAAAAAAAATAAATTTTATAAAAAAAAATAAAGAGTCCAATTTCACAGTGACAATTTAAACATACAGTTATATAAAATTTGTATTGTATTATAACATTTAATAAAGATGAAAGTAGAACTTAGCCCACAATTATTAACCCAGCGTTTGACAAAAATCAAAACAATTTCGGTTAAATTCGTTTTAGAGCAACATCACAATTTATAAGAATCTTTATTTATTGATAACAAAAATGTTCAGATGAAATCTTATGTAATAGTACCTACCACAGAATAACTAAAAAAACCTATACATAATAGGTCTTTACCAATGAATTTGCCGTTTTTTTCTTTCTCAGTATTTTGTCTGTAACTATAAGTTTCAGAATATCCATATTAAATAATTAACTTCTCTAAAAATATCTCTTTTGATTTGTTTTGATAATTTGTTGTAAGTTTAATTGTGTTAAAATTAGAAACGAAGACAACTCTTTTTAAGTGCCTCCCGAATGCATCATTTGATTTGCATTCACTTAAAAACGATAAATAATTTTTATGAAGAGTGATATCACACATATTGCTAAATCTTGTCTTATGATACATCCCAACAATTATCTATGGATTTGTCGTTGTGGAAAATCCGAAAAATTATGGAAAATGCAGACTTCTCTAAAATCTCCATACAAAATGGCAGTTTTATAGGTAAAGACTTATTATTAGCAATATTCACCTTGACAGAACTTTAGACGTAGAGTCCAAAGCAATAAACTCCCACCTACTAGTAGGTACGGGGTTCCCAAACAATACAACGCAAGTCAAGTTAAGACTTTTACCAGTCGCTATTGTAACTTCTGTGAAATCTGCTGGCTGAATGTAAGGAGCCACTGTAACAATTATTAGAGATATTAAGAACGCATCTATGATGTTAATTCGAAGATATTTTCATCATCACCTTCAGCCTACTACTGTCCACTGCTGGACATAGGCCTGCCCTAATGCACGCCACCGCTCTCGATCTTCGGCCGTTCTCATCCAGCCCACTCCAGCCAACCGACGAATATCGTCATCCCATCTGGTCGCAGGACTTCCTACACTACGTTTACCGACACGCGGTCTCCACTCGAGAACTTTACGGCCCCAACAGCCGTCAGTTCTACGGCTAATATGACAACTGCCACTTCAGTTTGCTAATCCGGTGAGCTATTTCGTTGACTTTTTAGTTCTCTGTCGATCACATCAATCACGATGCGGTTTTTCAGAGATACTTCGAGCATATCCCTTTCCATAGCTCGCTGGGCGACTTTAAACTGGTAGACTAGGTCTAGGTCATGACTGGGAGGACGCACAGATAACACACAGATAAGATATTTTGCTGGGAGAAAAAGAATGAAAATAAAACGAGACATTCAACACAAAATATGTTGTAATAATATTTTGTAATACTACCTCGAACACCTGTAAACTGAGAAATGAATTGTCGCCCGAGGTATTCCCGGATTATTATCCAAACCTTCAAGAAAACTACGTATTCCCTACTTAAATGGCCGGCAACACACTCCTTTGGTGTTGGCGTTATGTGTTGTTGATTTTAGGCCGTACAATACAGGCAGACCAAAATTATGAAATAACATTTCTAAAGCTCCTTAAAAAGCCGCTTTACGTTTAATAAAAGCTATAATATCCATTGCCCGTGACAACTTTCATAAAGTTTCAAATCAAAATTATAAAAAAAAATTAAAAGGAGCCACTTACCAAGTACATTAACTGAAATAGATTTCTCGGTTCTCCCCATGACATTCTCAGCAACACAAAAATACTTCCCTGAGTCATTTGATTCAGCGAGGAACCTGCAAAGATATCCAAGATCACAGATTATGGAGGGTTATTTATAGTGAATCAACCACTTGCAATACTATATTTAGCTAACACCATAAATAAATAACAACGACTTTTAATAATTTGACACATTTCATACAAAAATAAATATCAATTCCTGAATCCTCCTGAAAAATAAATATCAATTCCTGAATCCACGACCTCGTAGAATACCGGCGTAAATTAGTTTTTAACTGCGTTTCGCTGCGTGAGTGACGCCACCGGACGCCCAATCCCCCCTAACCCCCTATGAGTGCGCAGTTAAATAGTTTGTTACCCTAGGTGGGTACCAACAGCGTCTACGTTGGTGAATCCCCCCCTGGACATCCGTGTTCGGGATCCTCTCCCAAGCAGGGACGCCCCGGTCATTCATCCCTATAGTTTGGATGGCTGGCTGTGCACGACCCTTCGTTTTTCACGTCATTTTTTGCCGCGTACATCTAAGCTATGGAATCAACTGTCACCAGGAGTATTCTCAGACCAATACGACCTTCAAAATTTAAAAAAAAGAGTGTCTCCTTAAGGGTCGGCAACGCATCTGTAACTCCTCCGGTTTTGTAGATGTCTATGGGCGGAGCGGCGGTAATCACTTACCATCAGGTGAGCCGTCTGCCAGTTTGCCCCCTCTTTCCGAATGACACAACAGTACATCATATGCTTGTAAAATCATTTTTAATTAATGTATTGAGTTATGGTAACTCGTAGAACAAAATGTTGTTTTACGGTGTTTTAATATTTAAAAACAAACCTTTGACGACCTCCGGGGTCGAGTAGTCTGTACGCCGGTCTGAAAGCGTCGCCATCTCGAGAGGTTCAGGGTTCGATCCCCGGTGGGAGCAAATGTTTTGTGTGATGAATACAGGCGTTTGTTCTCCAGTCTCGGATGTTTATATATGCATTGTATATTTTCTGAACATATATATGTATTTATCTATTAAATATATTTATCCGTCATCTAGTATCCGTAACACAAGCAGCATTAGTTGCTTAAAATGGGGCTTGTTGATAGGTGTGAATGTCTGAAGATATTTATTTATTTATTTTTATTTAAATAATATTTATGATGTAATTTTGTTCCTAATGAAATATATTGCTTAAGTTCACTTAACGCATAATTAATCCATAGTAGTCTAGCAATAAGAAAGATAGGTAACTTTCTATTTCGTATAGCAGAGGAAATAATTCAGAAAATTTCTTAAATCTATATTTAATTGACGGTCTTATCGCTTAACAACTAGGTATCTCAATCTCAATCATGTTTTCCTTGTTTCACTGTCTCTTTACTCACCATATCACCACTTACTCTCTTTCCAATCATAAGATTCATACAACTAATCTTTCCATCCAAATCCTTAATATAATATCTTTACTTACTTATGTGTATGGTAATCGTTGGTTCTATGTCTGTTATCGAAAGGAATTATTTTTTCGTTTTGAGTCATGTACCATTCCACTTTAGCCGCAGGTACAGCATCTACTTCACATGGTAGTTCTACATTGTCATCCTCTCTCACAATTAGTGTATCGGTGTTAGATATAGTAACTTTGGGCGCATCTATAAAATTATTGAATATTTTATTAGAAAGTCAGCTACAGGTGGCGAGCCGGTGGCCATGCACTTGGCACAATGTGAGGCTAGGGATATTCACAATCAACTGTACATAAGTTTTAAACTAACTCAGTGACAGGCGGTGGGATCGAACCCGCAACCTCTACGCGACTATTTAGTATATGAGAAATGGACACCAGAAATGGCAATAGAAGTGAATTAAATGAGGGAATTTCATGCGCTAGATGTGCGCACAAAGAATGACTGCCTAAATTTCTTTGTCCGTGACGACAAACAGGCTTAGATTAACTAAATAGATCACTTCAATAAAATATTTAAAAAAATATATCAGCTATTGAATATGTTGAGGAATTTAGTGTTACAATGGTTTGAATTTAAGTTTACCCGGAGCCAAACTAGAGATCTCGAAGTTAGTTCCTCACGCACAATATCATATTGATGATAAATTAAAAGTAGCTACAGTAGTTTCTTTTGACATGATACCGGCAACATCTCCAAATATTCATCATCATAATGCTTACATTGTATTTTAAGCGTAATATCGTCGAAGCCTACGCCCATCATATTTGTGCCTATACACCTATAGGTTCCCTTGTGTTTCGTATTCGCTGCTGGTATTTTTAATTTGTCTCCTTCGCGGAAAACATCATTTGGCATTTTCGTACCAAAATCGTCGTCATCATCTGATTTGTATTGCCAAGTTATCTTAGGCGTCGGATTGCCTTTGAGCACGCTGAAAAAAGGTTATGTTTAGGTAGCAGAACAACTTGCTCAACTTAAAATAGAATAAACATTTGTGATGATTACAAAATTTGTTTTTAAGCTTACTTGCACTTCAGATCAGCCCAATCGCCTGGTTTGAATATTTCTTCTGAATTCGGGGCTTCAACTTCTGGTTTATCTAGAAAAATAACGAAATAATATTTAGCCAAATAGTAGATAATTAATTATTGAATTCTATGTGAAATTTTAATGCATTTTTAACCCGAATGGATTGTGCTATAGTGTCTCGCTCCTGAGAACTGAGAACACCTTTTGGAAAAAGGAAAAATTTATTTAGATGACTTGTGTTGCCTATGAGAGTTCGCCTTGGTTTTCAACTTGTTAGCATTGTTAGCTTGTGACTTCAGATATCAATTCATAGTAATGTGCATTGCTGTTATGTCTAAAATATAAAGACCTAGAATCAAGCCACATTCAAGCAAGATTGTCAATATACTCATTATATTCTCCCTCGGACTGCAGAAATTCTATTTAGTGGTATATAGCATCTGACCTTATTGTTACAATTTTGAATTAGTGACTGGTTGTAGATTATCTTTAGTGTTCGGTAACAGCAAAAGGCTTGCGCCCTATCACGTGGGACTATCAAAATGCCTACCCCTTCAGTGATATATGCGTAACGTATATGCAGGTATATCCTTCTCTTAAAACTTACCCAATCCTGAAATCGATACATCAGCAGATACTGTCTCCTTGTTTGCTATATTGGTTGCCTCACATTTATAAGTACCTACATCATTTAATGTCATGTTTTTAATCTGTAGAGCATGTTCGTCATCCAGCACTTCGATATTATCGTTGTATTCGATCGAAGTGTCGTTGAAGTACCATTTGATTTCGGCTTCAGGGTACGCGTCAACTTCGCAGTAAAGTTTTCCTGGTGATCCGTATTCAAACGCTGCATCTGTAATTTTTATAGGTCCAATGATTATCGGGAAGATCTAGGTTAAGTTTACCTTGGTTTCTAGATAATGTAAATGTATGTAAACTTAGTTTTGAAACATTTTTTAATTTTCTTTTTTTTAGTCTTTCATTATTTGAATTTAGACATAAGACTTGCAACAAGTATATCACCATAGAGTACCTTACAATTTCATTCTATCTCATGTTCCTACCAGGAATGTCGCATCAATTTTATTATTCTACATTTGCAACCAATAATAATGAAATATTGGTTATATTTTTTTAATCATGCTTTAATTATGCTAGAATATTACCTTGAGGAGACTGCACAATATTAAAATTAAAAGATCTATTCGCAAACACCTCGATACTGCTCACATCTCCTCCTACAGAATTTTTGGATTTACAGTACAGTGTAAAATTTGACGTCACGGGTACACTCACATAGCTTAAGTATGTCGATGGAATCTCCAATAAAATATCCTGAAACAGTTTAAAAGGTTCTTTTACATTATTTTTTAGATGCATTGTATTTTTTGTAAGAGTATTTGTGATTCTGATGTTCGGTATCGCATTTTTTAAATTTTCCCGATTCAAATTAATACAACCCTGAAATTGATATTACTCTATTGTTAAGTGTTGCTTTATTTTTAATGAGATAGTTTTATAACAAGTAGTTATAATTTGTTCTAAACATATTCGTAGGAGTATAGCTATAAGAATGGTTAGTATGGATGTGAATGGATGGAGAAAATGTCTTAATTAGTCCGATATCCAAACCAAGACTCATTGTAAACTCTCTACATAGATTATTATCTCTAGTTGAGCATAGTTAGATAAGGACGGCGCTGTAGGACGAATAGCATCATCTCTTTCTAACTGAAACTGTATAAAATCAAAGATCTTCACTTGAGTTTGGTTTTGTTATACATACATACATACAATTACGTCTGTAATCCCCGAAGGGCTCGGCAGAGTCCAAGGAGCACTGTGTTTCTTAAGACCACATTTATTGAGTTGAGTCAGATGGAAAATCGTGAAAGAGTAGTAACAAGTGGCTAGCTCATCGCCTTCACAATCACAGACCCAGTACCCAATACGCCCTTAGTCGCCTTTTACGACGTGCTAGGCTAGAAAAGCAGTTGGCACATTGTTTTTGCGTCCCGGACCAACACGGGAACTTATACATTATATTATATAAGAGAATGTAGCGGTAGCATAGTTGGATACGACGCACTACTCGCTCAAGAGGTCGCGGATTCGATCCCACCGCCTGTTCCAATGTGCTTGAATTAAACAAGTACAGTTGACTGTGAATATCGCTTGCCTCGCATTGTGGCTAGCATGGCAACATGCTCGCCACCTGTTACATGGGGACTTAACATATAAGGTGAAATGTGGGTGTTTTACACCTCTGCCAACTCTTGTGGGGATAGAGGCGTGAAAGATATTAGAGGTTAAAGTCTGAAATTGCCGTTTTGTATGGAGATTTTGGGGAAGTCTGCATTTTCCATACAAATTTTTTTTCAGATTTCTCCACAACGACAAATCCAGAGATAATAATTGTTAGTATGTATCATTAGACAAGCTTAGATAAATCGTATAACTCTTCATAAAAAATATTTATCGTTTTTATGTGAATGCAAATCAAATGATATATTCGGGAGGCACTTAAAAGGAGTTGGCTTCGTATCCAATTTCAACACAATTAACTTACAACAAATTATCAAAACAAATCAAAAGAGCTCAAAAATATGGTCCATTTAAAGAGAGATTTCTTAAAAATACTCTGAAACTTAATAGTTACAGACAAAATACTAATAGAGAAAAAAAAAACGGCAATTTCATATTTTCACCCCTATTATTTTATGTATGTTATGAGAAGAATTTTATTACCCACCTCTGACACTAAAGTGACTTCCTTATCATCCTCCCAGGAAATTCTAGGCTTTGGGTATCCGGTAACTTTGCAGGCGAAGGTCGCATTCGTATTATAATCAATGACGTTGGAATCGGGAGTAATAATTTCTGATGTAGGCGACTTCCATCCAGTGGCTTGTACTGAAAAATGAAAGTGTTTTTCGTTTCAACAATATAAAAATAGGTACACCTAATTAACTTAATAACGAAACAAAAAAGGGAAGTAACTAATTCGGCAGCCATTGAATCATTAAAATTTGGTCAGCATAAAGAAGTCAGTCGAAAAATCATTTGGGCTGCAAATAAATATTTGTAATATTTATTTTGTAAATGGTTTGAGCAAATCGAATTACGTTTTCAGGGAAACCAGCATTACTTCCTGTTGCAATCTATTGGATCCATTTTTTGAGTGAGGATTATTCGGAGACCCATGACAGAATAGTTTCATTCTTAAGCGTATGTTTTTTCCGAAAATATTGGGTCCTTACCTATGAAATTGGTGTTTTTATTCTGTCTTAGCAATTTGTCCGTAATTATTAAGTTTCAGAACATTCTTATAAAATAATTGCCTCTTCTAAAAATAGACCATATATTTGAGCTCGTATTATTTAATTTGATAATTTTTTGTAAGTTTAGTTGTGTTAAAATTAAACTCAAAGACAATTATTTTTAACTGCCTCCCGAATACATCATTTGATTTGCATTAACATAAAAACGATGAATAATTCTTATCAAGCGTGGTCACACACATATTGCTAAAGCTTGACTAATGATACATGCCAAATATTATTATCTCTGGATTTGTCGTTGTGAAGAAAACTGATAAAATGTTAGTATGTAAAATGCAGACATCCCCAAAATCTCCATACAAAACACCAATTTCATAGGTAAGGACCTAATAATAATATGGAAGCAATATAATAGGTTGGGGATTAAAGTTTCTTCGCATTTTTTAAGAAAATTCAAAACATTTTTTAATATAGTTTATTTACATTTAACTAAAGTATATAGGTACCATTTTGTTCGATAACTTTTTGCCATCTTGTAGGTAGGGACATGATCCCATTGCTATAGAAATTTTGGGACTTCTGGTCAAAATACCGCGACAAGTGGTTTTGGCAGTCCTCTCGTGATGTTAACCTGACACTGCCTAAAGAATTCTGAAGAGACCGAAACAGGTGGAAATCTGAAGGTGCAAGGTTAGGAGTATACGGCGGATGCATTAACATCTCCCAGCCAAACTCTCTTAATTTTTGCTGAGTGGCTAAAGATGTGTGAGGTCTAGCGTTATCATGATGAAAAACCACACCCCTTCTGTTGATTAATTCCGGCCGCTTTCTCTCAACTTCTTGCTTTAATCTCATCAGTTGTTCGCAGTAGAGTTCAGAATCGATGGTCCTGCCTGGTGGTAACAGCTCATAATGAATAATGCCCTTCCTATCCCACCACACACACAGCATCACCTTGTTGCGAGTTAACCCGGGATCCGCCACAGTCTGTGAAGCCTGACCGGCCTTTGACCACGACCTTTTCCGCACGTTCTTGTCGTACGTGATCCACTTTTCATCACCAGTTATCAGCTTCTTCAAAAATGGTTCGGTTTCATTACGTCGTAATAAAGAATCACAAATGAGTACACGGTTCATTAGGTTTCTTTCAGTGAGCTCGTGAGGTACCGAAATTTCGAGCTTTTTTGTGTACCCAGTTTTTTTCAAATGCGCCAAAACTGTTTTGTGGTCTGTGGCGCCCTGCCGTGGGCCCCTTTGCCTTGTATAGTTTATAGGATTTTGGACATAAGGAATGACGTTTGTTCTATAAGGTCTCCCGCTAAAACTGTGTTACGACAACAACTCGTCTCCGGTACGAATCTAGCTCTCTGTTAATTTATGTGTTATACCAGGGAGGAATAAATCGTTTACAGGAAGTCAACCTCATCTTTCATTTCGTATCCGTCAAGTACCCCAAATTGGTGACCCCGACGTGATAGTCGTGTTAACAACTACGATACGCGGTACTCGACGTGACGACAGCCGAAGAGGTTTGCAGTCTGCTTGGCTTACCAAACGAGATGGAGTAATGTTGTACTGGACCTCGAGTGCTCCACTGTAACAGCCACTGTTCGCACTCTGCATAGCTAGTCCAACGAGTGTACATCGAATACTGTACGACTATCAAGTGCGTAACTTTGATTACACTGGAATACAGTGCGAGAAGGTGAAAAAGAAGTGTTTTTCCTTCATAAAGTGAGTTCGTCAGGAATCTGTGTTGTCCCTACGAGCCAGTTGTCCCGTCCCCTAAAAGTGCAGTGCAGTGAAAATTTCCCCTTTCCAAAGAAAAAGTTGTGCCCCACATACTAGCTAAAAGTGTAATGAAACTGTATTGTTGTTAAATTTAAGTTTAGAGTAAGAAAAATACAAGTAATTATTAAGGTAACTTTTTTATTTACATAGTGGAATTCAGTTTTGCAAATAATATTAAGTGATGACTTGTTATGTTGTCAGTAACAATTTTCCAAGATACTTGGTAGCTATTGTCAAATTGTTCATGTTTAATAAAATGTCCTATCGCTGTCCTGTGTAACAATTATGTAGTAGTCATAAATGTAGAATAAGTTTTGTGTAATTGCTGTGTAATTTTCATGCAGATTGTTTTCTTTTATAAGTAGTACCTACCCTTTTACACCAGGGCTAACAAAATTTTTATTTCTTTATTTTTACAAGCCCCATAGTAGTATTATTTGTACTTCATAACATTCTGTGTGTACATTCATTTTTGACATAAAATTTTTTACCTGTAACTTTGTTTACAATAATTTAGTTTTAGTAGTATTGTAAGTTAGTGTTATAACAGTATCTGTAGAGCCACACACGGAGAAAGGGGCATTCATTATTTTCTTTTTATTTTGTTATTATTATTATTATTTTTTCTGGTCACAATGTCTAACCCAGGAGACGCAGCCCACCAGGTGGGTGGTGAGTAACGTAGTGGTCAGAATGTAGGCCGCATCTCAATTAAAGTGCCTCCATTCTATCCGGACAAGCCCGCACTGTGGTTTGCTAGTTTGGAGGCACAGTTCCACCTTAATGGTGTAACGGCAGAACAAACAAAATTTTTCTACGCAATAGCACAATTAGATACAAAAAGCGCCTCAGAGGTGGAGGAGATTATTATTAACCCTCCTCAGAAGGATCCATACACGAAATTAAGAGATACCTTAATTGCCAGGTTTTCTGACTCCTATGAAGAAAAAGTGCGTCGACTTTTAGAAAAGGAAGAAATTGGTGATCGTCGCCCGTCCTCATTTCTGCGACACTTGAAAACTCTTGCAGGGACGGCTTTCCCCGAGCGTCTGTTGCGCACCATCTGGCTGGGCAGACTGCCGACACAAATCCAAGCTATATTAATCGCCCAAACAGCCAGTGGCCTGGAGGAGCTAGGTGAGTTGGCCGATAAGTTATACGAAGTGGCCACCAGTTCTTCCACATGTCGCGCCATCACCGCCAGCCCTGCCCCACAGGTTGCAGCTGCAGCAGTGACTCCCAGTGCGGACTCTGCCCGGTTCAGTCAAATGGAGAGGCAGATCTGCGACCTCACCCGTGCCGTCGCCCAGCTGACGGCTGCCTTCAACAACAGGCGCGAGCGCTCACGGTCGAGATCGAAGTCCCGTAGCAGGTCGAGAGGAGGGAACCTGTGCTGGTACCACAACAGATTTGGCAAACGAGCGACGAAGTGCGAACAGCCCTGCAGCTGGTCCGGTGCTCCATCGACCTCAACCAACGACCAGGTAAACTTCAGCAGCAGTCGGTAATGACGGCCGCTGACTGCTCTTCACCAAGTCGCCGTCTTTTTGTGACCGACCGGTACTCAAACAGGCGTTTCCTGGTTGATACCGGTTCGGATATCTGCTGTATACCTCACAAGTATGCTCAGAATGAACCGAAGAAGCTACGGCCGCAGCCATACGATCTCATCGCCGCCAATGGGACGAAAATACCTACGTATGGTTTAGTGCAGCTTAACTTGAATTTAGGTCTCCGCCGCGATTTCAAGTGGAATTTTGTGATCGCTGACGTCGGTAATCCGATTATCGGATCAGACTTCTTGGCGCATTACCACCTCTTGCCCGACTGTACACGAGGCATGCTGAGGGATGGAAAGACCGGTTTGTCAGCAGACGCAGTGCTCACAGCGGTAGACCAGCATAGCGTAAGGGTTGTGCAACTGCCTGCTTCTCCATATGCGTCGATCTTGGCGATGTTCCCAGACATCGTGCGACCTCCTGGAGCTCCTCTTCCGCCTAAACATTCCACTGCGCATTTTATCAACACCACAGTTGGTCCACCAGTACACTCTCGTCCGCGTCGACTAGCACCGCACAAGCTCCAAGCAGCACAGAAGGAGTTTGCTGAAATGGTGCAGGCAGGTGTTGCTAGACCTTCCAGCAGTTCGTGGGCATCTCCTCTACAGCTTGTCCCCAAGAAGGACAATACTTACCGTCCTTGCGGAGATTACCGTGGCCTCAATGCGCGGACCATACCGGACCGCTACCCTGTGCGCCACATTGGAGATTATTCTCACAACATCACAGGCTCCACCATCTTCACAACAATCGATCTGGTTAAAGCATACCAGCAGATCCCGGTACATCCACCAGACGTTTGCAAAACGGCTATCATCACACCGTTCGGTCTGTATGAGTTTCCATACATGACCTTCGGTTTACGCAATGCCGGGCAAACCTTCCAGCGCTTCGTGGATGAGGTGGTACGGGGTCTGGATTTTTGTTTTGCCTATATCGACGACATCCTCGTGCATTCCAAAGACCAGGACGAGCATGCCAAGCACCTGCACATTCTCTTTCAACGGCTGCACGAGTACGGCGTCGTTATCAACGCAAACAAGTGCGTTTTTGGTGCTCAAGCGGTCACGTTTCTTGGTTACCAGGTCACAGCAGCTGGTACTCGCCCACCCGAAGACCGAATCCAATCCTTGATGGACTTTCCCCCACCTAAGACTGTCCAAGGCATGCGTCGGTTCTTGGGCATGGTAAACTTTTATCGCCGCTTTTTACCCGGCGCTGCTAAATACCAAGCCCCACTAATCGACGCAGTCGCAGCCACTAACAGCAAGGGTGCTAAACCTTTCCCCTGGACGCCAGAGTTGGAGAAGCACTTTGAGTCCTGTAAAAAGAGTTTGGCTTCGATGACGTTATTGGCTCATCCAGATTGCACTGCATCCTTGGCCCTTTTTACAGATGCGTCCGGCACTCATGTCGGCTCTTGTCTGCAACAGCGTCAGAGCGAATCTGAAGACTGGCAACCTCTTGCCTACTTCAGCAAGAAGCTCAACAGCAAGCAATCAGAGTGGCCAGCGTACTACCGCGAGCTTCTAGCTGTGTACGAAAGCGTACTTCATTTCCGGCACTACTTAGAAGCGCAGCACGTAACCATATATACCGACCACAAACCTCTGATTTACGCTTTCTCGCAGAAACGAGAGAAACTGCCGCCTTCACAAGCACATCAGCTGACATTTATCAGTCAGTTTACAACTGATATTGTCCACGTGAAGGGTGCAGAGAATGTTGTGGCCGACGCTATGTCCAGAGTCGAGACAATCTCACTCGAAGACGACTTTGCAGCACTCGCAGCCTCCCAGCAAGCCGATGAAGAGCTTGCTCAGGTACGTGCGAGCAGTTCCTTAAACCTGCAACCTACACTTGTCCCCGGAACTAACGTCACATTATTATGTGATACTTCTACGGGAAGACCACGTCCTTACCTAACAGCACCTTTCCGCCGATCTGCCTTCGATAAGCTGCATAATCTCAGTCACCCCGGAGCGCGCGCAAGCGCACGCCTCGTAGCTGTCCGTTTTGTTTGGCCAGGCATGAATAAGGACTGCAGCAAATGGGCGCGCAACTGTGTCTCATGCCAGCGTAGCAAAGTTACGCGGCACGTCACTGCTCCCTTAGGTGATTTCTCCAGTCCTACATCCCGCTTTCGCCACGTCCATCTGGATATAATTGGCCCTCTACCATTCTCCAACGGCTACACTTATTGCTTAACAGCCGTAGACCGATTTACCAGATGGCCGGAAGCGTGGCCAATGACTAACATCACCGCTGAGGAGGTCGCCGAGCAGTTCACCAATGGCTGGATCTCCCGTTTTGGTGTGCCGAACGTGGTCACTACAGACCAAGGCCGCCAGTTTGAGTCGCAACTCTTTTCCCGGCTCATGGAAGTCTGCGCTGCCAAACGGTCGCGAACCACGGCGTACCATCCGCAAGCGAACGGGATGGTAGAACGATTTCACCGTCAGCTGAAGGCCGCTTTGATGTGCCACCGTGATACGTGGTCCAGAGCGTTGCCACTAGTACTGCTAGGTATTAGGTGCGCACTAAAAGAGGACCTTAACTGTTCTGCCGCCGATCTAGTATACGGGGAACCCTTACGGCTTCCCGGTGAGTTCATAGCTCCTGCGGTAGCACCGAGCAAGGCAGAAGACGTGACCGATTTTATGTCACAGTTGCGGAAAAAGATGGCTAGCCTTCGTCCGCAACCCTCGTCACGACATACTAGACCGGCGTCTTTTATTTTCAAGGAGTTGGCAACAGCATCCCACGTCTTTTTACGAGACGACACTGTTCGCCGCTCCTTACAACCGCCATACTCAGGACCTTATGAAGTTCTCTCAAGGACAGCAAAGACGGTCACTTTGAACATAGGTGGCAAGGCCACAGAAGTCAGCGTGGATCGCGTAAAACCGGCGCACTTGGAAGACTACGATCAACCTGTGATTCCACGATTGTCTTTACCTAATCCATCCACGCCTACTGCTCCTGTCCCACCTTCTGTTCCAATTCCCACAGATTCTTTTTCTGCACCGCGCTCGAACATTACTACGCGGTCAGGACGTCAAGTCCGGTTTAGGGACGTTCTTGATCTGTGAGCCCTTTCTTTCTCCGTGGGGGGGTGGTGTGGCGCCCTGCCGTGGGCCCCTTTGCCTTGTATAGTTTATAGGATTTTGGACATAAGGAATGACGTTTGTTCTATAAGGTCTCCCGCTAAAACTGTGTTACGACAACAACTCGTCTCCGGTACGAATCTAGCTCTCTGTTAATTTATGTGTTATACCAGGGAGGAATAAATCGTTTACAGGAAGTCAACCTCATCTTTCATTTCGTATCCGTCAAGTACCCCAAAGGTCAATTCCCAGTTCTTCAGCTACGTCGTAACTACTGGCATGCCGATCTTGCTCCACTTTTTCAAAAATGGCATCCATTTTATCTGTAATAGGGCGACCAGAGCGACGTGCATCTTTGACATCAAAATTTCCGGATTGAAAACGCTTAAACCAAATTTGTGCTACTCTCACAGACACTGCACTAGGTCCATAAACATCGCAAATTTTTTTCGCGGCTTGCGTTGCATTTTTACCTTTTATGTAGTAAAATTTTAAAATATATCGAATTTCTTCATTAGATTCACTCATCTTGGCAGTACGAAAAACAAATGAAAATCACACATTTTCCTAATTTGAATTTGGAATTATGTTCTTTAAAATTCAAACTTTCAATGATACCAAAACCAGCCAGATACAAATAGGATAGCCAAAGAGATTTTATTCCAAGTTTATACATACTATAATGCGAAAAGACTTTTTCCCCAACCTAATATATGTCACCGGGAATGTATAAAATCTAGGAAAGGATCAATTAAGGCTCAATTCCTAGG
Source organism: Parapoynx stratiotata (assembly GCA_910589355.1). Classification (NCBI taxonomy): domain Eukaryota; kingdom Metazoa; phylum Arthropoda; class Insecta; order Lepidoptera; family Crambidae; genus Parapoynx; species Parapoynx stratiotata. The sequence continues at coordinate 3,871,203 of OU342477.1, forward strand.
AAATGTATTCTAAATATTCTGATAGATTTAAGGTAATTTTTTTTATGTCCCTTAAAAATAATATTTGCGTCATTTGGCAGCAGAGAAAACATTTGAGTTGCTGCCCAATTACTTATTATGTGGACCAATTTATAAATATTAGCTGCCCCTAAGTTGCTGACCAATTAGTTATTTTAGTTGACCAATTTAATTTTTTTGCTGACCAAAATTCTAACCGAATATTTTGCTAACCGTTTAAATACCACCCAATAAAAGAGTACGCAAAGGAAGCTGTTTATTTATGAAATACACTTGTGTTTGATGAAGAATTTATGAGTAAATAAAATGTTGCGTCCTTTCATTTCTTTTTCGAAAGAAAATAACAAAGATTTAGAAATGTCACAACAGTAATTTAAAAGCTTGGAAAATCATTTTTGATGTATGTATTGAAGAGTCCTGTGGTAGCGGCCCAATAAAAGAATACTACCAGCCCACCTATTCCCTTGGGTGTCGTAAAAGGCGACCTATGGACTTAGAACTGCACAACCATCCAATGGCTTATAGCGGCGACGGGCTCACCACCTATCACGCTGAGTGCAGTGGTTGGTAAAGCGCGGACTGTGGCAATGGACTGCCTTTGCGGTGCTTTTGCCTAGTCTCTGACTAACCGTTAGGGGATTAAAGTCGCGATTTTATGTATGTATAAAAGTCGTAGAATATTGTTGTTGTGATATTAGCGTCCTAGTCTTACGAGGCTGTTGATGTACCTATTTAAAATATCCCTGTTAAGTAAAACATAGAATAATATATTAATTTACATTACCTTGTTTCTGAGGACTGATTATTTTCGTTGACTCCATAATGTCTTCAAATGTTGATGGATTTTTTCCAATAATCTAAAATTTAATACCAATGATATTGTAGTCTAGGAAAGCGGTTTATTGTTAATTGTTTGTTCCAAATTTTTTCGTAACAAGCTAGTCAGGGAGTTGATATGGCTGAAATATATTTTTATCGAGAATTTCTCGTGTGAGCTTTGAATAAGTGCGTTACACATTTTCTATCTCTAACGCCCTCTTGAGGGGCTCGGTGGCGTAGTGGTTAGTACGCTTTGGATTTCGATTGAAAACCAAACTTCGCCATGATCAGGCCATGGACCAAAACTTTGTGACCTCGAGCTCCTCCGTGCTTTGGAAAGTACGTTGAGCCGTTGCTCCCGGTCGCTATTGCGGCTGTTTCTACCCACAAACTCGTATTGGGCCAGCGCGGTGGCGCTACGGCCCATACTCCTCATGTGCTTCTCCATGAGCAAGGCCTGTGTCCAGCAGTGGGACGTATATAGGCTGTGGACAGGACAGGACGCCCTCTTACAATACCAATATTAATGTCTTAAATAACTTACTGCAATCTTGAACGATTTATCTGGCTCCACAAATATTGTGGTAATGTAACATCCCTTGTAGTTGGCCTTTTCTTCAACATAAAGAGTTGTCTTGTTTTTGGCGTCAACGTACTCAAGCTCCATGGAATCAATTCTTATGTTTAAGTTGTCATGTAATTTTATGAAGATGTAATTAGTCCATCCTGCCAAAACAATTTTACGAATTGATTTAATACGAAAGCGAAATGAAAGCCGCGGTTTGAGAATCTTCGTGGCTGAGTTTGTAATTTTTGAATTACATAGTGGTATTCTGTCGGTCCCACTTAACAGCTCCCTATTAAGTGGGACTAACAAAAATACTTTCATAATGTGGGTGTATATGTGTATGCACCTCCGCCTACCACATCAGAGATATAGGCGTGATGGATAATATTGGAATACACGAAAAATTTAACTCTAATATGCAAGAATGATAAGCTAAAACCAAAACCTGGCATTGGTCTTAAGCTGGTCTCCTTCAAGGAATTTGGTATTCTTGTGGAGAATCCATACTGGAAAAATACGCGGTTCCTCTTGTAAAACGTGACGTATGCAGGGCCTTGGCATCTCGCGCTGGCTCTGTACTGACCCGCTTGGAGATTTGATATACGTATCACCTAAAGCAAGAAAAAGATTTTTATCTACACTCATGTTATAATGTTCGAATTATGAACTCAAGACACGAACTCATAATGACATGCTTTTTAACACAGACGATAAAAACAAAAATGCAAAAATGGAAACTGTAACATAATAACCATTATGCAACAGATTGGACTCATTATGCAACACTTATTTTTGTATAAAAACGCACAAAACTATGGCAAATGTTTTCCAGTCAGCCATCAATAAATGAAATTAATTAAAGTTTTTGTTTTATTTCTTTGAATAATGACTGTGGATAAAGTAACTCGCCAAGGCTCTTTTTTTAAAACCACGCTCAAAAACATATATTATGTGACAGTTACATAAACTACTATTTTTAAATGACAATAATGTTGTCTGTTTGGTTACAGTGGCAACAACTGCTGATTTTCAAACCCCGGGGGACAGAAATTTCTTTTTGAAGGACATAAAAGACTGCATTATAATTAAATGAGCAATGTCTAGCTTAAAGCGGCGACGGGCTTACCACGCTAAGCACATGTGCAGTCACTGCTTGGAGAAGCGCGGGCTATGGCCATGGAATTCTTATAGTAATAAAGGGGATAATAGTCGTGATTATATGTATGTATGTATGTAATTGGCTAGATGTAAATAAAATAACATAATCATCACTCTTACCAGTGATTGCCGCATGTTGACAAGCGTTTCAATAGGCGGACTTTTTCCATGGCTGTCAACTATTTGTAGGATTGGGTAGTCTCCTGAGACTACCAGAAGCAACTCTGTAGTGTGCGAGTCCACTGTAAACTATAGTAAAAGTTATTAAGCTGAATAATTTAACTAAAGAAGTTTTGAAAAATGTTATGTCATCAATGTAGCTGAAAAGAAAACTAAGTAGTTCCCTTTACCTTTCTAATACATATGAGGAAACTGAATTAAAAAGCATTATCTGAAGAAAATAAATAAAATTCAACCAATAGTTTTTAATTAAATGACTTTTTTATAGATTTTTGTTCTTACAAAGAATCGACAAATAAACAGTTTCAAAGCCGAATAAATTCATACTGCATAGATAATTTTCATCTAATTATTTTAATACCCATAAGAGCCCAGCGCGTGGTACTAAAGGTTGCAGCTGGCATCCATTACCGCTTTCCCACTGTGGAATTATATAAACACTGGGATATACTGACATTAAGGCAGACATTTGTCCTGAGAACCATTCTTAAAAAACATTCTCAGCTACCTTATAACCCTGAGTTGCGCAAGGACAAGCGAAGGAAAAATACTGTATGCCCCTTACCATGCACTAAGACAAACCTAGCACAAAAATTCTTCTCTTTTATTGGCTCATATCTCTATAACAAAATTAACACCATCCTTCAAATTTATCCTCTTAATAAAAATAGCTGTAAACGTGCAGTTTCTGAATATTTAAAAACTCTTGACTACGACACTATCGAGAAACTAATCCTCCCATTCCGATAGCCAATAGACATCCTAACAGTTGGTATTATATTGTTTATGAATCCTATCACACATCTTACGCGTATTCACAACCTTCTCACACCCGCCATTCTTACACACACGCGCGCGCACACACACACACACACACACACACACACACACACACACACACACACACACACACACACACACACACACACCACATGCACGTCTCCTTACATATCGATTTTATTTATAGTTATATCTCTTACGGTGTTTTAATGTTCATCATAGTCAACGTTTATCGTACCAGTAAAGAACTGTCTGTTGTCCTAGGGTGAGGCCTGGTGTCCAGTAGCACAGATTTCTTACTCGAAATCTATTTCAGGCGCCAGACCCTCACAAATTAATATATTACATATGTCATCTAGATTTAAACCTTATTCTATGTATCTAATTTGTGATGGGCTAATAAATACCTTTTTGATTTTGATTTGATTTTGAATACCAACTGTTACTGGTTACTATGGTTTTTTAACTATCTTGTGGGAATCCTTTAATTTTCCGGAATAAAAAGTATCTAAAATGTTGACCGGGATATAAGGTATCACCATGCAAAATTCCATTGAAATCGGTCCAGCTATTTCGGAGATTAGCCCGTACAAACAGACAGAGAAGCAAAAAATTTACAGATTTTTTTTTTGGTATTTTCCCCTTTTTTACATCCCCCGACTTGATTCTATGCATTTTTTTCTATGTACAGACATTCAACCTCTACAGTTTTATTATAGATAACGGTGTGCAGATATTAGGTCCTTACCTATGAAATTGGTGTTTTGTATGGAGATTTTGGGGAATTCTGCATTTTCCATACTAAATTTTTTTCAGTTTTCTTCACAACGACAAATTATAGATATTTGGCATCTATCATTAGGCAAGCTTTAGTAATATGTGTAAAATCACACTTCATACTCACACTTCATAAAAATTATTTATAGTTTTTAAGTGAATGCAAATAAAATTATGTATTCGGGAGGCACTTAAAAAGAGTTGTCTCCGTGTCCAATTTTAACACAATTAAACTTACAACAAATTATCAAAACAAATCAAAAGAGCTCAAAAATATAGTCTATTTTTAGACGAGGTAATTATTTTTTAGGAATACTCTGAATCTTAATAGTTACAGACAAAAAACTAAGAGAGAAAAAAAACACCAATTTCATAGGTACCCAATATTAGAATTTTATTAAGAGTGATCATCATCGCAAGACTTTTGACGTTCATATGTTTTTTGAGTATATCTATGACTAGGCTCAGGCCCTTTTACATGAAAGAACACGCCACGAGGAGTAAGATTGGTGAAAAGAAATGCTTGCAATAAAAAATGGGACTTACTAGAACGGAAATAACAAGAGTAATCGACTCTTAATATACTACCTGTAATACTTACAGTAAATTGCTTGAAGCCGTTGGGTTCTGCGTGATTTTCAATTTCATTGTAATCAGCGTTTACCATTGCTTTTATATATCTGAAGGCCTGAAACATTTAGTTATTAGAACCTTTTATAGAATTACAACGTAAAAACTTATTTCGTGAACTAAAACTAAGTACGAGGTTTGATTTAACCTCTTGAGGGCCAAGCGAACGCCGGTTCACGAATAATGTTGATTCTATTGTCTCGTATTGTGACCGCTGAGAGATTGTAGGTATAATGTTCCTCATAAGTTTCTAAGATGTGGTGGGTTTAATCCACAGATATACATAGATGACGCAAATGCATGTATTGCGCGTGTCCGAAAACCCCGACCAAACGTCGGGGTTGGCCGCTCTAAATAGACAGCGCGCGTCCGAATGGCTACAAAAACTAAAAAAATGCGCGTGGCGAAGGGGCATCGACTTCATCGGTATATCTCAATCAGTTTGGATCTCCCGTCTTGGAAAATTACGGCTGTGACGTCACAGTAGACGTTAAAAAGTTGACACCCTTGGTTTCAATACAAATCGTTATACTTGCGTTAACTCTGTAAATGTATGTCTGTGGTTCAATCCAAGTCTGTGTAGGTAGGAATAATTTTACCGAGGGCAGCATATATTATTGTAGAAATTAGGTAGTAGATATAAGAATATAGAATCAAAATCATCTGGATTCCAGATTTGATCCCGCCATTTTGACGGACATGTCTGTACCACTGTGTTTTTAAAGATTACTGGATAAATTTCACACATGCCTACCGCCGAGCTGGGTGACTTCCATAAAGGGATTCTTCCTCTTAAATGAAGGTGAGTGCAGAGATCGTAGCAAGTGGATGGCTGTAAATTCTGCCTACCCCACCGGGGTAAAGACGTGAATAAATGGAAGCCTTTAAACGTGGACTAAAGCTAGGGATTAAAGTGGACAAAAAGCTCTGCGGCGAATGGTAATGTTGTTTTAGCCCAGTCTGGCGTTTTTTAATATAGTAACGATATTAAGGGGTTTCGTAAATGTTCTATTTAAATTTTTCTACAATAAAATCAACACTGTTATAAATAAGTTCAAGAATAAGTATTTTATAACATGGTACAATGTAAATTTTAATGTAGGTAGTAAATTAAATGGTTCTTGACCCCTTTTGACTTTCTGATGTCTTAAATCAAACCCGAGTCAATTATTGATAAAGGTATACAATGTTGCTTTAATTTGCCCCAGATATTTATTACATTTCAATATACATATAGTTACATCCTGTCTTTAGCTTACATACTGGACACAGGCTTTCCTCATGGAGAAACACATGAGGAGTATGGGTCGTAACACCACCACGCTGGCCCAATGCGGGTAGAAATAGTGGCAATAGCGACCGGGGCCAACGGCTTAACGTGCCTTCTGAAGCACAGAAGAGCTCGAGATCACAATGTTTTGGTCACCCACGGTCTGACCAAAATATTACCATAGTAAATTAATGTTAAATCCTCTTTTGTAATTTGATGAATGATTGATGTTAACTTGAATAATGCTTATCACGCTGTGTGCACATGTCCGTGGAGTTACAGCCGAACACTTTGCATTATATCTATTTTTTGTCAACACGAATATGTTGTAATTCTGTTTTGTGTACCAAATAAATAAATAAATTACCGTGCTATGGCCAAGGTAGCTTTTCTTTTTTAAAGCCAAAGCGTACTTACCACTACACCACCGAGGTCCTCATAAATAGAATGAATATAGTAACTTGTTTTTCAACACCAAAACTTAAAGAAATTTTATACTTTGTTATCTATAGTACGTCTCAATCCAAGTTGCCCAAAAGGTAAACAAAACAGAGGTAATGTTTCATCTCTAAAATGTTTTGTGATGACTGTAGGTAATTGAAATCAATTGAAACGGACAACAATTGTTACCGTTAATTATATTTGCGTGCCAATGTCCATGTAAAAAGTGTGATTATTGAATAACAAATTCGGTAAGTCGGCTTTTTTGTTTACCTTTTTGGCAACTTGGATTGAGACGTACTATATGTATTGATATTAGGTGCGGAGCGTAATTTACTTCTTTGTATTAGGTACTTATTTTCTTTGGTCTACTTTCATTTTCTCTAATTTTAGTATATAGGATGAAAGTAGGCTAAACAGGCAAGTGTTATAAGGCTGTAGTGAATGGAAACTTACTACCTAGGTGAACGTACCATAACCAAATCTAAGTTCGCGTAATCTATTGTTCGTTCTTAAGGGCTGGCTCAAAGGCACTTTCAACAGACGGATGTGCATGAAGACGTAGCAAGTGAAATCTGTAATCTCCTACTGGGATAAAAAGGTGGAAATAATTATCTATGTTTGTAAAGTCCTTACCTTTTTCAAGCTGAATGCATCAAGTCTAAAGACAGCACCGGAGCATGCCCTCGCGATGTCATAATAGACATCCGTGTCCCCAACATATTTTGACTCCAAACTCGAACAGTTTCCACTCAAGAATATTATTACCTGAACAATATGAACATTTTTACCTTACAGGCTTTACATAAAACTAATCAAGCTCATGTTTCATGGACAGATATTGATAGGCCATTTTAATTATTAAAATTAGAGAAAAACTTATATTACCCTCTTCGTGGCAGTTTAAAAAAAGATCGAGCCTCTATCGTCATAATTATATGAAAATACATTATAGATACGTTATCTTCATCGTTATCATACTTCATGTGGATACGTCCTACCTTCCCACCTGGGCATATGCTTTAAAACGCCATGATCACAATTACCAATACGCTCTGGCGCAATGCCAAGATTGGTCGGAGAAATGGTAGAAATAACAAGTTTAGTTCTTAGTAGATCCATCAATTATTGAAGGACAATGTACTCGACATCGACAAGTCACAACCTGCATAAGTAGTTATGTACCTACCCTGTCATGCGCTGAATTTTAGTGGCGCCTCAGTTTCATTGCCAGTATTTCGGTACCGAAATAACTTTTCGGTGAAATAACGGTATCGATAGTAAAGGTTGAGATAATGGTACCGTTAAATTATGCTGGTTAAATACCGAAATTTCATAACCAAAATCAGTCCCTGCTTCAATATAGGACACCCTAATACAGATATATCAAGAGTTTAGTAGAGTTAGTTGGTCTAGTCATTAGTTCCCAAAGTGACCCAGGTGGACCCCTAGGGGTCCACGGGAGACTCGACGGGGGTCTCGATGTCTTCACATTTTTCACAGGGGGTCTACCGGAACCAGATAAATTTGAAAAGAGGTCTATGAGATAAATATGTCTGGGAACCTCTTCTGAACTCTAGTTTATAGTAGGATCGGTAGAGAATGTTGAGTCTTTTTAGGTTTTAATTTAAGATAACTGCCTCAACGTTATAAGTCCGTGTTAAAAACCCTTAGCTGCTAAATTAACTAATGATCGAACATCTTTTCGACCGGAACAATAGATATCAACTTACATTTCTGTAATATTTTTATTGCTTACCTGGCTTCGTGTGCTTTTGCACAGTTCTTCAATATTTCTAAAGTTTCTACTGTATTTTGCGTAAGCGTCCGTAAAAACATAAATATACGAGTCTGGTTGACTCATTTCCAGCCCCGTCTGGATACCGGCTAGCGAATCTTCGGGACAATCGCTACCTCCTGCTGCATGAAGACTGTTGACTGCTTGTACCAGCTGTTCGGGTTGAGTGACTGCCATCGGAGTCCCGACACCTGGAACAAATCGACTATATTGATAACTGACTGGCAGAAGTGAATTATTTGACGGCCGTCTGTCTGGCCTGAGCTGTGTTCCAAAATCCAGGCTCCGGGATAGAGTTTCGAAAAAAATAGATGTTTGTGTGAAGAACGTGGACATTTTGTAAATAGTGTAACGATGGTTATAGGTATGTATTTTAAAATTTTCATCATCATCAACAATTATAATTGTCCTCGTCTACTGCTAGAAATTATTAACTAAGGCTCTCCAAACGCACGCCATCATGAAACCTGGTATAAAGCTTAACTATTTTTTTAAAAATACAACACTAATATTTTTATAAATCACTTAATATAGGAGACGAATTCTTGATATGTATTTAGATAAACTTCGAAAGGATTAAATTCGACAGTATCCGTTAAAGTGGTATCAAAATAAAAATAGATAAAAAAATGAGACAAGAGTGACACCATATAACGCCCTTTTCTCTGCGGCTCTCGCCTTCTGCGTTCCGTACCTAAAGTATCATAGTGACTAGCATATAAGCTCTAACTGTGTTGTGAAACGTGTTTTTGCCCAGAAATACATACTATTAAAACTATTTCTGAAGTTTTCTGTGACAGCCCGTGTTATAAACTTCTTTTTTTTTTTTCGAAAAAACATTTGCGAAATATTGTTAAAAATACATACCCGGATCGTTAAATGGCACCACGAGAAAATTTTCAAAATCTGACGAGGTCAATGACCTCGCCACAGCTGGAAGATGGTTTTTTATAACTTCTAACTCATCTTCCATGGATACGGTTGTGTCTACTACAATGCCAAAAGTTCGACATTGTACGGTACGTACAGATATTAAAGTGAAAATTAAAAAGTAAATCTTTGACATTTCGAGAAATTTTCACGAAAGGCTAACGTTGGAATAGCTATTCCGCTACGAGCATTAGTGCTCGCAGCTATTCCACAAATGATCGCGAAACTTAGAGACACTTTCACACTCAGTGATCAACATACAGAGTACAGACCTATAAATAAAACAAGCATTGATGTTAAGGGTTATTTATTAATTTAATTTATTATTATCATCAAATCGTTATATTGCGCTAAACATACTCGTGTTTAATGTAAACAAAATATAAAATTAGTCTTTCTGCCAATAATTTTGGGTAGGTACAGTCAAGTGCATAAATATGTATCTTGAAAACCATTACAATATCATGTATGTATTTAAGGATTCACGAAATATGTGACACTTTTCTCATCGTTATTATTTCTTCGCTTTTGTTCTATAAATATGGAAGTAACTTAGAGAGCAATAATATATATCTATCGCCATGTGCATAAATATGTTTTTTATGTAGATCTGTATCATAAAATATGAGACACTTTTTCATCGTATTATGTTATGCATTTTTTTCTATACGAGTATGTAGGTATATATAATTAACATTTTATAGCATAATACATTAATGGAAAACATCAATAATAGCATTACAATGATGTCTTTGCTCGATACAAAACAAATTGTCCTTTGATGTATACATGTTTTTGATCAATTTCTGCAAACATATTTACGACAGTTAGATTGGATACGTTCATAATAAACTTTCATACTAATTTTGACACCTTAGTTCAGATACATATTTATGCACTTGACTGTACAAACATAGTAAGGCCCACTTGCGCGGTTGTGAGCTACCGCCTAACCCTGGGGCAAATATATGGGCAAATCTTTTTTAACTAAACACTATTTAAAGTTTAAGTACGCGTTCAAAGCTTGTTTAATTTTTGTTTAGACGATGTTTAAGCCGCGTCTAGCTCTAGACAATCGTAAAACACGGTCTTGTGGTAACGTTTTATTTTTTACTTATGACAGGTAAGTTCTTGGCCTTATCTCACCTGATGGTAAGGCCGAAGATGGAAGCGAGCTTCACCTGCAATCCTCAATAACTGAGGAACTGGCTATCTTACCTCTGATTGCCGGAACACAACAATGCTTATAACATTGTTATTATGACGTTTTTTTAAAACACTTGCTTAACATGTTTAAGTTTTTTGTGGTAAGACGGCCAATGTTTATCAGTGGATTAGACTCAACTTACAAGATGTTGATGGAGGTGTAAAGAAACTTTGTCGTAAGAACGTCCGTAGTCCGTACCAATAACACAAACATTATGCTGTAAGTAGAGAGGTAAGTAGGTAGGTTTATCATAAGCTTCCAAGTAATTTTTCAGGTTTATAAGTTATAATTATGTACAAAGCTAGCTATGAAGCTAGTTTCCCTTTAGTAATGTTGATCCTACTATTAGGTCCTTACCTATGAAATTGGTGTTTTGTATGGAGATTTTGGGGAATTCTGCATTTTCCATACTAACATTTTATCAGTTTTCTTCACAGCGACAAATCCAGAGATAATAATATTTGGAATGTATCATTAGACAAACTTTAGCAATATGTGTAATATCACACTTCTTAAAAATTATTTATCGTTTTTGAGTGAATACAAATAAAATGATGTATTCGGGAGGCACTTAAAAAGAGTTGTCTCCGTGTCCAATTTTAACACAATTAAACTTACAACAAATTATCAAAACAAATCAAAAGAGCTCAAAAATATAGTCTATTTTTAGACGAGGTAATTATTTTTAGGAATACTCTGAATCTTAATAGTTACAGACAAAATACTAAGACAGAATAAAAACACCAATTTCATAGGTAAGGACCCAATATAATAGGAATCTTGCCCTACTGACTGGTCTACAAAAAGATAGACTTGCTTACGGATGATTCGAAACAAAGATTTTGGCAGGCAGCGAAATTTGATCAATGAAAAAAAAATGGACAATGTCAAAAAAATCAGACAAAAATTTTCGCTTTCTCAATATTATACACTTGTCCTTAAATCACAACATTGTAGAAAATTATATAAACAACGTAGCCTTTCATTGGGCATTACTAAGTAGTAATGCCCCATATTTATAACAGAAGAGCATTATTCAGATATCTACACAGGAATTGCTACTTTACATGTCCTTTTGTTTACTTTATCTAAGTATTCGACGAATTTGAGTAGGGAATTCCTCTATTTTAAGGTTATAGTATGTGCTAGGTACCTATAAGTAAGCAGGTATATTAGGGGTACATAAGTACGAACACCAGTCATGACTGTTAGAATTTTAATTTGAATTTAGTATTACTATCTGTGCCCGCGACGTCGTTCGCGTGGCTATTGATTTAACGCCGATAAAAGTTTACAAAAAGTTTTTGAGTTTTTGTTAACATTGCATTGTTTTTTTAGAAAGTGCTCAACATTACATTTCTATCTCTTATTAGCATAATGTTGATTGTTAATAGTTAAACTAAAACCTCTAATTATTAAAATTATGAAAATAACATTTCTTGTCATTGTCATCTGATTAATTGTTGTCATGGTGATAAATCTCTGTTGTCGTATCATTAATTTACAATGCCGAGAAATTTTAAAATTCGAAGTGAAATTACACTTTTACGGAATATGTCACATAATACTCGGTCGAGCAGATATTGATAACCACGGATACACCCGCGTGGTACCCGTTCCCATGGGAATATCGGGATGATAAGCCTATGTCCTCTCTCAGGTTCTAGACTATCTGTGTACCAAATTTCAATTGAATCGGTTCAGTAGTTTTATCGTGAAAGCAAGACAGACAGACAGAGTTACTTTCGCATTTATAATTTTAAGTATGGATACGTATTATTACGTCAGTTATAGGTAATTATACTTATTAAGCTACCCCGTGCCCCACCAACAAAATTACTGCCAATGTGCGGGTGTGTGTGTAATCAAAAGAAGCCCCCAAAATTCATCAGCTTGCCCTTTTCCCACTCTAGGTGGCGTTGGCACATACATATATTTTTTTTAATTTATTTAACCGGCCCTGGCTTCTAGGCCTTCAGCCGATGGCACAAACATTGTCTTCTTCTTCCATTCCATTCTCCTCTGTTAATGACGAATGATGCTATTCGTTAAATAAATTCAAACCTTATAAACAAATATTTTTCTTCACACATTCTATCCATCACTTTTTTTGGTCTGCCTCTTATTTACGTCCATCTACTTCGTCCATTACGTCCATCTATTCTAAAACGTCTCAAATCTTGTGAACGTGCGTAAAAGAAAAGCTATTATTTATGTTGTGTTTTATAACACGTCCACATTAACCTTATTATTCAACATTGCAAGATAAAACAATACTGTACACATTACACATTGGTATACCTATAGCCATTGTCGTTCTTCAGTGCTAAGTTATTATAAAATTGTTGTACATATCAATATCATGTTATTATAACATGTTTTATAGCAATGTGGTTAAAAGTTATGTTACTTAGTTTGTACGCACCTTAAGTCGAAAACACTCACATGGCAACAATCGTGTCGAGAAAAATCCTCGGAATAAAAGCGTCCATTGTGGAGAAACACGTAAAAAATAGAAAAGGCACACATAATTAAGGGACACACAATAATTTCGACAATATTTATTTCACGAGTTGGCGCCGATTTCAATATGTAGGGAAGGCAAAGGGAACAAAGCCCATACGGCATTGTTGAAAATTTCACATCAAATGTGAAAATTCATGGTCTTTCTTTTATTTCTCATATTATATTGCTTGGAAAAGTAATGCTCACGATGAAACCGTTCGATCGGTATGATAAAACTTCAGGTTAATTATTTTTCTCGTGTAGGTAACGGATTCGATTCAAGGTTCAACCATTTAATTATTGAAATATAAATGAATGCAGTTTATATAGTTTGTGTAATTCAAATAAAGTCTTCTTTCAGTAAAACGTTCTATCTGCAATATTTAAGGTACTTTCCCTCCATGTGGCAAAGCCGTTGGACGCCCTGTATTCCGTAGTTCAACGGACAAGATAATAAATGAGTACAAGTATAGTAAAAGAAGTTTAAAAGTAGCGCCAGTGACAGAAAAGATTATGAGCTATAGGTTAGCGTGGTATGGACATGTAATGAGGAGGGATGAATAAAAGGCGCTAAGCATGGATGTGGAACTTAGAGTAAACAGAACTGGAGTAGCCTTTGTCTAACATTCCCCTCTGCCAAATGCACAAGCATCGGATGCTTGCACGTTTAATAAAACTAGTTGAGCCGCCATTTTGACAGCCATAACATTGTAAACGTTGCGGCGAACAGAGCTCCCGCAAAAATGACTGCCTGTGCTGATTTTTGTTGTAAAAATAAATAGAAAACATCGAGTATGCTAAAAGATGGTGTCACCTTTTATTTGTAATTATAATTTTTAAGATTTCATGATTATTTACTTCATTATTTCATGTTTTAGAATTCTACGATTTCAAATTTCGAGCGCTAGTCTCGTGGGGAGTGCGGCTGTGACGTTGTCAAAACGCACACCCCACGTGACTATTTTAAGCGTGTGTGTGCGTGAAATTTAAATTTGTGTGTCGAATTATGCATGTGTGCATTTGTAAGAACGGCTGGCTTTGAGTGTAGTGGTAACCTCACCCCCCGCAAGAAATGGCAGAAAAAAATGTTTGAGAAATTGACTAATGGCTACTCCAGTTCTGTTTACTCTGAGATGTGGACGGACCTCGAGTAAGAAGAAGAACAAAGTAGCTATGGATCGAATGCGTGTGAAGCGAATTAATGATTATAGCTCATAATCATATAAAAAATGTTAATGATTATAGCTCATAAGCATATGAGAATAAAAGAAGTGGATTTTGAGGTGACGACTGACAAAGGAGAATGGAAGAATAAATGTTGTAGCGACCCCAACTAGAGTGGGAAAAAGGCAAGAAGAAATAGAGGATTCCGTACTGTTTGATATCGGCAGGCTAGTTTACTCTTATCAAAAGTAATGAAAATAATGTGTCATTCACATAGTATTTAATACAAGGGTCCAAAATATGCTAAGTTCGATAAATTACTGGATTACTGCAGAAATTCAATTTAAAAATGGTTTATTTTACTTTCTTTTTCATCTGCCAAAAACACCATGTTCGTGAAATTAGATGAGTAACGCTTCATGTAAACAATTACTACGCATGGTCAAAATCCGTCAAACGCCAGTCGCAACCAATCAAGCATTACTGTTGGCTATGTCACGCATGCGTATCTGAATTGTTTACAATAATCGTGACGCTACGGCACAGATAATTCATAGACCATCAAGACCAAAGAGTAATATAAGTATAGGGGATCAGGACTGAAGGCATTTTTGATATTCAAGCAAAAACGTGATTTATAATTTGAAATTTATTGTGTAAAAAAAATGTATTATTTTTTATGGTGATGGCTATCAGTAATTAATCATTTGGGGCCCAATAAAAAAAGGGTCAACTAGCCTATTATCGATTTTATGCAGTGAAAAATCACAAAGAATACGGAGATAATTATGGCAGTACGAGCAATGCCCTTTGCCTTTTCTACGAAATATTTTAAAACAAATACAGTCAAATTTGACAGCTTACATCAAAGTCGATATTTCGGTCCACAGATTTAGAGAGAAGAGATTTTCGGTCCTCAGTTTTAGGATTTTCAGATTTCAGATGAAAATTTCGCATTTCCCTGCTGAATTCAGGAAACTACTGTTACGAAGATATTTTAATATACCACAAATATTGTGCACAGAGTGAGATAAATGTGTTTTGTAACAATAAACTAAAGAGACAGATATGTCGTCGAAATTGCCTCCTTTCATCTTGCAAGAACAAATTGATATTTCAGAGTGTATTCAGTCTCCACTGAAGAGGGTAAATCGTATAAAGGTGAGTTATGAATTTCCATAATATTTTCTATCAACTGTTGATAATTAATCTACAAATTACCTTATCAAATTAGATACCAACTTACAAATGTAAGTTTTATTTACCATTTTTACTTGTTTATGAAGTATTTTAGAATTCAGAACCAAATGAAGATTTTATTCAGCATTCTTATTTAATTGTTCACATAGTATTTTAGTCTGTTACACCCTAATAGTATTGACACTGACTATAATTCCTTTTGAACATGATTGCTACCATGCACTGCATTAGCATGATATCAACAATGGTTGAATATCATATTACGTGTGTTTATTTTGGTTGTAAGCTGTCTTATCAATGCCATTTGCTAGGAAATGTAACATTATGACAGCATGTTTTCATAAAATTAATGTTGATGTCATGTTTACCAAAGTACTTTCTACATTACATAAGACATTTCTGAAATATCTTGATTGTTGCTGCAAAAAAACCAAATGGTTGTTGTCTACTAGAAAAATCTTTTTTTAATTCATTTTTACATTTTTAATATTCAAGTCAATTTACCTCCCAAAATAATAATAGTACTTATGTCTCAATCCAAGTTGCCAAAAAGGTAAACAAAACAAAGGTAATGTTTCATCTCTAAAATGTTTTGTGATGACTATAGGTAATTGAAATCAATTGAAACGGATTACAATTGTTACCGTTAATTATATTTACGTGCCAATGTCCATGTAAAAAGTGTGATTATTGAATAACAAATTCGGTAAGACAGCTTTTTGTTTACCTTTTTGGCAACTTGGATTGAGACGTACTATAGTTAAAAATACTAGTATCATGAAGTCTATGAACATAATTAACTAGTCTATGGTCAGAAAATAAGACACAAAAGAAGTATCTATTGTTTGAAAACACCTTTGGTTTAATTGTTCTTGTACAGTATAGTTATTATGCCAATACCATGGATCGCTTGAGTAAGTAAATAGAACTAATATAATTTAATTTTGATTTTCAGTACACCTGTTTTGATGTGTCCAAAACTTTAATAGCTTTTGGTGCTACCAGCGGAGGAATCTATGTGTTTAATAGAAATCCATGTGAATTTATTCAATTGATCCCAAATAAGGTAATTAAGTACTTATTTCATTTTTATGCAGACGTTATAATTATGTGAATACCTTTATCCATAAATTGATAAAAATCCATGACAAGTAATCGTTTTGAAATTAATATTATAGAAACTTTATTTTATTATAAAATGTTAAATCTAGTAAGTTAATAGTTGTATTTTTTTTTTAATTCACAATGAAAGTTGGTAAATATTACTTTTGTCATATTACTTGCTCCCATAAAGTTGATTTTTTTTCAGTATACAGAATTTTATTTCTATTTTAAGAAAACAATTATCATTAAAAGTCTTGTTTGAAAAATTTTCAAATTCACATTTCAGGATGGAACGATCACACGGCTAGCTATATCTTCAGATGAAAAACACATATCTTTTGCCAACGGCAGGGGAATGGTGACTGTCACATCTTGTGACCAGTCTCTCTGTGGAAGTAACTCTGTAATATCATCCAAGGAACATCAGGGCAATGAAGTGACAGCCATGTGTTGGAGTCAAAACAACTTGCTTTTTACTGGCGACGACATCGGCAAAATAGCTGTGTTACAATTAATGAACTTTATTGTAAGTATTAGCACTACTAACACCATTTATACTATATACTTTATTTTAAAGAGACAAAATTTTATTTTGGGAATTGAACAATTTATAACAAGATGATCTCTATTTAAGAACCACACTCAAAAATACCTTGGAATAAAAAAAATTGTCCAATAAGTACTGCCCAGGTGCCCAGTGTTTGTTTTTTCTATTAATTTCTATTAACACTAACTCCACAAATTCGGATTGACAACCTCCTCAGCTTTTTGAAGTCAGTTAATGATAACCCCAACTGTTTTTATATTTTTCTTTTATTTTGTGAACAATAAAGAGTATAAATAAATAAATAAATATAGATAGATATAAATGTTAGCAATAAGATATTAATGTTAGCAATTTAATCATTAAAGTTTCCATTACTAGTATCAGTACATTATTTACCCTATGAGTATGAGTTAGGTATGCAAGTACCTAAGTGCTGCCAATAATCATAATAAGCCTTTATTTTCTATGCACATATAAGTAGGTACATGAAATATTACATAATTATGTTTTATATAAATAAATTATTGTTCTGCAAGAGCCCTTCCACGGGTAAAGGCTTCCTTCAAAGAAGACCATTTCTCTCCAGAAGGCCTTTTTTTACTCGAGGACAAAATCCATGTACGGACCTACTAACCGCTGGCGAGGCGGAAGGTGTCTGACTCGCTCGGCGGCGGCCGAGAATACCCGCTAAATCTCTCCGATATTACCTCCTTGCCCTTCCGTGGGAGCTACCCGGGGTCTGCCGAAGGAATTCTGCGAGCCCCTCCAGAAGGCCTAACACAACCCCAGAGACAAAAAGGCTCATTTCACAACCCCAGAGACAAAAAGGGTCATTGCCTCTCGCTTCCGCGTAAACGAAGAAGCGAGAGGTAATGAACATTTTTGTTTCTGGGGCCTTTTTTTCCCCGGCCTACAGTTTGAGCAGCTTGGGGCCAGTTGTTCTTTTTATATCATCTTCCCAACTAGAGCTTTAGGTCTGCCTCTCCTTTTTCTGTCTTTGTAGTCCTTCCCACGTGGTCACCCTTTTGGTCCAAATATGCCAGTAATATTTTGTATAAAATTTAAATCAAAATTGCTGTATTCTTGTCTTGAACATTTGGCACACATGGATTCAAACCTAAAACCTCTAGTTGGCGACGCCTTTTATCCGCTGGTGTATAAGCACTACCAATAGGGGTTCGTAATTTTTACTTTTTAAATGATTATTATACTTCCTTTCAAGTAATATTAATCTTAAATTGTTATAAATTTCAGGCCAAAACAATGTTTCACAATGCATCTCAAATACTAATGAGCTTAGATTCGAGAATATGTCAGTTAGATGTAAAAGGATCAATGCTTCTAGTATCAACATTAACAAGATGTTACATTTGCGACACGTCCCAAGAACAATATAGACAGATAGGTCAGAAACTACGAGATGGAGAATTTGGAGCTTGTTTTTGTAATACAGACAAACCTGTTAATAATACTGCTCAGACAAATGAAGATAAGACAGAAATAAAAAAGTTTAATAAAATAGATAATGATACAAAATTTGCAGTTAGTAATGAACTAGTGAATACAATGATATACTGCTCGCGCCCTTCTTCGAGGCTATGGGAAGCTACCATAGACGGGACAGTCAAAAGAACACACCAATATAAACAAGTTTTAGCCAAAAAACCAATGGCAATACTCTCAATAGAATCTTATTTAAATGAAAATATCAACTTAGAAATACCTGTCAATGAAGGTGAAGGACAATCAATAAACTTCCAAAAGATATACAGAATTAATGATGCCATATTTTCTTTTACAAAAGACGCTTTGTACTTCCTAAATCTTAATGACGTTGATGATACAATGTGGTTCTCATTCAAAGATATTGCCGATTGTAGAGTATACCACGATACAATATACATTTGGAAGACGAATGGCTCTCTCATACACTTAAGGTATACGAAACTTGAAAAGTTTCTTATCAAAAGTTTTATAGACGAAAAATTTATACTCTGTGCTGAATTATGTGCCTTCTACAGAGAATTTTTACTTGCTAACAATTTATCGAATAAGTTGCATATTTTAGTTGGACTGAGAGATAAATTGCAAAATAAAGAAGTATTAAATAATATTGATGATGTTTTAAAGAAATTCGAAAGCTTAAAAAGTAATGAAGCTACTCAAATGAAGTCTGGTATATATGTTGTAGATAATACATACAATACTTCTTGCTACTTACAAGAAGATGAACAAGATATTAAAGATTCTGAGGAGAATGTATTTACTGCCATATCACCAGAGGCTATACAAGCGTTTAAAGATATGAGTGTGACTGTATCTGGTAAACTAAATACCAGTAAGAAGATTTTGAAAGAAAAATGGGAAGGTTTTGAGGGTAAAATGAAAAATCTCGGAACAGAAAAACAACCGGTTCAAGAATTTAATCTTCCAAAGAGAAACCCCATAGAAAATGTTGAATTTAAACCAGTATTGTTAGATGAAAATATAATTTACAAAGAATCTAGTCAGAAAGCCATTGAAATAGACAATAATTGTATAGAGAAGGATGTATGCAAGTCGTTGTATCAGTACTTTAGATTAAGTCTAGTCGGTAAGGAAACGGATCGATCGATCGATTCATGTATATCTGTAAATATGAGGACTCAAAAACTTGCGAATATTGGCTGTGATTGTGGTTTCCCTTTACCTTATACGAGAACAAATTCTACTCCGATATTTTCTGGGCTTATTGACGAATTTATTGAAAGACAATGGTCGAGTCAATCAAGAGACCAGTGCTATGAAATTTGTAAGAAAATGCCGTATTTGTGGAGAAAGATATTATATTTACGAAGGAACGAAGATCTGTTGAACGTATTAAGGGTACTTCTGCAAATGTTGGATGAGAATTTACTGCATTCGTTTCTACCGCAATTTACTATGGAAAGTTGGGATAGAGCTATTCAATTATACGCGACCTTGCATGCTAACATGTGTTTAAATTGTAATAAGAAGTTCCATCACATATCAGTTAGAGATATGTTGAGTTGGGACGATTTGGGGGCGCTTATCATAAAGTCTGTTGGTGGAAAAAATGCTGTGAAACTTTTGGAAAAACGCGCCAAATTGGTGGATGTAGGTGAATTGACGATGAAGTTCTATCACACGGCGTTGCTCGTTGCTATGTACGAAAAATATGATGTTACTATAACAAGTCAACTTACCGAAGCCCTCTATAGCGCTTATAGTTTCGAGGATTCTAGAAAAGAGGTGAGAATACTTAACATATTAGCGTCCTTTCACACAGACCAGATCGGGGAGGATAGCTTTTTTTACATACATACATAAAGTCACGCCTTTTTCCCACAGGGGTAGGCAGAGATTATATCCTTTCACTTGTTACGATCCCTGCATATTTCATCGCTTCATCAACTTCATCACAGTCCTCATACATGCTCGGCGATTTCGGGTACTTTTGACCTGGCCCTTTTCAATAAAGTCTTTAATTTGATCGAGGAACATTCGCCTAGGTCTGCCTCGTCCCGATCTCCACTCACACCCGATTCATTTCATATATTCGACGACCTGCATGGTCGAGTGGTCTGTACGCCGGTCTCAAGACGTCTCGAGAGGTCCTGGATTCGATCCCCAGTGGAGGCAAGTGTTTGGGTGATCAATTTTCAGACAGTTGTTCTAAAGTCTTGGATGTTCATGATATATGTATAATATTATGTATATTCTGAATAATTATGTGTATTTATCTATTAAATATATTTGTCCGTCATCTAGTATCCGTAACACAAGCAGCGTTTAGCTGCTTAAAATGGGACTAGTTGATAGATGTGAATGTCTGAGGATATTTATTTGTTATTTATATTCCTTTAGTCAATCTATTTTCATCCATCCTTTCCACATGTCCAAACCATTTTAGCATTTTTTTTATTGCGTTTAAAGTAGAGCTTTGAGTAATTGCAATAAGGATTATTTTCTTGTTTCACTTCTTTTGTTATTGGAGAGAGTATATCGGAACGCGGTGTGTGAATAGCCGATTGGCTGCTCTTTTGACTTTCTCTTCGGCGGTCGAAAGTATAATCCGGGTTCCCATCTGTTTGCATAAAATTTTCAAGCGTAATATGAATTGGCATAATGGAATCTACACTAAATATACTTACGCATAATTGGTTTTGGCATAAAATTTTATGCATAATTACAAATGGCATAACCATTTTAAGGCATAATTAATTATTCGCACACAATTTTAGAAATAATTATGAAATAATATATCAGGCACAATTCTACCTAACACTCCTTGCTTCACTCGTCGTCGTATCTTATCGACTTTAATTATGCCGTAAACCATTATGCGGAATTATATTATGGACAATTACATCAGTCTGAATTATAATTGTGCGAAATAAATATTGCGCCAAAAGAAAATTATGCTTAAGTTATATTATGCCAAAATAAGCCAAAAAAAGGCATAATGTTCTTACTCTTAATATACTTTGGCATAATGTTGACATCCCTACAATCTGCGCCGGTCGGTGTGAAAAGAAAAGTGCTTAAAAGTAAATTTTAGCTTATTTTATTTCTATTAGTATTTTGTATAAAAAGTTTTTATAGCCCTTATTATTGTGAAACATTACCAAATGTTTTGGACCTTATTTCAGTTTACATAATGATAAAAACATGTTTATAATAGTGACCTTAAAGACTTTCACCATTCCAGATTTGTAGTCTACTAAGGAACACATCAAATGGCGAAATAAAAAACACAACACTACCCCTCATAATTGCTGCGAAGACTCACCACTGGGGTCTTTCCCCAATCTTAGAGACAATAGATCATCCAAATGACAGTTTAAATGAAGACAACGAAGCCACAGTACGTAGTAAAATTAAAGATATACCCTTCAACGAAGTCATAGACCATCTATCCATAGTGTATAAACATAACACAGACTGTAGTCTATGTGGGTTGCCGTTACAAAATGAGATTTTGATCCAAGATGGCGGACTATGGGTGTTTAAGTGTGGCCATATTTTCCACGGTGCTTGTTTGGACTTGAACAAAATTAAGTTGTGCCCGTCTTGCCCAAGGATTTAATTGTGTTTATAAATTGTTTCTAGTTAAATGTTGCTATGCGATGTTTGTTTTCCCAGTATAGATATTATTAATTATGCCAACCTCCACTCGTTAAATTCTATAATCATGATATTAAAAAATAATCTCGAATTTAATTTATTATTTAAGTTTTTGCTATGATGCCTTGTTAACTATAGCCACTTAGAAATATTTTTTTACAAACCTTTATTTTGTGATCAGTTTGACGTAATTCGCATGAGAATAAATTTGAATACTGCAATTGAACATTCAAATATCTGCTTTATGAGTTATTCTGTAGGTTATTTTTGAATGTGTTGTTCGCTTTCCGTCTCTATTGGAAAAACGTCCCTACACAAATAATCTTAAGGCTTAAATTTTAATGTTCCTTTGCTCAGATAGATTCCTTGTACTTACCTATGTTATTTTAGCGTACTAAAGAATGTAACCAGTACTTTTACATCATGCTGATGTTATTTACACTTTGTATGATAATATTTTTTGTAAGATTGTAAAAGCAATGAAATTATTTACTCACCAAATGTCGAATATAGATTTTATTTTTTGTCGTATTACACTGTACTTGCCAAAGTAATGTTTTATATTTTTGTTATTTGCCAAGAAAGAATATTAAGATTGAAGCGGCGGTTTCATCACTTTCTAGCCACTATCCAACAGATAAAAAAAATTAAAAAAAAAAAAAAATTTATTGCTTATTGTATTTTTTTTTTTGTTTGTGTGTACAATAAATTGTTAAATAAATAAATAAAATATCGGCCACGCGTGATCTAGATTCTGGTACGAAGGTTTACGTACCATTATCTATTAAAAGACGTTTGTGACACAATCAGGCCTGGTATGGAATTATAAACTCTTTATTGCACAGAAACAAAAAAACATAACATAAAAAGCAGAAGTATACAAGGGAGGACTTATCTCTAATAGGGATGTCTTCCAGTCAAACCGTCACAGGTGTGTGAGATCTCGTGTTGCGAGAGAAGCGACCCAGTATCGCGAAATTATCTATTAGTTAATTTGTCAAGGAAGTGATGAAACTGACCCTAAGGGTTTCGTTATTAGGTCAAATTATATGCGTCCGCGCAACCGAGCGGCCTAGTTGCTGCACCGCGAAATTACAAGCAACTGTATGCAACACCAATACAGCCGCTTTCAAATAAATCGTTGCTTACAGTTGCTTGTAATTTCACGGTGCAGCCACTACGCCGCTCGGTTGCGCGGACGCATATAACTAGAGTCTAAATTATACGTTTGTATGTCTGAGATTAGTTAGCGAACACGTAACCAATACGTGATACACATATTTATTACTAGCTGTTGCCCGCGACTTCGTCCGCGTAGATGATGGTATGTAGCCTATAGCCTTCCTCATTAAATAGGCTATTCAACACTGAAAGATTTTCTCAAATTCGTACAGTAGCCTCAATTGGCGGAATTGAAAATGTACTCCTACTCTATTATTAGAAGCAAAGTTCATAGTGCCGTAAATTTGTCCTTAATTTATCTGGGAGGCGTTATTTAACATTCACCCGCAAGGCACCCGTTTCCATGGGAGTATAGGGATAAAAGGTAGCCTAGTTCCTTTCTCATGCTCTAGACTATCTGTGTACCAAATTTCGGGTAAATTGTTCAGTAGTTTTGACGTGAAAGCGAGACAGACAGACAGAGTTACTTTCGCATTTATAATATTAGTATGGATATTTTTAGTAACAATTGTGTTTCTAATAATTGCACAAAATTATTCACAAATATCAATATTATTATGAATTAGCACATTTTATATTATAGCAAAACAGTGTGTGAATGCTTTAATTAATTGGCCTAAATGTACCAAAAAATATTCTTTATATTAAATGTTATGTTTTATCAAATATAAAGTATGTAGCTTTTGTGTTGTTTGAGAAATATTGTTGCTAATTTGTATGCTAATGTCCATTGATTAGTAATATTATATATATTTACCTCTAACTTGTGTTTATCTTATGAAATTATATACAATACGATTTTGGTAGCAATACTGTCGCGCTTCTGCATCAATACAGTCGCGAAGCGGTCGCCTCGGGCAGTTCAGATTCAGTCGCGATGCAAACGCGATACTGTCGCGATGCAAGCGCGATTCAGTATTGCACTTGCTCGGTTCTCAACTCACGCGCCGCCCTCCCTCTGTTCTCTCCCCGATGTCGTCACACGGTCGCGCGTTTGCATCGATTCAGTCGCGATGCAGTAGCGCGTTGGTAATGCGCTATTATCGCTACTGTAGCGCGTTCCAAATGCGGCTAACACGCGGTAGTAGTTTTCTGGCGTTTGCTAAACGTGCAACAGCATCGTTACAAAAGTCGCCATGCGCCTTATTTGTAAGCAGATAAGCGTGAATATTGCTCAGCTTTAACCAATTTTCTTCCGCGGTTCGTATGATCGAAAACTGGCATAGTCTTAGTTTAATATTGATGCTGTTTTATAACCCGGGGTTAAAAGGAAAGAATAAATATCATGATAGGTAACATGCGCAGAACTTACCGACATTTTCTTGTCTGCTACAATATTCTACTGACGAATATTTTGACTAGCGTCAGTACTAGTAGTTAACAGAAACTAGATTCTGCTTCACATTCTATTTAACATTGGTTATTTTGTTTCACGCTATGCGATAACTACGTCCCTTTTGAACACTCACGCAATAATAATTTTATACTCGAATACCGTCAACTTTAATTAAATTACAGAATTAAACACAGTACACAACGACAACCTTCATCAATGACGACTCGACGCATACTGACTTGTATTCTGCCCTCAGAGTAAACAGAACTGGAGTAGCCATTAGTCAATTTCTCAAACATTTTTTTCTGCCATTTCTTGCGGGGGGTGAGGTTACCACTACACTCAAAGCCAGCACAACGCACAACGTTTTTACAAATGCACACATGCATAATTCGACACACAAATTTAAATTTCACGCACACACACGCTTAAAATAGTCACGTGGGGTGTGCGTTTTGACAACTCGCGCTCGAAATTTGAAATCGTAGAATTCTAAAACAAGAAATAATGATGTAAATAATCATGAAATCTTAAAAATTATAATTACAAATAAAAGGTGACACCATCTTTTAGCATACTCGATGTTTTCTATTTATTTTTACAACAAAAAACAGCACAGGCAGGCATTTTTGCGGGAGCTCTGTTCGCCGCAACGTTTACAATGTTATGGCTGTCAAAATGGCGGCTCAACTAGTTTTATTAAACGTGCAAGCATCCGATGCTTGTGCATTTGGCAGAGGGGAATGTTAGACAAAGGCTACTCCAGTTCTGTTTACTCTGAGAGGTAAGTCGCTACCTACCATTATAATAATTAATTGCTTACTAGATTCAAAAAGGTTTCAGCCTGTAATAGCGATTTACTGTCGTACTTAATAATTATTATTATTTTTAAATGTTATTTGAAAAACCTACGTATTTTTAAATACATGTAAAGATTGCTTACGAACTGCCTAAATGCTTACCGAACTTACTTAATATACCCTTTTTTTCGTTCTAAATAGTATAAGTTAGGATGAATTGACAGAAGAATTCTCTCAGTGTAGAATCTACCCTCTCCATCCATTTACGTGAAGGAATATTTTGTTTGGAGTAAACAGTTATTCGTTACTACTTATCTTGTTTATTTTATGGATTTATATAGTTCGCTTCCTTCTATAAAATGGTATTAATCTTTTGAGTAAGAAGCCGCCTCCTATTAAGAACCTATATATAAGATATAATATCATGTACAGATCATAATGTAACTTATGTATTAATGTATGTATAAATTTAAAAAAATACGTAATATTTTTGTAAGTGCAATACATATTGTAGCCATATCAATCCATGGTAAATAATCTGATATCAACATGTATATTTATTTATTAAAATTGTCTTCTCGCTACGAAAATGATTTTTTTATTTATTTATTAGAATAGCAATGCGTGTATGTTTGTGACACTGTCATTAGATGTATATGACGCACATAAGATTCGAAAATAGATCTAAATAGCCAAAAATCATAATCATAATTATCTCAAAATGATGTTTTTCATATGCATGCGCAGTTCTCAATTGCAACTCGACGCTTAGGGTGTTAAATAATTTTGATACTTAATTAATAAATTATTTTTGTGTAGACGTTAGCGTGTTTATACCTATAAATCTAGTATTAACTGTATTACCTACATTTGAGATACTTGCGTAGCTCTGTAATTTTTTATTGTGACTTATGTAATAAAGGGGAGGATATTGTATTATTACTAAAATCAAACAAAACATTTTTTATATGTATTTTTAATATACTTTTGGGTTTTGGCACAATTTTTAAATGATGTGTCCTGGTTTACACTAGGTATTAAAACCTAAAACTATCTACTTACACATTTGAAATGTTTCGAATGCTAAGTTATACTGATACATGGATACAACAACCAATAGAGGACCGCCTACAAAAAATATAACAACTTTTCCTTTGTTTAAGTACATTTAGTAAGTGTAGATTCTAAGTACCCACTCGGAACATAATATATGGCAAGTTTATGAAAAATCAACCTTAAATAAATTAAACAGCATGACAGAAATTTGATCGAGATCTATAATAATGTACTGAGACTATGCGTCGATCATTAAATAACCACAACTAACGTTTACATCAATATATCGCTTATTTACAGGAATTCAACATAAAAAATAAATAATTTAACGCTGTCTAAACCTTACACATTTACTAAGAAATACACGCTACTTATTTTAACATTAATATCCACGTACACAATAATAATATTTATTTACGCATACGATTTAAACACTACGCTATGTTTTACTGGCATACATCTTAAAGAGAAAAAACGAAGTCAAGAGTTCTCTACAATTAAAAAAATAAATAACAAAAAATCAAAGAAATGGCAATATGGGAGCTAAACCTCCGTTTGATTGTACAAGAACTATACACGATTTTCTATATTTTCAAGTAGACATTACCGTCGTAAGATACAGCTTAAATCTATGTTCTACTATATAAATTGCACGATTTCATAAAGCGAATATTTTGTATATAATTATAAGTAGACAGTGCGACAAACATAGCTAGAGAGCGCCACTGTGTAAGAATAACCACTGGAAAACGTTGATAAACAGTAAAATCATTACGGAAACCAATCAAAGGAGCTCTGACTGCTCTATTGATTTTCATAACTATTTAACTGTTTCAAAATTTAATAGAAAAATAACAATTAATTATGAACAAGAAAAAATATTGACGCAAAAGGACCAAGTTGCATTTGTCGCCCTGTCTTGCCCACATAGTATCGGTGGGTGCTGTGCCAGGAATAAATGTCTTTACAAAATATAAAACAAAAAGAATTGACAACATCTGAATTGACCACATTATAAAAGTTCATCCTATTCAACATGTAAAAATAAACAAATAATACAATTGCTTTGAAAAAATAATGTACTTCCACTATTATTCTTATATATTTCTGATTGTGTTGCTACTTACTTCAAAAATGTCTATATCTATGAGTATTTTATTACATTCATTATGCTTTATAGATCTCACTGAGTTTAACAGTTTGTGTTCAAAACACTGAAAAATTTTCAAGCCTTCCGCTTCAAATTTTTGGTTTGATACATATTAATTGCTTAATACTAAGATTTCTAAAATTACGTGCAATAGTTTTAATCTCTAATATTTATACACGGCGAGACATCTGTGACACCATTGTAGTATTCCATTTAGAAACTAAAACTAAATTGACCATCTTACACTAAAGTTTAGCCAAGAAAATTACGATGTTAAAAATGTATCTACAAAGGGAATCATACTTTATTTACAGAGTACTTAAGTCCATTTCTGTGCTAAGTTTAAATATTCAAATACAGAGCTATTTACACTTACCTATTCTTCTACGTACTTTAATTGGTTTAATACAATGATTGGCACACCATGATGAGAAAACAAAGCGATGCCAAGTTAATGAATCAGACACAAGTAGGTAGGTATTTGAGTAGCATATTCAAAACTTTAGATTCATTATTATTATGAAATAAATCTAAAAAGTCGTAGTAAATTATTTATTACATAATATCAACATTTGTTGATGAAAATTTAATGTTACTTGATTATATCTTTACATAGTAATTTCACTAGGAAATGGCGCTTCCGACTGAAACCATATAGGTACAATTCATGTCTATAATGGTGAAGGGATTTAAGATTGCCTTAATTCACTAATGGAATAATCTCTCTATACATTTCGTTCAAAAAAGAGATCCAATATAGACGCTGATGTAAGCTATCAATTCGCGCTTCATTCTTTACAATCAAAATCTAAGGACTTCGCCTTACAATTACACTAGAGTCTGCAGTTCGTACCATTCGTTCAACGCGAATATATGTGATGTATTTTAGAGTGATATGAAAAGCATTCGCACATATCTGTTGGCGTAATTTGCCTATCTATTCAAGATTTCAGGCTTTTCGAAATCTCGATGCTTCTAGAAGTTACCAGGGGTGGTGAGAGGGAGGCAGAGGGAGGGGCGCGGCGTGCGGGTAGGGCCAGCCGCGCGCCGACCCTCAATCGTCCTCTCTAGGGGACAGCGGCGGCGAGAACGCGGGGTTCATGTAGTTCCCCCCATTTGGGGGAGGGGAGGAGTTAGAAGGTCCCGGAGATGAGAGAGAGGGAAGGAAGCCCAGCTCGCTCCCCCCGTCCCTGCACCAAAGCTGTCGCATCTCTTGCCGGCGCGAGCGCATCAAGTTCTTGTACTCCGATATCCGCATCTTCTTTCCGTCCACTATGCAAGTCCTCTTAGGTCGTGGTCGGTACCTGTAGCACAATAATATTATTATATTATGTATACACTTTCCAATGATAATTACCCACTTAAAATCTACAGAAATCTTCTATCAAAAACTTCAGTGAGCAAATAGCTTTGCTGATTTCGTTTTACATATGGAATTTAGAGTCAAGTGTCTACCATTTCCTGAGGATGGCAATGTCTTCGGTAAAACCTGCATTTAGATCCATTGCAGTTTTTGTGGCGATGCGCGTATGAACATATTGACTTTTACATACAGACAAATATTATACTGAGAACTCATGTTTACTGTTTAATTTAAAAAAAAAAAATTTTTTTTATTTAATCATTTAGGTAACAAGTGGCTACACTGACTCGTATATGACACGTCAAAACATAAAATTCACAAACTAATTAATTATACAATTCTATTTGTTCACCTCTAAATATTTTTCTTCCTGTTCACTATCGGGATTTGATAGTACCGTTTGAAAGTCAAACTACTAATTTAGAAACCTTATATTCCAGTACTACCTAATTATTTCAGGGTTCACGATAAACCAGCGCTGATATAGTTATACTGACATTTACTATTCTTGAGCATGAATTTACTAGAGTGACATTTTTGTCCTTAGTCTATATACGTCCCACGGCTGGGCACAGGCCTTCCTCATGGAAACAAATGCATGAGGAGTATGGACCGTAACACCATCACGCGCAATGCGGGTTGGTAGGTAGAAACAGTTGCAATAACAACTGGGACCAACGGCTTATCGTGCCTTCTGAAGCATTGAGGAATTCGAGGTCACAAAGTTTTGGTCACCCATCCACGGCCTGATCATGGCGAAGGTACTACGCCACCAGGTACACTACGCCACCGAGCGCTTCCAGAGTGACATTTATAGTGAGAGTGACATTTTAAGACTTGAATTTACCTGTAATCAGGGTGTTTCTCCATATGTAGCTTCGACAATCGCGACTGCTCCTCATAGTAAGGTTGCTTCTCAGCGTTGGACATAGCCTTCCACCGCGCTCCAAGGATCTTCGAAATGTTCGAGTTGTGCATGTCTGGGCAGGCCTTCAGGATCTTCCTGCGTTCGTCCTTGGCCCAGACCATGAAGGCGTTCATTGGTCGCTTGATATGAGGCTTCCCGGCCTCGTCGCGACGCGGCTGGCGCACCAGCTTGGCTTTGTCGACCTCTTCTTGTGGTGATTGGTTCCATGATGATGCTGGAAGATCGAAATTAAGAGGTAAGTACACTTATTTGATTTGAGTAGGTCCTGTAGGTCTTCTAGCTTGGTCTAGACCAGATCGTGGTCAAGACTAGTTTTAGATACCGAAGACTGTACAGGTGTCGCATAGTGTATGTTGCCAACATGATATTTATGATCGCCTGAGTGGATGGAGACCTCTATTTTATCATTTTTGAAGGTTTCAAACCTAAAGGTGAAATCTTGACTTGGACATCTTATTTCACAAATTTGCAATCTACAGTCACGAGCAAAAATACGAGTACATAAGTAACTACTTTGGGTTACATGACATTACGTCTAGTACCGCAACAGCAATACTTTAGATAAGTTTAGAATGAGTTGATACTTAAATGGATACATAGCTTTTGGTCGTGATTGGTCTGCGAGCTCTTTAGAAGTTTCAAGCAGATGCATTTCTTATAGATATCACAATGTAGGTAATCTAGGCAGCTGTAGCCTTATGTCCCTTCACATAGACCGGTTTGGAGAGGAGAGCTTTTTTTAATATGTTGCCCCCAAAATCGTTGCGTGTTTTTGAGAAGGTTCTATCAAATCCAAATGTTAGTTCTCCCAATGGTTATTTGTCGTAATACAGCACATAACTAAAACTATGTGGCAACAATTAAAATCAATTAGCATACCCAACTAGAATGTTATAAAAAGCGCACATAAAAATCGTCTTTCGATGCAAGCGAGATAACATCTTGAGATTTAATCGGAAGCCCGCTGATACTATTGAAATAAAATATGATCTCCGATAGAGTCAGATAGTGAAACAATCGTAAACGGAGATTTCGATAATTTCTGAGTTTTTATAGTATTTTAAGATTGCATAATTAACTACTTACCTATGTGAAATGAGCCGTCAGTCAAAGTCAAAGACAATGTTCTAGAATTCTAGATCAAAGGATTACTAAATAGTAAACATCTACACCTAATTTATTTAATATGAGACTATGATAATGCTATCTAGTGCTATCTAGTTATGTTTGTTGCACTGTCTACAAGAAAAAAAAAAGAAAAATTACAAAATTCATTTCAAATTTATTATTATCTAAACATAATAATCAACTGTATCTTACGACTTTTCAACAGTTTCCAAATCCAACCCTTAATAATACACAAGTAAAAAGCACTAAGTAGGTAGGTGCCTATTTATCTAATTGATTAAATTTTTTTTCAGTTTTAGTGACATTTACTATTTATAAAAATATTTGCACATTGATGTTTTCACCTTGTTTTGATCATGGATGGGGCACGAATCTTTATGACCTAGTTTCTCCTTAAGTAGTAAAGATGATACAATAGATTAGCTGCCAAACCGAATGACGAATTATTGTTTTCTATTCAATTGTTCATTTAAAATCATCCAAAGAAAGTACGAATAAAATTTTTCAGATTATTTTCAAGAATCTTTCAATATAAACACGAACAGGTGTGATTTTGAGAAGTTATTAGTACTGCAGACATTTTACGACTACGATTAAATTGAAAACGTTATAATTATATTCACGTCATATCGTTAGGATTTTAATCTCAAAAACAGGTATAAGAGCATTAAAAATTAATTACTTTGTCGAAGACGAATCAATCTTTTTGTGTCTTTTATAAATTTATTTCATTATATTTAATTATATCATTGGCTATTTAAAAAAAAACTGACACGTGAGTTTCTTGCCGGGTTCTTCTCATGAAAAGCCTTGCTTGCTTGGATTCCGGCTGCTTGTATCGATTACAACCACCGTCAATGCTCAGTGGTTGTACTTGCTACAAGTGCTCGCGGTAATGAACTTTATTATTAAGTATATTATACTTTTTTATATAATTTTATAAATTGCTAAATTTCCAAATTGTAAAATATTGACGTTTTTAAGTGCCAGGTTTGGCCTAGGAAATAAAGTTATTTTTGTTTGATTGTTTGTAGATATTTACTAAGTATTTTATGGTTACATTATGGTTTAGTCACCCCTGAATCATTAGTACTAAAACTATTTACACTACTATTATTAAACTATTACTATTAACAATTATTGGTTGAAATGATTTATCTAATTTACTAAAATGTTTTCGGGCAGGTATTATGCTGGACTATTCTGATAAAAAAATAACACAACCCAATTATAATGTATGTCTAAATTATTGTAAGAAAATTATTGGATCGTGCATTTAAAATAATGATGTGTAATTTATCTTAAAGTTACAATTTACATGAATGGCGTGTATTAAGAAAAAATTTTTGATGATTCCATAGATTTAGGTTTTTTTTCACTACGTCAATAAGATACATGGAGCGCGGGAGCGAATTTCTAATCAAATTCGAACCGCCCCGAGAGAAAAAGTAAAGCGAATGAATGACAGTCACGTCAGGTTTTCGCGAGTAGTGAGAGGCCATAGCATCCCCGTTTGTTCTACGAGACGACAAATTTGATATTAATCAGCACATGACACAATTTTTTTTGGTCATGTCTCCAAGCCGTCTATGTGTATCTTGTAAATTCTAAATCTGATGATGATAAATCTAAATAGAAATTTACGTTGGATATCAACGTCGTAATTGCACTAGCCATTTCGGAGACAGAAACAGTACCATACTGCGAAGCCAGCCGTGGTCTTGTTTGTTTTTCCGAATAAAAATCTTTATTAAATCATTATTATTGAAATTTGATAGCCAAATAATGTCACAAACTTTGATGGCTCAACTTAGAATCGATTACAAAATATATTAGATTAAGATTAATAATTTTATGCTGTTTTAATGTCTAATTTTGCCGCGAAAGGCCAAAGGTTTATTTGCTTTTGACTTAGAAAATTATTAGAAACATAAATCTTCAAGTGAGGCTCATTTATCTGATATAATAGTGTCTTTATAAGCGAAACTAAATCAAATTTTAGTATCTCACGCAAATAGCGACGGCGACGTTATAACGCATTTACACCAATCAAATCGCGACCGATTGCGCAATGTCATAATATAAGAAGCTTCGTAAAAGCACCCTCGTCGCGAGTTTTAGTATAGGGATGTGACAAATATTCGCAAAAATATGTGAATAATAGTAAGCAAATATTTTTTTTTACTATTAAACATTTTTTAAGGTAAGGTTTAGGTACTTAATTCAAGAATATAAAAGTAAAGTAGGCAAAACAGAAACGTTAACTTCAACATGCATGAAACACAAAGCCATAAAAATGTTGAAGAAACAGTTTTTCTTCTATTTCACTATTTTGCAAGTAAGTGATTAATATACATATAGGTATAGGGTAGGCAGAGGTGTTAAACCCTCGTTTTAAAACATCGCATGCGAAGTTGAAACTCATTTTACAAAGCTTCAACAATAAAGTGAGTGACAAGTCACAAAAACTGCTTTCCTAAATCTCCTAAACTTTTGCAGGAAACACAATAACAAGCCATTTACAACAGCAGATAATTTATAAGCGCAGTTTAAAGACGAGCTCTGAGTTAATGTCGCTCTACTCAAAGACACTAAGTATGTGGGTCAATTTTGCATCCGGTAACATTTTGCCTGACGGATTCACCACCAAGTGCGCACAATTAATAGGCGCACGGAAACATCCACCACTCAGGCGCATTCCGTGAATTAATTTGACACGCTGTTTGATAATTTATGACATCCGAGCTGTGGCGAGCTGAATACTACCGAGTCGTTAATTAATCGATTTTAATCATTTCTTTCGGGAGACACAGTTTAAAATTTATTTCTTGTTCTTGTAAGTAAACTTTTAATTGTGATAAGATTATTTTGGTGTAGATTTTTATATTATTTCTGATTTATTTTCGGATGAAGAGTAATAAATGTAATAGCAGAAAAATGCTAAAAAAATATGGATGAACTAAGAATGGGAGATAGAAGAAACTGTTGAATTTATTTGTTGATTGAATGAATTGAATGTTGACCTGACGAATGACCTTCTCTGTCATTCGTCAGGTAATTGGAGAAAGGAACATATTAGATAAAACAGATATACACTGAATTTAGGGGAGGCAAAATTAAGAGTCTTAGTAAGAAGTAAGATTTCATATTAGAATATTTTTTTTTAATTATTATTGTTTCTTTGCGCAGATCAGTCACAACATTACACTCATTCCGCTCAAAATATTATTAATATTGTAGTTACAACAATACCTATAAGATAAATTCCAAAAGGCTCTCAGATATGTGTGATAGATGTCTTTTCATTATTAAATTTTTGTATTCATAATAGTTAAAAGCAAGAAAGTACCAATTTTAGTAGCTTTTACTTAATGAAGAAATTATATTTCATTAGCGATCTTCTCAATTAGTAGAATATGTATGCCTATAAACCGTTAAAAATAGATTCTTTCCAAACGATGTCAATTGATCGATTACTCTATGAGACTATAAAAATGCAAACATGCGGAACAGGTTTAAAAACCATTTTAGTCGTTGACAAACAAGTCTTTAGTCTATGGAAAGCTCTCCATGATACAACGATGATAATAACTAACATTAGATATTGACAGGTCTGTCTTTGAAAACTACGCTACTTTGAAAATTGTTCCTTATTGTGGGTAATTATAAAGAATATATTCCTTTGGAGTATGACCTAACCTAACATAGAGAACTTATTCTAAAATTCGTGGCATTTGGATTCTAAAGTCACTAAATTCGCAAATGTCCCTACTCAACAAAAATAATTAAGGAATAATTTTCGAGATAGAATGCGTTTCATATTTCTTACAGAAATGCTATGCACATTAAAAAGCGAAAGTTAATTAAATTTTTATCAATATATTGAGAGAGCAAGCTTTTGACAATAAGCATAATACAATGAACTGCGTTTTAAACAGATTTCGTCTGTTGTTTTGCGATTAACATTTTCTCTTTCGCGAAAACAGAAACTGGATTGAATTCAAATGATTTATCTACTTAACATTTCACTTAATCCGGAAGTCAATAAAGCCGCAATTGGCTTGATGTTTATAGAAATAAATCTGTCACTTGTAGTCCGAGTGTGCTGAGGCGGGACAGAGCGGAAGTTTGCGTCTCGAGCGCCATCTATTTCACGTTTGACGCGATTCTCTTGTTTTAAAGCAAGCGTTACTAGTCGCGATTTTGTAACCATTTCGGTTTGGGCCCTCGCCAACTATTTAAACGCTATTTATTTGTTTTAAGGACGTTAAGTGTGCCAATTAATTAACTTTTATGATGTTTCGGATTTACAAAATATAGACGTTCATATTCAACTTTCGCACCATTGAGCCTTGCGTGATAAATCTACTGAATGAATTGGTGAAGTCAACGAAAAAGTAAAAGACAAAATTAGGTGCATTTCATTTGAGTAAGTGAATAGGGAAATTCTATTATTTAAATAATCATTGGTTTTGGTATTCAATCTCGTGGCATGATTTGACTATGGTCTAAAACAATTAGTCTTTGATCACAAAATAGGTAATGTCCACGACATTAATAGCATGAACTTCATTACCATCAAAGGAAAATCCTGTACTTGTTTGTTGATCGCCTTGCATATATTGTAAATAGTTTCACATTTCTCTATCGCAGTTACTCATTTATATCCAGAAATAGAAACTAATTATAACCAGCCTACTCACAAGCCTTCTATTTATTGCCAACAACAAACGGTATCAAAAGAAAAATATAAAAAATACATCCCACTAATTTACCCAAATCTCTATTCAAATCTGACACATTCTAAATAAAAGCAACAATGACGCGAGAATTTCAAGATCGTCATTAACTCACTCGGCCTATAAAAACGAGTCAAACCAACATAATCAACCATAAAAATAAATCCAAAAACTGGTAAGACGATTACACTACCGAGATTATATCTCACGGATAATTAATTTCTTACGTATAGTTACCCCACGTCTTCCCATCTCTCAATTTCAAAGACATTACTCTTTAAAATCATCGAGTGGACACTGGACACAGTGCTTCTGTGTCGGATATCGTTAGACTCTGAGGTTTCATTGAAATAATGCGACTTGTGCGAAATTAGTTGGAAAATATTTAGCACTAGGGTTGTTTATTTCTTGATTGGTACAGTTTGCAGCTTAGATTGTAGCAACAAAAAATCACAATTTTTCAAAAAAATTGTATTTTGACTTTTGTTATTTGACTTATTTGCTAACCATATATTGTTTTACCTATTTATATCTCGTATAAACAATATAAAGTTTCTATGTTTATATGCATTATGCTTATTGTATGACTGACAAAAGCGAATGTTTCAAGAATAACTTGGACAACAAAGTGATGATAACTTGTTGGTCTAATAATCCCGAATGGGGTCCCGAATCGGTTCATTTATCGACAGCCCTACCACCGCGATGTCCTACATCAACACAGCATTTACTGGGATCTAACAGTTTTAGTACAACATATATTAATTATATTTAGCAATTAAATGTGAAACATCAAAATGTTGGCGGCGACACGGCACGTTTCTATGATTTTAGCGTATCTCGACATAATTCCTATTTATCTGATCTGTTGTTTATTTTGGTTTAATATTTTGTAATAAGCGAATACCAGGATACGTTAGAATTGATTCTACAGCATTTGCTTTTGATATTAAAGGGAACACTTAAATAAATAATTTCGGATCGGTAACTACGAAACTAATAACGTGTTTGAAATATTCAATCTTAGCTGAAAGGTATTATTTATTTATGACTATCAACTTTTTTAATTACTTTATCGTGTTTCTGAAGTGACGAGACATTAGAAAATCACGAAATATTTTATCTATTTCTACTAAAGCAACTTTTATGTGTATGACGCTACCACGATCAAAGGGTACTGTGACAGATGATAATATATCAGTCAATAGAGAAACTTTATTTAGTTTTACCGCAGTATCTTTAGAATAGTTAATAGTTTGATTAAACAGTTGTTTGTTGTATTTTCGGAACACACGCTTGTGACGCTGTTACGACGTCATACTGTGATTCATCATGATTCTGTATTAGATTATTCGTTTAAACAAATTGCAGTGCGCTCATTAATGTCATCATGGAAAAGCGATGATGAAGTGTCAGTGATTTTGTATTCTTTTTTACAACCACGTTTTTAAGTGCACTAGAGGTACGCTCAGATTTCCGCGTGATCGAATCAGTAATAAGTTCTGCAGCTGATTAAAAATCACAGAAAATCACAGAAAGAGCTCTAAAGAATTGCTGAGCCGCAGATCGCTCGCAGAACGACTCGCCTTTTCGACGCAAAGGTTCCTAAGTGGGAGGCGCAGCGTTACCCCCCCTACAATGTGGACGAGAGATATGGAAGATCCTTAGAGGTATGTCCAGCAGTTGACGTCTGTAGAATGTTGATTTAAGAGTTTTGAAAAAAAACTTTAATCAATTGCGTTTTTTGAAATAATGTATTAACTAAACCTAAACTAAAGGTTTTCTCGGTAAAAATAGAAAGAGATGTAACGTCTATAAGTATCAACTAACTATTACCAGATTCCATAGGGGTCATTTTCGCCTGCCCGTCATCATCTATAAACCTACGTCTCACTGCTGAGCACAGGCCTTCCTCATGGAGAAACACAACATGTGATGATTATTAATAATTCAAACGAATTGATAAACTAGTTGATGACGAGTGAAACTGTGTCAGCTTGAGACCGGTTTCAATTGTTTTTCATCTTTCAAACAAAGCGAGGCAGCGTTAATTGGAGGTTCTGAATTAATTATAATATATCAGTTAGATTTATACAGGTTTTTATGGTAAAACACTTATTGAATTAAAAAGATCGCGTTGTGATTGTGATGATTCAAGAGTTTTGTTTTTATTTTGATCTCATAAAAGTAAAAACATACTAACATCAAACGAACATTATGCTAAATGATGATTCTATCCATAGGCGAATAATCTGTACTTGCTTTAATCTATTTCGAATTGACTAAAAAACAGACTCCTTCAAAAGTAACTCAATGTACGAGTAGTTAGGTAGGTATTTCAAATAATACTAATTTCTCATTTAACTAAGACACCTGACTAAAGTTTAAGGCGAGTAACTACAGAGTAGTATACTTATATACCTGAATCCTTTACTAAAAAATTAAATTCAAAAGATGTAGACGTTGGAGATTTCTATTTCTCAGGCGATTTTAAAGTAAAAAGAGAATGAAAAATTGCTCGGAAAAAGACGATGAGGGTTATTCTGACGTTTATGAGAGAATAGTGAGTGTATTTTACCTAAACAAATAACCAGATGGAAAATTGACAGTTTTTGTTGTTTTTTTTTTGTAAAATTCTCCCATGTAGGGAAGGCAAAGGGAACGAAGCCCATACAGCCAAGTCTTCAGTATTTTATTTCATCAGTAGTTTGCATCTTAGGAGAGTTTGGCGTCAAACGATCGATGGCAGACACTGTGGTTCTACTTGGATGAGGTGGATTACCACGATAAAAAACTCATCACTTTTCACACCACTTGACGTTTATTTCGATAATCCTCCACATTGCACATTATCACAGACACTTATTACACAAAACTACACTGATTATCCGTAACAATATCCACTCCGAAACAATATTACAATTATCGAAATAAAAATCACGTCCTCCATTAGTCAAATGCCGCCACTCTCCCCAGTTTTTGTTGTTAATATTCTCCCATATTGGGAAGGCCCATATTGGAACTGGGCCCATACAGCCATGTCTGGGGTATTTTTATTTCTTGAGTATTTTGCATTAAAATACTAGTTAAAAACATTTTAATCCGCAAATGAGTATGCTCTCTTCTTTAACTCAAGAATAATATTTTTTCCTATATCCAAATACTCACCATTAACAGCGGAATTATAGTCTTCATCCTTCGGAATGCTGTACTGCGGGCTCTCATCCATGGGCGGGTATGGCACGAATCGGGGGAGCATCATGGAGGGTGCGGGGGAGGGGGACCGCTGCTTGCTCAGGTTCAGGGGCGCGTCGGGGTCTTGCGGGGGCGGGGAGCGGGCGCTGGCGGTCAGCTGGGCCAGCTGCGCTGTGGCTGGCCATGGAGACGTTGGCACTACCTGTAAGAGGACATACTTCAAATGAGTAAACATTATATTAGGTCCTTACCTATGAAATTGGTGTTTTGTGTGGAGATTTTGGGGAATTCTGCATTTTCCATACTAAAATCTTTTCAGTTTTCTTCACAACGACAAATCCAAAGATATTTGGCATCTATCATTAGACAAGCTTTAGTAATATGTGTAATATCACACTTCATAAAAATTATTTATCGTTTTTAAGTGAATGCAAATAAAATGATGTATTCGGGAAGCACTTAAAAAGAGTTGTCTCCGTGTCCAATTTTAACACAATTAAACTTACAACAAATTATCAAAACAAATCAAAAGAGCTCAAAAATATAGTCTATTTTTAGACGAGGTAATTATTTTTGCAATACTCTGAATCTTAATAGTTACAGACAAAATACTAAGACAGAATAAAAACACCAATTTCATAGGTAAGGACCCAATAATTACGTTAATAATATTGCAGTAAAAAATTAAGGAAATGCTTGAGGAGAATCTATGTCCAGCAGATGATGGCTGCCGGTTGATATGATGAAAAAGAAATAAGTTACTTTTTTTACTACCAGAGTGGCAAACAAGCGTACGGCCCACACGGATGCAGTGGTCACCGTAGCCTATGGACGCCTGCAACACCGAGGGCATAACCAGCGCGTTGCCGACCCTTAAAAAACCTTTTCACACCCTTTTTGTAGGACTCCATGCTGTAGTCTCTTGGGAAAGCCTCCGAGGGAGTTCATTCCACAGCCTAAGCGTACGAGGAAGGAAATTCCTCCTTAAACACACGGTACGCGACCATTTTAAATGAACCAAACTAAATGATCTCTTACATTCCTAGAATACTCAAATGAAGAGTGCCTTGTAAAGTTGTGATCGATCCAAGTCTAACAAAATCTTCACATAGGAAGACGCTATTACGTAATAACATAGGCGCAACCTGGCCATCTTTCCCGTCAAACGCCCAATGACAAATGGTACAAAGCCGCTTCTAAGTTAATTATAATTTTACATAACAAACACCGGTCTGTATTCGTAATTAGCAGAACAACTTTCATTTTTATTGCTTCTTTAAGACGAGTAGTAATTGTGTTTACGAAATATTCAAATTTACTATCGATGTAAATCATCTTTGAGTCTTGCTATCACTAGTGTTGCTAACCGCTTGCTTTAGGAAAAACGTTTAGAAGCCGATGTTTAGAACTTTGAATGATCGGTCAAAAGATCGCTAATAAGTAGATTTGATAGAAAATAAGTAGATTTTGAGCCAAGACTTAAACCTTCTTTCTTATATGGAGAAGCACAAGAGCCGTAGCCTCGTTGTTCAAAAGCGTTGAAATTGTTGCAAGAGCAATAAGGACTAACTTCTTAATATGCCTTCCGAAGCTTCTCGTGAAAACAAAGTTTTAGTCACTCATCCAATGTCAACGGTGAAAGTTGCTTTTTTCACTATCGAAACCGCCTTGATTCGAAACATCACAATTTACAACGTTTATACGATAAATACTGATATGACAGTAATGGTGGTAATGTTCGATTTTGTATTCTCTTCAAAACTTATAGTAGGTAACACAGAACTTTAACCAATTAAGTCATCATCTGTAATCATAGACATGCTTACTTTTTTATATAAAATCTATACTTAATATAAAGTCACTGTTCCATGAGGACGAAATTATAATGAGTAAGTATATGTAGAATTATAATATGTATAGAAACTCCTCAATTTAGAATACAATTTTTAAAAGCAAGTGTCGTTTATGTTCCCATCTCATCTGATTGGCCGTACATTGCGTAATTAGCTTCAAATAAAGACTAATAGCTACACTATAATGGCAATGTACATTGAGTAACAGTAAAATATCGGTTTGCACCGATTACTCTCACACTCGCACCGGTATAAGATGCTACAGAATGAAGTTTTGCTCAATTATGTGTTGAGAAAGATAAAAAACAAGCTTGACCGTAATTCGGCTATTAGTCGAAAGTTAGCCCGATATTTAGCGGATTTAAAACTTAATAGATAGTTATTTATTAAACGCCTTCTAATCTCATGAGAAATAAGTTTGGGTGTAATTTGCTACGAAAGCGATTAGGCAAATAGCACTAACAGATTTTTAATTTTAAAACATAGAAATCTTTACAATAAGACAACTAAAGTTGAACGTTTCAACTTAGCTTGTTAGCAACCCATTGGTAAATACGAGTAATGAACATTCGGGAATGTTTTTATTTGTATCCAAATCCAAATCATTGTGGTCCTTTTTTCGACTACATGAAAATGTTAAAAGTTAATCATGTAGGTATCAATAAACAAAATGGTATTGACACAAAAGGTTATAAATGCTCATAAACTAAACAATAACTTGATGAATTTGACGATAGTGTGAGGAATAATGTCTATATAATAAATACTAAATCAACCGTGACGTCTACTTACATTGGGAGGCGCAGGCGGCGGCTGCGGCCGCAGCTGCTCCAGCAACGGCAGCAGCGCCAGCGGCGGACCGGGGTACATCCCGTGCTGGCCGCGCCGCACCATCTCCTGTCGTCGGAGCTGCTCTTGCTGCAGTCGCTGGATCTCTAGCTCTGCTGTCACGTTGCCTATGTTCTGTAACAATGAAAAGCGGAATTAGCTTTTTAAGAGTTCACTCGGACTATATGATCTAGGCTGGTGAAATCTTGGTTTGAGTTACAGAGTGGTCTTAAATTTATAATGCGCGGTAACGGCAGAAGGCTTTGCCCTTTTAACGTGACACCAATGAATTGACTAGCAAATTGTAGATGTGTAATGCTCCTCTATATTTATGTAAAATAATATGCTTGTTTGTGGTTGATTCTTAATTCCATCCACGTGTCAAAACTCAAACGTACATCTCACGGAATTAACACTCAAGATAACTGTACATAAATTATGAACGAAAAGTTAAAAAGCGAAGGAGAACGATAATGAAGTACCAATTGATCCATAATAATTACGCGTCAAGCAACGGTGTAGCCAAAAACAAAGAGGCCGGCTGACCGGCCCCCAAATTGCGGCGCTCTTGGCCATCATTCTTAACGAGGGATCTTTCGTCGCAAAATTTGTTCCACGTAATATATTGCACACTTAAACTCGAGCCGTGACAAAGAAACCCACCAGCACAAATCAACAAGACGACGCACACGTAAATCTTGACGGCAATAAAGCAAATTCCCAAAAAAGAGAGCTCGATTAATTGCTCGGCATCGTGACGAATGCCACAGTATACATTTTATCGGCTCTTCATTAAGACAGTATTGAATTGTTAATGGTTGTACCAAGTAAGACGTTATAAGGTGACGAAATCAAAACAACTCGACGATGCCCGTTTCCCGACGAATGAGACGGTTCCGATGCAAATATGAAAAAGAGGATCGCTTTTAAAATTTCTTTCGCACTGACAGCAGCATTTAAGTGAATCATAAGCGGTACAGATGAAAAAGAAAAAGCACTAATGGAAGACAAAAGCGAACGCATAAATAAACATGACATAATCGAACGTACGGAAAAAATAAAAAGCCCGTAATAGGTATCCCCGCAGATACGAGCGCCACCGGTAATCGAGCAAGTTTTTCCATCGGCCTAACAAATTGCCGTCATAACCGAACGGATTAAACTTTTTATTAAAAACAACAAACTGAGCATAATGTATGGGCGTAATCGGCAAGGGACAGATGTTCCCAAATAACGCGCGCGATTTATCTAATGTAAAAAGACTTTTATTTAATAGCTCTGTGGAGATGTCCTAGCAATTGCCGCTTATATTTTACAACCGACCGTCGTTTTGACGTTTCAACCACGATTTGATAGCTTTATTAATGTTCCAGATGATGTAAAAATCAGATTCTTGATGTGGGAGACCAGCTGCCGCATTGTAGCGTTCTAGATAGGTCTCGGAGACACAGTTGAGCGGACGTTGCAACGTGGCTAGTGACAATGGTGGGTTTGCCAATTGAAACAGTTGGGCGTCATTTGGCGTCACTTGCAGCGACGCACGCGCCGATGTCCGATCAATAAATAAGGCGGTCGATATAAATAAACCTGGAACTCATAACTCAAGCGTCGCAGCATTGGCTCTTTGACCAAGGAGCTCTGTTGTTGCTCAGAAAATGACGATAAATCAAAATCTATAAATCCTCATTAAGCTATTATCAGAAACGGTGACGATTAAGATGAAAGCTCGGTTTAGAGGCACATCAAAAACAATAAGCCAGATGAATATATTAAGGACAAAGAGATTCGAGCCGACGGCCGGACATACCATGACATAATTTATAAAGCCGGCGCCCATATCAAAATAGTGTGATCCAGAGGATCCGACAGGCGACTTTAGCCTCTTCGTTGTTGGATTAAGATCTATTCGAGAATAAAAAACCATAGATTAGGTGAGAATATACGGGAAGCTGTGTAATGAAACAGACGTCACATTGACGTAAGCGATGCAAGATCTTGGATGAAATTATAATATTTACTGTCACTAGTGGACATGTCCTCATTTCTGGATAGATTATTCTAGTCATGGATTTAGCTTTTGAGTAATTTCAAATTATGTTTAATGTA
The DNA here is from genome assembly GCA_910589355.1 of Parapoynx stratiotata. Classification (NCBI taxonomy): domain Eukaryota; kingdom Metazoa; phylum Arthropoda; class Insecta; order Lepidoptera; family Crambidae; genus Parapoynx; species Parapoynx stratiotata. The sequence continues at coordinate 3,915,090 of OU342477.1, forward strand.
AGAAGCAGCCGGCTCGCGAAGAATTTAGTTTGCCAGTGATATTAAGCAACGAGAGATTAGAAGTGTATGCCGAACATAATATTCTATAGATCTCCCGTATGACACAGTTCAGAATTATAACTAAAAATATTCAAGAATATTCTCCTGATAAAAAGTATTAACAGGAATATAATTGAGACGGTTTTTTGTATAATTTTGACAAGCTCATCAATTAATCCATCAATTTTTAAGATAACATGCTTTCTATGCTTCCATTGGCAGTAAAAGCGAACAAAATTGAATTTAAATAATCAGTAAAGCATCTTTATCTAAATAGACCTGCTGTTTGCACTTCGTAATAGATACCATCAATATTAAAGTTTAAAAAGTACAGTGAAATTAATGCGAATTTCAACCTTACTACTAAATACATAAGGCGAATAAAAAAGCCGTGAACTTGTTTTCACAGCGCGTCCCGAGCGTACGCTCAGATACAAAAGTGTTGATAATTTGAATAATGCAGTTTAAAAAGGGATTACAATCGGTTTGGGGCGTCGCGACAGGGCTGCTACAAAGGGCATCACAAAGCTGCGATGACATATCAGAATGAATCGTTAATGCACAACCCTAGACAGGGGATGAATGGAGACGAATTCAATTTAAAACAAATCACTGACTGATTTACAATTTTAACCATTTAAAACTAAGAAAAACCTAAATCCATAAACATTTTAGTTTTTTATGAATTAATAAGCTAATATATGGTAGTAGGTAGCTACATTTGAATCTCATATTGAATGATTGTCTTCACAGTATGTATCTAACAATTTGATTTGTAGTGAAAATTTTGTTCTCAATCACCACTAAAATATTTACCCATAAATTTTATAGTACCGACTCCAACCCTTTCCCTGTCTGAGTTTAAATGCGTTTTAATATCGACAACAGATTGCACAATAATGCTTTGAATTAATTACGGCGTCGGTGAGTTGCAAAAACATGGCGGACTTGTTCTTGGTGCTCACGCGCATGTATTGATCGGATTGATGCTGATCACAGATAGGCTCAGAAGGACCTCTCAGGATGCACTCAAACGCAAATGATATTTCGATTCCTTGCTGTGTTGATGTGGATGAAACAAAGGAAGATTTATAATAACATTTTGTGATATTGTTAATTCATATTACCTTTATCAATTCAAGACTTTTTAATATGCGAAATTATAACTTTATAATCACAAATCTGTAAAATGACTAATTCCACAGCATAACCAATGGAGTAGTGTCTGTGGTGCTTCGAGCAACCGCTTATTATCAGAAGGGTTTGTTTTGTCTGTCACCCTGCACAGATTACTAAATAGATAAACCCTTGTCGTATAAAAAAGTACTCATGTAATTCAAACTTAGTAATCGTTAATTGATTTGGCAACCAACATTGTGGAAAGAGGTAGGTCGGAATAAAGTTTGTTTTTTTAATTTAGACATAACGTTGGTAATCTACGACAAGTTAGACCGTTCTACATTGAAGATGCTGGATGCAGGAAAAAAAGGATGGATGGAACTTGAGGGAAAATAATAATATATGATGATGATGTCAACTCGCATTGGGCCAGCGTGGTGGTGTTACGGCCCATACTCCTAAAGTTGTTCTCCATGAGGAAGGCCTGTGCCCAGCAGTGGGACGTATATAGGCTGAGGAAACCAACCAAATATGCAGTAAAAATATTGGATTCAAGTTTTTAATGAACTGTCAGCAACCTATATACGTCCCAAAGGGGCACAGGCCTTCCTCACGGAGAAATACATGAAGAGAATGGACCGTTACACCACCCTGTTGACGGTTATAATAACAACCGGGACCAACGGCTTAACATGTCTTCCGAAGCATGGAGTAACTCGAGCTCACAAAGTTTGGTCACCCATCCTAGAACTGACCATGGCGAAGGTAGCTTTGTTTTTGATATCGAAAGCCAAAGCGTGCGAACAACTACGCCACTGAGCTCCTCGATGAACTCGATGAATGAATGAACTGTAAAGCAAAAAAACTAAAACTAAACTACAATATTGAATTTTCGTGTACAAGATTTCTGTCCAAACTTATTCTTACATGATAAGGTAAAAACCTTCATCCAAAAGATTCAAAGCAAACCTGTCAGTCAGTTAAATCAAAATTAACAAGATGGCTCCGCAGGGGTCAATAAATGGAGGTCAGGTTCGTTAGGGGCTGATTTTGTTCAATAGTTTATCTGTATCATAATTGACAATGGACATTACAAATGCCTGTGAATAGTAGCTCCCCTTTTTGAAATGGGTTTTAGATTGGGGTAATGTTTTGTTGATTTTTTAAAATCTAATTCTACATTTCTACATAGTTCATAGAATTAGAAGATAACGGTAGAATTAATTTTCAAGCATTTAGTTTCGATATTGAAAACAATTCATTTGTATATTTTTAGGCAATACATTTTATATGGGTGGAATCGGCACGTTGTTCTTTTTTCAAATTATAACATAATATTGGGTCCTTACCTATGAAAATGGGTTTTTTTTTTTCTCTTAGTATTTTGTCTGTAACTATTAAGATTCAGAGTATTCCTAAAAAATAATTACCTCGTCTAAAAATAGACTATATTTTTGAGCTCTTTTTATTTGTATTGATAATTTGTTGTAAGTTTAATTGTGTTAAAATTGGACACGGAGACAACTCTTTTTAAGTGCCTCCCGAATACATCATTTTATTTGCATTCACTTAAAAATAGATGCCAAATATTATTATCTTTGGATTTGTCGTTGTGAAGAAAACTGAAAAAATTTTAGTATGGAAAATGCATAATTCCCCAAAATCTCCATACAAAACACCAATTTCATAGGTAAGGATCTAATATTATGTCGACCTTTACTTTTATTTTTAATTTTTTAAAGGGCTTCAATGTATTCTTATTTCAAATTCTTTTTTCAATACCTAGTACATCCACCTGCTTCGTGTAACCTTTTTATTTTTAAAGTTTTCGATGCAAAGTGACTCGATGTTTTCACGAATCGATCTTATCGGTTGAATGAATTTGCACTAAAACAGATTGTTGGTACATGATAACATATGACGAAGGGATGATTGTTGTTGGCTTGTTATGCTTTAACGACATGTTGTGAATAATGTGCTGTCATCAATACATTTTACTGTAAACGGATTAAAATTATTTTTTAATTGGGTTGTGGTCAGTCACCCCGAATCTGTTTTGGGTTGAAGACTTTCGATCTTAACTTTATTCTAGTTCACCGTTACAGTACGATGTACCTCAGATTGACAGTTAGATAATTCAAGACACAATTGTTATGTCTTAGGGTCTGTTTAGATCTGTGGTCAGGTTGATCAGTAGGTTAAATTACGGACCAATGGCGAAAACGTATGACATGTGATATGACAGCTTGTCCAATAGTCGAACTTTTAAACATAACGAAAGTTAAATAATCATAGACAATTTAACCACAACACGGTGCTGGGATTATGAAGATGGTTGCTTACGGCACAGGCATATTGCTTCGAATTTTCTTCGCAAACTTAACAATTTGTCAAGATTTTGGCGTTTCCATTGACGCTATTGGTCTAGAATTTTACTATTGTCAAAAAACTCCCCCTTTGAATAGTCCATAATAATATTCATTGAAACAGTCATGTATCATCAAAATAAAGTATGAACAGGTTGTACACATATTACACTTATTACAATTGTGTTTTAGAAAAACTTTGTCTTTCCCTATTTTCTTGTAGCATTGGAATAACAAAAATCATTCTTAAGAGCCGTCTCACAATTGATATTCCAAAAACAAACTTCACACAAATCACATCTACCCTACATTTTCTTTGGGGTAGTTTGTTTAATTAAGTCATTCTCAACTATAAAAAAAGGTATCTTTTGACGCGCCCCAGCCTTGATCCCTATCGGCACGTGTCGTCAGCAATTACGTAGTGGTGATTGGGCCCACCGCATCACTCCACTCTCACACTTCAACGTTCATACAATACTCAATATACTATTAAATCTTAGTTAATATGAGTACGATATGTTTGATGATAATATAATTGAAAAAAAATGTTGTCAACCCTACAAAGTCAGCATTGATTATTTAACAGGGCATAAAAATAAAGATTTTATTATTATTATTTTGACGTACTTAATTATTATTACATGCATTTTTATTAATAATGCAATATAAAAGTCTATTCTTATTTATCGTAAACTTTCGATCGCACATGATAATTTTTGAATATTAATAATGGGACAATTGTCAATTAACAACCATACCATACAACAAAAAAAAACTTCACAATTAAATTAAGAAACTCCAACTTTTAAAACAAACAAAAGAGAAATGCCCATTTGAATTTCTTAAAAAGGTATTATAACGTAACCCACTCCAACCGCAGGCCACTCAAGCGAGAAATAAAAAAGTTGTATCAAAATAATGCGACTATAAACAAAAAATCGAATCCTGAGGGACCCACCCCTACGAAGGCAGCCCACCCTGCCATCTTTCCTCTCATAACCTGCTCTTCCCACTTGAATTTTCTTTTATACCTCGCCTACTCTTATTTATTTTTGTTTTCCGTTAGCCAGCGGAAATAATAGTTGGAACGGAATTATGATTTTGATGCTTGATAATTTTATGGGTGTAATAAAATTATATTTTTATGTCAAACGTCGAATGACGCTCTGAAATATGACTACGTCCATTTGTAAGATAGTTTGTAGCTGTTTAACAAAATATTTATTGCTTTTGTTAGGTAAGTAGCTAAACTTGCATTGACGAATAAATTGATAAGGATTAAGGTTTTGGTTTAGCAGTTTACATTTTGATGATCGTTTGAGTCAAATAGTTTTAATTCTGTAAGTACATTTTTATTTCTCTGCTATTATTGTAACTGCGAGTCACTGTTTTTTATTTATACACTTGCTTCGTATATGAAGAATTGAAATCAAGCGGGTAATAAACCGGAGCTCTCTAACGATACATCAGTGAAAATGTCATAAAGTTTTTAGGTTTTTTGTCTCAAAGTAAAAACGGTATCAAATTATAGCCTCATAGTCATTTTTATAGAAAATTACGTCTACTACAATTATTCCATTACGAGATGTATGCATGTGGTTCTCGTTTCCAATTCCAAGTTCATAAGGAATCGTCTACACGCAGAAAAAGAGACGTTTTGCAAGCACTTCGTAAATACAACTCATTCCTCAAAATCCCCTGAAAACAAACTGTACGCATGAGAATAGACACTTGATTCTTAATTAAACACGGAAACGAATCCCACGCTGGAAGTCTAGTTATACCACATTACAATCGTAACGAAGAAACAGATTATTTTGGTACTTTATAAATAAATAAAGTGAGGAAAATAGATACGCAGGGTTTTCAGTGAAAGTATTTTAAAATTTTGTTAGAATTGCATATAATAGTATTATGTTTATGTCGAATTATATTTTTTGTTTATAAAAATGGAAACTTTGCCAGCGACCACTATTAAAATTTAGTAGTTTTTCAGTTACAAAAATCAATAAGTAATGTGTTAGATTGTATTGCCTGTTGTGTTGTTATTACTTTTATTGTTTATGACATTAATGTTATAATATTATTTTCTATTTATGACAGGTAAGCTCTTGGCCTTAATTACCTACTGTAAACCTTATTTCTTTAATAATAGCTATCAAAGTGCAGTCGGCATACGCACGTATAAATAAAAATATAATCTTCCAACTTAAGCTTTGTCGACATCAATAGACCGGTAGCCATAAAAGTGCGAATCCTTACCACACGAGAGAAAAGATTAATAAAGCTTAGTGTACACTCTCGCTACACCTGTCTTTTGTTGCTAATGGACGCCAGGCCTAATCTCTAAGGGGAGAGGGGGTGAGGAACTACGTACAGTTATTGTTTTTGCCAAGATATCGCGGACGAGTCTTAAGTTGTGTTTTGTTTTTCTTTGATCCTTTACTTATTTTTATATGCAAACTCTTTTATGAAAATATTTTAAAAAAGCTCAAACATGCACAGGCTACTTTGTAGCATCTTAAGAAACTGAAAATCCGAAAAAATTAAAGTTATATCCGGTTCCAACCGGTTTGAGCTAGAAATAATTGGAGGAGACTCGAGCTAACCGCCCGGATGCGGTAACAAGCGGGTTATCCGGGTAAAAGGCAAGTTGTCGGATAGGGATGTAACCGGGTGAAAATGTAACTAAATCATTTTTCCATCTAACCTAACTGAATATCAAAATAGTCTTCAGAGAGAATGTGTGTAATAATTTTTTTTCAAACCGTCAAATGTAAAAGAAAAGAAAATTACGTAACACTCATTTTTTATCAATGTAATCCATAAGCATATAACGCGTAAAGATTTATTTGGAATATCAGAAGTTCAAACTTAAAAAAAAATAATTACGTCACAACTTCGTCTCTTTGCCATAGCAATATTTAACTATTAAAGTTTTTTTAGAATGTCAAAAAAAAATTTTTTCAAATTTCGAACGTTGTTTATGCTAGTTTACTTGATGGCAGCCCTGATGCGATGGTAACTAGCCGAGTGAACGGTCTGTAACGAGGAAGCAGCGAAGCCAGCCTCCTCAAGACGTCTGCTTTGTAGACTATCTACCAATTTTGTAGGTGTGAGGAGTATGTATACCAATACAGAATGATCTTGTGTACAGTCAAGTACAGAAACATAATACATTTTAGAGGTGACAATCTTTATTTCCTTCTAATAAGAGATATTTACTGTCAAAAGTGGTTACATATTTTGGACTCCACTGTACTACTGTGTTGGTATATGGTTACTGTGAAAAAATAAAAAATCAGTAAATCGATTATCAGAAAAAAATAAACGCAAATATTAATTTCTTACATCACTATTGATATATTTTATATACATATATATTTTATGATATATTTTATATATACTCGAACGAGTAGCGCCCTATCTATCCCAACTCGGTTACCGCTGCCTTAACAATAAAAAAATAAGAGAAGTTCAGTTTTAGAACGCAAATGAGCTTATACTAGTTATCAGTACTACATAGCGATTAACGTAACCATTAGTAAAAATAAAATAATGGCACAAAAAATAATAAAAATAATGCAATCTCCAGATCTTAAATATTTAATGAAAACTACGAAACTGGCCAGCTCATAAAAGCGCCACGGCCTATTAGATACATTTGCTACGTTAAAATAATAAGATAACATATTTTCATAGTTGTGGAGTTTGAGATAAACTTTTCTTTCCGAGAAAAACGACTGCAGATTGTTTATTAAAGAATCAAATAAATACACCGGGCATATTACAGTTTAACATTTTGCTTACACAAGCTTCACGTATTAGATAAAATTGTTTTGATGTAATATAATTTAGAGATCCCCTTCTATTTTTTGTATTTAAGTGGCTGAGGGTGGATGCAGGTTAAGGACTTGGTTGGACTTTTCTACTCTGCGGTTAAACTTGCTAGGGCTTTGGACGACGGAAACACAGAATGACGTCATGACAGTGCGTCGTTCGAGGTGGGATAGCTCACTCTTACCATACCATAGACATTGTTTTTTTTAAGCAAAGAAATCAAGTGTCTTTAAAACATCGGTGCAAGGTTCAAGCGCGGGAACGCCAAAACAATATGTAAAATAATATAGATCGCGAGCATGAAGCTAGAAGCATATTGAATATTATACATATTATTGTGTATGTTTCAGGACAAAAAGGTATTGAATGTATTCAAAATCAAAATCAATACGTGGGAAATTTTTATCAAATAATATCTATGGCTGCTATAAAACTTAGTCTAGACAGTCAATCATCGCAATATCACTTTGTTATTGTAAACATAAGGCCTGTTGCACACAGAGCGTTGACGAGTGCCCGCCCTGACCTGATGATTTATTGTATAGAAATATGTCATCGAAGTTAAAATGTTGCTGATTTGATTTATGTCAGTGGTATTGTAAGTTGACTTCCTGTAAATAAAATTTTGTTAGAAGTTCAGATCTCAAGAATCGTTACCGGCTCATATACACTCCACTGCAGGACCTGGACAGCAGGTCATTTATAAGGCTATACTGAAGATATCGAACCTCATGCTTGAGTCATAAAATTTATATAGGAATTCAAACTTATATGTGAAAGATTTGATGATGAAATGACGAAGAAAAGAACATTTCACAATTTTTTGTGTCAGATTCTTCCAGAACGTGCTTTACGATGTAGTAGCTTTTCCATATTACGACCTCTAATCTATTGTGATTGTAACAATTTTTTAAATTGGGAAATGAATTTTTAACTTTTTTGGGGATCAGTGCCTCGCACATATGAGGTGTTTCAGTATATAATGGTAATGACTAAAGTAGTAATCATCGACCGCATAATTTGATACTTACACCTGTAGGAAAATAATTATTAATCAATCAAATCTTTACACGTGCCTCTGTTTATAAAGATTATAATATAACCTCTGTTTATAACCTTTGCCTGTAACAATATACTGCGGTGTAAATATTTACATTACAACAATCCCACAGCGAGAATAGCTTCAGTTAAAAAGTTCACGCATACACTTGCCTTTAAAATAAACATACTCTTTGTGATGTACTGACGGACAGTACAATAAATGTACGGAGATCGCAGCACTTAATAAAATAACAAACAGTGATAGCTGTTCAATGTTCTAGCATAGTGGAAATAGATATACAAGTAGTAAGGCATTTTATTTGTAAGCTGAGCTACATATTTAAAAAGTATTTTGCACAAAAAATATCTACCCCATTAAATAATATATGTTTCCTCGAAAAAGCTTTTGTTACTATGTATGTAACCGAAGCCTTGGTTTGTTTTCTTTTCTGATATAGTTATAAAAGCAAAAGTTATCTAATTATATACAAACCATGATCAATTAAACATAAACAAATTTTTAATAAAGAATTCACAGGCGAAAGGACTGCAACCTGTGAAATTCTTGAATTCGGTATATTTTAAAAAGTGATTTCACATTGGTTTTATCTTATCCTTATTAGTTATATTTTGAAATCTTTTTGAATACAAAATACATCACCAAAACTATTCAACAACTATTACTTACTGTGTGTTATATCTATCGTTAATTATTGTCGACCCAAGCAAAACAAACTCTTAAAAAATATAGCATAGTTGCTGAAACATTCTTCACTTGAAACCACAGAAGGGCGTTACTATTTAGATATGATAAATCACAATCAATAAAAGAGGATAAACTACTGATTTTAAAAACTATCAATGAGAACTGAGCCGCACACTATTCACTGAAGTTATCATACCGTATCTATTTGTATTATGTGTAAGCGGACGAATTTAAATAGGTACTTGGTCTATCTAAACAGTGCACCTTTCTTTAGGCGGGTAGTGGGCGATAAAACACAATGATGGATCTGTAGAAAGATTTTGTTACGACCCGACTTCTGTTACGATTCGATTTTAAAAGGATTAAGTGTTTGCTGAGCTTCATACTGGACTGTATCAGATGTGATACTAAACAGAAGATAGTACTTGACACTATTATAAAGTAAATTGTTGTGTTTAAATAGTAACAGTGAAAATAATTATTTGAAAGTATCAAGTGAATGTGGTCTGACTATAATGAGTACATCGAAAAGTCGAACTTTTTATTATTTTAAGGCAATTTCTTTCTTTTATTTCCCAACAAAAATAAACACGATATTACTGGCTGTAAATAAATAATTCACGTAACAAACTCCGTTATCTTTTTATAACACAAAAAGGCAAAAGACAATGTTTTATGCAAACCGCAGAATCATTATCGCACCGCGACGTGGTTCCAAATTTAAAACTCAATAAAGTTTCAGATTTGTCGGCCATCTTTGAAAACACGATATCGGGGCGTAATGGCGGTTGTCATTTAAAAATCCCCTTTCTTCCGTCCGCACCGATTTTAATAACAACATCTTCGTTTTCTTTATTAGTTATTTTGAAATCTCTTTTAAGTTGAAGTAAGTTTATTACTAGTCAGATCAGGAATTTCAATCTTACATCCTGAGTTAGCCGCTTTGATGTGGCCGTGGTGACTTGGTAGGCTGAATCAGACCTAATTTTGTAGAGCTAAGATTTATATTCGTAATGGTAGTGAAGCACTTACCTTTTCAATGGTGATTCTTAGCGTACTTGTAATGCAGATAGTTTTCACCATTGTATCTCATTAATAGCTATCTCTTCGAGTTTTCAATTCATGTAATTATTTTTTAAGGAATAAATAAACATAAAAATGCATTTTTAAAATATTTTTGTAAAGAGTTGATGGTAGCTTGTATTCGTGGGAACTTCCATATTTCAGGGGTATTATCTCGTAATAGGTAATAGGTCGATATATATCCATAGGTACATCCACACTGAGCTAGCTTAGCGGTGTTACACACCCTACTCTTAATGTGTTTCTCTAATATGGAAGGCCAGTGCCCAGCTGTGGGACTGAAGATAAATTATAGTTCAGCATAGTATTGTACTGGTATTGTACGTTCTCCTGCCCTGATTCCTTTATCCATCCTATTAGGCGATGGAGACCTGTTTTCCTCTTCACTTGACATCACACTATCTCCAGCATTTCAAACGTAGAGTATGTATTTGGGTATGATAACCAAAACACACAAAGCCCAGATCAAAATTGAATTATTCAATAGTTAATACATACGAAATTTTATGGCCTTATATCTGACATACAAGAAACATCGTTAGCGCGATGTAAGAGCGTGCAGCGCCATCTCTTGGCGTCACGAGGACCTTATTTTTCTTAAAGAACCCAAGTGTTTTGTCACCCCACCCTTCGAGACGTAGCTTAAAAAAGATGTACCTATCGCTATTTACCTTAATTATACATTACATCTACTATTCCATATAGTATCACAAATCTATTTATATTATTTCATTACGGTCCAGTAGTCAATGAATGGGCATCAGAAAAACGTAAGCATTACGATAATCAAATTAATCAAAAACAAAATGATTAATTCTTTGTACCTTACCCGGGCTACAGTTGAATACAGTTCGTATCTGTATTCATGGGCTGAATCGTATTGTATTTTTATTGTATTGGTCTGTGTATTCTAAAGGGAGGGCGCGTATTGTGTTTGGTCACTGGTTCGCGATCTCTACGCCCATTTTGCGGAATTCGGTAGGAGGTAGGGTTAGCTGAAACATTTTATTTATGACAGATGTTTTACGACGACGATATAAGAATAAGAATAATTTATTCGACCAAAAATAAATTTACAAGCTGTTATTTTAGAACATTCAATCAAAGCTAGTACAGGTGAGTATACAAAATCAATTATGATGTTATTATTTGTAACAAACAGCAGAACCTTGTCAATCTACGCTCCGCACTAGGTATAAAACTGTGTGGCGGCAGAGTAGCTACGCCGTTCTAATGTCCATTATAGTAAGACACACGCGTTCATACCACAGGCTCATATATTCCTCTTTATTGCAGTTAAACTTCTATTACCTACTTTTACAATAATAGAAATATAATTACTGTAAATGTCTAAAACTTTAAACTGTATTTCATAGTAACAAGATTAACATAATATAATAACATAAGTCTATTATTGAAGGGTTTGGGCCGTTTCCCGCCAGGCTGGCCTATGGCTTATGAAGTCACTGGACGCGGGCGGCGCAAGACCGGTCGGTGTGGAGATCATTGGGGATGGAATCTATTATAACTGTGAACAGTGAACTGTAACTCTTTATCGCTTCTGCTTTATACTGTAAATCTAGAAATCGCCCCTTCTTATCTTGGGACTTTCACTTATCAGGCAAAACTACCACTTCGGGGATGAAGGAGCGATGATATTATCTATCATTTTCAAGAGAAATCTCTAACCTATATACATATTTTTTTTTCCAATACATTTTTTTTGCGAACGCTACAAGTACTTTGCATGTAGCGATATTGACAAGTGGTCGCTCAGTTGGCAGTCCGTTGTGTGAGGATCGTTCGCACACACCAACCATTGGCGGAATCTGAGGCGGTTTGATGCTGCTTTCAATTCGATACTGCGGTCAAATACGCTAAAAAGGGACGAATAGTCAATGTTATCGTAGCTATTAATATGACAACACAGCAAGCTAACGTCATAAGATCTCCTTATTATGAGGCGTATGTTGGTAATACGTAGGTAGAGGTGACTACACCCACATTTTGTTCAAGTCTATAAGTAGAGGTTGATCTGATGCCAGGCACCGTGTAAACAGGAGACTATAAAAAGCCTGAAAGTACATACACAATATCGTCTTAATAAGTGTTTAAAATCGTATTAAAATAAATAATTAGAAACGGTACTTAATTTCAGTTGCTACAGCGATACCGAAAATATAATTAAGCCCCACCTACTTTGTAATCAAAACGCCGTATCACAAAAAAATCAAAGACAAATAAATCATTATCAGAACATCAAAGAGTCTATTATGGCAGCCAAGAAAAGTTGCAAAAAGAAAATATATTCAAATTAATTTCCTCGAACGACCCCACAAAGGAGGTCCTATCTCTTTGATAGACTTTTTTCACAATAATTTATGCAAGTGGTCAGCGAGTGATCAATGGGGCTCCTTTTAATCTTTAAATGATACTGGCCATGTAGACTGGAACGAATTTTAAAAAGATTCCTTTATACCGTTTTTGGCATAATTACTTTTCTTTTTTAGTCTTGCTATTCTACAATACTGGAGCTGAGTGATATAAAAAGGTTGTAATGTAATTTATTTATAAGTCCATACAACCTCTGCTTTATTGAATCAACAAAGAGAACCTTTTTGAGAAAAATATTGTGATTTTCCCAGCTATTCAAGAAAAAGCATTTACGCTTTCTAATCAAAATGAACGTTATAGCAACATTTATTTTCACAGTATGGCGTGATTCGTTGAAGGAAAACAAATAAACACGATTGCCTAATTTGCAAAAGCCGCTTATCGGCACAATCAACGCCAAAAATTCGAAATTCGAACGCCTTTGATTTCAGAACGATTATGTACCGAACGCTAATAAATTCCCCGGTTTATTTGGAGCCACTACACTTTTCGCTTTGTACACAACAAGGGTTCTACGTTAAATGGACGTCTTTATTCAAAACAAGCAGAGAAATGTAAACAGACAATCAGTAACAATTTTAAAGATGGAATTCGAATTGAGGGGTGGGAGTAATTTGGCAAACGCTTTGATTTTACGGGTCGATGTGGGGATCTTGTACACATTTGAATACAGAAGGAATAGAACAAAGTTGTTCTAACTTTATTGAGACGGTGAAGTTTATTTGGCTTCGAGAATACTGGTTTGTTTGAGTTAAGATGTTTAGAGTTTACCTTATTGGCTTATACAGTATATGTAACAGTATACTCTATCAATATACATTAATATTATTAGACATAATTTTATCTCTGATTGCCTTTATGAATAAGTAGATAGCTTTACCTACTTAGAATCAATAAAAGATCATTATGAATTTCATTTGTTTTTTTATTAGTCTGTGTAGTTTGGAAATACAATATTACCGATCGTATACGATAAGTGTGTACTTAGAATCCTTAGACTGTCTTCTTTATAAAATCATTGTCTCTGATTAATAAATTACCTGTAGCTATGTCACACAATCTAATGAATGAAAAAAGATGATTTTAGATACAGTGCCTATAGTAGGCACGTAAAATTATAATGTCCGTACAAAATAGGCGGGTTTCCGAGCAAATAAGACAATAAATGGAACCTGCAACCCTCCCGCTAATTCGCAAAAGGTATTTTACAGTTTCCGCTTCCGCGGCTGCGCAAATGAAAGAATCGCTGCAAACAAAACCTGCCGCTGTTTTAGGCATGGGAAGTTATTTAGTATCGAACGATTAATACTTTATTATTCTACAGTTGTGATGATTTTCAAATTATCACCATCATCATCATCATTTTTTTACTCATACAATTGAAGCTCTCTGATCGGTATTCAAATAAAAGGTACTTCATTTTCACAAAGTTTTAATTGATATTTTATAAATGTTTTCCTTTTCGTTGCCTAAGACATTTAAATAAAATGTATTGTATTTTTTATAGGAAGGATAATATGGAATTTCTTTTATATTCGAATGTATATCTTGTAGTAATATGGTATATTAAAAGTACTCGTATTAAGATCTCAAAAACTGCTCCAAGTCATGTTGACATTCTAAGTCTTTGCCGATACTCACCGGGAAAACCCAAGACAGATCATTGCTACATATTTAATGCAAGGCTGCACTGACTATTTCGTAATAGGATTATTGTGAAAATACTGCAATATCCATCTCAGAGTGGTAACTGGTGTACCTGTTCAAATATCTAAAAAAAATTAAAACAATCGAGCATCTTCCCATCACTAGTGAACGTAATCTGTTTTGTTAATTCTGAACGTCTCGTTGTCGGTGTTTTTCAACCGACCCCAAGTCTCGGAAGGAATGATCTTATTTACTTTACCCGGAACGATTATTGGGCCGCTACCAGTATGGGAAATGATTATTTTGAATTAAGAATGGCTGCTAGAGGTGTAGTGTTCTATATTTGAAATTTTCAATAAATAGAAATCAAAAAGTTTAGACGTTTTAAATGTCGAACTAAGATTTTATTTTATTTTAAAATAAAGCAGGATTACTATAATTGCAGTTTAAAATAAAGTTGGTAGTTGATTAGTCGACCTTATACTTTTACCCAAATCAAGCCCCTATTACCAAATGACACTCTTTATGGTTAATGTTTCCTAACCAATGTACCAATATGGGTATAATTATAACTATTTTACCATTGACACTTTTGTTGTTGGGGTACAAGAAAACGAAAAACGGACAAATATTAGTATCTAACAAACTGATTACTTGAGGCATTCATTATCACAAGAGACAGAGATAACATTCAAACCTTCTCTATTTGAACAGGCATCGTCTCAAACCGCAGCTCAGGCTACATAGAGACAACACCAATGAGAAAGCTCTACTGATACGATCTTACCCAAGTTCGCTCAACTATAAGCGAATCTCGCTTAAACTCAAGCAAACTGGCTAATTAAGCACCTACATTATTCCCCGGTTATGTATCAAGGGACTATTTGAATAAGCACAAATTGTCAAAGAGATTTTATCTGGCTAAACAAAGATGCTCCTTCTGTTAGCTTTTGCCCCTGTTACAGGGGTCCTATTTAATAGGATCGGCTAATACGCTTGATGGCTCAACCCGTAGTAATAAACAGATTGCTGTCCTTTTTCCTCGTAGCCGGATTAGTAGGGTTAGAGAGAGATAGGAGAGTGATTATGAAATGAGGATTATGATGGAGATTGCGTTCGTAAGTTATTATTTGGGTTTGTGTTTTATTGCGTGTTTGGCGGACATGGCGACAGGGTATTATAATGATAACGGATTTGTTTAATACGAGTATAATACACAATTGTTGTTTTTATTGTGACATTGATGCGACTACATATTACAATATTTTATTACATAAAAGTCAATAAATTATAACTTTAAGATCTTGGAAAGGTACAAATATTAAACATGTACCTAGATTTAAATCATGATTATATCTGTCGACAGCATCTCAGATTTTTTTAAAAAAAAAAAGCATATTAGGCTAATTTCAAGTTTCTTGGCGTAGAGAGATAAGGCCTCAATGAACGGAGTACTTAATAAAAATACAACATATACAAAATTTCTTAATTTTTTTAGCCATACAAAACTTGGGTTTGGTCAGATGAAAAATCGTGAAAGCGCAGTAACAAGTGGCTAGCTCATCGCCTACACAATCACAGCCCAGTACCCACTACGCCCTTAGTGGCTATTTACGACATGCTAGGCAAAAAAAGCTGTTGGTACATTCTTTGTGCCCCGGACCAACATGGGACCATCATTGTATCTTAATGATGGTACTATAATAAGTTTCCACTTAATTTTTTTAAATATTTTTCTTGATTTACTACAAAACAAAAAATATATACAAAAAATTGAATGTTTACAATCCGCTGCTCATCGAAAATTCGAAATAAATACACAGAGGTTGCACAACAAAGTTTTCAACAACTCTTTTGTTGATCACCCTTAAATTCGATAATAGGCCATCCCCCACCGAGTGGCCGAACAATCATCAATCCCAATTAAACCGACGTGAGAAAAATCAAACAAAAACCACAAATGATTGCTCACAATCCCCTACTTTTTAAGCTCCACGTCATCGCAAGATAGCGCCATTTTTGCGTCATTAGCCGCGAACGCTGCGTCATCACGGCTCGATTTGTCTGTGGTTATCTCGCTTTTTCCGTTTTCGACTCGTGTTATCTCACACGCACAATATGCGTAAAATTTTCGGCCCTAATGTGTCGGAAGAAAGTTAGCAGATAACCGCTGAAAAGCTGCCGACGCATTTTTGTTTATTTTTCAGTGATCTTCGCGTATTGACTTCGCTTATGACGTGGTTTTGATAAATTACTACAAGTTATATTAAAGACGTAAATATCTTCATAAAAAATCTTTTTGATGCACAAAAAAATTATCACATCTTTTTGCACCAGAAAATATATCGCATCTTTTTGGTAACTGATCATAAATCTTTTGCGGACCAGAAAATATATCGCATTTTTTGGTTGATCATAGATAATTAATTCATCCAGCTAAAATACCGAAACGTCACATAAAATCTGGAATTTCAAAAAAGGCGTTCCACAATTGAAAAACAAAA
Organism: Parapoynx stratiotata; assembly: GCA_910589355.1. Taxonomy (NCBI): domain Eukaryota; kingdom Metazoa; phylum Arthropoda; class Insecta; order Lepidoptera; family Crambidae; genus Parapoynx; species Parapoynx stratiotata. The sequence continues at coordinate 3,931,829 of OU342477.1, forward strand.
GTGCGCGCGGCACGCGTTGTTGACTCCTCGGCGGCGGGCAGGCAAAGGCAAAGGGATGCTGTCAGCCAGTTGGAAGCTGTTGGCGGTTGAGGGAGGCTGTATTGCCGTTGTTCGGAAAGAGCACTCGTGCGCTAATTGTTTGCGGAAAGGGTTCGTTGAGTATTGTTTCGATAAGTTTTTATGGTCCGCAAAAATAAGCGGCGTCTAACGGTTTTATTTTTGCAATAAAGATTCACTGCTTTCCGCATCCAATTTACGTTTGCAGAAGATAAGATTATTAACACAATTTCCCTTATGGTGAAAATAGAAGCGCGCATAGTTTTATATTAACGTAAAGAGAAAAAGGAAACAAATAGAGCAATTTTGTCTAAATCAGATGAATTTTATTTACTTTCATGAATCTTTTATAACATGTTTATAATCCCACACTCGTTAATTGCTCCAAAACAACCACTCAATCAATTACGTCTCAAATTGTCTAAAAGAAAATGTAAAAATAGACCAAGCACTTATTTTCCTTCTTCCTCGTAAAGTGAAAATCTATTCAAAAAGAGACTAATATAAAATAAGAATATCACAATTTCTTCTTTTTTCAGACCAAAAAGGTTGACCTTCTGCCGTATAAATACTGACCTAAGTAAGACCTAAGAACTGAGTAAGTCAACCTCCTTGGTATTTTTCTCTTTCGTATTTTTCTGCTTACCCTGCCGCGCATGGGTCTGCAATTTTTCTCTAATTAAAACTATTCTGATTGTCTCGTGTGCGTTTGCGGCGCGTGCCTTTTGGAGCCCACTTGCTCCCAGTGGCTGTTTACCCCCAGTAATGGTTTGAAGTCATGTTTTATTTGTTCGTTTTAATTAAAGTATATCACTTTTATGTTGATTGGGGACATTTGTTGCTTGCGTAGATACTGGTTGGAATGAAGAAAAAAAAAGAAAAACCATTTTATTTGTGTTTAAGTTTCAAGTTATTTTCACTGGACATAAATAAGCATAAAGGTAATTAGGGGAGGCCTATGTCCGTGTCCAGCTGTGGACGGGAGTAGGCTGATAATGAAGGTAGGTAAGGTAAGAAATTCTAAGAAAGTTTTTCTAAATCAAAAGGGAAAGTTACCATGCTAATAGGGAAATTAAATATTGTCACAAGGGGAACTTCTTTGACTGTAACACATGAAGGCAATGAAAGTAGATGAAGCGTAAGTAACACGATCGTATCAGTGGAAGGATATAATAGAGCCGATTCTGTAGACATTAAGTAAACCAAACTAAATTTTATTTTTTTATTTATTTATTTTTTTACGAGGGTGCCTACGGAATCGGCTCTAATGTCTGTCTATTAGACAGGGATAGAGGCGTGAATAAATATAATAATTTTACTATCAAGCTTAGTTCACAAATAATTTCATAAATCTATGTATCTATTACTAAAAGCTAAAAAAAATATTGTTACTTAAAATCAGACCCTAAAAAATGTAATAACTTAATACTATATGAGATTTTTAAGAGTCTAGATATAGATGAACTTCACATGAAAGGACAGTGCTTGCTTAAAAAGCTTTAGATATTTTCATTTACAAAGTCATAAAAATATTGTGCAGAAATCCTACATAATAGTAATTAAAAAAATATTTTTAATTAGTGCAGGATTATTAACTATATATATTTGACAGTCTAGTCTTAGTTACTCGGTATGTAAATGTTAATCATATCTAGTATAACAAGGTAATATCATAAAAATTAATTTTAATCTAATGTTATTTAAATACTAACTGTATCTTCAAAAAAGTCAAAACTACAGTTAATTGAAATCGCCATTTATTAGAATTTAAAACAAGCATAATAATTCAATTTCTAAATAATTCAATGTGTCTCACGCTCAAAGTAAACAGAACTGGAGTAGCCTTTGTCTAACATTCCCCTCTGCCAAATGCACAAGCATCGGATGCTTGCACGTTTAATAAAACTAGTTGAGCCGCCATTTTGACAGCCATAACATTGTAAACGTTGCGGCGAACAGAGATCCCGCAAAAATGCCTACCTGTGCTGTTTTTTGTTGTAAAACTAAATAGAAAACATCGAGTATGCTAAAAGATGGTGTCACCTTTTATTTGTAATTATAATTTTTAAGATTTCATGATTATTTACTTCATTATTTCATGTTTTAGAATTCTACGATTTCAAATTTCGAGCGCTAGTCTCGTGGGGAGTGCGGCTGTGACGTTGTCAAAACGCACACCCCACGTGACTATTTTAAGCGTGTGTGTGCGTGAAATTTAAATTTGTGTGTCGAATTATGCATGTGTGCATTTGTAAGAACGGCTGGCTTTGAGTGTAGTGGTAACCTCACCCCCCGCAAGAAATGGCAGAAAAAAATGTTTGAGAAATTGACTAATGGCTACTCCAGTTCTGTTTACTCTGAGGTCTCACGGCGTCGTTATCGTTAGTAATTTGTAGACTCATTTAGGAGAGCATTTCTGGCTACGTAGATAATATTAATGCGGCACATAAAAACTCTTTTACCAAAATGGCTGACAACGTAAAGTTATTTAATTTTCATTTGATAACGAAACGCAGGGTTATAAAGCCGGTATCGAATAACGCGGCTCATTATTTGAAAAACAAAACGCAGACATGAGCAGCTAAGCATTCTTGAAATGTAATAACAGAACGCATTTTATACGAGTGAGAGTGGGACTCCTAATTAATAATTTAGTTTCTTCTTACTTAAATATAATGAGACTTTATTCTGGGAATTAAATCCAGACTGACTCTAGCTCGTAATATGTGAGAGATATGGAACAGATTTAATATAACCGGTTTACTTATTAGAAGCAAAACTGAAGACAATATTTGCTTATATGTAGCTAATTTGGAGCGTGATATTTTTGGGTTCGCTTAGATGGTTTATGCACTTTAATATTTGTGTATTTGTTAGATAGTTTACTGGCATTTGGCTTTGATATAGCAACTTAAAACTACAAATATATTTCACATTCAAAGCAAGAGTGCTTGCGTTGCAGACTCTTTGGTATGAAGTGGTAATTTTAAGATCTTACACAGACATTTTGTGTGCCGCATACTCGATCGCACAAAAAGTGTGTGTCGTCTGCGCACTTTAAAAAATGTTTTGAATTAAAATTTTGATAGTGTCAATGTATATTTATTATATTAAAAGAGAAAACAGGAAAATATGGTGTTCATATTAAAATATTGATTTCTCTATAAAAATTAGGAAACCACTTAAAATTGAAATATCTTGCATTTGCATTGTTCTGGCATAAAGGATAAGACAGATTGACATCCTATGTCAAATAATGACAAAATACACATTACTGTAGAAGTTGCAAGTATTTAGTACTTTTCAGAGACAACAATTTATTACAATATTCTTATTCTTATAACCTATGCTTGACCTTTCCTCGTGCATAGCAACAGACTCGCCTCCTGTAAGGACGAATTTTTTTTACTTATAACAGGTAAGTTCTTGGTTTCATCACACCTGACGGTAAGTGACTATAAGGCCGAAGGTGGAAGCGAGCTTCACCTGTGTTCCTCAATAATTGAGGAACTGGCTACCTCTAATTACCGGAACACAACAATGCTTATAACATTGTTATTATTGCGATAAATTTAGGTAAAACGGTCGTAGCCAGCCAGACGGCTGGCTAGGCTCAGAAGCCCTACCACAACCAAACCGAGCAGGAAAACTTCAGTCCCCATGGGGAATCGAACCAGGAACTTCCGATCAACATCCGGTGGTGTGAGCCACTAGACCAGAGAGGCGGTTAAAATATGTGTGATATCTACGGGGATTAGGTACATGATATAACCTATCAAGACCTATGTTAAAACAACTTAAACATTGAATTACCAAAGAAAAGCAATTGTTATCTCGTAGGCCGCGCCTGGCCGCGCCGATCGTCTCTTTTGTTTTAATCACGTGTATAGATATAAATGGCTTTGATATGAGAGAAATGAGTGTAAAAGAGGTCGTTTTATTTAAAAAAAGAATTATTTTCCAACAATATAATTTATCATAATGTATTTTAAATTAAAATCATGATACCCGTAGCAGGGTAAAGCCGCTTATCATAAGTAATCTATGGCATATCAAGTAAAAGTTTTCTTTAAACTAAATCTATGGTTGACTACTTATGAAAATAGTTAAATCTAAATATTTTTCTCCTAATCGTCATCTTGTTACCTTTGTTTGAGCAACCAGCGGTCCACAGCTTATTTTTTACAAAGAATGTGTTATCATCAAACGATCTTGTATTCTAATTACTGCTCTGTGGTACACCATGAAACTTGATAATGTATCTAATTAACAGCATTCTTTCTGTTTATGACAAATGGGATAGCAAGGAATGCACAGAATGTTAACATCTGACTGATCAAGATAGACACTTGTATTACAAAGATTTAACATAAGATCGGAAAGTTACGTTTTAGAACAGGTTAAATTCACGTCAAATTGAAGTGGAATGAGGACCTCGGTGGCGTAGTGGTTAGTACGCTTTGGCTTTCGATATTAAAAACAAAGCCACCTTCGCCATGGTCAGACCGTGGATGGGTGACCAAAATTTTGTGATTGACACTCCTCCGTTGGTCCCGTTTGCTTTTGCAACCGTTTCTACCCACTACCTCGCTTTGCGCTAGCGTGTTGGTGTTACGGCCCATACCTACTTCTCGTGTGTTTCTCCATGAGGAAGGCCTGTGCCCAGCAGTGGGACGTATATAGGCTGAGGACGAAGATAGAGTAAGTTATGAGTGTCAGGATCGTACAAGTAAATAAAAAATAAATAAATACATCTTCAGACAATCACACCTTTCAACTAGCCCCATTTGAAGCAACTAATGCTGCTTGTGTTACGGATACTACATGACAGATAAATATATTTAATAGATAAATACATCTAAAGATCCGGTTTATATACAAACATCCAAGACTGGAGGATAAATGTCAGGCATTTATTATTAGACATTCTTCACACAAACATCTGCCATTCTGCCCCCACCTGGGGTCGAACCCAGAAACTCTCGAGATAGCGATGACTTGACACCGGCGTACAGAACACTCGACCACGGAGGTTGTCAAACAGTACAGAGCTGTTATGTTTGCCTAACCTGTTATGGATCATTTAGAATCGCTAGGACTAATCATCTTGTGTTAATATAAATGTATCAAAATAATTATAATAGTTATTAGTAGCGCCATCTGTTGACCACTCAAGTGAAGTGTGTATGTAACCTGTTGAAGTTTAATAAAAAAGTTTTTTAGTCTCTGGTGAATACTTGTGTGTTTTATTAGATCTTGAATAAAAAATATACCACAACGCACCGCTGAGATACCCTGGGCTGAATAGAAGAAGGTAAAAAAATAAAATGGCGTACCGCAAAGGCTTAATTCTACGGTCCGTCTACGGCATATACATACACACTTAAGTATGTAATAAGATTGTAATTATAATTATTTCCGTGAACAAAGTTCGGATCCTTTACATCCTAATTAACGGATGAAAGTAACCTGCATGATAAATGAGGCAAAGACATCTCGTTATTGTTCTTCGAATGAAAGACCTTTTGTCTATGGTTGGAACAAAACGCCGCGTTGTCTATTCTTCGGCTCATTCTTTTGTCGACAGCGGAGGTGTATTGTCGCGCGCGCGTCGGCGGAATCATTAAATATTTTAAACAAAAAGGAACGCAAATATTTGCGAAATTCTCACGGCACGGGAACCGTTGCATAATTTAAAAGAATCAGTTAAAGCTGTGCGCTTTATTGAAAAAACAATGCATTTGAATTTGAGGAGGTTATTATTTGAATGAGTGTGTTTGAAAGTAGCACCAGTTACAGAAAAGATGAGAACATACATACATGCAATCACGCCTGTAATCCCCAAAGGGGTCGGCAGAATTCAAGGAGCACTGTGTTCCTTAAGATCACATTTAGCCATACAAAAATTGGGATTCGTCAGATGAAAAATCGTGAAAGACTAATAACAAGTGGCTAGCTCATCGCCTACACAATCACAGACCCAGTACCCGATACGCCCTTAGTCGCCTTTTACGACATGCTAGGCAAGAAAAGCAGTTGGTACAATCTTTTTGAAAAGATGAGAAGTTTAGACAGATCATGAGAAGGGCTGAATGTCAACAAGAACAATGCTAAGTTGATGGACCTAGAATGAAAAAAAATCCAGCGATGGGTTGAGTATGACAATTAAGTTAAAACACACGTTGTGTCAACCTCAAAGTGAAAAAGGTGAGGAATACAGTAGAATTTGATTATCCTTCTGTTTATGTCTACAGTCTATAAGTCTACCCGCAATAAAGTTGTTTATTGCTCGATTGATACCAGTTCATGATCAAGTCGCTAATGTAACGGTCACGAAAGGTCTATAAGAATAATTTATAATAATTAATAAATCTTGTATTTGCCGAATTAATATGTGCTGCGTGAAAACACGGGAGTTTGTCCCACAAGATAGTATAACCTGTTTGTCCATCCATGGGAACTTCTAGCGTATTTCACTATTTGATTATGTATGTTTATTGATTAGAGTGGTCTTTCGATATAAAGATTTATGTTAGGTAGTTTTGGTGTTTTTATTGTTCGGTAATTGAGTCGAGGATTCCCCTGCGTAATAAATAAAGGTATATGTCAAGAACGGTTGTTTTTTATTCTTCTAAATATCACTGTGCCTAGTAGATATAGACTTGTCTTCTTTTACATAAGATTACCATCATGTTAATCTCCGTCATCAAGCAATTTGGCCTGGCTACTACCACTTTGGGTTGGACTATTTCGGTGACCTTAGTTTCTCCGGAATTTTCCTTCCACAACACCTTTAAACATTCATATCTATTTTATATAGATAAAAATGTATAAACCTGTTTACTGTAGTTAACGATATCTGTAGGTATGTTAGTCAGATGTGAATGAGAAAATTGGAGGTGAAGAGCCTAGGGTGTTACCAGAATAGTCGATCGATCGTCCGTAGAGCTTCGATCGACGGTAGTATCGATTAACCGTATGCTAGAATCTATTAATCGATGTCGACTTATCCATTTTATCATCGATCCATGTCATCGATAGATGATCCATCGATTGGTCTGGTAACAACACCCTTAGTCGAACGTCGGTTGATCAAATAAGGTCTAAGTATTTACCACATCCAAATCTCAATCGGAAACGTTACAAAATTAATCCAAAACTGAGTAAATTTTTTTTTGTTTTTTTTTGGTCTATACTCGTATAGATTCCTTTCTCATGGAGTAACACGTAAGGAGTATGGGCCATAACACCACCACGCTGGACCAATGCGGGCTGGTGTAAAGAAACAGTTGCAATAGCGATCGGGACCAACGGCTTAACGCGCCTTCTGAAGCACGGAGTAGTTCGCGATCATAATGTTTTGGTACCCATCCACGGCCTAACCGTGGCGAAAGTAGCTTTGTTTTCGATCGAAAGCCAAAGCGTACTAACTACTACGCCATCGAGGACAAATACTTGATGTTCGTTACTTTAACTGTAAGTCAGAACATAATCGCACTAATCCTTTACGAAGGAATAAGGATTCCGAACGTGACATCGTTACAATGCTAAGAAATAGGGAGACAATATTGAAAGCGCTGTATGCGCGCGCACAAAGGCTTATTGTACGGCGTACGCGCATATGGGAAAATATCTCTTGTTTTGTCAATGCTATTGTGTTGACGACCGACAACTGAAAAGACAGGCCATGAATACTTATGTAAGTTTCAATGGAGGTTGACTCGGCATTTAGCTAGACATTTGTTTTAATGTATCCGCGTGATATTTTGTTTTAGGACACGGAATGCTGGGTAATTAGATATTTTGCGTGAGCATGCTTTAACTAACCGAATAAAAAAGGCTCACATTAACTTACGTAAATTTTCATGCCAAAAATGGACTTTATTTGATCGGTTTCAAGCTCAATTTCTAAAAAAAACAGCTAAGAAAGACATTTTATGTGCTTTTTATTACCTACCTACCTTGACCTTTATTAAAATATCTATGTCTCTTAAGTAACTCCATCCATCCAGTAATCCATTTGTAACAAACAGTTTTAATCGTTGGGTATATTAAGAACATTAACATTTCTTAAAACTTTTAAGGTCTTTAGAATGTTTCAAGTATCTACTTGTTTTATAGCAGTTCCTTCATTCACCGATAGATGGCATGAAGCATTTCTAAATCGCCCAGGAATCACCCCATCAGAGCTTTCATTGAATAAAACATGATTTATATGTCTATTGCCTACAATTTCATCTCTGTGGTTTAATTTTGGACCGCAATCAATATATGCCATAGTTTTTAAGCTTTACTTTTCCTGATAAATCTGTTTCGTAAAAACGACTTCACAAAATATTGATTTTATTCTGTAGTAGTATAGTATTATAGTATTCTTTATTGATGGCACTTAAGTGCCCGCGATAAAGTGATTTGATACCATTAAGTGGGCGTATTATTAATAGTTGACAAATTGGAAATCGATTTCGCCCTACTATCGATTTGAGGAATAGTGCAATAAAACCAAGCACTAGAACGAAATTATATTTATTTTAATTAGATTTACAACAAGATATATTACGCTCTGCTACCAAATATGCAAAATTTATATCGTATACCAGACAGCCGCCTACAAAAAAATTATAATAATGACAGATTTATCGAAACAATAAAGAAGTATTGAGTTGACAACGATATCATTGGCCATAAAACCGTAATTTACTACAAAGAAATTTGAGCCTTAGACTGAGAGCGGTAAGTGTGTATTGGGACTATTCAATAAAATATTCCAGACATGTTCATAAAAAATAAATAATGGTAATAGGCGGTTAACACCAAACTGACGTTGAGTCCCACGCTTTGACAACCACTGTTCGTATCACGGTATACCACTTCAAATTCTTTGTCGGGTCACCATAGATTTGGGAAAATTGTGGGATTAAAAATATTTGGCAATTGAATATTTGTGCATCGAAAATTGGTTTTATATAGGTTGTAACATATAATGTTTATCTTTTATTAAATAAAGTTAGTAAACAACAACAGCATCACTCTAATCTTATATCTTAATTTGGCAACGTTCACTATATTCCCGAAATCGCAAGCAAGCGAGCAAGCAGGTGCACTTTTTAAAAGTATGCAATTATATTCCACAAAGCTATTAAATAAATAGTCTTGAATAAGTAGTATTGTAATCAATAATAGAATAACTGTGAAGATTGATGTAAAAGATAGAGTGAACATGGAATAATAATCGCAACTAATGAATAAATATATTGCAACAATAATATTGGCGTGTTTAGTCTTAACTAAGTCTTAAATCTTGCACGTAAATGCAATTTACGCTTTAGTTAACAAATTGATCAATAAATTGTAGAAGCAAAATAAACTAACAGCAGCCAATGTGATTAAATAAAAATATTATTATTAAGCATCCTATACCAAGTAGATATTAATCAAAATTCTACTTTTTTAAGGACGAAATTGCATTGATTTTATTTTTGCCATCATCTTAAATATGTATCTATATATTACTAGCAAAACAGTGGTAGTAGTAACTGTAGAGTTTCTACCTTTGCAATTTATGGAAATATATTTCTTATTTATGTTTTAATACGAGCCATTAATCTTATCATTAAAATAAAATTAATGAGCAAATAAATAATTGCTCCCACATTTGTCATAACTGATGGTGCCCTTATTCTAATGAGGCTACCATCTATTAATTACATTGTTTTAGATATGAAAAATCTTGTCTGGAAGAAAACATATTAGTATGATTAACAAACTATGCCGAGCATATTAATGACTTACGTGCTTAATCTGAAAGGGATAAAGATAAAATCTCACAGATAGTTTTCGGACCGACTTTTTTAAATATTTTCAACTTACCAGAAATCTCTGGAGTAATCGAAAGATTAGTGATGTGAGTTTTTCGAATTTCGGAAAGGATGATTGTGAGGACGATAAAATTTTGAAAAAAGAATTTTAGTTGCTTTATTAACCTTTTTAAAAAGGAGAGCGAGTCTTGGGTATTTGGGGTCGGAAAAGAATGTCATGATCGCCATTTAGGTACTTCCAGAGCAATAGATCTATTTGATAATTTTAACCTGATTCATTGATCGTAGTAATGGTCACTTAATGCAGTAATATCAACATTGTTTCTTACTCGTATTTACCGATAGCGATTACTGTAACTGAGTGGTCAAAAATATCGACTTTAAATGAAGAGATCTTGGTTTTTATTCCCAGTAAAGCATTCACATAATAATTATTACGCATATTTATCTGTCGTCCAGTACGAAAGCCCCTTGTTTTGATTTACTTGATATAAGAAATAAAAAAAATACAACATTAAAATACGTAATAAAATAGGAAATATGATTTAAGCGTAAAATTAGGTTTATTCCTTATATGTTAAGGGTCATTTTCGTATCGTTACGTGTAACTGAATGGTCTATTAAAAAGAGGTTAGTTAAGACTTAAACTCGGGATTAATACTTATATGCATACGTAATATAACTTAGGATTTCCACATATCGTAATGTTTTCTATAAATGGTTTTATAGCCGATGTCAGATTGAGATCATTTGATCATTGCGAAGCTAAAAGACTAGATAAAATGTTTATCTTTATATCTACTTATCCTCATTTATATCTTTACTGTAAGTCACTTGTAATAAATGACATTACTATGATTATAATTTAGGGGAAAATGTAGTAAACTAGACAACTTATATCAGAATGTTTATTTAGTTGTCGTTTATGAAATTTTACCAAAAAATGTAAATGTGAAAATAGGGGAGTTTGTAAGTTCCTTAGCCATAAAAAAATAAATAAAAGAACACTTTTCACTGTCTCACCAACTAGTATGGAAGTTTTCCTTTGTGGTAACGCAAGAGATATTCAAAATAAACTGTAATTAAGTATGTTGTGTAATGTTTGTTGTATATCACTTGAAATTTATTAGCAGCTACACAAAAAGGTTCTTGTTTCATGGCGTCGGGCTCATTGTTAAAGATCTTATTACATTGGAATATGGTTGAGTTTACAGCCGAAAATTTATGCACTTAATGGCTTAGTAAGTACAATTAAGAGAACGATTAACAGTAAGTCCTGGTACTGTGGGAACCATGCGCTAATTACATTTTAGGACTGCCCGTTGATGGGACTCAAGTGTCCCGTTTTTATCTGATCGAAGTGTGGACACAGTTTTATGGGATACATTAAGTAAGGATGGTGATAAGTGGTTTTTGGGTTTAAAATGGTTTAAAGCGATTTGTTGTATCACAAAGATCTCTGAGTATTTTATATTTGTTGTCTTAAAAACAAATGTCATTTGATTTTATGTAATTTTATACGAGATTAGATAGTTGAAGTTTTTTGTTCTGTACAGTACTTTTTCTTTTACTTATACGGGTTATTAAAAAAGCATATAATTATTTGAAATATAATTATGATACAGAGTACTGATAGACCAAAGGTTTGTAGCGGCAGTTGTGTGATATGGAGTGATTGTATGTTGATAAAAAAAAAGCCGAATGTGAAACAGCACTACGTACCTTTTTTTCCATTATCAATTTTTCATTGTCACCATATTAATACCTATGTTAAGTTGGGCCGATATTTGGTAATGTAAAGTAGGCCAATAATTATGAACATTAAAATCTTACCGAGTCTCCATTGTCAAATGCAATTTTCTTACCTGTAAAGAATTAAACAAATATTAGCATTTTCATTACCTATTTTTTTTTGGTAGAACATGGTCAATAAATAAATAGACGAAATTTATATACATTTTGTTACTGTCTCTGTTCCTTCATAGCAACTTATATCAGTTTTATTTTAAGTGATCATTGTACAGACAGTCAAATTATCGAATCTGACATAAAATAACGAAAACATCACTAGTAAACTAATTTCGATCCAACATTTTTAAATGTCAAACTGAATATTCACATTACCATTCCTGTTGATTGAATTAATAGTTTATTTATACTTATAAATTCTTATTTAATTGTTAATCTATTGATATTTGATATTCTCTTCATTTAAATGTTGCACTAATTATGTGAGAGACATCTTACGGTATTTATGTCGCCGCTACTAGAAACGTAAGATGCGGCATAAAAAATATCTACAAAAGTTAAGTAAACGCCCACTAATGAGCATAATATTCACAATATTATACAGGCTCAAAAGAGTCTTGTTAGGTCCACATACAGGGTGTCGCTTAAGGAGCGACTCTATTAAATTCTAACGTCGTGGTACAAGTCATGAGCGGCGATGAGCGGTGAGTGGAAAAGGCCATTAGGTTCTGATGTAAAATCAAAAATGCTGTTATAATCAACATTTTAAAAAAACTCTGCATACATACATACATACATATGATCACGCCTGCAATCCCCGAAGGGGTAGGGAGAGTTCAAGAAGCACTGTACTCCTTAAGACCACATTTAGCCATACAAAAAAAAGGGTATGTTCAGATGGAAAATCGTGAAAGAATAGTGACAAGTGGCTAGCTCATCGCCTATACAATCAGAGACCTAGTACCCAACACGCCCTTAGTCGCCTTATACGACATGCGAGGCAAGGAAAGCGGTTGGTATATTCTTTTTACATCTGGGACCAAACCGGGACGCGTCCCGGACCAACACGGGACGCCCTTCTGCCCTCTCAAAAACTCTGCCTTTCATGAAAATCTAAGGGATATAGGAATTGTTTTGTCAATTTCCTATTCTAGTCAATTTAGCCTAGTCAATTTCTAAGGATACGTAAAAATAGTTGATATTGCTACTACAGTTAGTTAAATAGATGCTTATTACATAGTGGTTATGATTTTTCTTTTTCTTTCCGTTAACGACTACCGGCTTGCCCCCTATATGGGGATCGGCAAAATTACCGGCTGTGTTTTTTGTAAAGAACCTCTGCTTTATCTTTCAGGGAAAGAGGCATGATAGTTTTACATATATACATACATATAACCAAGACTAATATCCCCTAAGGGCTAGTCAGAGACTAGATAAAAGCACCACGAAAGAAGTCCGCTGCCATAGTCTGCGCTTCACCAAGCAGCGACTTCACATATGCTCAGCGTGATAGGTGGTAAGCCTGTCGCCGCTACAAGTATAAGCTATTGGAGGTTGTTCTGTTCTCAGTCCATTAGTCGCTTTATACGGCAACCAAGGAAAGAGATGGGTTGGTAGTATTCTTTTGATGAGCCGCAACCACACGACTGTGTATGTATTTATTATGATACAATAAACGTCATAAATATTTATTATCTCTTCTTTTTCCTGCCCTGTTCCCAATTCTATTTGGGGTCGGCGCAACATGTCTTCCTCTTCCACTCTCCTCTATAAAATATTTATTATATCTTTGTCTATATACCTACATAATAATATATTCAAATTATAAAAGGCTGATGTTAATAACATGCTTTCGAAGAAAAAACTAATATCCCTCTCAAGTTTCTGCTATCGCCCAGTCTTATGACTTGGACGCTTCGCAAGCCCTCACACATGTGGCCCTCTGAATGCACAAAGCCGAATAATAATCATAAGGCAGTTCGCAATTAAAAAATTTAAGGCACTTTGACACTGCCCTTTGCCAAGAAGTTTCTTTCGTGTGTTTAATAAAAAAAGGTTTTTTTATATATTCCCGACTACGGATGTGTTTTTATCCGAGATAATTATATTTTTAAGAAGGTAGATAGTTATTACTTCTATTTGACTTGTCTATTTCCCTTCCCACAGTAAGTTAGGTATGGTAAGATTTGAAATTAACACAACTAACCATTTTCCTTTCAAATCAGCACACAACAGTGGCATTTGACGAATGTTTAATGCATTAACGTAATTCAACTACGTATAAATTAATTTATAAATACGATTTTGATCATAATTAACGAGGTCTTCTTAAATAGAGTCGGTTTAAGTATAAGCGATATTCCAAAAACACTACAAATATACGGTTGTATTAATTATTATACCTAATTTTGCACAGCTTTACAATACGTCACACGATTCTGACTTTAAATAGATGTAAAACTGCTAAGTGTCCATGTCCAATTGTCCATGTCTTACCAGCAATTCAAAGCACGAAAAACTGAAGATCATGAAGTTTGGTCACCCATCCTAGGTCAAACCATGGCGATAGTCGTTTCACTTTCAAAATCGAAACCAACGCGTTGTAGCCAACTGTATATTAAATGGAATTTATTTCGCACAATTCCTTATAAGTGAAGATATTTGTACCGATATATCAACGATGGCGCCTCGTAGCATTAAGCTGTCTTGGGTTGGTTGTCAACAAGCGAAATAGTGATGACAGAAAGACGCATCTTGTAGACAGATTTGTTAGTACATAATTACATACCAAGTGAACTCGATTACGCGCCGTAAATTTTACTATACTTTTAGTGTTTTCTTTGTTTCTCCTTTGCAGAGGATATACGGAGGAGAATCATACTAGATTACCAGTGTCTATGACATAAAACCTTTTTTGTTATTATTTTTAATTTTATTTTTTTTACCTGTTGACATTGTCAAATATTTTCATGTTCGTTCACATTTTGTTTTTCATTTGCATTGTAGTAATAAATTTTCATTATAATTCTATAAAATCTTTCAATTAAATATTTACAAAAACCCAGCAGTACTTTAACGCGGGTTCTTACAACCAGAAATATATAGGTTACTCAAGTTATTGAAACAAAGCGTGTCAATTTACTAACGTCTACTGTGACGTCACAGCCGTAATTTTGTGAGATATCCAAACTGATTGAAAGATACCAACGCCGCCGATACCCTTCCACCAAATACACACAACGAGGCATTTTTGCAAGTTTTGCAGCCATTCTGACGCGTGCTGAGTTAGCAGCGACAACCCCGACGATTTATCGGGGTTTTCGAACACGTGCAGTACATGCATTTGCGTTATTTAAGTAAATGTATATAAGTGTTGATAACCTATCTCTTAAGTGAGTATGGTCCTCTATGTCATATCAATACAAATACTGATACGATGTGTCCCTGTCTTAGGAATCGTACGTGAAAAGGATGGAGAAACATTACTACTGAAACGTAAAAGCTCATGTAATGTTTGTAATTCTTACCAAACATTTTTTTGTGGAATTTATATTTGTTTGCAAATTTTAAACAACATTCCTACGGTTGAACATTCTTCATAACATGTTAGTTGCATAATTACAAATTACAGTATAATCCAATCCGTACGCCAATCAAATCTGAACTCAAAAATTTCAAACACTCCACTTCAAACATAGATTAGTAAACAACAGAAGAGTCAGTTCGCAGAAATATCAGACGGAATAAAGCGATCACTTTCGCAATGGAAGGAATACTTGGAAACAAGTTACGATCGCCCATCTTGGACGGATGTACACCACTCTCTTTATTATTCCAATAACAATCCGTAATGAGTGCTCTGGTCAAACGTAAATAGCGACTTCATACATTTGAATGATCCGAATGTAAACTCTGCTCTATGAGTTACTCTGTGGCGTAGGGCTGGCAGTTCCACTAGATTTTTAAATACCATTGACATGTTAGTATAAGGCTATTGAGAAATATTTTATTTCTTGTTTTTATTAGACGTACATACATATCGTTACGCTTTTATCATCAAAGAGCTAGGCAGAGGTTTTTATAAGAAAAATAAAATAATCAATTGTACTATCCTAAACATACTACAGGGTGAAATCGAAATGTACAGGTGTTTCATTCAATAACACAGCGCGATAGCTGCAACTAATAATTGCGTTATTGTATTTTCTTACATAATGTTTCATAACGATTTTAATTGTTATTACGATTATTATAACGTTTTAAATGTCCTGTAAAATTTTGTCGAACGATTTCAATTTCATTCTGTAGAATTGCGACTGAACAAAACTTGGCTCGTGACTTATGACCATTCACTCATGCCTTGTTCCCGATGGGTAGGCGGCATAGCGACAGGCGGTCTAGACGGAGAAGACAGTTTACTTACACAGTTCTTATAACAATCTAACTCTTTAAAATACCTCTTTACCTGGTAAGTACTCGTCGCTCTTATCTCTTACAGGGACAAGCCACGCACCGTTCGCAAGATATCAAAAAAAAATAATTAAAATATGTTTATAATCTGACAGCCCTACACTCTTAGCGGGTGAGATCAAAGGCGCACCTCATAGTTTACATTGTAACCTCCGCTCTTGAATGTTTATCTGACACTAGACTACCGCTCACACTTCACCAGTACTATTGTCTTCTTTAGTCTTTGATACTGTTGGTTCTATATTTAGTCAAAGTATTACGGAATAAACAGGATACTTTTAGTATCACCTGATTTGATATTGATTAAAAAAGAATAAACAGAGTACGTGTCTGTTGTATTCGGAACTTAGGAAAAAAAACAGTCAACTTCCTCTAATTTAAACTTCTACCTCGGCATCAGCCTATATACGTCCCACTGCTGGGACAGGCCTTCCTCATGAAGAAACACATGAGGAGTATAGGCCGTAACACCACCACGCTAGCCCAATGCGGGTTGGTGGGTAGAAACGGTCACAAATGCGACCGGGACCAACGGCTTAATGTGCCTTCCGAAGCACGGAGGAGCTCGAGATCACAAAGTCTTGGTCACCCATCCACGGCCTGACCATGGCGAAGGTACCTTTGTTTTCGATCGAAGCCAAAGCGCACTAACCACTAGGCCACCGAGCTCCTGCTACCAATTTTTTTATTATTATGATAGAATGATCTATAAAAAAAAATCTATTCTGATGCAGGAATCGCACTTGCATCCTTCGCTTCCGCGACAAATGCGCAAAAAAATCCACTATAAAAAATTGCCATTGTTTCTTAGTTTCAAAGAAAAAAAAATTTTCCTTAACTGCAATCCTTATATGTAAGTGTTTATTACGATACAATGAACTGAAATGAAAGGATCACCTACAAAAAAATTTCACTCAAATATTCGGCGCATAATATTGGATAGGTTTTTTTCAGATAGTTGATAAATGTTACTCATTTAAATACAATAAATTTTCTATGTACCTGATTACAATCTGACTCATTACCGCACTGCCTTCAAAGATCAATGGAGCGTCGCGTCTGTGTCTCTAATCTATTTCCCGATCAACACACACATTATAGACTAATTGATTGAAAACATTAGACGAACCATTTGTAGTTTACTAACATTTCTGTTACTAATGGTACGATTGCGACTGAATAAAAACAAAAAAGGAATGAATTTACTTCGGAGCTTTTTAAAATGTAATTTTAACTTAGAAAAGTAATTAAATTTCAATTTAAAGCCACAATGAACTACTGAGATTAGTTAGGTTAATATTTTGAAGTTTTCTGAAACAACCTTATGAAATAGAAATTCCAGCAAATAATTATGAATATAATCTTATTGTTGTGGCAACTTAAAACATTTATAATTCAAATATTTTGCGTTCATCAAGAAAGATCCCGAACGTGAATATAATCAAGAAATAACGAAGCCTATATAATACTAAAGGCCTATTAACAAACTGAAGCAAATTCGACCAAATTTCGTTTAGTGACACGGCAATACCAAAAATGCTTTAGCTGTCAAATTGGCTGATTTTAATCCGAACGTAGGACTCTGACATTACAACGGATTCGACCAATGAAATTTTAGCTTTTATTGGTGTAACTCGGAGTTTGATCGAATTCGCCCTGAATAAACATAAAATGTTTGCCGCACCAGAAGCAGCAAACATTTTTAACAACGAAATTTTTTTTCGAAAATCGAACTAGCATCCGAAGAAAATTCAACACAGATGCGAAGCGGGCGCTCCGAAAAACAAATGAGCATCGCAATATATAAAATGTTTTGTCACAATAGCCCCGTCTCGCAGTAAATCTGTCGGGATGACGGAATTAAAAATCTCCCAGTCCGATATTCAGTAAGATATAAACGATCGGTTGACAGATATATACCGCATTAGTGTTGCCCAATATAAAGATAAAACTTAGGTTATTCAGGAACGGAAATAGGAGATTGTCACGTGCGGGTAGCCGGGTACCTGGAGTTTATTGAAATTTCAAAGACATACTCGTTGGTCTCGTATTTAGACGAAACCTTTACTACATAAAATTATTTGTAATAAATTATTATCATCTTTAAAATTTGTCTTTATTTGTCCCGTGTTGGTCCGGGAATGTACCAACTGCTTTTCTTGCCTAGCATGTCGTAAAAGGACTAAGGGCGTAGTGGGTACTGGGTCTGTGATTGTGTAGGCGATGAGCTAGCCACTTGTTACTACTCTTTCACGATTCTTTCATCTGACCAACCCTATTTTTGTATGGCTAAATGTGGTCTTAAGGAACACAGTGCTCGTTGGACTCTGCCTACCCCTTCGGGGATTACAGGCGTGATTGTATGTATGTATGTTTAAAATTAAATGTCACGAAATTATTATAAAACTTTTAACACCTATTTTCAACAAGAACTAGTCAACAATTAGAATTTGTTATTATCATTTTAATGTTGACATTGAATGAGTTGATAGCAATTAAGTTCTGAAAACTTGTTATTTTTTTTAAAACTACTAACATAATTTCAAGTTAAATTGTTACTAACACATCTATGGAAATTTTTATTCTGAAAATAAAGGACTTATTATTATTATTATTTTGACCTGTCATAAGTGTACCAACATATCGACTTAAAGTTGGATTTTTTTTTGTAAGCTCTTGGCCTTCATCTCACCTGGTGACGATAAGGCCGAAGTTGGAAGCGAGCCCACCTGTAAATAAATCTTCAACAACTGAGGAACTGGCTATCTTACCTCTGATTGCCGGAACACAACAAATGCTTATGACATTGTTATTATGAGGTCAAAATTGGGTAAGACAGTGGTAGCTAGCAATCAAATTTATTTGAAATTGTTGTCACATATTTTGTAACTTAATGTAATCAAATATAACTTGTTCCTTTGTTGGTTTTTAACATCTTTGCCTACCCCCTTGGGGATAGAGGCGTGATTATAATATAAAAATCTTCAGACATTCACACCTATTAACAAGCCCCATTTTAAGCAACTAACTGCTGCTTGTGTTACGGACACTAGATGACGGATAAATGTTATTATTAGTTTACTACATTTTTTTTTTAATTTTTTGGCTGTGTTATAAAGGCCGGATATAATTTATAAGTGTGAAAAAAAATGCAGACATCAAAATATGCAAAGACATTCCTGAAATAATTTTGCGAGTACACTTCCGAATAAATTATCAAAAAATGAATGAAGATGGTAAGACGTTGCGTCAAATATTAACAGAATAAACTTTTCTAAAAAGCACACGTGCTACTAAAGCTCATGACACGACAATTCCCTTCAGTCAGGGGTGCCAAACTGCACATTAACACTTCAATACTTGTATAATCGGGCGGTTAGTAATTGGCGCCCCTGACTATTATAATCGAGGTGCGATCGTGGTGAAAATGTTGACGACCGCTGCCGATGGATCTATGAGGCACCCGGTAAATTAGTCGCGTGGTGCGAGTGACGAGAGATCAGCGAATTGACTGTACGTCTAAATTAAATATAAACCTACCATTATTTAAAGAAAAAATAAAGTCATGCCAATAACTCAAGATACACAAATCTGTCGTCTCTTTCGCAGTAGTAATTCTTATTCTAATATATGACCTCTCTATAAAATTGAATATGTGTGAATGAATAAATTTAGCTTTTGTCCGGGATTAGACTGAAATAATACATAATATTAGGTGATCTATACATCTCTCATACATCGGTGTAAACAGCAATTTACATCGATACATAAAATTTCAATGCTATTTTTTTGCAAATATCTACAAAATCATGATAGGTTCGTCACTAACGTCTGTTGAAATATTTAAATTATTTATTTAGATGTAAAAACAAATAATTCTGTGAATAACTTAGATTAAACAGTTTTGCGCAAAGAATAAATAAATGAATAAAACAAAAGAAAATTGATCATAATGTAAAATTTAACTACATATATTTCTTACACTGAATCTAACTGCTTCTTCCAAAACAAATTGCCTAACCAATGTACCAGTCGTCACACCAATCCAAGATTTACAGCATTATAAATAAAAAGGCATTTCTCTTGTACCTTAATTAACCGGAGTCTCAAATTTTCTTTTGTGATGATCCGTGACAAGTTTATTCGTCCGGTGTCAGGGCTTCATGTGGCGGTCTATTTAACGGTATATCTATTTATAGTAAATTTATTTACTAATCTAAAATGTGATGACTAGTTAATTTTAGTAGTCATGTGCTTTATCAAACGTCATTTATTTACTTTTACAGAAAGACTCGGTTAAGTTTGTGGTATGTATGCTCACTGTCATTGACATTTGCAAGTGAATGTAAAATGATATCAGTATGTGGTTCTATTGTTACAATTGACATTAAAAAATTACTATATTTGGGTTAATCTTGACCAAAAAAATGGTTCTATGGTCAATGAAAACCTCTTTATCTCAAATCATATAAGTAAAGAATGTGCTTAAAGCTCGTGAATTAAACAAATAATGTAAATAAAATTTTTCATTGGAGCTTTTTGGCAGAGGTGCGTTGTCAATTTCCTCGATAGAAGTGAAGTACTCGTAGTAGTAGAATAAAATTTTTTAGGCGTTTCATAAAATCTAGGAGTAGATCGCGAAGTTTCTCGACTGTATACTCCGACAACTTTATACCTACCTGGTACATTTACTTGTGTTTTATTTTATGATCTAGTCTTATTTAACCTTCTTTAATTTAAAACTGTACCCTTAATCCTTAAACTAACAACCGTTTTCAACACCTTTCAATAACCATTCAATCTGTACATTCCGTGTGATAAAGGTCACTTTGACAATATACACTGTAAGCCCGCGATATAGTGTCAGATGAAAGTAGCCGGTAATGGTCGCTCCAAAATAAGGCTGACTGCACCGTATGTTGACCTTTACGTCAGAAACAAAAAGAAGCCGCTTCCACAGTGAACCTTCCCTCCTTTGCTTTCTCCGACAATGTGGCCAGTGTCCAATGAAACATCGTTTTATATAGCACCATTATCGCTTCAAGGCGGCGAGAAATGTCAGATACAAATATCATATATCCTTATAAGGTATTGTAACATTTGTAACTGTTTTATAATATTACTTTACGTTGTGTGTTATCAGGTATCTATTCTTACAGTTTTTGTCTTTATACTGTTTACAGTGGGGTTGGCATTACATGTTTTTTTCCTTTTTTTACAATTGACAGGTAAGCTCTTGGCCTTCATCTCACCTGATGGTAAGTGACGATAAGGCCGAAGGTGGAAGCGAGCTTCACCTGTAATCCTCAACAACTGAGGAACTGGCTATCTTACGTCTGATTGCCGGAACACAACAATAATGCTTATAACATTGTTATTATGGCGACAGATTTAAATAAGACGGTGGTAGCTAGTCAGGCGGGCTCAGAAGCCCTACCACCAACCAAACCGAGCAGAAAAGCTTCTGCCCCCATGGGGAATCGAACCTGGACCTCCCGATCAACACCCGGTGGTGTGAACCACTAGACCGGAGAGGCGGTTAGAAGAGCTTAGATCCTTTCTTATCAAATCATAACTATCACATTACAAATCATAGTTTGCATAAAGAACCTAACTGCATCACAAAAGTTTTTATCAGAAGACATTTATCGGTCGAAGGTAATCTTAATTTTATCATAAATTCGGATAATTCTCATTAAACAAATTAGACTAGTCTAGTCTTTCGTAACCGCACCGACATTATTAGAGCAAGATTGTAAAATGTAGATACTATTGCATATTATTAATGAGCACATTTCTTCAATGGCTGTGAGAAATTCAAATTATTTCCTACAACTTTAAGGTGTACGTAATTTTAGCTAAAACAATTAATAAATCATTTGAATTGAACACATACATTTGTAGCAACATAAATTAGACTATTTATTAATAAAATGATGCAGTAGAGTAATATATTGTATTCCTAGTTCTTCATAGAAAATAGTTCATATTAATAAGAAAATTTGTCTAAAATTAAAAAAAAATACCTAAGCTTACATTCCTGAGCGGAAAGGCAGAGGAACACCGCTATAAAAGACGAATCATCACATGATATTATTAATGCGATATAATTATCTACATTATTAAATATTTTAGTATAAAAAAAATATTTAAGTGGACAGTAACCCTAACAGGTAAAATTATATAGAAAATTATTATAAGCAAATTGCAAGCATGACAATAAAATTGATTCTCGATACATTCTCGGGAAAAATTGAGGAAAATTTCACAAGAAATTATTCGCTTCAGGGTCGAGGCAACATGTCTCCTTCTTCCACTCTCTCCTATCACTCGCCAAGTCAACACTCACTCATCATTCACACTATCCATTCATCTTTTCTTCCACAAGAAATTAATATTTGGTGTCATTATGCGTTACATCCATTCACCGTCTTCAATTCTATTATGCAACTTGAAAACCGTAGATGCTATTTTAAACACCGAATTAATGGATTACGTAAAACTTTCGAAGTATTTTCATGAGTTTTTGTTTTTTCACACTCATAAATATGTATCATATACTTTATATATATATATTTTTTTTTATTGTGTATTTCTTTGTTAAACTGTTGTTTTTATATAGACATATTAGACGTATGTATTCTATAAATATATATTATTTTTTTATCTATTTCTTTTTATTTTGATATATTATTGTATTTGAATTTTAGTTTTTATTATCTTTATATTTTTTTTTTTTCCTCTTTTGCACTGGTGTCTCTTCCCTCTCCTTACTAAATCTCACACACCTGTGATAGGTTGGCTGGCAGAGATCTCTATTAGAGATAAGTCCTCCTTTGCTTACTTTTTGTATTTACTAAATTTTTTGTTTATTTGTGCAATAAAGAGTTTAATAAATATCCGACTGAGTATTTTAAGAACTTAAGCGCAATAATGCCGTAGTATCCGAGCAACGCGTTCCAACAAGCGACCACCAACAATGGCCTGGCAATTAATAAAAGCATTTCTTTTTCTTTTTTTGTAACAAAAAGGTCCAATTCCCGCGTCAAACGGAACGCTCAGATAAACGCTCATCCGCGCGCTCAGCACAAGATCACGTTCCGCACATTATTTTGATGTATTCAAATTTCGAACGCGGCCATTTTCTTCTTTCTTAATTGTAAGGTAAACCGACCAAAAATGGAATGTCACGTGATTTATCTGAACTTATTATCTTTAATTGACTGTTTTATTTAATTAGGTAACGCTCGAAATGAGCTGACAGCATAATTTCATCGATGTTACAGTGGGAGGTATTCAATAAACCGTATTAGTCACCCTTGAATTTAACCTGAGCTATGTAATCATTTTAATTAAAATAGGTTTTTATATTGATTTTCTCTGTAAAAAACTTGACTCTCACTTATTTGAAAATTTAAATATCGCTGTCATATACACGAAGAGGGAAACCTAAAGAAAACTTCTGCCTGCTTTCCGAGAACAAAATACTGAAGACTTTTGTGTGGGCAAAAAAGTAAAATGAAAAGTCCGATTCATCCCTCCGCTCGCTCGCAGATTCTATTCAGCAACAACTTATTAAATAAATTAACCGCAAGTTGCTAGAAAAGGAAAACTAAGCGGTTCTCTCATTTACTCGTGAACAAAGCGGGTAATTCCTTAAAACCCGACGGTATTCTATTGCGAGCTCAATGCGGACTGTGGAGAAAGCCCGCAAAAATAATTGGAAAGTGACGGGAATAACCCGCGTGTAGTGTCGTGTTACTGTATCGATATCTTATGTAATGACTCTTGACATTTTCTTAAAAAAACATCTTCCTAATTTAAAAAAGGTTAATCTGTAAAGTCTAACATTGTAAAATCAATAAATCACCAGAGGATCTACTCGCATTAAAAATTAAAAAGAAAAATATTCGTAGCGATTACCATAAATGTTAAGAAATATTTTAAGTCTTGATTTATACATTGGGTAAAAATAAGTTGAAAGAAAAACTAGAATTGAGCATTAAAAAAATATGTTTAAATTAAGTTTAATTCATTTATTGGATAATAGCACAAAATAGGTAAACAAACGTGCCAACTACGAAACAATTTGTATGATTTTATTGGATTTCATTATGTTTGGTCATAAACAATTAGAGCTTTTCGACTATTTCCCGCAAGAGTAACATAACATATCATAAGAAGGGGTATGCAGAGGGATGAATAATAATTCACCTGCTGCCCTATCTGTAACGTAATGTTGACAAATAAATATTAATCTAATGCAACGTCAAATATCAAGTCCTATGATTATTTAAAAAAATGTGTTAGATATTGGGTCCTTACCTATGAAATTGGTGTTTTTTTTCTCTCTTAGTATTTTGTCTGTAACTATTAAGATTCAGAGTATTCCTAAAAAATAATTACCTCGTCTAAAAATAGACTATATTTTTGAGCTCTTTTGATTTGTTTTGATAATTTGTTGTAAGTTTAATTGTGTTAAAATTGGACACGGAGACAACTCTTTTTAAGTGCCTCCCGAATACATCATTTTATTTGCATTCACTTAAAAACGATAAATAATTTTTATGAAGTGTGATATTACACATATTACTAAAGCTTGTCTAATGATACATGCCAAATATTATTATTTTTGATTTGTCGTTGTGAAGAAAACTGAAAAAATTTTAGTATGGAAAATGCAGAATTCCCCAAAATCTCCATACAAAACAACAATTTCATAGGTAATATTACAGAAATCCAATTCATATCCATTGAAATTTGGTTAGAGAGCAGCTTATTTGTTTAATAAAGATTATATCGATGAAAGAAAGTATTATATCGATAAGTGAAAAAGTAAGCATCCCTAACTGGCCTCGGGAGCGCGGCCCACATTCCCAACTTTTCATCATTCTCCTTGCCTTCCCGGCGCATTGTGTCCGTGGGAACCTTTATTGCCTCCATAGAAAACTGTGAAAGCCCAAGAAAAGCATTTGTGTACACGCGCCTGAATAGCTGACAAAGAGCCGAGTTTCAACGTTGATTCCGTACCGGTTTCAGCGTCTTTCACCGGTTTTCCGATTCGGCCTCTATTGGTTGAGGTCTTGTTTTGTATCGGTAAATGAGTTTCGGTCTGTATAAAGGTTAATTTACTTTTCAGTACGGTTTTGTTGCGACCCCTGACGTGAAAGGGTCGCTTTATTTTTGCTGGCTCTCTTAAATAACGGCACTCGAGAGATAGCGCTCACTTCGGCTCCGCTGAGTTTTGAATGTGGGGATAAAAATTGGATCGAGTAAATAAACCTATTGGGTTTCTTGTCTATTAATAGATTGACAGTCTATATACTTTTTTTTACTGATGTATAATTTTAGTAGATACATTATATAACTGAGTGGCATATTATATCTAGCCATCTAAGCCATATACCTTCTGGTGGATAGTTTAATCGTTAATATGAAAAATCATGGTATTCATAGACTATTTTCAACATAAGTCATTACTGAAATAGCTAGCAATTTATAATTTGCAAAAGATTAATTAAGTCTCATTTAATTTGCTAATTAAGATTTACAAAGAGTAAATTATAAAATAGACTTCTTTATTAATCAAACTGATGTCTGCGACGCGACACGATTTCCCTTACAAAAGTTCTCTCCTTCGGGTAACTAACCGTACACTATTTAATTATGAAACGCCGCCCGCCTCCCTATAAAAGGGGAAGAAAATATTATTTTCTCAAAGGCTTCTTTCACCTACAGTTAGTGGGCAGAAATATTTTTTGTGCGAACTAGAGACTACTGAGCCAACATATTGCCCACACATGTATTATTTTTTTGCCCATTTCTTTGAACAGCTTTAAAATAAGCAAATATTTTTTCCTGGGGTGTAATTCAAGATGGCCTTTCTATTTTTCTATTTACTTACGCTTACATAAACATTCTTTTGAATTAGTCATTACATGATTAGTACAGTCTGTTTTGCGAAGCATTTAATGGTTGATTTACAAGATGGCTGATGCTATTTCGAAAAAAATCTCTTAAAAATCGTATTTCTTTTTTAAATTCAGTAATTTTATAATATTTTACACTTCAGTAACAATAAATCTGAAAAAAATAATAAGCAACTATTGATTCTCCAAAAAAAACAATTATGTTTCGATTTGACATACTTTCTAATTAAAATTTAAAATAAAATAAAAATGGAGACACGCCTAGTCCAGGACATAACAGCCCAACGAAGTAACATTAATATCTGTAAGCAATGGTACATTAAATCGGGTCACTGTTAATACAACGATATAAAAGTTAAGTGCCGAGTATAAATACTGTAGTTGATTGCCAGTCATAGATTAATGGGGCCATTAAGGACGTCGCTACTGCGCGACAAAGGTGAGTCCGGCAAATGGAAGAAGATTATTCTGCCTTGAACAACCTGCGTCGAGATACGACGTAGGTAACTGTTGTACTATTATTATTGGGTCCTTACTTATGAAATTGGTGTTTTTTCTCTCTCTTAGTATTTTGTCTGTAACTATTAAGATTCAGAGTATTCCTAAAAAAATAATTACCTCGTCTAAAAATAGACTTTATTTTAGAGCTCTTTTGATTTGTTTTGATAATTTGTTGTAAGTTTAATTGTGTTAAAATTGGACACGGACACAACTCTTTTTAAGTGCCTCCCGAATACATCATTTTATTTGCATTCACTTAAAAACGATAAATAATTTTTATGAAGTGTGATATTACACATATTACTAAAGCTTGTCTAATAATAGATGCCAAATATTATCTTTGGATTTGTCGTTGTGAAGAAAACTGAAAAAATTTAAGTATGGAAAATGCAGAATTCCCCAAAATCTCCATACAAAACACCAATTTCATAGGTAAGGACCTAATATTTTTATTGAATAAAGATAGTCGATAGAGAGAGCACTCTGTGGCGTAGTGGTTAGTACGGTTGAGCTTTCGATCGAAAACAAAGCTACCTTCGCCATGGTCAGGCCGGAGATGGGTGACTAAAGCTTTGTGATCCCGAACTCCTACCCCTAGCTTTCTACCCACCAATGCGCGTTGTGCCGCGTGGTGGTGTTACGGCCCATACTTTTCATGTGTTTCTCAATGAGGGAGGCCTGTGCTCAGCAGTGGGACGTATATAGGCTGAGGACATGTCGATATGTGGGTGTGGTGCGTTATATTACCTATGTTTAGTATTGAACGAATTATTATAGATATTTATTGCTGTTGACCGCGCAATCAAATCATCAAAGGCGCGATGGGTTTTGTGAACTATCAAATTAAGTAAAATTGTTTATCAAAAATTAAGCCTTTTTTATAAGAATTGGTGGTGGTGTTACGGCCCACACTCCTCATGAGTTTCTCTGTGAGGAAGGCCTGTGCCCAGCAGTGGGACGTACCTATATAGACTGAGGACGGATTCATGAATGGTCAATAAGTTGTAAAATGTAATTAATATTGAAGATTACAACTAAATACTGCTTCCAATGTCACGCTTTGTCACCTGTAGGTAAAAAACTTTGCAAGCTATCAAACAAAAATCAATTTAATTCGATTTTAATAAAACTAAATCTATAATAATCGAATGAACATATTTATATGGGTAATTATGTATTACAAAGATATGAAAACGAAAACGAAAATCAACCCAAACAGTCTATCGATTAATCTTATCGCACAATCGAGTCGGCAAGTGGCGATTAGCACACTGACAGCGCAGCACTATCAGTCAGCCGTGATTGGCGGAGCTATTATTTCTACCAATAAGAAACTACATACATTAATCCATACTACGAGTATTTAGCAAGTCGTTTACACGTTATTCAGAAATTAAAAGCGTTCCTATCTATCATAGCTAGAAATTTAATAGCTTCTTGCTAAACGCTGGCTACACCGATAAAACCGGAGTTGCGTCCTCATGATCCATCGGCTGTGGATTGTAAAGTAGATTCAAGCTAAAAAATTTATTAATATTTAAAAAAGTTACACTAAATCATGTCTGTAGGTACCCCCCAAGAGTTAGGGAGAGGTGTATACACCCACATATTGTATGCTAGGCATTATAAACATAAAACAGTGTAACAATTTGCAAAAGTTAATACGGTACGATATTACATAAAACTTCTTCTTGCCCTTGCATCACTCTAGGTGGGATCAGCAGAACATATATTCTTATTCGATTCTATTCTGCTACGATATTACATGAATATAGGTACAAAATTAAATGTTAGTTAGTCACTTTGTTGAATTAATTTACATTTATGTGCTCACTCAAATATTTATAATTTAATGAATTTAATACTACCTACCAACCCGCATTGGGCCAGCGTGGCGGTGTTATAGCCCAAACTCCGCATGTGTTTCTCCATGAAGAAGGCATGTGCCTTCAATAATCTCAATTATCAGCATTATTGAATCAATTTCATCAGAGTAACACGGGCTCGTGATAGTATGTGATCGTAAAAGGAAGAATGTATTGCGAATGTGACGCTGCCGCGACCTCACTGAATAGATTATCGAAGGAAAACTGATACATAGTTTTCCTTGAAAATGAAAAACTCGACTTTATTTTCCGGTGATTAGATAAAAATGCATTCGTGAAAGTTGCTATAGCCACTTAAATATTTATCTATATACTGAGATTTCATCGAAAATTAATTTTAATTTATTAAACCTCTATAAAACAGATTCAATTATGTAGTTTTTCTAATCTTATTTTAAACTCGGAATTATTTTATTTGAATTGCAAAGGAATTGCAGGCGTATGAATAGAGTACTAAAAGTTGATATTGTCTGAAAGTCCGCTCTTACAGCAATCTATTTAAAGAAAACTGATTGACATGCGCAGAACATAATCCAACAATGAAAGCTCACAGCCGACGAATGGAAGAAAATTCCGTCCACAAAGGCGGGCCATTTCCACTGATCATTGTGCCAGAACGAGACGGCTACACCTCTCTGTCTCTCTCTAACAAAGACGCCGGCGGATGACGCGAAAGAGATAGGCGTCACAATAGACAATTGTTATCCCTACCACTAGACATCGTACTGCCCTAGAATTGACTGAGCGAGCGGTTTTCGCCCCATACACAAGCCATTAGAGTTGAAATCAGCTTGCGCCTCGCATGGCTGAACACAGCCAATAATTTAATTCCGTAGTTATCATTGGAAAGACAATGGGTAATGTGTCGTAGGTATAAACAGGGATTGTGAGCCGTGAGAAAACTTCAATGGATGCAGGCGTAAAGCGAACACAATAGAGCTATTTAACATTCAAAAATAGAACGCTGTTTTTTCAGTGTTCGGTTTCATTTAAAAATGAAATTCTTTTACTGGCCATAGACATCCTTATTCCAGGAAAACTTTTTCAAACAGACAGCAAAGTGTTAGTTCTACTTCCATCACGCTAACTTTATCGAGAAATGACGTGCTACCGTATTTTTTTTAACTTTAATCAAAAAGGTTGTCGGCTTGTCCGCTGGTACTTTAGTTTTCTTTCACCAACTAATTGGTCTGACATCACTCGCCCCTGGTATGTCATAACATATTACATTTATTTTTTAATTTGAAAGTTCTTTTTATAGCGCGGACTTGACACACACATTTTTTGCAGTCGGACGATTTAATGGAAATGACACCTTTTAAAGAACTCAGTTACAGCAGATATAGTGTGTTGCCAGATGCATTAACATGACGTTCATTAAATGTTTCTTGCTTATAAATAATTATGTACTTATTGTATAGTGACTAAGATGTATAATCTTAGCACTTTAAATCTCCCTCAAACAAGAAATTTTAAGAATACAAACATGCACAATAATATTAATACTTCATGTTATGTTTTAACTGCGTTCAGGTTTAGCTGTGTAGATAGCATTTAACGCATTACTAATTAGAAGAATTTAGTAAAATCTTCGATTTTGTGCATTTTGCAAACCTGACATACCTTTAAATAAATAAACATAAATGCAAATAAGAAACAACAATAGTATTCATCCAAATTAGTTTATTAATAACCTACTCATTATTCAAATATGGAAGACAAGTATGTAAATGCATTTTGTTTTTGATATTTAAAAATGGAACGCATTAGAACAGCTGTCTAACAAAGATGGCCTCTCGTAATTTATTTGTTTTTAATTTTTAAAAACGGAACGAGGAAGCGGGCCAATGAGACGCGTCCCCGGCTGATTGTCAATTAGCGACATCAAACGGGCTTTTTGCGAATTAAGCGTCCGTTTTGTGTTCATTTTTTGTACTGTCCGCGTACCGTCTGATGCGTTTTTCCGTTTCGACGTTTCATTTTCATATTTCCGTTTGTCTGCCTCGTTCGAGGGGTTACAATGCTTTATATAGTTATCGGGGTGCTTTGTGAATGTTTAATCCGGATGAGTGCTGACTGTCGAATGATTGTAGGTACTATACACGTCGCTTTAGAGAGGATGTTAATGAGTTTGGTAATGACATTATTCGAGATTATTAAATTCATATTACCTATCATAGCCGCTTTGGATTAACGTGATTAACTATTTTGGATAGCTGACAAATGTTATAAATGCCTTAATACTTAGTGAGTAACTAATTTTTTTTACAGAAATTCTATTATACAGCCGATGAAGCTTGCGGTTTGCTTGTAGAGATTTTTCAGGATGTAATATTATAAAAGAGTATAAAAGTAAGTAGGTATAGCCAAAAACGTTTAGTAATATATATTTTATGCATATAATTAATTAAAGTCAAATTAATTGAATGAATCAACAAATAAATAAAATATTTTTTTACATAACGCTTTTTTACTTAACGCTAAAATACTATATAAGCAAATGATAAGCAGAATAAATAAGTGATTTTCTATCCAACTGGTTTTGTTCTTATTATCTTCCAGTACAAATAGCTTCTAAAATTAAACTTTTTAAATACGTGTTTAACATACTTTATTATATGGGTACAGTAAGTTATGTTCATTTTCAAATCCATTAAGTAAAATTTGTGTCAGAAGATAACAAAACTTTTTATTGTAAATCATTGATAGATACATAGTATTTAATTGGTTTGTGACTTCTGAATTATACCTTTTAAGTTATACCTCTAAGCATATTGTATATTTTTAGAAGAATTTAGTTAAATAGGTCCCCAAAATTAATGTAAAATATAAAGAGAATAGGAAATTCACCGATTTTACTTTAGTGAATTGCATTTACTTTAGTGAACATACATCAAATGATATGTTCCGTTTACTCCACACAAGTTCCGAATACAATATTCCATCATGCCTACCAATTCAGTTCGATTTTCAAACAGATGCGAAAACAAAACTGTCTGGTGAAAGACAAAACAACGTACGGGAAAAAGAAAGAAAAACAAACCGGCCAGTATCGAACATGCCTATTCGGAATGGATCCGGAACGGAGTCAACAAAGGGACGTTCTGTGTTTGAAAAAAGCGCGCGAATACGAACGTGGTCCGCCATTAGCTGCTCCTATTTGCAGCGCATCTATAGACGGTAGGCCTCTTCAATCTGTATCGTCAACAATAGTAGGGTTGTCTGTTGGTGAGATTACATTAAGTTTGTTTTATGTTTAATGGAAATAAGTTTTGTTTTCCTTGCTATATCACAATATTATTTTATTTCCGACATAAAAAAGTATAGATAGAAAGGAGAGAATAGATAAAATTAAGAAATATACTTAGATAAAAAGTGTAATTTTTGTATAAATAAAAATTTATATTTGTTGATTGTGCCTATTTCCCACAATGTTTTATCGTCAGTAATAACAATTATCAATGAAACAGGGTAAATTCGATGTGATATTAGGTCTAGTACATGTATTTCCTTGAAAGGATGTGGTAATGAACATTTTGGGCCAGATTTTTATTTATTGCCCTAGTTATCTCCTTATACTACAGTCTATATCTACCTGAGCTTTTAAAGTCTAAACAAAAAAGAAACCATCTTCTTAAATCTCTTCAGTAGTTCAGAAAGTGGATAAAAAAACAAACTATAGTCATTCCTTTATTGCAATCGGTTATTGCCAAAGCAGTCAGCCCTGAACGGAGGGCATGTGATCGAGTGTTGTTCGCGTTTTTATCGCTGATTCATTAGTATGAGAGTGTCTTTGTTGGTGCGGTGGCGCTAGCTAGGTCTACAAATGTTTGGCATTAAATTGGCGTGAGATAAAGTCTTTTTAATCTGAATAACATTTTAGTCTATCTTTGTAAAGGCTTCATACGGGAGTTTTTGGCGGCATTTGACTATGGCGCACGTGATTTTTAATTCGATGATTGTAACATTGTTTCAGAGTGGAAATAAAACAAAACCTAAAAACTAAAATTTTTTTGTAGGTGTTACTGAGTTAACGTGACAATCGTTTGATGAAAGCTTTGGTTCGGATCACGTTTCAACTTTGATTTATATTTTTGTACCATTCTATCTCACCTGTAATACTTATCGTTTTATTGAAATATTACTGATTAAATAATCAAACTAATTAAATAATAAAATAAGATAAATCAATATTTATCTTATTTTTTCATTACAGCTTTCCTAACAATTATGAAATAAAGCAAAAGTGCCTCCAATGAATCAATGAATTCCAAACAAACTTAGGTAAGGCGTCATCCATGTTTTTTTTTCATTTTATTCGTAAATGATTTGGATGCTCTAACACACCATACATTTTTCCTACTGTAAGTATTATTTTATACTACTTATACCTAAAACTAGCAACTTTCATGTAGTGTTTAAAAATATCTATTGTTATCATTTGAGTGACTGGACTGATAAATTGTTATTTTAGAACATAATGCGAAGTTTATGTAAAGGTAGGATAAAACCTTACCCATTCTTCAGAATAAGGCCTCCTTATAGCTCATAATCGGTTGTAATTTGACATTCAGAATAGTATTGAAATAATTACATAAATAACTTGACTTTGAATGAAATTCATTACCTAAGGGGATGTTTATTACAGTTGCCTAAATCTTATTTTCATCCACATTAATGCTAGCTATTTAATAATCTATGCCTATCCCAAAGGGGTAAGCAGAGATTACATCTGTCCACTTGCTACGATCCTTGCATTTTATATATTACTTATTTAATTTAATTTTAAAATAATTTATAAATAACTAAATATTTGTAAAATGCATAATAATGTAAAATTTTGACGATTTTAATTAAAATTATTTTTGATTTGATTTTATTTGAATAATAAATTGAATATAAAAATTATATGGCTTATTTAATATTTACACAAAATGATGAAGAAATAGGTGGAAATAAGCTCATTTCTTGCTGAAATAATGACCATACTAAAATGTCATAATAAAGTGAGCTGCACTGACTTTCTTTATACTTCCTGTACCGGCTCGTTTTTGGGGCTGAGTAAATACTCCTTCCTATCGCATTCCTATTTCGCAGAGTTAGATACCTACCTATTCAAAAAGAAGGACAAAAGCTTTGAAAGTTGGACAGAGACGACAAAGTCCAGCGAAAAGAGAATTGGCGCGTAGAAAATCTAATTTACGGAAAGGGTAAACAAAAAGGTAACGAAATGAGGGGTTGAAACACAATACGAAACGGAAGACGGCACTTGGCGCAGTAGATTTATTTGAAAGCTACGAGTTTTTAATTATGTTACATTTGTTGAGTTTAATGAAAAATATCAAGTCGAGGAACACAGATTAATAACGCTCAATCTATTTCTCCTAATTATGCGACTATAACTGGCCACTCACAAAACTAGTGTTCCAATATTTAAAATAAATCTTAATGTCAAATCACTATTCGATATTAAAAACACAAAAATGTAACTTCGAATTGTTTCAAATAATGAAATCTCATTTCACGTACTAGTTTAAATTGAATTTGGAACGTCAGTTTCCACACTTCTGATTCGGAATTCGAATGGAATTCAAACCGTCAACTACGGTTTGGATTTCGAACAATAAGTTTGTAGTGAACGCGAAGTCCAAACGTGGAACAAACCCTCATCAGTCAGCCCTTTCGAGTCGTGACCTCGCATGCAGAATAGGATTGCAGTGTCTGTTTAGTTAGATGTTTGAGTAAACGAGGAAATCTGATTTAGAGATGTTTTTTAGCAAAACTTGCATTCTATGATATGAATACGGTAACCTAGAAAAAACGTGATTTTTCTTGCTAATCCTCAGGGATCAGTGTACTTGCTTACCTTAACAATTTGTGACAAAAGACATAAAGTACTCAGTAATTTCACTACCTGTCTTACACTTGAACCATTAAACAGTGTAACTGATATGCGGCAGATTATGGTAATAACACAGAAGTACTGACGACTCAAAAACAAATCTAAAATAGTTAAAATTATAGCACATTATAAGTATATTAAATAAAATTACCTTAGCATGTTCCTGTTGTGCCAAAAGCTGTTCTCTGACCATTTGCAGCTGCAGAATCATCTCTGAAAGCTGCCTCTCTTTCTCCAACACGCTCTCGCCAGCCAGCGCTTGTAGAGCTGCCGCGTCGAGCACGCCTCGTCGATCACTGGGTCAAGATACAATGGTTTTGTTAGTTTACTTGAAAGTTACATAGTATTTTCGAGAGAACCTTAAGAGTAAAATAGAGCTAGCATGCGTAGCATGTTTTATTTAGTTATGTATTGTATTTTATCAATGCTAAGGACAATCTTCAACATTATTTAGTATCTGGGTAGCGCCCATTGACTCTATAAGACTATATATTTAAATGCCCGCCATGTCTGTGGTGGTGGTAGGGTAGTCATCTCGCTGCGGGCATATATTTAACGAATTGTAACAATACAGTAAGTTGATATTCTGCTAGTTTGAATGACAGACGGAAATCATTTTCCCCTGTGATTGCTGGTGTATTAGGAACTCCGGCATAAACTCTTTCGACTAAACACTTAAACAGGTTAAATTGGTGATAATAACTTGTCTATCACTTATAGAGTACACCGGCTTAGGCCCATCTACAGGGTACTATTGTACGGTTGAAATGAAAATAAAGCACAAACTTCAACTTGATTTATTTATTTCGACACAATTTACACTGCTTATATCACTACCGCACACGATTTTAAGTTTTTAACACAACTATTAAATATTTCGGTAACTAACGTGACAGGACGATCGCGCAGAGATTCGACCTATTTCGATTTAGTTTCAAAAAAACTGGCGGTAATCGGTGCTCACCGCCATTTTATATCCGAGTTGCGTTATAAAAACCGGTACTAAAGGTGGGAAAAAGTGTTGCCATTATGAAAAATAGAATTAAGAATTGTTTAATGAATAATGGAATGGTAACATTTAATGATAATGTTTCTTACACTATGTAGGTACCTACTGAGTTGTTTCCCGGATCGCTCCTACGGAAAGGCAGGAATTTGGATATCGGGGAGGTTGTAGTGGGTATTCTCAGCGAGCGGCTGGACAACTCCCACATATCACCGGGTGGGTATAATTGGTAAATATGACTCGTCCCCGAAAAAAATTTGAAAAAGGTTCTGTATTGCTTACCGTTACGTCATCAATATAAATTAAAACAACACAGAGTCTAGTATATAAATCCTCCGCCATCAATTCTTAGTGCCCGTTGACATACATCATAACTGCAAGCACAGATTATTATTATAATTAATTATGGTCTCATTGTAGTGTGCCAAGAAATACTTATAATGAACTATTATTAGCGTTATTGGCAGCGATGCGAATTATGAGAAGCCATATTGTTTTATATAACTATAAAGCATTATATCATTATTCATTGTTTTTTATTTGAAAGAAAAAACTAGATAAGTACTACATATTATTATAAGGTACAGAGAGCAAAGTCAAATTATCCCCAAAAGATCAATCCAAAATTAAAACATTTATTTTCTTTTAAGAATAAATCGTTAACAAATAGTTGATGATCAGAGGATGATGATAAGGAAAAAAATCTTCGTCAAAATGATTATTGTTCAAACTATCCAGATGTATATAGTAATACATGTAAAACCAATCGCACCATAATAATCACCAGAGCTAACTATAATTTGATTGCACAACATTCTAAGTATTCACGACTATGGTGCGGTAAGGTACCACAAACAAATGCACTCTGGAACGGAACTGAATTATTAATCCCGCGGCTCGGGGCTCTTTCAAGACGTTATGACGTAAGGCTTTCGCAATCGCAAGTATTCTCTTTGTAACTTTACTATCAAGCGTCCGCGTGAGCATGTATGCACTGCGGAATGTGCTGTTCCGAAAAATTTCGTTCTATTTTTAAAACTGAACTTAATTTTTTTCAAATTTTTGAAATTAGAACGGAATAATTTTTAGTAGCCACCTCTTTTCTTATTTCATTTTATTTAAATAGGGCGAAAATACTATTAGTCATTCTATCTTCAAAAAGGAAATCAATTTGCACAATTTCTAAGGCTATATTTTTAAAGGATGTGGATAAACACGCATTCAAGGACGAATTTCGAGAGCTGACGTACTGACTGTACATTATCTCCTGAAATATGTAGTTATTTTAAAATGTTTACAATCCCTCTTAGCCGGCAATGGAAAGTACTGCTAGCAAAACAGGGCACGAAATAGTGAATCGAAATAAAAGTGATATCGATCTAAATCGCACCAGATGACAGCCGTCATGTCGTAGTGTTGTGTTTTATTTTCCTGTTCATTGATAATGTCACTTGATGTTTGTAACCTCGCTGGGGTAATTTGAGGAACAAACATTATATTCTATTACTACGGATTGAAATACTCGCATTTGTTGACGAGTACCTACTTAGTAACGATCATAAATATCTTGTTAGTATCGCGATATTTTTGCACCTTATCATAAATATCGCTTGCCTCACACTGCGTCCGGTGCATTGTTAGCCCTTGTCTCCCGGGTGCTTAAATAATATATATTAGGCGAAATGTGTGTTAACGCCGGTCCCTACCCCTTCAAAGATAGATTCGTGATAATACAGTTATGGTGGCATTACACTAGCTTTTATGTGATTCTAAATTTAAATCTTATATTGTACTTTTAGTTTTGTGCAAATAT
This sequence comes from Parapoynx stratiotata, assembly GCA_910589355.1. Taxonomy (NCBI): domain Eukaryota; kingdom Metazoa; phylum Arthropoda; class Insecta; order Lepidoptera; family Crambidae; genus Parapoynx; species Parapoynx stratiotata. The sequence goes on from OU342477.1 coordinate 3,968,960, forward strand.
TTACTAACTTGGAGATTTCGATTTCAAAAATGTTGTATCAAAATGGGGATTAAAAACGGCCTCTTGATAACAAATTGACTTCCACTATCCACTAAATCCCCTAAAACAATACATTAACTAGTAAACGTATTAACGAGGGGAACGAGGGTGAACTAATAGAGCAATCGGAGACCACTCGATGTTTCGACATCGATTCGATTATTCCGATTCGAATGAGACGAGTGTAATGTGAGTGTTTCGTCTGACATGCGATTGTCAACGGCTTTGTGATTAATGGATTGAGTTGGCGATTGTTTCTTCATAATTTGATTGCGTTCTAAATTCAAATTGTAAAAGTGACAAAACTTTTCCTTTGTAAGAAGCAAAGCAAATGAATTCGCACCTCCTTAGTACTTCGTGGTACTTCGAAGTTATATGTAAGTTAGTCCATATCAAGAATATTGTACTTTATGATGGATGCCAAACTCCCATACAATAGCATGAGGCAATGTTTTGTCTCGATCAGTAGGTGTCTCTGTTCAACACAGCTATTATAAAAAGGACAAGCAACCCTTCCAAGTGTAACTTACTTTGCTTAAGATTTGCAACAAAAACAAAGGATGCAAATACATCCCTAGAGTTGTCTGGAGCAGGGGTGACGTCATTAAAATGGATGCCAAGGGGTTGGCGCCGTGCATTCTGACACTATACAGCGTGTTCTTAAAGTTGAAGGTACGTATATCAGAAACTTAATAGTACTGATTTCGTACTAAATCTATTGACTGTACAAGGCTTTAAGTAAAATACTTCAATAGTCATTGTTATATGAAATTCAATAAAAAACTTGGTTGATAAATTAGAGGGTGAGTTTGCAGATATTCTGATTATAATGTTTTTTTTTAGTTTTCATGTCTTTCTTCTTCTTGCACTTTAACCAGTTTAAGGACGGTTGGCAGGACATCATAAACTTCTTTTCTTAACATTTCGTGACATTTAATACGTCACCTATTAGGTCTTTCCCTTATTCTAGGTCCATTCAGATCAATATTAAGCATTCTTATCTCACCCTTATGATATCCACTCCTTCTCATAACATGTCCGAATCTTATGCTGATCATACTTGTAAATTTTCTTAAAGCTTTGATTATTTCATAGAAATATTACATCTGAATGCTATTTGAATAACAAAAATGTTACAACCGAAAGAAGGCTTTTCAAAGTTATTAAAATAAGCAAGCTGTATATGAGACAAGTTTTGAAAAGTAATTTCTAAAAAACACAACTCAATATCGGAACACCGTCGCGCCCATCTGACGGTGTCATAATTGTAAAAAAACGCCAATGCGAGAGTATTTTATTGTGGATGCGAGGGTTCCTTACAATGTGAATAATGAAACTCGCTGTCGGTACTTTTTCACATAAGAGATTTTATAATCTGTCATCTGTACGCAAAATATTCAAGCTCACAAATATTTTTTTAAACCTACCTAATATCGCTGAAGGGGTGGTGTGTTAACGCCCACATTTCGCCAGATATTTTAGGTTCCCATGTAATGGGGGGCTACCTATTGACATCCTCCATCACAAGAACCTAATATTAGTAAGTAAAAAATAATCAGGGAAATCAATTCCACCAAATACTAACAGTTTTTTTCTGTGGTTTTAGATAAGAAAAGAATGCCCATTTTCCCAAGGAACCCAACATACATAATCCCCGAACTTCATTCCTTACATTTGAAACTTTCCTTTGATTTCCCCTCTTCGAATCGATCAAAATTTACCTTTGATGGTTGTATTAAAAGAAGGTAGCAAATGAGAAAATAATTGCTCTCATTTCAAATGGCTTCCCTAAGTTAAAATATTTAATGGGAATCATATTTTTTTGTCAACGGTACAGGATTAATTGCCCAGTAATTAGGAGTAAGCTACGCTCATAAGGTTTTGGGACAAAAAAATTATATTCTTGTCATATTACGATTGCTTTTTTCTGTTTGAGCGACACTCAAAAGACTCTTCAAAGAAATAATTAATGTTTTTTATACTTTTTTATGAATTAAAAAGATATCAGATTCTTGTCTGTTTGTTGAAAATCTAATTTTGAAATCAGGTTTATAACTTTGTAATAGTGTAATATAAGTTCAATGGAAACGCCAAAATGTGAGACGTCAGCTTGACAAATTGTTAAATGTGCAATGAAAATTCAAAGCATATAATAATTATACTTATAATTATACATTAGCTGAAGCCGCAAGCTGCTATGTTACTAATCCCAGCACCGTCTTGTGGTTAAATTGTCTATGATTATTTAACTTCAGTTACATTTGAAAATTCGACTATTGGTCAAGCTGTCATATTAAGACATCATACGTTTAAAACGGCGAAAATTTCGCCACTGGCCCATATTTTACCCTACTGGATCAAAAAACTTACCCTTATTTAATAAATTTTTCTTTCAAATTGTTTCTGAATATAAAATTGTCGATTACAATGTAAGGAACCATTATTTTATCTGTCGAATGTTATGCGCTTCTGTAACCTGTTTTGTAAATTCAGAATAATTCATTATCCTTTTAGCATTTTTAGTGCTGGCCGAAAACTATCAGCGATGACAAAAAAGTACAGCAATTGCACTGTATACAAAGTAAACAGCTCGCCAGTAGGGTTGCACATCATACTCGCATGAAATATGCATGACGTAGGGTTGCCGACACAATTTGCGGGCAACAATAAAAAATCCCTTAACGCGAGACAACAGTTACTGTTGGGTTATTCGTCTTGCTGGTCCCTCGAGAGTCACGTGACAGGTATGTTGTTTTTGTATGGATATTCTCTTTTCTTTTCAGTTAGTTTTTTTTAAGAAATGCGCTTGCATGTTACTCTACTGGTTCTCGCTTTTCATTAATGTCACTATGAAATAAATTTAATTTTACGTTAATATATAACTATAGAGACGCAGTTTAGCACTAAGATTACTTTGATTAAAATTCAATAAATCTAGTCAATAATGTATACATATTTCAATACGTAAAGTATACTTTTTTTTTCATTCATGAATGCATATGACAAATTGACAAGCCTCATAATTTTTTATGACCGTGAATTATGTGAAAAATATGAGATTATTGTCAAAGTCAGACAGGTATTTTAGATTAAGAGTCACTTCATTAGAAAAATAGACAAATATTTTAAATGATAAGGAAATGCTGCGGAATCATTTTTCTATCACGAAGGGCTGATTTGAAAATCCTTGTATTAGCCCCACGACCTGACAATTTAATACCGTAAAAAGTAAAGACTTTTGCATTCTAAATTCAATTGTATATGTTTTACGATAATTAATATAGTTAAATAATATCCGAATGAGTAAAAGAGTTTGCTTTGCCCATATTTTACCGTTGCATATACCTAAATTCAGTTAAGGTTTATATTTTCTCATTTCAAGTCGTATCCTCCCTAAGCTAGCAACAATAAGCTCATTATTATTTCACTACCGCCGCCGTTCGTCATGTCGTCGCGGGTTTTTTTATTGAAGCCCGCAGACGGAGACGGGGACGGATGATAGCATTTTAAATTAGGTTAAGGTCACCTAAGTAAGCATAGAGGAATTTTATTTTATATTAAGTAATTTTCAAATGATTAAAAAAGTAGGAGTAAGTTTTGCTTTCGTTAATCTTGATTAGACGCTCCTTTGTGTTTCCAAAGTAGAAAACTTTCGTAATTTATCAAAGTTCGTATACTACTCAAAAAATAATAATTGTCCATTTAATGAATCAAGAAAAATGTCATGTCATGTCTTTTTGTTCAAAAATAATGTACCAACTGCTTTTCTTGTCTAGCACATTGGCGTATTGGGTACTGGGTCTGCGATTGTGTAGGCGATGACCTAGCCACTTGTTACTACTCTTTCACGATTTTTCATCTGACCAAAACCCAATTTTTAGATGGCTAAATGTGGTCTTAAGGAACACAGTGCTCCTTGGACTCTGCCTACCCCTTCGAGGATTACATAGATAGCGCAAGTCTATCGACTTATATTTAAACCAAGCGTGTCAACTTTTTAACGTCCACTGTGACGTCACAGCCGTAATTTTGATATAGGAACTCCAAAGTGATTGAAAGATACCGAAGCCGGCGAGGCCCCTCCGCTAATTATCATATAACGAGGCATTTTTTCTGTGTCGTAGCCATTAAGACGCAGTCTAGTTATCAGCGGCCAACTCCGACGTTTTGTCGGGGTTTTTGAACACGCGCAGAACAGGTATTACGTCATCTATGTTACTGATTATCTGTGATAATAACAGGTGTCTGACAAGAATGTGTCGTATCGATTCTTACTCAATGAATTTCATAAATGATAACATGGCGAGCTGTTAACATTGGCAAGTGACAGAGGAGAAAGACATGTTGTATGTACCGACAACATATAAAGTGGGAAAGAGCAGAAAGAAAATGAAGAGGGACTAAGTAATTACATTAATTTCGATTTCATGAAGCTGTGAGACTAGATCATTAATTATGACTTTGCATTTGACACCGTTCTTCCTTCTTCACTATTCTTTCCTTATAATTATCTCTCAATGCCTTAGACAGACTGACAGTAGTCACTCTTCTGCGTCGTGTGTTAAAAAAAGAACTATCTAAACTCTGTGCTGTTCCTGAATCTATTCGCAACACACAGCCGAGCCTTTTTACAAATGGAACACTTTACGATACGCTCACCATCCCATATTACCCAAATAAATAAAACGCAGCCGATCTGTTGATCAATAAAAATACGTCCGGGAATGTAAACATGAATGACGCATGAATTCTTGATTTCAAATTGTATGGCTGGCCATGTTAGGGCATTATCATTTTTAGTGCTCGCCACACTGCTATATTCAGATGGAATTTTTGATGCACTGGCGACACAGCCGCGCTGCGATTGGCCGCCCTGAATATTGTATGAACCAATCACTGCGTTGCGCTCGTTGCATTCCAATTTCAAATGATGAAGGCGGGAAACGCGACAAAGTGAGGTATTTTGCAATGTAATAGGTACAGTAATGTCGTTACTTCGTAATCAAATCTGTTATTTCTGACTGGCTTTGGAAATGTATGATTGGATGTAGCTATGTGGGTTATAGTAGCTGTTATTTGGCGCGAATTCTTAATGCACAAAATATGAATGAAATTCTAGTTTTTTTTTTTTTGCTTCGCCATTCGTTATACTGCTATCTATCATTAGTTTGAAACTTTAATCATACAGAACCTTTTCTTTTCTCTTTCTACCTTCAAGACCTTCAAGACCTTCTACGACGTCAGCTAAGTAGGTACATGTTTGATCGTTTTACGTAAATGTTACGAATTTGAAAATTGAGCATAACTCTAATTATCTTATATTTACGATGTATTGAACAATGTTATAGTCAAATCTTTTGAAGGAGATTTTTTTCTTAATTTTTGTTTTTAATATAACAGGTAAGCTCTTGGCCTTCATCTCACCTGATGGTAAGTTTGAGCTTCACCTGTAATCCTCAACAACTGAGAAACTGGCTATCTTACCCTCGAATGCACAATGCTTATAACACTTCTATTTTGGCGACAAATTTAGGTAAGACGGTGGCTAGCCAGGGCTTCCCCACCCCTGCGGGAATTCAAACCCCGGACCTCCCTCAACCACTAGACCAAAGAGGCGGTTCAATAACTTTCTCTTTGTGGGGTCAGGATAACATGTCTTCTCAATTCTCTGCAAAAAACCTCACGGTTAATTTCCCACGTAAACAAACTCAAATTAGGTGCAATGCGCACTAACGATATCGAGTGAACCTTTAAATGCGCTTTGTTTACGATTTCATTAATTGTACAATAATAGGCCGACTCTCAGTCGCCGGCCGATAACCTTTGCACTAACCGAAATTGGTTCCATATTGTTTGTAACTATCTGTGACAAATTAGGGACTTACTAGATTTACTCAGCTCGATTCAGCGCGGTTTTTTTTGTAAAGTATCAATTTTATAGAGATGCTTGTAACGAACAGGGAAATAAGCGCGATAGAAATGAAATTGATCTGAACAAGTGTATCACTAGAAAAATTAAAATATAAAGGAAAATGTGGCACGATGATGCTTTGATACAGGACCAGAAATTGTCGAAAGTAGTAGATTCTCGAAGCCGCTCATAATCGGTACATGATGTCAAAAAACATACAATTAATTATTAAGGACCAGATTGTGTAAAAGATCAAAAATTTTATTAAGAGTACAAAGAAAGAAAATATAGAAGATATAAGAAGGAAAGTAGTGGATAAACCTGACTGACAAGATGAATGGTAAATCGAAAGCGTGAAAACACGGAATAAACTCTAAGAAAAACAAACCGCTATTCTTAAAAACAATAATTTTAGAAAATATTTGAGACATTGTATGTAAACCGTACATTTATTTCCAGACATTTGTCACAGCAATATAATTAAAAAAATTGCACAATCGGTCCTCATATTCAATAAGCGTACGTTCAAATAGACAATACAACGGACTATTGTAGGAGCTATGTGTGGGGCAAATCTATGCGAATAGCACTTTGTCATCGGTCATAAAGAGTTACTGTAGAATACAAAGATCTATTGTGTATGGCCTTGTGGATTGTCTTTTGTTAGGTACGTGTATCAGTGTATGTTGAGATATAACTGTTTACCTTCAAATAGATTCTTTCCGTCAAATATGTTGTCCAACCAATGCATCTTTCCTTAGCTCCTAACAAAATGCCTTCTGCGAATCACTTCACGAAAATATTCTCAATACCACAGTCTCTGCATCATTTGACAACGTTTTTACTTATGCTTATAAAGTACAGAACCTTCAAATCAAAACAATATCTTAATTAGAAAGAAACACGAAAAATATATGTGAATGCTTCCATACAAATTCCAAAAGCATTATTCATGTCAAAGAACAAAAAACGTGAACGCTAATGCAGACGTGTCATAACTCTGAAAACATTGTTACGAACGCCCCGGGTGAGGCATCACTCAAAACATTAATAAATAAGATATCCACATTAAGTGGGTAATGTTGCCGGCCTTTTATAATGTGGAGCGGTAACACTGTGCTTAAAATATATATCACCGTACAAATTGCTCCTTTGGCCATTGTTAGCGTTTTAGTTAGCTGTTTGTTGTGTGGCTTAAGCTATAAGAGAAAGATTTTATGAAAAAGGTACTATTTTGCGTGAAAATTTTGCGTTGCTAAAAATAAAAACGAACTTGCGTGTACAAGAAAATGCACTAACTTATAAACCAAAAAATAATCTGTAAATAATTATTATTCATGAGTCATTTCATTCGAAATAATATTAAAGGTGAAAATGTTTAATTACTACTATAACTACTTATAACAAAGCTGTGATATAAATAATAATTAGTCTGTTAAGTATTATGCAAATACTGCGAAAGCTAAAAAAATTTAAAAGTATAAAAATAAAAATCCTTACCTGAACTGGCAACTTGTGGTAAGTAAAATAATTATCATTGTTACGAACGTCCGGGTAAGGCATCTTTTTTTATCAAACATAGAAAAATGCAAATTGCAAACCAACCATTCGTTCCCGCTACACCCTATGACTCAACCCACACAGCTCAACTAAGAGTCATAAAGAAGATGGATAGTGGTATATTACCAACGCACATCTTAATCCAGCCGGCGATTACCGCACCGTTTAATTAGTACAACGCCTCAAGACAATCCTCTCGCATTTGTCTTAATATATACACGAAAACTATGGGCAACGGCATTGTTCGTCTGTTGTTACTTACTCTAGAATTTGCCTACGTTCTATCTTTTGTTTTTCACCTATTGTGGTTTAAATTAGGTTGTATAGCTGCGGTTTAGAGGTACAGAACAGTTATAAGCCTATGTTTTAAAACCAGACCATTATGATCTTTTTAGGGTTATGATCTACAATATTGTCGAGAGAACATAGACCAATTAGGGTTTGTTAGGAAACCATGATAAAGTTGATAATTGAAACAAAAGAGGCGGAAAACAAAAAGAATGAGTCCTCATTTTCTTGACTTCGTACCAGGCTAGCTGTTGTAGCTCATACAATTCCATAACAACCGCATAAAGAAAAATGCTATAAGATCAGAATGCTTCGGTCATCCATTGACGACACCAAATCCAAAGCCTTTATGATACTTACCAAGCACGTTGCTGAACAATGTTTTAATAATGTATAATAAACAATGTATATCATAGTAACAAAATGCTGTAACACATCCGTGACAATCATAACATCAACAAAAGCTATTAATTAGCGAGATAACGACGGATAGATACCGCGACCAGTAAATACAAATATTGACATAGTCTTAGTCTGACACCGCCTTAACCTCAGCTTTATCGGGCCTATTATTAAACATTATCTACATCAAATTTTATTGTGGTCCACTCAATACACAATGATAATTATTTGAACTAATTTTCAAATTGCTATCAAACGTAGTTTGAAGTATCAAGAAAACCGTACCCTCTATAATCCGCATAAAATAATTAATGGCTGTTTTGATTTCCAGTGTTTAGATTTTGATTTATTACAAAATTTTAAAGTTTATGTATCTATACGACGATAAATGATATTGGTACTGTAGGGTACAAATAAAATAAATCACATTAATGAATCACTTCAATGAAAACCACAATAGGAAACCTTCTGCTTAGCAATGCAAAATCAGGGACAAAAATTAACGGGACGATAATAATAGATAATTCTGTACTTAATATCAGTTGTATACACTAAATTACGCCTGGACAATTGTCCCGTACTAATCTTAGTTGCTGTACTAAAATTACCAGTTCGTAGCTACCGTTCTAACAATAAACGCGCAGCGCTAATTTGTAACACGCTTAATTGTAGTTGGACTGTATAATTGTTGTAGTATATTCGTTGGAACAAGAATAAGTGTCAAAATGGTTGAATTTACGCGCGACGTCCTTAGAGGTGTTGCTGTTAAAGGCCCAGACAGTTAAAGTTAGGTATTCATTATGATTTCAGCCCGTTACCGCCTCTGTCTTGTGCTAATCCGGTACAGTGCAAAGCAACCCCAGAGCCTCTAGACAAAATGAATTTTAACAATTGCTATCTTTATCGCTTAAAAGAAAAAGTGGATGATAGATCGGTTGCGTTCTCTTTTCCCTTGTATTCGAAAGGTTTAACAAACTTACCCAAAAATTATTGCCACGCATAGTTGAAATACTAAGCTCAACTGATCTGCATGAATGATAGCTCAAAAATCAATCAAGTCACGCTGGATCCTAAGTTATTGCGAATTAATTAAACGCCTCTTATTTACAGTAGCAAAAAAAAATAAAAGATACTTGATCTTACCTTTGAATTTTTATTTTTCAGTCTAACAAGTCTTTTTTGTCTCATATATATTTTGTTAATATTGTTAGTTACAAAATGTGTAATAAAAGAAGTTAATGTTTTATATGGTAGCACAAACTCGTAAAGTACATGTCTTAAAATGTATTTGTAACATGGTGCTTTGAAATTTAGCAATATCGCATTAAATCTATGTTAGCCACTTGAAAATAAAGTTAACCGATAGTATTTTTGGTTTTATGTGCAAACAGTACATTTATTATGAGCCATAATAATTTACAGCAAATGAAATTTTATGTTGCAGTTAAATTCTACCTGCCTACTGTAATAGGGCTTCACAGTGTGACGTCATATGTCAAAGCAGCCAATGAGCGGGGAAGTAGCGACAAAACGACAAGTAGTATTACTTTCTTACAACCTTTTATTTGGCCAATGAAATCACGTAAGAAACATAAAAGACCTAAATGAGTGTCACCCATTATTAGCAGACTTTGCCCATAAAACTATGTATAAGGTTTAATGATCATTTAATGAAAATCCATTAGTTTTAAAGAGGCGCTAAGCTAAAGTTTTATGATGATAGTTTTAAGTGCAACGTTAATGATTTGAATTTTAATAAGATGTTTGAGATGTGAGTCTCAGTTAAGAAATAAGAAGATTCAAATGTGCTGATTTCGATGTTGTATTTTATGATAAAAATTTCAAATGCATTCCCATTTCGTTAAACTTTTTTAAGAATTATTACAGCTGTAATGTTAAGCAATAAAATTCAAACAGTCAAAAAATTTCGGCAAAGCACCAACAATCTTTTTAAAGTCAGCGTGAACGTGAACAAATGACACAAACCCTTTACGGCAAAGTTAAATCACCGTTAAAAGGTTTTATAGAGATCTTGTGGTGGTCTCTTAACATTGTTTTTAATGAGCCATAATACGGCCAATTAAATTCGGTCTAAACGACCAACCGCGAATGGTCGCGCTGTAGTTAGTTTTATTTTATAACTTACCGTGTTGCAGAAGTTTAAATGAGTAATCAAACTATGAAAGTGACACTATGTATTATTTTCGTTTATTTAAAAGATTTTGGTATTTATTGTCCTACTCTGGTGGTGTAATATCTCCTTTTTACGCGTTTTGTAATTTGACTGTGACGTGAGAGCATAACTGTAGATATTGCATACAAAAACATGAGCTAAGACTTTTTTTTTGTAATTTATCGAAATTGCATCTCCAAATGAGTACGTCCCAGAAAATAGGATAGATTTAAAGTACTACGGTTAAAAAGCGAATCAATACTAAAAGTTATTAGATTGTAAAAAAAGGTAAAACGAGAATTAAAGTAGTATTTGAAAATAAAACACAACGTTTGACCTCTTTTGAACAGAATAAGCAAGATAAAAGCATATTGATAATGATGTTCACTGCATCTGTATTGCCCTACCATAATCTAAGATAAATTGATGTAAATCTAGAGACATCAGTTTAAGCCTGGCTCATAATGAAATCACAGACGGATGAAATTATCAGTCACAATAAAATTGTTATCATTTATAACTATTTCCTTAGTGATATGTAAACAACAAAACACATAATTATGGGCATCGGAAATTACCAATAATGTAAAAGTGACATCAGATAATGCTAATAATAATGATTTCTATGACATTGTCTTAAATTAATAGTTAAATCCTTCATTTGTAGGAGAAAATAAAAGACTGGCTTTATACGTATTTGTTATTTGCGTTCTATTATCAAATGTGGCAGCAAAATCTAATTCCTGGCTTAAAATTTTGGTAAGAGATTTAGAAATTTCGTCATCTTACACAGGTTACTCATCTACAATAAGTACGACTGAAAATTTTTAATAAAATATAGTAAGATTTTCTTTGTTAGTAGGTTTCAAAGTGCAACGCGTGAGATTAGTCACCCTCAGGATTGGAGTGTGCTCTAGTGCCCTGAAGATTCTCCGTGGTAAAGGGAAACTCTCCATTGGTGACTTGCCACTAGAGCAAGGCTTGAGCTAGGCTTGAGGGTCTACCTAGTTTTTCCGTCCCCGAAAAATCTGGTTAAATTGTAAACTTTGTTTGAGACAAACATCCATGACAAAATCTATAAACATATATTTTGCCTGATATAACATATCCACATATAACAGTGGGCAAGCCTTTTGTCATGCATCGGGCTTAGTGAAAGGCAAGCGATATTCGCAACAAACCGTACAAGTTTTAATCAAACTCAGTGGTATAGGCGGTGGCATCGATCTGTATAAAACTGTAAAAAATATTTTATACTTACTTGTGGTGCTGTTTCACTGGTGTCGTCGAGGGCGTGGGCCTCTTCTCTTCTTTAATCGTGCTATTATTCATTTTCGAAGTTAATCTCTTCAGCACATCATCCATAGACCGCTTGTGCGGCGGCGCGAGTGACAACGCACTATTATGGTTCAGCAGCGAATTGTTATTATTACAGAGACCTAAAACCTTCGCTTCTGCGCCTGGACTGCTGCATTCGGAGGAACCTCGTCTCCTTGACTGTAAGTCGTTGACTTGGTGAAGGCTTAGGAAGGAGGATGGGACTAGAAGATTATTGGTCATGTCTAGGCTTTCGAATCTCTGTTTCTTTGTGGGCCGTTCGTCCTCAAAGTTAGCTTCCTCTTCGCTGATGGAACTCCTGGTAGAACAGCTGGGGGAAAACTTGTCGTAGTGGTTGTCGTCTGACTCTTGGTGGTCAGAGAAGTCGACGGTAGCCGGTCCTGCTTCTTGCTTCTCTTCAGCGGCGCCTTCTTGCAATTTTGAAGGTGGCGATTTCCTTTTAGATGACATGTTTCTGAAACAAAAAGTTGAATTAGTTATTGTTATCGCCATGTTTTATTACCAATTTCTATAATGTAAGGATATCAAGATAAACATTATTTTATTATTTTCAGAAAATTTTACATTTTGCAGATTTCTGTAGGACATGTTAAGTAAATGAATGAAGTAAATAATAATGTATAAACATAATGCTACTATTATTGCAATGTAACTTCGGCCTACAATTAAAATTAGATAAAGCAAAAGCAACATTGTTTTAAACAAAACATCTTAGGAAAACTTTATCGAGTAAATACAAATATGATCGATTATGTCGATGACTTTAATAAAGTGCCTGGATTTATCGATATTTTTGCAAACGAAACTGTTTGTGTATTTTGATTTTGATAATTGTGCTCTCTTGTACACTATTGTGTACCTACTGAATATAAAACTGAATTTAATTTCACGCAGTAGTTTTAGTGCGATGCGTATTTTAGCTTCGGTTGCTCCTAAAGATCTTTTCATTCCTTTAAATTCTTTACTATTCGGACTTCATCTGCAATAATTTGATGTGCAGTTATAGATTCTGTAATATTCACAAATATCTGTACTATCAACGGCGATCCCTTTAACTGCGAAACTAGCCAGTGCACGATTCATCGTAAAATATCTGTGTGTTCTCACGCAATAACTTATCATACATCATAACTGTGAAAAAATTATGTTCATGTGTTCAATGTTAGACAAAGATAGAAGGTATACTCTTTCATTCAAAGTTAAGTTGTTTTAACTAGACGATATGAAACCAATGCTGAAATTTATGTAGGTATAGCTGTAGAATTAAAGTATAAGCGTTAAGAGCCAGGGTGTTACAGTTATTATCGCGTTGCCAACAGTCTGGGTTCGAATCCCATGTCATCCGAATTTTAAACCTGCTTTTTCTCTATAATTATTATTTTATCATTTTAATAGAAGGTTACACAATTCATATTGTATAACAGTGCAATTGATGCTGAAAAACTTTTATAATTTGCAAAAGAAAAAAGAAAAAAGTGAAAAAAGTGATTTGTGAAAAAAGTGTGTTTCTTAGTATTGGATGACAGACAATGGCGACGCAACCAATAATTAGTATCAAATTCGATTATAGAGTAGCAAATTTTGGAAATTTCCAATTTGTACCAAAAATATTCAATAGGAAGTTAGTTCACATAATACCCGCTTAATATTGAATCAGTGTGGCGCTTTTATTGCTTTTAGTAGTGTTATAGAGAACGAACTAACAGAAATCCGATTTAGATAAACTGAAATATGGTTACAGGGTAGGGCAGCTCTTCGTTCATTGTATACAATTCTCCTGACACTGTTCTCATAGCACACAGAGATACCCAAAAACGTTGTATAAACGTCCAACTCAAAATCGTTAATTATGTTACACTACGAACTGTAATGTTGATACTTGCTATCCCAGGTCAGACGGCAGGCGTTGTATTTGTCCCAAACTCGCTTCAACCTGGTTCGTTAGAGTGTCTAATTGGGCTCCACTGATCGTACTAATTGCTGTAAGGTGTCCAACGCCACCCAGGCTATGTAGACACTTAGATTTTGACAATTAACTTTTAACTTTGTTAAAGGAAGCTCGTATTTATATCGATAGTTGTAAGGGTTAGTCTTCTATTTACTCCGAATTATTCGCAGTATTGTCCTCAGTGATAATGATAATGTATTTAATTACAAATGAATGTTTTTATCGAATCTATGTTGATTTAGAGGGATTTGCATTTTTGTATTTACCATTTTCAGGATTGCCGGCTCTGTACAATTTATGTCTCTTTCATATAGGCCTTTGTCCAGCAGTGGGTCGTATTATGATGAAGATAACATTTAGTATAACCGGTAAATATTTGCTAGACCATCCTCAAATGTAAATTACTCTCATTTAATATCAAGGAAGAGTAAACATTGACTGGTTTCTATCAAAGTAAACAAAGAACATAAACCAACATGCAATTAGAATACCAGTTGTCGATCATCCCTTGACGTCTATCCAGACACACCCAAAGACAAACCGTCTTCATTTCTTGTACCAACATTTCATCTTTGATCCTTGTTTGTTCTATTTGGTAGTTAATTAAGCATATTTACTGCAAATTCAATGAATCTGTTGACTGTATAACTTTTTTAGACTCGTAGTCATTGGAGCTTAGCGAAATTCACATTACATACACTCCTGATTAGGTTTGTTTTATGTTGTGTCAATATGACGAAAAGAATATTCAGTACTGACTTCAATCAATGTCTAGAGTTTTGGAGGGTAATGGAAAAGCTGTAGGAATTCGCATGAGTTGATGTGAAATGACTGAGAAATCTGAAACAAAATTTGCTATATTCTGATTTGACTTACGACTCTCTTATAAAAAAAAATTTACACGCTGCGCTGACCAATTAGAAAGACGTTAGGTAAATATGGTTTCAACTTTTTATGTTAACTTCTTTATTTCATCATGCAATTATGTCGTCCACTCTATTAAATTCATTTGCCACCATATGGGTTAAGTCTGGTATTATTTAGTAATAACATTTTCCAAGTTCAAAAACAGACAGTAAATTTGTTAGTTTTTTACCAGTAAATCTATAAGCAAACCTCATTGGTCAACCAGATAAATTGTATCAAAGGTACCTATCATATCGACGGAGACCGAGGGTAATATGATAAAAGTCCTGATGACACAGTGCCTTGAAATTGAGTTAATGCGCCCTAGAGAACGGGGGATGGAGAACAGACACCAACACAGTATAGGGAACAATGTGAAATAATATACCCTTACTATAAGGAATTTTGTAATCTATACGATGAGTTGATGAGGATTTAAAAAAAATAATGACATAATACGCACAATTGTACTAGTTTATTAAAACACAAAAACGAGAACAAAATTGAACGATGGTAAAAAAAATAAAATAAAACTAATATTCATTTTAGAACGGTATCAAATAAAATGGAAGTACCATGTATATTACCAAAATAAAGTATTAACAAGTTATTCAGTTATCGTCCTAATCGCCATAGAAATAAAGCACAAAGTAAACGCATACAAATGTTGGTATTGCCAGAACTATTAATTTCCTTTCGATTACTAACACAATGATGTCACGCGGAGTCGCGAAGAATGGATGTATTGGCGGAAAATTCAATAGGCGCCACATTTTAGGGACCAGCAAGGGATTGGGTTTATGATAGAATTCTTTGAGCTTGATCATCATCACGTTTGTTTGATGCAAAAAAATGCATACATAGGAGATACATAATGACCATCACGCTCAAATAAAACCAGAGCAGATTAGGCCGAGACAACTCCCAATGTTTATTTATAATTAAAAGAACTTTAGTTTCCTGCAATAAATAAAAACGTTGATGTAGATGATGGTGTTTATTCAAAAAATATGGTGTTTTATTCTATTAGTAATGCCTTCTCTGAAGTTAAACTATGGTTCGGGAAATCTTTATAGTATAAGTTAATTTGCAAAAAAATCTAAAAAAAATTCAATTGCTAGTAAAAATTAAGGAAAGCAAAAAACCAATCAACACTTACAACTTCAAGTTCATTTAAAAATAAATCATATATTCGTAATAGAAACGTCTAAATCACAATGGGGTTGTGCCGATTTCGATTGGGGACCACGGGGGACCTGTGATAGTGAATTGGAGGCAAATTGTTTTTGGTAAACAATAACCCTTGACACCCTCCAAGAAATAGCCCAGAAAATTTAATTCTCTGCTCAGTGAGTTACAGATATTTGTTAATTGAGGGAATTGTTCTGGTTAGTTAGAAATCGTGTAATAATTACGTTTTTATAAATGACGATATAATATACAATCAACGTTCTTGGAAAGTCGCTTATATCTTGTGTATTCTTACTTTACACCCTTCGACACAAGTTATCCACTGATACCAATATGTAAAATGTAACTCTTAAAGGAATCAAAAAGTGTATAAAGACGATAATTGGTTAAGTCCGCCGTATGTATATAATATGGAGATTATAGTTTAAATAAATAAATAATGGCGTTGCCTTAAAAAAATATTTATAATTCCGTAGTAGGTATATCATCATAATCAATTAGGTATTGAAATAAAATATGACGTGTATGATTTCTTTTATTCGTGTTTCCACAAATATGAATCTTATTAGTAAAAGAAAAATAAATTATTACTCAAAAGGCGGTGTTTAATTTTCCTCATAAGAATGTTTTTAAAAATACCCGAACATATTAGTGTTTATTTTTTATTGCCCGATTGTTGCAAAATTAGCCATCGTCATCAGCCTATATACGTCCCACTGCTGGAACAGACCTTCCTCATGCAGAAACACATGAGGAGTATAGGCCGTAACACCACAACGCTGGCCCAATGCGGGTTGGTGGGTAGAAACGGTCACAAATGCGACCGGGACCAACGGCTTAACGTGCCTTCCAAAGCACGGAGGAATTAGAGATCACAGTCTTGGTCACCCAACCACAGCCTGACCATGGCGAAGGTAGCTTTGTTTTCGATCGAAACCAAAGCGCACTGACCACTTCGCCACCGAGCTCCTAAGCCATTAGCCATAATATTGTATATTGTAGACGTCTAACATTATGTCCTGGGCTGCCCGCTTCCAGTGAACTTCAATAGATTGTCGCTTAACCCAGCCCAAACCTCCTCAACACATGACGTGCTACACAAAGAAAGTAAAACCCCTGAAAACAAATCTCATTCGTAACATTTGCAGAAATCAGATGAATTCGAAATCTCGCGAGTTGACATGTCGTATATGAGCTGCACTTAATTTATACGGCGTAATAACTTGGGCATCCGTTAGAAATTAATCAGAGTCAGCCGAGGCAAGTAATCGTAACGACTGTCCACCGTCCGATCTATTAGTTGAAGGAAATTGCTGCCCCGTCTTAGATAAAATGGTTAAGGCAAAGGCAGGCGTAGGGGTGACGACGTAGACATTTAAATTACCTAATCAAACGATGATGGATGACACGAGCGATTGATTTCATTATAAAATCTATATTACAGATATCTTGGTCCATAATTGAGAACTACATGTTTATTTTAATGAATTCAATGAAATGATTACTGCTCAGAAACGAATTAGTCCTTTCAAAAATTCTTATAATGTTCTTCGTAGTAGTTATATGACAATGTTTTTCTTATATACGTGTGCTATCATACATTCATCATGAGATTATTTTTGTACATTGATGTGTATGGAGTCCTTTATAGAATAATAACTTTTATTACGTTGACATACGGATTGCACTAGCAACTACAGAATTACCTTAATTTTATCACCGTAACTTTTTTGGGATATTTCAATATTTACACAGGTGACAACCCTTACCTTCATCAGAAGGGTGTGCTAGTCGTCTAGGACCCGTGACGTCATCAACGTATAACTTAGCATCGCTTATCGCAGACCAAGGCGTGATACGCCCATGACACTAAGACTACAGGAATATAGAACATTGATTAATTTATACGCTGTGTGAAGTCTAAAGTAGGAAACAATTTTATAATTTCTATAAAAGCCAATATTGGACAGTTCTACAATTTATTTGAATCACTATTAGTACAATTGTCAAGCGCCTTGTTCTGTTTATTTTGAGAAGAAAAACAGAAAATATACAGATATAAACACAAATACAAACTCACCCTGATAATTTTTAGACGAACCATTTTTTGTGGAACTCAAAATTAACTGTACACTACAATGCTATACAAATTCTTCAAATTACCAAATTTCTCATTTAGCCCAAATTGTATCTTATGCAAATTGTATAAAATAATAAAAACAAATTTTAAATACGGCCAAAGAAATAAATTGAATAAGTGAACAGACGAATCGTCGGGAGCACAATAAGAAATAAAATTTAAATAGAAAAATATTGTGAAGATGAAGTAATTGAATGAGCCGGCAGCGGGGATGGAAAGTAGCGGGAAATCTTTCTTCAGAGCCAATAACTAAATTATTCTATTCTATAATAAGTTTATTCACAATAAGAAATAAAATTCTGTAGCGTCCCGTGAAAATTAGGTTTCACTCAGAGGTTTTCTTATTGAAGAGTAATTGTTGTATGGATCTAAAGGTAACCAAAATTATAAATACAATAATTATTAAAATGTCTTTGATAAGTTGCTTAGGGATTTCTTAATTATAATGTAAGATCATTTATATATAACTGAATTATAGTTGCTATTGAACAAATAAGATTTAGTAAATGAAGCACGAGTTGTTGAACTTGAATATGCGATATCGACTATTAACTGGGACATTATTGGAATCGCTGAAGTAAGAAAACAAGGCTATAAAATAGAAGACAGAAAAATGTATCATCTATACTACTACGGGAAAACAAAAGGAGAGAAAGGAGTAGGTTTTATTGTAAGAAAGCAAAGCAATACGGAGGTTCAAAACTTCATCGCTATTTCCGAGCGGA
The DNA here is from genome assembly GCA_910589355.1 of Parapoynx stratiotata. Taxonomy (NCBI): domain Eukaryota; kingdom Metazoa; phylum Arthropoda; class Insecta; order Lepidoptera; family Crambidae; genus Parapoynx; species Parapoynx stratiotata. The sequence goes on from OU342477.1 coordinate 3,987,581, forward strand.
TAGTTGTGTTAAAAGTAAAAATATGTGGGAAACTTTTCAGTTTAATTCAAGCCTATGCACCTACAAATAAAGCAAACAAAAAAGAAATAGAGAGTTTCTACGACGATCTACAGAAAGCTATGAAGGAGTGCACAAAAAATATAATAGTCATGGGAGATATGAATGCGAAAATAGGGAACCCTAAAGAAAATGAAGAATCAGTAATGGGAAAATATGGCTACGGAAAAAGGAATGAAAGGGGAGAGATGTTTATACAATTCTGTCTCCAATTTCACCTCAAAATTGCAAACACTTTGTTTAAAAAATCTGACAAACTCCGATGGACATGGAGAGCCCCAAATGGAAAGTCAAAAAACGAAATAGATTTTATAGCTACCAATATTTCCAAAAATATACACAATGTCAATATAATAAGTAATTTAAAACACCCTAGCGACCATAGAATGGTAAGAATAGCTATAAATACGAACCGAGAAAATAACAAGAAATCACGAGCTCACTACCGAAACAAAAAATATACAGAAGATACGAAGAAGGAAAAATTATCGTTTCCAGATAACTATGATGCAATTTCTATCGACCAACTGAACAATATAATTGAAACTCACCTAATTAAAGGCTACAAAAAACAAAATGAAGAAAGAATAGAGAAAAGAAATAAAGAAATTATCACACAAGAAATTAAATATTTGAAGGATCAAAAGTATTTATTAAAAAATAAAAAAAAACAAAACGAGAAAAGAGAAGAACACTCTTAGTAAATTATACCGCATAATACATAAAAAAATTAAACAAAACATCAAAAAGAGAAGATTAGACACGATCAGCAAATTCATTACAGAAACAGGTGGAATAAAAAGGGCTTACAAAAAACTTGAAAATAAGAAAGAAGTTATGACTCAACTTTTGAACTCATCCGGAAACACCGTAACTCACAGGAAAGACATAATGACATTAGCAACACAATACTATAAAAATCTCTATACATTAACCGAGGAAAATCACGAAAAAATAACATTTGAAAGTTATAAAAATGCTCAAGAACCGGTACCACATTTTATGGTGAGTGAGGTGGAACGGTCTATAAAAAATCTAAGGAGTGGCAAGAGTCCTGGACCAGATGGAGTAACAAATGAAATGATAAAGGACGCTAAAGATATCCTTATACAACCACTCACGAAACTTTTTAACCGCATACTATTTACAAAACAAATACCTAAAACATGGACATGTTCTGAAATAGCGCTACTCTACAAAAAAGGAGACCCAAAATTAATTTCAAACTACAGACCTATCAGTCTTATATCTTGTCTCTACAAAGTATTCGCATCAACATTACTCAGACGTATCACTACCATCATCGACGAGAACCAGCCTGTAGAACAAGCAGGATTTATGAGAAATTTCTCAACCGTGGACCACATACACACACTAAAAATTGTAATCGAACGATGCACGGAGTATGATCTCCCACTATATATTGCTTTCATCGACTACTCAAAAGCCTTTGATTCAATTTCGCATGACTCTATATGGAAAGCGCTACAACAGCAAGGACTGCAGTACGACTACATTGAACTTATCCAAGCAATTTACTCAGGAAGCACGACAAGAGTCAAATTAGACACAAAAGGACCAACGTTTTCAATAGAAAGGGGGGTAAAGCAAGGAGATCCCCTTTCCCCGAAGCTTTTCATCGCCGTTCTGGAAAGCATTTTCTGGAATCTCGACTGGAGCAATATGGGCATAAATATCTATGGAAAGTTTCTATCACACCTCAGGTTCGCCGATGATATCGTATTACTGTCAGGAGACCCATATAGTCTTAATTACATGATAGAATCACTAAACCATCACAGCGAGAATGTCGGACTTAAGATGAACTGGGAAAAAACTAAAGTTATGTCTAACAGAGAACCTATACCTATATCTATACAATCACGTAATATTGAATATGTTGATGAATACATCTACTTAGGACATATAATATCAATGAAATCATGCACAGAAAAAGAAATTAATCGCAGAATTAAGAGTACATGGAACAAATTCTGGGCTCTAAAAGAGATTTTCAAAAGCAATATACCCACAAAATTAAAAACCAAAGCAATGAACATATGTTTAACTCCAGTTCTTACCTACGCATGCCAAACCTGGTCCTTGAAAAAATCAGATATAGCTAAAATAAGAAGTTGGCAAAGAGGTTTAGAAAGAAGTTACATGAATATCAAACTAAGAGACAAAGTCAAAAGTTCACTAATAAGACAAAAAACAAAAGCGAAAGACGTTATTAAACACATGCTAACTCTAAAGTGGAAATGGTCTGGTCACATACAGAGAATGTCTGATGAAAGGTGGTCCCATGTAGTGACAAACTGGTATCCTATATATAAAAAACGAAACAAGGGCAGACCTTTGAAAAGATGGAGTGACGATATTGCTAAAATAGGTGGAAAAATATGGTCTACTTTAGCAAAAGATAGACAAGCCTGGAATAGATTGGAGGAGGCTTTCACCGCAGAAGGCGGCTCTTACACCTAACAATACTAACATTAAATTAAGCACAAATACTAACAATTTTAACAAATATCTAAACAAAATACATAGCATAACATAAACATACACTAATTAAGTAATAAATAGAAACTGTGTAAAGGGAAAAATAAAGCTAAATAAATAAATAAATAAAATTGAACAAATAAAGAAAATATTTGAATTAATCTTAAGTCGACATTCCCATTTACTTATAAGTAGACCTCTAAAGAAATTTTCATCAACTACTACTTCATAATATTCAAAATCATTTACATGCATATCACTGTCATTACTTTTATAACCTTAAACATGTAAAGCATTAAGGTTGATAATAAAAAAGCTATTTAGCTTCTCCAAGAAGCTATTTCAATTACTTCTAAAAACATAAGTCAACTACAGATGCTGCGAAGGGTAATTCCAAATGACATGTCAGTACACAATTGGTCTCTATTGGAGGGGCCGAATTATCGGTTGGAAGGCACCCTGCAAAACTCCAAAAGTATTACGAGACTAATAACATTGGTGTGAGATGTAGGGAGGATGGAAGAGCCAACATTTTTACTGGGGCTGGTGTTGTTATGAAATACAAGTGACGTAATACACACTTTCTTTGAAAAAATGTTATGTAATTCGGACAAATGATGCGAAAATACATAACTCAAGAAGAAAGTGTAATAAGGTATAGGTAATCTTTGTGTTCTTAGGCCCATTAAGGTATAGGTATCATCCAGGCAAAATCTTCTAAAGGATCGCATCTTAGTTTAACATCAGAAGAGAAAGGGTTGCAACAATTGCTTATACTTAATAAATTGATTGTAATTTTTAATTGATAATTATTTCCTCTAATCTAGAACCAACTTAAACAAATCTATGAAGTAGAAGTCACTTCTAACCACAGCAACAATAACAAAACCAGAAGGAACATAAAATATCGAAATACGAATTTTCATTCAAAATTCTGCATTAGTCACTTCCAGAAGTCGGTATAGTTAATATCCTCATCCGTAGAACATTTTCTTGGTGTTGACAATGGGGGAAATTACCCATGGGCGCGACAGACGGGCAAGTGGGCGTAATGATGCCATGGTATAGAGCAGGAGTTTTAGTAAAATATTTTGATGCTGATTCTGACAGAAGAATCTAAATTGGTCATATTAGTAAATATAATTTAGTAGATTGTCTTGCTGTGTTAAAGAATAATACTAATATGAAAGAAGCATTAATTTACCAATTCTTTTTTCAAAAATTAGGAGTGCACCGAGTTTTTAGGACTATATTGTTCATTGGTTCCCTTGCTGTATTGTTATTACTAAAGCTGTAATTATTTAGTATGAATCATATTGATTAGAAATACGGTTACTCGTAGTTGGCTTGATAGAAAAAAAATACCAAAGATACATCTAAAAAATAATAAATCCTTAGTACGGCGTAAGTGCTTCGTGGAGAGTAATCAGCTTTAGAATAATAACAAAACTACGTCTTTTCTATAATGTATATTGCCTATATTGTCGAAACGTGTATTTATTTTAATAATACAAAAGAAATTCCAAAATGAGTCCATCCTATTCAGAGCCGGTGTTCTTATCCTCGGTGCACTCTTAAGCAACATGTTAGAAATATCTGATTTTATTCTCCTCATCGCCACTAAAGCTTTAAATGAAGTTAAACCTATCAATTTCAAAAATTTGAAATAAGGATCAAAGGAAACAGGATCTATCTCCATACTTTCGTCTACCATCCCTCGGAGGGTAATGAGACGAGGTTATGATTACTCGCAAACAATACAGTTAATATCGCGTGAACAATGACCCAATCACCGGGAACTTTATTGTGGGCACAATACCCTCTCTGAACAGGTAATGAGCGATTTTGGTCTTACTGGAGGAAATTTGTAGATTTAATCCTTGTGGCTGCTCGAAATTTGTAGATTTAATCCTTGTGAAGCAAAAATGCTTTGAAACTTCTAAGACAATAGATTGTTTTTAGAGTATATCAAGCACAAGGCGATTTAATACTCCATTGTTGAAGGTCTCTCTGTAAGACACAAATATTATAATTATTCAAAATATTATAATTGTCCCGTTGAAAGTATCGCGTGATTATTTTGATTTGAATAAAAAGCTGCTACTAATAAGGGACAGATTATTTGTTGTAAAAAAAGAAAAGCAACTGAAAATTATAGTAACATCTGAATAGCTGCATCCTCGATTCATTCAGTGACCTAAGGACGCGAACACAATAGACTCTCATCAGTGTCGCTTGTTTAGGGAAAATCGCTGGCGACGTCTGTATACGCCCTTAATTGTTGCTACATCTTGTAGTTACTTTGGATTATTTTCGTATACCAAATAAAAAAAAATTAACGTCTTTGTTAAAGTACTAGGTACTAACTGTTAAAATATAAAAAAACAATATCAAATGCTCAAAGTCCTTTCAAAGGAAATACAAACAGCGAACAGCCATAGATTTCAATAGCAAATTACCCAAAACTGAACTGATTAAGAGAAACAGTGAACAAAATGCCGGGAGTAGAAAAATAGTTGAAATGAGAATAAGCACCCGACGTTCGAGTCAAGAAGCCACTACATTTCCGCACAGTTTCCCGCAAAGGAAAAATATTCGATAGACGCATTTTTCCGCAGGCAACACTTGAGGATTTTCATCCATTCTCCGCTTTAAGCAGCATTTTCATTTCAATTTCAATAGCTTTATAAACTTTTTTAAAGTACTCCGATTTAATACACTGACTATTAATAAAACCTTCACTACTATTCTTACTTTTTAATCAACCAGCTCCTGTCGCATTGTTTACATCATTACACTCGACTCCCTTAACCCTTCGTCGCATAAAATAAACAAGTGCGCATCCTTTGACAGAGCAACACAAACAATTGTCCAAATCATAAACAATGGTTTACATCGCAAATATTATCTGCGTCTCGCTCAAAGTATCCCTACGTATAATGAACCATTCATACTGCCAAACAAACTCCAACCAACCATATGCAATAATTCCATACGAGCCAGCTCAGTTGCGAAATGCTACAAGCCCCTATCGTATTACAAAGGACTCTAAATCCAAAATAGAAGATGTAAAACCCAAATTTAAATGACTCACCTAATAGATGTAAATCCTTGGTCGACTGACAAAGAACAGAAGCGATTTCACGACATCAAAGTGGAACACGACATATTACGCTTCAAAATAAACACTAGAATAAATACATCGAAATGTTTGTTAAAAAAAATATTCGGCATTGGGGTGATCATAAATTATCTGTTAACAGAGGGTAGTTTCCGGAACCCTTTTGACGGTGAGGATTAATTGGCTGTTTGTGAGTACGTTGTAATTGTTGCAATCAATAATTGCACGGATTAGTTATGCTAACATTTTGTATAATGCGATACCCATATGAATCCACAACAAAAACATTTCTAACGAACCTTGATTGTCCCAGGAAGGTCGCCGTCGAAATTCGAGAGCTTAAAAATGGTAGCCTATAATTTGCACATAAAACACATCCTAATGGCAGCGTACGTGATCACTTATTCGGTGGACTCACAAAGCGACATCTTCATCTGAAAGCAGACTCTGATTTAAATATATTATTCTTGTAATAACAGGCGCTCCGGACGGAGGGATCCCATTGAAGTCGTAGAATACATTATTTTAATTCGTACCACCTCTTTGTGACCCCATCAGGGAATTAATGGATTCAAAGCCTTCTCTTCCGTTCGACAAAGAATAATTTGCTAAGTAAATGAACGGGCAGACAATCCTGTTACGATCCCAAGTTTTGTTTCGATGGAAGATTAAAGAGTGGCGAATTTGTGAAAGGGGCACCTTTCAATTCGGCCCTTTGTGAATGTTATCTCTGTTAATTTTCGGAGGTCAATGAAGAACACAGAGAATTACATTATTTATCTGTCTGTTACAATTTCGTTTACAGTCTACCGAAGTACAGAAACTTTATTACTAAGCAATCAAAACGAGAGTTGCGATGTAAACCTCTATTAAGATATTGCATTGCAGAACAACATCGGGGCCATAATCTAAATTGAAATAGGTTAAGTCCAAGAAGACGTACTAAACTAGTCTCTCGATTCAGTATTCATTGCAAGTGGTAGAATTGTGGAGCTATCGAAAATTATTGTCAAATCTCAGGGGCATTTCGGACGATGTTTCGTTTAAACCAAGAGAAGGAAGGGAGTGTATTTAAATTGAACTATTAATACCGCTTTGTAGGCGGAAACTAGTCGGTATAAGCTGCGAAAATATTACTTGCATAATGTTAAGGATTTTGATTCATTCCAGTCAGCAATTTTACGACTTATTCCTTATAATATTATTTCTCTGACATTAAAATCTGCGAATTGCAATTATTTTAGATCCATTGATAATCAATTTGTTTAAATTTTTGTCGTATGATTATCATCTGTACTCACATGTCTGCACTAAAACTATAATGCTTAAGTGCAATCGATGAACTATTCCATTCCCTTCTTGCATCAATAACGAGCAACGTCTGGGGAAACCTGAGACGTTGGCCCCTAAGGCAGAGGGTCACTTATTGTTACATCAATAGTCGCAGCGTTCTGACATTGTAGCTCGCTACCTTTGGAATGAAACCTGCTTGTAAACACCGGAGAACACACATTGATAGAAATTTATGGTCCATTTGATAACACTATAAAACTAAATCGAAGCTTCAGATGGCAAAGATGTTTAGCTGAAGAGTTCAAAGCATCTATATATGCATAAGCACTGTAGTTACTTTATTATTCATCGTCCCAAAATGAAAAGTGACCTCTTTGGAAATAAAAGGCGAAAGATAAAATTCGCAACAAACTCAATAGACCACTTCAGCACGAAATTATAGTTGCCACAAAATTTCCATAGGAAAACACCGAAAGTTGGCATCGAATAATATCGAATGATTTATATATTATTCATAAGGTTTCCCCGGGAAAGCCACTACATCTTTGTGAATAATTTAGACATCAGACACATATTATTTTTGCAGGGGCCAGGCTCGGTGTTTGTCCTATAAAATATCATTTGGGGCAAGGGGACTTCAAATCTTAGAGGTTAATCCTTCTTGGACCCTTTGACATTCATTTTTTTAACTTTTCGTCTTATGGACTAGTAAAAAGGGAGAATAAAGATAAGTGGTTAAGTCAATTTGTTGGAAAAACCTTTACATAAATATTAAAGGTTGGCTAATGTGTATTTTGTGTGCCAATTGAAAACCGACCTACCAATTAAGTAGATAGTTGAATTAAATTTTCAAAATCTTCTTTATTGAAATTAAGTAGTTTCTATACTAGTTTCTAGTTTGTCTTCGGTAACAATTCGGTCTTCTCCCTCGTTCCAATTCGACAGCACACATCAATTTCCTCAACCAAATCCGTCTCTTGTTTACCCAAACACACAATAGCTCAATCTGCGTACAAGCCCAGCTTTCTAACAGAATTACACTCAATCTCGACACAATCCCACGGCATCCACGTCTTTATTAACCCTTTCATGGTGTCACAATTACAATTTGCGGTTATTTGTCAAGTGCTCCGTAATGCGTTAAACATTTCGTTTTAACAGCTCTTACAGTGTTTTTCGGGTTAATTTTGTAATGTTTTTGTAGTAGTTAGCGTTGTGGTACGATTTATGATGGTAATTGGACTCTAAATGCTTGTTTGTGGTTATGTCACAATGGTCGCGCTGATGCGTTTTTATAGATGTAATTTTATGTCGTGCTACTTTTCCTTCAGTCATTGGTTTATTCTCCTCTACACTTGGTTAGGGCATTATGAAATCCCAATTTAACCTAACACGATACATATTCATTTATCTAGTATCAAAAAGTTAACTATAAAAGATTAGAAAGTAGTCGAAATTTTTTTTGGTAAAATTACGTGTAACATAATTGCGTTTGGTGTTAATCCTTTACTAATTATTAAGCATGGAAGTAATAACCGTAGTTAAATTGACTAACAACTCAAATCGAATGTCATTAATTTCATATGATCCGGTACGTGTGCATTTTAACGTTTTGAACAGGAACTATATTATTTTGTCAAATTCATTCCGTAAATTATTTATTGATATTAAAATCATGCTTGACACGGTTACAATAAGGTGGTAAAGGCAATTATATAACAATAGTGCACGTGACACCTTACAAGGGCACTGCTTATTAAGAATCTTAAAACTAATGATAATAACATTTAATAAAATAGTGCGCCATATTCGTAACATTAAACAATTTCAAGCTTTCAGCAATTTATTATTTTATTAAGATTATTATTATTAACTCTTTATTGCACAAATAAACAAAATTGTAGTAAATACAAAATGTAAGCAAAGGAGGACTTATCTCTAATAGAGATCTCTGCCAGCCAACCTATCACAGGTGTGTGAGATTTAGTAAGGAGAGGGAAGAGACACCAGTGCAAAATAGGAAAAAAAAATATAAAGATAATAAAAACTAAAATTCAAATACAATAATATAATAAAATAAAAAGAATTAGATAGAAAAATAATATATATTTATAGAATACATATGTCTATATAAAAACAACAGTATAACAAAAAAATACACAACAAAATATATATATATAAAGTATATGATACATACTATATACACTATGTCTGTATTGAAAAGAAGAGAAATGAGGAAATGTGTAGATACAAATTAAGGAAGAAAGATCTAGAAAATGCTTCTTGAGTTTGGTCTTAAAAGAAGAAACTGTTTGGCATTCTTGTAACTCTGATGGCAGACCATTCCACAACAACACAGAGCGAACCGAGAACGAGTGAAAAAAGAAATTCGTGTTACTCCTCGGAATCACCAGGCTTCTTGTAACGCAGGAACGCTTAGGACGAGCGGGAGGAGGTAAGAGATGGAATCGGGAACGAAGATAGGATGGGGAATTAGGGTCTTTAAGGATTTTGAATAGCGTAGTAAGGATGTGCACATTACGACGATCGCGCATTGGGAGCCAGTTTAGCTGAGCTCTAAATTTGGACACATGATCAAATTTACGTAGACCATAAATAAAACGGATTGCCAGATTTTGTAGGCGCTCCAGTTTGTTGAGAAGCTCTTCAGTGACGTCCAAATAACACACATCGGCGTAGTCAAGAATAGGGAGAAGGAGACTTTGCGCAAGCATAATTTTAGTTTTGAATGGAAGGAAAAACTGAAGCCGCTTGAGAGAATGGTAAGTGTGATGCATACGTCTACTAACCTCAGCAATATGGGGTGCCCAGGATAAGGCGCTGTCCATAATAAGACCTAAATTCTTTGCTTTATCCCTCAATTTTAAAATAACACCATCATATACAAGGTCTGGCACTGTGCTCCACACTAGCCTACTCCTCAGTCGAGTACCACCCAAAATCATCGCTTGAGACTTAGAAGGGTTAACAAGCAACCCAAAAGAATTAGCCCAAATCTTAACAGAAGCTAAATCCCTATTAAGCAGTGCAACCGCGTCAGAAACCTCAGATAGTTCAAAATGGCGATAAATCTGTAGGTCGTCAGCGTAGAGGTGAAAATGAGAGGAAAGAACTGTAGTTATTTTATTTATGAATACAGAAAATAATAAAGGGGACAGCACACCACCCTGCGGCACACCAGCAGACAGGCATGACCAATTCGAAGAAGTGTCATCAAGTTTGACACACTGCTGGCGCTCAAAAAGGTAGGAGCGAAACCACTGTAAGACCGGAAGCGAAATGTTAGCCGTGCGAAGAGTGCCTAGGAGAATGTCATAGTCAACAGAGTTAAATGCACTACTGAAATCTAACAAGACGATTGCTGTGAGTTTGGTTTTATCCATGGCACAGCGAATGTCCTCAGTCACATTCAGCAGTGCACCAACCGTGCTATGCGAAGGACGGAAACCAGATTGGAAAGGACATAACAGAGAATTATTAGAGAGATGGGAATACAATTGCTTATGTACAATTGTCTCAAGGACTTTGGATAGGATTGGAAGTATGGATATGGGGCGGTACTCGGAAAAGGAAGAAGGAGAAGACGTTTTAGGCAATGGTATAACAAAAGCTTTCCTCCACGCGGCAGGGAAAACATTGTGCATTAAAGAGTAATTGATAATGTGAGAGATCAAAGGCACAATGTCATCCAGCACAGGGAGAATCATTTCAATACCAAGACCATCACTGCCAACGGCTTTGGAAGATATGGAAAGGACACTTTTCTTGACGGCATCATCCGAGACTAAGGTGAAGGAGAAAGAAGGACAATCAGGTAGGACAATATTCGAAAGAGAAGAGAGAGCAAAGGCCTTAGTATAAGTATCTAATTTTAAAGGTGAAGAAGAGAAATGAATATTAAGACCATCAATGTCAATGGTAGATACAGGAGAACTACTAGATTTACCAATGCCTAACGTCCTAAGGAATTTCCAAATATTATTAGGGTCAGAATTTTCAATATTGGAATGAATATAGTTACGCTTAGCATCTCTACACATTCTGTTACACCAATTACGTAGTTTTTTATATCCATTCAAGTGTACCTCTAAAGCAGTTCTCCTATATATAGCCTTAGCTCTATCTCGCTTAGCCATCATCTTACGGATTTCTGGGGTGAGCCAAGGAGCAGGTAAGTGTTTCACACGCACTGGCCTAACGGGAGCATGTATGTCATAGATGCTAATAAGGTTTTGCGTGAGATTGTCGACCATGACGTCAATATTGTCAGATGAAAGTAGCAAGGACCAGTCCAAGCTTCTAAAATGTTCCCTCAAGCGGGCAATATCTAAATGCTTGTAATTGCGCCGAAGCAGAATTTTAGGTTTAGCCTTAGGAGGACGAATTTTATATGAGAGGTATACTAGGTCATGGTGAGAAAACGGAGCACTCATTTGACCAAATGAGAAAACAAAATTTGGATTTGACACCATGACCAAGTCAATCAATGAAGGCTTACAGTTAGGGAAGTAATGAGTAGGAGAAGTAATAGGAACTAACGATAAATTTAGGGAAGAGACTAGGTTGACAAGTTTTCGTGCTCTGGTGTCATTCTTAAGGAGGCATGTGTTTAAATCACCCATGAGAACAATACTGTCGAAAAGTGGAATTAAGCTTTCGAGAGCACACTCCAGCGTATCAAAATAATTAGTTTGATCGTTAGGGCTGTACAATGCACCTAACAGAATTTTTTTATGTTGTATAACAATCTCTATAAAGATGAATTCTAAGGAACCAGTATAAGGACAAGGGGAGCACTTAATGATATGAGCAGGGATATGGCCTCGGAGATAAATGCCAACTCCACCACCCCGTGAACCGACACGATCATTACGAAATAATTTATATCCCGGAATAGAACATTCGGTAGAAGGCAAAGAAGGCTTTAACCATGTTTCAGATACAAGGATACAATCGACTACGCCATCACTAAAGCTAGATACAAGATCATCGTAATGTGCTAGGATGCTTTGAGCGTTAATGTGCACTAAAGAAAGAAACTTTGAGTTGCCATCAAAAGCCGAAGCAATTTTGATGTGCAAAGGCCTGCCATCAGTAAAGGATGGAACGCTTAATTCGGCATCCTCGAAGTCATCTTCGCCAGAAGAGCATGAAAAAAATTCATCAGGTATAGACATAGCAAATATATATATATAAATGTACTAATAATATATAATAATATAATATGATAAAAATAAATACTTAATAATATCACACGCAATTCTAATAAACAAAAATTAACAGACTTTTACAGTAATATCAAAACTAAATATTAACCACCCGCCTGCTAAAGTTGACCAAAAGAGACTATCACTATTCATAAAACATCGAAATCTTAAATTTATACAATAGTGAGATACACAAACAAACGAGAAAAAAAAAAAATTAAAAGGAATACAATATATGGCACTATGAACTAAATCCCTTTGCCTCACGAGAACATCAAAAATGAAATGTCAACAATGCTGTGAAATGTCGTTAATATGACAAGTGACAAAATAGAAAAACATTAAAAACAAAAGCACAGAAGTCGTTATAAAAATAAAAACAGGTATTTTAGAATATTATAAACAAAATAGATAGTGACGTACTCTATAAGCCGACCGAATGCGGAAGACCAATACTGAGAGTCATAACATCACTTGCCTTTCTTCACAGCTGTCCTCGATGTGGGCGCAGGATACTTAGCGACGAGCTTACGGAGTTCACCCATGGAAAAGATCTTTTTGCGTGTCTTGTCTGGTAGAAGAACAGTCACAGTACCTTCTACTGTCCAGCACATCCTAACGCCAAAGTGATTGCGTGCGGCAAAGAATACGTCCTGACGAGATTTTGTCAGAAATTCTGAGACACTAATCTTAGTGCCCTTTAGAGACGTCTTGGAATTCCATACCAACTTTCTATGATGCATCGCAGCAAAACGCAGCAAAATAGGACGAGAACCATCCTTTTTGACACCCAATCTGTGGCAGGACTCAATAAAGTCCGATTTTAATGTGGTCAACATCATCTGGTTGGTTAACACCGCAAGTGTTTTATCCATCACATTCTCGTCTTTATCTTCTTTAACACCATGAATCAGCAACACCTTTCTACGAGAGTGAGACTCCAGGCGATCCAGGCCTAAAACCAGCAGCTCGACCTGCGACTTGAGGATGCCAAGCGACTTCCAAACAAACGTTTTAAAGGAGGAAAAATCAGCTGATAGAGACTTCACAGTAGATGAGGATTCCTTGGAGTTAGATTGTTGAAGATTTTTTTCAAAGTCAGCCATCCGATTAGAGAACATTGAAGCAAGCTCGTCCATGCCTTTCAGAAGTTGTTCTGCAGTATTATCCATAGTGTTGAAAGTTAGTGTGAAAGTAGTCTTGGAGTCAACAGAAGCACAGGTGAAGTTAATATGCGAACATATATACTTTAAACAATTTTAAATAATTAAAATACTGAGAGCAAAATTTAATGTCTTTTCACTTTGGAGTCTACCCCCCAAAAAAAGTTAGTTATTATTAGTTATTATACACATATTATTATACAGAGTACCATAGTTATTATACACATATTTTATTTTTATTTCTTTAAATTTTCAAATTATTCAGTATTCTGTAGAAATTCATCTATATTTTAGAAACATTTATGTATAAGAAAACTTTTAGGTTTTTATTTAAATTGTGAATTTTCTTTGGTAATTGGTAATTTCTGCTGAACTGATTCTTTTGTGTGTTGCAAAGCTATTGTTTGTTTTAAGCATTGTCAAATGTGAAAACAAATAGGACACTGAAGGTAACAAGTTCTAATTTAATTTACAATAGAGTAATAATAGTTTGGCGGAGAACATTGGATTAGTAAAACTAGTCGAACCTTGTCAGTTGGTTGGTCTCAATTCGATACAGTGTACTAACTCCCAAAATAAGATATACGAGTAATACTACAGTATATCACGTAACTATTAAAAACCTAACACAATACGTTTGGTATCACAAAATGAATTTCTTATAAACCATTTAATTTTGCAATTATAATTTCGTTTCAGAATTACAACAATTATGTAAGTTAAGATCATTAATAAGCAGTCGACATGCAATTTCGCGTACCGCCAAATGTATGGCGATAATTAACGTGCGATTGTTCTTGACTATAATGAGGCTTTCACTGCGACCTGTTCTCGAACTAACAATATAATTCGCTGGAGCTACAATATTAAGTTCAATAGACTTCCATTCAAAATGTCTCGGCAGGACAGACGAGCGTTTTTTTAAACGACTTCGGTAACACTGGTAACTTCTTGGAATGTTTTAGCTCTCATCTCAAATCAAGTGTCACAAATATAAACAAATATATCAATTGGATTAACATACCTTTAATCTAACCCACGCAGTACAATGAGATAATTCATCATCTCTTCGTTTAGCTAATAATAATATTTGTATATTGAATGTGAGTTTAAAGCCAGAAATCGAACAACATCTAGAAATTAATTGACAAAGAACTACGAGTAATAAGCGAGCGACACTATTGACAAGATATTATTCAATTAAAATTTACATATAGTTATAGATTTTTTCAATAAATATTGTAATATTATACGTACAAAACATCATGCCCTTTTTCCAGTGGGATATGCAGAGATTACAGATTTCCATTTGAACCATTGATTTATATTATATATAACCATATTGTATTTTGATTAATAACATTGTTTACAGAAAATAACTAATGTTTCGCAGTCATTTTAAGATTTATAATTCTTAAAATTTGTAGTAAAATGTCCTTGAAATGTACTAGTAAAAGTATTAGAAACCTAAATATGACATGCGCGAAATATGATGAATGATCCCAGTGACCTGCTTTGTATAAAAAATGATAATTAGAAGTGACAAAAACAAAAAACTCGTTAAGTTTCCAGAAATACTTGATTGGAACATCTTTCTTTAGTTATCTTTGAATAATTCTTACAATACAAAAAATACCATTGCTATAAGTTTTGAATTATAATTTGAATTTTACTTGTACTAAAAACGGACGGAGAATTGATTTGAAAAAACATTTCAATCGTTAAAATCGAAGATTGCATACAGCAAAATATTACGTTTAACTGTTTTACGACATTGCTTATAAAATTTATATAATTAAGAATTATGCAGAAAAATTTCATAAAGATAGTGCGTATTATAAACTGTATCCTATTAACCTATGATTATAACTTTAATAGAGATGGCAACAAGAATATTAATATCATTACCGATTAAGATGTTCTAAACCTTAATTTTAATGAAGTAAGTATATTTTATTGAAGTTCAAGTCACATAAAGACATAATATCTAACATTACTATTTATTGCTAAGCCTTTTACTTGTTTACGAAAGCAGCAAAAACTGTTGGCAGTTCATTATACACTGCTTTCTCGTCACATTAAAGAAAAATTATTTATGTATGGAACTTGAAAAGGAATTAGCAGCTTATCAATATCTCTAAGCGTTACAACCGCTCGTCTGCAAAGTTGCTCAGCAGCGTCTTGCTTGAACCCAATAAGTGTGAGATGAAGTGGAATAATCGATTCGACAAACAAGAGGGCCCGGTAATGCGTCTCGATTCATCGCGACACTACTCGATAGAGTTGGATTAGAATCGATTCTAGTGACGTGCGTTTGTTGGTTTATATTGGCGTGATGTGCTTAGAATGGAATTCAGTCTACGGATTGTGGTTAATTCTTGTGATGAATAATATTATTAAGATTTTAATCGTCAATACTGTACAGACATATAAAACTTTAAAAGTTCTTAGATATCTTTTAAACATTAACATCACTAATAAGAAAATGAGAACATAATAAAAGTAATTTACAATTTTTCATGTTCGGATTACGTACTTAAATGAATATTGATGATCACACAACAATTGACAACATGGATCGAATGAAGGAAACGTCTAACGAGGTCTGCGTTTAATAACATTATCGAGCGTTTAATAAGAAAGCAATAAGTAAGATCACACGACCGGACATCAAAAAGGTCGTTCGTTTTCTTCCATAACCATTGATTACTCCATGTCACATCAAAGACTCGGCGAGCCATTGTGAGACTTCAAATAACTATATTTCCATCGATTTTTCTCTCGGCACGTCTGAGACTTTGTTATTTAATTTAGACGTATGATGTAGACATAATTGTGACGGCTACGATGATGAATGAAGTTTTAATGACGACCCAATGATAGGCAGGTGACTAGTACCGACTAGTAACTATTGACAACACCGCTGTCAGCTAATTGGGAAGATGAGGAAAAATGGTATTGGAACGCTTGTCTGACTCTTTTTAACAAGTGCGATAATCTTTATTGAAAAGAAAATCGTGTGTATCAATAAATACATCTTTGTCATAACTTTTTTCCCAAAATATTCTCACCATGCTTGTACCAGAATATGTGATTCAATAATATTGAATTTTTTATCACTACGTTTAGTGGACGTAATTTTCAATACAGCTATTGAAAGCTCTCAATATGTCTTTAATAGTAATTATTAAACTAAAAAAGGCATACATATCAGCGTGAAATTCTTTTTTAAATTTAAAGATTTTATTAAACATTATAAAATGGCAATCATGATCTATAGAGTTGTAATCTCCAAATTTTGCTTTTATCGAAGACTTTTTTAAATATCACAACCGTAAAATATCCAGCCATAAAAATGTTTGCAAAAAACTTGTCAAAGCGTACAATAATGATAACACGTCATATGCATCCAGATCAAAAGAAATAGAAGATCGCAATTGGGTAATGTTTGGTGTCAGCGACGCGCGCGCAAGTCAGTGCCAAATTGAAGAAAAAACATTGTATATGCGACGCCTTATTAACGAGAGATTTATCGTTGGCATCTTTTAAAAAATATGGGTTGCTGAGTCTGTTTTCGTCTCGATTTTTGATTTCGATTTAAGTCTACCCTCAGAATCACAAGAGATTAGAATTATCTTACCATTTATGGCTTAAGGAGAAATTTCTCTTTGCATTTTTACTCTGCATTTAAAATAAGTTAATAAGTTTTCAATTAAAATAATACCATTTACTCCAACCATGGTATTAAAATTAATTTGTTTATGATTGCTTAATATTTATTTAGGAAAGACATAAATGAAAAATAAAATGATTTTAGGATTTTCTTAGGTTGGACTGTATGTATTTGAATCATTGCATTACAGAGATACAGATTAAAGTAGTACAGAGGTAATTCATGTAGACACCTAAGATGTTTCATTATAAAATTTACTTTACTAATAATAGATTAAGTGATACTGATAATATTGAGCCCTGGTTACTTGAATAAATAATTTTATTATTATTATTATTTTTAAACAGTTATGAGTAAGACCTTAAACCGCCTCTCTGGTCTAGTGGTTCACACCATCGGGTGTTGATCGGGAGGTCCGGGTTCGATTCCCCACTGGGGCAGAAGTTTTTGTGGCAGGGCTTCTATGCTCGCCCGGCTAGCTACCACCGTCTTACCAAAATTTGACGCCATAATAACAATGTTATAAGCATTGTTGTGTTCCGGCAATCAGAGGTAAGATAGCCAGTTGCTCAGTGGTTGAGGAATACAGTGAAGCTCACTTCCACCTTCGGCCTTATCGTCACTTACCATCAGGTGAGATGAAGGCCAAGAGCTAACCTGTCATTTGTAAAAAAAATACTATCTCTAGTTGTCGCTGTCTTTATATTAATTTATAGAAGATGCGTAGAGACATACTTTAGTGAGTGATAAGTAGTGTTTATATCCATTGTTTTTAACACATCGGAAACTTTTTTCTCAGCCCGTTCCGCGTACGTTAAAGTGACATCAAAATTAAAACACAAAAGTTTTACTCCACTAACAATATATCACGGGTATTATTCTAATACAAATAGACACAGTTGGCAACTCTTCTGAAGAAACAAAGCAAATGACAAATAAAATTAACGCGAACTAGTGGTGGCATTTTAGCAAACAATGTAGAAATACGAAACACGTGGGTGTGTCTGTCCACTTTATTAGAAGAGGATGTAGCTATCGATGGGACGACAGCTCCCTCTATACAAAGTTCTGTTGTTAATGCAGTAAACTTTGCAGTTTATTTGACGGGATACTATCTTCAAGATTGTTATTCGGAAATCTGCATTAATATGTAGACTGGCGAGTCTAGTGGTGATTGGGATTATGTTTACTTGTAGTGAATTTGATACAATGTTTTAAATTCACTACAAGTAAACAAGTAAACAAACCTATATGGTTTTTTCATCGGGTTGGTGCTTATATCAATTATCAATAAAACATATAACAATCCCCATACATTCGTAAAGAAGCTGAAAAAAAAGGTTTCCAAATCGTTTGAAATTCTTAAATTTGAACCAGCTGCTCTACTCTAACCGAAATGTTGCAAATCAATATTGATTTAACGCAACTGTAAAGGTTCGATAGAACCCGAATCGGTGTACAGCTAAGATCTTAAAATAAATAAAACTTAATAAGATAAACACAAAAATATATTCCCAAGAAAAATTATACACATTGACAACTAAAACCAAAAACTCAATCAAATAATACGTCTTCTTAAATAAAAAAATCTACATTACTAAATATGGCAGCCAGCCTGCCAGCTATCCTCTATCCACAACATCCACCACCCCAGCTTGCAGTGCCGGTACTTCATAAACAAACAAATAAAGGCATGCAGAATTTCTTCACACAGGCTCCCAAACCCTAATTAGTAGCCTTCGGGAGAAGTATTGGATAATAGGAGTACGTCGATTAGCGAAAAGAACTGTACAGCAATGTGTAGCTTGCAGGAGCCACAGCTCCAAGCCTTGTGACCAGAAGCTCCATTACCGGAAGACCGTGTCAAATGCGGAGAGCCGTTTGCAATAACGAGCGTTGATTTTGCGGGGCCTTTGTTGCTACGGTGTAGCAAGAAATGTTGGATCGCAGTTTTTACGTGTGCAACGTACCGTGCCGTACATCTTGAGTTATGCACATCACTGTCCACCGAGGATTTTCTTCTGGCTTTACGCAATGTCATGGCCTTAGAATATTTAGGTGTTCGAAAAGACTGAAATCCAATTCATATCCATTACAATTTGCCTAGAGTGTAGAGCAGCAAGTAGAAAAGCTCAACATTGTGGTAAGATTTGACTAAGACCTTCCTTCTCTGAGATGTTAGTGCTCTGTTACGACGCATATTTGCAAACGTCAGGCCAGGAAATAGATCAAAAAAGAATATATCCCTGCTGTAGTAAACGTATTTACTACTTTACCGTCAAGGTATTGTACCACTGGCTCACCGACACACCAAGTGTATTCCACAGTAGCCGTAGTGGTCCGTCAGCTCGTTCCTCCGTCCCGCGCAGTGTGTCCTCCACAGAGTATATCTCTATAGACCCACAGCTGACAGTCACAGATAACAACGACCTCACAATAGACGGCCTACACTTATGTGCGTGAGACAGCGTATTATATCTAGTACTTAGATACAAACACTACACCTGCCACTGAGGAATAGAGGTAAACAATAATTTATATAAACGCACATGACATCATACAAATTTCCTACAATGATTAACGATAATACAGATGATGCAGGCACGATATCGATTTGTTATTCGAAATAACAGAACATCTCACGGCATAGGAAACGGATGTTGTTGCATACAACTTTGTCCGAATGTCTATTTAAAACCCAATAAAACTTTCCAGGCCTTCATACTTTCTGAAATAATATTCTGGAATGAACTAGCTAATCGTAAAGATTTATGTGGATCAAGGCTGCTTAGGTATTTTGAGATTTAGTAATATTTAGTCACTGCATCATCAGAATCTCGTATCACTGGCTCACGTTGTAAGAGCAATTCCAATAGCACAATTAAACGCACACTATTTACTTTTTCCAATTTTGATGGTATGAGAAAAAAGGAAGTGTGTATTGAGCTGTGGATGTTGAGTGACAGAGGAGCATGGAAGAGGGAGACATTTTGTGCTGACGCTTCTTAAAGGAAGAAAAGTGCATGAAGAGGAAGAGAAAGTCTTTTCATTGCATTACCCTAGATGCACTTCTGGTGACAATATAGAGCGATTTTAACTAAGAAGACCCTTTTCAGTTCTACTGCCCGACATAAATTTGATAGTAACTATAGCATAAGAATTAGAGTTAGATTCTTCATTAAAAACACTGAAATGAATTCTTCAATTTGAATTATCTCAATCAATAATAATAAATTTATCAGCTCTTAGTCCGACATCTTTTATCGCCGATACTAATCCCATAACTAGAAAAAGCTCTCATTCTCGTTCAAAAATAAACACACCTGTGCCATAGAAATTAAAATGGTTAAGTTATTAATGGTTAAACCATTTTTTAATTCAACTATTTAAACGGTTCGGTGTATTGATTTTCTCAATTTATGTGAAAGTACTAGAGTAAGTAGATATTTTTGGGGATTGCGTCATAAAAAAACAAAGTCCACTACCTTTTACCAACCAAAACATTGATTAAATAGCAAACAATGAGCCACAAAACTAAAGATAAGCTACGATAACCCCGCAACGGTCTCTTTATAAGAAATAGGGAAACAACAGTCACCCTGATAACCTATAAAAATTTCGCAACTATAGAATGAAAGAGTATCTCACAGTTGACTAAGAGAAACATCACTGTCTATGATTTGTGTGACATTACCATTAACCATTAGGCACCTCAAATTAAGTGAAGATTAATCTTATGACACGATAATTCAAAAAAATCAAAAGTTCAAAATTAAAACCCAGTCCCTTTACAATGTTGTAATTACCAAGCACATTGGAGGTTTGTTGTGTGATTTTAATCAAAATTAACATCAATGAACTACAATATTTACATTATTGACCTATTTATCGCTCCCTCGATTAAACTATAACAAGCAAATTAAATTGCATAATTATCTGTGCCAGCCTAATTTAGCACAATTAATTGATAACGCTACGAAAATGGAAACAATATAATACAAACTGTAATATAATGATTATAATAAAAATATTTTTATCTGTGGGTCAGCTTGAGACCAATCCGGTGACCCACATCATACAAAAGTAAAACAAAATAAGATAAGGCTTAATAATAACGCGGAAATAACTATACCTGAAGAATTTTCTTCGGTAACTGTAGAAGGAATTATTGTAAATCAATAAGTTTATGTGTGTTTTGATAGAAAAGCTATTCAATCAAGGAAACATCATTAATTTAGATAAATAACAATACTCGGCGTAAGCTTCCTATTATGGAAGACACGCAAGTGTTTTTCGGACTTAGGTCAGACACCACCACGGTGACCAAATTAATGGAGATTGGTGGATAGAAAGGATTACACTTGCAGTCGAGACCAACGATGGCTAATGATCTTGGCAACCGCATCTGACATTGTTTCTAAAACATTGAAGACTACAATAGTGCATTCCATGAATACACTTACATTATGTCGTAATTAGATATTTGAAAACTGCATGATTGATATCTATTAAAAGTTATACAGACAATTGTTTTACATTCAAATGGTTAAGCGGATGCATTAATGATCGTTACTACTTTACTAATAAAGGAATATGTATATATTTCTAGAATGTGTCCGGTCAAGCCTCAACGGCCATTACCGCGACCGTCTGTCGCCAACAAAAGCATTGTGAAGATGTAGCATTAGTGTCTTTGTCCACACATCCAAGCACGTGTGATTCGACTACCGAGGAATCCTTTTGTACCATTATTTGCATACCAACTGGTTTCGTCTATACGATATTAATCAAAGGTTTTATTAGTGAACATCAAAGAATAAACACAATGCTAAGATCTCTTATAAGGTACCCTCAATACTATTGTTACTTTTGTCAGAGGTTGATTTATGAGCGGCCACTGTTGTTGGGCCTCTCGGCATTGTGTTGTCAGTTTTTGTTTGGACCTCGCCGACATTGTGTACTACCCCTTCGCTTTGGTCCAGCCGAGCTTTATTCACGTGATCTCACTTTGATGCGTCTAACGTACAATGCCCTGTGACTCAGGGCTGATTTGCTCACGGCATTTGCATAATGCGTGACCGTATTGACTGATTTCTCAAAAGAATCTCGTATGTTACTGTTAAACGCTTTATTTTACTTTACAATGATTCAAAGTTATCTTCACCTTGAATGATCAGAATCATATTAATTCCCTAATAAACTCACAGAAACATCGGAGAGAAATCCAAAAAAAGACCATCGTGTGGAATCCGAAATTCTCATTTTTGTATCCAATTTCTTATAAAAAATGCAATGAAAGCACTTGCCAACAAGATTTAATGCAAAAAACCTTGATGTCAAAACAAATTCGGGTTCCCCACAAGCCTGGCCCTTTGTCCTTCATCAAGTCCTTGACCGTCTATTGTGCAGCCCACAAAGGCGGCTGGGATTGAGCTCTGCTTGTAATTTTCATGCTTCGATCCACGCATTCACGCTTCTCAGTACATCCACTCTCTTCC
The DNA here is from genome assembly GCA_910589355.1 of Parapoynx stratiotata. Classification (NCBI taxonomy): domain Eukaryota; kingdom Metazoa; phylum Arthropoda; class Insecta; order Lepidoptera; family Crambidae; genus Parapoynx; species Parapoynx stratiotata. The sequence goes on from OU342477.1 coordinate 4,010,116, forward strand.
GAATCATTACGTTCTTTACCTTTGTATTTAAGCTCACCGTCTTTCTTGCGAGGTAATACTTCATTGTAAGATCTGTAAGCGCCCGATTCATTATTAGACACCACATTGTGTGCCCCCGTACGTTTCTTATTGGCTCTTAATCTTTTTTTTAACGTATGTTTTGAGTTTGTAATGTTTGCGTCATCAACACTAATGATTGCAACAACCAATACAATAGTTATTGTTGGATTTTTTCTTTATGGAAGGGTCACCGGAATCTACATCGTCATTACATTTAGTTAGATCGACATTTTATTACTATAGTTTGGTAACAATCATGATTTGTGGTCAAATAAATCACACCGGTAGCGATTGTCCTGTTGGTATTATTAAGATTGTTTCTTAAATTAAATTGATTGGCTGTTTATAATATTAATGAAGCAATTTCTCTAACAAGATGAATTTTCCGTCGAGAAGATTGTTCGTATCAAAACTGAAGAAATAAAAGTTTAGTTATAATCTCGAAGATAGCAGAACAGTCGTATGATTGAATACAGCAAACACTATCTTAGCATATAAACGAGCTTATATACAGAGTAAAGGCCAGGTTGTACAGATGTCGATTCAATGGCGTCTCGAAATAATATGACTGGAGTTTCGGAATTCTTCGCATGTTAAAAAATGTTTTGTTTCTAAAAATATATTCCCGAAAGTAATGGTATAATAGCTCAGACAATAAAAAAAGCCTTGAAGTGACTTAAAAATAGAATATAAACTTTTTACTGTACCCAAAATTAAAGCAATAGATTTTCCAATTAATTAAACTTTCAGTGACAACCGAAACTGCGCAGGCACTACCAAAACGCTGCAGTTCCCGCCCAAGTGGAAACAGTTCGTTACATTCTAAATCCGTACACAATCCAGTCATAAAATATGGCTCCAACAATAAAACAGAAGTGGTTCGTTCTACTTCACCACTGGCGAAAGTGCTCCATTCTTAGATAGATGAAGTTTTTATTGCGAGGAACTGCTTAATTTCTTATGTCCGAATACGATAACATTATTTTATTTTTTAAATCCCGAGGCTTATAAATACATTTTGAAATATGGTGTTAGGAATTATAAAAAAGGTAAGATAGACAGCAATAAGTAAGCACAAAGTAAGTAAAAATTGAGCACTAAAATATGATTCTTTATTACGATTAACTTCTAATGTGACTAGATAGTAAACAAATTTTTCCTATAAAATTTTTAAAAATCAAAATCAAATTATTTATTGCATTCCTTATGTACATTATAGTTGACATGGTTTTACTTAGATTGTTTAACACATGGTTTTACACTTGATCTGATTTTGACAAAATTTTATCCAAAATAATGTAATGTAGAATGGGAGTTTTATAAATTTGTACCATTATTCTACAAAGGTACTAAACATTTAATATTTAGTGTCGTATCAAATTTAGTAAAACCACTAAGCGTTATGCCCCCAGTTCCCCAAGCTACATCTATAAGTCGCTGAATGTAAAGAATAATCACATGTAGCTGTCGCCACTAAATCAACCAAGAACAATGTTGTTCAGAACAAAATTACCTTTTTATTATTGTTTTTTATGAATTATCGCCTACATCTGATCTCTTTTTCTTTTATATCCACACCGGTAGCATTCATCATGTTCTGTATTGTTGTTTCAGTCTTTGGTATGTGAGGGAATAAGTCGAGAGATTACTAGATATTAGTCATCGGATTAGCTTTTGTTTCTTGGGAATAGACCATCAAATTGTTATTGGAAGTGAACTAGATTATTATGAAAGCACTGTCGATCAGATTGTAACATAAAGGAAATTGAGATAAAATCACAACCTGAACGATCATGTATTAGTTAATGAAGCAACCTTATAACAGTTTCGTAATCAATAAACTACTGTTAATAGCCAGTAACAGCAAACCGGGATCAATTAAAGCCAACCCACCATTAACAATCGTGAACTGGTCATAACTAAGAAAATCTTGCGCTTCGACGATGTGAATGAGCGTTATAATATTCGCGTCCACAACCAAAATAAACCAAAAGCCGAACGGAAACGGCCGCTATATTATTAGACACGACAATTCTATTATTTTTATTCGTAACACATCTCGGAGATTTGCCCATAAATCTGTGATGGCAGACGCTTCCACCTTTAATAGTATGGAAATGAATATTCCTAGAACAGAGCACTCCCTCTACACCCAATTAGTGACGTTTGTAATTCGTCTAACGATTTTGATTTGAATAATAATCTTTTATTACATTTGTTGTCAATGGAGCTCCTATTCTATTCAGAAATGCTGAGAGCGTCATTTGGCACTCCATTGAGCTTGAAGGAGGAATTTTGTGTGAGTAATAATACCTTGAAAAGGTCACATACCTGGAAAGAGGAAACACGATCAGAAAAAACAATATTACGAGCAAAGGGCGTTTTATAAAATATTCTTCGTTTGAACTCGATGCCAATAAATAGGGAATTTCAAAATTCATTTATGTACCCATTATCTAGCTAATGAGCTTATGATGAAATTTATTAGATTTTTCAGTACTTTTTGTCCCATAATGTCAAGTCAAACGTCGTTTATCAGAGTGCGCAGCAGTTGTTTGACTTTGTATTTCAGCGGTCAACCCATGATGCCATTATGACTGGATACATCTCTCATCTGGACTGCCACGCATTATTTATCAGGAGCACCATTCTGTTCATTGTTTCATAATAAAACATTAATTTTGTCAACGGCCTCCACGGCTGGATGCGGTGTTCTAACATTAGAACTTCCGTTCGTATAGAAACAAAAAGATATTTGATCCTATAATTAAATGCAAGATGGGCATGAGAATAAAACGACACAAGTGTCTGTAGGATTGTGGGATTTGGCACACATGTAAATCTAAGTTTCAGTGGAGATTGTTCTGAAAAAAGTTTTGAGGGGCGTCAGCAAAAAATAATGACTGAACGTGCATTTAAAATGTAGGCAAAAAAGGTCAACAATATGCCTAATCTACAAACCATGTCACAGGCTAAAGGTTACGGAAGGTTGCACAAAAAAATCATCACAAAACAGTTCTGTTTCGGCGAAATCATCCGTAATTCCTGTGACGCTAACTGGAATCTCAGTCTTATCTTCTGGAGATAAAGTTTATTATTTCTTGGCGTCGGAGACACGATCAGAAGCAGCATTGTTCGTACCTTGGGGAGTAGTGACAACAGATTTTTGTTTTTTTTTTCTTATTTCACATGTGGCATCGCAATCCTGCACGATATGTGACACATGTGTCGGTTTTAGGTTACTCCACAATAATGACTGCCTCTTTCTCATATCTTTGGCGTCCATTACATTTGTGTTATAGTTGGTTCATTCCAATTCCTAAGAGGAGAGTCATTGCACTTTTTACTTTGATGTTTCCTATATAACTATTTTTGTAACTCAATATGCTCTTCGACCAGGTGCGTGTTTTCTGTTAGGTATTTACTTTAATGTTTGCGACGGCGAATTTCCATGAACGTCTCAAAGTGGAGATTTAGATATAAAACGCGTGTACTTTAGAGTTATGTTACTACATCGTGTAATACAAAACCGAAGCGCTACTGAAACGTATCTGGTCAATAAATTGAGTCGGCTGTAAATAGAACTATAAAAATTATTTTACGATACACCAGCAAGATACATTAAGACAATGTTACGTTTATTTCACAATGGCCACATTATGGGTTAATTGATTGGTGTACAATGCTCTTTATGCGCCCCTTGTGGGTACAAAGATATTATTGTCTATACACAGCAGACGTCTGCTAATACTTGATCAGAGACAAAATGGCTTTGTAATGTTTACTTGTGAGGCGCCAACCGTAATTCTATACGGTTTTTAATCAGTATCGATTTCGGTGGAATTAAAAGGAATTACTTATGTATTTTTATACAAATTCTAGCGGTTACATTTTTCTACTAAAATCAATTTATAAGTATCTGTTCTATAAAATCAATAACACGAAATTTTTACATACTTGTAAGTCACGCATCACTCCATGTACAGGCTAGCCAAATATTTACCTGCAAGAAGATAAATAAATATTGAGAGACCGTAATTACAATCAATTAGTATTAAAGTACAGTGTACGATGTAATAAAGGTTCTTTAAGATATTTCAATAAGTCTGACAGAAAGCGGTTATCGTAGCTTACAGGCGCTGATAGTGATTTAAAGATTTGCCTAACCTAGGTATATAAAAAAACCTTGTTGGCACCATAGGAGATGAAATCTGTTACCAACATAACACTCTCAATAAACTCTGCCAACTTTACAAACTGGAACAGTACACTAAGAAAAAAATTATTTAGCTAAGATCTTTAGGGCGGAGTGCGGCTCTTTTTTGTTGACTAAGGGGAAGACATGTGCTCCAGATTTGAGCATTAATTACCACTAATAGCACTCTATACCACTTGTGAACACCGTGGACAATCATAAGAACTCAACAATAACAAGTAGTGTTGGCTTATTTCCCACATTTCACAACCTCATTATGCATCCAAAATATTATTCCTTAAAAAAGGAATTCCTTTGAGTTTTGCAGCTTATTTTCATAAGTAAATAAATAAAAATGTAGATTCATAACAAAAGCAAAACTACCAAAAGATAAAATCTTGCGTGATTGGAACCAATAAATAACCACCCACGGTCATTCGACACTATAGAATAACAATAGCAGTTAACAACGTTCTAATAAAATTAATTGAATGAGCCGCGGTGGCTATTGGAAAAAATATTGCAAAAAAAAATATTTCGCTTAGAAATCCGATATTTTTTCTGTTTCGCTCCAGATGCGTTAATGCAGCGCATGTGTTCAGCTTATCTTTCAGTACAATACATCAGAGTGCATGTTCCGATTAGTTGTCTTGCACCGATTGTATTTTTAGAATCCATCTTGCATTTAGAACATAGTAAAATTGATTCGATCGTTTCGTATGAATGTTATATTTCAACTGATTCAAATTTGGATAAAAATAAGTACTTAGAAAAAGTGCGTCTCCTAAGTCGAATGATATTGAAAATTTCAAATTAGATTTCTAGACTATAACTGATACTTAAAATAAAATGGAGGCAAAGAATACCTAAAAACAATCTTCACAACTTAAAATTACAAACTGCTGTATAAATAAAGCACAGTCTTATAAACTTCACATGTCTACAATCCTCCATTGGAACTGATATAAAGTACGGGAGAAGGAATACCAAACCAAAATACTTACAATATTTGGGACGTCTGATTTCGTGCCTCTAATTCTCTTAAAACTGGAAGCAATGTGTCTCATGCTGTCGACGAAGGAGATCATTAAACGGGCCATGGCTCAGACAATAGTTCTAATGACTGTAAAACGAACCGTCACCCGATACCCACTACATTTCGGGAAGAACATAAAATCTTTCGACGACGCAATAAAATGGGGACAAGACTGGGGCAAATAGTTTTGATTGTAAACATTTGGGAAACAATTAAATACAGTTAAGAAGGCACAACTGAGGATCGCTACAGATAATATGTTCATTGCAACTAACCCTATAAAGAGCTTATTTATGTGTAGTTTTCTTTCCTCAATCAGTAGGTATTTGTTATTAACACGATAAAGTAGATATCTCTTATCAAGTAATATTAATATATATTTTTTGAACCTATTTTAACAGCTTGTTAAAGCTAATAAACTATTGTAAGAATACTAAGGACTATTTCATTCATTGCATTATTTTAATCTGCGTGAGATGATGCTTTTTAGATGATGTTATGCCGAGTATGGATATTATTTCACTACCGTTTTTACAGATAATATTGACATTGACGTAAATATGTAATTCCAGTGTATTATTTTCTATTTTATTTTATAAATTAAATTCTAATTAACCTCACCCACGGAAGTCTATTGGCTTTTTGCCTCTTACAAAAACATTTTCTCTTCTATAAAATACAACTATCGCTCGCTCATATTTATAATAAAGACTTTATGAGTTTATGCATCGAACGATACTAAAATTTTCACAGGATGCAGGACTAGACACGTTCTACGAGAGAACAATGTGTTTTCTTAAAGATAATTTTAAACAAGCCATAAATGTAATCTTGGTATCAGTTTTATACTTGCTGTCTTGCAGATGACTCGACAACTACTCTTACTCGTAGTTGCATCTTAAAGTCTTCGCCGTTTCTAGGCGGACTTTTAGACAAGCAATAAAAGGGACTTCTATTGAATGTACTAGTCCATAGTACCCATATACAGTGTAGATGCATCTAAAAAAGTATTTCTTGCTAAGTAGTTACAGTTAGTCACAGTTTGTTTAAGACATCAATTGTCAAAACATTTAACTGCTTTCTGTTTCAGATTTAGATTTTTTACCAAAGAGGTTTCTACAAATTGATATTTGATACTACTAACATAAGCCTATTCAAATAGTAAACAAATGATAAATTTTGTCATCAGTTATGAAACTTTGTGGGTGTTGATTTCTGTTTATTTGAAGCTGGATGTCTGTCAAATGACGGTAGAATTTTGGACAGCCTCACCTGCAGCTGTTTACTGTGTAACTATGTAATTCGTGCTTATCTTGAGCATACTCGTCTTCTCTTTTTTGCAATTTTAAATTCCCATCTATAATGACAATTTATGTTTGCACCCTTTTCTAACAAGTTGAAACTCCGAAGCACCATTAAATATTAAGGTTTCCTCTGAAAAATAAGGAAACTCGAGATTACAACTGTTTGGATCCAAAGACAAACCTTTCTTCGTTTTCAATATCGAAGTCAAATCGCATAAACGACTACACTACCGAGCGCTTCTCAAATTTGAGTAGGAAATACCAAATCCGACAATTGTGCAATATACCAATGATGATGTAAGGTGCCAAATAAAGATTAATATTAATTAAGCTTAATGTCAATTCCAGAACCAACCAGAAGCATTAGCAAATGGAGACCAACCAAACCCCACAAGGAGCACTATGTTACTCAAACACATTGGTGTCTCTATAATTAAAACCAACAGGTACTCCTTGACAGTTGAAGTAAACAAGTCGCCATCACTCGGACGTCTGTTTGTTTGTAAATGAGAAAAATGGGTGGCGGAACAAAACTCGATTGACATATTGCTATGGTATTTAGCCGGGATTGATTTAAAACCAGTTAATTATTACACGTTATTTCTGAACGCTATAGATTTTGATTATAAAGGTTTATTGGAGCAGATGTTTGGAATACGTTATCTGATAATTATTACGTAGCTTCAGCTTCGTGCCTTACGTTCAACCTAGGATTAGAACGTTTTTATATACATCTTGCGGCACTGTGTTGATTTTGTTCACCGAAACTTAGCAATATTGCCCCCTTTGTCTTCAGTGTCCATCAGTAATGAATGCTTTTTTCTTTGCTTGTGCTTGGATTTGGATTCAATTTTATAAACAGTGTCTTAAAATGAAGTGAATTTGTATCTTTTTCATTAATTATGCCCATTTTCTGCAAGAGGTTCGCGAACTCCTAATTTAAAATTCTTCTAACAAAATAATAATATTGCTGTGAACATTCCTCATATACAAATCCTTTCTCACACGTAACCGGAGCACGTGTAAGCATTGTAAAGGTTATAATAGTCTGGCATTTCCTCCGGGGTCAAATGCGCCATGACAATTGCGCAGGAAGCTCTTTGTTTCCTCTATCCAGGGACGGGTTGGATTGGCACGTTCAGATCTGGTATAGTACCATTTACATGGTATAGAAACGAATCAAGGATTCAGGAACTAGTGACGATAGTAATGATGACGGAAATATTGACTAAGCACTAGTTCTGTGCCTACTAACATTTGAAAAGCAATTCGGATACATTCATAGAATTGCTACTAATCTTATTACTGAGGTAGCTTATTAAATGATACTAAGTCATAATTTTGATTTTGTTCATGTCATAAAGGATTTTCTTAAAGAATCTCACAGTTAGTATAATCTATGTTATACCAGGAAGACGATAGTGATGCATTGCCCCAGCAAGTCCATAGTCAGAAACATAGGTTGTGTCTGCATTCATTAGCTTTCACATTAATATATGGAGATTTTCATTTTGGGTACAAAACTAAGATAAATAGTAGGTATAATAATTTATAATTTCTTGACTTCAAATAAGATTAGATTAAGCACCTGTCTCTATTGGTCAATCTTAACCAAAAATATGACACCTAGTGGTAAAAACAGAAAAAGGAAGCTGGTAAGGAATGTTTATTGGAAAGTTGGATTTGAAAAATCCCTTTTCTATATAGCTGTCATTACAAACATTATTTACTTGTACAACATTCTTCTGTACAGAAGCAACAAACTTTCTTCGACAAAGCCACAAAAAACCACCTCTGCAATCCACTTGAGCAAGGACTGCACAATAGCACTTCCTTAGCATTCATTCGGCGCGGTGGCCCTTCCCTAATTGTCCTGTAATTGTACAATAAAACACGTGCTACACCTAAACAGAAGGGTTCTGTCAAACAATGAACAAGGAGAATCGGTAGAGTTTTCTGTCAATCGCTTATCGATGTTGCGTGGTCTAAACATGAGGTGTTAGCGGCAAAAGAATTTGTAACTCAAATATTGCAGTTTTTTGTATTTTGGACGGGTGTTTTTAATGTTATTTAACTATAACAGCAAATTCTTAGAATCATATTTATAAGTACTGACGCTCATATAAAGTGTATTGTCTTAAAAGTGTTATTTGGACTCATAACAATCTCTTCAGTAACATTATAGGCCGATATTCACCATATGGCCTATATTAACTTCAGTATGCCACTGGATTTTAAGGAAAAAAAGAGTAGATATAATATAGGTGTTATAAGATTAAACGAACCTCAGATTCTCATACCTTGCACCATACACCTACAAATCTTTTGTCCCCCTCTTCGCTCAAAGTTTAAAAGAAACGGAAGACTGTTGTCTAAGGGAACGGACAATTTGTACAAAGGGGTCGAACTAAGGGGCTAACTCTATTGTCACGTAAGCAATGAAATTTATTTAGCATAAAAATCGGAATGAATTCATCAAGGGGTGTGACTTTTATTAGCGAGATGGCATTGCCTTGGGTAAAAAACTGATGCGTATTTAGTTTGATGGATTTTTGTTTTGTTCGTATTGTAATAGTTGTAATTAATCATAATATTCTACTTCGCCGGATAAATGTAAGATTGTGTGAATAAGTTGGACATAGCTAGAGTGAACGTGTGAAAGACGAGAATGGAGGAGGAACACACCGCACCGACCCCAAATGAAATTTGGAATTGGTGCAGAGAACCGATGATGACTACTTCTTCGTTGTCTATATAGGCATGTCCCACTGCTGGACGCCAAGGCTGTAACATCCCTTAATAACCCTACACCTATTCATGGCTAGAAGCGATTGCAAAAGCAAACCGGGACCAATGTCTTAACGTGCCTTCTGAATAAACTTTGGTCACCCATCCATTATCCATGGGAAGGGTATTTAATTTCCAAAATTGAGATTCAATTCTTCTAATTACTACTGGTACCAAATTAAGGCTTGCACCTATTTTTTTAAACCTAATATTTTTGTTGAATGAAAATAGCCAAGCCTGTACTCATTGTATATTACATAAGTATTCAAGACAAAATCCAAAATCTTTTATATCTAAGTACAAGTTACTTAGCATTCCCATTACACGTTACTCACAATACGAACAAAGTCGCGTCGCCCAGACGTGTGGGGAATTAATAAAAAAATCGAGGACAACCGTGGGGCGGCAATACTGCCGAATCGGATAAATGCGATGACACAATACTAACAGGATACGTGATCGACCTATTTGATTTTGTTGTGTTACAAAAATTGTCTTGTCAAACGCTGGCTGGTCGAAAATTTTATTCGAAATTCAAAATCTTACAGAAATTTATTAAATGTAGCTGGTTAAAAAAATTAAATAAAAATTAAATAACTGAATTAGTTGCAAATTCATAGATATTTATTTAATGTGCATATAACGTTGTAACATAATTTCATCAGAGCGTGAGTAGTAACAGAGTTAGTAACAGAGTGTGATCGAAATTCAAAATCTTCAACAAAATGTAATAAAATAGAAAGTAACTGATTTAAACCTCTTATTTATATGATGATACGTATACTCCTTCCATCAGAAACACCTAAAATAGAGCTAGGATTTGAATAGCATATATTTTTATGCCAAACGAAAAACTACGAAAAAGTTGATAGAGAGTTCACTCAAATGATGAAGTCAATCTATTAAGCCAGTGGGGGGACAAAAAACAATTGAAAACTAAGCAGTGGTCGAAATTCAAAATCGTCTTCGACATACGTACCTTTTTTAAAATAAATCGATGCGTGTAGGACACACAATTATGTCTTCCGCGTTTATGAGAGAATGGACAGACTACAGACTATCCGTGACAGACTTTTTAGTCTATGAAAATAGAACATACTATAATATGCAGTAAGACATGTCGTACATATTTTGTGTGCCGCAGACCCTGGTTGCACCTTTTGGATGACGATGATGTAGGAATTTTATTTAAAAAAATATTAGGGTTCTTACCTATAAAATTGGTGTTTTTATTGTCTTAGCAATTTGTCCGTAACTATTAAGTTTCAGAACATTCTTATAAAATAATTGCCTCTTTTAAAAATAGACCTTATATTTGAGCTCGTATTATTTAATTTGATAATTTTTTGTAAGTTTAATTGTGTTAAAATTAGACACAAAGACAATTATTTTTAACTGCCTCCCGAATACATCATTTGATTTGCATTAACATAAAAACGATGAATAATTTTTATCAAGCGTGTTCACACACATATTGCTAAAGCTTGTCTAATGATACATGCCAAATATTATTATCTCTGGATTTGTTGTTGTAAAGAAAACTTATAAAATGTTAGTATGTAAAATGCAGACATCCCCAAAATCTCCATAAAAAAGACCAATTTCATAGGTAAGAACCTAATATTTTAAGAAATATATTTCAAGAAAGGCAGCCGTAGCCGTGTTGGGACGGACGGGGCACTACTCGATCGAGAGGGAGACGCGGGTTCTATCCCACCGCCTGTACCACTGAGTTTGAATATCGCTTGCCTCACATACGTGGGGACCTAACATATCTGGCGAAGTGTGGGTCTTTAACACCTCTGCCCACCCCTTCGGGGAAAGTGATTATATGTGTGTTTGTGTTTAAGAAAAATCAAATACCAATATAAATCAGATCGTAAACAACAAAGAACCATGTTAAAGTAACAGCAAACCCGTCGGCTTGTTTTATTAATAGTACAATCTTGTGTCAATAAATTGTAAGACGGCGGTCATAACGTGACACAGTTACTTATTACCACCGCATAAAATTGCCTTTAAACATCAACGTAAACCTAGTAAGTGATCATCGGCATGGCTACTTGGATATATTGCTAAGGAAGAAGTGAAATTAATACTTAAATCTATAAAAATAAGGATTGTATTAAAATTTTTAAAACTTTAAATGCGTTACGTTGTAAATATTGGGTCCTTACCTATGAAATTGGTGTATTTTTCTCTCTTAGTATTTTGTCTGTAACTATTAAGATTCAGAGTATTCCTAAAAAATAATTACATCGTCTAAAAATAGACAATATTTTTGAGCTCTTTTGATTTTTTTTGATAATTTGTTGTAAGTTTAATTGTGGTAAAATTGGACACGGAGACAACTCGTTTAAGTGCCTCCCGAATACATCATCTTATTTGCATTTACTTAAAAACGATTAATAATTTTTTTGAAGTGTGCTATTACACATATTACTAAAACTTGTCTAATGATACATGCCAAATATTATTTTCTTTGAAATTGTCGTTGTGAAGAAAACACAAAAAATGTTAGTATGTAAAATGCAGACATCCCCAAAATCTCCATACAAAACACTAATGTCATAGGTTTGGACCTAATATTACAAAACCTCTGTATAAAACAAAACCAAAAATATTGAAAATCCTAGAATTAGGTGTGTGATGAAAAACGGAGTAAGGAGCTCGGTGACGTAGTGGTTAGTAAACTTTGGTTTTCTTTAAAACAAAGCTACCTTCGGCATGGTCAGGCCTAGGATGGGTGACCAAGAGTTTGTGATCTCGAACTCCGTCGTGCTTAGGAATGCGCGTTAAGCTGTTGGCGCCGGTCGCTATTGCACCGTTTCTACCAACATTGGGCCAGCGTGGTGGTGTTACGGCCCATACTCCTCATTTGTGTTTCTCCATGGGGAAGGCCTGTGCCCAGCAGTGGGACGTGTATAATTGGTCAGAAGTTATCAAATAATACTAAGGCTTTTCAACTAATGTTACTGAACTTTTTATAAGTAATTTAAGCTCATTCAGCCCTTTTCAGCTTTCATAATATTTTTGCAATATTGTTATAAAATTATATCATTTCATATTTCAATTGCACTAGGCCGGGTGATTGACAATAACTTTTTTCTTCTCTGAATATATAAACAACTATCGAATGAAGTTTTGTTAAGTTAATAATATTTATAGCTATAGGTTGTTAATATATATCAGGCTTATGTCTGGATAGGATTAAAAAAGGGTATTTTCTAAACCACAAAAGTTACAGTTGTTTTTAATATGTATCTTGCATTACTAACTATTACATTTAATTTAATGCCGAGGTAGGTATATCTTAAGATATTAGATAAAGGCTTTATTCAAAGATGTCGTGGGAAAAAGCTGTATATTTATACCTAATTATTTTTGCAAATAATAATAGACATGATTTTTACAAATAAGCCAATACGACAAGATCTCAGCCGAAACTTAAACCATTTCTGGGATATACGTTTTGGAGGTAATGATAAAATGTTACGTTGATGATATCATATTTTTGTAGTAATTACTACTATCATCATCATCAAGGGGTTGAAAAAGCGTATGATATACCAATTATTTAGACTTCGATAAAATATTTGATTGATTTCTCATAGCAATGTATCGGGAAATTAGTTCACAACGTTGCCAATAGACGGCGGTAGCACACCTTAAGATCACTAATACCATTTACTACAAAGTTACGAAAAAAACGATAGAATAATATTAAAATATCCTAAAACTAACACTACTACCCAATCTATGTCTATCCACATTGGAATTTAAATTGCTTGAAAAGAAACTAACATAGCAATAGGTTAATAAATGTTAGTATTGATCATTCAAGCATTAGCACCAACCGGGATTCGAGTCAAAAAGAAAATCGTAAGGTTGAGCTAAATAAAGGCAATAAGGCGGTCACTCGTACGCTCATGCTAGTGCGTACGAGTAACAGAGGAGAATCGAAGAGGAAGTCATGATCTGCCGACCCCACCTAAAGTGGGAAAGGGGCCGGAAGAAGGTTCAATATACGAATTCGAAATTTAAAATCGTAAAACATAAGGATTTTATTCAAATATTATGATCCATTAATTCCTATACAGCATCGCCTCTAGCGATGTTTAATCTAAAACAAAGTACAAGCACCCTCATTGTAAAACAGTGTAAGTCATAAATTCGTTAAAACCCACATCTTCAACATTTACGACTGAACCGAAACTTTGTGCCTATTTAGTATTTTTGTTTGGTTAAATAGTAACAATTATTTAATTTTTTAATAACCACTGCGTCCGGTCGGCGAAGGTTTATATTCGATTGGATTTACGACTGTTTGCATTTGCGGCCACTGTTTTATATAAATATTCTGAGACGGCTTCCTGTTGGTTGTAACACGAATAATATTTATTAAAAACAATTGAAACGTGTTCTCCTAGTTAACTATTAATGTTATTCTGTGTTGTAATCTATTTCTGGATTCATGAAGCAAGCAATAGTAAAACAGGATTTTTAAAGGAATTTGCGATAGTGCATCTAATAGCAAGAATAAGTCCCTACACGGAGAGTGAAAGATGACACATAAGCAATTTGCACTTTATATTTTGCAGCAATATTGTATAACTTTATGAATAAAAATTGAAACATCTGAAGTACCCAACTACTAACTCCTCTAATTTTCGTAACCAAATAGGTAGGTAGATATCGGCAGTTACCTAAGAAGTGAACTACCTTAACTAATCGAACTTTTGTATATTTTTTATGGACCTTTAAAGGGCGCAGTATTTAAACTCCCAAATGGACTTCCAAAGACAAGAGAAAAGGCGAATGTGGTAATTTATTCTTAAGATATCTCACTCTTCGACGCCCCGTCGTAATTCTAAGGTCTCGTTAACCAATTGACACATTTTTATTGCTCAAAAAATCTGGTCATTAAATGAAATTTAAGATCGAAATAAACGGACTCACGCGGTTAACACACCGGCAATTTGGACAAATAACAGATGAGAGCGGGTTAATTTACCGGATACTTAATTTAAAAATTTAAGCGATGCAATTCGACTGGTCCATTATAATGCCGGCGATAGTAGGTTGACAACATCGATAAAAAGATGTTTTTTTACAATCGAAGGAAGAAATTTTAATTCATTGACAAGGTTTAAGCGCGGTGTAGTTATTGTGTGAAAAAGTAATATGATGCGGAAAATTTGTAAATTTGAACATAGGTTGTAATACCATTAGATATCTTTTTAAATTGGTTTGAAAATCTCTTACTAAAATTCGTGAAACTATGCAGATACTCATAATATTTGTTTTAATACAATCTTAAATTGCATACCTACTAGCAATTTAAGATTGTATTAAAACAAATATTATATTAAAAGTTTGTTATGTAATAGAAATCTGTCATCAGTCCGTATCAAACACCAATATTTCTTAAATAAAGTAGGTAGTATAAAGTAGTAGTATCTTAAATAACCTTAATTATTTAATAACTGTATGAATGTAAACTTTCGAGGGGACGAAGGCATGTTGCGCCGACCCCAAATAGAATTGGGAACAGGGAAGGTGGTATATTATATCCTATGAATGTGAAACTGTCACAAAAAAGTGAATTTCAATATTCGATCCTATACTCGTATCAGCAATAATACCCATCTATTTTTATTTTTATGTGAATAAAATAATATATTCATAAAACATAGAAGAGTAGCCTCTTCTATGTTTTACCCACTGATCACCACTGATAATTTTTTATTCTTTTAGAATTTTAAAAGTTTAAACTTACGGGCTATACAAAAACCATACAAAATGGAAAAAGTTTATAATGCTTTAGCTAGATAAAGCTACAAACATCAATGAGACCGAAAAAATAACTCACGAAGTACTCGACTACAAACAAAAAAAATACAACAAAACCAGGCGCCTATAATTAGTACAAAAAATGCTTAGGTCAATATCCTGATAACCTTAAGTAGCTATTAAAAAAATGTGTGTAACAAGAAAATTGTTGACGTACCTTATAGCTTAGGGTTTTTCCCGAGGGTTCCTTTTTATTGTACACTTTTTATTAGTAAGAAAATTGTTTCACGCTTTTATGATTTTAATTTAGGTTTTTAATTTAAACATTAAGTCAGTAAGATACATAGATTTTTTAGATTTTTTGTTGGTTTAGATAAGTCAAAAATATCATGGTCATAAAAAAACAGCGGTGTTAACCTATATTTGACCAAATTTTTAAATCCCTATTTAGCAGGGGCGCGTCTTCTACTATGCACCGGGTAATGTACTGTCACG
Source organism: Parapoynx stratiotata (assembly GCA_910589355.1). Taxonomy (NCBI): domain Eukaryota; kingdom Metazoa; phylum Arthropoda; class Insecta; order Lepidoptera; family Crambidae; genus Parapoynx; species Parapoynx stratiotata. The sequence continues at coordinate 4,025,786 of OU342477.1, forward strand.
AATTCACGAACTTGAACGTATGTGCTTTTAAACAAAAAAAAAACCCTTGAAATATTAGCCCTGAAAAGTGCGTGTATTCATGTTCAAACTCCTTAATGTACCTACTTATAATTTGTATAAGTTTAGTGGAACAGGTAAGGATGTAACCGGTGACTTATTGCACGAATAGTGCCCTTCTCCCCGCTCGGATAATAATGAGGCATTACCACATATAAAATACATACAGATATGTAAATAAATATTAAACGACACCCGTAAGATTTAGCTTACTTATTATATAAGCGAGCGATTTCATAGATAATCTCAATTATAATGATAAACTAGATATCATAAGAATATAACTGCTATTTATTACAATCACATGTACAACGGTTTATTAGATAAAACATAGACCTATCTAGTCAGGCAACTTCTACGGATTAATTTGGTACCAGGTAGGAGTTAGCGAGCAAACAGGTATTACGAATTGAATACTATACTTTTTTGGTAGGTAGTGACTAGTACCTATAATAGGCAAAAAACTCCGGGCATTTACCCAACCTAAGGTAACGAACACTTACATTTAAAATGACCTCTTGCTTAGATTAAATGAGATATTGAATATTAACGGAAATCCTTTTACCCAATAAATGCATATAAAGCTCTAATTTATGACTTTATCGGTCACCCATCCGGAGACAACCATAGCAAATGTTGCTTCACTTTTGTAATCGTAACGCGCAAACTTTCGAAAACATATCTCAGACCTGTCGTATTGCATGATAGTCTGTATTGCATCATGCTTACAGTGGCTTCATTAGAAATTAATAGCAAAATAAACTAATAACCGAGATTATTAAATGATACGAATAAAAAAAAATACTTGAATTAAAATTTAATGTTACAATAAAAACTAACGAAAGATGATTTTATTTAAAATTTGTAGGTAAGCGATCAGACACTACACCTGATTTTCTTATAAACTTCAATCAAATTGCCTCTCTGAATATTTATCAAAATGTTTAACTATTTCAAGCGACCGTGCTAATATAAAAATATCACTACAAACTGATATTAATTTACCAAATAAAATGTGCAAATAAAATTAGTTCTAACGGGAGCAAACTCAATCTTGGGAAATATTTTAAGAAAATCAAAAGCAACTTGAAGAAAATAAAAACACTTCTACTACTTGCTAATAATATTAAATAATAATTCTGTACCTTCAGGCGCATTCTCATTGTTCCTCTCGCTTCTTGTGACATCAGAAAAAATCTGCAAGTGACGGAAACGAACGGCGAAACCAAAATACAACAAACTACAAATAAACACGTCCGAGTGTCAAATGACATAGATTCTTTGGCATTATTTCCACAAAACCAATTTAGGTTATAACAGTTCAAACAGTCACTAAAATAAAACACACAAACAAAACACAAACTTAAGAATAAGGAGTCCGCGCAGAATAGTTCGTAACGTACGATCGAAAGCGTTCGAAATGGAACGCGACACACGTGCTACGAGTGCGCGCCGCCGACACACAATGCTGGCTGGCAGATCGAAGCGGGCCGACAATACGCGCGCGCTACAATGACCGCCCCCCGCCCCGCGCGTGCGACAAGGACGCACCGACCTAATGTCACTGCCCTGCGAACAATGCCGTCCTTCGAAGCCCATTTCTTCAAGAACATGAATCAAACCTGAAAATCTAACACCACATCCTAACACTACTCACCATCACCTATCTCCCAGCACCAAAATCTCCATATCTTCTATTCAACGCAGCATTTACAATCAATTGTCTATGCGGAATAACAGCTTTCATCCCGCGGAATCTATACAAAGCCCGTTCTGCCCATCCTTTTCTAGCGAGCAATGTGTGCGTGACCGAGCGCGGTGCTCTCTCCCGCTCGTGCGTATTCTTCGGAGGCTAGACGAGGTTTTGTCTCTCTCTAGGCTCCGCCCAGGCGAGCGTCTCTGAGTGCGCGGCCGGCGCACAGTGTGCGTGCCGCGGTGAATAGCCGGGCATTGTGAAACGATTTTCGCACACCACAATGAGACTCAGGTGGGTGTGAGCTGGATCTATGAGGGCGTTTAAAAAGTCAATACAATCTCTGTTACATTTGTATTTGAGGAGAAAATTTTCTTTCTTTCCACAGCGGTCGGCAACTGGGCGTGTTGTTATGGCATTGTGCGCGAGGCGTGGCTAAGGAAAACGGTCTATTGTGTGACGGGGCGATTGTGCGATTGGCGAGCTATTGTTGAGGACACTGACGTTCTCACAGAACTTGTTGCAATTGTGAAACTTGACCCGAAATTATACAAACGGGCCGGCCTCCCGACACGGTATATGAAAAAATAACGTGACTGAACAGCTGTGCGAATACTCGTGTTATCTACTAATAATAACCGGGGTTCAGACAGGAGATAACAGTACCCTTTCAGGTAACAAGCGGGGTGTTCCATTAAATTTAATTAAAATAAACTTTTCATCGATGCCTAGGTGTTAAGAAGACCCAATTAAGCTTCCATTTACTGGCACTTAGCAGATACGCGATCGTTAATTTTAATGTATAGATAGGTACCTAGCTTTAAAAGTTAATTGTACAAAACATCTACAGTTAACCCCACGTATTTTATCTATTTAGATATATGAGTTACCAATTAAAGAATAATATTGGTACTGAAAGCTGTTTGAATAAATGTCACTCTATAAACATTTTGGAAGATTAATATAGAGCATTTCATCACAGGAAGTCAAAAGAAACCGCTTTTAAAGTTGTTGAGGTTATTTCAAAGCTCCAAAAAGATGCTTTATTATACACGTACAGAAGTTGTACCTACCACGTAAATTACAAAATCAACAACATAGGATTATTTTAACGACGAATACTCATCATGTACCTAACCTAGATACCTGCAGTACGCCACTAGTAATTTATGATATAAATCAAATCAAAATGGACATGTGGTCGACGGTTAATATCATTATTATGTTATATCAGTCATTATCATCAAATGAAGGTAGTCTTATTATACTGTCAAATTTTTTATAGTTAGATCCGTGGTTAGATTTTTATAGGAACATAAAAATTATCGACTTCATCTTCGTCGTTTATATAAATTGTAGGGACTTCTACGGACAAACATAATACTGTCTGAAGCATTACCTTGTTTTATATTTAACGTGTCATTGGTATATTAATCATCTATATTGCCTTTGAAGTTATATAATGTATCTTTAAGAATTACTATAGGTACAGTAAAATCTAATAATACTAATGCATCTTCAATAGCATCTTTAAACTAAGGACAATATGACCCACATTGGAGCGTAGCGCAGGCGTGGAAGAATGTGTGTCTCGGGCACCCCCCCTTCCATCTCCCACGCTGGGGGTATTATCTGGTCCAGAGTGTGAGGCACCCCCTTGTTCCTAGCTTTTATTAGCTATGTTTCGTAAAATCGCTTTTTCTTGTCCTACGTTCGTCGGAATATATCAATAGCATTCCCACTGTTTTCGTTGTAGGTAATACTATACTTTATATCGAATGGTCTAACTTATGCGGGTTTCTTTATTGCTCTGAGAATCATATTATTTGTTATCTGAATATTGATGACTAATACATTAGTCTGAGGTTGTTATGAGAATAAAAGATGTGCAAACAAATTAATGTTTAGCAAAATAATATTAGGACTTTTTATACTGATTTTAATGCAAATTAAACTCAAAATGTTATAATGATTTCATTTGATAGTTTATAGGCGATGTGAAGCAAAATACGATTCCGAGAAGCTTGACATGACTGTGAAAATAATACAAATCCGGCATTCCATTTTAAGATAGATACCTATAATTTCATACATTCTTGAACATTAAATTCTAATACTTTATAGTATAATAGTAAAGTAAAGAGTAAAATAATGGCACTCCATCAAACCTTCAGGTAAATTCGTACGGGCATAAACCCCGGCCACCCCCTAATGAAGATTATCGAAGGAGACGCAACCGATGCGGGGTCGCAATTACTTGATTGGTTTTTGGTGTTTTGTTTGTACACCAAGACGGGGTCTTTACAACTTAGCTCGATATCATCACGGAGTATTTGTGTTGTAGGTAAGTGTTTCGTTGCTGATTACTTATTTAATTAGACGTAATTATTTGCTTTGGAAGTAAATTAGGAATCATATACAAAGCATAACGTCATTTACCTATTTTAAAGATATTAATTGAAATAGCTAGCTTAGGTAAACCTTTCGGTTGTTTTTATTGAGGATTGGCAATTAATCTTAGTTTTTTGCTCTCTAACTTGTGACAAGCAAGTTGCTTATTTATTATTCATTTACAAATAATTACTTACTATCGTTATGTTAATTGTATCTTGTTGTGTTATGTTTGTAAAGTAACAGTAGCAAACCCATTATGTAAACTATTTAAAATTCTTCGAGCCAACATCACATATACTCCTGTTACAATTATTCCAATTAAAGCCACAATGGCAGATTTAACAAAAACCAGTTGAGCTAAAAAACGAAGACCGTAAACAGAAGCGGAAATGCCACAATGAGAGCGGATTAGATTCAAAGCGTATCTTTAAATAGATACCGACGCGCTAAGTGACGCCAATTAGCTGGGCCGAGGTGCCTTCGCTGACGGTGGAACGGGTCTGACAAACGGTAACCACGGTATCCATTTTGTGTGAGCTGACAAGGGCTTTATTGTTTCCTGCAGTCGAGCTTACTAGATTTCTTGCTTCAGTCTCGAATTCTGGGTAAAATTCTAAATATCTTCCGCTTTCGTACGCGGGGGATCTGCGATTTTGTTAGTTGAGATGTAATCGATAATAGTATAATTATCGATATTAACTTTAATTCAGATTTTACAAAAAGTCTACAGTACCAAAAAAATACAATCGTCACCTATTTTAATAATCATTAATAGCTACAACAAAGAATTAATCACAAGCTACAGACCGAAAGAAATTCTTCCGTCCACTAAACGAAACAATCCTTTATTTTTCTACTACATTTTATATTTCAAGGGTTTTATTTTGCGGTAAAAGTCAATATTAACATACGAATACGCAATAGAAAGGAATTTCAAATTGCAACATTGCGCTATTGAACGATTGTCATATAACTTTCATATATGAGTATTTTATGACATTGGGCGCAGTGCACCTTTTGCGTAAGGACTTCATTAATAATTTGCTTAGTATATTGTAGTACTCGACAGGTTTTTAAATTTTTTTTCTAGATACTAATAATTTTATTGTCCAATAAGAATATTGAACATTAATCATTACATTTAAAGATGCTGAGCATGGTTGTGGACGGGCCTAGACTGAGAGAAAGACCAAAGAAACGATGGATTGAATGCGTGAAGAATGATTTGAGAATAAAAGAAGTGGATGCTGAGCTGACAAGTGACAGAGGAGAAGAAGAAGAAGACATGTTGTGCCGACCCCACCTAGAGTGGGAAAAGGGCAAGAAGAGGAAGAAAAATTATTTATCATGGATTTTCATGATTTTTAATTACATGTGGTGCGTGTGGGTTTTGTATTATAAAAAATACAAAAATATTTTTACAATAGTGTCTTGATCTACTTTTCCTTCGTTATAAGAGATCACTCAAGTTTAAATAGGGTTGAATAATCGACAAACCAAAGCGCACAAAATTAAAATGCATTATACCTATTCGGTAAGTATTTTAGGTTATTAAAAGCCGCACATTTTTTATAATTTTCAAATATTCGGCTAACATTTAAAGATTTTTGAACAGAGCTTTGGGAGAAACAGTTTCAAAAAATCTAAATTGATATCGTCATAGTACTATAATGAATGTAGAATCTTGACATTTAGGTACTAAATATGTCAGTATTTACAGAATTTCTTACTATTCTATAAGGATATCAATTTATGTTACTTCTCTATCAACAACACGGCATGTAAATATTGGTAATTAAATCGTCTTACATATTCATCTTAAAACAGCTTCATATTATGATTTACATAGTGGAACTAAAATTTAATAACGGCATAATTATAAAGAGGCTGTCAAAGATCAAAGGGACATCAAATACCTATTTCATATAAGTGCCATGATATCTTCGCCTATTTTAATACAAGCAAACGTTATTAATCTTTGATAAATATTAACGAGGCTCTAGTATCCTTTGCAAAGACAGAATATGGGAAGCAATGTTTGTTTCGAATTGGAATAAAAGAGATTTTATCTAACGTTGCAATTTAGGACTAGGTCGATAACGGAAGATGGAGTTTTCAATTCAGTTTTATTCTTAGGAGCGAAAACATTGTTTACCATAAACACATCCAAAACGCTGTGGTGTATTCAGTGCTTAACGAGAACATTCAAAATAAAAAAATACATATTGAATAATTAAAACCGAAACAATTTAATTCAGGTTTAATTTTACCCACTTAAACATCCGACCATTATGTATATCAATGAACTTTTCAATTGTCTGTTAGTTACAACAACAGTAATAAAGTGCAAAATTTAATAGGCGAGTAACATACACAACACATAGCTGTAACTGCAAGCAAAACTGTAGCCTTGGGTATTCATCAAAATTCCGTGTGTAAGTTGCGGGTAGTCACAACACCGGGTAGGGTGTATCAAACCCTTTATTAACTAAAGGGGTACATTACACCCGTGAGATACAACAATCTCAAAGTTTCGTCAAATTATAATTAAAATGTGTGGAGTGATTCACGTTCGGGTTCTCTGTGAGTTTGGTTCGGTGTGATTTGAGGCAAAATTTGTGGTTAGGTGTAGCTGTGTTTGTGATAGGTTTTGTTCAGAAACGCGTAAAGTTAATACTATGTTTGGCAAATGTGAAGTTCTACTTTGCAATGATAATAAGTAGGGTTGTGAACGTACTTGGGCATCTACTAAATTCTGGCGATCATTGCCAATCGCATACTACTAAATATATACTTCTTGCCACCCCTTCGCGGTATCTTACTTTATCGACAGATTATTTAAAACTATTGGGGTTGACGCTGTACAGCCATAATCTACGCTGCATTCAGATTTAACCGATTCATTCGATATATTCTTCAGTGTTCACAAGAGTTTTATTTGCTATCCAAAAATGTGAGGAAGATTTATTTTCTATAAACGACACCTAACGTGAAATATGCACCATTACGCTAATGTACCTACTTAGTTATCAATGAGATCGTAAAGTTTAAGATAGAAGTATTAAGATTATCATAGGTTGTGCGATAACCTTAATTAAAACGTGCGCTTATGTAAGCGATAAAATCTTAAATTTCTCACGACCCCTGAAACTTTGTTAATAAGAACGTTTTAAGATATTTTTACATTGGAAAGTAGAGACATAAACGGTAACTCAGCCAAATGGAACCATTAGAGGAACTAATCTTCATTTGTACCGACCGGTAGCTCCCCCACAATATTTTGCCCTTATTTCACTAATACACGTGATGTCCGTTTCACTTAGTGTTTTTAAACGACGCTTTTACGGAAAAAATAAGCTGCCATTTCCATTTGGGGCACTTAAGTGAGGAGCGATTTTTTAAAAAGAATTTATTACCGGTTCAAGTCTGTTTCTAATGTGTCTCGGGATTTTTAAATATCGGTTCTTTGCTTTTGCTCGAATAGATTTTGATCGTTAGATTTAATGTTATTTAGACATTTTATTAGGTTGCTCGTCCTTAAATTTTTTCTAAGAATTTATTTTTCTAACAACCTATTAATATAACTTTACTTCCAAGGCTTGCGTCTTCTGTATAGCAAACAATTTCTTAACAATGATGGTCATTTACAAACTACCAAAATTTTCATATAAAACTATTAAAAATATGTCTTGCAAAAATTTAAAACTTACCACTGGGCGTCACGTCTACAGGTGACGACAATAGGGCATTGTGCGGTGGGCGTGGCCCATTGTGTCGGCCAGCCAACCAGAGCCCGCGATTCAACAATAGCTCACCGAATGGAATGCGATCTATTGTCGGATGTGAGTCGTGTTCTAATTTTGAATGTTGTAAAATTCGTATATCACACACACATGCAACTACGGTAGAGTACTGGTAATGGCGGATAATTTCTAAATTAAATGTTTTTGTTAATAATAAGAAATAAATATTGATTTCATAAGTCAACATCTGTAGAATTTTAAACTCTGCTGTATAGATGTGTACGTAACTATTTATCTGTCAGATAAGCTTAGTCAAGGCAACATTAAGTCCCTTTTTTTTTTTTTTATTCGGTGGTAAAATGTTTTATACATACCCTAGAGGGATTAGCAGCCCCTCCGGGGTTATGTGGGATTCCTCCGCCCTGCGGACTGTCAAAGCGACAGTCGGGAGAGCGGCCCTACCCACTAAACGTCCACCGGCGCGCACTCGGTTCGCCAAGATCGCTGCCACACGCGGAACTAGGTATGCGTGCGCATGGGGCGATATTTGGCGGGCGATCGAACCGATCCACTCTCACCCCCTTTTTACGGGGGGGTGTTGCGCGACTTCAGCTCCCTGGGGCTGTGAAATCGGGTGACGGGGCTGTATCCCTGAACACCCGAGCCCCCGGCTATAGCTGCGCTTGCACACCATAGAGGCGCGCTCGGCGCCTGAGCCTTCTCCGACGGAGAGGATCCGCGCTGGGGCTGGACTCCCGCGCTCTCTCCGCTCTCTCTTTGCCGGCCATGGCGGTGTCGCAGAAGACCGTGAACGCCTCCCACGCCGCTGGATCGCCGACTATGGCCCGTATTACTGCCGGCAGCGAGAGGTCCGCGCCGACCTGTGCCACGAGAGTCCGACGTTCAGACTCCCAGGCCGGGCAGGACTCCAGCACGTGCTGGGCAGTGTCCTCCACGTGTCCGCATTCGTGGCATCGCGGGGTCGCCTCTCTTCCGATCCGGTGCAAGTACTTACCGAACGCACCATGTCCCGTAAGTACCTGCACCAGATGGTAACACAGATGGCCGTGTTTGCGGCCCAGCCACTCTTTCAAGCTCGGTGCGAGTCCCGCTAGTGTCCACACCCCTTGGGTTGGCACCTCCAGCCTCTGTCGCCACGCCCTCATAACTTCCCGCTGGGCGCGAGTTCGCCAGCGCTCCACCATCTCTGGCGCAGGACGCACTCCCTCACGTCGGTATGTCACGCCGCGCCAGTAAACCTCCGACAGCGCACGCGCGTCGAGGTCCCAGGGCGGGGTCCCGGCGAGAACGCACGCGGCCTCATACGACACGGTGCAGTATCCGCGTATGGCCCTGACAGCCATGACTCGCTGCGATCGACGCAGCATAGCCGCGGATCGCGGTGTCAGGTCCTCCGCCCACACCGGCGCGCCATACAAGGCCATTGACCTCACCACCCCGGTAAACAGGTGGCGGCACGACACACCCGGTCCTCCAACGTTGGGGAGCAGCCTCGCGAGCGCTCCAGCGGTCCGGGACAACTTCGTGCAGAGGCGACTGAAGTGCTCGGTGAAACTCCAGCGGGAGTCGAGCACCAAACCCAAGTAGCGCATGTGTGCGCTGATCTCGACTCGCACACCGTTGACGATGATGTGCGAGTCTGACGGCGGTCTTCGCCGAGGCCCGTGGAAGAATATGGCCTCGGTCTTCTGCGCGGACACCCTCAATCCCAGACTCTCGATTCTGCGGATGACGCTGTTGACACTGACCGTGGCTAAGCGAGCGGCATCCGCAAATACGACGTCGGAAGCCAGCAACAGGGTGTCGTCTGCATAGCAGACGACGCGTACGCCCGTGAGGTTGGCCCCGCGCACGGCGTAATTGTACCCGATGTTCCACAGGGTAGGTCCGAGGACAGAGCCCTGTGGGACACCGCACGCCATGCTGCGGGTGATCAAGTGCCCGTCCCTATCAACGCACTCGATCCGCCGCCCGCGCAAATAGTTTCCAAAACATTAAGTCCCTCCCTTAACCGCATAAATAACCCATTATTCTCTCTAATAACAAATTAGGATACAACTCGACTCATAAAATTTAAAGATATGAAAATTTTGACCGCCATTTACATACCTACCAGGTAATATTTCCCACCGTTCCCTGGGAACGTTAGGAAGATCTCTATTAATGTCTTATTGAATTAAGTAAGTAGCTTTTATAATTTCGCAGAAAAAACTATTAATTTGAGTAGTTAACATGTTTTAGTACTTACTTTTAATTATTAAAATGTATTTATGATAAATACGAATGTGATAGTAACTTTTGCCAATTTAAATTTAAAAAGTACAAGAGCGTCTCGGGCCTCGCTCAGTGTAGGGTTCCGTAGGTTCCCTTCTGTCACTTTATCTTAAATAAATAAATAAATATCTTCAAACATTCACACCTATCAACTAGCCCCATTTTAAGCAACTAATGCTGCTTGTGTTACGGACACTAGATGACGGATAAATATATTTAATAGATATACATATAAATATCCTGAATATATATAAATATATATAAAAATCCAAGACTGGAGAACAAATGCTTAAAAATTCATCACCCAAACATTTGCCCCCACCGGGGATCGAACCCGGAACCTTTCGAGATGGCGACGCCTTGAGACCGGCATTCAGACCACTCGGCCACGGAGGTCGTCAAAACTAATCATACTAGACGGTTTATGTCCTACTTTGTGTTTTCGGTGGAATATTTGATTTTCATAACTGTTTTTTAAATTGAAAGAAAATACGTTTCGTATTATAAAATAGAAAACTAAGATAAGAAAAATGCTTTCATATACGGTTGAATTACAATTATTTTGTAGAATATTTCAAAAACTGTTCTACAATTCGGAATTTCAAAAATAGAATACACTGACAACAATAAATAAAACAATTGAAAATTTAGTTTCTTTTAGTTTTTAACCAATTACTTGCTTTATTTAGCACATGATAGAGATCATTATCAAATAAAAAGAAACAGACTCGTTGTGCCAATCCACTGAACTTTTTGCATACATTCTTTCAAATAAACACACGAAAAAAACTATGGAACAAAACTAACCCTACCACATTGTAATAAAGGCTACAAAACGATGTCACTTGACACCCATCAAAACATTCTCAGGCCATTTACAAGATGAGAAAAAGTCGCTACTGTTTTTTTAATATCATTACTAATTTTGATTGGTTATAGCTAATTTGAAATTTTATCTCAGAAAGTATAATGTTACCTATTAATAAAATAGGGAACCCTGGAATATTTTAATTATGTAGGTACTTTTTTGTAGGATAATCTGATTGACTGGGAATCTTTTTTAGACTTGTATGGTAAGAGGAACTCGGTAGCGTAATGGTGTGAACGTTTTCGATATTAAAAGTTAAGCACCCGTATCTATGGTTGGGCCCGGGATGGGTGACCAAATTTTATAGTTTTCATTTCTTCCTTGTTTAGGTAAGGCCCTACTTACCACTGGGCCGAACTATAAATATTTGGTGTTTTGTCAGCATTCCAAGATACGAAAATGGCTTTGTGTTTAATATCGAAAAACAATGTAGGTACGAACCACGGCACTCAGGCGAAGATTAAATCAAGACCTCATGAAGAGTACCAGTGTATTTATAATGGTACAGTTCTACTAACATAGTTGTCGTTACCCTATATTATAATTATGTCTGAAAATGATGTTTCCTAAAGATTAATAAACTTAGTTTGCCGCATCGCTACAGTTGGAACAAGCTGTAGGAACGCACACCACGTAAAATTTTAAAAGCCACCAACCAATAATAGAGACATCCCCCTCCCCGTTGCAACACTGGTAACTACAACGCGACGGGGGCAATGTAATGGAATGATAAAGCTCTTTCGTGAGTGGACAACATCCGTGAAGGTTGCTAGCTTTTCCTTTGCGGATTACATCGACTCAATTTGTATTGGAGCAAAGGCGATTTTAGCTTAATTTGTTTTAAGAAAATTTTGTACTCCCTAGTCTTGTGGTATAACTTATATGTGGGGCCTCCATACCCCCCTTTCCCCCCAAGCCAACGTCTTGGAAATGCTTAGTCTTGCTTCTATACACATTTTGTTTGCCTTTTATTCTCCCTCCCTTTCATGTTAGAATGTACCTGTTTCATTTTGTTGAAAAGGTATTTTTATTGTTCGCTGTCTTTGGCACGTTTTATGAGGACTAAGGGAATTAAGCAGGGATGTATTCAGGGAGGAATATAATAGAAGACATTTTCGCATTTTGTTTTATTTAAAGATCTGTAGCTGGGGTACGTTTTCATGGTGTCACTATTTCCAGAGGTTCTGAGTTGGAATCCCAGTGGGGGCAAGTGGGTGCTAAAAGCATTTAATTTGATTTTTCTTAATTTCAAAGGTAAACTCTATACTTTATGCAAACTTGTTTATGGAATAGTAGCAAACTGTAAATTAATGTAATATTGGATTACTTGGTAGTAATTAGTAGTTTTTTATGTAAGTAATTGTCATACAGAAATTAAAATACAAGCATAATACACGTCTGCCTACCCCTTCGGTGATTTAGACTTATTGTGAACTGTCTTGAAAAAAATTTGTCATAGTTTTGTTAGTGTTCATTAATAATGTGTCGAACCTGTAATATTGATAAAATATGCCGTAACAAAACTAAACATGAAATAAGGTTTAGTAATTTTAAAGTGACTTAACGTTATTATTGAGATATCGTCGATGTAATTACAAGTTCATCCCCTTTGCCCGAGGGCCCCCATGTTTATTAATTCGGTGATCATTAATGTATATTTAGAGTATAATACCTACTCGCTAGGGACGAGGGGTCGTTGATAATGATTATCTTAAATTTTACAGTCTACGGTCACTTGAACATACACGCACAAAAATACACAGTCTTTATGAACAAATATACAAATTTATAAATTTGTTTTGACAATTTTTTGAGAAAAAAATAAATTGTGGTTTAAACAGTATTGGCCACAATACACAAAATATACATAAAAATAAATTATAAATTCAAAAAAGTTTATTCAATTTAGATGCGTCTTAACATTTGCATGACTATGGACGTCAAAAGCATTTTACAAAATTTCGTGAAAGCGATAAAGTAGGTACGCCATCCGTTCACAAAACTACCAGGAGGCCTTGTTCTGAGAAGAACGGGCAAGAAACTCAGCAAGTTTCTATCCTAAATAACACTAGAGATTATCAGGAATATTACAGTGTTCCCGGTACATGACCGTTGGAAGTCAAACCTCTTTTTAAAGACATATTGTCTGTTTTCGATTTATTTTTGAATAAGTTTTTGTTTTGTGTTTGTTTTTTAATCTAATGTCTAATGTAATTACTGTAAAAATATTAAAAGTTGTGACGTGGTGGATTTCTATGTTAAAAAAACCCGGAGATGATGACACTTCTTGTAAATTAAAGCTAAATAACACAAATCACTGAACACAAACCTTCAAGAACATTTTAAAAGGTAGAGCTCCTTACAATAGTGCCTTGGTAAAGTTAATTAATTATTTGAAAATTTACTGTTATAGTTCATTACTGTATTATATTATAATTTTATTACAACAGCTATAACAATTTGTATATCATCATACACCTATGAAATTGGTGTATTTTTCTCTATTATTATTTTGTCTGTAACTATTAAGATTCAGAGTATTCCTAAAAAATAATTACCTCGTCTAAAAAAAGACTATATTTTTTAAACTCTTTTGATTTGTTTTGATAATTTGTTGTAAGTTTAATTGTGTTAAAATTGGACACGGAGACAACTCTTTTTAAGTGCCTCCCGAATACATCATTTTATTTGCATTCACTTAAAAACGATAAATATTTTTTATGAAGTGTGATATTACACATATTACTAAAGCTTGTCTAATGATAGATGCCAAATATTATTTATTATCTTTGGATTTGTCGTTGTGAAGAAAACTCAAAAAATTTTAGTATGGAAAATGCAGAATTCCCCAAAATCTCCATACAAAACACCAATTTCATAGGTAAGGACCTAGTATTTAGGCGTCGAGACCGCTCCAGACGCTGACTCTGATAGGAATGAAAAACCAAAAACAATTATAAAGGAGATTTGCTTAATTTAAAAACAGAAACATAGAGAAAATTCCCAGAGAAGAGCGCTATAAGAGCAAAGAGTCGCTAATACTGATATAGCGCCTTGTTACGAAGTTATACGTAGTCGAAATTGGTTTTTATTTAATTTCTTATAACGTATCCAGCGATATGTGGGTTTTAATATCTCTGCGTTCGGGAATTTAGGCGTAATGAATAATGATGTTATGTTATTATTTTCATAAACATAATTTACTTAAATAATTTCCATTTCAGAGATTTTAAACATTATATTATTATTTACTATTACACGGTTAAATGCTGAAGGATATAAAAAAGTAACTCATAGTAAACAGTACATCGGATTATAATTATAATACCTACTGATAATATTTCCTTCATGATTTTCAACTGTAAAATACTCATAAAGTTGAAAATAATTAATGAAATTTGACAGTTTGTGTTAGTGTAATGACTTAACCACCGCCTGACGCTTACGCAGCGAAATAAATAATTAATTATTATGCGCTGTTTAAAAATACTTATGACTATAATTTTTACGAATTCCACTAGTTTGTAGTGACCTGTTCAGTTAATAATCTTTTCAACATACAACACGTGTGTCAATAAAATAGTTTTTGCAATTTTTAATTACTAAATTAGTATTCAAATTGTTGAAGAAAAAAAATGGTGACTTAATTAATTATATGCGAAATCTGCTATTTGCAGACGACGAATGAGATTTGCGTTCGTCATAAAGATCGGTCTTTATTATTTTATAGAGACGCCCACTGCTGGGCAAAGGCCTCCCCCAAGAATTTCCATAAAACTGTTTTTCCAGCTTGGTGAGGTAGTAAAGAAAAATGGACCAATTAACTAAATTATACGAAAACTAAACGAGAAAAATAGACCAATGGAATTGCTCCGTTTCAACCGACTCGCAAATTGCATAGCTCTAGTGGAAGGAAAAACAGCTGATTCGCCAGATCGTCTCTTCACTTATAAGATAGTCAAGGTCAGGACGCTTCACACGTTGCTACAACGCTTGTGTTAATTTTCCCCACAGAATAAAGTGGTGAATTCATAGATGTGCTTTTGACCAAAAAAATCTTCAGGCAAACCACTTTTCCTATTTAGAGTACCTAGTGATAATGATGTGGTGAAAAAGATTTTTTCTCAATTTTCATACAATATAAATATGTTATAGTTGGAATACGTATACCTACCTATCAATTATGTTCTTATAAAATTCGTAGTATTTTGTAAATGGAGCTAGTTGATAGGTGTAAATGTCTGAGGATATATTTTTTAATCAGCAAAATTAACATTGACAATATACGTACTTGAGGCAACTGTGTATCTATTGTGTAATAATAATTAATAATAATAATTAATAATAATAATATCCTCAGACATTCACACCTATCAACTAGCCCCATAAATAACCCAATTGTCCCAATTGTCCCAATTGCCCAACTGTTTAATAATTCTAAATAAATGACTTAAAATTATAAAGAAAGTAATTAATTTTGCTCAAAGTATACTTTTATTTGCTTAACAAAATGTTTAGAATAATTACTATTTCTTAGACAAACAGCATTGCTTGCTATTGCTATCGGGTAAATCTTAAATATTATTATATTATTATATTAACATTTCCTTTCCATTGACATATATTTAGGCAAATGTCAGAGGTAACGGTTCTAACCTTCGATTAATTCAATTGATACAGTTTAGTTAATTTGGTTCGATAATTAATTTATTATTAATTTCTTGTCTTCTGCTTTATAGATCTACTAATTAACAAAAAAAATCTCCAAATGATAATTTAATTATATGTGATCGATGACAATCAATTATAAGAATATTTTACTGTCTACGAATTAAAATCAAGGGAACTTCCTATTTTCATATATTAACCTAATTTTAAATGGTCACGGAAAATCTATAACAAATCTCTATAAAGTAAATTCTATAATGTCCAATATCGTAAACCTACCTATTTTAGATGTCCTATTTAGATTTAGGTAGTGGTAGCCGAGTTGCGACAGACGGGGCACTACTCGATCGAGAAGCCGCGCGAAACGCAGGTTCGATCCCACCGCCTGTACCACTGAGTTTGAATAAAACTTATTACTGTATATTGTGAATATTGCTAGCCGCACATAGTGTACAATGCATGGCAACAGGCTCGCCACCTGTTACATGGGGACTTTGCCCACCCCTTCGGGGAAGCAGGAAGCGCCTTTGCCTACCCCTTCGGGGAAAAAGGCGAGATGATATGTTTGTTTAGATTTCCTATTTTGAATTATACAGGTCTACCGACTACTGCCTGATGCCAGCGAAGTGGTGGCCTCGATCGCGCTAAATAGGAATGTTCCATACTCTCGTTCCGTCGTCTCGCCTCGTGGTGTGTGAATGGGCCATAAGTTTTTCGACTTTGATTTCCTCGACATAATACGTTCTAATTTAGGGCGATCTCTGGTTCCGATTATTGATAAACCAACAGACCGTTAGTTGCTTTTCACCCGCTCCTACTTTTGTCATCAGTTTTCCCTATTTAGTTGTAATCTATAAACATAAATAAATATCTTCAGCTATTCAGACCTATCAACTAGCCCCGTTTTAGGCAACTAATGCTGCTTGTGTTACGGACACTAGATGACGGATAAATATATTTAATAGATAAATACGACTACCTACATATAAATATCCTGATTAAAAGCTTAAATTCGCATTGAGCATGTAACGAGAAGAGTTATGAATATGAGAGTGGATGGTAATGCAGGGAGAGGAAGACCAAAGAAGAGATGGATAGATTGTGTGAATGAGGACATGGCTAGAATGGGAGTGAATGTTGATATGGCGAGTGAGTGGAGGAGAAAGACTCGTTGCGCCGACCCCAAATGAAATTGGGAAAAGGGCAGGATAATGATGAAAAGCTTAAATTCGATTTGCCTTAGATTTCATCTGGTAATGAGACATTTTCTGCGATTTAATATAAAACAAGATGTAGGTATAACAGACACACCCTCGACTCAGGTGAAATAAAAACATACCAGACCGGGAACATCATAACTTTCCTAGACATTGCTCAGTTATAGGAGCTGCGTAGGGCCTTACGTAGGTCGCAATAGATCTTATAAGGTCGCAGCGAAGCAACACAACACAAGAATAATAATAATAGCCACTTCCAAAGGTCTTTCTGTCTACTAAGCAGGGACTTAAGTACAAAGGAATTTTGCTCTACGTGTCTCCACACATCTAATACCTAAACGTTGAGCACACTACAAATGGGCAGAATGCATCAGTGGTTCAGAAAAAAACCAAATAACCACACAGTGGGGGTCGTGGGGGCCCAAAAAGTAAAAAGTGGAAGCAAGAAGCGAAGGAAAGAGCAGCTAGCCTTTGTGTGATCCTACCACCCGATCCAGTAGCGTCAACAACACAGGAGATGTACTTTTAACTTAAAATTGGGTCCTTACCTATGAAATTGGTGTTTTTATTCTGTCTTAGCAATTTGTCAGTAACTATTAAGTTTCAGAACATTCTTATAAAATAATTGCCTCTTCTAAAAATAAACCATATATTTGAGCTCGTATTATTTAATTTGATAATTTTTTGTATGTTTAATTGTGTTAAAATTAGACACAAAGACAATTATTTTTAACTGCCTCCCGAATACATCATTTGATTTGCATTAATATAAAAAAAATGAATAATTTTTATCAAGCGTGTTCACACACATATTGCTAAAGCTTGTCTAATGATACATGCCAAATATTATTATCTCTGGATTTGTCGTTGTGACGAAAACTGATAAAATGTTAGTATGTAAAATGCAGACATCCCCAAAATCTCCATACAAAACACCAATTTCATAGGTAAGGACCTAATGTATTTTATGTACTCTGATGTGTTTTCTGGTTATTAAAATTTGTATAGTTATAATTATTAATATGAGGATTATTATGTGGGATATAAAATTAACATTTTATGTCGAATTCTTTGACATTTCGACGTTTTTGATGTTCTGATGGGCCATAGCGCATTGGCCCAATGCCTCTTGGAAGGCTTTTAATAGATGAGATCACAGACTTTGTGTGTTTGTTCCTTTGCGCGACAAAATCTGCAGCTTGCAGTGCTCGTTGAGGGTTCTAATCAGTATTTCAGTTGAGTTCTGCCAAGTTTAAGTACATCCTTAGAATTTACTGATAAATCCACTAATGAGTTTTACAGTGTCTTTGGCCTGGGGTAATCTACCAGTGCCTTGTCGTCTGTTTGAGGCCCCCGGCCCTTAAGGCACTCCAAGCGCGACCAATGCCACAGAATGGTTACGGCCCATACTCCTCATTTCGCCATGAGGAAGGCCTTTGCCCAGAAGTGGGACGTATATAGGCTGAAAACGATGCAGTGATATACAAACGAAGCCACATTACCACGATTGACTTATGACAACAACGTGTCGTTTTTTTTTTTACATATGATAGGTAAGCTCTTGGCCTTCATCTCACCTGATGGTAAGTGACGATAAGGCTGAAGATGGAAGCGAGCCACACCTGTAATCCTCAACAACTGAGGACTCAACAACAACTGTCGTTGTTGTCACAGTCGATCGTGGTAATTTTTTTTTGCTGTCCGTACTAAGGAGGCACAACTTCGTACAGCTTGCAGTGGGGAGGGGAATTAAGAGACACTTTCTGCTGATTCATAAAGGAATGCGTAGCGCTCTGGTGTACATTTACGAGCCGTGAACATTGTACGTAATGTAACGTCTTGTTAACTTGAACGAATAATTATGTTACACTAAATTGTCTAAATAAACACACGTAAAACTGTCTCAGTATTATTTTTGGGTGATCTATTTTTAAGTATCGCAAAATATATGGTAACTCGAAAACATATTATTTTAAATTATTTTCCACCGGGTCCATTTATGTATGTTTCGCGGATATTAGGTAAAAATGTACATAAACTTTCTGAGTAGTTACTTACTCATTGACTTTACAGAAATAGTTTGCACATCAATGTAAAATTTTATGATTTTTTCTTTCTCTTACTGTAAAATGTATAGTATTCTTCTTATATTGTTAAGAACTTTAAATTTTTTTATGGACTACAGTTAACCCCTTTACCAATTTACTGGCATTTATACACTTTGTGAAAAATTCATCACTATTTTCTCCGTGTTTTCTTCTCTCTTATACTCTTACAAACAGTTTAATTTGGGCTAAACATTATACCACATTACAAATCTAGATTGAGCTTACATTCATCTGATAATATCTAAACAGAGTCAGACCGATCTCCATCTCACTCGCTCATTTATATAAGTTCGTACTACGAGCTCACAAAGCCGTTATGAATGAAACAAAAGTGTTCCAAATGATCGCAAATGTCCTGCGCACACACATCCAGAACAGAAATAACAACTGACATATATTCCCGCTATTTCATTACAGTGTGAATTGGGGTACTCAGTATCACGTATTAAAGCTATCAAAAGAGTACTACTTTTAAATTAAGAACATAATTATTGACATCAAAATGGTTTTCTTAGGATATATTATTTTTTCGTTATTTTTTAAGTTTTAAACCTCCTTGGAATGAACGTCTAATGTGAGATATCATATTGAAACAGAAATTTGAAGTTAGTATTAAAACCTTCATAGAATAAAATTCTAGACCAATTAGTTACTAAATATTTTGCGTACCTATATTTTAAGTTCGACCTCTAGCAGTAGAAAATTATCGGAATTTTCCTTTCACTTAACACAGATTTTAATACATTTCTTTCTACCGACTTTGATTTAATTTCTATAAGGTAAAGATATCTTCGCGTTACAATTTTATTAAAAGCCTATGGATAACATTAATATAATATCCATTTTTTCTTTATCAAAGATCTTTCATATGTGCGCGGAATATTTTCAACTAATAGTTGCTTATTATTTTAAATTTCTTAAAATACAGCTGTTACTGTTACGTACATTGGTATGTCTAATTAGTAAATTATGCAAAAATTTTTGGAACAAACAAAATACAGTGGCAATAACACATAATTATGCTATTATCAATAATATTTATTAGATATTTTCAAGAAAATAAAAAATCAACGGTCACTAGTGGAATTTATTAAAATTATTGCTTTAAACTTCTCAAATATGATTCGGAATATAAATCGTGTTTAAATGATGTAATTTTAACAGAATTGTCTAGAAATTATTCATTATTTTTACAATTATTTGTAGGGTTGCCAAAAATGGGTTTTGAAATGATTCTTTCTGAGCTGGTGATGAGTTGTGGTGAAAATACCACAACAGAGCTAGGTACTCACGTCTTCCGTGAATAGTGTTTCTTCGCATAAACAATATTTCTATTCATTTAGATATCTATACAATTTAATATCACCTAGTACTAATTCATTTGCAAGCAAAATCAATGTTATCTTTCAGACAATAAAGTTCGTTTGAGTTTGCATTTCTATAACGTGCCAGTCACATTCAGTCGTGGTCCAGAACTCCGTCACATAAAAAAGTATTTTTACCAAAAATTTATTCGTTTAAACTCAAAAGTAGTATTCGATACACCTTTGCGCTTGCGCATATTATAATAATTTACGGCCAATTAGGTGCGCGTTTAGTTATTACGTGGCGGTGTCGTGTTTAATGACCTATGTATGTCATTAAACATACGAGTAGGTTGCCACCGTCGGTTTTTATTGGGAAGAACATAATAAAATTGTCTCAAAATAGGTATGAATGCATAAATACATAATTTCAACATGCACAAGATAAATAACATAATCGTGTAAAATTAAAACCTAAAAATATGTTTTTATATTGGTGACGTGGCGACATCCAGTCTGGTTGGCATAACGTGTCAGAATTTTATTGTCTTACTTAAATGTCAGATATCATCATAATAATAATAAATATATGTTTTGGAAAATTATAATAAAATTGACCCTACACCAATAAGAATCCTTGTAGTGGCCTGGTGAAAAATCCGCCCAATTACCTGCGAACAGTCATATTACGTGGGTGGCTTCTATGCACAATCCACGTGTGGGGATATCACGAATTTACCAGAGAAATCCCAACATCCCTGGAGAATTTCTTCATCTGAAACTGAGTCGTTCCCACTGTAGAGGTCGTTTTGTTGTAGCCATGATAAGGCGCTCGGTGAGACTCACAAAAAGGTTTTAAAAAACTATGGTTTTTTATTTTAGTTTTTAGTAATTCGGTAGCGAAGTGGTTGGATATCGCAAACAAAGCTACCTTCGTCTTGGTCAGATCATGGAAGGGTGTCCAAAACTTTGTGTTCTAAAACTCCTCCGTGCTTCGGAAGGTACGTTTAGCCTCTCGGTCGCAATTGCAACCGTCGCTACCCACCAACGCGCATTGTGCCTGCGTGGTGGTGTTCTGACCCAATACTCCTCATGTGTTTGTACATGTAGGAAGGCCTGCGCCAAGCAGTGGGACGTATTTAGGCTGAAGAGGACTGGGCACTAAAAGACAAAGTGGTTGTGTGAAAATTTCAGTTTAATTACATTACAAAAACCATTAACAGTATGTAAAATTAGCCAGACATAAGTTTTCTGACATACAAAACAATTGGTGCGACAATGTTCCTTGTTAAGTACCACGTGTTTGGCAGTAAGTACCATGTCACTCTACCTAATTAATACTCCTCAGACCACAATGAGAGCGGTTGGCACCGGCATCCGTTTTATGTCTTGACTTATGCGCAACAAAGTCAATTGTCTCTGCTAAATCGGGGATGCAATAAAACTAAGCTAGTAATGTTAGTTGCATACTGAAAGCTACGATATTCAGAGCTGAGATAATGTTACAAAAATATCATAGGTAGTTTCATTACTTTTTGCAATCGCAATGCGTTTTTAAAGTATGTTTCGTATCGGGGGCAGTGTGTGTGCTCAAAGTTTAATTTGTTTGTATAGCTGTGGAAACTTAATTAGCTTTTGTAATTATATATATTTTTATAAACATAAGGATTATATTATGCTGTATGTTTTCTTTAAATCAATAAAATAAATAAATAAGTTTACTGTTGTTTTATTGAGCTCTGGAACAATTTCCTTTTAAATGCTATGGAGTGTCATTGCCAGCCTATTAACGACTCAAGCCGTATATTATGACATTCCGCTGCCCAATAAGTGGGAAACGGTTTCAAGTTGGTTAGAAGTCGCGGAACTCGAGAATTTATTTATTATTAGAATATTAGATCAAATCTTATTGTTCATACATACATATAACCACGACTAATATTCCTTAAGAGATAGTCAGAGACTAGACGAAAGCACCGCAAAAGCAGTCCACTGCCATAGTCCGCGCTTCACCAAGCAGTGACTGCACATGAGCTCAGCGTGACAGGTGGTGAGCCCGTCGCCGCTATAAGCTATTGGATGGTTGTGCAAATTGGATAATATTTTTCAATTGTACATAATGCAGATATTTAAGACTTTTATTTAAATCTTATCGCTTTCAGTGTCAACACGCTTAAAGTTAGAATAAAGGAAAGCTTAGTTCAAGGTAAGGCGTTAGGCTTATTCAATTAAACCAACATACTTCGTCGTTTTCCCTTGACCGAAGTGTCACGTTAAACTTTATGTGTTTGTCGTTCGCGGGTGTCCTATTGTGGAATCCGTAACACAAATAGATGGTTGGATGACTTCTGACTCTTCAAACTTGGTCATTTATAAGAAAAGTCTAAGGGCGGGTATTTCAATAGTAACTTATCCTGAATTGATCTAGGGATGAAAATAAATTTGACTTAGGTATATTTCAGGATTAAAGTAAAGTGGTACTCAAAGTCAACCTTAATGAGCCCGAATCTCACCTGAGTCAAACTTATTTTCAATCCTAGATCAATTCAAGATAAGTTACTATTGAAATGCCGGCCCTAAGTTAGATAAAAACATCTTGGAAAAATGTAATTATTAAAGAGATGTCTCAGTTTATCGATGGTCTACGCGTCTGTGCCACCTATTTATTTGCCTGTGATTATTCTATTTGCCAAAAAATATATATTTACACATATTTTTCATTTATGACAATTTTATTAGCCATCTTTATATTTGATCTACGTTCTAAAAGAGCTTTACGAATCGCGTGAAGACCCGTTCGTTTCCGTCTGCTATCCGTTTTCGCAGAAGCGGTGCGCGTGCGCACTTGACAATGCGCTCTTGTTTCGCAGCGCCAGACAGATTTACGTGTTATTGGAAACGAAACAGGTTGTAACAGTGTTGCTTTTGGCCTGCAGTTGAAAGAAGATCTTAGTTTCTATTCTTGTTCTGATTCAATCAAGGAGATATTTTTTTTTACTTTCAGCATACAGTGTTAATTATATCGTCAGCATCAGCCTACATACGTCTTAATACTGGACACACGCCTCCTACATGAGGAGTAAGATATATAACAATAATCTTAAAACTATTATTACCATACCTTACCATTTTTCTTACCATAACCCCCATTTTTCTCATTAGATTGAAATTGAAATGAAATGTACTTCTGTATTCTTACTAAGTCTGTACCACTTCTACTTATAGAAATTTTACTTTAACTATTACTGGTTTGTATTAAAATTTGTTGATTTACAAGAATAATACCAAAGAAATGATTGATGGATTGTGTGAATGATGATTTGATAAGGAAGGGAGTGAGTTTTGACTTGGAGAGTTTTGACTTGGAGAGAGTGGAAGAAGACATGTTTTTCCGACCCCAAATAAAATTGGGAATAGGGCAGCATCACAGGCAAGTATATGGTTACAGTTTGGTACAGTACACATTTATACAACATAACTAAGTGTTCTCTAAATTTTTCCTTCCTACAGATACATGAGGAGTACGGCCTGTAAGACCACCACGCTGGTCCAATGCAGATCGATGAGTAGAAACAGTTGCAATAACAACCGGTTATGACCGGGACAACGGCTAAGCGTCCGAAACACGAACGAACTCAAGATCACAAACTTTTGGCCACCCATCCAAGACAATCACGCCTGTAATCCCCGAAGGGGTAGGCAGACTTCAAGGAGCGCTGTGTTCCTTAAAAACCACATTTAGCCAAAAAATTGGGTTTGGTCACAAATTGTGAAAGAGTGGCAACAAGTGACTAGCTCATCGCCTACACTAACACAGACCCAGTCCCCAATACGCCTTTAGTCGCCTTTTACAACATGCTCAGCAAGAAAAGCAGTTGGTACATTATTTTTCCAAGAACTGCCAAGGGGAATGTAGCTTTATACCAACTTATAGAGTGCAGGTAAATAACAATCTTCGTAGTGATAAGTTCCAGTGGTACGGTAGACAATCTCATTTAGAAAGGGTATTACTGTCACGGGGCTTACGTCCTATGATTTGGGCCTAACGATCTCTCTTAATTTTATAGGAACGATTCATAGCGCCGGCGAGGTTTCCATGCATTGACGTATAAGCTCTCGCGTGTGGCTGTGAAAGTAGCTCCGTAATTGAGAGCGCGCGGGTTGCCGGCGCTGGCGGCCAGAGTAGCTATGAAACCACACTTAGAGTGAAACAATGTGTGAGTAGTGCCCAAGGTGCTACGACAACTACTGAACCTAAGGCAAGCCGTAGAATTGATGTCCCTATTCGAAAAAATAGAGTCAAATAGAAGTAATTTACTGCATTTTATAAAGAGTATGCATTAGAAATATTAAGAGTGACAGATTTAGAAAATATAATGTTCTGAGCCACTGTTCCAGAGATCGTGAAACCAGATAAGCGCCAGTGGAAAACAAATTTTAATTAAGGTATGAACTGCAGTCAAAGACTGACAATTTATTTAATGCTTCACTCACATATTTTGGAACTGGGACCAGACGCAGTGCTCGGCATAGGTCTTTCTAAATGAAAAAAAAGTGGAGTATATGCCACCACACTGGCCAAATGTAGATTTATAGTTAGAAATAGTTCTAATAGCTACCAAGACTGACGACTTAAGTGCTCTCCAAATAACAAACTCAATATCACATACTTTTGGTCACACATCCAAAGTCCAAACAGGGAGGGCATTCGAACCGAGATCTTCACACTAGAATAGCGAGGTACTTACAATCTGTCAATAGACTAAGAGCTCTAGTTTAGTAAATGCATCGCTCGTCTGTATGGAACTGTCACCTGTCATAGCTCTTGAGATACATGCGCACACGCATCTAGTTGGCAGCGCTTCCGCTTATTATTGCAACGTCAAAGCTTTGTTTGAAGTATGTAAAGTGGGGGCAGATTGGATTGGTCGCTTTTGGTAGTATTGGATTGGATTTTTTTTGTCATTTTACAGGGAAGGCGTTGTTAATACTTGCAAGATGATCAAGTGAAGGCCTTGAGAAGCCACTGGATGCGGGAATAGGAAGATTTCCTGAATAAAATGATATAATTCTCTGCATCGACCAATGGAGTTACTCGTAAATGCGGCAACTGATTCGTTACCAAGTTTTGGAGGTATATTTAAAACAGTAGAAAAAGAAGTTGGGGTTGAGTGGGACTCAGCCATTAGGTCGAACAAGTATCATCGTTCAGTAGAGACTTCAGATCATAGTCCTCCTCCAACGATCTCTGCAATGAGATCATTACACTTATCCAGCGACTTTGAGTAACTTTTGCCAGATCGGTAAAAAAATATGCAATTTTTTTTTGTGGACTGGAATAGCTGTTGTAGTTTTAATTTAAATTGTTTTTGATCTTGGAAGATTGTGTAATTGTCATTTTTGATGTATTTTTTTTCTCTTATGATTGATCTTTTTTTAATATACCACCAGGGTGGTAATCAAGTATACGAACCACACAGATGGACAGTGGTCACCGTAGCCTATGGACGCTGAGGGCATCACCAGCGCGTTGCCTGCCCTTAAAAAACCTTTTCACGCCCTTTTTGGAGGACTGGATCTGGAAGTATATTTTTGTCTTCTATTCCATTTTATTTATAGACATTTGCTACAATAGTTTACTTTATTTTGTAGCGGCACAATGATCGTGCCATTTCGAACCTTTACAATATTGGCAGCAACCAATCCCCACCGATCGCACTACAGTATTATCGCTACAGTCGCCTAACGGTTATGAATTATTGTGATCTATTCTCAGCTTGCTCCCTTAAGAATGGACAGTGCTCCCGCAGCTATACGCATCGATGTATCGACGCAGGAAACAAATTTAGAATAGGACTCGCCATTTCAGATTCTCGCCCGTAAAACGTTTAGAAGTAGGTTGTTATTCGGTTGCTATTGGTTATTCGAAGTTACAATGCGTTTTATAGTGCTGTTATTGTTTAATGTAGTATGTAAATCTTAAACTTATTGATAGTTAAAAGGTTTACTTTATTGTATTGTCATAGCTTCAAAATATTGGTATTGAATGTAACTTTAGATTAGAAAATTTGTGACTAGCGAAAACGTTACGTGAGTAAGAAATATCGATACAACATTCACGTTTTTTATAAAAAGCTCAGCAAACGACTCATCGTCAGCTGGTGGTAAGCGGCAGATGAGCCCTTGTTAAGGTAGAGCAAAAGAATAAAAAAGCGGCCTTCTTATTTAGTTGACTCATGCCTTTTCAAGCATTTCACTGCTTAGTTTAGGAAGCAATAGGGCCGATTTCGTGAGCACAAACTAAACCAAACTAATCTGAATTTTGCATCTGTCCTTCTTTAACTCTATTGAGAAGAGAATGATAGATACATAATATAAGTTTGTGCCCTATCATCTAATTATTTTTCAAATATTTATTTAATTGCAACGGAAGTGGAAAACATTATGTTCACTTTCGTTTTGTCTCACTAACTCCGATTTGGCTTACATTTCCTTTGATACAGGTTTTATAAAAACTTTTATACATAATTAATTAACAAATAACCACAAATAAAAGCAATGGTCGACGTAGGTGGCATCTTGTAAGTGCTTCACGCATCACCCCGGCGCAGACATTTCAGAGACAATAATATTTTTTCAACGCCACACCGGATGTTTTGCCGCAAAATGTCCGCGCTTCCGGCGCGGCAGGCGGCGCGTAAAATCACCGCGTCCGGTTTTATCGCATATATTTTGTCAGTAAAGAGTTGAGTGCAAGTGTATGTAATGTTAATTTTATGTAATATGAATGTGCTCAGGAGTTGAATTGCGGAGCTTGTGACGTAGTGGATCGCTTTCGTAGCTTTCGTTATTTTTTTTGTAAAAGGGCAGACGACTTAGCTGATGGTATTAAAAACAAATTCAGTTGCCATTGTCAGTTTTAGGATAGGTGACCAAAACGTTGTAATCTCGGGATTACGTTTTGTTCAAAAAAAGGAATGCATGCATTACTTATAATAATTATGGGGAATGCCTTCCAGAGAGAAACCCTCCAGTGGTGGTTTACCACTACAGGCTTGAGGACCTACTACAGTTCTCGCCTTCCTTAAAACAATTTCGTCTTCAGAGGTACTCGAATCAGTTTAGGGCAACTAAAAATAATTATAGTAGTTACTTACAACAATATTATTCTTTTGATAACAATATTTTATTTCTTTATAAGTTATCTTTTTTTAAAGTCAAACTAAATATTCTACATTTCCAAACTGAAATAGAATGTTTCAGTAATGTAACTTGTTGCGCGGAATCTAACCCGGGACCCTCGCGGCGTGACAAATGTTTGCGATCATCACCCCTATTATTTGGGGTCGCATTGTTTTTAGGGTTGCCACAACACAATTTAGTATATTTGTGAAAAGCGAACAATTCCGAAGTACCGATTCATGAATTGGGCGTCATCCAATGTATGAGAAAATCAAGGAGAAAATTAATTATCTAAAAAAACAATTTATGAGCATCAAAGTAAACTACATTTATTATGCACCTTGTTACGTAAAATGGTTTTGTGTAATAAGTGTCTATGATGATGTGCAATATGGAGGATTATTGAAATAAGTCAAATGGTGTAGAAAGTGATGAGTTTTTTATCGTCGTAATCCACCTCATCGAAGTGGCACCGCAGTGTCTACCGTCGATCATTTGGCGCCAATCTCCCAAGACGCATTTAAATTTATTACACTTGCATTTCAATGCAAATACTGTAGACAAAAAAAAATACCTCAGACATGGCTGTACGGTCCCTTTGCCTTTCCAATATGGTAGAATTTCACAAAAAAAAACACAAACTATCTTTGACATTTGACATTTATACGTTTACAGAGTTTACAGAGATTCTGCCAAAATATAATATTTATTTATTTATTTCAACTTTACACAAGAATGAACACACAGTGAACTTAATGACGTCGTTCTCAACCACCTTATTCCTCATCGTTCTGTTATATTCCATTGCAAAAAAAAAATCATTACAGAACCAACGTACCCCTGACCGTATCACAGTTAATACGGTCGGCCTTTTAATGTTAACTGGTACAGTCACGTGTAAATATATGTATACACATTTGATAGATGACATTCTTTATTCCCTTCTAATAATATTACGGCATGTGCAAAAACTGACTGATAGCGATGTTGTTGACATCGATACTTGAAATAGCATCATTTATTAAAAATGTCTGCATCATTTACCAAGGGCATGAATATCCTATAGAATACCCTAACGTTCTGGTAAACCAACCACATGACTTTAAAATGTCCTATAATAAAAAAAAAAAATATTCTCCACCACATGCAAACTGGCAGCCCTACACAAACAGTAGCAGGGTAACAAGTGAGGCACTTGTTGCTCCCCTAACAATCGTCGGGCAAATTTACCCACATTTATATTCAGAACTTCCCAAATCGGTACATAATACTCACGGAACTTCGGCTGTGATTAATGATCTGTTACCCTTACCTGTAAAAAAGATATGAATTTTAATATTGCTGCTTTTTATACAAACTAGGAACACATCTATTATGATTATTATGAAATAGTTATTTTTGTGGATAATAAGACCTATAATAAGACCTGTCGTCAGTTGTCGATGGATGAACTAAGATTGCATGTAGCTAAAATGCAAATGTTGAGGTGGATGTGTGGTGTGACGAGAATAGATAGAGTGAGGAATGAATATATTAGGGAAAGTCTGAAAATTGCCCCGATTAACTGAGAGAAAAACGACTTTCTTGGTATGGACATGTAATGAGAAGGGAGAATGATCATGTCACCAGGAAAGTTATGGATTTGAAAGTGGATGGGCGTGTGAGAGGAAGACCAAAGAAAAGATGGATGGATTGCGTGAATGATGATATGATGAGGATGGGAGTGAGTGTTCACTTGGCGAGTAATAGAAGAGAGTGGAAGATGAAGACTTGTTGCGCCGACCCTGTTGACCCTGAATAGAATTGGGAACAGGGCAGGAAAAAGAAGAAGTTATTTTTGTGGAGATTTCGAACTACAAATGTTTTGTGTTTGTAATGTTGCTTTTAGGGTGGTTTCATTGCCACGCTAGCCGCCAGCGCCGGCCACACTCGCGCGCTTTCATTTACACGAGATAGTAACATCGTGTCAGAGCCACACGCGCGCGCTTATACGCCAAAATATTGAAGACCTACGTGGTCGAGTAGTCTGTACGCTGGCGTCGCCATTTCGAGAGGTTCCGGGTTCGATCCCCGGTGGGGGAAAATGTTTGTGTGATGCATACAGGCATTCGTTTTCATGGATTTTGTATATGTATTGTATATATTCTGATAATTAATATGTATTTATCTATTAAATATATTTATCCGTCATCTAGTGGCCGTTTGTATGTCTATGTATATTTAAAGGTTTTACTTTGTATTGTATATCTTTTAACATAAACGTACCATTATCACTTTGAGTATTGGCAGTGGTGGTAACATTCACCTTTTGTCTAACATATTTAGGTCTCTAAGTAAAAAAGTAATGAACACAATGTAGAACAAACGATATTATTATATGGAACAGAACATACTTCTTGGACATATGCATAAAACTTAATAATATATATAATCATCACGCCTGTAACTCAAAGGGGATAGGCAGATTAGAACACAAAGACATTTCGCCTGATCATAAAATATTCTATTCAATCCCGAAATTAAATGGATAAAATACTTTTTGTTTAGGTACTTAAATTTAAAAAAAGTACGCCTTTTGTTTTATTTTCCTGAAAAAAAACATACATTTTAATAGCTATTATAAATAGAATTACATTACAAACAATAGAAACGGAACATCGAGAGCGTGTTAGCACAATGTTCAAGCTTTACGTCACACGTGCAAGCCAAGCTTGGCGTGTACTATAAGATCTATCGATGCCCAAACAGGCAACTTTACGGCGCACGCGCAGGTACGCCAACAAGCGATTGAGATGTCGCGCCTACGCACATTGTGGTACTCAAATACTCGTACATCTTATCTTTTTCGCGGAGATTCTTAACTGCGATGTTAGAGAGAAGTTTGCTTTTGGCTTGTAGTTTAGGAAGCTTTATTTTAAAGATATATAGATAATAATAGATATAATATAGATAATAATAAAGATATATAGGTAGACTTATAATTATTTTTTTTACTTTTTATTTGTCGTTTTTAATAATTTAACGCTTTTAAAAAATATTCATTGACAGCACACTACTTCGACTCTACCTTCAGTATGGTTTATGTAATTCTTCTTCTGCTGCAGCTCGCCTTTCTAAAAAAAATCCTATTTGTAACTTACGTTTTTTTCCCGAATCTTTCGATCTCGGAATCCTTTATGTTTGGTCGCATGTTTTTTTATAAGTATTCTACAAACAAGAAAACTGTGAGTGTTGACTTGCGAGTGATAGGAGAGAGAGGAAGAAGATATGTTGCGCCGACCCCAAATAGAATTTGGACAAAGAAGAAGAAACAAGAAAACTTCTTACTTCATGGTAAGGGACTGTCACTAAGAAATATTGCACCTGCTTGCTCTAACCAATTTAATTATACCGTGCTGACTTGTGATATAGTGATTTTATTTCGTGTTATCGTTCAAACTAAAATAATAAATAACCTTCAGACATTCACACTTATCATCTAGCCCCATGTTAAGCAACTAATGCTGCTTGTGTTACTAGATGACGGATAAATATATTTTATATTTAAATACATATCAATATTCAGAATATATACAATAGATATGTAAACATCCAAGACTGGAGATCAAATGCCTGTATTCATCACAAAACCCCACAAGGAGACCGAACCTAGAACCTCTTGAGATGGTGACACCAAGGATCTCAATACAAAGCAATACAAGTTTTGCGAAAATAATGACAACATTACTAAGCTAAAACACTAAATTTGTCACTAATAACAACAACAATATATATTTATTTATTTATTTAAAACTTCAGTACATTTGGCGTACATGGCGGACTTAATGCCAAAAGCATTTTCTACCAGTCAACCATAGGGTACCATATATATTTTACTCGACGGAGTAGCTCGTTGGCGTAGTGGATAGTACGCTTTAGCTTTCGTTTGAAAACAAAGCTATCTTCACCATGGTCATTCCGTGGATGGGTGACCAAAAGTTTGTGATGTCGACTTCCTCCGTGCTTCGGAAGACACAGGCCGTTGGTCTCGGTCACTATTGTGACTGATTCTACTTACCCGCAGGCTAAGGAATATATAATTTACAATACTAAGGAAACATAATCTTAAATCTAAAGATTACCTTTGTCATAAAAAGCTTTGTCATAAACTAAACAGCGACTCCCATAGTCCATTATAAATTTTACCTATGTTCCCAATAATAATTTTATCAGAAATATCCAAACTGATAATTACCTCTCAATTTGCAGGTATTCACGATGGCTAGCCACTCATAAATAAATGTCGACAATTATATTATTTGACGTTTGGCGCAGTGTTAGTATCATAATTATGTAGGGTGACCATGGCACAGAGTATTATTCAGTTTAGTTCAATATAATTGAACTTTATTTACCTTTAAATAAAATCTAATTGAATGACAATCTATGGTAACAGCTACAGTCTTAAGTATTAGTGGTACAATCGGCATGTATTTATACCATCCATACCACTACTATACTACTATACAAGAATTTTCTCCCTATGAATCACTCACTATTGTTATCTTTTTAAAAGCGTACGTTTGAGAGGAACGCGAGGCGACGACGTCCTTATTATGTAAATAAATTAATCGAACTATGTATACCCTAAAACCTCAAATAACCTCAAACCACAGTTTAACTTGAATAACTAATGACCATTTTAAGACCAAATAAATATTTCGGAATTCGTACCAGCTGTAGGCACTGTTGACACATTTTTAAATTTAAAGATTACGTTCCTCGATCAGACGATGTCTGGTTACTCAATCCATTAAATTGTGCCGATTTGAGCTAAAATGGACATAATTAAAAAGTCTTAAAATCAAAAGGTCATAGACCCGGAAAACTGACCAATGTGGTGATCCTAGTAATCCGTGGTTTTGCGTTTGCACGACAACCATAAAGTTCGAAGCCGATCGTTGCCGAGTTGACACGACAATTTCCGAAGTACTAATGTTTAAGCTTAGACCGCCCTGCTAAAGCGTGTCCCGTGGTTCGAAAACATTCTCGAATTTTGTATCGAATTTGAAAATTTACAATAGATAGCGAAAGTCGTGACTACTAAATATTATAGGAACAAACTGAACACGATAGTGAGTTCCTATTATAAAACTAATATTATTAAGACAAATTATTTTAATTATTATCCATTTTCATCATGACAACTAAGTTCGACAATGATGGACATGGGTCATCATTAAACATGCCAGTGCATCGTCGATTTCGACTGACCCAACTAAAAAAAAAATCCATTTTTCTATGAAACTTCATTATCATAAATATTTTCTCTATTTGGTCACTCTTAGATAAAATTAGAATTTTCGCATAACGTCCTGACATGTCAAGGAAAATGCACACCTTCAATAATAACCCTGCATACATCAACAGGGGAGTAAATCATTTAAAATGCAACAAAACAGATTTATTACACCTCTCATGTCTTTCAAGAAATTCTACGGACCTCATACATTTCATTGCCGGTGTCAAGAATCAGTAAATTTTCATCCCGACGTGTAATAGATAGTAAAGTAAAATGCACGTAAAACACGGTACGTCTTATTGTTCACCTTTAGAACAAAGGAATAGGGGCTTTATTTGGTTACAATCTTCGTATGATAAACTTATTTGTTTAAAAGTCGAATACCGTTAAAAATGATCTATAGGGGAAAACAATTTAAAAAAATTGACCTTAATTTCATAAAAGGTCGGGACATCTTAGTTATAGGTACGTCCCAAATAAACAATCATAGAATATCATTACCTTTTTATGTTATTGTAATTATTTAATGACATAGCCTTAAATATAATGAATACGAATAATGGTACTATTTGGTACAGTATTTGCAAGCGAAATATTATGTTATTTCCTAATATTTCGGTAGTTATGAATGATTCTTTTAACGGAATGTCCATCGTAACTAACAGATTTGATGTAAGAACAATTTAACGTGCGTTGGTTTTTGACATAATGTGTACATGTTTTGTCCAAAATAAACATATATTTCTTCATATCTTATATTCATGTCCAGGTTCATTGGCCTCAACACAAAATTTTACATTTTATTTTGGAATATGAACTGGTATATTTCATATTGTTCCACATTCATCCCTGCTTGAGCTACTCAAATAAATTGCATGAGTTTATGAATCGCAAGCTAAATAAGACAATAATACCGCTTCGTCTAAATTCGAAAATTGTCTTGTATTTGTCTTTTATTTCTAAATTCCTAGCGGATGTTCGCCACAAGATATGAATCAGCAGCGAGTGATTGTTCTAAACCGCTGCATATCTGAATGAATCTCAGTCCCATTGATACTTTCCCAAAATACACTGCGTGCGAGTCCCGCTCCTATAGATAAATGAACAGCTAGAATTGACTTATATATTTTTGCTGAACAATATTTGCTTGGCCCGCTCAGAAATAATTTGGTTAAGACTAGACAATCTTCGAGACCTATTCTGAAAATTGGAGGTCTATGTTATGGACCTAATAGTATATTACTTGGCGCAAAACATAGATCATCTATTATTTCTGATTATAAAGAAGTTGGCAAGATCGGTATTATTTTGTGCATATTTCATTTATTACATAAGCTATTTTATATTGTTTTAGAAATAAATTTATAAAGAAGACAGACATTTTTAGAACAAGACAATATACGAAAAAATTAAGAATTAAAATGTCCAAATTTCAAAAGAAAAGCGCGTACAAGTGACCTCATCAACAATTCAAGATCTCTCATTACCACAGCGTCGAACACTTACAAAATTATAACCACTCACAAGTTGGCCGCAGAATCGAACGGTATCATAATACGAAGAAAAGGACCTTTCATTCAGCGAATTCTAAAGCACAAACAAAGACGGAAATACCTTTTATAAACGGGGATGAAAGGGACAGATGATATCTCAGCTCATTTCTTGGCAGTTCTCCACCGGAAGGCGAGTTTAGCAATAAGACGATAAGAGTATGAAACTGAAATACAAATATGCTTCATTCAGCTTGACGAGATAGGTGGGTAATTGATTCGGAAAGGACAATGTTGCAGTCGAGAAATATTTAAGAAACTATAAAATTTTAGAATATATTCGTAATAAACGATTTGTTTCATGATTGTGAAATGTCAAGGAATGGTGTGCGTTCGTGTGTCGGAAAAAGAATAATTTTGGGGATTTTCAACGCAGGCATTTTATTTGGGCATTTTAGTTCTAGGACAGTAAACAGACGTTTAAGTTTGCTGCTCCTTAGGCCACAGCGTCACTATCCATCAGACCAGATGTGGTCTCACGGATTTTCTTTTGAAAAATAATATTGGATACATTTCGATGCCGCGCCACTGAAAGTGCTCTGCTAGGATCTAGTTAAAAGAAAGGGCATATTAACTGGCCAAGTCTGCCGTGGAAGTGAGAGAAAAATATCGTCATTAGAGTCTCATATTTGTTGCTTATTTTTTTTCTATTTTTATTGAGATCTAAATAAATTTTAGGTCAATCTCAATTTAAAATAAAAACATAAATATTATTTAAAGAAACTTTGTTTTTAAAGTCCAAAACACAAAGTAACAACATATGTAAACAAAAACGATTTTTAAGGCTTTATTAAAAAGTTATTTGTACAAAATAATGATTCAGTATTCAACAGATTTTTGTACACATTTATCAAGAGCTTTAAATCGCACATTGAAACGCGTCTTAAAGCACAATCAATCAAGCTTTGTCCATCCACTATGGAATTTCAAATTGGATTTCTGTTAACAATACATGGATTAGTACGCTTGTACTTTTGTTCGCCTTTGTACTTCTATCGTCTTTGTTATCCCCACTTGCTACTCCATTATCGCTATGTGTAGCATCCATTGCTGGTTCTGTATCATCTTTATTTAGTAAATCTGGTTCATAATCAGCGATGAATGTGAAACTATAAGTAGTGTCTAACTTTGTAGTGTCGTGGTTATTGGTATTTGTATTTTACACTGTCGATCACAAACGTTAATGGTGTAAGGATTATATGTTATTTATGAGGATTTACTGTGATGAGTTCAGAATGTTCTGTGGCTTGAATATCAAAGCGGTGATTATTTTTATATTTAAGAATAATTTGATAAGATGTTGGTATGCGATGACTTGTCCGAGATGTCATTTGAGAATGTTTTGATTGTTACATTTCGTTATTGGCTTTTAATTTCGCTACGACTTTTTCATGTTTTCCTATAAAAAAAATTCATGAAGAGTATGAGCTGCTGGTGGATAGAAACGGTTGCAATACGACTGCTAAAAGGGCTTTACGAAGAGAATAAGAAGTACAAAGTTTTGCTCCCGCATCCAAGGTTACTGGCGAAAACTGCTTTTTTTTAAATATCCTCCTCTACTTACGAATGAACAAATACACAACTATACATATAATAAAACAAAAAGAGGAAAATAAAGGAGGAGAAAAAAAAAGTTTTTTATTTTTTGTTTCTCTGTTTGTTTGTTGGTTTGTACGGGCTAATATCCGAAACAGCTGGATCGATTTCAATGAAATTTAGCATGGTGATACCTTATATCCCTGGTCATCATCTTAGGTACATTTTATGCCGGAAAATTAAAGGGTTCCCGTAGGACAGTTAAAAAACCACAGTAACCGCAGGCGAAGTCTCGGACAGCTTTTCATGAATATGAATTCACCACATTTTGCAGTTAGGCTAAATGAAAAATTTACTAGCTTTTTCTTCCGTTTACAGTTACAAAAGTACACTATCAGTATAAGTACAGACAAAACTTTGATTAATTTTCATAATTCCTATTCCATTTACAACAACATAACGCCAAATAGCTCATAACTATACCAAGCCATAAACATCGGCAACATCAACGTGGAAGGCTAAAAAAACGAAATTGACATCAGAAACTTGGATTCTCGTTTCTTTAAAAGGTTTCGATGAACAAGCCCCTAGTAAAATATTACGATGTACATAAAGCCTCACAATGCGTTACGGCACTCGCCTCGATTATCCCCCGTGTTTGTCTGTTTATAGCGGTACCGTTTTATTGCTTTTCGATATTATTTCGCGTATTTTTTTCGCTGGTCGGCTACTACGGCCGGGCGCACGGTGTCTTAGTATGGATTATGCCAGGTATTTTTGTTTTGAGTTAGGTACCTACCTACTTAAATGAATTTAATTTACTTAAATGAATCCCAAACTCTTTGAAAGAACTTAATATTAATTTATTTAAAAAAAAATTGAATTATTATTGATTGAAAAATGTTATTATAGTGTAAGCGAATTTTTAAATGATAATAATCTCAATTAATTTAGAATGTGACATCTACCTGTATGAATTCTATTTTCTTCATGACTAAAAGTAACATAAGTAAGTATTGTTTTATTGTATTATTTCTTTTCGTGTATGAAATTGTAATTTTCGAACTTTATTTTGACCTGATGAATGATAATATTTCAATACTCACAACTAATGAATAATATCAATTAACTTTATACGAGACTGGATGAATGTTATTTTATATTTGTGCAGCTTCCGAGGTAAAATACGTTGATATGTTGTTTTTTAATTTAAGATCCTAGCTATAATGCTTTTGTACACGTATTTATTCACAAATAAAACTTTCTTTAT
The DNA here is from genome assembly GCA_910589355.1 of Parapoynx stratiotata. Lineage (NCBI taxonomy): Eukaryota > Metazoa > Arthropoda > Insecta > Lepidoptera > Crambidae > Parapoynx > Parapoynx stratiotata. The sequence continues at coordinate 4,062,952 of OU342477.1, forward strand.
CTTTATCATCTTTATCTTTATCTTTCATTGACTACCTTTCTAGCTCACATTTGCACCATTTTAAGGCAAAATGTCCAGCAAATAATTTCGAAATTATACATCCTACAGCATGAGTTCCTTCAAAAGAGGCGTGAAAAGGCATCTTATGAGCCAGCAAGGTGGAGGTGGCGTGGAGATGGCTAGCCTGCATCCTTTGGTGCTGCCCTAACATCCTTCGTATATGAATTCATTTACTGCTTATCATAAAGTGGTGTTGATTCATTTGATGGGCTGATTATAAAAAAATAAAGATGCTTTTCTCTGTGCAGTCAAATATTAAAAAAGGAAAAAGAAATTTTTTTTTTACTCCAGTCGTATCCACACTATTCTCCCAGACAGCACGCACTGTCCTCTACAATACCACTCAAACCTATCGGGTATTTGAAAAAAATGCAAAAAAACACCCTTGCGTCCATAGAGAGCTATAAAACTAGACTCGACCTGCCAATTAAATATGAATGGACTGGCCCTCTCATTACCACGTGCAATATTTACTTGGTTATAACCCCGGTTTTGTTTATCTTTATTGTACTTTTGAGCCCGGAGACTATTGTGGTTTGCATTATTGAGAAGATATCATGTTTTGGTGGACGGTTGAGTTTAGATGTAGTGAAAAATAGTGTACTGTCTTTTTTTAATTTATCTGCAGATATCATAACTCATCTTAGGAGTGGATTCTTTGAAAAATTCCCAAAAATATTATACGGTAGGTATTTCGCATATTTTTATAGACACCGGTGGTTAAAATTAAATCATGTCAAAAGTGAGAAAGAACGTAGATTACAGCTTTCCACTTGCTAGAAACCCGTACCCCTATCACGAATCATTTGGCGTATCATTATCGTAATCTAAAGTGATGTTTGAATTAAAAATATAGGAGTTCTGTTATATCTCTAATTAAATTTATCATAATGCCCGCTTTTTATATTAATAGGGAGCAATCGAGCAGACGGTTCACCTGATGGGAAGTGGTTACCGTCGCTCATGAACATTTGCAACACCGGGGGGTCACAAATGTGCTACCGTACCTTTAGAAAGTTGTACGCTCTTCGTAATATACAGACAAAAAAATCAACATAACATATTATTATCATCGCACCTCTTCCCCCGAAGGAGGCAGAGGTATTAAACACCCACTTTTCGCCAAATATGTTAAGTCTCCGTGTTAAGAAAACATACTGGCCAGCACGGCACTCCGCACGCACCGAACTGCAACCTCTTTGCACACAACTTTTGCGCGCGGATTTTTAATCTGTATTTTTTCTTCTTCAAAATTGTTACAATAAATAAGGCCTTTGTTTCGTGAGCAAGAATTTTATTTCCTTGAAATAATACACGAATACAACACAATAATACAATTAACAACACTCCGTGTAACATTTGGCGTGCGTGTTGCCCACCGGGCACAATGTGAGGCAAGCGATATTGACAATGAACATAACATAAGTTTTATTCAAACTCAGTGGCACAGGCGCCGGGATCGAACCCGCGATTCCCGCGGCCTCGAACGAGTAGTGCCCCGTCCATCCCAAATCAGCTATCGCTCCGTTTCTTACAGAGATAAAAAATATTGTGTCTATAAAGAGAATTTTAGAAAGAATTACGATAATGATAATCGTAAATTTTACCAGTAAGATACTCAACACTGAAAAATAAATAAATCAGTAATATTAGCAATGCTGTACTCGTTTCTAAAGAGTGAGACAGGCGTTCTAATTACTGGGTACTATCATATGACATGACGTCATCGGTTGACTTCATATATTGTTAGCCCTGTAGTTTGTAGGTAGTTGCATGTATTTTATGCTACAGTATTATCACCTTTTTTAGCAACCGTTTGGAATTAAAAAAAATGAGAAATTGAAATATTTAATACTGAGAATATATATGTACAGTCAGCGTCAAATAATTAGTGATACTCAGTGGTAAGTCACAACACTAATGAAGCATCAGTCACATCCCTAGCGTGACGTCACCGGGACATCGCGACGAGCAGCCATTACGCCTTGAGTCCCCGGCTATAAGACATCAATTATTTTTCTTATATTATAAATGTTGTAAATGTTATTAATGTAGTAAGTAATAAATCCTTTCAACATTAAGCCTTGGGTCTCAATCAAAAACTATACACATTGGCGTGATCACTCAGAATGTTCAATAAAAAGACGCTACCCAAAATTCAATAATATCGGCACAAATAAAGTTTTCATATTGTTGACAACACAGAAGATAGTTTCCATATTATATTTAAATAAACTCTTTTGTGTGTATTGCGATATGGAAACTTTATTTGTAAATATTGTTGACTTTTTGCTATTTATTTGAACACCCTGAGTGCCACTAACTATTTGACGCTAACTGTACCATGTTTAATTCGATATTTAACGTTTATATATCAATCAGTGGTTAGCTATCAACAAATTAATTTCGAGAAAAATGTTTTTTTCATTATCCTCTATCTCTCTCCAACTCCACCGGATGATATGAAACGACTTGATTTCTAATTGAGAATTATTTATTAAAGTCGGCCCTTAACTCTAATTTGATAATTAGGAGTTATGGTGGTTAGACAGATTTATAACGCTGTGAATGTAAAAATCAGGAATAATTTATTGAGCTTCTTAATATTAATGTTGGTTATGCTTGATTGATTTTAATTCTAATAATCTTACAATTAAGGTGCATATTTTCTCGAGGAAAGAAAAACAGTTTGAGGTTCACTGTACACCTTATGGTGTATTTGCTTTAATTAGATGAACGTTTGAAAATTGAGATTATAATATATTATGATTTCTTAAAGTTGTTAAATTCTGATTGATCTGTCTAGAGACTTTTGGAAGAGGATTTTATCCGGCAATGAGGAATATGGGTAATAACACAATTTGTGTCTTCTGAAACACGGAGTTCGAGACCACAAAGTTTTGCTCACCCATCCAATCGTGACCATAGCGAAGGTAGCTTTGTCTTCAATATCGAAAGCCAAAGCGTGCAAACAACTACACCACCGAGCCCCATATATATGGGATATAGGCCTATTTAACTTGAATAAAGGATAAAATTTATGCCTTCTTATTTTTTTTTTGAAGAGCTGAAATGGTTTGCTTCAAAAGGCTTTTACAGATGTACCAGAATTTTTCGAAATGGCCTAATTTGATGGCTGTGTACTGGCCAGCATTGTGGGTTTCTCTAGTTGGTATTTTGTCTAGAGGTAACAGTACTACGGGGAATCTTCAGAGCGCGAGAGGAAACTGCAGTTCTAAAAGTAGAGGACTGGACTGAGGCGGGAGACATTCCATATCCATAAAATTCTAATCCCTTTTAATCATCACAATCTTTTTGCAAACTGCGTTGATATTAGGTCCTTACCTATGAAATTGGTGTTTTGTATGGAGATTTTGGGGAATTCTGCATTTTCCATACTAAAATTTTTTCAGTTTTCTTCACAAATCCAAAGACAATAATATTTGGCATCTATCATAAGACAAGCTTAAGTAATATGTGAAATATCACACTTGTAAAATGATGTATTCGGGAGGCACTTAAAAAGAGTTGTCTCCGTGTCCAATTTTAACATAATTAAACTTACAACAAATTATCAAAACAAATCAAAAGAGCTCAAAAATATAGTCTATTTTTAGACGAGGTAATTATCTTTTAGGAATACTCTGAATTTTAATAGTTACAGACAAAATACTAAGAGAGAAAAAAACACCAATTTCATAGGTAAGGACCCAATATAAAATAGTGTAGTTTACAGCAAAGTATGATCTTAAATGAACTCCCCAAGGGTCGGCTTTTGTACTTCGCATAAACTTGTGATTATTGTGACAACACATTTATATGTCTTTTGGTGTTATTTTCACGGATAGAATTTTTTTTTGCAAAATTTCGTCATTACTCATCATTCGTCGTTCATATTACTCCAAAATTAAACAAATAATGAATTACTGAAAAAAAAAACACAGTATACTGTTTTTTTAAATAAATGAATGTTTGAACAACATAAAACATATCATTACATGATCACATCTCAATACGCAAACCTGTGTATTTATTGACTTTAAATTAAAATGAAACCTCAAATTAGAAATTAAATAATGAATTATTTGATTAATTTTGAGTCATATCGACATTATGACGAGTAATGACGCAAAATTATTGCGATCCTTGGATATTATTCATAAAACAGAAATCCAAATGACTTACTATCAGACCTACTATGTCATGACTGAACGAAAGAGAATCTTTTCAATATTATAATAAGAGCTTTTTATATTCTTATCGCTATTAAGAAAATAATACAAAATTAAAAAATAAATAAATTTTATGTCAATAATGCAGGTGCATAATTTACTATTTAGTCCCATTCAAAGCTTTTACACTTGGAAACAAACGCGAACAATTATAACAAAAATAACAACCTTTAACAATAATACCTATCATTACACAAAACACGTAACGACGCGTATTTCTTATGTTTCCAACTGTCATTCATCGACAGAATCTCATTAATTTGTCGGTTTTTGAAGACACATTGTGAACAAGTCTATAGAAGCGCGTCCTGTAATTACGACACGACAAAGAGTGGTTGACATCAACTCGAATGTATAAGTGCTGTTAAGTCTATACAACACTCACAATAACTTTGAGGTGACTTTGTCTCACTTCGCAATTATGACGCCCCCTGTGCCTATGCAGTCTTAGCAAACTGTGTCGCAACGAAATTAAGCTCTATTTCAAACGTTTTAAGTTTCTATTTCTCACGTCACAAAAATATTTAGTTAAAGCTACAGATTGTTAAGTTTTGAAGAAGTTTTTTCAGGTTTTGCAAATGTTTATTAAAATGACAAGGGTGTATTTAACGGTTTTGTTGTCAATGATAATACTAGTGTCTCTTATGTACTCGTCCTTTGTGGCGTTAACCACAAATTGTCTTTAAATAATAGCTAGTTTTATTTACTCTTAAATGATATTTGTCATGTCCTGTTGCTAGCTTTGGATCAAGGAATTAATTTTTCCAGGAAGTCTTTATTCATTTTATATTGAACAATTTATTGTACACAAAATACAGAACAGGAGAACATTAAAAGACAAAAGTACAAAAGGTAGGGCTTATTTCTAATAGAAATGTCTAACAACCCACCTGCTGTAGGAGAAATGGTGACAAAAGAAAGAGCTGAGTCGCGTGTACAAAATAAATATATGTGTAAATATAAATAAAATATTAGGTCCTTACCTATGAAATTGGTGTTTTGTATGGAGATTTTGGGGAATTCTACATTTTCCATACTAAAATTTTTTCAGTTTTCTCCACAACGACAAATCCAAAGATAATAATATTTGGCATCTATCATTAGACAAGCTTAAGTAATATGTGTTATATCACACTTCATAAAAATTATTTATCGTTTTTAAGTGAATGCAAATAAAATGATGTATTCGGGAGGCACTTAAAAAGAGTTGTCTCCGTGTCCAATTTTAACACAATTAAACTTACAACAAATTATCAAAACAAATCAAAAGAGCTCAAAAATATAGTCTATTTTTAGACGAGGTAATTATTTTTTAGGAATACTCTGAATCTAGTCATAGTTACAGACAAAATACTAAGAGAGAAAAAAAACACCAATTTCATAGGTAAGGACTCAATATATAGTTATACATACTATTATGTAAATATTCACAAATATATACATAAACTACTAGAACCGGATGTCCCGGTAGTTTATTCCCTGATTCTAATATCTAAGAACCTAAACGTATGAGGCAGAATTATATTAACTCTATTTCTGTCCCATAATCTTAAGTTCATACTAGACGAACAGGAGCGCGCGTATTCTTGGGTGCGTGCGTGCGTGTGCTTGGCTTCAACAGCATAGTGAACCATTATTTCTCAAATAAAGCTGCTCTAGTACCATTATAAAGAACATACATAAAATCACGCCTGTAATCCCCGAAGGGGTAGGCAGAGTGCAAGGAACACTCTGTTCCTTAAGACCACATTTAGCCATACAACAATTGAGTTTGGTCAGATGAAAAATTGTGAAAGAGTAGTAACAAGTGGCTAGCTCATCGCCTACACAATCACAGACCCAGACCCAATACGCCCTTAGTCGCCTTTTACGATATGCTAGGCAAGAAATGCAGTTGGTTCATTCTTTTGTGTCCCTGACCAACACAGGACAAAAAAAACACACAACATTAACACAACATTAACACAACATTCATTATAAAGAAATGTAAACTATATGTGAACTAAGTGTATAATTTATGCCCATTTAAAAGTTATATTAACAGAAGCGCTGTTAACTTCATTAGAATAAAGAAAGAAAGAAAGAAAGAAAAAAGTTTATTTGGCAATTATTAAAAATTACAATAGATGATGGATAGATAAAATTCCTTCTTTCTTTCTTTTCTTATTTTTCTTTACAATAATACAAAGTAAACTTTAAATTTACGTTGGAAGCCAAATTGCTCTCCACTCAGCATGTGTCGAGGCATTAGCCGCGAATACCACTCTAAACAGCTTTCAAGATCCGTGAAAACCTTAAGACGGCTGTTGTAAGTCTATCTTAGGTTCCTACTCCTTCAGTGATACTTATAAGCGTGACGATGTTCTACATACACATACATACATTTTCCAGTGGGGTAGGTAGAGATTACGTAGCGTAGAGGTTAGTACGCTTTCGATTAAAAACAAAGCCGCCTTCGCCATGGTCAGGCTGTGGATGGGTGACCAAAACTTTGTGATCTCAAACTCCTCTGTGCTTCGGAAAGCACGTTAACCGTTGGTCCCGGTCGCTATTTCAACTGTTTCTACCCACCAACCCGCATTGGGCCAGCGGTATTACGTCCATCAGACTCCTCATGTGTTTCTCCATGAGGAAGGCCAGTGCCCAGCAGTGGGACGTATATAGGCTGATGACAAGGCCTTCGCTTCCTCTACTCTCATTACTAACGATGTTCTAAATATCATTAAACCGTATATTCACGTCTTTTCACGTTCCCTATTATCAGATGTTCTTTATCCATGATTACATTGCTATCAGTCCGCGGATAGCATCACATTCTTGACATGTCCCCCCTCCCCCAAACCAAAGTCAGACTTGTATAAAACTGAATGATTAATGTGCTTTCACATTAGCTACGTTCACCCCTTAAGCGGGGGTAGGTTGAGATAACTTAGGGCCACGAAAGCAGCGGTTTTAGACAAAAAAGGATTTTTATTATTGAAAAAATTTTAAAGTGTTATTTTTCTTAATTCATTTTATAGCTTTGTTAAAAACTAAACAGTTCCTCACAATATACATTAACCTAGATGACGCTATTGAATGTACTGCGCGTTATTTGTAAATCCCGACCAAAAGTCAGGGTTAGCCGCTGCTTATTCTACGCACGTCCGAATGGCGCAAAATTTAAAAAAAATCCCTCGTTGTGTAATAATTGTCATCGGCGAAATCGGTGATTTTTTCATAAAAGTGCCAATCGTTTGTGACAATGAAGAACACCGATGACTTAGATTATTTGAAGAGAAGAGAGCAATGTGCTCATTGCTTAGAAATAAACAAAGAAGCTACAGGAAAAAGCATAATTTTTCTCCTAATCTGTTCAGTCCAAGATAGCTCTACAGTTGGTGTCATGTTTATTTTTGTTTCTATCCCATACACGATTATTACGAAAGTCTTTTTCACTAATTATAAACAACAACAAAACAGCAAAACATATATATTCCTGGATTCGTAGAAGTTCATACTTTCGATTGGTGACCTTTAAACAGCATTACATATTATAGTATTTGTGGACTTGCATTTTTTTTGCTTTGGTGACCTTGTAATTCATACAGCACGCGAATTTTGTGGCTTCACCTGTCTTTAGTATGTCAATCGATCTTAAGCGTACAGGTTCGTATTGTACACGACTCGACGGATGAAAACAGGGCACATTATATGTACATGTAATAAATATCAAGTTAACATTCATATGGCGGAGTCTGGTCGTGGATGATAATATAATATTAAGACCTTACCTATGAAATTGGTGATTTGTATGGAGATTTTGGAGATGTCTGCATTTTACATACTGACATTTTATGAGTTTTCTTCACAACGTCAAATCCAGACATAATAATATTTGGCATGTATCATTAGACAAGCTTTAGCAATATGTGTGTGAACACGCTTGATAAAAAATATTCATCGTTTTTATGTAAATGCAAATCAAATGATGTATTCGGGAGGCAGTTAAAAATAATTGTCTTTGTGTCTAATTTTAACACAATTAAACTTACAGAAAATTATCAAATTAAATAATACGAGCTCAAATATATGGTCTATTTTTAGAAGAGGCAATTATTTTATAAGAATGTTCTGAAACTTAATAGTTACGGACAAATTGCTAAGACAGAATAAATACACCAATTTCATAGGTAAGGACCCGATAATTTCGTGATGCCGTTAACCATCTCTTTTATATATACACATTACACATAGATTATTCTCCTCAGCCTATATACGTCCCACTGCTGGGCACAGGCCTTCCTCACGGAGAAACACATGAGGAGTACGGACCGTAAAACCACAGCGTTGGTCGGAAACAGTTGCAATAGTAAATAAATAAATAAATATCTTCTAACATTCACACCTATAGAGAGACCTATAGTTTGAGATCACAAAGTTTTGGTTACCCATCCACAGCCTGACCATGGCGAAGGTATGACGATTGTTATAGAAATCATTGAGGAATCTTACGTCCAGCAGTGGGCGTCTTCCAGCTGATATGATGATAAAAAACATGATAATAATATTATGAACTCAGAGATAAAGAAACATTTTTTTAAGTTTTCATAACTTCGTTGTGTGTATTGATGATATTTATGCGACCCAAAGGCCCTTATTATAAAATGGCGTGAAATATCGTGATCATATTGCGAATAAGCTCAACGGAGACAAGGCATCAACTTACGCGACCTTTTTTAAGAAATAATTGAAGATAAAAGTCCTCATTGCAGATAAATTAGGAGAAAAGCGACAACAGGCCGGCATGGGGAATTAATGAGGAGTGAGAATGAAGGACGACTATTAATTTCGGGGTTTAGCTCAGGTTTAACCACGTCTAGAGATGTTTGAAGAGGATAGACTACTTCCAGGTTCTCGCTTCCTCTGGGTATTTATTTTATTATGTTATAAATAGGTATATAGTTTCAAGTCCTGTACTAGTTGTGAAATCTAGGGAAACCTGTCATTAGCTGTACTCATAGAAATAAGCATTGGCAGCATAAAAATTGTGAATGGTTTTCTTAATAAATAAATAAAAAAAATGTTACTAGACGGGGGTTCGGACACGAATAAATGCTTAAATTTCATTGGTCGAATGCGCTGTATTGATGAAAGCCGATTTTTGGGCGTGTACGCATATTTGGTATCACACACAAGTGTTGCTAATCTAAATTTGTGAAAAAAGTAAGTTAAAAATGTATGTTAAAGAAAGCCATTTTACTGAGAAAATCAAAACGACTGAATGGATGATTGTAAAGGTCCAACTATACGTATAAACTTATAACGAGGCGCCATAGCTATATAAGCGACTCTTTGCTGGTACTGCGTTCTTTCCTGGACATTTTCTCTTGGTTTCTGTTTTGAAATTTACTGTCTGTCTCTTATTAGTTGTTTTTGGTCCTCAAAATTCTTACTTGTTGACTCACAGTCAATAATTTTAAATATTAAACTATTGTATTTATATTGTCTTAACAATGTTATTGAGTTTAGCTTATCGGAAAAGTTCAAGTTACCAGTTCATGTTTATTTATACGTATAAGTTTATCTAAGGCAGTATTGTAAGTAGCCCTACCATTCTTTATATCTTTAAGTTTTTAAATGTGAAATGTGAAGTTCTTGTGGTTTTTGTGCTTTTTATACACTTGTTCCAGGTGTTCCTTAATTCACCAATAAAAAAGTACGTAATAAGTGACGTGATCTCGGCGTTCTTATTTGCTGCCTCTCCGACACAAACTCACACGGAAGTCTCGATTACCCAATCCCCAAAAACAATACTATTTTCGAACATTCAACACAAAAGCGACATCCTTCGACAATTTGTCATAAAGGCCGTCAAAATCGGATTTACATGTAATCTTTCCGCTGTGATATATCTGTATAGTACGTGACTGCCTCGAACATCCAGCATCGTATATTATAATAATAATCTTTATGATAAATTTTAACATTGTACTTCCCAGATGTATTTGTGGATCGGTATTATAATAAATTTTGAAAATATAAGTATGTTTACTGTTTAGCATTTTTATTGCCGTGTCTTTATAATAAATACAAATTATTGTAATATTTGTTGTAATTTTCAGAATTAAGATATAAAAATGTTAATGGTTTCGATTTTGTGTGTTGGCTGTTGGAATGCGCTGAATCTAGTATACTTGATTTTTTTGTATTATTATATAATTTTCGAAAATGGTTTCTGAGTTGTTATAAATGTTTTTTTCTTGTTTTACAGTTTTTCGTGTTGTGTCGTGAATTTCGTATAGAAAAAATTATTACAAATCTCTTTTAAGCATTTTGACAACACACACACTTTATTTAAACTCACATTTTTAAATTATAGATGAAATGTAAATAACTACATAAAGCCGGACTTTATGAGCAGATACATAAATAACCTCTATGCTAGTTCGTGATAGAAGACTCCATTCAAAATGGCATCAGGAATCAATGGGATAAGCTCTCATGGCCCGTATAAAACTGTCGCTATAATGTTAAATTATCGATAAGGTTTTCATACACAATCAATGCAGGCAACGTCTAAGGAATCGTTATTATTTCCGAGTTTATTATGCTTTCTATTGGCCTAAAAAATATATACTTTAACGAAAGAATATAGACACGGGAAATCAATAGAAAACTAGCTGTTGCCGCTACTTCGTCCGCGGTTACTATGGTTTTTTAACTATTCGACGGGAACACTTCAATTTTTCGGAATAAAAGGGATCTAAGATGTTGAACAGGGATATGAGGTATCGCCATATGAATTTCATTGAAATCGGTCCAGCCATTTCGGAGATTACCCCGTACAAACAGACAGAGAAACAATAAATCTAATAAAAACATTTTTTGGTGCTTTCCCTCTTTTTACATCTTTTTTACTTGGTTTTAACCATTTTTTTCTAAGTACAGACATTTGACCTGTACAGTTTTATTTTATGTATAGATTTCAATTGTTGGTACAGTTGTTATTTTATCGAGATGATTTTCTTTTTCTACATATATTTCTGAATATTCCGTCATCAGTGAAAAACTTATTTATGGAAATGCTTTTTTGTTCAATTATTATTAATCCTGAATGAGAATAACTTAAAAACTACGAAAATAAGTTTTGTATAATGTCGTATTTTCCAAAAGTCACAATCAATAACTCTTATTTAATACAACATACAACTTGTGAACAGTGAATAGGCACTTTTTGAGTTTGCGTGTTCCACCTTAGACCACTTCGGCGCTTTCCATCAGGCGAGATTGCGGTACAACGCACTTAAATTTTTCATAAAAAAAAATCTTGCGTTAGAATAATGTGATCTTAAAGTACACGAAACCTAAAATGTATAAATAAATTTAGTTGGAATAAACTTTCTTCCCATCCCATACCAACCCATCTCTGATCACGATGGCCGCAGCGACCCCCGTTACTATAAATAATAGTGGACGTTCAGTAAAATGGCCATTTTATTGCCCAGTTTAAGGTCACGCTAGCATCTGTGATGAATCAGACCGCACAGTATAATAGGCCACCTACTGAAGATTTCAACTCAAAATATCTGTATGTATAGCTACACCCTACACCTAATATTTGCATAGTAATTTTTAGTAATTTGACCCTGAAGGCAGCAGTAGCCGAGTTGGGGCGGACGGGGGAGACGTTCTAGAGGCCGCAGGAAACGCGGGTTCAATCCCACCGACTATACCACTGAGTTAGAATAAAACTTATGTATAGTTCAATGTGAATATCGCTTGCCTTACATTGTGCCCGGTGAATGGCAACAGGCTCGCCACCTGTTACATATCTGGCGATATGTGGGTGTTTAACACCTCTGCCCACCCCTTCGGGGGGAGAGACGTGATGATATGTTATGTTATATGACCCTGAAAATAAAGTATTATATTTTCGAAAGAATGTCGTGGATTCTATCATACTTATGCAGTAGTTTTTTTTTTTTAAAAAGGCTACGTAGGTATCACCAAAAAGGGAAATTAACGTCAACGTGATATTCAATAAATTTTATCACAATTTAATAATATAGTCTCATTCAATATGTTACTCTATGCTGAGCACTTTTCCACACCACTGATACCCTGTCTAAGTAGAGCTATATTGTTATGAGAACAATAAATATTTAAATTATTATTACTAGGATCAGAATCTAATCAACTTTCTTAACTTGAATACCAAAGCCACCGCCAACATTTGCCCAAGCTTTGGCCAACACTTCAACTGCCCTGCAATCAATTGTCCGCGCCACGGACGGCATAAATTTCGCGGTACTAAGCGCGTCCCTAATTAACCCTTAACAGACGTCAAGTCGCAGCCGGGACATAAATCACCCGCGTTGTGAGAATTCCACGTTGCATTTAATTGTGGCCGTAAGTACTGTTTGGATAAAAACAATAATTGAATCAAGTTTATGTGAGCCCGGGGATTTATGTGCCAATGCTTTTGTTGTGTGATATACGGGTTTGTCGTGTTTTTATTGCTTGATTTATTGATTTTATTATGAATATGTTCCCTTATAAACTATGCTCGCTCGTAAGAAATTTGGAATAAGGTTTTGTTCATAATAGAATTTTACAAGAGTTTCAACAATAAAGCTTATCAAATACCTTGAAGGTAAAAATTTTTTCTACTCAATTTTAACATTATATAGCTAATTAAATTTAATTAACAACCAAGATAATGACTTTATCACTCGAAATTAACGAACCCACCGCTGCGTGTAAGTACGAAACGATGTTTTGTTTCGAGCAGTCGAATTTGTGGCTTAAAAACGTCCACTCGATATTTTATTGTTATAATAAAATTTTGCGAAATTATTTGGCACTTGTTTGGGGTCTGATTTATGAGACGCGGGCGCATCGTTACTGCAGCGTTGGAGGGTTATTTTGTTGCGGCTATGAAAACGAGGCGTTTAATTTATGGACTTATTTTAAACAAACATCTTCGATTGTTTTGTTTGCTAGTCTGCACTTGTAAGTCTAGTTCTAGATTATTCTAGGTTTGCAATCGGTGTTCTTGTACCTACTAATTGGTGGAGGATATAGCGTAATAAAACAAAGTAGCCGAAGGACTTAAATAGCCATTCATTGAAATTATGCGCCTTAAAAAATACTACAAAAAACAGCGCCACCAAAACAAAACAAATCGAAAGAAGCAGCAGCGTTTGAATTGATTAATTATCCTCGGCATTGTAAGGGTTAAACTTAACTGTGAATTCCCTGGTTTTGACAACTCATGCTCGTAATTGTATCTGGGTGTAAACACCTGCATAGGCTGGTTATGGATTTGTTTTATGCTTCAAATGATGATTAAATGTTTGTATTTTTTCTATTGTCCCTGGATCTGAAAATTGGGCAACGAAAGCGATGGATGAAAGAAAACTGCACTCAGCAGAGATGCGAATGTTGCGATGGATGTGTGGAGTCACAAGAATGGACAAAATCAGGAATGAGTATATTAGAGGAAGTTTGAAAGGAGCGCCAGTGACAGAATAGATTAGGAGCAATAGGTTAGCGTAGTATGGACATGTGATGAGTAAGAATGAATGTCAAATTACAAGAAGGATGCTGAGCATGGATGTGGATGGACCTAGAGTGAGAAGAATACCAAAGAAGCGATGGATTGAATGCGTGAAGAATGATATGAGAATAAAAGAAGTGGATGCTGAGCTGACGAGTGACAGAGAAGAATGGAAGAAGAAGGCATGTTGCGCTGACCTCTCCTAGAGTGGGAAAAGGGCAAGAAGAAGAAGATTCTTTCTATTGTGCCCTCAAAGATAAAAAAAAATAGGTATGACTCCTTTCTATGTCCATAGACGATGGTAATCACACTTCATCCGATGAACCTTTTCTCACTTTGTTAATTGCAGTACTTTAAGAACAATTTCATATAGTTAGAGGGTGTGGACTTAGACTTTTGAACATGATACTTAACATTTTACTCCTTCGCCACCGAACAACATCGACATTATCACAATAATATTGATCCTTGTAGCGGGATTAGCGATAAAACAGCACAATTACTTTATCTGAACGTGTGTATTCACTGGTATAAACACTTTAATACATAACAGATATTAATTTAGGTAAAGAGGTACTAGTAATAGTAAGCTGCGCACCGAGCGTCAGAGCGGACCAACTGCACTTATACTACTCTCTCTCGCTCGCTCGCCGTCGGGGCGGGCGGAAACCAACGACTACTCCCGATAACGGATCGGGAGGCATCGCGCGCGATTCGAATGCCGCTAAGTGCGGGAACAAAAATTAGTATCCGCTACATCCTGCACTTTAAAGCAATCATCCGAAAATGTTCAACAGTACTGCAAAAAAAAATGACTTTGAGTTAATTCTTTTTTCACTTGTGAGGCCGCGACATGTCTTACTCTTCCATTCTCTTCTGCCACTCTTCAGCTCATTCCACTCATATCATGATACACACAATATTGAATGCTTTACAATCCAGCCTCGAGATAGCATAAATTATATTTGGAGATTTGGTTACATCGTGAATATATTCGTAGATTTAAATAAAAAAAAAAAATAAAAAAAAAATTGTTGTTGTTGTTTTTAATAAATATAAATAGAAATATCCTCAGGCATTCACACCTATCAACTATCCCCATTTTAAGTTACTAATGCTGCTTATGTAACGGACACTAGATGACGGATAAATTGATTTAATACTTATATACATATAAATATCCTGAATATATAAAAATATATTAGAAACATCCAAGACGGAGAACAAATGCCAGTAAATTCATCACCCAAACATTTGCCCCCACCGGGGATCGAACCCAGAACCTCTCGAGATGGCGACGCCTTGAGACCGGCATACAGACCACTCAACCACGGAGGTCGTCAAGGGATTTGACATAAATAAAGAAAACACACAATGGAATAAAAACTCTCTAGGTTCACCTTCCATCCATACATAGAATTATTAACATGGCAGAAGTGCTACAGCTTCTTATACCTACTTTCATTTAGACTTATGAGTGCTAAAAATAAAATTTCTAACGAAACAAACGGAAAGTATCGTATTATTAATTGTCCGAAAACCAGTTATTTATGGTGTGATGTTAGTTTTGTCTGCCATAGACTAAAATAGACTAGAAGCCCACCCATAGAGTTGAAACAATGTTATATCTATAAAATTAAGTAGTTCTTCGCCTATTTGTTTGAATTGCTACTTGTAATGTTATACGGTGATGACAGTTGGTAGATAATGTAATTATAGAGTAAAACATTCATAATTTTTTCAATAAATATGCCAGCGGTCATATCTTTCACGCTTTTTTGGTGTTTCCACATAAGATTGGTATTAAATAAAGATAATTTGTCAGCTATTTACATTTAAAGAGATTTAAAGTCTGCACAACATCCAATAGCTTATAGCGGCGACGGGCTCACCTTCTGTCACGATGAGTGCAGTCACTGCTTGGTGAAGCGGGGACTCAATAGACTGCTTTTGTCTAGCCTTGACTAACCCTTAGAGGACAATAGTCGTGATTATATGTGTCTATATATAATATTATTTATGAAGACGTCTCAAATGTAAATATTTTTAATATGAATGATAAATATATATTTGACTAGATAAACATACATACGATCACGCCTGTAATCCCCGAAGGGGTCGTCAGAGTCCAAGGTGCGCTGTGTTCCTTAAGACCACATTTAGCCATACAAAAATTGGGTTTGGTCAGATGAAAAATCGTGAAAAAGTTGTAACAAGTGGCTAGCTCTTCGCCTACACAATCACAGACACAGCACCCAACACGCCATTAGTCGCCTTTTATGACATGCTAGGCAAGAAAAACAGTTGGCACATTCTTTTTGCGTCCCGGACCAACACAGGATTTGACTAGATACACATAAATAAACTTATCATACAACTGCAAAGATTATATTTAGGAACTGGATAAGTAATATATTAGGTCCTGGCTGTTCAAAGTTTAAATGACATTACGCTTAAGGATTTTCTGTAACGCCCGCGCAAGGGCAATCGGCTTGCCCAAAATGTGGGTGTCTAATGAACCACTGCCTACTCCTTTGGGGGTATATAACATAACACATCATCACGCCTCTTTCCCCGAAGAGGTAGGTAGAGGTGTTAAACACCCACATTTCGCCAGATATGTTAGGTCCCCATGTAACAGGTGGCGAGCCTGTTGCCATGCACTGGGCACAATGTGAGGCAAGCGATATTCACAATGAATTGTATATAGTTTTATTGAAACTTCGCACGAGTAGTGCCCCGTGCGTCCCAACTCGGCTACCGCTGCCTTTTGGGGGTATATGCATGATATAAATAGGTATATTATGTTTATCATCATAGGCAACATACCGGAAGAGGAAATAGAAAAGATTATAATGTTTTAAATACATTTCTTTTTTCTATGCAATTAAGGTAATTTTTCAACTAATCTGACCTTAATATGACATCCTTTTTGTTTCACCAAATCAAAAACAATAAAAAAATTACAAGAGCAACTCAAAATGAACTCTAATACTTCCTGTCAAAGGTGATGTTCATTTGAAAAGTCACGTCTGAAAGCAAATTATGAAATTAATGAGTTTCCGTTCCGAACAAGTTTGTATCAATCTGTTCTTTGTGTTCAGGAAATCCTCAAAAATACATGCTGAATATGACAAATGGTCTCTTTAATATTTCGAAAATCGATGTCGAAACACCGACCGACATATATATTTCATCGGTCAAGAGTCTAGTTATAAGATTATGTTATTAATGAATCCAGTGAACATGTAAAGATGACAAATTTCATATAATTTTGTTCGAAATAAATGAGTGGGCTAGTTTCTGGTGTTTTTTTTGTAATTTGTTCTGGAACTTCTAGCTACGAGTATATAAATCATAAAATATAATATTCAATGAGGAGCTCGGTGGTGTATTGGTTAGTACGCTTTGGCTTTTGATATCGAAAACAAAGCTACCTTCACCATGGCCGGCCATGGCGGCCTTCTGGCCGTGGATGAGTGACCAAAACTTGTGATATCGAATTCTTCCGTGCTTAGGACGGTCCCGGTCACTGTTACAGCCGTCCCTACTCATCAACCCTCATGTGTTTCTTCATGAGGAAGACCCAGGCCAGGCCAGGCCCAGTATAGGTTAGGAAATTGGCTGTAATCTTTTAAAGAGGTTGCAGGATGAATTCACGTCTATGCCACAGTACTGGAAAATCCACACCTAATGGCCCACACTTCTTATCTGTTTCATCCAAGAGAAAGGCCGATGCCCAGCAGTGGGACGTATATCGGACGAAGTGTGTACGTTAACTAAGTTATCGGTTTTTATAACCGAATGCATCAACATTTATAAAACTCGCTAAAAACTAAAATAAAATTTAACTATTGTTAGTGATATGGGGAATGGGGACTTTGACACACCAGGCGAAATAATTGTGTAATTTTAGCGTTTCTACCTACCCCCTTGGGGATAGAGCGTGACGATATACTAAACTATAGTGTGTGCTGTTGGTTTCTTCCATAGGCTTAATGGGTAGACTATGTTGAAATAGCAGCCACGGTTTGACGTGGCTTCGTGTGTGAAGGAAATCACAGTGTTCGGTTACCCGTCATATGTCCAACCATGGGAAAGGATGCTTCATCTATATTTATGTAATAAAACTGTAGAGCTCGAATGTCTGTACATAGAAAAATAATTATATCCCTGGTCGACATTTTAGATAGTTTTTATTCCGGAAAATTAAAGGGTTCCCGTGGGATAGTTAAAGAACCATAGTAACCGCGGATGAAGTCGCGGTGACAGCTAGTTTTTAATAAAAGAACCCAAACATTTGAGCCAATGTACTAAGTAATAGTTTAAAAGAATTCCTGAACTACACCCTACCGGGCTCGAAGTAAGTGTGTTTAAAAAACTGCGCATGATTTTTTCCCCATAAGCCACGGCTATTAGCGACGCGCGCGCATCACCATCAATCTCCACAGCGGCCGGTACAACCTTGTTTATAAGAATGTTAACCGTATTTATTTCTACGGCGTATTATGTACAGCATGTAGAATAATGGAATTAACTTTGGGTATGCAAATGTACCGTTATCATGAACAAGAATATAATCACCATCTTAACCGATATGCAAAAGTACAGTTTCATATTAACAAAGATACAAGTGTCACCATCATTTGGCCAGTGCTGGACATAGGCTCCCAAGGATCTCAACAAAGACCTGCGGCCTTCGTCAGATCGTTGAGTCCTTGTGGAAGAGGGCCTTCCAAAAATGAGAAACTATTATTTACAATAAAAAGTTATACTTTTTGTATATGAATTTATTAGTTGTGTAAGGGTGGATTGGACCAAATTCCATGCTATTACGCGAGGGTTAGGACACAAATAAATGCTTAAATTTCATTGGTCGAATCCACTGTAACGAACGGCGTCCTGCGTACTCCGCCGATTTTTGGCCGTGTACAAATTTGACAGCTGAAACATTTTTGGTGTTACTACACCAGTGTAGAAAATCGATATTTGGTTGGTTAAAGCCTAGAGCAGTTTGAGAAGAAATGCAACACAATAGAAAATAAAAATAAAAAGTAAACATGGCAGTGAAATCATGTTTCATAAAAGAAGTACTTAATTTGGACTATTACGAGTGTTCTGAACAACATAACAAAAATTATAAAAAAACACATTTTTATAACAATACGCGTGCTGGTCTACGGAGTCACACTTAGACAGTCGCTACGTCTACTTTGCGCACTAAGAGATTTCGTGACTCCTTTCTCTGTCGCGCAGCTAAAGCGTGGAATTCCTTACCGACACACGTATTCCCTCCTTCAAGGCGTGAAAAAGCATTTTTTGGGCCGGCAAGGTGAGAGTGGCTAGGGCAGTATGTCAGTATGCTGCTCTACCTATCTTCACATATGGACTCCTCTCCTGCTTATCGTCGTGTGGAGTCATTTGTTGAGCTTTTTATAAAAAAATTATCATCAACTGTAAATTTTTAATCACTTGCATTATTTTACCCAAAATAAAACGTCCTGTACCACTAGATGCGGAACGGTATCTTGATAAATACAGGGCGTGCCGTGACAAATGGTAACAGAGTGTTTTTATGTATTTTTAGACGTAACGCGGTGGAGGGCACTAATTGGATACACAATGCAGCTAAAAATGTTTCTTACTCTGCTTTGCTTCGATGAATATATATTAGGCTCATATTAGCCTGAAAAAAAGTCAAGGCGAAAACTTTTGAATATAAATATGATTTTTAAAAAAAATCTGGACACTGTAAAATGTATGCCTTTATATTGGGTCCTTATCTATAAAATTGCTCTTTTTTTTCTCTCTTAGTATTTTGTCTGTAACTATTAAGATTCAGAGTATTCCTAAAAATAATTACCTCGTCTAATAAACTATATTTTTGAGCTCTTTTGATTTGTTTTGATAATTTGTTGTAAGTTTAATTGTGTTTGAATTGGACACGGAGACATCTCTTTTTAAGTGACTCCCGAATACATCATTTTATTTGCATTTACTTAAAAACGATAAATAATTTTTATGATGTGTGATATTACACATATTACTAAAGCTTGTCTAATGATAGATGCCAAATATTATTATTGGATTTGTCGTTGTGACGAAAACTGAAAAAAAATTAGTATGGAAAATGCAGAATTCCCCAAAATCTCCATACAAAACACCAATTTCATAGGTAAGGACCTAATATAATTGTTTTTCTTTACACATTTTGTTAATGCTATATTACAGTATAAGGCTGCGGTAGCCGAGTTGGGACGGACGAGGCACTATCGCCTGTACCACTTAGTTAAATAAACAACTTATGTACAGTTCATTGAGAATATCGCTTGCCTCACCTGATCGCCACCTGTTACATGGGAACTTAACATATCTGGCATATAACATACATGTTATGTTTAAAATAGCCACAGAGTTTTGCATTTTTAGTACAATATTCTTTTATATAATATAGTGGTAATAAAACCAAAGCGTTTATTAAACTCGCACTATTATTTGCATTCGTCACGTCACACACACATCCACACATCTCCCACTACCGGAACATCTATCGTTAATTAAAATAATTATCTATCAAGTTTTGAGGCGTATGGTAAAAGTTATTATGACGCCCTACTACTTTAAAAAATTGTATACATGTCAGTGTAACACAGCACTTTAATGTTTTACGTACATACATCCTATGGAACCTTATGAACGTTAGATAACGGAAGAATGAAGAATTATATAGAATTTGTCAAAATGCGTGCGTAGAGTAAGATGATTGCCAACGTCCTAATATTTTTATATTGGGTCCTTACCTATGAAATTGGTGTTTTTATTCTGTCTTAGCAATTTGTCCGTAACTATTAAGTTTCAGAACATTCTTATAAAATAATTGCCTCTTCTAAAAATAGACCATATTTTATATTTGAGCACGTATTATTTAATTTGATAATTATTTGTAAGTTTAATTGTGTTAAAATTAGACACAAAGATAATTATTTTTAACTGCCTCCCGAATACATCATTTGATTTGCATTAACATAAAAACGATGAATAATTTTTATCAAGCGTGTTCACACACATATTGCTAAAGCTTGTCTAATGATACATGCCAAATATTATTACCTCTGGATTTGTCGTTGTGAAGAAAACTGATAAAATGTTAGTATGTAAAATGCAGACATCCCCAAAATCTCCATACAAAACACCAATTTCATAGGTAAGGACCTAAAATTTCGTGTTTAAACCGCAAAAGAGTTATATACTATTTCACTTACCAGTACTGATTTATGTTTATATTATATTAATAAAATCTTCAAAGAAATTGTCGTCGATCATGAGCTTCTAAATTTAAAAATCCAAAAGCGTCCCAAGGTTACTCTTATCAGCTGACAGTCTCTGCATTTAAATAATTTTGAACTCTAATTATTTTATTTACGGTTCAAAGAGTATTGTTACTACTTCCATTAAGAAAAATATTGTGGTCCAATTTTAGATCGGTTTTTGTTTTTTCACACGTCGAGTTTGTGTATTCATACACTATTTGAAATAAATCTATCTTTTAGGAACAGTTGCTGCTAAGCAACTACTGTTTCATCGATTGAAGTAAATTTTAAGCGGCTGATTAGCAACCTGAAACTTCAATCAAATATCTAAAAACCTTTATTATGTAAGTCGATTACAAAAATATCTATAGCAAATTTTCCTTCTAATAAGGGTCATTTACTGGCAAAAGTGCTTACACATTTGACTATACATGTTGTATTATTATAACAAATGCACTCTTTTGAACATTTCATGTCGACCTCCGTGGTCGAGTGGTCCGAATGCCGGTCTCAAGGCGTCGCCATCTCGAGAGGTTCTGCGTTCGATCCCCGGTGGGGGCAAATGTTTAGATGAATTCAGGCATTTGTTCGCCAGTCTTGGAAGTATATATATATTTATATATATACAGGATATTTATATGTATTTATATACTAAATATATTTATCTGTCATCTAGTGTCCGTAACAGAAGCAGCATTAGTTGCTTAAAATGGGGCCAGTTGATAGGTGAATGTCTGAAGATATTTACTTAAGATTTGTGCGTGATATGAGAACGAATCGAAATCCGTTTTTGGTTAAGATCTCCGAAAAGCAGTATGTACAGACAAATAAGTTTGTAAGATTGTAGCATAACATACTCTGATTTCGCTAAGCGTTGGATACTCCATCCATTCACTCTAGCCCACATTTAGACCACGAAGAAAATGTTATGAAGATACTTATCTTTAACATTAATATATTTCAATAAATGAAAAAAATCAGGGTCCTTGTACGTTGATAGATAGACTCGGATACTAATTTTGTCCTTGTTCTCATCTAAACTAATTCTGAAAAAGGTGACATGTTTAAGGTTAATTCCGTTTTTATACAACCAAGAAATATTTTAAAATTTACTCAATTAACCCGGTTAATAACTTTAAATTCAAAGCAAATACAAAACTAATGAGAAACCCTGTCAGAGTAGAATAATTACAACTCTGACAGTTCTTTATTCACCAGATGAAATGTCATTTTGCTACTGTCACGCGCTGTCAGGACATTTATTTGTGACGGCTCTTTTGCTTAGTTAAGAAAATAATAAATATTACTTTAATAGTGATTTTTTTTTTTCGAAATTATTGCAATTTCATTTTTTTGTGTCCCTATAATGATGGACATATTGATCGGAATCTGAAAGTTGCCCTGATTGCTGATAAACTGAGAGAAAAATGACTTTCTTGATATGGACATGTAATGAGAAGGGAGAATGATCATGTCGCCAGGAAAGTTATGGACTTGAAAGTGGATGGGCGTGTGGGGAGAGGAAGACCAAAGAAAAGATGGATGGATTGTGTGAATGATGAGGATGGGAGTGATTGTTGACTTGACGAGTGATAGAAGAGAGTGGAAGATGAAGACGTGTTGCGACGACCCCAAATTGAGAACAGGGCAGGACAATTTTTATTTCTGAAAGGGTAAACAGGAAACATTCACCTTTCGCCTAATATCTGTATTCTTTGGTGTTATTAGCCCGGGCCGAACTTGATGCTATCCACCCGGCAAAGAGTAAGTGACATTCAAACTCAGTGGTAGTAGTACAAGATGAGAGGAGTAGTGGTTCGTGAGTATACGCTTTCAAAATTGAAATAAAGCTACATACGGGTGACCACAATATTGTTTTCCCGAGTTCCTCCGTGCTCCGGTCCCGGATCCTATTGCAACCATTCCTAATCACCAACCCGCATTGGGCCAGTGTGGTGGTGTTACGGCCCGTACTCCTCATGTGTCCATATAGGAAGGCCTATGACGATATAGGCGGGGTTTCAACTCGGCAATCGCTGCTTTCATGCTATTTCGCAGTCTACAACGATCTATATCAAAATTGTCGTGGACCTAATAAATAATAGACACAGAACGGACAAGTCAACTCGTCGACCAACTTCTAATAATATCACGATCTTACCTTAATAAATTAGTTGAATACTATTGCAATTAGCGAGTGCTGTAGAGTAACTATGGCATGACTATTTGCGCACAACGCGTGCGTGGGCGCAGAATAATGGCGTACGGAAATGGACGCGATGTAATTATTTTATTATGAAGTATATAATATTTTGACACCTCATTTGTTATATTGGAGAAATAATGCACCGATTGATTAATATATTTCAACCTAACCTAAATTCGGCCTGGAAAAATGGGGCAGTAATATAAATTAATATTATTCTAATAAAATTTACTTTTATTGGATAGAAAAAAAACACCAATTTCATAGGTGAGGACCTATGAAATTGGTGTTTTATTTCTCTCTTAGTATTTTGTCTGTAACTATTAAGATTCAGAGTATTCCTAAAAAATAATTACCTCGTCTAAAAAAAAACTATATTTTTGAGCTCTTTTGATTTGTTTTGATAATTTGTTGTAAGTTTAATTGTTTTAAAATTGGACACGGAGACGACTCTTTTTAAGTGCCTCCCGAATACATCATTTTATTTGCATTCACTTAAAAACGATAAATAATTTTTATGAAGTATGATATTACACATATTACTAAAGCTTGTCTAATGATAGATGCCAAATATTATTATCTTTGGATTTGTCGTTGTGAAGAAAACTGAAAAAATTTTAGTATGGAAAATGCAGAATTCCCCAAGATCTCCATACAAAACACCAATTTCATAGGTAAAGACCTAATATTACGTATTCATAGAACCTATGTACTCATTTATATGATGAAGGTTTAAACCATATAAATACTCACTTCAATATTAAATATCATTGCTAGTCCTCAGTCTATAGACGCCCCACTGCTGGGCACAGGCCTTTCTCAATGAGAAACACATGAGGAGTGGGCCGTTACACCACCTCGCTGGCCCAATGCGGATTGGTGGTTAGAAAAAGTCGCAATAGCGACCAGGACCAACGGCTTAACGTATTCCAAAGAACGGAGGAGCTCGAGATCACAAAGTTTTGGTCACCCATCCACGGCCTGACCATGTTGAAGGTAGCTTTGTTTTCAAGCGAAAGCCAAAGCGTACTAACCGCTACGTAACCGAGCTCCCCGTGCATTATTGCTAGATTTGCATTCAATCAACGGTATCATTAAATTCATACGAATAAGGCGTTTACCTTAAACCCAAGGGCATGTATTGATTAAGCAATGAGACAAGAGGATGCTTTGAAAGTATTGGGGTATTGATAACTATTTAGAAACCTATTACAATAAATTCGCAAAAGACTAGAACTATTGGGGCATCGTCACCAGCCTTTCAGATCCAGATCTCCCTACATAGAAAAAGCACTAGGAATATGGGACTTAACACCACCAAGCTGTCCCAATGTGGTTTGAGTTTTTCTAGCACCTTGTACATTCTTTCGTTCATACGGCCCACTGCTGGAACAGGCCTTCCTCATAGAGAAACACATGAGTATGGGCCGTAACATCACCACGCTGGCCCAATGCGGTTGGTGGTTAGAAACAGTCGCAATAGCGACCGGGGCCAACGGCTTAACGTGCCTTCCGAAGCACGGAGGAGCTCGAGATCACAAAGTCTTGGTCACCCATCCACGAACTGACCATGGCGAAGGTAGCTTTGTTTTCGATCGAAGCCAAAGCGCACTGACCACTACGCCACCGCGGTCCTCGAGCTTTTTACATTAAATCTATTTTATTCTTTTTATCGCAAATAACTATTGTTAAATATTGGTAGCTTATGTTTGTTGACCTATTTTCATTTCTATTCGCCACCACCACTACTGAAAGTAGTGGAACAGTTCTACGTTGGTTTCATATGCCATCTCCAAGATTCCAGGCTCTAGCCCCGAGGCAGACGTTTGTACGATGTATACAAACATCTAATACATACATACATAAAATCACGACTAATATCCCCTAAGGGTTAGTCAGAGACTAGGCAAAAGCACTGTTAAAGTCCGCGCTTCACCAAGCAGTGACTGCACTCAGCGTGACAGGTGGTGAGCCCGTCGCCGCTGTAAGCTATTATATGTTTGCGTAGTTCTAAGTCCAACACAAACAATATCTAATAATAAAAAATATATTTAAGGTCTATCTGTTCTCGTAGATCCCACAACACAAGCCTTAGTAGGTACTTATCTCAACAGATAAAGAAAAACATCTAGTTTTATAAGCAAACAGCATATTGCCAAGCACACCTTATTACGGTAACAGTGAGAATTAAGCAACAAAATTGAAAAGCACTCTGCCCCAGATATCGAGTGTGTCGTCGCGTATTATTATTCTCGTGCATGTTTGACGTTTATTTTTCAACGCTCTTCAATATTTTTGAACGGCTATTTTCGTTGCAGTCCGCCTTCTTAGTTTGTTCAAAGAATAAAATTTACATGGTGTGTAGACGGGACACTGCATGCGCATTTTGGATTTTTATTTTTTGCTTTAAAATTTTTGACATTATCTTATTTATTAATATTAATTGGGTTTTTAAAAAAAAGTTAAAAAAAGGAATATTTAAAAAAAAAGTTGCAAGAATCTGGTGGAAGAATAACGCCATAGTTTCCCTGGATGAGGACCAAACTTTCTTGCTCTCCAGCTCCAATAACATAATATTTCATAAGGCAAGTGGACTTCTTAGAACAAGTTATATAAGAGCCCTTGCTCCTGCATAAAAAAGGAGCCTAAAACTTAATCGAGAAGTACCTATCTGTGCGATCTTCATAATCATATATTTTAATTGTCAACGTAGAAAAATTATTATTCTAACGTTAAATTCACTCAGTAGTTAAGCCGGTTAGTTCGTATTCGACCGTGTCGATGTACTCTCATGTAACAAGTATCAATAAACACTACTACAGAGGATTTCTATTATTTATCAACTATAAACGGAGATAAGTATAGCAGCAGCTCATACATATTATGGTCCTTCGACCCGGATGCTGCTCTCGATACAAAAAGTATTTATATGTAATTATTCTGAGTAGATACAATTTTTTCACTAAACAAATTCTTCAGTCAGTTTTACGAGTCCATTAGCCTGTCTGTCAAATACTTTACTCTACATTTTCACACGTCAGTCACAATGTCATTTTGTGGGCCATTCTACAGCTCTTTATTGTCGCTCGCCCATTGTTTATTCAAACAATAACTAGCTATTTTATTGCGATGACATTTTTAACGATTATAAACGATAACCCAGCGTTGTTTTTTACAACACATTAAAAGTACTTTTCTTTTGATGATGCTCTTGAAATTTCTACTTTGTGGTGGTTTTAGCTATAATTCATTTTACAGTGGCATTTTTTAATATAAAAAAAATTCGGTAACCACAATTTATGGCACTTGCTAGGTGCTTAATAACTTTTATGAAATTTTCACATTTTATATTGTTTCTACTTCAAACTGGGAGCTTTTTTTGTTGCAAAATGAGTACAACCTTAAATTCTTTATAGTTTATATATCAGCTGCAACAGATAGACATTATGTCATACAAAATATGAAAAAAGAAACGTTAAACCATTACAAGAAAATTAAACATGAATAAGAGCAAAGATAGTGCAAGTATTGTTGAATTTTATTTGTGAAAAATTTTAGCATTGCTGTGTCGCGTGGTGTCAATTTAACACTGTCAAATGTATAGATATATTTGATTTTATGAAGCCAATAATTTACGGTTTCGCATTCTTACATGCAAAGAACTCCCACTAAATTAAGACCGCGTTAATTGATTGTAACGGTCCGTGCAAAAGACGTGCAGCTATTTGTAAGAAAATTAGCGACCGAAGATTTTAACAAAAGAAATCTTTACCGTTTAACCCTGTTGTTATGACATCCACTCTATTCTGGTATTCATGGAATCACTAACAAATCAGCACCTGTCAGTTGTACTAACGAACGCAGAAATATCTCTGGCCATTGTTTCAGACTAGAAAACAATTCAATCTTCACTTTAAAAATGTTTCTCATATATTCCGAGCTTTTTAATGGGGCGATGAGAAAATTTGTGGAATAACTCTCTTGATAACTCACTGGAGTTTCAGTCTTAAGTGTACAAATTAGAATTCAGATTCAGTTGTCGAGTGAAGGTATTTTTGTTATTTTTCGGTTAGATTTCATTGTTGTTCGGTTGACAATAAGAGTGGACATTTTGACATTGATTATCTACACCCCATTCCGTGAAGACAAAAGAATTTTCAGCGCAGTCACAGTGTGACAAATTGCCCTATAATCAGGCTAATACACGAAATTTAAATTTTTGCCGAATTTATTTAGAAACATTTTCTCAAGGCACATAAGTTACGATTTAAAAGCGATAATTGTTCGTTTTGTTGAAAGTGTCATTTATTCAGAAACAACTAGGATTTTCAACATCTATGTATGACAGATGTTGTTGCCTCAATCAGCACGCCCGCATTGTAGGCAGAATTTATAATCTTTATTATACGTTCAGGCCCCTCTCTAGCAAAATTCAGAATAAACCATACTTCAGTTGAAACTTCCAATATCTAGCATCAAGTTACGACCAATTCAAAACTCCATATCCAAAAATGCAACCCTTGTGATAAACATTTTTAAGGCATAATAACCGTGGCTACACCTACTGTGTACCTAATAATTCACCTTAGTTATAGACAGTTGATAATTGACGTTATATTATTTTATGAAAAGATGTGCCAAAATATAACTTCTTAGCTAAACATGGAACGCAGCATATATGGTCATGCGTCAAAAATTCATATGCTAGGTTCGAGACTGAAGATCCGCGTCGCAGTGTGTACCTGAAACAAACATAAAAATCTTTAATTTACGGGTTTAAAATCAAAACAATGCGAAGTTATGATAAACATTGCAGCGATCATAATTATCTTAATTTGACTTCAGCGACTGATTTACTGAGAATTTTTAATATTTTTAATTTACTGCTTTTGTCTCAGGGTTATAAATTTTACGAAAATAATTGAGAGCAATCTTTTCTTTATCTTCATTGAGCATGCGTGTTTGTTTGTCGTTTAATTAATTGTGTATTTTAAACCAGGTCTTTTGTTATGTATCTAATGGATATACAATGTTGGCTAAAATAATTTTTAATATATTTTTACGCCCCCAATTTCTGTATAATGGAACCGTAAATTAGTTTAGCCTTAGTATTTAATTAGATACTCACAAGTGTACATCAGAAAGTATCGATACCTAGTAAAGTATTGGAGCAAAAGTATCGAGTACCAAAATACTATCGCAACCCAAGTATCGATACTATTCAAGTATCGATACTTTTTGCGGATCCTTTCTCACAACAAGCGTTAGCTTCGCCTGGATGACAGTCTACATGATCTGCAATAGTTAGAATTTTGACAACTTGCAAAACATAGTTGTTAGCGCAAAATAGTTGACAGAGTTTATAAAAAACAAAGTTGTTGTGACTTGTGAAATCTGTATTTACATTAAAATGTTGATTAAACTCCCCAGTGGTGTGTTTTTTTGTTATATTTCCAGAAATATCTGTTATTATCTGGAAATAACGCTTCGAATTCTTATTTGGACAATGACTTATTTGTTTCTCTGAGAAATGTCACGCGTTCAACGAACGAATTTACCAACTTTAGCGTTACGTGGCAAAATGAAAAACTACTGATAACAATACTGGAAAATTTTGAAAATGTATTGGAAAATGAGTCTTTTGGTTCATTGAATAAGGCTGTAGAAGATTCGTTTTCGATGGCAAGTGTAAGTTAGTCGACTCATAATCTGCTGGAGATTATCATGCCATGGCAACTGTCACCCAAAGTATACATTGACATATTTCTGTACGTGAGCGGTGTGTTTATGTTAGCATACCATTAGACTGAGACTATTGTTGAACGATTTTCTATTCTCACCCAAAAGGTTTAAAGTTCCAAATAGCAGGAAATAAAAATGTTTACTACAACATGACAAATCGTATTGTGCACTGAACTGATTTTGTTAGCTTTATTTGAAAGTTCTGAGGATATAGTCAGAAACTAAAGTAGACAAATGTATTCAGATTCGTATACTCGTATACATTTCTAAAATACTTCACTGTGAAATTAGAGAAATATTTGTAAGGTGTTAGGTATGTGTAGCATTGAAGAAATACAATGCCGTCGTCGTCCACAGCCGTCCCACTTTCAAGCTGGCACAGGATTTCCTCATGGAGAAACACATGTATTTTTTTTCACACTCAATTGTCGAGTTCCATAGTATTTTCACAGTGAAGTTGATAAAAACGCGATCTATTAGGTCCTTACCTATGAAATTGGTGTTTTGTATGGAGATTTTGGGGATGTCTGCATTTTACATACTAACATTTTATCAGTTTTCTTCACAACGACAAATCCAGAGATAATAATATCTGGCATGTATCATTAGACAAGCTTTAGCAATATGTGTGTGAACACGCTTGATAAAAATTATTCATCGTTTTTATGCTAATGCAAATCAAATGATGTATTCGGGAGGCAGTTAAAAATAATTGTCTTTGTGTCTAATTTTAACACAATTAAACTTACAAAAAATTATCAAACTAAATAATATGAGCTTAAATATATGGTCTATTTTTAGAAGAGGCAATTATTTTATAAGAATGTTCTGAAACTTAATAGTTACGGACAAATTGCTAAGACAGAATAAAAACACCAATTTCATAGGTAAGGTCCCAATATATCATTCTGCGGTGTTCATGCTAAGAGGACCTGGTCGAGGAAATGCTTAAGGCTGATTGGTACGACAAGTGATTTCCATACCCATGGACATCTTTGACAAAGGAGGGAATGAATATGTATTGACCTTTGAGAGAGGAGTAGACTCGTTTTTATCGGGATCAAGGTCGTGTCGCTTAGGAGATACTGCTGGCCACATTGTTTCCATAGTTTAGTTTTTCTAAGGCAGCCACAACATCACCTCGTAGAGATGCGGAATGTAGGTATCCTGCTTCGTCAGCTACTTTATAAGGAATTACTGGAGTGTGGGCCGTAACACCACCACGCTGGCCCAATACGAAAGCTTTGTTTTCGATATCGAAAGCCAAAGTGTACTAACCACTACGTCACCGAGCTTCTAGTGGAAATATACCTAACTATAATAAATTTTCACACAAAAATCTTTTATTAATCTTTTATTTAAAAAATATGATTTATCGTGTAGTTTTTGCAGCTAAGTACTCTGTTTCATTGTCTTTTCAATCTATGTATAGAAAACATACCTCTATTTCTAATGAACGCACTGTCAAATTATGATTTTATTTGACTGAATTTATTTCGGGGAAATTAGTAGTATCGCGTGCCTTTAAGTGATGAGATGGTTTACTTTCTTGTAACAACGTTACAATGAAAAATTCTCGTATATTCTTTTGTATCAAAAATATTGTCAATATTTAGATGATATAGAAGAAAAATTTCGAGTTGACTCCTAAACTGCAACGACTTATAATCTAAGCTATTATTACACCAAATTAAATTTTAAAACTCAAAATAAACACCAAACCGATAAAACATTAAAAAATATATGCGTAATTAAAACTGTTGTCAGGAGCTATAAAAAATACAACAATACTATAAATAAAAATCAAATTAATTGTTTCAGACCCATCCATTAATTAATTGTTCTGGTCAATATATTCTCGGTCGATGACGTCATACAAATGTTCTAAATTTTTTGTGCCTCCTCTTTGTAATAACTCTTCCTGTAATGTGACATAAAGATCGTAGCTAAGAGGGATCACTACAAGAGATTAGAGCTATTTAAAAGATTTACCATTTAGAAATGCCATTAGAAATGTTTCGCAGGGTGTTCAGACCGGTTCTGATCAGGATTGGTATGTGTTAAATAAATATACCTAATTGTTTTCAGTGTAATTAAAATTGATATAGAAGATAGCTTTGTGGCTACTGTTTTCATTCTATTTTAATTTAGGCAATAATTAAATATACAAAAATACAAAATCATTTATTTCCACAATATTCACATTCTTAAACAAATAAAAGGTTGACCTTTTCTTTTATGTGGTAAGTGCACCTATATCAGAAAAGCCCCTCTTCCTTAACATAATTCTTACATAGTATGGTATACAAAAATAAATTTCCAATATAAAATATTATAGCTATGAATGAGACGTGTTAGGATTCCAATTGTCGAACTGTTACCATGTGAGAGTTACAAATAACAACAAACTTTTGAAGAGATTTTAATACCGCTACATACGAGAACCTATACTATTCATGTTTAAAAATCTATCATAATATTGAACTTGTATGTTGTTTAAGGCGTTGAAAACAATGTTACATTTACTATGTCTGGACGGGGCCAAACCATCAACAGTATAGAGTTGTGTATGTATGAGCCAAATATAAGTTTCATTTACTTTCAATTTGCACTCAAAAATTTTTTTCCATAATCAACGCAAGCGGCACCAAATTCCCAAAACACCGGACGAAGCCCGTACGTCACGTCATATCGTTGTAATTTGTCTAAAATACCCAATTAACAACATAATAGCCAGAAATTTAAAGGTTCGTGTTTGTTAGATTCCAAATAAATTTATCGTCGTGCAAGCTGGGAGATTGGAATAGCATTTTAAATGTGTCGCCATGATTTATATTGTTTTGGACTTTATGTTTTACGATAATGTGGTACTGCAGTCTTGTAAATAATTCCCGTATTCTAGATAATAATAGAAGAATCCACACCAGGTTTCAGCCATTGAAAACGCAGCTTCTTTTAGAGAAATTTGGTTAGAGAATCTTTCAGAATATTAAAATTGAGTCTATATGTTGGAATCTCCTAGAATATAACATTCTAAAACTGATGATTTATCCACTGTTGCAATTAGTATTTTTTAAATCTATAAAACACAGAGATCTTCCTGTCCCAATTATAATTGTATAATATAATTTAATGAGTTAATACTTCACGAGCATAATTCGTGTTTCCTGAATGTTCTTTACATCTTTTTCAAAAGCCCAATGCGACAATTTAGCGAAAAAATCTCGTTTTGACGCACCAAATCCGCTCGGGTGCTAATTTTATTCCTTAAATTTGACATTAGTGTAAACATATTGTGTACTTAACACCTATCACGGAACTCTGATGAGGAAATGTCGAGTATTATGTTTTTAAACGAAGTTTATGTTATTCACTTTGTTGTGGAAAAATTTTAAACGAGGCGTGACATGTACTTTAGTTATAATTTATAAAAATTCCCTTCATTTAAAAATCTGGAATATTTTTACCACAAATTAAATTAGCTTGAGTTTTTAAAGAACCTGTGACGTCAGTTTACGCAAAAAATATTTTTATTTTTGCGAAAACTTATAGTTATCTTTAACAACATGGTGCAGGCAGATATTACAGTTCCCTATTTGGTACGACATAGTATCTAAACTTGGTACGGCATACTAACTAAACTTGTTATGACATAGTACCTCAACTTGGTACGAATTAGTACTTAAAAGTCGTAGCGACCGAATAAAGTCTCCTGAGCGAAAATTCTCATTGCCTCTTGTTAAGCAAGCGAAAAAGTGAGAGGCAGAATTTTTGGGACCTGTTTTCTCTTCTTCTACTCATAATTATTTATTACGTACAAGCCCTGCGGTTGGAAGTGGATTTGATCTGTGTCTTCTTCGGAACGTCTCCAATGATGAAGGTAAGTTCACCTCTCCACCCATCCTCAAGTAGCATTCACATAAACCTATTGACTCACTTGTGAATATGGGCATCACTCTTCCCGTGAGTGGAAAAAATTCATCCTTTCAACTCAGGTGGAATGACGTGGTATTTGTAGAAAGCGGGCTTGTGACTGTACCCGAGTATCTTATAACAATTTTAAAACAACAATATAATAATAAAAATTAAACGAGGAGATCGGTGGCGTAGTGGTTAGTACGCTTTGGCATTCGATATCGAAAACTAAGCTACCTTCGCCATGGTCAGGCCTTGGATGGGTGACCAAAGTCTTATGATCTCAAACTCCTTCGTGTTTCGGAAGGTTTCTACCCAACAACCCGCATCGGTCCAGCGTGGTGGTGGAAGAAGGCCTGTGCCCAGCAGCGGGACTAATAAAATTATACATAAAAACAATACACAAGTACACTCAGCCCCATCAATAACCGTCGCATATTCCGACAAATTACGTCTCGCCCGTCAAATTTGATGCAATGACGCAATTACGGGCGCGATCCATCACGGGCTGACGTATAACACAACTAAATAATTTTCGGGTTAAATATTTCATTTGGGGGTGGATTAAAACAACGCTTGAGATGTATATGAGCTTTATTGGGGTTGTTTGGAGTTTATTTACTAGGTTTAGGTATCAATGGAAAATGATTGGGGGTGTAATCGTACTTCATAAAACACAATACACACACATATCATCACGTTTTTATTCCAGAGACGTGTAAGGGACAGTTATGTTAAGTCCCCGGTTACGGTGGTGTTACTCCAGTGTTTCTCCAAGAGGAAGGCCTGTGCCCAGCAGTGGGACGTATATAGGCTGAGGTTGAAGTTATCTATGTGCCCTTAAAACCAATCAGAACGAGGGAGTCCCCAGAAAAGGGTCCAAATATATTCCATTTGACGAGCTCGCGCAATTTCAAACTTCGAAACCGAAATGAAAGCCCGAAAACAAATCAGCCAGCGCGTGCGATACAATAGGATTTTCCCATAAAAGCGAACAAAGCGCCCCTTGCGGAACACCCTGTAATCTCCATTGAAGCTGGCGGCAATCTGTCAAAAGATGGCGCTACAATAGGGGATTAGCGGTCGTTATTACGTCACCTTTGTGGTTCGAGTCTGTGTTATGATCGAGAGCCGGGAATATTAGGGATTATGACGGGTCCCCTTTCTTTGAGTTTAGGATGCACTGGTGTAGCGTGAAAAAGAGTATATGCGTTTTATGTGCAATGTATTTACTTGCATAAGCCATTTGAAACTGAATAGATTTGTTTATACATACATACATACATACAATCACGCCTGCAATCCCCGTAAGGGTAGGCAGAGTCCATGGAACACTGTGTTCCTTAAGACCACATTTAGCCATACAAAATTTGGGTTTGGTCAGATGAAAAAATGTTTAAGAGTAGTAACAAGTGGCTAGCTCATTGCCTACACAATCACAGACCCAGTACCCAATACGCCCTTAGTCGCCTTTTACGACATGCTAGGCAAGAAAGGCAGTTGGTACATTCTTTTTGTGTCCCGGACCAACACGGGACAGATTTGTTTATAAGTACTGGAATTTAGAAGCAGACCGCTGGATTTATTTTTAATTTTCGTAAACAGTTACATTAAGAGAATAATGTTTTTATTTCTTATATGTAAATTATTATTTATGCAAAGTCAATGTATTATTTGCGTCCATTTGTTTAAAAGATTATGTCACAGTGTTATGTCTGCTGCTCGTATATCGTACACTACACGCTACAGTTAGAATGGAGTAGTCCAATGGGGACTTTATTTTAATCGATCAAAACTGCACTAATTCTATTCAGTATCTTTACCGTGACGCGTGTAAACAAGACTAAGAGATAGCCAATTATTTCTAAAATCGTTTCCTGTAGTTCCAGCTGCTTTTGCATTAACGGAATATTATTCTAAGATGTATCTAGTCCATAAAAATAAAATACTTGATTTATACTACTTTTTTTGTAATACTTGGTAGCCGAGTTAGGACGGACGGGACACTACTCGGGAAACGCGGGGTCGATCCCACCGCCTGTACCACTGAGTTTGAATAAAACTTATGTACGGTTCATTGTGAATATCGCTTGCCTCACATTGTACCCGGTGCATGCCAACAGCCTCGCCACATGGGGACCTAACATATCTGGCGAAATGTGGGTGCTTAACACCTCTGCCTACCCCTTCGGGGAAAAGAGGCAGGATGATATGTTATGTTATGTGTAGATCCCCAATTTAGTTTACATTCATATAACATACATATCAAGTAAAAAAAGCTTATAATAAAAAACCAGTTGAATGTCAGTTACATAGTTTTCGGTCAGCGGTACACCGTGCTTCAATAAACTGTTGTGCCGCGTTGCTCGCACCCCGCTATTGGTTTTCCTCAATTTTACGTCAAGAGGCTTGTTTTCAAAGGGTTTTGTTTGAGTATTTCATAAAACAACTATTTGAACGATGACTGGTGGTAACTTTTAAGCTCCTAGTAAATGTATAGTTGCTTAATTTGATTCGGTTGTCAGAGGTTGTCACCGAAGTACCTACTTGGCATTATTGTTATCTTTTCTAGACTTTACAAAGGTTGTAAGAGAGTTTAACTTCATATTTTTAATTAGTCAAAGTGATTTGACAGTTTAAAGCGTGATTCAGCCTTAGATATTTATTTATTTTTTCTGATATTTATTTATGTTTACTTCTAAAACTTCAATGACGTTTTAGTTTATGACATTTAAAAAAAAAAGAAAAACAATGTAAAGTGAGGGTAGAAACTTGCTGAGTTTCTTGCCCGTTCTTCTCAGAACAAGGCCTCCTGGTAGTTTTGTGAACGGATGGCGTAGTGTATCGCTTTCACGAAAATTTTTAAAATGCATTTGACGTTCATAAGCATGTGCAAAGACGCATCTAAATTGAATAAACGATATTGAAATTTTGAAATTTATTTTTGAGATACTTTGAATTATCTAAGGTTAATTAATATTCTTAACATAAAAAATCAAATCAATTTTTTAATTATTCAACGTGATATTTTCAGTATGAAAAATGGATTAGACTTAAATAATTCAAATTATTTTTACCACTCAATTCCAATCTATCAAATCAGTTTGACTTATTAAAAATTGGATTATTGGACCATTGGTAGGTAGATTATTATCAGAATCTTGGAAACTTTCTCTTATAAGAAAAAAGTTGTACTGAGAACATTTAAGTTATATTTGTACAATTTCTCCTTTCCTATGTTCTTAGAATAAGTCAAATACGCACAAAGTCATAGTTTACAATACGCCTGATATGTCGGAACTGTGTCAAGAAACTCGCTTATTTGGAAGTACCTTAGGAAGTCATCTGTCTTTACATATTACGCGCTATGAATTATTAATAAGAGCACAGTGTGATATTACAAAAGTATCCAATATCAACAATGTTACGAGCGGGACTGTATCTAATAACTGCTGGATTACTCCGCATTATTATACCAGAAGAGAGCGCTAATTCTACCCGACTGCCGCGTTAGGAGGATTGTACAGTGGGTGGAATATAATTAATTTTATATTAAATTTAATACTAATCATCAATAAAGGCAGCGGTAGCCGAGTTGGAACGGACGGAGCCGTGGGAAACGATCTGACCGCCTGTACCACTGAGTTTGAATAAAACTCTTGTACAAATCATTGTGAATATCGCTTGCCTCACATTGTGCCCGGTGCATGGTTACATTGGGACCTATCTAATCTAGAGAAATGTGGGTGTTTAACACCTCTGCCTACCCCTTCGGGAAAAATGGCGTGATGATATAGTGTTATATTTATAAACAATATTTTTATGAATAAATTAGCTTTTATTGTTTATATTACAAGGGAACCAATGTTTAAGTAACTATCAAAATTTCGTGCCTCGCTTCTCAATCAAAGGACGAATGTGGAAAATACTTTCATCCGTCCGTCCTCAGCCTACATACATCTCACTGCTGGGCACAGGCCTTCCTTATGGAGGAACACATGAGGAGTATGGGCCGTAACAACACCACGCTGGCCCAATGCGGGTTGGTGGCTAGAAGCGGTCGCACGGACTTTCATCTTTGTAGTCAAAATTTATGTCTAAGATTATTAAGGTTCTCTGAGTGTACCACTACCCTACCGAGAGCAATCGCTCCTAACGACACAATAATGTAAGCTTGGAGCGAGCAAGTTTGATTAGCACAGCGTTGTTTGCGGGGCTTCCTCTCATCTCTACACGATGTACTCATGTAATACAGACCTTTATTTAACTTAAGCTCATATTTACTCATGCGTTCGACTTATTACGTTAGGTGGGATCAATAATGAATTTTAGACGAACTAAAAACCCATGTATTGGAATAGCGATTAGATCGATTGCAAATCAGCGACATTCATTTTTATGCGGATGCAATATTTCTCGGGAAATCGTCAGCAAGAGATATTGATACTTTTTCAGAAAGGGTCTCAGATTGGGGGAAACTTAATTTGGTTTAATTTAACCCCGCCAAGACGCAAGTTTGCGCGTTCACCGCTAAAAATGCCATTCTCCGATGTCCTCGGTTTGCAAGCGCTTCCGTAGCTGCCTCAGCCAGTATTGGGATTCTTGGTGTCAGGTGACCAGGTCTTCTCATTTAAAATGTTTTTCACATAAAACGGATTAACTGGTACTTTTATGCAACAAAAGATTTTCGTAAACTAAAATAAAAAAAACCTTTTATATTTATGTTAAAATAAAAAAGGATACACCTTGTAAAATTAGGTAATATATTGGTCTTTGTTGTACGGATGTTATCATAGCATATTATCATCAGAACAAAGACCTCCACAGGTTTCTCTAAAAGACTTCAAGCGGATACCAATAACTTAAGCTTTTTAATTATTTATTCAATGATATTGCCAAAAATGCTAGAAAACTCACGTGTCGCTTCAGTTGCCTAAAATACATAGGTTTTGATCTGTTCACGGATCAAGACATGTCATCTTGTGACATAGTATTTCTATTACAGTATCTCGTTATTTCACACCTTCAAGGTAGAACACAGGAATGTAATATAATTTAAAAAAAAACAGTTTTAAGTTTTCCGTAAATAACATATTATTTTAAACTTAAGCGGTTAAAAAGAATAGTGAATCGTTCAATTATAAACAAATAACCATAAATTGTTAACACTGAAGGTGACTCTCGTAATCTTTTGATTCAATGCTATTTAGGACAGAAAAATAAATGCGATATCCTAAATCAAGATCAAGATTGAGCCACAAACTACATATGTTATGTAAACACGCGTGTTCTGTCGCAAATAAGTGACAAAATTATATTATTTACGAAGCATCAGAGAGAAAAAAATTGTTTATAGTATTACCACGAAGCAAAAAATTGTTTAAGACGCGAAATTTATGAACGGGTTAAACATAACAATCGTATATATACCAATAAAACGTGTCAGCGTTGAAATAATTGGAGTAGAAAATTATTGTAATATTATAAATAGTTTTAGAGTCTGGATATATTTTATAAGTTGTATGGGAGCAGGCCACGGCCATAACTCATAATTTTCACGAATGCCGCCCGGTGCGAGTTGATACTTGATTCTTAATTCAAACACATTTATTTTGGAAGTTTAAGGGTTGTTTTGTAATTTATTAGCTACGAATAAGAATAAAAACTTTTATAAATATTAATTAAAAAAAAAACGGTGTATTTACATAACTTGACGTATCAATTATGTTTAGTAAAATATTTAACATACATACATACGCATACATAAAATCACGACTGTAATCCCCAGAGGGGTAGGCAGAGTCCAAGGAGCTCTGTGTTCCTTAAGACCACATTTAGCCATACAAAAATTGGGTTTGGTCAGATGAAACCAACCATTGGTGAATATTTAACTGATGTTTGATTAGTGTTTTGTTTATAATTATATCTGTACTGTACCTTTAAGGGAGGGCAGACATGTTACACACACATTCATCCACCCCATTTTTGTATTCTTATTTGTGTATGATAAATTGCATGAAATATACAAGTATCAAATTATTTAGCCCGCCTATAAATAGCCAAATTTTTATTGTACTTCATAATAAAATAATTCATATAAATAAAAGCTGTTGTTTATATCGCTAGCTAAAACACTGCATCTGAGATCATTTTATAGTTTTATCGGAGTTCTCTTGAAAATATCAAGAAAAGGAGGGCCCAGACGATTTATTGTCTATTTTATTTCGTGTTTCCGCTGAGAAATGTTTCATTTTTTGTTTGGGCAGGGCTTAGTTCTGGCTGGAGCTATTAATGTGCGACCAATCGTAGCATCCAAGTATATATTATAGGTACTATAGCTAGCTAGTTTTTGTTGAAAGAGCTTACGTATACGAGTGATTTGATATTTTACTTTTAACTTAGGAATGACTGCGAATAACATAACATATTATCGCGCCTATTTCCCCGAAGGGGTAGGCATAAGTGTTAAACTCTCACATTTCGCCAGATATGTTAGGTCCCCATGTTACAGGTGACGAACCTGTTGCCATGCACCGGGCACAATGTGAGGCAAGCGATATTCACAATGAACTGTACATAAGTTTTATTCAAACTAAGTGTTATAGGCGGTGGGATCGAAGCCACGTTTCCGCGCGAGTAGTGTCCCGTCCGTCCCATCTCGGCTACCGCTGCTTGCGGATATCATACAGATATTAGGGATTACCTACTAAACTTATTATAAATCAACACGTCTCTATCCCCAAAAGGTGGGCAACCGTTAATCATCAAAAAGAGATACAGAATCCTGGACAGAACCCTTTTAATCGGTTCGCAGCCTCTGTCTCTTCAAATAAAAGTCTTATCCCAACGCTGTAAGATTTTTTGTTGCTGAATTTTGGTTAGAATTAGACCACAGTCTAGACCACGCGTAATGTACATATTAAGTTTATGCTGCTAACAATTAAACAGCCGCATTAGCTGTTAATAAAGTTCCCATATTACAGGTGACAAATAAATACACAGTCATCACATCTTGAAAGGCCTTCCAAGGAAATATTCATGACTGGTGATCAAATCCTCTTCAGCCTATATACATCCCACTGCTGGGTATTGGCCTTACTCGTGGAAACACATGAGGTGTATGGGCCGTAACACCACCACGCTGTCCTGATGCGGGTTGGTGGGTAGAAACGGTTGCAATAGCGATCTGGACCA
The DNA here is from genome assembly GCA_910589355.1 of Parapoynx stratiotata. Classification (NCBI taxonomy): domain Eukaryota; kingdom Metazoa; phylum Arthropoda; class Insecta; order Lepidoptera; family Crambidae; genus Parapoynx; species Parapoynx stratiotata. The sequence continues at coordinate 4,103,152 of OU342477.1, forward strand.
ACGGCGTAACGTGACTTCCGAAGCACGGAGGAGTTCGAGATCATAAAGTTTTGATCATCCACGGCCTGACCATGGCGAAGGTAGCTTAGCTTTCAATATCGAAAAGATTACTAAACACTACTCCACCGAACCCCAAGTTGTTGAGGGTCGAACCTCAACCGCTTGGAATAGGCGAAAGTGTCAGACTCAGCCACGAAGAACTTCAACGTGTTACTATCATGATATTACTATGGAAAAAGTTACATACTCCAATAATGCAAAGCTAAATTGTTCAAAATTTTTCATGTTGAATAAGAAATCAAAAATTATGAATTACTACATACAATGACAGATTTATACAATGATTAGTTGGATGAGTTGTTGCGCTGACACCGATATTTTCCTGTACTTCACTTTAATTCTAAAACTTGTTGAAAACTATAGTATCCGGATAGATGTTTTAGCGAGGAATACATAAATTCTACATAATATAAAGGAAATTGTAATAGTTCTATGATAACGACAGGAAATGACGAGGAGTTTCTGTTTAAATTGAAACATCATTATATTTCCATTCATATTTGAGTCTAGTCCAAATTTTTTTGTCATTGTCAAGGTTATAATTTAATTTATGTATATATTAAATTATAAAATTCACTTTAGAATAGAAAAAAAAAACACAACAACAAAAGGGAAGATTCAATTAATTCAATTTACAAACAACCATTTTTCTAATTACAAAATTATGTCACTTTTAGCCATAGTAAAAATATCAACAATTGACTAAAACAAGCTAAAATTTAATTCAGGCTGATTAGCCTTTAGGGCAGCCTTTGCACGGTGCTTAATAATATTTAGTATTACGCCTCTTTCCCCGAAGGGGTGGGCAGAGGCTTTAAACACCCACTTTTATTCAAACTCAGTGGTACAGGCGGTGGGATCTAACCCGCAATCCCCGTGGCCTCTCGGACGAGTAGTGCCCCGTTCGTCCCAACTCGGCTACCGCCGCTCACGAAAAACATGTAAAAATATCTATGCTTAATTTAGTAAGTATAAATTAACTAAACGATGCACGTCTCATTACTGCGCAGGGAATATCAGAAAAGCTAATGTCCCCTTGCACAAAAATTAAATCTAGATTTAATAAATTTTTGAAATTTCTACAATGGCTAAAAATTACAAAATCTCCTGCAAGAGGGCCTAAATATTTTTAAAGTTGTCTATCTCACCTTATTTCACATGTCATCAAGCACAATACTTCAAGTTATTCACCGTAATTCATCTCGTGTGTAAGCCGGTGTCTCAGACAACTTTGATTAGATTGCCGCCATAATCCAATGAAGATATAAAACGGGGATGTAAGGGGTATTAGTTGTCTCACAGAATACCAAATCGTTTTTCTGTTATTTTTTTAAGAGCATGAATAGAGCGGTTATACAGTCATAGAGACTGAGAGAGAGTTATTTTAATGTCAGCTTTTTCCCGCCTCTTTCCATAGAATTGCAATAGATATATATAATCTCTTGTTTAAAAACTGCATAAAATCCCGTGAAGTTCTAGCATTATACACAAATATTCATAAACTATTATTAACCGTTGTCTTAATTTTTATTTTTAATAACATCCATTTTTATAATTGTGCATAGAAATTATTATGAAGAATTTTATGGATTTTTATTTTAGCGAATTGAAAACTGATTTGAATTTGAAAGTAAAAACATTTTTGGTTTACACAGTCATATAAGGTGAAATTGACAAAAAAATAAAGGTAAAATCATAAATAACTACTTACACTGTTGACGTGAAAAATAACTAAGAAAATAGTGATGTTGTTTCTAGATTCCCGGTGTCTGTCACTGTACCGTAGTAAAATATTTGAGTAAAAATAAAATATTGCCGCTGCCATACAATTAAAAATAAATAACTCCTCAGGGACACAACCATTTAAAGATTTAAAAAAACACATAAAACGCAAATTAACGTCAACCCTCCGCTAAAGCCATCTGAAATCATAAATACACTCAAATAGAAAAGGGGTAAAAAGTACCCGACAATTAACAAATCGGTGACAGCTTAGGGTTAATTTTAACCGCTTCCTACTATTTCGGAAGCGATGGGGACTTTTTGTTTCAAAATTAGTGAGGTAAGTTGAGACGAAGAACAATAAATACAGACTGACAATTATAGTAAAAAGATGGCGCGGAGAAAGGGGTTATTTTTTTGTTTATTTTAAAATTTTATTGTTATTGCTTCTATTATTCAAAATATCGAGTTCAGAGTCTAAATTACCTATTCTAAGCTTTGAATTAAGTAGAATCAGTGAAAACCGGCCAAGAGCGGGTCGGGTCACGCTCAGTGTAGGGTTCCATAGTTTCCTGTCTGTCACATTTAGGCCCAATTGTACGATCGAGAGTTAGCGCCTAACCCAGGGTTTGCCCATATATTTGCCCCAGGGTTAGGTGCTAACACTAGACCGCGCAATTGGGCCTAAGTGTCCCCACTTATGAGTTGAAATAGCCCAAAGTACAGCGCCATCTCTCGATACAGACTAGACGGTTTATCCTCAGCCTATATAAGTCCCACTGCTGGGCACAGGCCTTCCTCATGGAGAAACACATGAGGAGTATGGGCCGTAACACCACCATGCTGGCCCAATGCGGGTCGGTGATGATCCCGGTCGCAACGGCTTAACGTGCCTTCCGAAGCACGGAGGAGCTCAAGATCACAAAGTTTGGGTCACCCATCCGAGGCCTGACCATGGCGAAGATAGCTTTGTTTTCAATCGAAAGCCAAAGCGCACTAACCACTACGCCACCGAGCTCCTCGGACGGATTATGTATGTTGTGTTTTCGGTGATAGGTAATTTTGGGTTGTGTGAAATCGGTTCCCAACCCAAAATTACCTATAACCACGCGAGTATTTTACCTATCCAAAAATATATTACACGTTAGGGTTGAAATGTAAGAGAAATCACGCTTCACTTTACGTGTAGGGAAGGTACCCTATTCAAGCATTTTTTCCACTTTTTTATTTTACCACTTTGTCGGCGTAATTGATATACATATTGGTACCAAATTTCAGCTTTCGAGTGATATCTGTCACTGAGTTTATCCGCGGACGGACAGATAGACATACACGGACTTGGCGAAACTATTAAGGGTTCCTAGTTGACTACGAAACCCTAACAAAAAGACGGTTGAAGTTTGTTTCCAGTTTTTGCCAAAAGACCATGCGGCAATTGATAAGCAAAAAAAAAACCTCGAAAGTTCTGTATCCATGTCCCAGTCAGAACAAATCTTAAACTAGACTAATATGTACCCTAATTGCTTAAATGTTAGGTTAAAGTTCGTGTATTTTCAACCCGTTATCAGATTTTTTTGAACAACATCTGTTTCTTATTCCCTTTATTTTGGTACATCCGAGTGTTTTATCCGTCCCCTGTCATTGTGACTCAATTTAAACTCGCATTTCGTTTTTAATGGTCTTGAGGTGCGGTTTAGGTGGTAACTTTGTGATGAGCGCAGCGATTGAAAGTAAAAAAAATAAAAATAAAATGAATATAAATATGTACGAGACGTTGTCGCACTGTTTTTCAATTTATGCAATAGTTATATGAATTTTTATTCTCTACTTAATGTATGTTAATTGGTTTCAAAATACTATCACCCTCTTTATAAAGTGTAGGTAAATTTTACTGTTTTATTTTGTCCGTAATATTTATTTGCTCGAAAATTTGTTTGTTAAGATGATCTATGTGAGCAATAAGCCTCTACGCTGGATTTACATACACCACGAAACCGAAATAAGTGTTTTCCTACTAGAAATTTATTTCTTTGTTGTAGCACATAAGTTTCAATCCGCGTCTGTACCACAAAAGTTTTTGCAAAGCTCATATAAAATTTAAATCACTCGCCATATATTATGCCCGCTGCAACAGAACATGTTCGACCTCGGGATACTTCAAAATGAAAATCTGACTAATGCAATGTTTTTCGCCGCTTTTTGCGAAAGAAAATTTTCGTGCTAAACTTTCTATTATATGGGGCCCTAAAAACATCATTTGAAATGTGAGTAATGAGAATTATCAATTAATAATAGGCATGAGTATGAATTAAAAGTAATATAATAATTATGTAAATCATCATTATCCTGCCCTTTTCCCAATTTCATTTGGGGTCGGCGCAACGAGTCTTTCTCCTCCACTCTCCCCTATCACACGCCATATCAACATTCACTCCCAATCTAGCCATGTCCTCATTCACACAATCTATCCATCTCTTCTTTGGTCTTCCTCTCCCTGCATTACCATCCACTCTCATATTCATAACTCTTCTCGTTACATGCTCATTCTCTTTAATAATTATGTAAATATGTTTCATTAAAACGCTCCGCCAATCCCTACGCCCATGTACGCAGCTTAAGTTACATTTCAATCGTATTTTTACAGAACATTAAAGGGATTTTTTACAGTAATTATACTTCTAATTGAGTAATTTATCGCCGTGATGCAAGTTTTATTATATATTTTTAAATTATTATTAAAATTTAAACTTTAAAAGCTAAGAAAAATTTTTGTGTGAAGATCATTGATGTCTTGCGACACTGCAACCTCCACCAGCGATATTCGCAATTAATGGCTTACATTTATTATTTATGATGTAAGTGAAAATTTAAAAATCAAGTTATTGTAAAATAGTTTTTAAGATGAGCGTAGCAAATACCAAAATTCAAACTAATCGACCTGTGCAATTTTAAGTTGAATCGCAGAGGCGCCTCTTTCGCGAGATCTTCGGATAGACCAATATTTGCGACCCACTTCTTAAAGATTCCGATCAGAACGTCTGTTATTATGAGTCTCCCGTCTTTGCATTTATTCTTTCGCTATGTAAATGCAGGTTTTAGGTCGAGTTTAAATAAGTTTTAAATTGTATGTTTTGTTTATATGCTCTTTGAGTTTTTTGTGCTGTATAGGAGAGGTAGGGTACTTTGCTGGATGTTTTCATCGTGTTAACATTGTCATTATGTAAGGGCTTTAATTTTATATCGAGTACTAATGAAATATATAATTGGCGTGAGACAAAGGCCTTCAACTTGTGCGTGTTGCCAGTGATGACTTACTGTACTGAGACGTGGCCACTTACGATGGGCCTCATAAGAAGGCTCAAGGTCACTCAAAGGGCTATGCTTGGAGTTTATCTGTGTGATCGAATCAGAAACGAGGAGATTCGCAGGAGAACCCAGGTCACCGACATAGCCCACAGGATTGCGAACCTTAAGTGGCAGTGGGCAGGGCACATTGCTCGTAGAACTGACGGCTGTTGGGGCGGAAAGGTTCTCGAGTACTGGGAGGCGCAACGTAGGGAGGCCCCTAACGAGGTGGACTGACGATCTGGTGAAGGTCGCAGGAAGTCTCTGGATGCAGGCGGCGCAGGACCGCGAGTTGTGGAGATCATTGGGGGAGGCCTATGTCCAGCAGTAAACGCCAAGAGGCTGATAGATGGATAAAAAAAAGAAGATGACAAAAATAGTAGATGGGGTTATCCCCTTGGTTAATAATCTACTATTTTTGCAGTGTCTTCTGTCGCGGGTGACAATTTAAATCGCGAGCGTAACGAAGGACTCGAGGTTTACTCCCGAGCGTAGCAAGGGTGTTAAAAACTTAAATCACGAGCGAAGCGGGGGATTTAAGAAGAGTCCTAAGTGTAGCGAGGGATTTAAGTTCACCCAAGACTAAGACAGCTTTATCACCGAGGAAAATACTCTACTTTTCGTACCATTTGCGAAATAATTAACACAATAATAATATGAGATAAGCATTTATTATGCTTATCTCATATTATTATAATAATGACAATAAAAAGTAAAAGTTAACATTTGAAACATTGGTCCAATTATTGATAGAGAGAATTAAATTTTTGATTGGTACATTTATTGTTGATTAGTTGATTTGAGTATTTCTCTGTTTACGGCCTCGTCGGTTTTCGTAATTTTATTAAATAATCATAACTGTACAATAAATGTGTATTCCTTTTTCAAAAAGATCTATAATGCTTTAAACTCAATGGTGTAAACACAGATGTAGTTCAGTATAAATTTCGGTAAGTATTCCAAATTTAAATCACAATCTCCCTCTAGAGGATGAATGAAATTAGGTACAATTTTCTTTCCCTGTTTTTAACAGATTAAAAATGACTATTGTTATGTTCGCTTTTTGTGGCATAAAATGTCACTTTTTTGAAAAGTGGTACGAAAAAAAAATTTCTATAATTCACTGCTGGTCATACTCGCATGCTTCACCAAGAATGTTTATAACGATCGATCCGTCAATTACTTTTATATTAACATATTCAATTTACTAAATTATATTTCTCATTGTTTAGGAAATAGAAAATGTTAATTACATGATTAGTGATTAAGTCAAAAGCATTTTATATCGAAGTAGTTGAAATTACTAATAATAATAAAAATATTAAAAACTAAATGAAAAATGGAAACAAAATTAAATCATCACAAATATTTTTTAGTTCTCGACCGCAACATTTTTATGAATAGCAAGGTTAAAATAATTACCATGTCGCTTTTACCAAAACAAAATCAATTAAAACTATTTTAGTAGGCGGTCGAGTTGTTTTTATTGTCATATTAAATTTGATGACAGCCACGAGGGAACTGTTTTAGAGGTTCCCGAAATAGAGGTGGAATATGATGAAAATTCAATGTGTCAGGTTACTGAGTGACAACACATTGTGAAGAGTACACGCACTCTATACTAGTATTGTTTTTTGTCTTTGTTATTTAGGGCCTTAAGTAGGATTATTATAATGTTTAATATTAATGTTTTTCAATATCGTCTTCTTTATGCATTTGTATCCCCTATAATCTATTTTTTTAACTTACTTTCATGGGTTGAGAGGCAGAGATCTCTATTAGGGATATGTCCGCCCTTGCAAACATATGTTAACTACCTGTTTTATGTAATTGTTTTTGAATTGCAATAAAGAGTTAAAGAGTAATATAACCTGAGCAGTACTTAATTTAAACGTGTATTGCTGAATAAACGATTCTTTCTTTCTTTCTTTCTTTACTTTATATTGTCTTATTTATTGACTTAACAACATTTAATAAAGCCAACACTGAATAAGATAAAACTTAATAATATACTTGAAGTTTAGAATGAAAGCAGTACTATTTATATGGGGAAATAAAAGCATTATTCAGACCATTTTGATGAGCTAGTCACTTGTTACTACTCTTTCACGAATCAACTATCTTCGTAAGTATGTAAGTACTAGATCACAAACTCTAGTCACCTATCGAACCAACCATAGCCAAGGTTACTCCAATACTGAATCCAACAATTTCCCACCGCCCCATGGAACAAGCATCACGAAACTTCCAGAAACATTTGAAATAAAACTACTCGTTCATGTTCTAAGCATCTAAGAAATACTCAGGTTTAGATGCTGGGTGCGATGCGGCTGGACCCCCGGCGGGAGCATCTAGATGGGGCTAACGAGCACCGAACAATGTCTCTATTAGCTTATTCTGTGGCTCTACATCACGAATACGAGAGGCGTGGAGCGGCGAGGTGCCTATAAAAGTAATTTTTTTGGTACTTAAACCGTTTGATATCAAAGAAAAAACATCACGCCATATAATTTGAATTATTTTTGTATTAAGCGAGGCCTATTTTCAACAGTAGTGCTGTCTCTGTGCTCAGTTATTGATATTTTTTCTAAAAAGATACTCTTTTTTTTTTTAGAAAAATGTATGTAGCTTTTGTATTTGGGCCACGCTGCAGTTCTTCTGCACATATTGAGTTTTTTTCTGACACGGAAGAAAAATATAAGGACAAAAAATGCATAGAAATATGGGCAGAACAAACTGCAAGCCTGTGTCAGTAGTAAAACCGAATCACTACTCAATAATTGAAATAAATTGTATAATGTTTGTGAATCTTGATACAAAAATTGTGTGCTTGAGATCATTTTAAATCATAGTATACTATGATCCACCCCCGCATGCATTTTCGCAAAATGTAAAAAAAATATTTAGCCACTAACCTACGATTAAGCCACCAAATAATTAAAATGTTCAATTGTCTGACTCTTTAACCAAAAAAATAGGCCTAACAATCCTCCACAGATTCGCTGTGCCGCCGAACCAGATACGTTCCCTATGCAAATAAAGTTAGTAGCAAAAACAAAGCAAAACGCGGTAATTACACTTGGTGGAAAATTAACCGCACAGATACGGACGACATGCCCCGGCAGCCCGCGTCGTGTAATGAGTCGAGATATCCCAGTTTCGTGCACGCGACTGTACCTGCAGATGATTTTTTAATTAGACTCCTTGCTCGGCTTATTGTTAATTATTTGATTGGTGTTCCAATTTTGAAAATAATTTCCTGGTCGAAATTCTACGTCCTGAATATGAAATTGTATATTTTCCTAAAAGTGATATAAAATTAAAATCTACGGCGGAAATGTTGATTTTTTAAGTGTTTTCAGAATTGTATTATAGTTTTGCCATAATAGGGATATCCATGTCAGTAAAAAATATTAACATAATATATTAAAAGCTTTACAGTTTTGCTAACATTCAATTGGTAAATATGGTTATTTGTGTATAGGACGCAAAGATTCCTTATTCATTAATACCCAAGTATATAGAGATTTCTACATAAATAAAGTATGTCACGCATGTATCCAGAGATGTTAGCACCAATATTTCGCCTGAAACCTATTCCGTACAAGCACACGATAAAAACGAACAAATCAATAATAATATCGTAAAATAAAATGTTTGCCCATTGCTTGTTCGAATATCAGATTGACATTTAATTAGAGTTGTAATATATGCACACATGCTCATAGTAATGTCGCAAACAAAAAAGGCAATTAAAAAGGGGCTGGCCAAAGACCGGCCATTTATGACTTTGTTTTCATAATTAACCTTTGCGGTGCAGTCAAGGATTTAAAAAAAAGAATCGTTTATTTTATTTGCTTAAACATTTTGACTTTTGCCCTCACAGCTGCCAGTGTTACGCGATTCGAATTTAGAATAAATTAAAACCGAACAAGGAATTTTAAGATCTAAATTTAAAAAATATTTACATGCTTTAGTGCGTACAGATAATTAAATTTTAAATATTTTTATTTTTCAACTTCTTGTTTATATGTGGTATTACGTATGTCTTTCTTAATTTTTATTGCCCACTCGTGTATTTATTAAGTCTAATCAGAAAGTATGTGTACAGATAAACTAAGATGAAGTTAATCTCGACAGGTATGACCAGTAACAGTCCAAGCCCACTTTCACACACCATTCAATCACACTAGCCTGTTCTATTAAATTACAGGCATGTGTTAGTATTGAAAGCGAGATCTAGTACTTTCTGCTGGCCTTCTTTTAACTCACTTGTTTTATACATATTAATCGTACTAAGGGTCCGTTTTTCGATCCGTGGTCAGGTTAACGAGTAGGTGAAATTATGGACCAATGGCGAAAACGTATGATGTTGTAATATAAAATTTTTCTATTATTAAATAAATAAACTATACGCGTGTGTGTTTGTGTGTATAAAAGAGGGCTACTTTTAATATCGCTCATTTTAATATCAAAAGTTTAGGTTATCTTTATAGCAGTATTATATTTTCAATTCAAAATTAATACTGCATTTGTGATAATAATAAAATGTATGTATATAGAGTACTCACTCATTTTCTTTCATTATTTTTTTTGGTGACTTTCTTCATTAATAATAAATGCACTTTGTTCATTCATATTCACGCACGCAACGCCGTGTCGAAGACTGCCGAACTGAAACGACGTTAGACGATGCACGGCCTTCAAGCCACACCTCCTTGCGCATCGGAGTGGGGAGCGTGAGGTTTTTTCGTTACGAAATTACTGGATTCGGTCCCCGCGCTCAAGGCCCGTGATAGAAGCTATGCAATAGCTTAAAAACGGTATTTTCCCTCTTTTACATAACATGACTTGACATTTTTTTGCTAGACATTTTTTTTTGTTAGACATTTGACGTTTTCAGTTTTATTATAATAATATGTTGATTATGCTTATTTTGCAGAAAAAAACAGTGGTTCTAAAAATGTGAGTGACCACTGGCGATTTTATTTTTAGGATAAGCAATGGCCCTAGGGAATCTACAGAAATACCTAGTATAGTTTGTAGTTCACTATTAAGCAAGATTAAATAAAGAACCCAAGATACATTATTGCTGCCAAAGAACACAGTAACGGCTTAAAAAAGCTTAAAACATTAAACATCCCCTTTCAAAACATGAATAGTAAATAAAAACGTCTACTTAAAAAACTTAACTGCCCACGTGGGGTTGAAACGGACACCAGGCTATTTTGGTGGATAATTTATAAAATAAAGAAACGCGATCTTTTCTGCATGTGTAGGGTTATGTACGCCACATAAATCTGGAGTGGGAGGGTTGTAAATCTAACCCCTTTCTAGAACGAGTGATCTACTATCACCAGTATAGTCAGACCTTCCCAACCCCCCTAACGCTGAGGAAACTTAGGCGGAAAGGATACAAGTCATAGCACTCGGCGTGTCAACTTACCCCGGACGTTTGTTCAAATGCGAATGAAAATTTCAAGTAGTTCTTAAGATATGTTTCTCCACACTCTTTTTAGTCGATTCTGTAAATTGATATTGGTTTTTCGAATCGTTTATCTTGTATTCAGGGTTAAATTTTAATTTCCTTAGTAAAAAATGAACGTCCCTAAGTGATAGTTTGTCTATTCTGAGAGTTTTGGGTATGGACGTAAATTTGGATGGATTGAAATGTATTTGCTTTGGATACAGAATACGTGTATTTACTTACAACCTTTTAATGTACGAAATTTCAGCGAACCTTACTGACTTTAACTTTCATGTTTAAGTCCTGGCCGCAGCCTATATACGTCCCACTGCTGGGCACAGGCCTTCCTTATGGAGAAACACATGAGGAGTATGGGCCGTAACACCACCACGCTGGCCCAATGCGGGTTAGTGGGTAGAAACAGTCGCAATAGCGACCAGGACCAAAGGGTCGAGATCACAAAGTTTTGGTCACCCATCCACGGCCTGACCATGGCGAAAGTAGCTTTGGTTTCAATCGCAAGCCAAAGCGCACTGACCACTACGCCACCGAGCTCCTTATGTGTAAGTATTACAAATAAAACGATACTATCTGAATCTGAATGCTTAGCAATGAAAGGAAAAACTAAAGAAATGTGCTTGCAGCAGAGATAAAAATATTTTAACTGGAATGTACATAGTTTAAGATTTTGTCACAAGAAGTTTGAAGTGACTGAAACGATGATAAGGAAAGGAAGACCAAAGAATTTGTGTAAAAGAAAGAAAGAAAGAGAGAAAGATGTTGTGTTAACCCGATTTAGTAGCTTAATACATTTTTATACATAAAAAACTTTTTAAGTGTTTTATAACTAATTATTTCTGAAAATAAATATCAGAACATTAAAAATGAGTTTTTCTTACTAAAAAAATGGAGCGGTTTAGTAAACCGACTTAGTATGTGTACACTGTGCGTGAGAAGAGATCAGTATTCCTCCATTTTCGGGTCCGAAATCCCCTATTTTTTACTTTTTAGAGATCCGCAGGTGAAAACATGGCTTGCCATTAACGTATTGACATGGGTGGGCCAGCCCTCTATACGGAACCGGCAATAATTCACAAAGAATCCTACGCCCAATACAGGAGTGATTGGACAAAGATTAGATAAGTTAGAAGGGATGGTTCCTTAAAGTCTTAATTTTTATAGATTTCAAGTCAAATCTTGTAAAGGCTTTGCAATGTTTTAAGGCTCAGAATCCCCCCCCTGACCGGCTCTCTAATATATAGAGTGAGAAACAGTCCCAATAGCATCCTGAAGACAGTAGCGGATCGCCTAGAGTGACAGTCTTGGGAACGTATCCTTTTTCGTGATAGTCATTCTTATGCACATAAAGAGTAAAATATTTTTAATTTATTTGTCAATACGAACAATAATTTTAAGTCACTTTACTAACAAATTATGGATATATCTGGTCTGAAAAAAAAAGATTTGATTTGATAATACCGTAGTTTTTTTTGAGCCCGTCACCGCTAGAAGCTATTAGATAGAAATAGATAGTCCGTTGAATTGATTTGGCGTAACTAAGTACTGAAACTATCAGCCTATAAACACATAATTAGACGTTTATGAAAATTTTAAAATTATGTATGAGAAGTATGTATTTATAGAGCACAGCGTTAAAAAAAAATTTTGGGCTTATAACCGCTTTGTCATTTCTATTATCTATTACGTCTATGGCGGCGGCAGTCACCATATTTCAGCGCAAGTACAATAAACTGATCGGTACTTTATCGCCGACGGAGGGGCTTGTGTTTTAGATACTCTTATTAATATTTTATAGTTTAAACTACTACTACCTTACTGTAAGCTGATAGCCATTGAAATGTTTATTTATTTATTTATTTTTTTGTTTTATAAATTTTGTTTTACTGGGGATTGACCGTAGCAGGAGCTTCATAAAGAACTTGAAGCATTGTGTATGACGGGGTTCGATTCCCTACGGGGATAGGGGTTCTTCTGCTCGGTTTGGTTGGGGTAAGGCTTCTAAGCCCGCCTGGCTAGCTACCACCGTCTTACCTAAATTTGTCGCAAAGAGTGTTCCGGCAATCAGAGGTAAGATAGCCAGTTCCTCAGTTGTTGGGGAATACAGGTGAAGGTGAGATAAACAACAAGAGCTTACCTGTCATATTTAAAAAAAACTGCGGGTAAATTTTTAGGAATTTAATGCTTTTAAATGGCGAAATGCGGGCGTTTAACATCTCTGCCTACCCCTCTGGGATAGAGGCGTGATGATTTGTTTATGTGTGTGTGTAGGTTATATGTTTACTGACTAACTATTAGGTTACTGACTTAGGGCTAATCCAACCAAATTCCGTGTAACAGCACGGGCGTACGGATACTAATATAAGCTGAAATTACATTGGTCGAATCCGCTCTAATGACGGAGACCTGCATCCGTCAGCTAAGGCAATTTTGGTATTACTACATCAGTGTTGTTACGGACTAACCTTTATCATCTTCTTTTATGAATCTTTTTTAATATAAATAATAAATAAATATCCTCAGACATTCACACCTATCAACTAGTCCCATTTTAAGCAACTAAATGCTGCTTGTGTTACGGATACTAGATGACGGACAAATATATTTAATAGATAAATAAATACACATAATTATTCAGAATATATATAATATTATGCATATATACTGAACATCCAAGACTGGAGAACAAATGTCTGAAAATTCATCACCCAAACACTTGCCTCCACTGGGGATCGAACCCAGGACCTCTCGAGATGGCGGCGCCTTGAGACCGGCGTACAGACCACTCGACCACGGAGGTCGTCATTAGGACGGAGGTCGGAATATCTTGTCATTGATTTTCTTCTGTACTGTTTTCTTTAAATCTTATACAACACATAAATCACTTAACCAGCGTTTTATTACAGTCTCACTATCACTCAGCAACAAGTGTAGCTAATCGAAATTTGGTCGAATTTGCCCTTACTCAGCTACCTGACGTCATAATGTTAAAGACAAACAAGAGACAAACTATTGTGGGAACTTTAGATTCCAAACACTAAATGTTACTGTTATAACGACCAGACTACATAATTTACATACATATTCGCATATTAACATACTATTATAATCCTTAATTTTATATACTTTTGTGGTCACAGCATAAAAGTTGTAGGTCTGTGCTACTATAATAACTACATTATCATCTACCCAAAGCCTTAAATTAAAAATTATAATAATTCTTTTTTTTTTGTAAAATTCTCCCATGTTGGGAAGGCAAAGGGAACGAAGCCCATACAGCCAAGTCTTCAGTACTTTATTTCTTGAGTAGTTTGCATTGAAATGCCAGTGTAATGCATTTCAATGCATCTTGGGAGAGTTTGACGTCAAACGATTGATGGCAGACACTGTGGTGCTACTTGGATGAGGTGGATCACCACGATAAAAAACTCATCGCTTTTCACACCACTTGACGCTTATTTCGATAATCCTCCACATTGCACATCATCACAGACACTTATTAAACAAAACTACACTAATTTTACGTAACAATATCCACTCCGAAACAATATTACAATTATCGAAATAAAAATCACGTCCGCCATTAGTCAAATGCCGCCAAACTCTCAATTCTTTTTTTTTTGGTAAAATTCTTTCTTAAGGGGGAAGGCAAAGGGAACTGAGGCCATAACAGCCATGTCTTTCGTAATTATGTCTTCAGTAATTTATATTGCAATGCTAATGCTAGTGTAATGATTTTAATGCCTCTTGGGAGAGTTTGGCAACAAACGATCGATGGCAGACACTGTGTTACTTCGATGAGGTGGATTACCACGATAAAGATCTCATCGTTTTTCACACCACTTGACGCTAATCAATGATCATCCACATTGCTCATAATTTTTGATACTTGTTACACAAAACTATACTGATTTTACGCAACAAGATCCACTCCGAAACAATATTACAACCACTGAAATATAAATCACGTCCGCCATAGTTGAATGGCGCCAAATAATTTTATAATAATTCATTAATTTCAATTTGTTCAGTGACATGCTTCATTAAAATTACTTTTTGGTGAAATTGAGATTCGGCTGTGCTGAGAATCATTACATTAGTTAGTAAAAGACCTGACCGTGTCGAATGTTGCTTAGTTTTCTTATTAAAAGACCTGACCGTGTCGAATGTTGCTTAGTTTTCTTATTAAAATCAGATCAAACTTACAACTGAGTGCTATTGGCAAATTCTGTCAAAAACAATGTAATATTCATTGAATTTTTTGATCTGCTTGATACGTTGAAAGTATAACAGGATTTATCGAAAGATATAGACATAAAAATTCTACAAGTATTAGGTAAAGTTACACACTTAGGGGCGGAGCTTCCGCCTCCGATAGCAAAAATTACCATAAAATTATATTTAATAAAAAACGGCAACCATATTTCGTTTCTGACTTCATCGCCAAACATTAAACACCAATATTCAAATGTTTACAATGTGACAATTTTTTCAAAACTAGTATAATATGATATTTTTGATGGCACCGGTTTCAAACGGATCATTTTCATTTATTTCTTATTCAATCTTTCTCGATGTTTCATAATTAAAAACACCGATTTTTTATTGCTGATCGATTCCATGTCGTTAGATTTTGATAAATATAGCTTAGTTTTTCGGTAAGGCTTTGTTGGAAGCTGCTAATAAATTATTAGACTTCAACCTGATTATGCAAATAAGGTGTGTTTATAACGAAAATTTTTATTTTCTCACGAAGGCCGAGAGGCGTCGTTCGGTCTAGCAGTGTCGATGACCTCAAAACATATAATATAGCTATCACAAATACATGTTTTAGTCGTAAAAGTCGTAATATGACCTTTGTTGTTCAATCTGCATTAGACTATTTGGTTCTCACAAAAGAATTTTTCCCGATAAACCGTACAACTATTTTGTTGTGACTGTACAGTAAAATATTCTTTAT
The DNA here is from genome assembly GCA_910589355.1 of Parapoynx stratiotata. Taxonomy (NCBI): domain Eukaryota; kingdom Metazoa; phylum Arthropoda; class Insecta; order Lepidoptera; family Crambidae; genus Parapoynx; species Parapoynx stratiotata. Next base: position 4,118,724 of record OU342477.1, read on the forward strand.
TACTAAGTGCGTAAAGTCGAAAGTCGAAAAATAAATTATGATTTGCTTATAAACACGTACCTACAAAGGCGAGCTACATTATACAGTCTTAGAGATAGACAGATCAATTTCCGTATCTTATTATTATCAATATTTTTTATAGACGATAAGATTTTACCTGTATTGTCTTCCCTAAGTACCCATAAAGAAAAAACCATTGCGTGTTACAACTTCAATCGTTCAAACGACGTTTTTTGTTCTTCAAAAGAAAATTCAAAATATCAAAGTCAAATAATTATTTCAGTTTAGGTATTTACATACTCTTAAGAATGTAAATGTATGCCATATATATAAATATACTTTCAAAACGTCGTCTATTAATTTTCACTTAAATCAACAGTACCCAAAGTAAAATATGAAAATCATGTTTAGGGATAAAAACGTGATGACAAACAACATAAGGAGTTTAATTACTTTTACATTTGCTATATTATGAATTAAAATTTTCGGAAGCATGAGTGTTATGAACATTGTCTGTAGTACTACAAATAATGAATAAAAACTTTAGAAAGACAATTTTTCGGAAGAGTGATGACTCGAACCAGAAATCGGAAATAATAATTTCGGAAACTTTAGGCGAGCCAATATATGAGAATGTCATATGGGATCCCCGTACCTATGACATTCTTATACTACCCTAAAAAGAGAACCGAAATGAGTATGCTCCAGCAGTGCTTTTTTCTTTTGGTTAGTCTCTTATTAGCTTCATCTTTCCGAGGAGGGCGAGAACTTTGGGTAGCATGCCTGTAGCCTGTGATGAGCCACCACCGAAGAATTCCTCTCTGGTAGGTATTCCTCTGGGAGTCCCACTAGGCAATCTTATGGTGTCGCAATAGGGCAGTGTGAGACAGTCAATATTCAGAATAAACTGTATTTAATTTTTTTTTACTAAATGGTGCAGACACTGATTGAACCGGTATCTTTTGTATTTATATTGTAGGTGTATATTTTTTCATGTAGTATGTTTGTTAGTTTTCTTTATCAATATTAAATATTAAACATTAACGTTCAGAAATGTTACATTGTTAAAAATAAAGGTTTTGAAATTTGGTGAAAATTGGTAAAAAGTATTAAAAACCATTGCTGTGTTGTATTCTTACATACCTAAATATTATATTTAACTTTTTGTGTTGGTTGTAAGATAAATGGTTTTGGGTTTCAACAAATATACAGAGTGTGTTTAAATCCGAAACTTGGAACTGATACCAAAGTTTTTCTAAAAGCATTTTTCCCTCAAAAGGTAATACCACAAAAGCGTGCGGCGTAGTAATTAGCAAATGGCTAAAGATTTGCTTCCGATAGGTTCCGGTGCAGGCTCGTCGTTTTTTTGTGTTTTTTCTAGAACACCCTCTATTTGGTTAGTTTCTTGCTTCGGACGTGTGTATGCTGTTTTTGAGTCGAAGGATTTTAAGCTTTATTTTCGAGGTAGCAGGTAAGAGAATTATTTTGAAGGCTTCCACGACACAATTCTTTTAACTCCTCTTTTGTATTTTGAAACTAAAATGTTGTTTTTTTTGTTAAACCAATCAAAGATAATGTTATTGACATTGGCTAGTGACAGAAAATCTACGATCATCGGCCTAATTTCGTCGCCTGCACAGAAATCTGCTTTCGTAATAAGAAATCAACAAAATATCTGATTTTGGGTCACTTGGGGATCTGGTGCTTTTCCGACAGGAGAGAGTAGCTGAAGAAGGCGTGTAGCAACGAATTTAGAGCAGGTAAGAACATACATACGTACAATCACGCCTGTAATCCCCGAAGGTAGGCAGAGTCCAAAAAGCACTGTGTACCTTAAGACCACATTTAGCCATACAAAATTTGGGTTTGGTCAGATGAAAAATCGTGAAAGAGTAGTAACAAGTGGCTAGCTCATCGCCTACACAATCACAGACCCAGTACCCAATACGCCCTTAGTCGCCTTTTACGACATGCTAACAAGACATGCAGTTGGTACATTCTTTTTGTGTCCCGGACCAACACTGGACGCAGGAAGCTGGTAATAAGACTAAGAAGGGAGAAAAATACAATAATCATCATCAAACCTTAAATTGATGTCGATCTGAGCCCCTACCGTAAATGAAATGCTCTTGGAGCACCTAGTGTAATGTTGCCCTGTAAAAATTACACTTTTTTTGTTGCGTTAAGAACGTAAATTTAGGAACGTAATCATAACGCAAATACGAAGCTAACATGAGGAACTCGATGGCGTAGTGGTTATTACGCTTTGGCTTTCGATTGAAGAAAGCTATCTTCGCCACGGTCAGGCCGTGGATGGGTGACCAAAACTTTGTGATTTCGAGCTCCTCCATGCTTCGGAAGGCACGTTAAGCCATCAACCCGTATTCGGCCAGCGTGGTGGTGTTACGGCCTATTCTCCTCATGAGGAAGACCTGTGCACGTATATAAGCTGAGGACTGAGAAAAACCATTTCTATTCTTATGTTTAGTTTGGCTTTTTACATTCAATAGTACCCAACTTTTTACAATGTAAGTACAATCGCTATGTAAATAAATACTTTTGAGTTGGCCGCTCGGTTTAACGACAAAACCGTTAAACACATCAGACAATAACTGTACATTTTTATAATGGGAATAAAATAGTTTATTTACAAGGCATTTAGAAACAATTATCGACTCCTGACCATAGTCTCGACAGAATCGTAAATTTCTTATTAAGACATAAAGAAAACTATCTTACGACCACTCTATGGGTGTACGCCAGTCAGACGAGATCTATGACAGTTCTGGATATGTATGAAGAGGTAGGCTTTAAATAACTGGTCGGGATAGTAAGAAGAAAAATAGAATAGTACTGCAATAAAATCGAACTAACAAGCAATCAGATTGAAAGGCTGTGGTGTAACATTGTTGTTATATAGTTAAATATTATAAAATAACTAGCGGTATAATAACGCAGCGATAGCCCAGTTGTTAAAACGGTTCTCGTGCTAGAGGTAGCCGGTACAATTTCCGCTTCTACCCTGAGTTTATCAAAACATTCTTAGTAGTAAATATTATTCTTAGTACAGGACTTATACAACTCCATATTGGTCCATTAGTTGGTATAAGCGATTGTTATAGCAAGTGCGACCAACTGATTGGAACTGAGACCAAAAAGTTTTGGTCACCTATCCAAGGTTAAACCTTAGAAAAAGTTTATTTTTCACCTCTCAACGGCTACCAAACGAGATATGATAGAAACTTAAAGTTCTTGCTTTCAAGTGGTTAATTTCGAATCCAAAGCTACTCCGCCGAACTCCTTCAGTGACAGTTACCTATTGTGTATACAAAATTTTTATTTGTATGTATACATTAATTATATTTATTTTAATACGGGATATGATTTGAGTTTGATAACACTATTTAAATATTAAACATAATAATTTAAAATCTTAATTAATTATTTAAAATAAAACTAATCACAGTATTTTAACCTGTGAATCTAATTTACGATAGTAAGTCTACAAATGGGCTTAATATCTTATTTACTATTTCCTTCTATGTATATATTATTTAAAAAAAGGCTGTTATAGATTGAATTAAAACTGAATAAAAATTAAACAAAAAAAATACTTCTCGCTAGATGACCTACTTAGAGTTTAATTATTCCTTTTTTATTTAAAAATCATAGAACACCTGTTCTAATTATTAATAATTAGGACATTATTATTCCTTTTATTTCTGACTTACCATTTAACTCATGCGATAGTTTCTTAATAAATGCAGAATAGACAAACCTGAAAAAAAAGTTTTACATTAATAAGACATACATAAATAAATTAAGTGAATAGTTAAGAGCTTAAATAAATGGGGTTCCGTCAATAAATTTTCGACTTTAAGAGCCACTCATAGAGATCAATATGTAAGCTTGGATTTAGAAAAGGTAGCCGAATGAAATTAATAACATTTGGGAATCCATCCAAGGAAAATCCTTGGTAAACGTTGCTTAGTTTTCAATATGAAAACGCAGGAATCATTTAGTTTGTTTATTTGGATAAATGCTTAATCTAAAAAATAGTTTTCGTGTTAGTCTATAGTTTATCTTTGCATTATTAAACAATATAATGATTTTACTGAGGTCAATGGAACACATTTTATTTTAAGCATTAAATTAGATATTTCTAATAAAATTCCCATCAACCATTCCCATACATGAAATTGTAGACATGAATTTATAATCAGCAAAAAACTTCATTAATCCACATTAAGCTAATTCATTTTTTTCCGGCCGTTGGGAACCGACTCATGGATACTTCTCATCCCTCACATCTGAAGCTAGTTATCCATAATAAATCTCAAATGTACACGCAATTACAAATAATCGCGCCAATAAAAATTGTTCTCGACTCTTTGAGTTGTACCGAGAAGATTCTGATCGAGGTAGGCCCGCAATCGATTCTCAAAGGAAGATAAAGGCCGGATGATTTTAAATTGCGAATAAAAAATCTTGCTGAGAACAAAAGAGCCGCCTCTTTGGTGAAATTCGCAGATTACCGAGGATTCCGATAAACCAATAACGCGTATAGTCAAGCTGGGTAACATTGGTACAGTACATACTGAATATGTCAAGACAATTGTTGATGTTCTGTGGAAGCCTAAGACATAAAGCTTCATTCGTTAAACGCTTAATATCACAATAGTCTCATAATAAAGAAGACCCGCACAATTGACGCTATATGCTCTATTATTATGCATTCCGTAGTTTATTACACAAAACTTTTTTTAAGATATTGACTGTGTTGGGCTCGTAGTACATACACACATCTAGTACCTATATGTATACATTGTTGTTAAAACAACATGAAAAAATAATATGTTTTATGTCAACGTTATTGTAATGTAATGCAACATTGTTTTCAAGAAAATTATATCCAGTGTGGGGTCACCACATGATAATAATTTAAGGGTAGAAAAGGCTGTCTTTAGAAAAATCATAATCATCTAAAACCGTTTTTTCGCACTTAGGTCATAAGTAAAATTTTATAACTGTAATTTATCTAAGTGTCTCTATGTTTCAGTTAGCTAAGTGTTGGTCTTAGACAAACTACACCTTTGCGGAAATTACACCTATAAAAATATTTTATATCGCCCAACTCTGAACCACCACAATACAAAGAAATAAAATTATAAAGGAACCTTATAATGTTTAAAAAACAATACGTCAAAGGGTCTGCTTAAGGCCAATTACATATAACTTATTTCCAATCAAAAATAAATAAAACAAAACGTCCAATTCTGACCGTCACCAGTATAAGAGACAAAGTGTCAAGATGAAAGGAGCCGCCGCCGATTGTCGCCGCATTGTATCGTCACTCGTTAGTCCGCATTATCGTAGCAAGATTTATTTTAACGATTAACTGGTTACTGCAAGTCATAAGCGTATAGCGGTTTAATCCCGTCCTGCCTGAAATTTTCCAGTTAAGCTCATCTTTACATAAAACAAATGTTCTTCAAGCGGTCTTTATAAATATTTTTATGTATATTTGTAACAGCAAATATACAAAAAATATATAGTGTGACTTTTACCGGTTGTGAACTGCAAATGTTATTTCTGAACTGCGATGAATTGGATTCGGTTTTCACCAATGGCTAAGAGGTTTAGCTTAAAAATATATCAGATTGTTTTTTAAATTGGTTTGATTGTTTTTTAATTTGGGACAATATGGGTCAACACCCCCGAAGGGGTTTACAGCCCCTTGCGGATATAGAGGTGATAATCGTATAGGTATTTATAACGCAATGTTATTCGTGTTGTTAAAACTGGTTCAGAATTAATTGTTTTGACAAATTATGATTTAATAAAATTAGAGGCTTAACGTTCCAAGAAAGGAAAACTCACTCAATAATATATTTTGTAGATTAAAATAAAATTAAAACGAATGTATATTAATATTATAATGGGTTGAATATTTAAATGCCATTCTCTGTTTTAATGTAATTAACAAAAAATTCCCATGTCATATTAGCTTAATTTTTATTACAAGCGATGTTGATGACTTTGGTGAAAAGGCTAACATATTTATGTAAATACAGGTGGTTAAGATCAATAAATTATGAACTTAATGGCGTTCTACTTAAACATCTTATTAATCATCAACGGTTATCAAACTCAGTAATGATCCCGTCAATTTTTGTCAAATATAAAATTAATCATATTCTCGCAATTAACTGTTCTAGAAGTATTTGTAGTTCACAGTTTTAGGTAAAAATATGGTTTGTGTTTTCAGTTGTCAACATTATACTAATTTGACAATAGAAGTGTGATATTTTAATTTTCTGCATGTGTAGCTTTTACAAATTTAAAATATATGTTAATAGTTAAATCACTACGTGTAATGTTTACGTTTACCGGGTATTATTTGTCTTTTTTATCTTTTTTTTGACACTCACAACCACGTACAAACCCAATGGTAGCAGTCACCACACTAGGATTATTCACGTATTATAGTTATTAGAATATATAATATTTTTATATAAATATTAGAGATGTGCAACATAAATATACAAACACGAACGAATGATTGGAGAACCAATTTAGGCCTCTATACTTCACTGCCATCACTTCATGTCACTAAACTACTAATAAAGTAATTAGAATAAAAAAAATAGAATAGAATAAATTTTATTCAGTACACACAATAGTAAGAAATTACATAAAAATTAATCAAACATAGACAAAGACAATACATAATGACATATTAAACAATACAGGTTTAGGCACTGAATAGGAGTCGCACTCAGCATATGTCGGGCGTAGCACACCACGACGCTTCCGTGGACACCTTGAATGTGTGGACGAGCGCTCATAGACCGTAAATCCGTAACCTAATGCATCGAGATTTTACATTATACTAAATTGTATACAATTCAATAGAAATAATAGGATATTGCCAAAGCACGATTTAATACGTAAATAATATATAATAATAATGTAACTTATTGTAAATAATTAGCTGAAATACTACTGCATGATCCGGTTTAATTATAGCTACGATAAAATCAATTAAAAATTAAGGGAATGAAATTAAATTAAATGCTTTATTTAATCATTTAGGTAACAAGTAGTTTCACTTATGACGCGTAAAAAACATTAGAATATTTAAAAACAAAATTTTCTTATGAGCCAGCAAGGTGGAGGTCGCTAGGCCTGTATCCTTTAGTGCTGCCCTAGCATCCTTCGCAAACGGACTTATCTACTGTCAGTCATTTGCTGAGCTGAATATTAAAAAAAGTCAAAACGGTATAAATTAGAAGATGTCATAAGTTACCATGGAAAATGCTAGTTAGTAAATCATTTTGGTTTCTTTAAAATCTGCTTCTGTATAGTAAAAACAGTAGGTTAGTCACTTTACTGAACACCTAAATAGAATTAAGATAAGATTTATCCGGATGACGATCAATTTCATGCTGTAACAACTGCATTGTTTCAAAATCGCTTCCGCTCCTGAATTACAGCAAGCGCTCCTCAACGATTAACGCTTATAGCTAAAGTCATTAAGCCACAATTGGGACGTGTGTGCACCTTTACAATTTCTGTATAGGTCTAGCATTGTCTTATTGAACAATAGGCATCGCGTAAGTTATTATTACCAATACCTAGCGTAGGTACAGGAAATAGAGTTCAAAATTCGAAATATCATATATTTATTTATGAGATTATTTTATAGTAATATTTGTTTTTAAGTAGTTAGAAATATTAAGTCCTTACCTATGAAATTGGTGTTTTGTATGGAGATTTTGGGGATGTCTGCATTTTACATACTAACATTTTATCAGTTTTCTTCACAACGACAAATCCAGAGATAATAATATTTGGCATGTATCATTAGACAAGCTTTAGCAATATGTGTGTGAACACGCTTGATAAAAATTATTAATCGTTTTTATGTTAATGCAAATCAAATGATGTATTCGGGAGGCAGTTAAAAATAATTGTCTTTGTGTCTAATTTTAACACAATTAAACTTACAAAAAATTATCAAATTAAATAATACGAGCTCAAATATATGGTCTATTTTTAGAAGAGGCAATTATTTTATCAGAATTATCTGAAACTTAATAGTTACGGACAAATTGCTAAGACCGAATAAAAAAACCAATTTCATAGGTAAGGACCCAATATTATTTCAATTGGTAACGTTTCGACTTTATTAAAACGTTAAACAATCTGAAAGACGATACTGATCAAATACGGCGTATACGGATTTCCTTGAATCTATACTACATCGTCAACTTGATACTATTATAATTATGCAGTATTTCGGACAGGTGTTTGCTGGTCAATGGTTTTACTAACAATAAACAATGAAATTATTTATTTTGTCCAAAATATACACCTAAGTAAGATGTATGTATTAATAGAAAACCTTTTCTACTTCTACACGAACTCCGCAGTCATGTTGGGTTCAATTTTAAACCGAACATGGCCGCAATAAATCTAGAAAAAACGTTCAAAGAAAAAGAAACCAAATATCCCTTCTTCTTTTAAGTATTTTAATTTGTTACATAAAAATAAAATAGTACTTAATTGTGTCGTTACAAACTAATCTAAGAAATCGCCCATAAAACACAAAAACATTATTATGCAGTCTGAATTAAGATTTTAGTAATACAATAATTTGTCTTATGAAATAATTTATAGATAATGTAGTTTCGATTAATAATAATAGCTTCACTCATCTAGACTCATCTAGTTGTCTCAGCGTGACTCCAAACAAGCTTTCTAAATGATCCATTATAATTAATATTATCGGGGTAATTCATTTTTAGACTCAAAATATGAAAGTTTGTTTTCTTAATTGCGTTATTTTCCTCAGAATAAACGGGACAATCTGAGTATTTAAATTTAAGTTTTGAATGTATTATTTCATTAATAATATTTATTACAATGAGATTATTTATATTTAAGAAGCATGTCATTTGATTGCTATTAGAAAGTATTTTAAATAAAATTTTCAAACGAAACTAACAATATGCAACATGGATAGTTATATAGTTAAAATACATTAATACAGTCTCCATTAAAATTGTTTATTTCCACAAACGAAAACGTTTCGTAACAAAAAGATGCACAAGAACAGGGCACAAAAGTCAAGTATAATTTTACCACAGGTATGTAGGTTACAGGGGATTGTAAAATTTTATTAGGTACCATTGCGGGGATGATGAAGACATTACATTACGTTGTAACCTCAGGTCAGACTGGTTACTTGGAAAGTCAGGCTATTACTTGGTTAATTACGTGCAAAATACAATTTGACATATGCAGGATTTTTTCTACCTTTGTTGGTGAAATTGGCCAATTACTACCTTTGTTTTGGGAAAGGTAAGGAGGTAGCAGATTATGCGTATAAGGTGCGTCTCGTCAGTAATATGAAGTATTCCAATATTATTTCCTTGACACTCCTTTACAATTAAAATTTAAACAAGAGGTTGGCCTTTATGGTATAAAAAGTTGTGCTAATCCTCTTGAAAATATTATAAGGTTTGACGACGGTAGAACTGTGCTTTTACATTCCATAATAAAAGACTTTATAGCTATTAACAACCTATTATAATAATATACATGTCCCACTACTGGATACAAACCTTCATAAATGTCAAATATAACATGAGGAATATTGGACAGTAATATGCGGGTTGTTGGGTTTAAAAGATTGACTTGCGGAGGAAGAAAGAAGTTTTGGTCGCTAAAATGACCATCATTCATTTAAGGGTTGGTTGCCTTTATATAAAACTAGCTTTTACCCTCGACTTCGTCCGCGGTTAGTATGGTTTTTGAACTATCCCACATGAACCCTTAAATTTTCTTGAATAAAAAGCATCTAAGGTGTTAACCAGGGATATAAGGCATCGTCCTGGAAAATTTAATTTAGATCGGTCGAGCCATTTCGGAGATTAGTCCATACAAACAAGCAGAGAAACAAAAAAAAAAATTTTTTTTTTTGTATTTTCCCTCTTTTTACATCCCCCTGACTTGGTTTTAAGTATTTTTTTCTATGTACAGACATTCGACCTCTACAATTTTATTATATGTATAGATAATTCTCAGAGTATAAATAGAAGATGTTAAGCTTAAGCATCGAATGCCCATGTCTAATAGAAATATAGGAAAATAAGTTTCTCCAACTTCTCACAAAGCAAAAGCCGATTTAAAATTTAATCAGCCGATTGTTTATCGATTAAGCCTGGACTTTTGTTAATTAAACCGACTGTCCACGACCGGATGACGGCCGTTCCCGAGTCCCTTGCCACTTGAATTACATTAAATTTATTTACATTTTATACTAATAATTATAATAGCTAATTTCACTCACTGTCCACCTTTTCACCCGTGATCGTGCGATGTTATCGACTTTAGTGCTCAAGTGAAATACTGTGAGTACAAGACCGTACAAACTTTCGTTTACTGGATAAGTTATTGTGAGAACGTATTCTTTTTAACACAGTTGGCGACATGTAAGCGAAGCACTTTGATTGTACTGATAGCAAAAAAGTACATTACCAAATCAAGTAGTAAAGTTATAGACTGAAATAGAATTTTTTAATGACCAACTTTATTAAAAACTAGCTGTTGCCCGCGACTTCATCCGCGTTACTGGTTTTTTAACTATCCCACGGGGACCCTTTAATTTTCCGGAATAAAAAGTATCTAAGATGTTGACCAGAGATATACGGTATCACCATGCAAAATTTTATTGTAATGGTCCAGCCATTTCGGAGATTAGCCCGTACAAACAGACGAACAGAGAAACTAAAAGCGATTTTTTATCTGGTGTCGAACCAAGGTGAAAGTTGAAAAAAAAAGAAAAAAAGGAAAGAAAAAAAGAAAGAACGAAAAAACATTATTCCGACACAGACATGAGACATTATACGGACATAAAGAATATATACATAGCTATAATACACACAAACAAAGAAAAATACAGGAATACATAGTATATATCTGCTTGAAACTGTCTCACGGCTGTGCCAAAACAGGAAGCCAGTTCAGCATGATGTCAGGTTTTTGAGTTGCTTTAATATTTTTCCTTATTTTTTATTTCAGTATGTGTAGCACCAAACCTAACCAATACGCTTATAAAATCTCCAATAACCGTGAAAAGTTAGTTGCCTTTTTTATTTCGCCCTATGTTGCTGACGATACAAACTCAGTAAAACAAAACGACAACATGTCAGGTGCCGAATCAGTTTTTCCATGAAGGGCAACTTTCAAAAATCTATTTCCCGTCTGGACGCGCTTCCGGTAATGGCGTCGCACAGTTTCCGGTTATTTTCAAAGCTATTATTTGCTAAAACGAAGGGTGAACGGTGTTTGTTTTTGTCGCTGTCGAAACAGTTTTGGCGTTTATTGTTTGTGAGTGTGTTAGATTTTTTTTTCATTATGAGCTGGAGCTTTCACTGTGGTTAAAAGTTGGATGACTGGTAAAAACTTTGTAATCTCTTCTTTTGGAAGACTGTGTTTTCAAATCTAGCGACTTGCCGGTAAAATAGTGAAAAGAAGAAAAAGAAACGTTCTTGAATATAATTATTTTATTCCCTACATCAACACAATCTTTTTCATTCCTGCGCTCCGCAATTATGTGGGAGGTTAAGCGCAATGAAGACCCAAAAAATATTTTTTTTTGTTGTTTTGACAATTTTACAATTCGATTCTGATTGGCTGTCAGATGACTATAGGACGATGTTTATCTGCCAATCACGATAAAGTGGGCTCGGATAAAGTATTTAGATGTAGCAAATAATATTTTGTTTTATTTTTTTTACTTAATTATTAACACGACTAATTAATGTTCGGTTTTTCGTCTATAAAATAATATTAGAAAATGGTTTCCATTAAAATTAAATTCTCTAAATAAAATATAAAACCGCTACAACCTTATATTCACTAAGAAAGAAAATATGATATGATAGGGTGAATGGCCTAAATAAGAATAAGAATATTAATAAGCATAACATAAAAAATTATAATGTATTTTATTATTATAAACTTAACACATTTTTGTATGGCAAAGAATTCCATTATGTATTCTGTACGCTCGCTCTTGCGACTATATTACAAACAAATGTGGTAGGATATAAGTAAATACCACGAGCTCGAGTCCCAGGGGCAGCTGGTATTGATATGAATATTATATCGTCATTGCAATCACGGATGATTATAAGTCTATTTAGTAACTATAACTATATATAATTATAAAGCATAATATATAATTAGAGACCATGTTGTAATTGTTTCGGACTTCTGTTTGCTTAGTTGACGACCTCCGAGGTCGATTGGTTTGTACGCCGCGCGTCGCCATCTCGAGAGGTTGTGGGTTCGATCCCCGGTGGTTCGATATTTATGTGATGAATGCAGACAATTCTTCTCCAGTCTTGGATGTTTATATAAGTTTAGTATATATTCTGAATAATTATATGTATCTGTGTATTAAATATATTTATCCATCATCTAGTATCCGTATCACAAGCAGCATTAGTTGCTTAAAATGGGGCTAGTTGATAGGTAGGCCAATCCCGTTTCTGCGCTAGAGTGCTCACTGGATCCAGAGCATTCCAGTGCCGGCTTCCATTAATCCAGTAGTAATCTAGCGTTGGATTCGATCGCTGGACTGGAATAATGTAAATTATTTCACATTTTGTAACAAAATAGAAATATGTGAAATATGACTAATTCGGATGGTGGCTAATTCAGAAGAAATCTTAAATTATGTTAAGCTAAAGTAATTGATATATTGATCATTAAGTTCGGTCAGCTTTCTCACGAATACCTGTCTACAATATACAATGTCGCTTCCTACCGAAGGTGTAGACAAATTTCAGGGCCCCGATCGCGTTAAATACGAACTACAACCAAATGTCAGTCGATAACGTTACGGCCCAACTACACTCTATAATACTCTCGTACTCGCGTTCCCTCGTGTCGCCTGCAGTGTGGATGGACCATAACGTTTTCGACTCAGATTTGGTAAAAATTTTACGCGCATTCAGCGCGATCAGGGTCCAGATCTCCACATGCTACGATCCTGGCACTGACATTCTTCGCTTTTGCAATTACCCCCAAAATACCCAAAACCCCGACATAAACTTGTTTCATCGTGGGCTAGGTTAGTTTCAATGAAACTGTTCATAAACATTTGAAATAAAAATAAAAATATGCGAATAAACCTTTCGACAGTAAAACTATTTATTAAATTTTATTGGCAAACGGTTTTTTTGCATTGAAATAATATTATCTGATTAGCATTTATATTATGAGCATAATCCTTAATTATTCCGTCAACAAATAATAAGTTGGATTTAACGGTGGAGAGGATTTGTCCTTTCAAGTATTGCCATAAATATTATAATTGTTTAATATATCCACGTCTCGTAGAATAGAGAACAAATGTATAGGCTTATTTTGAGAAAGCTAACAGCCATAAAATATTAAATTAAATTTATTTTGTTTTTTTAGGCGTTTGACCCAAAACTTGCGAGTTCCTGACGAAACTGACGTGAAAAGTGCCCCTAATGGAAAGTAGTTGTATGCACGTTTCCAATAGAAATTCACATTCTTAGTGCAACTAAAAACGTTGAGTTTTTTTAAATGTAAACAAGGGTAGCCGAAGACACATTAAAACTCTTTTCTCTTTGTTCCACTAAACCGTAGCAAACCTTCACCGTTCTTTATAGGACCGTTTCAGACAAAAATAAAACTGTCTTGTTCCCGGATGCTTTTGCAAACGATTTAATCCCAAAACCGCATTGGGCCACCGAGGTCGTATTACGGTTTTGGTCTACACCATGTATAGGAAGGCCTGCAGCGGAACGAAAGAAGAAATCGCGATTTCAAAAGAAACAATGTCATTTCGGAATTTGTCACACTAGAACCCAAGCTTTCCTTTAATATTACGAAATAAAATTATTGCAAAAGTAAATAGTTTTTATTCAAATGAAGGTAACCAGTAAGTAGGTAAGTATAGTTCTTATATTAGGTCTTTACTTATGAAATTGCCGTTTTTTTCACTCTTAGTATTTTGTCTGCAACTATTAAGATTCAGAATATTCCTAAAGAATAATTACCTTGTCTAAAAATAGACTATATTTTTGAGCTCTTTTGATTTGTTTTGATAATTTGTTGTAAGTTTAATTGTGTTAAAATTGGACACGGAGACAACTCTTTTTAAGTTCCTCCCGAATACATCATTTTATTTGCATTCACTTAAAAACGATAATATGAAGTGTGATATTACACATATTACTAAAGCTTGTCTAATGATAGATGCCAAATATTATTCTCTTTGGATTTGTCGTTGTGAAGAAAACTGAAAAAATTTTAGTATGGAAAATGCAGAATTCCCCAAAATCTCCATACAAAACGACAATTTCATAGGTAAAGACCTATTATTAATAAATTATTCTTTCTAATCTACACAAGGCAAGTTAATAACCATACAACCTTAAATATAATAACAGGAGGTCTTTAATTAAATAATTCTCATAACATATAAACTCTCCAACCTTTGTTTAACATACAAATTGTTGATAAAATCGTTTATAGTGTTACTAGGCTACGGTGACCGAGATTGTTTGAAATTTGATATGGAAATAAATGAAATGAAATTGGGATATTAACTGGTGATTTTTGGTACTGGCGGTACTTTTTCTCTAATGCTTCACTTTGATGTTTTTTTTTTATTTAAATATTTTCTTTCGAATAACAAAAGTTTACTCCGCTCAATAACTTGCATTGCATCCATCATAAGACTTAAATCAAACTAATAAGGCTTATATTTGCTTGCACAGTTCTAAAAGCAGGTTGCGTAACAGGGTTATCGGCAGACGGGCACAGAATGAGTTTGTGAATATTTCAAATGCAATCTCGTGTCGTTGCCCACTAAAGTTGCTATTGTTCTCGATTGTACTCTTTGTATTAAATGCCACTCTACATTTATATTATTAAAATACTCTTTTTCTAAATACTACTAATGAAATGTAACTCGAAAGATTGCATAACCACCAATTCTTTGTTCTTAGGTGTTATGTATTTATATATTAAGTAATTTGACAATCACACCGCATGTACACCTGACGTATGACGTTAATATCCGGGGAAAAGAAATATACACAGGAGCGTAAATTTTAGTCTAATATATTATTTTCAAGGAATAAATTATGCGTTACACTAAAATATATGACAATTAAAACCATGTCATAGTTCTTCTTTAGGATGTCATAAAGAGCTTCAAATACTTGGATTAATATCATTATTATAATTATTGTTGGAGTCTCTCAATCTCTATCGACTCTAAATAATAGTTCTGATATTATTTCAGAACACAATTACCTAGATCGCGCTAAACTACGAATAATGTAGTCGAAATTATTGAAAGGTATTTTTTTAAACTTTGCTTTTTTCACTAATAGTATCAATTTTGGAATAAAATTTTAATTTTGACTTAATATGTCGGTAAAAAAAATACTGGTATCACCACTGTAATCTATAGCTAGAATATTTGACTATGTTAATCATTAAAAACAACTAGAACTTTATTTTTAGAGGACCATTACATAATATGCCTAATCTAAAAATAATTCAGTGCCAAAAATATATTGCAAAATATGCATGTTGTAAAATTCCATTGAACAGAATTCAAGTAGAGTGGCCTTCGATACAGCGAGTTGGGCAGTCAACAACTTGTCACCGCGTTGTGGTTTGCTAAAAACAAACAACAATAGAGCGGCCCTCTCCATACAATATCCTTTGTCAACCTTTTTATCAGACTAGAGGCCTATAGGATGAGTGGAGGCGACAGTGCTAACATTTTTTGTGCACTTTTTTTTAGTTTTTTCTCCATATTTGTTCTAATTTATTAACAAATATATCTTCTAAAGTAAGCCATATTTGTTTTGGGTTTTAATATATAAATCCAAGCATTTTAAAACCTAATAAAGGATTAATTGAGTATTGGCCATTCATATTCAGACACCTTTCGGTAACATCTGTATCTTTAAAGAAAGAAGTGTTCTCCCAGTAAGCGTAATATACTTAGGAACCTATATAACAGGTTGAACGACTACACACCAAAGCTATCTCAAAAAAATACGACCCAACAATCAATATGACTGCATAATTGTATCTTTCAATAAAGATTTTATTATAAATAAAAGCGATAAGCAAAAGGGCGTTATTATATTGATTGAAAATAAACGAGAACATAGCCCTAATAATATGCTATTAAATCTAACAATACTAAAGTGAGTGGTCGATTCGAACGATAGCGCTCGATGATATATGAATAAATGTTAGAATTACTAATTTATGTCAAGGCCGAGCGAACATGTGTGTTCGACCAGCCTTTAATACGTGACAGGCTATCAGAAATAAACTAGATGATTTACATAATCTTTATTTAATTGTCATTATGTTATCTATTAAGGTCTATTTGTACGTTGCAATGCACTACGACTTGAATTTCCATTAGAAATTTCAGCACTGACAATTGTTTGGAAGCTATAATTTATTTACAGAAAGTCGTCTTTTAGTCAGCTCTGCATCCATAGCCTTCCTTCTAACAGTATGCTAAACTTCACTCACTAAATCCATCGTTTGCTCTGTCTTTCTCACAATGATTGGGAATGAATGTTGGAGAAATCGGTAACTGCCTTCGCTGCTTATGTTTTAATGACTATCAGAAGAGAGTTAAATTTTAAAAGCTGTATTACGTATAAACCTAAATTACTCCATAGCAAATTTCTTCAGGGACTCGAAGTGTCTCAATTTAAGATTGCATCGACCAAAACCATAATATTATATTATAAGCATTATATCCAACATCGCACAGTAAATCGGTTGTCGTTTCTAAATTATAATCCCGATATGCTATCAGAGCACAATCAGATCAAGAAATAAATTATTATAGGTACAATATCATATCAACAGTCCCTGTGCAAACACTTCGGGTCAGATCTGGCTCAAGCGTTCGAGCAAGTGGACACAAATGCACATTGTTACATTAACGTAAGCTAAAAACGTTGTAACTTCACCAACTGCTTCAATGACTTTCAATTCTTATTTGTGAGAACATAAAGCATACATTTCATTAAAGTTATTGGAGCTGATAAGTATATTGGTATAATTCAGGCCACTATTGTTGCGAAAAATTGATTTACGTACTACATCTGTTAGAGTGTTGAGGCTTAGTATAATATTATAGACGAATGTTTATGGGACGTGGGCCGCGGACAGGTGCGTGCTGTGGACTGGAATTTAGAGGGTTACTGCGCCAGTGCTTTAATGTGGGAAAAGTCTTATTGGTTTAGTCATACGTCTCAAACTACAAAAGCTAACACGTGTTTTGTTAAGGAGTTATTGCGTGTGTGTTCGTATTTATAACACGTTATTACAGTTGCAAGCATGGCCAGCTTTTGGTCAGTTAAGTACCTAGTGATTGTATTTAGTGCGTTAGTATTGAGTACCTATTCCAAAAATAATTTAATAAGCCAATAAAAAGGCTACGTTTTGTGTTGTAAAACTTTAAATTATCAATGCTGATATATTTGGAAATGACTTAATATTTGTTTCAAATCTACCCTTATTATTAAGATTAACATTTTCGCAAGGGCTTAGTATCTCAGCGGCTTTGGGTTCGAGGCCCCTGTTGGGCAGATGTGTGATGAATACAATCATTTTCTTATCCTTCTGGATTAAGTGCAATATTTTGACGACCTCCGTGGTCGAGTGGTCTATACGCCAGTCTCAAGGCGTCGTCATTCTGGGTTTATGTAATGAATTCAGGCATTTGTTCTCCAGGGTTGGATGTTTATTCTTTATTGTATATTTTCTGAATATATGTATCTATTCAATATATTTATCCGTCATCTAGTAACACAAGGAGCATTAGTTGCTTAAAATGGGGCTAGAATAATATAAATAAATAATTATAGTTGATAGGTGCGAATGTCTGAAGACACTTATTTATATTTATTTAATAAATAATATATTATTTAACATTCCCCTAGTTTTCATAACATTCTCTGAACGGTGTAAGTATACGAAACTCTACATTTATCTATTTATTATGTTATCCACTTGTTTGTTTGTGCTCTAGTAACTTCCTCGCTGTCACATTTGTTCACCGATTGTTCGGTTCATCCCACGCATAGTAAGGGCTACAGATTAGAGAGAATATGTCTAAAGGTAAGGGCCTGTTTACTCCAATACAATCTTATTATTGAAGTTAGAGTAACCACGATTCTTTTTCATTTAACTTTTTGTTTAACAAGAATTACGCCGAACTCATGGTAAAATGCTAAAGTAGCCTAGAATACATGTAATACCAAGGAAAATTACTTAATAGGATTAGAATCAGTGTACACTCACAAGCACTAACATGTTAAATATCATCTAAATATGAACCTTATACCGTCACAATAAGGACATCATATATACATATTAATGCAGGTGATGTACCTACGTCGCCAAGCTGAGACTCAAGGCCTAAAGGCACAGTGCTATTGTAATTTCACTACTCATCTTACAGGAATAGGTTGCAGCAGAAGGAGGTAATTTGGAAGTACCAAATGCTTATAACTCCCAACCGAATCTTTCTCTGGTAAGGGTTTAGTGTATCAGTCAAAAATTGCTGCATGGATTAAACGGAGTTTACACCGATGTATTGAGATATAGCTTTAAAAATAGGCTCCATACTATTGACATTTTACCTAATTCACGAGAACTTACAGGTAAAATTAAAACCATATTATTAAATTAAAAATCTACTTATTTCTAGTCTCCAATAAATTCAAACTTAGATAAACAAACGAAGATCAAGTGTGAGAAAGTTTCGCTTATCCGGTCGGAACCGGACAATCGATACAACGCTTAAGTTACTCAATTGTGCTCGGTACTCGGGACTCGATTAATTATCGATGTCGTATCGAGTCGAGGGCGACAAGCAATCGATCATGCTTCTGACCGTAGAGGCGCCGAACTGATCGATTGTTCACTATCTACTGGTGAATAAATTAAAAATGAATTGTTTTTGTGCGTAGAGTCATGATCGTAACGGTGCCTCGGTGTCTTTTAGATTATAATTATAATGTATTTTTAATTACACATTTCTCAGACTATTTATAGAAAGAGTTTGTTATCATGTTTGAAGAATATTGTGATTAATTGCGAGGTAATTTATTTTAATTATTTATTTATTTCATACTCGTATTTACCACATATATCTTTAGCGCTCGACTAGGGTAGCATATCCTCCAACTTACAGAATGATGGTAGCTAAATAACCACAGTAATTAACTCAACTTCATAGTGTATGTATGGTGAGTGTGGTTGTCAGAGCTCATTGAGAAAGTGTTATGTTGAAAGCTCTCGAGAGGTCTTGTCTCATTTTCTGCCAAAATTAAACATTCACTTATTTTTTATTTTTTAGAAGCTGACGCATGATGCCCTGAACGATATGGTTGTTTTCCACCCTAATTCTATAAAAGAAATATCTCCGGCATTGTCATGGACGAACTGTGTGGTAGCTGCTCATTAAAAGAATACTACCAACCCAACTCCTCTCTTGGGTGTCGTAAAAGGCGACTAATGGACATAGAACTGCATAACATCCAACAGCTTATAGCGGCGACGGGGTCACCACCTGTCACGCTGAGTGTAGTCTGATTGGTGAAGCGCGGACTCTGACAATGGACTGCTTTTGTGGTTATTTTGCCTAGTCTCTGACTAACTCTTAGGGGATAATAGTCGTGATTATATGTATGTTTGTATGTATTGTCATGGACCTATATACATCCCACTGCTAGACACAGACCTTCCCACATGAAAAAATTTAAAGTACATCTTTGACATATGGGTCCTTACCTATGAAATTGGTGTTTTTATTCTGTCTTAGCAATTTGTCCGTAACTATTAAGTTTCAGAACATTCTTATAAAATAATTGCCTCTTCTAAAAATTGACCATATATTTGAGCTCGTATTATTTAATTTGATAATTTTTTGTAAGTTTAATTGTGTTAAAATTAGACACAAAGACAATAATTTTTAACTGCCTCCCGAATACATCATTTGATTTGCATTAACATAAAAACGATGAATAATTTTTATCAAGCGTGTTCACACACATATTGCTAAAGCTTGTCTCATGATACATGCCAAATATTATTATCTCTGGATTTGTCGTTGTGAAGAAAACTGATAAAATGTTAGTATGTAAAATGCAGACATCCCCAAAATCTCCATACAAAACACCGATTTCATAGGTAAGGGCCTAATATTACGAGTATCCATAAAATTTATTTACAATGAAATCCTTCGTTTGTAACTTATGTATACGAGTAAGTTATATGAAATAGTCTACTAGTACCAATGCCTTAAGCCATTCAGGATCAGCGTGAACACCGGTGTATTTCTATTGTGTCTAGTTATCTAACCATTGAGGTAGGTAACATTAAATTTTTGTCCATTAAGAAACGTAAAAGGGACATTCAAAACCTCTTCAGATTACCACAAACTGTCAACTTATTTGCACTTTATATCAGCGATGTTAACGTTAAAAATCTACTGAAGAATTCGTCCGTTGACTGTACTAAAATTATTCTTCTTAACTAGAAAATAAAAGATAGGATGGTACCAAATTTCACATCACATACAGCTTCGTAATTAACGGTTTAGATTCACAACCTTATTATTTTAATAAAATAACAGTCTTGTAATAAAATAAACTGGTATGAAATGTTACTCAACTCGATGCGAACGTCTCGCCCGCACTTGACTCTCACAATAAATTATTTCAGCAATGAAGTAGAGCAACCTGCGTTGCGTTACGCGATTTGCGAACCTACAGGATGTTGTACAGCGAAATTATTATTTTTACATTTCAAATCTGAATCTTTATACATTCATTAGTCAATTAGCTTAAATATAGATAGGATCAAGACCGTAAATAATCTAGACTATAACTTTTTATTTCACGAGATTACAAAGACATCTAATCGATAGGTGAAACCTGATATCTTTAATGAGTCATATTTAATCGTCTATGAAAACAAGAATTTAAAAGGAGTACAATAAATTAGCTGGCAACTGAGCGTGTGAATCTTTTCTAGATGACTTCGCATGTGTATAAGATCTAGTAAAATGGAGCCTAGATTAAGATTAATAATAAGCAACTAAACTGTGCAGCTCAAGTCGTCAATGTGGTCAAGACCTATCACGTGAAAGGTCTATAAGTTTTGGTTCTTGTTCTACAAATAAAGATTAGTATGGGCTGGGGCAATTAAGTCCCTAAGGACAAAATTACTCACTGCCTCTCACTCCGACACGAACTAAGCGAGAAGCAATCAGATGAGTAATTTCGTCTCCTGGGACTTTTTCTTCCAGCCGTGGTAGGCCTCTTGGGTGGTAAATTGAGCTAGGGTGGCTTAATCTTTCAATGGCCACAAAACGAGACTCAATAGAAACATGTATTGTTCAAGAACGCCGGCGTTCGCGTTAGGGGTTAATAATAAAGAGCAGCCTGTACAAGTAATTTGCAATGTACGCCCACAGCCTTTCGGCGCGGACGCTTCGTTGCGCAAGTACCAAACAATCGAGAGGTGCTCCGCTGTTAGATAACTGACACCTTTTTGTTTATGCCATAGACTTAACTAGAGGATAAATAGGACAGAATAAAATTGGTCGGACTGCAGAGATTCTGTTTAGTAGCATGTAACATCAATCCTGGCTGTTGGAGTTTTAGTTTGAATTACAAAGAGGTTATGGATTTCAGTACCTGGCAAGTTTATCTAGTCTTAAGTCGGAATAGAAAATAAGATTAGATTAAGACACAGCTGACATTTGCAAGTGGTTTAGAGTGTTTAAAAAAAGGGAAGTAATTAATTGGGCCGCTATTTAACTATTTGGTGAGCAACAAAAAGGTCAGCCGATAAATTATTTGAGCAGCAAACAAATATTTTTGGTTTTGATTTTTGCAGTATGATTAGTTGAGCTGCAAAATAATTATTTGGCCAGCAATAATATTATGTTACCGGAGATGTATAAAATCTGGGAAAAGGATCAATTACCAAGGATCAATTCCTAGAAAATGTGTTATGTTAGATATTAGGTTAAGGTTGTTTTTTTAAGACCCTTAAAAATTATATTTTTGTCATCAAAACATATATTAAACAATTGGCAGCAGAGAAAACATTTGAGTTGCAGCCCAGCTACTTATTTTGCTGACAAATTAGAAATATCTGCAGCCCAATTCGTTATATAGCTGGCCAAATTAAATATATTAGCTGCCCACAACTTGCTGACTAATTAGCTATTTTAGCTGAGCAATTGTATTTTTTTGCACACCAAAATAGGTATAACTTGCTCACTGTTTAAATAACACCCTAAAAAATTAACGAGAAAAAAATGTAAAGAAGAAGTAATCGGAGCTACAATCATGACCTTAGTTTTCGTCGTCATTAAGAATAAAATGTGTCAATGATTTTTCACTTAGCCCAATATTCACATCGAAACTTATTCTTAACCAGGAGGCCTAGCACGGGCCGGAGAGAAAAAGTTCCCAGAGACAAAAAGCGTCATTGCCTCTCGCTTCCACGCGAACGAAGAAGCGAGAGGCAATGACGCTTTTTGTCTCCAGGGACTTTTTCTCTCCGGCCCGTGCTAGGCCTACTGGATGTTACTAAAATAATATTACGGACAAGCTTATATGTGACAATAAAACTACATAAAAAAAAAAACAAAGAACATTATTCATGCAAATTTCTAACTTATTTGTGAGCCGTGTCTACAAGTTACTTAGTTCTACGTCTCATCGGAAAGTGTACCAATCATCTGCAATATTCTTAATTGATTGTTGTGAATAGTAATATTTATTGATCCAGTGTTACCGATCAAAATCTGACATGTAACGTCTGCACACGCGTCTATTAGTTCTGTAACTAAGAAAAAAACAATGCTTCACACAATATACGAGTACATTTACTGTTGATTGCAGATGAATTATATGATAAACTCTTTTTGTGTTTAAACCATTCTATTTTTAATTCACACACACTTTTTTAGCTATTTTTAGACTATCGTGACGATGTTATTTACAGTTTAAACTACAGCATTTATACATGATTGGAATCGGTAGCTAGTTGGTTGGTGTGAGTAACTGGTTGTTACTACCGATTCCGAAACTTTTATTAGCAAAAAGACGGAAAAACGAAAACGTGAAGATAATAAACATGTGACCACTAAATTAAGCAATAAAATAAAGAAAATAGTGTATGATTTTATTAAATGATGTACCGGCTACACAAGAGGAACTGCTGATTACCATAGATAGAGTAAACTCTTAAACCACAGAACTACCGCGGTTGATAATAGTTCAGAAATAAATCATAATTTAATATTAAAGGAGAATGGTCACGGCCCATACAAAATTAACCCAGGCAGGAATAAGACCAATCTCATATTTTTGGAACATAAATATGTAATTTTTATATTGAATACTAGTTTAAATGAATAACATGAGCAATCTAATCCAGAATCTCAAAAAAATTACTAAAAGCTTAAAATACGCCTATGGCAATGGAGCAAAAAGGCCCAAATGGCTCGTTAGGCCATTTGGGCCTTTAAAAGGCTTTATAGGCTTCTTAAAGTAAGTAGCCTGTTAAATGCCTATTATTCTACTATAGCCATGAAAAAGGACCAATAGGCTTTAATTTAGGAACACTAATCTCAGTAAGTATGCAACTTAAAACTATTATTAATAACAAGTCAATTAAAAATAGCGTTCTCAAACAGGAAAAAATATTTTTAATTCATTATAGGCTAGAATATTTTCAAATTATACTTGTGACCCCTACTCACGGGGTTTATCATGATAACATAAAAACTTCTTGCCTCAAAAACAAAATAATTAAGGAACCAAATATATTTATATCAAAAAACAAAAAAAATTTAAATAGGGCAAAATAAAGAAATAGATAATCTAGAAAAAAAAATTTTCCTATCTTTTTCTTACTACGCCTGAGGAAAATACAAAGCAACATATTTATATGTTGGCCACTAATATTCATTACAAAAATTACATATTTATGATACACTGAACGACACAAAAAAAGAGATAGGTCTCTTTCGTGTCGGGCCTGGGTCACAGATGACCATTCTCCTATATTGGCACAATCTTGTTTGAAGATTTCGGCAAATTAAAAAAAAGGTTTTATACACTTCCCACGTATGTCAACATGTTATAAATCAACTTGACACATTATTGTTGAAAGTAGGCGTGAAGATCTCAAGCATTCTGCTAACTAGCAATTTCATGCATTACCATATTAATATCGAAAAAATTATGTCCTATTATGATATATAGTGTCAAAAAGTTAATAAAAATAAAACTATACATGTAAATGAATAATTCAGAACGGTTGAAATGAAATCAACCTTATTTATGACATAATGTTTACCATTCTTTAAACTTTCGTGTGGGTGCCGGTTTGTCATCGATGTTATGTCAGAACCTTACTGTTTTAGTGTTATATATGGCTTTTGTTTAGGGACTACATGTGTAGCTGTTTGTCGCTATGAATAATATTAGAGGTTACTTTTATGGATCATTTAAGCAACATTTTGTAGAGATGTTTTGGTTCTAACTTCGTATTTAGCGATTTATGGCAAATAATAGAACAAGCTAATAAGCTAACACTAAGTTGCACGAAGATTTTTTAAGGACGATATTAGTTAATGAGAAATTAAAATTTTAAAGTTCATTAAAGTTAAGGTTGTTACACAAAACAGCTAATGTCTCCTTAGCTTTGACAGGGTGCTAATGTCGTTTAGTGCAACTTAAAACTACGCTAAGGTGTTCTTTTGACACTTCAATAAATAAATTTAATGGAGCATTAGAGATAATGCTGACATTAAATATTAAAGTTCGTTTCTGCAACTTGGTGTAAGACAAGCAAAATAGAACAATAATTATAAAACTTATCAAATAACGTGTGCAAATGCATGTAATAATATTGTTACGCCTGTCATTGCCAAGTTCCAACAGTAATTATTTATTGAACGTACGAGAAGCCTGAGTAAAACCTAATTCTGATAATTATAATGAATAATGATTTTTCGGAGTTTTGTGACATAGCCTTAAGGACTGGATGCTTTATGCTTTTTTGCTTTTTTATGGATGCTTTTACCGAATTGGTATAATTTTCTAGGTCGGGAAGCCAGCTCACAGAATCCCTTTAGCAGACCAGGTCGCTCTCACGGAAAGTCAGGAATGGGTACCGATATTTGTTTTAGTTAGTATTATCAGCATATCATATTATGAGCGAGTCCCTCATACATCTACCGTCTAACCATCCTCAAGCTTGTAGTCATGAGCCACCGCTGGAAGAATTCTCTCTGGTATGTATCCCCCCCACCCCAAAACCGCTACCGAAGGGCTTCTAGAGGCGGAAGCGAGAAATGGCAGCGATCCTAAGTCACCCTGATGACGCCGTCATCTAAGCCAACGACGGCTCATATTAAAACTAAACTGTATAGACTATAACACATATGTGTTGAATGTATCACAATGTCAGGGATTTTTTGTAAAAGAAAAAGATATAATTGTAAAATATGGTAAAAAAATATTACGACATTAATAAATTGAATGTATTTTGTTGTAACGATTGTGAACGTAACGAGGTGCAAGTTTATAATTTTCAATGAATATGTAGATTACTTTATGTTAACTTTGGATAGAGGTGCTAAAGTTTATCATAACTATTAAAAAAATATGTATTAATTGTCTTTAGCTGCCTTTTTCCTGTGATACTGCTACTACCCTCAATATTTAACTTTTCTCACTCAAAGTATTTTTAATTTTATATGTTACCTACTAATACTATCTGAACATGTGCATATTTTTATTTAATGAAATGAAATAAAGACTTTCTTAAAAGGAAATATTAATCAAACAACTTATTTTACATTAACAAAACGATTATACCATCATACACTATCACAAGAATTATTCACTAACAAATTGCTCATTGTACCACTAACTACACTGATTGATGAAGCTTCAACGATTGCAATGTAACTTATAATAATTGATATTCACGTATTTGTAACTATACATCCAAACAAGACCCATTATCTTAACAGTTTTAATAATGTTTCATTTATAATTTGAAACTGTTCCGTACCCTCGACTATACCAATCATTCGTTGATCGATTCTTCATCGATGACTGACAGCTGATGTTTCTATTCAACGAGCGGGGTGTCAGCGTATCCATATTAATCGTTTATCGATAATATCCGGCGCAGAAACTCTCACGTTATTATTTAGATGACTTCATTGTAGTATACAATTATATGAAGTTTTTGCTCATATTCCGCTTAATAGGTTTTTTCGAATGCAATATCAATAAGTTGGGGTATAAAAAAGTGCTGTCATAAGTAGAACGTCTATAGATATCAATTTATATATATATACTCTTTATTGCACTTGAAAATTAAAATTTATGTTACATTACACAAAATCAAAAAATCAAAATCAAAATACATAAAATATACATAAGTTAACAATAAAAATACTAATATATAATATATAACTAAAATAGATATGTATTGATTAACTTGCAAATATTATCCAGAGACTTGTGATAAGAAGTGCGATTTGAGTGTCGTCAGAATATTTGGAACGACAAATTTAAATATTAGTTAACATAAATATAGATGCAAGCTATCACCTGTAATTTCAAAATGGTGGGTTAGGTATTGGTACCTACATTTCTCTTGATGCTTTAAGATCGTAACAAGAAATGATTCAATGATCATAAATGCTTAATAATTGTAATCAAAGCTTAAACATAATAATTGAAACAAATGAAGCACGACCTCATTAAATACAAATGTTTAAAAACATAATCGGTACAGCTGAAGGTTTTAACAATAAATAAGCTACCTTGGTAATGATCATACTACAATAACTCACCAATACCCAAGTAGCTATGGCTATACTAAATGAACTTACAATGATACATCACAATAAAAAGTCTCCAAGCTAAACACTCAAAAATCAGCGTTATTAACAACCACTCTTGACCTTTAAAAGATAACCAATCCTCATTGTACAAAACCAAATACCGCGACCACTCCACACAGTGTTTAGTGTCATTGACATAAATAGCTAAAGTTTAATGAATCCAAGCATTTGTAGTGTCTACTTTTCGACAGAAGTTATTTTTCTAGTAAAAACTGGAAAGCGATAACTTGTGTGGATACGCAATCATCTTGTCTGTTAGGATGACCAGGTCGATTTGTATTCAATTTCTTTTTCATTTTCAATGATAATAATATTTTATTAAATTTCTATTGCTTATATAATACAGATTTCCGCTTCTATAAGCCTATCTTTATTGATTAGTAAAATAGTAACACCAAAACTTTGAATTTCACTTATATCCTATAACTTTTATTTATTTGCTCCAGTAATATTGAGGTCTTGGCTTTCCACGTAGTGTAACACTCTTTTTTCTTATTATCACTTATTACCGTCTTAATTACACATAAAGGCATCAGAGTTAAGTAAAATCACTAATGTTTGTTTGTTTCATGTTGTTTACATCGTCATAATGACATATGTCAATTCCTTATGTCATTTTAACTTTTAATTTGTCTTTAAAATGCTAGTTTGACTCACCTTGATCGTGGTTCATAGACAAAACCATAGAGTTTAGCGTATCAAAACAGGCTAGTCAGTATATACAAAGATAGTCTCTTTATCAAACGACCGGCGTCCTTCTCGAATAAGTTTTTTTGGGCAATTTTAATGTTTCCGATGTCGGTTTCTTGTAAAATCCTCTTTAAAAAATGTAATAATAATAATGTTGACAAATTCCTAGTAAATTAATAAATTCCTCGTTGAGTATAAATGCACTTGCATGTTTATATTCAAATACAAGTTATTTTGCAATGAATCAACGTAATTTCAAATGAAAAGGGGCCCTTTAAGTATTTTTAGTAAATAATATAAACAAACAAACATTACTCATATTCTTGGATGTATGGACGCGTGTGTCTTTGCCTCGTCTATGGGAGCTACGGTCGAGACGGATTTCTCTCGAATCTGTGGATCGATATCTGAAAAGTCTCACGCGCTGGTTCTGATTTTGCTAATTTACTGAAATCTCGAAAAGAGAAGTCCTCGAATTTATTTCAGGAATATTATAATCAAGGGATTATTAAATTAAATAGCTCGAAGTTCGAGTATATTGGCTGAAGAGCGCATAAAATTGTACATGCCGGCTGGTTTATAGGTTACCGGCGGCACTTTAATAAAAACCTATAAAATATTAATAAAAGCCCGAGAAAAAGGGCAAAAACTACCTGGTGGTAGTGTATGGTATAACCATACTATATACAGTACCTAAGAAGCACAAATAACAAAGTATATCAAGACATTTGAATATTTGAGAAAAGATCAACGGGACAAATTTAAAATACAGTATCCGGACCTGCAAGGTATGCAGTACTAACCAAGGGGAACGGGAGATAATATTAATAATAATTATACATAATTATAAGAATTATGAGTTACCTATTTATTTTTGTTATACCAGTTTAGTACCTTTACATACCGAGATTGATCAAACAGGACCAGAACCAACCTGCCCTTGTATTTATTGTTGCTTTATTTTATTTTTAATGTGTATTTTATTGTAACTTATGTTGGTAATCCTTAAAAGAAATAAATATATTGTTTAGCTTAAATATTTAGCAAAATTTGTAATGGAATAAATCATAAGTATTTTTGGTAATTTGTTGTATTATTTGTTGTTCATGAATCTTTAGTTGATGGGTTAAGGAGAAAAGAAATTATAACATTACATTTGGCGCCCGAACAGGGACCTGAATTTGACAGTAGGGTATTTGTTTACATCGATGACCTGATCTTGATTACACCACCAGGTCCTGATGCTTTCCATGACCATCTACAGCTCTTACTAAAGGTTAAAGAAAGGCTTAGGTTCGCTAATTTGACAATAAATATGAGTAAATGTCAGTTCTTTAGGAGACAACTAAAATTCTTAGGTCATGTAATTGATGAATACGGGCTACGCACGGACCCAGACAAAGTAAGGGCCATAGTAGACTTTCCTACTCCCGCATGTAGAAAAGATGTCAAACGTTTCTTAGGGACTGCATCGTATTATAGGCGGTTTATAAAAAATTTTAGTCACAGGGCAAGTTCCCTGAATGCTCTTACATCTACTCGTAAAGGCGCGCCCCCTTTTAAATGGACAATAGAAGCAGATCAAGCGTTCAATGACCTTAAAATTGCGCTATCTACGTCTCCTGTTCTTGTATGTCCAGATTTTTCTAAGGACTTTGCCGTTCACTGTGATGCCTCGGATTTTGGCATTGGTGGTACACTAACACAAGTGTTAGACGGAGAAGAACATCCCGTCGCTTACTGTAGCCGTTCACTAACACCAGCAGAACGCAACTATTCTGCCACAGAACGCGAGGCCTTAGCTGTGGTACACGTTGTTGAACATTTTCGTCCTTACCTCGAGGGTGGACGACCGTTTCGTGTTATAACTGATCACGCGAGTTTAAAGTGGTTCTTAAATCTTAAAAACCCAACAGGTAGACTGGCACGTTGGGGTTGTAGGTTGTCTGCGTATAATTTTGTAGTCGAGCACCGTAGCGGATCGCAGAATGTCGTTCCGGATGCACTGTCCCGTTCTGTACCAGTGGCAGCCGTAAACACTGATGCATCTGGCGATGCGTGGTATAATAACATACTAAAGCGTTGTACCGAACGCCCACGAGCGTGTCCAAATTTCCAAATTATTAATGGTAGACTTTTCAGATTTACTAAAAACAGTAACAAACTCTGTGGTGACTACCAGTGGAAGGAAGTTGTTCCTATTGAGCATAGAGAAGATGTTATTAAAAATAACCATTCTGTACCTGTAGCTGCACATCTAGGTGTTGCTAAAACATATAAAAAGTTAAAATTAAGATATTTTTGGCCCGGTATGTATAAAGATACTGCGGATTTTATAAAAAATTGTAATACGTGTAATTCATATAAGCATAGCTCACTAGCGCCGCCAGGCTTTATGGGGGAACCCAAAGTTTGTTGTCGACCATTCCAGTGCATCAGCATTGATTTAGTTGGTCCACTGCCCATGTCTCGTCAGCAAAATACTTATTTACTAGTGGTTGTGTGTTGCTTTACTAAGTATTGCTTATTGTTTCCATTACGTCGTGCGACGGGCAAAGTGATAGCACAAAGATTGGAGGATCATGTGTTCCTTGTTCACGGGATTCCACAAACAGTAATTTCAGATAATGGTCCACAATTTATAAGCCACGAAGTTCAGGCGCTTTACGAAAAATACAATATCCCACAGGTACACATGGGCCCCGTTTACTGTCCACAAGTTAATACCGTGGAAAGATATAATCGAACAATAATCACAGCTGTTTCCTCTTTCGTTGAAGACGACCATAGGACGTGGGATGCGAATATCCATAAAATCCAATTCGCCATGAACACTGCGGTAAACGAATCCACATCTTACACCCCTTTCATGTTGGTACACGGTAGGGAAGCGGTTACGGATGGCAGTATTTATCGAGATTTCGAAGACATCCAAGAGTTGGTTATAGTACCACGCGATACTCATGCTTCTAACCTTGGTCATCTAGCTGACATTTTTGTTAAAGTTAGAGAATCTTTACGGAAGGCTCACGAAAGAAACGTAAAATATTACAACAACAAGCGTAGGGATATATCTTTTAACGTTGGTGATTATGTGTGGAGACGTACGTATAAGCAGAGCGCTGCTCACAAATATTTTTCAGCAAAGCTTGCTCCCAAATATGAACGTTGTAAAATAATACGTAAAATTTCCCGTTTAGTCTATGAGCTCGAAGACGAAAACGGCAAATATATAGGCAAATGGCATATAAAAGATTTTAAAAACTTAGACACCTCTGGTGATTAAATTAATTTACATTATTTAAAATAAAATAACCTCTTATTAAAAAAAAAAAATTACATATTTAGTAAGCATTTACATAAGCATTTAATATGACCGTGGGTGTGGCGGTTCACGAATACCTACCCCGCCTTTCTTCCTGGCGTCTCGTAGAAGTCGAGTGTGGGATAGGCACTATTTAACAAACTTTTAGGTGCCATTGCTGTTGCATGTACATGTTCCTTCTCATCATTTGTTGTTCATTAATTTTCCCCTGATACTTATGTCCCATTTTGATAACATCTTATCCTTTAAATTGTATTGTTGGTCAGTTATGACAGTACATAAAGATCAAAAACACAAAATTAAACGTGTCTTTGTTCATTATATTGTGTATTTAATAACGTTTCCTTTTACAGTGCAATGAGGTTGAAACTCTCCCAGGAGCGGTTTGCAACTCTCAAAATAAGCCTTTGCTATATTCATATGTAAAAAAAAGAGAGAGAGTGAGAGAGAGAAAAAAAAAAAACATCTAGAAATGTAAGGTAAATTAATGACAATTGATGGGGGGCGCAGGTACATGCAACACAATAGAAGGGTTGATATGTCTTATGCACCCAACACCTCGCGAAGACATCATCAACACCTTAGCATTTAGAGTTATTTTTTTGTTCTTTATTATATAGGCTCTTGGGTGTGGTTCCCAATGTCCTATTATTATTTTCCTTTAATTTTCTTTGGTTATGGGTGTTTTCCCGTTGCGGAGAGAACTAAATGTTCTGGCTCATACAGCCATATATTTTTTAGTTTATTTTTTCTTTACATACTAAGAATTACCATGGTTTCTTAGTAAGCATTTTTTTGTTTTGTTTTCATTGGTGAGAAGACACCAATTATAATAGTATTTATTCTTTTCACGTGATATTTTTCAGAATATCTGTTTAGATTAGTGTGCATGCATGCATAATAGTTCTATGGTATTGTGTAGGACATTATCTTATGGTTTTTTTTTATTTTGAATCTTAGCATGTACAAGTGTACTCTTTTACATGTTAATGTGTTATAATCATTACTGGACGATAGCGTCTTTTCAATTTGGTAAATTTTCCTTTAGCAAAGTCACACAAAATAGATATATTATATTTGTTAAATTGTTGTAAGACTGTCGAGGACGACAGACGAATTCTCTACGTGAATTCTATCGTGGTTGGGGGGATACTGTAACACTCTTTTTTCTTATTATCACTTATTACCGTCTTAATTACACATAAAGGCATCAGAGTTAAGTAAAATCACTAATGTTTGTTTGTTTCATGTTGTTTACATCGTCATAATGACATATGTCAATTCCTTATGTCATTTTAACTTTTAATTTGTCTTTAAAATGCTAGTTTGACTCACCTTGATCGTGGTTCATAGACAAAACCATAGAGTTTAGCGTATCAAAACAGGCTAGTCAGTATATACAAAGATAGTCTCTTTATCAAACGACCGGCGTCCTTCTCGAATAAGTTTTTTTGGGCAATTTTAATGTTTCCGATGTCGGTTTCTTGTAAAATCCTCTTTAAAAAATGTAATAATAATAATGTTGACAAATTCCTAGTAAATTAATAAATTCCTCGTTGAGTATAAATGCACTTGCATGTTTATATTCAAATACAAGTTATTTTGCAATGAATCAACGTAATTTCAAATGAAAAGGGGCCCTTTAAGTATTTTTAGTAAATAATATAAACAAACAAACATTACTTATATTCTTGGATGTATGGACGCGTGTGTCTTTGCCTCGTTTATGGGAGCTACGGTCGAGACGGATTTCTCTCGAATCTGTGGATCGATATCTGAAAAGTCTCACGCGCTGGTTCTGATTTTGCTAATTTACTGAAATCTCGAAAAGAGAAGTCCTCGAATTTATTTCAGGAATATTATAATCAAGGGATTATTAAATTAAATAGCTCGAAGTTCGAGTATATTGGCTGAAGAGCGCATAAAATTGTACATGCCGGCTGGTTTATAGGTTACCGGCGGCACTTTAATAAAAACCTATAAAATATTAATAAAAGCCCGAGAAAAAGGGCAAAAACTACCTGGTGGTAGTGTATGGTATAACCATACTATATACAGTACCTAAGAAGCACAAATAACAAAGTATATCAAGACATTTGAATATTTGAGAAAAGATCAACGGGACAAATTTAAAATACAGTATCCGGACCTGCAAGGTATGCAGTACTAACCAAGGGGAACGGGAGATAATATTAATAATAATTATACATAATTATAAGAATTATGAGTTACCTATTTATTTTTGTTATACCAGTTTAGTACCTTTACATACCGAGATTGATCAAACAGGACCAGAACCAACCTGCCCTTGTATTTATTGTTGCTTTATTTTATTTTTAATGTGTATTTTATTGTAACTTATGTTGGTAATCCTTAAAAGAAATAAATATATTGTTTAGCTTAAATATTTAGCAAAATTTGTAATGGAATAAATCATAAGTATTTTTGGTAATTTGTTGTATTATTTGTTGTTCATGAATCTTTAGTTGATGGGTTAAGGAGAAAAGAAATTATAACATTACAGTAGTTGAATCTCCAAACATCAATTCCGACCTCATAATTCTACATTACCACTCCCATTTTACCGTCAGTGGTCCGACTAGAGAGCAAACATCGTAGAACGTTAAACAAATACTATATTGTATGTTCAATTGTGGTGGTCTATTGTTCGGACCACCGTGCCGTATTGTCATTGAGTTTGTTGACAAAGCTTTCACTAATTAACTTGTAGATGCGAAAGGTAAATGAATATTGAGCAATAGAGTTACAGCGTCGAGCAAGTAAAGGAGGTGGTTTATGATGGAGCATTATTGTTAAATGAGTCACTTGGGAATGATGAGAAATTTGACAGTATTTGGTTCAGGAGAGATTGAAGAAAAATGTCACTTAGTCACGAAGAATATAAAGTTCAAGTGATAAAAATTTAACAGAAAAAAATCATCTCCTGCGAAACGACGATTTAAACCAAAATATCTTAATAAGGCCCAATTGCGCGGTCGAGAGTTAGCACCTAACCCTGGGGCAAATATATGGACAAACCCTGGGTTAGGCGCTAACTCTCGATCGTGCAATTGGGCCTAAATGTTTCTATTGTGTCTCATTTTGTGGCCGTTGAGGGGTTAAAAAAATAAAACCTAAGGGTAAAGTGGAGCACAAAAACGCGTATACACATTTTACATGTGACAATCTTTATTTCGTTCTAATAAGAGTCATTTACTGTCAAAAGTGGTTACATGTTTTTGGAGTCGACTGTACCAGAATGATTTACTCTTTTTTTAATACCAATATGAAAATGATTCTAATCTGACCGTAGCATAGGCAATGGCCCCTCTTGGCTAATCTTGGGAATCTTATGAATATCATAAATACTAACGGGCAGAACTTACATACATACACATTATCACGACTATTATCCCCTAAGGCTTAGTCAGAGACTAGGCAAAAGCACCGCATAAGCAGTCCATTGCCATAGTCAGCGCTTCACCGAGCAGTGACTGCACTCAGCGTGACAGGTGGTGAGCCCGTCGCCGCTATAAGCTATTGTATGGTTGTGTAATTCTAAGTCGCCTTTTACGACACCCCAGGGAAGGGATTGGTTGGTAGTATTCTTTTAATGATATTCTCAACTTCAGAGCTGAGCTTGATTATAAAATCTGTAAAGCTGGACTTATTTAAGAAGAGTACACAACAATATTTAATAAAGCAATAACTAAAACAATTAATTATATAATGAAAACGTTATGTAAAAGACATCCCACAAGAGTAATCGTAAGTTTTATACATCAATGCGCATGCTTGTCCAACCGCTAAAATCTGTCATGCACTTACAAATAGATAAACCAATAGCCAAACACACTACAGCTTCAAAAGCTACGAAATCAAACTGTTACGACACCTACTCGCACACTCATAAAAAATAAATAACAATAAGTCAGCACTCAACATCATTCAAAGCAGGGGTCACAAACCATTGTCTGACTTACAAAAAGTTCAAGATGCATGTCGTCCAGCCTAACTTGACCCGTAAGGCCGAACAGTCCGCTGGTTTTCCCATGGTATGTTTTATTGGATTATTATAATGAGGATAATAATTGTTTCTTTACTGGGGAATTACTTTGGAAAAGTCCTAAATAAACCCGCGATTGTTCTTCTCTGTTGATATTTTAATATAATAATACGAGTACAAGAGGTTTTTCCCAATTTTTTGTGGACGATTTCGTTTTTTATGTAAATCCTTTCATTCATCAGATCAATATTGAAGTTGTATTATGTTTGGATACATAATTTTGATTAAATATTACTTCAAAGCTAGATAAAACATGAAAGACTAAACGAATCTGTATCATCAAAAGTAGCACAATGTTAATGTTTCTCAGGTGTCCACTTACGCTGGTCAAGTGAAATTTTAAAACCAATGTCAAAGGTTAAGCATTATCTTATGTTAATGCATAGCCGGGTACGGCGTAAATCAATTATCGTACGTGACCCGTGGGGGCCGTGAGTTCAATTCCTGGACCGAACTTGAGCTCTTACACCTATTAACATTATGTAACACGCGAAATATTATTGCCAAAGGCTAATTTTGGTTATTTGGGCTCTCTAACGCGAAAACAGTAGTACGATATAAAAAAAATATATTCGTAATATGTAATTTATTCTCAACATGCTGTTACTATGATTTTTTTAATTATCCCACGGGAACCCTTTAATTATCCGGAATAAAAAGTATCTAAGATGTTGACTAGGGATATAAGGTATCACCATGCAAAATTTCATTGAAATCGGTCCAGCCATTTCGAAGATTAGCCCGTACTGACATAAAAAAAAAAAAGACGTGTGGCACTCGGGGACTGCCGCGGTAAAGCTATTGCATAGCATTTTGTATCAACTTATAATTTTATTTATTGTTTTTTTACAAAATGCTTAACTTAACATTCGTACCTCTTATGTAGGGAAATGTTGACTATAAATAGTTGAACTAAAACGTCTAAAGATTAAAATTATAAAATTCTGACATGTACATATTAACGTAATTCGTCACTTACCATCAGCACCCCTTTTATTTCACGTCACCACCACTAGTATTGTAAAACTCGTGACTTTTTTAGTTATGTTATGAAAGTCAATTTGAATGAAAAACATACGCCAGTATCTCTCTCTCTCTCTCTCTCTCTCTAAATCCCTCTCTCTCTCTAAATCTCTAAAAAATTTGGTAATTTCCCTCTTTTTACATCCCTGACATGATTTTAAGCATTTTTTCCATGTACTGACATTCAACCTCTACAGTTTTATTATATGTATAGATATCGTACTGACAGATGTGTTCTTTGTAGACATCACCTCCTTAGAATAAACCGACAGGTTTTTGAAACAGGCGTATAAGGCAAATACAAGCTGATGGATAACTCGGTGGCGTAATGGTTCCGTAATGGTATGATTGGTTTTGTTTATTGTCTGTCGCACGATCTGCTCCTGCATCTGGACTTTTCTTATAATGAACCAGGAAAGATTGAGTTATTGGTCTGAATAATAAATTTTGTGGAGAAGTATTTGATCCTGGCTCTAGTACACATGGGGCACATGGGGTGTAATTTCTACTAAAATTCTTTTTGTAACGATATTTAAGCATTCGGCCATTATCTGGCC
Organism: Parapoynx stratiotata; assembly: GCA_910589355.1. Classification (NCBI taxonomy): domain Eukaryota; kingdom Metazoa; phylum Arthropoda; class Insecta; order Lepidoptera; family Crambidae; genus Parapoynx; species Parapoynx stratiotata. The sequence goes on from OU342477.1 coordinate 4,155,443, forward strand.
TGATGGCAAAGAAGACGACTCAGGATGAGGCACGATTGTCTAGAGGACAACTATTCACAACAACACAAATTTTAAGAACCCAACGAGAAGAATTATAAAGAACTAGCAGGGCCTGCGACATCGATCGTGTGGCTATTGATTTATTGCCGATAAAAGTTTAAATTTTTTTTTGTGTTTGTTAACATTGCACTGTTTTTTTAGTCTCTTTTGAGTTTAAGTCCTCAACATTACATACCTACCTTCTTTCCTTCCATTTCTTCCTTCTTATAAGCAAAATGTTGATTGTTAATAGTTGAACTAAAACCTCTAATAAAATAATGACAATAACATTTTTTCAGTGTCATCTGATTAATTGTTGACATGGTGATAAATTTTACAATGCCGAGAAATTTTTAAATTCGAAATGAAATTATATTTTGACGGAATATGTCACATAGCACTCAGGAAGATATTGATAACCACGGTTACACACGCGCGGTACACGTTCCCTTGGGAATATCCGGATAAAAAGTAGCCTATGTCCTCTCTCAGGGTCTAGAGTACTCTTAGACTATATGTGTTTTCAATTGAATCGGTTCAGTGAAACGTGAAAGCAAGACAGACAGAGTTACTTTCGCATTAATAATATTAGTATGGATTCGTCACAGTAACAAAACAATCGACTAACCTAAAGCTGTAGCTAATCATTATTTTCCCCATGCCGCAAAATGAATGTAAATTCAAATATGTGCTTAATCAGTTAAGAGATTTTTTTACCTGCCTACCGTCAGCAAAACAGTTAAAGCTTCCGAGATAAAAGAAGCTCGGTCCGGCCAACAATACTGCGATGACTGGTCGATTTGAGGCTGATAACCTAATTGTCGGGTGTATGATTTGATGATTGTACACAGGCTTTTGTTGTCGGTACTGTTAACAGCACGCCTCGCTTAACACAACAGATGTCTTAATAGATTTTCAACTTTATGGCGGTAGGTATTAAGTGCGAAAATGATTGTAAAGAGACAGTTGTAGTTGATAAATTGTCGTGTGTACTGTTGGTGGTAAAGTTTAAAGGCCTTAAAGTATTACAAGTCGAGAAAAAATGCCTTTGAAATATTAAATAAAACACCAATTTGTTACACATTGTTAAAAATGACATACAAATATTTTTTTTTTAACCAAGTGAACAAAAAAATAGCAATGATTAAACAATTAAAGTGTTAAGTAACCACAACATTTAAACCTACCCCAACTATTGTATCTAGCATGGAATAGACTCTTGATGTTTGACTTTACTACCAATGTCAAAAATTTATTCATTATGACAATTGCCTTTACATTGCTATAGTTTGTAAATTAACAGATTCGGAGCCCTGATAGATAGTTAGCTTTGTCAACTTTGCAGAACAAACTATTAAAAAAAATATAGAGGCTAGAGCTATTTGAGTCTAAGTACGTCAGATGTACATTTAGGCATACATAACACTGTAATAACATTGTCATTAGCACCAACAATATAAAACTTAAGACTTTTTTTTATTTTTCATTGTAATCCGCCTTCGAACATAGAAAAAAAAGTTTTTATTACTAAAACAACTTTAATGATAACTTAATATTTACTGATGAAAAATAAATCGTCTTTTTGTATGAAGATTTGTGGACTATTTGTAAAATTTATGCTACAGATAATATTGGACATAAAGACTCGTTTTTTTCTAATGTTTGTTATAGTATTATTATAATGAAGTCATTGTTTTTACATTTGAGAGATCCGGTATGTAGCGAGTAATGATTTTACTAACAAAGATTAATTATTAGGTAGGTCATTTGTTATGGTATTTAAATATATCGCAATTTAAGAAAAATTGATTATAAGTTTACGAATTGGTCCATATTACGATATGTGTCAATTGGCAAATACCCTAGAAAATAAATTCACATTAGTAGTTACGGAGGAATGACATTGTCCAAATAGATGGATGGATAGATTGTATTGTATGGTTGAGGACATGGCTTGTATGGGAGTGAATGTTGGTATGGCTTGTGTTATAGGAGAATAGAAGAGAAAGACTCGTTGCGCTGATACCAAATGTAATTGGGAAAAGGCCAGGCAAATAATGATGATCTGTGTACAAATACTTATGTAAGTAATATCATCATCAAAACAATGTGTATTGCATGTTTCATTGTGAGTAATTAAATAGGAGGCGTTATTTATTACAATCAATGAACGTGCAGGCGATTGAGGCGCTGAGTAAAATACCTATAATAAATATTTTTAAAAATTTAATTTAGAATTTCGTTAGAAAAAGTTTCTTTTTAACTAACAACAAAAGTAGAGCAATAAATGAAAGATTCTGAAACTTTTCTGTTAAAAGATGAATTAAAGAAATAAATAATATAAAAACAAACATTTTTATAAAACTACATAATTTATTTACAACTTAACCAGTGAATGTTACTTTTCAAATATAACACTTATTACAATGTAACAGGATTCAGTACTCAATCAACTGTATAGTGAACGAATGCAATAAAGAGTTGTTTTATTGCTTTTTTTAGTACAACAATATATTACTAAAAAAAGATAACGTTTCCAATTTTACATTGACAAAGTGGTGTCTTAGGAATTGTTTAGCATTCATTTTTGTTTTTTTTCCTACTTGGACAGTTAGTTAATCGATTTACCTCTATACATATAACCACAAGTTGGATTACATGTTGGTATTAAGACCACCTCTATTTCAAATGCAATAGAAGCTGTTTTTGTTGATCAAATGTGTATTTTGACGTGTTGCTGATAGTACATGGTCGGCCCATCGGCAAATATAGCTTCTGTTTGTTCCGCTCAATCAGACATAGAATGATGATCGATATTAGTAAACAATACCGTGACAAAGGCTATGGTACTTACCTATATAGAATGTAAAACAATGTTATAACATAACCTCCATTATAGCAGAGATATTTGACCTGTTTCCTTTGTTGTGTTTGTTTTTTTTTGCTGTTGTAAAATTCACCCATGTAGGGAAGGCAAAGGGAACGATGCCCATACAGCCATGTCTTCGTTATTTTTATGTCTTCAGTAATTGCATTGAAATGCAAGTGTAATACATTTCAATGCATCTAAGCAGATTTTGGCGTCAAACAATCGATGGCAGACACTGTGGTGTGACTTTGATGAGGTGGATTACCACGATAAAAATCCCATCGTTTTCTCACCACTTGATGATTATTTGAAATAATCCTCCATATTGCTCGTCAACACAGACACTTATTACACCAAAAAATATTACAATCACTGAAATAAAAATCACGTCCGCAATAGTTGAATGGTGCCAAGAACTCCGTATTTTGCAGAACCTTCACGGGACAAATTTAAAAGACAATTTGTCCTTATTTCGTATTTTTAATTCTACACGTAGGTTGGATACGAAATTAGAACCATACTGCCAGCCAGTTCCGTTTCTATATATATACGACACTTAATAGGCAAAGGAGTTTCTTATTTATTCATTTTTGTATGAAATCCGCCGCGTCCTTTAAACGGCGCATGCTAAATACGAGCGTGGAAATTCGTTAAAAACCGTAAAGTCAAGTCTGTATGTAAAGTCATCATCTTCTTTCTGATGTTGTTGTAAAATTCTCCCATGTAGGGAAGGCAAAGGGTACGGAGCCCATACAGCCAAGTCTTCAGTATATATTTCTTTAGTAGTTTGCATTGAAATGCTAGTGTAATGCATTTCAATGCATCTTGGGAGAGTTTGGCGTCAAACGATCGATGGCAGACACTGTGGTGCTACTTAGATAAGGTGGATTACCACGATAAAAAACTCATCACTTTTCACACCACTTGACGCTTACTTCGATAATCCTACACATTGCACATCATCACAGACACTTATTACACAAAACTACACTAATTTTATGAAACAATATCCACTCCGAATCAATATTACAATCATCGAAATAAAAATCACGTCCGCCATAGTTGAATGCCGCCAAAAACCCTCTCTTCTTCCTGACCTTTTCCCATTGTGAGGTTACAACGTGTTTCATTATTCGTTGGCTTTTCAACCCTAATTCTATAAGTATTAGACCTATTTTTCACGCAAATAAAATTCATTCTAACCCAGTGTTAACTTGTTACATACAAAACAGGAAGACATCACTAAGCCTATCTTTACACCATTTTCTTGCGTAATTTTCGCTGCGATGCACACATTCTCCGTTCGAGTTCGCAGAGAACTAGGTACGCATAATGTGACGTAATAATCCGTACAACCAACTACAGTCATGTAAAATTACTTCAAATGACAAAATCTGCATTAATTGAACCCTAATTCGAACGTTATAAAGTTGAAAATCTCTAGTAATGTCAGATAGTGCACGCTTTATATATATTTTTTGAACAGGCGGTAGTGAACAGGCCGAAAAAAATGTAGTGGTATTGTTAATTTTAGGATAATAGTAATTTATTTTGTTTTGACTTGTCAAAAGTGTATTTGATGATACCAATTTGATTAAATGACTTTGAGTTTGAGTTTGAGTTTTTAACTATGACAGGAAGCTCTTGGCCTTCATCTCACCTGATGGTAAGTGACGATAAGGAAGCGAGCTTCACCTGTATTCCTTAACAACTGAGGAACTGGCTATCTTACCTCTGATTGCCGGAACACAACAAATGCTTATAACATTGTTACTATGGCGATGGTTAGCTAGGTTGGCTTGGAAGCCCTACCACCGAGCAGAAAACTTCTGCCCCCATGGGGAATCGAACCCGGACCGCGGTTAAAAATATCTGTTTGCGAATAACAGTAAAAGTAACAAGCAACTTATTATATGATGCAGCTTATAGATTACGCTGTAAAAACTAACAAGAGTAATCTACATATATGGTTGCTTATAGACCGTAACGCCACCACACTAGGTCTTCGCGGATTTACTTCGATGGTCATAAACCGCAAACAAAAGAAAATAAAAATTATTTGAAAATAGAATTCCTCAAAATTGTAAGTCAGTTATCACTTATCACTGACTACGCATTTAGATTTCTATTAGAATTTCGTTAAGCTCGAAATTCCTCTGTCGTATGACTTAGCGAATATAATGCTTGAGATGTGATTGTCGCATCTAGTGTAATCTATACTTATAAGGGCTCATGCACAATCCGCCGAGCAGCCTAATCAACAAGCCAGTCATGTGTATACGTTGTCATACTACTTTCTACATAATTTTTTACTAAGCCAAGCTTATAGTGTGGATTATCTTTTAGTCTATGAGTTTGAAGTAAACTTAGGAAGAGTATAGGTTATTTTATTCGTGGTAACAGGCTGGGTCCTGCTACTTAAATACAAGAAAAAATACGGGTGTACTTTTTGCTCGTCCCTTTGTCGAAGGTGTGATGAGGTTTAGGGCTAGATGTTTGACATTTTATTTATAAATAAAAGAACGTGATAATATGGCAAAGCATTATGGTAAGGCATTATGTCCGCAATTGTACTTTTGTACAATAAATAAATAAATGTGCTATCATTTCAAAAACGTATTCAGAAATCTAAAGCATATTTGATCACTAAAATATATGAGTATATATGAGTGCTAACAACTACCCTACCCCTCGGAATTACATTGATGACTTAACTAGTCAATGGTTAGAAAACGAGACACAGTAGAAACATCTATTGTTTGCGAACACCAGTGTTCGCGCGGGTTTGATACTCGTATCTTAGTAGTTTATTATTTCTCAGAACATTGTCCAACAAAATAAAAAATATATCATTTATTTTCATACAATATACATTCCATAATGTTAGTATTTAACAGGTACGAACAAGTTAACTGATAAGAAATAGGTTTCAACTTTCATAATGTTAGGTATATAAAGCAGAGTCTCTCTAGTCGCCAATCGTGGCCAGAATTCGTTGCTGCTCCCTTTTACGCGACTAAAAAAAGGCCTGCATAGAAATCAACTACGCGTGTATCCGCAACCAAACCAATTCCATAACAATAAAAAAAGTAAGCAAGAATATAGAAAAAAAAAATTTTTTTTTAAAGAATTGTGATGTTATTTTTTTTAAGCGTTAATTACGCCATAAAAGCACTTCAGACAAAGTAACACAATTATAGCTCACATTTTTCTCCTCCCGTTATCCAATATTTATTAAGAGCAGTGAGAGTATGACATGACTATAAATACGGGCCAACCGCAGACTGGTCATCGGTTTGCTTTGTTTAACTTCTCATAGAGATGCTATCGCGGATCGATCTCAAGATAGATCACTTGCTATCATTCAAGAAACGTTTATGCATATTCACTGTATTTCATTAAATTTCGTCTTGTAATTTTGGTATTTTAATTGAAAAATAATCCCATAAACTCTGTAGGGTTAGTTAGCAGCAGCATGGCGGCAGAGCTGCTAATACCCACTTTACCACCCACCCAAAACCCGTATACTTTGTCCAATAAAAAATCATAGGTGTAATAGGATATACATTTTTTTAAACACGCATGATTTTATTTTATTAGCGACATTATTCAAATAAGTGATGCCTCCCGGACATGAACCTCCCTCACGGATATCCATAGCGATCGGTCCTGCGCTGTGCCTTCAACACTTTCTGCGTTTAAAATTCAAATATTTCCGGTAAAATAAAATGATTGAAATACAGTGGGTATTGAAAAAAGGAGGTCTTTTACATTTAAGCCTAGCATTAATTTTTTTAGGAAAAAAAAATCCGCCTTTTTTTATGAAATGTATAAAAAAAATATTTTGAATCCACATTCTCTAATCAGAAGCCAATAATAAATGTTAAAGAAAAACAAAAATGTATATTGCTTTTTCTTCAATAACTAATATAAAATATCGGTCAATAATAACTCATTTTAATTGAAACATTCGTGGTAGTGCTTTCTAGATGTTTGACAGTGCGGTCATTAGTGATGTGATAGCGGTATTATTCAAAATGTCGATTAACTTCTTAGATGACCGTTTGAGTCAATTGAGGTGATGTTTGTCAATCAGTTTTAAATCTACTACCTACGATTAATAGGCTTGAGGTCAATTACGGTGGGACAGAGAGACGATAATTAACATATTATTTGTCAAGATTGACTATGTTAGTTGGAGCATTTAAATATGTTTAGATATTTATATATGTTAACACATGAACAGCAACTACAATGGGATGAAAGCAAATTCGGGGAAAAATCTGTCATTTCAAGGATTGTAATGTACGCAACCTCTTTTCTGAACACTTTGATATTCAAGAGGTACGCATAAAACATACATTACCCAAAAAACACACTTTCCATTGGGCGTGCAAAGCATAAAATCTGTCAATGTCCTGTTTTAAAAAATATATATAAGAAATATATAGATAATTAAAGAATTCATTGTCAGTCAATTAATTCACTCTCTCTCAGAGTCAGAATCAATTGGATTTATGCAAAACAACTATTAGAACGTAGTGCTAAAGCTAGACTAAATACAAAATTCAACAGAAATCGAAAACAAAGCCGTCCCCGCAAATAAATTATTGCCACATTCTAATTTCCCTGTTGTAATATCCGCGCGCAGCGACAAAGTGGCGATTCCATGATCCTTATCTGTAGACAAATCGTGGTGTGTGTGCGCACACAGCGGCGCGGTGAGAACCACGCACCTGTATCAACCTGCTCCGATAGTGATGTGTGAGAGATAGAAAACAGGTTTCATATCGATATGCTGCATTCGTGCTCAGAGAGTGTAATCCGGGATTAGATTATTCAGAAATAATCGAACCTGATATTTATTTATTAGCTGGGTACAGTTGTAATTTTCCATTAACATATATTGTTGATTGTTTAGATGTTGTTTTACAGTGATGTGATTATAACTATAGCTGTTTATAAAATTTTATATAATAAGCTCAATAATCAAATAACATATTTAAACTAGGTATTTCACAATACTCTTGTGAATGACAAAACGTTAACATTTCGTTAGCTAATGGGAGGCTTAGTTACCTACCGGTAAAAGTAAAAACAATGAAGATAAAGGTCATTAAATCCAATCCTTCTCTTTGTCCTGTCCTGACCCCGATTCTAAAAAGTAATAGAATAGATCATCGATATTTTGATAAAAAAAAGTCGACACATCCCAACATAGCGGTCTCACGCAGCGCACCGCGGTCCATCGGCCGTTCGCTCCCCGACTCACATCATAAATCACGTACTAATAGCCGGTAAATTCACTTGCTAATCCGAATCGAACGACGCGCGACGTGCGCATACGCATCGAGCTGTGCCAAGTTTTTCAATTTAATAAAAGAAAAATTGTTTGTCCTTCTAAAAGAACTGTTAAGCATAGTCTAAGGTAACTTTTGGTCATGTAATCAAGAGATTTACTTGTATACTAATATAACAGTTTCTGTCGTATACACCTTTTATATAGTCTAAATTGAAAGCTTGTGGCATTGTTATGGACTAGACTGTCTGACTGACAAATAAACACAATAGTTTTACAATTATAAATATTCATAATAATACGTAATAAATATAAAAGCAGCCATGAATGTAGAACAGGTTCAATTCAGATGCATATTTATTCGTTACACAAAAATGTGACTTAATTGGCAATCAAATCTAGAACCTCCAGAGACAGTGACGCCTAGGTTACGCAGGATATCAATAATAATATAAATAGAGAATACGAAATTACAAAAACATACTCAGCATGTGTTGCTGGAATTACATCGATATATCCATTACACCACACTTGATGTGACACATCACTAAGATTGATTGTTTATTTCAATCGTTTTATGAGACACATTATAGTTTCTTTCGCTTAGTAAGCAAGAACGGTCCAGTAATGGCCATTTTGTTACGTAATAGTAAAACTCGATTCTATCAGTGATAATGAAGCAATGATTTTCTGAACTTATCAACTAATTATTTAATGTTTAATTGGTATCATATCCGTTATACCTATAATTTTATATTATATTATGTAAGGAGAAGGAGGAAATGCTTATTGGTCTAATCATTTTCTTGGTATCATACATTCAAATCGGTACACACACAACAAGCATTAAATGTTGATTGTTGTTTTTGATTACATTATTGTTGCTATTGCGTATTAATATTGTTATTACATAAGAAGGTATCGCATATACTTGTGAAATTCACATATTGTCGTTCTTGATTCATGTATTGTTTAGATTTCACTGTAGGTGAAATAAGTAGGCAAGCATATAACACGCCAAAACAATTGATACTTTCCTGGGCATCTTCGCTATCCTTTTCAGAACTTATAACTCGGCAATTTAGTCTGTGGATTAGCTCTCGTTCAAAAAATGTCGCGCGAATCGCGGGGTCGATCCCGTCGCCTGTACCACTGATTTTGAATAAAACTTATGTACAGTTCATTGTGAATATCGCTTGCTTCACATTGTGCCCGGTGCATGGCAACAGGCTCGCCACTCGTTACATGGGGACCTAACAATTATGACGAAAAGAGGGTGTTTAACACCTCTGCCTACTCCTTCGGGGAAAGAGGTGTGATGATATGTTATGTTCACAAAAGTGTCAATTTTTTTTACATAAAATAGCGCATCTAATCCGAATGTTTTTGAATATGAAAGCTGTTAAATACAAGATCTTTAGAAATGAAAACCTAGTTATTCTTAAACCTTAGTCGGCTAATTACCTACATTGAAATATTATTATTTCCGTATTGTAATCCATATACTTATCTTAACATATGAGGAGTATGGACCGTAACACCACCACGCTGGCCCAATGCGGTTTGGTGGGTAGAATGTTTCTAGAAACGGTTTCGATTAATGTGCCTTCCGAAGCACGGATAAGTTCGAGATCATAATGTTTTGGTCACCCATCCAAGGCTTGACCATGGCGAGGGTAGCTTTGTGTTTGATATCGAGAGCCAAATTGTACTAACCACTACGACTCCGAGCTACTCACTGTTAATATTGCAAACATAGAATAGCTTCAATAAACTAGTAATATAAGTTGTAAATTCAGCGTATTACAGCTTTTACCCAATCAGGTTACTCAGCCAGTTCCAGATAGCTAAATGTCCATTTTATTACAATAGACGGTGGCAAGTGGAGAGAAACTCTTCCCACAGACCAACCGGTCAACTGCGAATAGCCTGACCAACTGCGAACATCCTGTACAATCGCCCTCATATACAGAGTGGTTTACGCTTGGAAAATGACGTCTGTGGTAATGGGAGACGGGTGTAATATTCAAACGCTTTTGCATGTGTGCACAAAGTGCGTTTCCATTATATGACAAATTAAATCGTAACATTTGCGTTATGAATATTTTCAACTCTTTTATTTATTGTGATCAATTATTTTGCTAGACAAGCACACTGTCCAGGTTCATATAATGCAATAAAAGAATACATTTTATTTACTTTGGAATTTTCCTTTTTCCTGATGGGGTAAGCAAGACTTTACTAGATAAGTCTCCACTAGCTACACGCTGGCCCAATGCGGTGGATAGATACGATCGCAATAGCGACTGAGATCAACGGCTTATCTTGCCTTCCGAAGCACAGAAGAGCTCGAGATACATTCCTGACACATACTATCTCGGTCCTTCTACACTCATTAATGACTTCATACATGCTGTTATATCTTTGTACAGACGATGTAGGTTCGCTAAAATGTCTATAAATTGTTAACACGTGCCAGCTACTTCTAAAGTAACCATAGGATACAATGCTGTCTTAAAAACTTTGCAACTTTATAGATTTTTTTTCTGTACTTTTTATAATTCTCCTGAAATTGAAATTATTAGACATATATTAGGTCCTTACCTATGAAATTGGTGTTTTGTTATTTTTTTCGGGTAATTTTTTAAGATTTTGGGTAATTCTGCATTTTCCATACAAATTTTTTTTCAGTTTTCTTCACAATGACAAATCTAAAGATAATAATATTTGGCATATATCATTAGACAAGCTTTAGTAATATGTGTAATATCACACTTCATAAAAATTATTTATCGTTTTTAAGTGAATGCAAATAATATGATGTATTCGGGAGGCACCTAAAAAGAGTTGTCTCCGTGTCCAATTTTAACACAATTAAACTTACAACAAATTATCAAAACAAATCAAAAGAACTCAAAAATATAGTGTATTTTTAGACGAGGTAATTATTTTTTAGGAATACTCTGAATCTTAATAGTTACAGACAAAATACTAAGAGAGGAAAAAAACACCAATTTCATAGGTAAGGACCCAATATTACGTATATCCACACATTAGAAACAGTACCAATAATAACTGAGCACCATGATCAAACGATAACTGTATTAACATTACCATAGCCAATAACCTAATATTATTCTGTAGCAATTAAGATACTTTAAGTATGCTTCTATATACAATCACAATAAATAAAAAAAATTAAGTCCCGTATTACACTTAACGTGTAACACTTCCACGAAAACCTCTTATTCAAAAATATTTGTAATTCTTCAAGTGAAAACAATCTGAGTACCTTCATTCATTCTTACACAAGTTCACGGCGTGATTTATTTAAATTAGCAGAAGTATGCAAAACTGATTTCACGTTAATCAATGGAAACGCGCCAAATCGGGCATGAAAATAATTACCGGCGAATCCTGCGATATAATTACTGGTTGTTACACTAGGTGCGAGTGCGCCGGCGCAGGTCTTACGTACTTTCGATTTCCGACCTTACTCGTTCGTGTTAAGTGCTACTGACAGTTGTAAAGTAAATTGTACAGTTGCACTGTAAACTATTATTGGAGTAGGCTCTGATAGGAATTACCTAGTTGTTTATATAAAATATATTTTGAATCTTATTAATATAATTTTTTTAATAATCTTGGATTAGAAGTCCGTCTTTTATTTATTTATTTATTTATTTATTTATTTAACAATTTATTGTACACAGAAAAACATAAGAACGAAACGACAAATTACAAAGACAGTACAAAGGGTGTGGCTTATTCCTAACAGAAATGTCTCCCAGCCCACCTGCGATAGGAGATATGGCAAGAAACGAAAATGTCGTGTGTACACTATGAATAAATATAAAACTTAAATATAATATGTAGTAAATTTGATAAATATAAAATATAATACTTAAAATACAAATAGACATACCAAATATATATTTATATATGAATATACTTATATAAATATAATATATACATAAATGAACACTTAAGGTGTCTTTTAATTTGGTTCTTATAAACAAAGTGATTTTTATTTGTGAGTACATCGGTTGCAAAGATGCAAATGCATCATCTCTGGGTTTCTGGGTGGGTATATAGGCAGATAGGTGGAGACAAAAGTTTTTTGTGAAGAATCATTGAATTTTGTAGTTTAATCTATATAATTTTATCAAAACTATACTCAAATACCTAGGAATGTAATATATGTTTATCTACCTCAAAGACATTACAATACATTACATAAACATTACAATAAATTTTATAAAGACTACAATTTCACGACATGAATTGGTGTGAATGCAATAAATACGATTATACCTCAATTTACACTAGACACAGTTCTGTAAGCAAATATGAATATTATTTACTAATAATTTTTTTCTTTAATTATATATAAGCAGCGACAGTTACAAACATACTACATTGACATTCATAAGCATGCGCTAAGACGCATCTTAACTGAATAAACGATTGAATATATTTTATTAATTGAATTTAGAAACAAGGAGACTATTTTTAAACCATTCTTTATCTATCTTAAAATATTTCTTAATTGTATCTAAGCAGTTAATATCCGGCCAAAACTGGACGCCTGACATACCGGCGAGGTATTGATCAGCGGTATTGAATGGTAATTGTCGGCTTTATTGGCATATTTGCAATTTGGAACGGTCTGTAGAGCTGAATCTATTGACTTTTCGATTAATTCTCGATATAATTGTCCATTGTGATTGGACTTAATTAAACTATTGTTTGCACGTGTTCATTCCGTTTATAAACCTATTGGGCCAGTGGTGGTGTTTTGGCCCATACTCCTCAATTGTGTTTGATTCCTAAAGACGATGTGTTATACATTTTAACAGATAACCGTTACCCTAGTCTCCTTAACACAAACCATATATTTTTGACGACCTCAGTGGGCGAGTGGTCTGTACGCCGGTGTCCAGGCGTGGCCATCTCCGGAGGTCCTGGTTTCGATCCCCAGTGGAGGCAAGTGTTTGTTTATATATCTATTATATTGTTTACATTCTGATTAATATATGTATTTATCTATTAAATATGTTTGTCCGTCATCTAGTATCCGTAACACAAGCAGCATTTAGTTGCTTAAATGGGACTGGTTGATAGGCGTGAATGTCTGAGGAATATTTATTTATTTATTGATTATTATTTATATTGTTACCTGTTATACTCAACTACATTTGTCCACAGCTGGACATAGGTTTCCACTACCGAACGCTACCACCCTCGTTTCTCGGCCGCTCTCATCCAGCGTAAAAATATCGTCATACCTTCTTGTTCCAGGGTGTCCTACATAAGATATTGTTTACTACGGAGTAGTATTTTTTATTTATTTATTTGCTAGTAGTCCGAAGTCATCCTAGTACTATGGGCTCTAGATAGTGGTATATATTTAATCAAAGTTAAACTAATAATATGACACAATTAAACTGAGACTGATTCATTTATTTGAAGTTACACGGGAGTTCTCTTCAACTACCCACATATACAAATTATAAAACTATGATCGACCGCTGATTATTAATAACACTATCCTAATATAGTATACTAGATAGTTAGACAGACAGCACTTTATTGTGTACAGCCGATAGAATTCAAGTCTATACCCTTGTTAGGTAAATAGCTCGTTAGCTGTTATTTGGTGGACGATATTTTAATAATTATTATTTTTCTAAGGTAGGCAAATAAACGTTCAGACAAGCTGATGATCAAGGGGTAAGATTTAGCCACTTGTAGCCTCAAGTAATTATAAATTTGTAAACGAAATCACCTGGTTGACTGTAGTATTAAATAACAAAAGCTGACCGTAGTCACGTAAAGCTTAACTCTTTAAATATAATAATACGTTTCAAATTTATTTTCAGAAACGATGTAAAAAGCTGGACGCTTATAATAAACCTTTGTACTCAAGTGGCTAGTTTCTCAATTTTGTTTGAAAACTGTGAATAGATGTTTACGGCAAACTCTTTCGTCTGTAGGTAAAGCCATTTGTGACTTTCAAACCCGCCAGAACCTTTAGTACGATTCGCTGTTATTCCAATGTTCGCGAGTGTTTGTTCTTGTGTATTGTTGCGCATGCGACTATATTTCTTAGCCAATACGGTGCAGATACATTGTGGCTTAGCTAAATGACCCGGTCCACACTAAACATTGATTTTACGACATAAGCACTCGAGACTTGTGTGGTATTCGAGATGCCGAGGCACTGGACGAGGCTGTTCTCTTGTTACGTAAAATTTTATTTGTTATTATATTTCAATTGATTTGCACTTTGACGATATAGAATTAAATATGAAAATGGAGCTTATTGGTAAATATTTGACTCCAAAATTCAATTACATATGGCAAACTTTATGCTCTACAGTGGTATCATTTGATAGTCCTCAAGTTAGTAAATTTCTTTTTACCCAAGAGTAAGTATAAAAATTTATAGTAAACTAGCTGTTGCCCACGACTTCGTCCGCGGTTACTATAGTTTTTTAAGTATCCGACAGGAACCTTTAAATTTTCCGGAATAAAAAGTATCTAAGATGTTGACCAGGGATATAGGGTATCACCATGCAATATTTTATTGAAATCGGTTCATCCATTTCGCAGATTAGCCCGTACAAACAGACGAACAGACAGTGAAACAAAAAATAGTAAAAACATTGTTTTTGGTGTTTTCCCTCTTTTTACATCACCCTGACATGATTTTAAGCATTTTTTTGTATGTACAGACATTCGCCATCTACAGCTTTATTATATGTATGTATAGATTAGTAGTTATGAAAAAAAAGAAAACATTTTACGTGGTGTTGTTTATATCAACTTGTGCATAGCAGAGTATTCCTAAAAAATAATTACCTCGTCTAAAAATAGTCTATATTTTTGAGCTCTTTTGATTTGTTTTGATAATTTGTTGTAAGTTGAATTGTGTAAAAATTGGACACGGAGACAACTCTTTTTAAGTGCCTCCCGAATACATCATATTATATTATTTGCATTCACTTAAAAACGATAAATAATTTTTATGAAGTGTGATATTACACATATTACTAAAGCTTGTCTAATGATACATGCCAAATATTATTATCTCTGGATTTGTCGTTGTGAAGAAAACTGATATAATGTTAGTATGTAAAATGCAGACATCCCCAAAAACTCTCCATACAAAACACCAATTTCATAGGTAAGGACCTAATATAAAGCAAAGTTGCGAATTTTGTAATATTGTGTTTTTTTTTTTTTATTTAAATTTTGTGTGTATAATCAAAAGGCTCTTCCAGTCCGTGTACAGCCACGTAAATTATGGTACTTGAGCACTAGCGGTACATACTTCTATGACATCACGCCTTTGTCCAGCGGTAGTGGGCAGACAAAAGCTCGCGAGTGTGTGTCAAGCAAGAATATATTGACTTTGACATGGATGTCGTAAGTTTATTGGATGCGACATTGTTGCTAATGTGGAAATCTATTGTTGTTTAATAACGTAATTTATTTGAGACAAAACAAATGACGGCTTTGTCTCACTTAACACGCGTAATTGTTATTTCTTTTGTTTTTGAGTCAGCGTTCTCTTGTTTTGGTGTTGTCTCTAGAAGGAATACAAAACATTTGTTACACTTTTCGTGTGATGAGTGAATAAATATGACATTGTTTCTTTTTCTTGTATGTTCTACGAAAATGGACGTTGGATAGGAAAAGTAGTGGTTTTTTGATGTTGATTAAAAGATGTACCAGCCGTGAATATTTACGTATCGTGGTTTTATTTCACATGTCAAATATTATGATACCTTTAGTATTTATCTAGATTTTATTATTGAATGCCTAGAATATCAGAGGTCATTAAGAACATTTTATTAAGGGCGAATTCGACCAAATTGAGATTAGTAACACGGGAATAGTTATACCAAACTGAGCTGAAACGATTGGTCGAATCTGCTTTACGTCAAACGAGACATTGACACTTTCGTGCGCGAAAAACTGCGTACTCCGTTAAAATAATATTACTGGCGTGTAGCCAATCATGAAAAAACTAGGATAGCTAATCGGCTCCGCCCTTAGGGCAAATTCGATCAATCGTGTGAACTCAGTTTGGTATTACTATTCCCGTACTAATCTCAATTTGGTCGAATTCGCCCTAAATAAGATAATAGAGTTAATAAAAAATATTGTGTATGAAATAAGAGCAGAATGAAACCACGATATGCCGACTTAATTATAATCATGTACATTTACGATTTTATACGTTAAAGTATCGTAGGTAGGTCGTCGTAGCCTTCCTCATGGAGATACACATGAGAAGTATGGGCCGTAACACCACCACGCTGGCCGCGGGTTGGGTAGAAACAGCGACAGAGACCGACGGCTTAACGTGCCTTCCGAAACACGGAGGAGCAATAGGTCACAAAGTTTTGGTCACCCATCGACGGCCTGATCATGGCGACGGTAGCTTTGTTTTCAATCGAAAGCCAAAGCGTGCTAACCCCTACGCCACCGGGCTCCTCCTTACTAACTTAACATTTCCCTCCATACTTTATATATTTATCTTAATACCAAACAATATATAATTTAGATGGGCAATATGTCGATATAAAAATACGTAAAAGAACAAAATTAAATAAATGCCACATCCTAAATTACCGCCTCGTTACACCTGAGCACAAATACAATAGAAGCTGACAGCTGAAGTGACGCGATGTTTGCGCAGCGCTGTTTGCGTGCTTCATGCGCTTGCGTCACTCAGACACCATCAGGGATTTAACTATTATAGTTTACATTTATAGCGAATTCTGACCATTGTCCGGAATATAGCTTCCCTATTGCTCTCTGTGTACTAATAATTTTCATAATGTTATTGGTCTGTTTGCTTATTTTATAAATTGTTACGTCACCATCGCTACGGTCAGGCCGTAGATGGGTGACCAAAACTTTGTGATCTATAGCTCCTTCGTGCTTCGGAAGGCACGTTAAGCCGTTGGTCCCTGTTTTTAAATTTGATAAAAAAATCAGAATCAATAAGTTTAATGATTTCAATCATAAACTAGTAATTTAAAATGTTGACAATTCAATCAATTAGCCGTCAAAGTAAAAGTAAGCCTTCCCTACATGGCGTCAAAGTAAGCCAATCCGTCGCCAAGCCGTCAATACAAGCGTCAAAGTAAGCCGTCAAAGAACAATCCCCATCGTCACTTTTTGACTAACAGAGTAGTCGATGCATGGAATAGACTCCCACAGGATATAGTGTCTGCTGAAAACACCAACCAATTTAAAAACAGGCTGGACAGATACATAAAAAAAAAAAAAAAAAAAAATGTATATTTAGATACAGGCATTATCAGTTGTACCAACTGCCTGCCTGATAATAATATAATAATAATAATTATCCATTTTTGCTTTTAAAACTGTCATTAAGTATAAAACTAAAATGGATGCGGCAATATACAATTCCGAAGTAGATAACAATGGAACGCCACAAGCCTACATCGTTACATTTCTGGCTCGACTCAATGGCACATTAATATATTGAAACTCCCATTAAGAGGTTAAATGCGGTATCTTGATTGAGATTTATGATAACTGATGGCTGATTGAGACGCTGCCGGGCTTCAGGGCTTGTATCGGTAGCGATTGAAAAGTATTTATCAATCACGATGTAAAACAATTGATTAACGATGTTATTGGTAAATGAAACGAAGCGGTTACTGTGCGTGGAAGATTTCTTAAAATATTTGATTTTACTAAATACGTTTCTTTTAAATTTTAAGAAAAAGAACAAATTAATGACAACATTTGTAAGTTTGTTGTTTTTCTTATCAGAGAGTGATGGCTCAGTAGGAATCAGTTGTTAGAAAAAGTCTTCAAAACATAGAGTACCTATCTAATCCAACCATGGTTGATTGACTTTCGAGCTCCGTACCGATGTTAGATTTATTAAGTTGATTAATTTTGAAATGATACCGCCTTAATTACCGATTTAACCGCCTTTCTGGTTTAGTGGTTCACACCACCGGGTGTTGATCGGAGGATCCGGATTCGATTGCGGAAGTATTTCTGCTCGGTTTGTTTGGTGGTAGGGCTTCTGAGCCCGCCTGGCTAGCTACCACCGTATTACCTAAATTTGTCGCCATAATAACAATGTTATAAGCATTGTTGTGTTCCAGCAATCAAAGGTTAGAGAGCCAGTTCCTCAGTTATTGGGGAATACAGGTGAAGCTCGCATCCACCTACGGCCTTATCGTCACTAACCATCACCTGAGATGAAGGCCAAGAGCTTACCTGTCATAAGTAAAAATATATATAATTTAAAGGATTTCTTGGTTTCCCAAACTTCACATCATGAAAATGATGATTATGATGTAATGACAAAACCCTATCTGAGCTTTGCTCCAATAACGGGTGGGATTTCCTAACAATTACATTGTCTCAGTAGTCAATAGTTCATTGTCACAAAAAACAAATGACAATTCAACTCAAGCGATGTAATAACCACACAATAATAATTAATCACACATTTGAACGGTAGACCTCCACACAGGTGCCTCGGAGATAAGATCCTAAGATATGATGGTTGCTGGACGGATGTCAGCCTCAGTGATTACACGGGAAGATTAATTTGTTCTTTTTAACAATGCTGGTTGACAAGTACGCAACTAATAGTTCGAAAGTTTCGAAAACTTTTCTTTCTTCTGTGTCGTAAATCTAAAGATTTTTTTTATGATTTTTATGATTTTTTGAGAGTTTTCATATTTTTTATATGAAAACTCTCAAAAAATCATAAATTATTTTATATTGTATCGAATAAATACAATAATCATAATTTAAAAAAACCGGCCAAGAGCGTGTCGGGCCACGCTCAGTGGAGGATTCCGTAATTTTTCATCCGTCACAGTAAGTTAACAGCTATATAGCCCAAAGTACAGCGCCACCTCCCCATACAAACTAGACGGTTTATGTATGTTGGGTCTTAGGTGGCAATTTTGTATTGCGTGCGTATTACAATTGTTAATAATCCTTTTTTTATTTGAAAGAAGATACGTTCTGTATTATAACATATCGCTCATCCAAAAGAATATTGACGTAATTACGTTTTTGCGATTTTTCAGGAGAGCGTTTGAAAAGTTTGACATCGAAAATATTGTGTATTTCCAATCATTCTATTGATATATTTTAATTGTTATGTTGTGTTACTTTACTACCAATAATATAACATAAAAAGTTTGCGAGAAAACTTAAGATAACTATTTGAAAAAACGAAATAAAACAAACCAGACGTACATTTATGACATTTTATACATCAAATAATACAATTATGACATTAAACTAGGTTTGAATATGGGAATAAAACATGAATTTAAACAACATTATATTCAATTTTAGATTTATTTTTATAAATCTGTCTACATTTTATAAACTTTGTCGATGTTTCCGCGTATTCTTTCGAAGTATAGGCCAACACCATGACGGCAATGACTCTCTCTTTCGGAAACTAATGGAACAACTATTCTGTCGTTTTTACCGTAGATAAAACGTGCTAAACATGAAGTTATGGCATCAAAAACTCATTTTCGACTTTTTGGAAATTATGTCATTATTCTTTTGGATGAGCGATATGAAAACTAACACGGAAAAAGTGCTTGCATATACGGTTAAATTACAAACTTAGTTCAGAAACAATTATGTAAAATTTTTCAAATACTGTTCAATCCATCAATTATTATTTCAAAATAATTTTGCTAGAAAGTCTTTATGAAGTAGAACTTTTGAGATTTTTTATTTTTTTTATCTTATGATTTTACTTCTATCCAAAAGTTAGAGGGAGAGGGACACATTTTTTTTTACTTTGGGAGCAGCTATTTTCGAAAATATTAACTTCATGAAAGAAAGACTTTTGTAAGCCTATTTATTTTTAAATACCTATACAAAAATATATCACACGTTAGGGTAAATAAAAAAAACCACTATAGACGTCACGATGATAAAATTTATATTTAGATATTATGTGCAGCGATAATGATTTATTATGTGCACCTAACAACGTCGATATAATCGGTTAATACAGTGTAGTAGCAAATCAACTACGATTCGATTAATTACACCACTAATGAATTCGATTCGGATCGCGATGCTGATCGATTTTAGCCTCTTTGTCGAGTTTACAATTCGATAAAACGGAAGTCAGTATCATTCTGGCTGCCATACATTCTTTATTGTTCTATTTTTTTTATATTATAACGATAACAACACCGAGATCACGATCTTCTATTCGAATGGAATGATTACTATAATACTTTCGAATCGTTTTTCGTATAAACTACCAGATTTAAAATATTTTATTGGGTAACCTCGTAAAATTCTAAGTGCGCATCAGAAAGCGATTAAATTATTTCGATTTTAATTTTACTGATCTCCCTTTAGAATTAATTGTTACTCGAATAGAAATTAAGACGTTACTTTAATCGATTGTGTCACTCGATATTTTGTGTCGGTTTTATTGGAGGTCGTTATACTGAATTAAACTTTATAGTCGAATCTACAATGTAATGACTGGAATGAATTAAACGACATCAATCGTTCAAATGCAACTTTTGTATCAATTACGATTTAACTAAAATTAAAAAAAAATACGGCATAAAAAAATGAATCTGCTTTATTCCTAAACGTCAACTAAACCATATAAGATACCTATTATTACGCACGAAGAGGTACGAGTATTGTAGTATTATTTTAACATATCAAATTATCGCACCAAGAATCAAACCTGCGGCTGACCGAGCAAAGCTCAAACGTAGTGGACAAAACGAATTTCACCTCGATTGGATCATTTATATGGGCCGGTCGAACAGGTGTATCGAAGCGGTGTGATACAGGCTGATGTTTTTGTTGAGATAATAGGTGTATTGTTATCCAAGTTTATATATTATTTTTTATCACAAATGCTTAATTTTAATGTTGTAAATAATTTTGTTTCTTACTATTAAAGCAATTACATTTTCCACTTATCTTAGAATAAACATGACGTGTTTTAATCGGGAAATTGGTTGATATATACATAAGAATAAGATACATAATAAATAATATGAATAAAAACTAAATAATTTAATTTAAATATTTTATGGAACTCTCTTATATCCTCTTGTTTTGTTCCACCAAACATACTCGAACATCAAAAGCGAATGTTCTGTAAGATGTGTTCACTGTGTCAACACCACGGATTATAATTTAGTATTGGTAGGTGTTGTCATTTCTTAGAGTCACTCTATCAAGAATAATATTTAATGCTCTCATAAAATGCTCATGATAATAAAATCCTGTAATGCTCCATTAAATGGTCATGTTTATGCATACGTACTTTTATGAGTTAGGTTAATACTTATTGATGTACATTTTGAACTATTCTATATCTTTCATTACCTTTGTAGCAATTCCCGTACCAATATTTATGTAAAGTACATACACGTTTTTAAATTTTAGTATCAATATTTGTTTTTTTACCAGATATTGTGCATTTATTCAAGAACCGGACATCTGATGATAAGTGGCTTCAGACAGATAAACATATAAATAAAATTGCAAATGCATCTTACTTATATTTGCTCAGATTTTTTATTTTTAGGTAGCATTCTTTATCACCAAGAAGTGTAACTTAAATCTCTTTTTTTATGGTAACATCGGACAACATCCTGTATACGTCAGCGGTGCCTAGAGGAATGTTATTAATTCGGAATTTGTTAGAACCTATACTTAAACCTCTCGATCGATGGTACGGCTTACATAAATAATACGTCAGTCTGTTTTGTTGACCTCTTGTAACAATAGGCGATACGTGAAAAGTAATGTTTGATGGTATCGTTGTAAATAATGTTATTTAATTTTGAGATTTTGTTGCTGACTGTGTGTTAAAAAGAATTTGGTTGCGTGGTATTTAAGTTGTTTTTAGTTGCGTTATGAATTCATTGGTTAGGTTATTCATTGTTAGTGTAATTTAAAAATAAAAGCTCATTCTCACAATATAAGCTTTTTCCTATTTTTCTGTAATTTTGTCACGGCTTGTTGAAGCGCTGACTTTGGCTTCGGACTGCTTTCGGGGTGCTTTTGCCTAGTCTCTGACTAACCCTTAGGGGATAATAGTCGTGATTATATGTATGTATGCGTATGTTGTACGTAATTGGAAATATAAATTTGCATATTTTATTTGTAATCATGTCCTTATTAATCGGTACTAATTTTACAGTGTTTTTATATTGTAAGTGAATTCTTTATAAAAAAAATTTTGGTTGAACTACAACAGGCACTAATTGGATTCGTAACGAAATCGCCTCGCCTCGAGACAAGCTCAAGAACGCGGGTCGATGCTTATAAAATACAAATGCAATTTGTTTCTAATGTCGTGTATAATTACTATTATACATAATAAAGACATGATTGCAAATCTGTTCTTAAAACTAAAACCTACTTCTCACATTAATTAATCTCTCACAAAAACATTAATAATAAGGTTGACCCATTGCCGTAATTAATCTTGTGGAAAACAATTTAAATATAATTTTTAAGGTCAAACTATTGTATGACTCAAAAAAAATAGGTAAATACGCTAACAATGGTCATCTCAAGAGATGAGTCATAGGAATTCTGTTTTGATTATTCTCTTCTCGTTTTACTAAGAAAATGATTAATCAAGTTGGACTATAGTCATTGTTTCGCTATTTTGATCATTATAATATAATGTGCATATGATTCGGCACCTACGTATTTAGGGAATGTTGGGTTCTTCTTCTTCTTCTTCGTGCGGGCGGTTTCCGCAACTCGACGACTTAGCGCCTATTTTGCGTTTGAGGGTGAAGGCTGGCTACTCCAGCCAGCCCAGCGCCTTCACGTTGAGGACAGCCTCGCGGAGGTTACCCGGGTTTCCCAGGTACTTTGCCCGGTAGCTAGCTACCCCAGTGCATTCCACAGCACGTGGGCGGCCGTTTCTTCTACCCCCATGCAGAATGTTGGGTTTCTTTATTATCGAGAGATCTTACAACTTTGCTGTCATCGTGAGAGCTAGGAGACGTGCACTGCGGGATATAGGATTCTCCCAAGGATTTACACAACAATAGATCCTGCGCTTCCAGTGGCTTCACGTGACCTTCAGAACGTCGGTCCACCTCAATACGTAGATCAACCAAAGCTGTGCTTCTCAGTATGTGGCTGCCACTCGAGAACTTTTCGCCCCAACCGCCATCAGTTTTGTACTCGTAGTATCATAATGAAAGTCTTCACTTTTTTAGCTGTGCTATAAAATGTTTATTTCTTACATAACGCAACTAAAAATTAAAAAGTGATATTTTTACAATGATAACTTACGCTAGGGATACAGCTATCTATGTATTTTGATTACAATAGAAAAAGTCCTTTAATTCTTATAATAATAAATATCTTCAAACATTCACACCTATCAACTAACCCCATGTTAAGCAACTAATTCTGCTTGTGTTACGGACACAAGATGGCGGATAAATATATTTAATAGATAAATACATATAAATATCCTGAATATATATCAACATCCAAGACTGTAGAACAAATGCTTGAAAATCGATTCTTATGGGTCTCAATATTTGCTAGTGTCGCCTTCTTAGTAGATAAAGGAAATTATAAAGAGTCAGTTTGCTCATTGCATTTAGGTAATAATATTTTATGTATGAAATGAATAAAATCATTAATGATTTTCGTAAATCCAATACCTTATTATAGCGCCTTAAATAGGTGTTATTTTTATTATACTTAATTCTTTGTTGGGGTTGTTGTTTGATTTCAAATAACTCTGTACCTATACTATGTGGTTCACAAAAGAATGTACCCATGGGTACTGCGTTTCACAAAACGAGTATTACTTAAGTCATAAACTGGAATATCAATAAATTTATATGCTAGTATGACGCACACTATATGCACATGCATATCGCCATTTTATTTATGCAATACCGATTTAATGTATTTAAAGTAGTTGATTAACAATAGAAATATGAAAAAGCCCTCATTGTAGCTAGATTTACTTGTATTTTAAATATTAATGTCACAGTTTAGAAGAAAATTAACCGTAATACTTCTAGCTGGAAGGCCATAGATAGTATGAAAAGAGTTTCATGAAGTAATTTCTCTTCACCAAAGATCTGTAATGGTTTTCGGGTGAGGTACATATTGTTATAAATTATTATAAAACTTTTTCCACTTCCTCCAATATCTTTGGATATATTGGGTCCTATGAAATTGGTGTTTTTATTCTGTCTTAGCAATTTGTCCGCAACTATTAAGTTTCAGAACATTCTTATAAAATAATTGCCTCTTCTAAAAATAGACCATATATTTGAGCTCGTATTATTTAATTTGATAATTTTTTGTAACTTTAATTGTGTTAAAATTAGACACAAAGACAATTATTTTTAACTGCCTCCCGAATACATCATTTGATTTGCATTAAGATAAAAACAATGAATAATTTTTATCAAGCGTGTTCACACACATATTGCTAAAGCTTGTCTAATGATACATGCCAAATATTATTATCTCTGGATTTGTCGTTGTGAAGAAAACTGATAAAATGTTAGTATGTAAAATGCAGACATGCCCAAAATCTCCATACAAAACACCAATTTCATAGGAAAGGACCTAATATATAGGTATAAAAAGTCACGCCCGTTTCCCATTTTTATATACGCAGATTTTTTTTAAAAGCAGCTATATAAAAGCTATGTATAAGTTTAGTCCTACACTAATTCTTATCACTGAAGGCCATCGCGCTATGAATAGAAACTCATTCGTAAAATATTTAGAACCACCAGTACGAGTCCCATTATTTCAACGACCACATGAATCACAATACAACATATTTTATATACATAATTGTGACCGAAATTTCTGAGAAAATCCTAAAGGTTTTTATGAATCTGTCATCGACAACAAAACACTGCATCACCATGACATGTAAAATTCAGATGAATGAGATTGGAAAGCCCTGATGGTAGTTCTAATGTTTGTTTTAAGACACAAAACGAGCATTGCCCTCAAATATTTGCGTACATCAATAAGTAGATAACATACAAGACTATTGTCATCTTGTTTGCATATGAGGGTAACTGGTTTTTCTTAAAATAGAAGGCGGCGTATTTTCCCGTTACCATGCGCATGCAAAAATAAAATAATACAATATTCAAATATACCGGTCGGGTTATATGCTTTGACGTTTTTTAAATCATAACTGTGTTAGTAGTTCTAATTGAGACATTTTATAGAAATATCGGTAAATGGAGTCTATAATATTTTAAGTACCATAAAAATATATAAATAGAAATTAGCAGCAAAATCTTAAGTAAACAGTGCGTTTTTTTAATTTCTGTATCCTGCTTGTACAAAACAATACATACAAACAAAAAACCTGTTGGTCCGTTGTTTTGATGATTGTTTTTCTATTATAGACATTTATGTATATTTTGATTGTTAACTTGTAACAGCACTACGGTTTATAACAAAGGTCTTCTATATAACATAATACATAATATACCTCTTCCACGCTGTAGAAAAAAATATAAAAACAAACAAATCATCCTAAGCGAGGAGAATCTCGAGATCACAATGATTTGGTTACGTATCCAAGGTCTAACTATAGCTTTGTTCTACAAACGAACAACTACGCCATACATAGTAATGCGTATGCGCAGAACATTTTCCCTCCTCCCAAGTCTTGTTAACATGAGAAATAACGAAATAATAATTGAAATAATTTGCACTAAGTACTGGTTTAACAGTAATGTCACTGTAAATGTAAACTCACAAATTTATGATGAAGTTAAAAGGAAATCCACCAAACTGGATATTTTAGTCGTGGGAACTCCGGCGCAGGTGGGGGAAAGTAGAAAGGTTGATAGATATTATAATGCCTGACCGGTTGGTCTCAGTTACAATGTTGTTTCAATACCGCAGATGACTATGAGTTTTTGCTGGCTTATATTATCAATTGACGTTTGTATCCGTTAGTGATTATGCAGTTTTTTTTACGATCTTTGAAAAAGTTTCAAGCCTCTTTATTGACTTATCTATATATTATTATCAGTTATACACAACAAGAAATGGTAAATAGATGTTGAAGATCATGAGTTCGTTACATAGTTTCGAGTTTCTTTGCTAGGTTTATCAAAAATAGATAAATACTCGTATAGAATAATAGTCGTATAGAAGAATAATATAAATACTCGTATAGAAGAATAATACCAGTAACAGAACTACGAACAGTTCATAGTTAATATAGCTTGGCTCACATTGTGCCCGGTGCATGGCAACAGGCTCGCCACCTGTTACATGGAGACTTAACATATCAATCAATCAATAAGTTTATTGCAAAAGCATAATGTACATAAGATGGTCAGGATTAATACAAATCATTATGGACCCCGCCGGGCACGAATTTACTATAGGAGAGGAGAGAAGAGGACGTGTTTTGTTGAAATATATTTACCTAATGGTGATCCAATGCATTACAATTTATAATATTATCATTTAGGTATTCGTCTAAATCGTAATAGCATTTATTATTTATATTTTAATTTTTTTTAATATTGGGTCCTTACCTATATGAAATTGGTGTTTTTTTCTCTCTTAGTATTTTGTCTGTAAATATTAAGATTCAGAGTATTCCTAAAAAATAATTACCTCGTCTAAAAATAGACTATATTTTTGAGCTCTTTTGATTCGTTTTGATAACTTGTTGTAAGTTTAATTGTGTAAAATTGGACACGGAGACAACTCTTTTTAAGTGCCTCCCGAATACATCATTTTATTTGCATTCACTTAAAAATGATGAATAATTTTTATGAAGCGTGATATTACACATATTACTAAAGCTTGTCTAATGATTGATGCCAAATATTATTATCTTTGGATTTTTCGTTGTGAAGAAAACTGAAAAAATTTTACTATGGAAAATGCAGAATTCCCCAAAATCTCCATACATAACACCAACTTCATAGGTAAGGACCTAATAATTTTATAAAAGGTTTTCATTATTTTTTTCATTAATTAATATTTTCGGTAATTTATTGTAAATTTTTATTGAGGAGTTAAATGTGCTTGAATAAGTTAGTTTAAATCGGGAAACTCGTAGAATTAATTTATTTTTATTACCGATTATTATTACCGACGTATCTGGCGAAATGTGGGTGTTTAACACCTCTGCCTACCACTTCGGGGAAAGCGGCGTGTAGATATGTTATTATAGCCCGAAGCATGGCATGGCAGCATACTCGCTACTGTCACTCCGGAATTTTTTTTCAGGGAAAAATTCTGTATCTTCTTATTGCGTAGATTCGGTTAACAAATATGTGTTGTTACTTGTACTACTCTTTAACGAGGCTAGTTTGCATATTTTACTTGTTACTCAAAGTATTGTGATAAATTTTATGATTTATATTTAATTGGTTGGATTACAGTAATTATTACTATATTTCCAATATGGACGGCTAGATTTCGTAACAGCGAGATTGTAAGTTCTAGTCTTCGTACAGCTAAGTGGTCCGCGTAACTCGGATGTCGGCTATTATGGGCTGCCTCGGGTGCCCAGGGACGGGCGATTTATTGTTGCAAATATCGATAAGTACGCAAACGCTTATAGACAGAAGCACAGAACTACTAATAATAGTACTAGACAAGAGATTAAACAGTGAACTGAAAATTTAAGTAAACACAAAGAAGAAGGTCTTATACATACATATAATCACGACTATTATCCCCTAAGGGTTAGTCAGAGACTAGGCAATAGCTCCGCAAAAGTAGTCCATTGCCATAGTCCGCGCTTCACCAAGCAGTGACGCACTCAGCGTGACAGGTGGTGAGCCCGTCGCCGCGATAAGCTATTAGATGTTGTGCAGTGTTAAGTTCATTAGTCGCCTTTTACGACACCCAAAGGAAGAGATGGGTTGGTAGTATTCTTTTAATGAGCCGCTACCACACGGCTTATACTTACTAGTACTTATACACTAGTATAAAATAGATCATAAGTAATATGAAAATTGATAAGTGTAATGTCGTTTGATGAATGTTAGATAAATTATTTCTTATACTCGCATCAGTCAAGACTTGAAAGTAAGCAGCGTACGCGCTTGTGTTATGGAACAATACTTAAAATGGTAATATATTGCGTTTTTATAGGTACAAATTTTACGCCTGTGAAATAATTATTAGATTTTCGTAAGAACAAGAAAATAAGCATCATCTCTGTAATGATTTTTGTTGAAATTCATCGAATTAATTCCGAAGCTACACAAAAATTATTACCAGCATATTGTTTCTGTTTTTTTATGGAATAGGGGGCAAACGAGATTGGACAATGGTTTTTCATTACTAAAAAAGTAAAATTTTCGATTCATCAAAAGTCCAATACACCAATTTAAAGACAATGTTGCCTGAATCAATATCAATTGATGTTTTGCCCACACTTTATAGTCAAACTTCGATATCGATATTAGGGCCTTTATCGATATTTATACCTGGTTAAGCGTACATCACTAGCTGCTCTAGATCGGGGTTCGTCAACTGGTCTCCGTAATGCGGCGTTAGATAATGCTGCACATCCTTGGGAATGCACGAGTCGTTTACTTTGTGTTTATGAACTTAAATTGCGGTTAATTGCATCCACCACTGGGCTACGGACTATAATTAATATCAATAAAGCAAAAAACTATAATAGCGCGGATTGAAACATTTAATATTTAAAACAAAATGAGAAACCGTTTTGGTTTTGACCTTATTCATACAAGACATAAGAAACAAATTATTTCCTATACTAGTAATGGTTTCTCATTTGAAAAGTTTTTTTCTATTTACCTTCCTAGTTAAAGACATAGAAAATGTTACGCTGACCCCACATAAAATCGGAAAAGAGCAGGTCGAAGAACAATATTTTTAATTCTGTGTATTTTAGTAACTTATCAGTCTGTCATACCGGAGTCTATTGTACTGAACATTATGCTTTGTATATTTATTATATACCTAGTAATTCCCCTTAAAACTATACTGTTGCCTTACTTGTAAGTACCCTTTAAAACTTATATTGTATTTTTTTTTATTTACACGGAGTATTAGTAACATAATGTAAATTCCATGGTATTCAACAATATACGAAGCTCACTGTCGAGCAAGTAACTCGTCAGGCGAGTCTACTGGAACGCCCCGAGCGCAACGGGAAAGTGGTCAAGTCGCCAGTTTCTATGAAAATACGCTTGACGCACAATTGATAGAAAATTACTTCCAGCTCCCAACGTTATGTCGACTGACGGCAGGGCTGCCGATATCGCAAATTAAAAAATAATTTAAAAGTGATTCGCAGTTCAGCTGGCCTTTATGGAGTCTAAGAACTAAGAAGTTTGTACTAAGATCGTAATTATTAAGATTAGACATAATATTAGGTTCTTACCTATGAAATTGGTGTTTTGTATGGAGATTTTGGGGAATTTTGCATTTTCCATACTAATTTTTTTTCAGTTTTCTTCACAACGACAAATCCAAAGATAATAATATTTGGCATCTATCATTAGACAAGCTTTAGTAATATGTGTAATGTTACATAAAAATTATTTATCGTTTTTAAGTGAATGCAAATAAAATGATGTATTCGGGAGGCACTTAAAAAGAGTTGTCTCCGTGTCCAATTTTAACACAATTAAACTTACAACAAATTATCAAAACAAATCAAAAGAGCTCAAAAATATAGTTTTTTTTTAGACGAGGTAATTATTTTTTAGGAATACTCTGAATCTTAATAGTTACAGACAAAATACTAAGAGAGAAAAAAAACACCAATTTCGTAGGTAAGGACCCAATATATTATTAGGGACATATAAGGGAGCTCGGTAGTACGCTTTGGCTTTCGATTGAAAACAAAGCTGCTTTCGCCATGGTCAGGCCGCGGATGGGTGACGAAATATTTGTGATCCCGAGCTCCTCCGTGCTTCGGAAGGCACGTTAAGCCATTGGTCCCGATCGCTATTGCGACCGTTTCTACCACCAACCCGCATTGGGCCAGCGTGGTGGTGTTACGGCCCATACTTCTCACGTGTTTCCTCATGAGGAAGGCCTCTGCCCAGCAGCGTGGGACGTTATGTAGACTGAGGACGAAGGACATATAGGCCTGAGGAAAAACTGTGTTAGGTCGTGTTAATTCACCTTAATCAGACAAAAATGGCTGTTGATACATCTGTAAATTCCTTCACGGATGTTAGCGCCATGATTTCTCTCTTTAGAAAAATATACAGTATCCAATGAGCGGCCTTTTATTACCTAGTACTGAATTAGAGATCGATTACGTCATATTAAGTCTTCTCTTTAAGGGCTACAAATTCATTAACAAATAAACTGATAACGCATTATTAGTTCTAATCCGATGGAGAAGATTTTTAAAGTCGCTATAATACTTTAAATAAATTAATATAGTCGTGTGGTAGCGGCTCATTAAAAGAATACTACCAACCCATCACTTCCCTTGGGTGTCGCAAAAAGTGTCTAATGAACTTAGAACTGCACAACCATCCAATAGCTTATAGCGGCGACGGGCTCAACACCTGTCACGCTGAGTGCAGTCACTGGCTGGACGCGCGGACTATGGCAGTGGAGTGCTTTTGCGGTGCTTTTGCCTAGTCTCTGATTAACCCTTAAGGGATTATAGTCGTGATTATATGTATGTATGTAAATTGATATCAATTAAAGCGACACTGTTCATTCCTACTGATTAAAGCTAAGAAACTTAAACGATTTTACTGATTTTGACAACCCTACCTGAACTGGAAAATGAAGTTAAGTAACGTAGGCGACATCAATGTACCTGGAAATATAAAAATAGATTTAGAATCACAGTTTCATCGTTAGAAATTCAATGAAACATGGGTAAGATGGAATTATTCTAATTGTAAAAGAGATCTTATTTTCATCTTATTATGTATGTATACTTATTTATATATTATGATTTATTTAACTATTTTTTAAGTTATATAGTGCGTATTTATATAGTTATACAATGTCAATTTATTTAATATAAAATTGATACAGATATTATAAGTTTATTAAGCCGTCACCAGATCTGTGCTTTATTTATTTATTTATTTAAAAATCTTTATTGCACAGAAAATTGTACAAATGGTGGACTTAATGCCATAGGCATTCTGCTTTGCCTGATAGTTGACTGTTAGAAAGCGATAGTAGTCGTTAAGTCCGCAATGTGTACATATTTTGTAATGGACATTACAGCTTGAATAAATTAATAAACAGTGAATGAAGAGCATAATGAAATCCACTTTGGTTATCAATCGTATCTTTGAGAAGCTCGGCGGCATAGCTAGTGATTTACTTTCTGTATTGAAAACAATTCGCTTTGCGTTGGAAAAGCGATCAAAACATTCTGATCTCGACTTCCCCTGGTCTCGCCCGCTCGCTGGTATTACCGCCCACATCCCTTAGGTGTTTTTCCATGTAGAAAACTTCATGTGGAAGGAACGATTTTTCCTAAAAAACAAAGGTCTTTCAATATGAAAAACAATATACCATAAAATTCTTAAATAACATGCCCACAATTTTTTTGTTATATAGTGTTTTTTACATTAAAATCCTTCCCCCAATAATTAATGATAATGACCAATAAATCTTACGTGAAATATACAGGCATAAAAAACAATACTTTCGCCTAAACAAAAAAGACTACCTTGCGAATTTTACAATAGTACAGTCAGCGTCAAATACTGAGTGACACTCCGGGTGTTCAAATAAATAGACGCTACCAGAAAGTCAATAATATCGGCACAAATATAGTTTCCATTTTGTTGTCAACAATAAGGAAAGTCTTTTGCGTTGTCAACATTATGGAACTTTATTTGTACCGATATTATTGACGTCTTGGTAGTGTCTATTTATTTGGGCACCCTGAGTGTCACTAACTATTTGACGCTGACTGTACGAAACCTGTTTATATGTTCCAATAACAGGCTATTACCCTTACGATGCCATAAACAATGATTTTATTACGACACTATTATTCAAAATAAAAGAGCACTGATTTCACATACTGATATCATCGACAGTATTACGCCAATAAAAAGTATGGCAAGTTCTCTCTGTAAAAAAGTAGGTAATATGAATTCAAAAAAGTTAGCCGCTCAAATTGACATCTGTCTGTCCGTACGCCGCTTACGCTCGGTTGGTCAAAATCAAGTATCACAATTAAATTAAAACTCAGTCAAGAGTTACAATCGAATTGTACCGTTGGCGTAAAAATTTTAACTTACATTTTGACGATCTTCGTGACCGAGTGAGTTGTATGCCATCTCTGAAGTTTTGGGTTCCAGTTAGGGGGGTCCATTTTTTTATTAGTCATATTGATTTCACACTTCGAAAATGTCATTTAGCCGTTGTTGTTTTGTGATATTAAAGGCCAAACACGCTTTTATTATTAAAATGTAACTAGTCAACCGGCAAAAAACGAGACCCAATATGAACATCTATTGCTTGCGAACACCAGTATTCGCCGTGCCCACCAAGGGGTTAAAATCAAATCTATTATTAATTATTCAAAGTGAAATGTTCTTTGAAGAAATTTTCAGTTTAAAATATCATTAAGCTTTAGATATTTCAAAATGTCTAACACTTTGACTAATTAAAAATA
Organism: Parapoynx stratiotata; assembly: GCA_910589355.1. NCBI lineage: Eukaryota > Metazoa > Arthropoda > Insecta > Lepidoptera > Crambidae > Parapoynx > Parapoynx stratiotata. The sequence continues at coordinate 4,188,332 of OU342477.1, forward strand.
GACTATAGATGTTTGTATGATGAACTGATGAAAATATGTGTTCATTTGTTTTCGAGCCATGGAAGTTTATTTTATTATTCATTACTTTGTATTTCGAATATGGTGAAAGTAAATTATTACTTGATGATGAAAGAAGTGAGTGGTGACACTGTCGACCATCAATTCATGTAAGTGGAAGAGAAATAGAGTTTTTTTTTTGAATTTTTAATGGTGAATAGCTTAAGTTGTAAAAATATGTCAGATATTTTAATGACTTTTATTGCTAACCCTACAACTAATATAATTAATGGTAGAATGATTCTCTATGAATCCGCGGTATGCGCGCGTTTCGAGTCATTGTGGACGCGGACCGAATCTCTTTGACGACTTTCTACAGCTATAGGTGTCACATTGCCCAATGTCCACGCTTAAGTGACCAACAAAATTAACTCTGCACCTAGAAATCCAATCGCTACTCAATAATGCATCTTTGTGACACACGATAAGGCTATAAGTCTGTTGTATGACTGCAAATAAATTTCAAACTTATTTGTATAGACAACAAGAAGAAATCCGAGTTGGTTTTCGCTCAAATGATTACTGCTTTTGTAATTAATTGCCTATATGCAATTACAAGGCAGGACCAGTAGCTCTTTAATTAAATATCTGAACATAAATATTTAACGATCGTCTAGATAAATAAAGGTTTTAATTTTATAGCAGGATATTTACTTACATCACGGAAACGTCCGGTTAAAAAGTGATCAAAATTGAAAATGAACTATCGCAAACATAAGTTAAATCCCAAATAGTTAACAAAAAAAAATTTTTAGTCATGATAAGGTTATTAATTCTAATATAAAATTACTCAGATTAGATGCCTCTTAGGGCTATCAGGAATGTTATAGAATTCGTGAACGAGAGAAATTATGTAGTAGGACCCATCGTCTTGTTCTAAGACAAATTATATCGTAAAAATCATCCGTAGTACCACAATATTTAAATTCTAGACCAAAATGTGTGACGTCAGCTTGGCAAATCGTTACATTATTTGCGATGAAATTTTAAAGCAATATACATTAGCTAGCTGATTATTAAACTCTATTTACATTTGAAAATTCGACTATTGGACAAGCTGTGTTATCTCACGACATTATACGTTTCCGCCATTGGTCCATATTTTGACCTCCTGGTCAAACTGACCACGGATCAAAAACTGACCCTTAGATAACTGTTTAAGCTAGAATTTACCCGTGGAAAATGGTTTAGATAGAAGTGAAAAATAAGCTAAGAAATTATTTTTCTTTAGAAAAAAAAAAGTTATGTTAGAAAATTAAAAAATCTGGATTAATTGATCTGACTGATGTGGGGGATGAGAATTTTTATTACATTTCAAAACTAACTGACTACCGAGTCTCATTGCGAACTTAATTGTAACCAGCAGCCATCCAAAAATGTCCCGCAATCACAATTTCCTATTCACCATTCAACGCGGTAATTATCCACACCCAAGCAACCAGTGCTATTAACCATAACGTGCGCTACCTATGAAGTTATTTTATCGACACATTGAACGATTTGCGAAATAACCGCTTCTACACACGGCTATTATAATTAACCGTTCAAAAACATTAGTGAAACGCCTCCAGCACTTATTTTGTTGAAAGTATTTAGATAACTGATATTACTTTGAGAAGACTCGATTTAATGATACCTTTTGATATTGACAGCGCGTTTAACACAGGATAGATTTTGGAAGATGGCAGCGGTAGTCGAGTTGGGAAAGACAGACTACTCGCTTAAGAGGCAGCAAGTTCGATCCCACCTGTACAGTCACGTGCAAAATACGTATAGTATGTATACACTTTTGAAAGTTCATGACTCTTATTTAGTAGCGAACAAGAACTATCACCTGTCTTTTTATACATATATTTGCACGCGACTGTACCACTGTGTTTGAATAAAACTTAAGTTAAACTTAACTTATTTTACTTACTGTTTTTGTGAATATCGCTTGCCTCATATTGTGCCCGGTGCATGGTAATAGACTCTCTACCTGTTACATGGGGACCTAATATCTAGTGAAATGTGGGTGTTTAACACCTCCGTCTACCCCTCTGATGTAACGGTAACTAGTTTCTCAATCCACTGAGATAATTTACAAAATGCTATTAAGCTTATTGATAGAGATAAAAGAATTACTGTTAATCAAAAATTAACGATCCTCACTGAGAAGTTTTTCATGTTCGTACTCAGGTTACACCCGAAAATTAGTCATAATTAATTGTTCGATTAATTAGTGTTGTAGATAACGAACCGATACGTTGTATTCAATTTGAGTTTTGGCTAATAAATCTTAAGCGTTATCGAGATTAGGAAAAGAGTAAGCATTTTTTAATTTCAGCTCTAATTTTTTACCGTAAGATTCTATTTTATTTAGATTTTGTTGTCATACAGATTAGTTATTGTAATAATGTTGACCTGGTTTTGTCTTAATTAAACATCAAACTTAGAACTCTTTTCATTGAATAGCAGACTGTATAGAGTTATTTTTAGAAGGAAAAAATAATTAAAATATGTTTGATTCCCAAATTGGTACAACTGAATTTTAATGCATCAATAATTCAAGTTTTACATACCTCAATACAACAATTAAAAATAATTTCCCAAGCTTCTATTTTGTACTGTCGTGACATTTGTAAGTCTATATTCCATTCATACGAAAAGACGAAAAACGCGACGACTCGCGCGCTATGCGTATAGAACTAGGAAAAATCAGGCAAGAAGTTGATATTTATTTTTTAATGAAAGTAAAATGTGTCAAATTATCAGGTCTGACAACAAATGCTGCTGTATAAGATAGCTAGCTACCTGATGAATGAACTGATAATAACTAGATTTAAAAAGGTTTCAGTTATCAAAAAAATTGGATGAACAGAGACAAAAAGATTAAACCGAACAGCTGGAATATTTCCACGAATTGAACTATCGTCCTCAGCCTTACGTCCCAATGCGGGCACAGGCCTCCCTCATGGAGAAACACACAAGGAGTATGGGCCATAACACCACCACGCGGGCCCAATGCGGGTTGAGAGAACGGGTTGCAATAGCGACCGGGACCAACGGCGTGCCATTCGAATCACGGAGGCGTTCGAGATCACAAAGTTTTGGTCAACCATCCAACGCCTGACCATGGCAAAGGCAGCTGTGATTTCGATATCGAAAGCCAAAGCGTACTAAATACTACGACATCGAGCTCGTTTGAACTAAAGCTTTGATCTATTACACTAAGTTATACTACAGCCTCTGTTAAAACTATAATTGGACAATAATCCGTGTATGGTTGTGCAAAAATTAAACGATCGTGAAACACCTACCTACGCGCTTATTATTTGAGTAAGATGACTTTCAAATAACAAAATTCACCGAGAGAAAGTCTATTGTGCAGCGAGCAGATTACATATCTATAATTTTCACATCGATTCGCCATCCGCATCTAAAATCGAATCGAAAACTAAAATAATGTACTCGCTAACATAGTATAGGCGGTGCTGGAACTATAATATCGTAGCTTCAGGGCCCTCTGCTTATTGATATAAATATTAATCTGTACAATAGAAATCTATTTTAAATTATGACACGAACATACAGTAATTTGGGCGTCACTTCGGTACATTAAATTTTTCATTTCTAATTGAAACAATACGAATGGTTGTAATAAATTAACAATCTGTCGGAGTTATAATGGAGAGGGCTTGGTTCCGCGTTGGTGGTCAAAAGATGAATGTTTTGCCTATTGATATTGTACGAGAGTTTTATTTTGTACCTCTAAGCGTGTCTTGGGGGCTACTGCTGGGGATAACGGTACTATGATTTACAGAGGATGTTGAAACTTCGATGTAGGTTGTAGCAAAAATTGATTTTATTTTGTTGCTGTACTAAGCGTATGAAGATAATCGTTGTTACGTCGCCAGTGCTCGTTGAGGAAACGTGCCGCTATTTGCTATGAGAGTCTTGGAGAGGAGAAAAGGAGCCTAGTTGCTCAGTGGTCAGTTTGCTTTTGCTTTCAATATCGAACTCAGGGCACTTCGCCCCTATTCATCCCTCCCTGCCATCACACAAAATGTCCTGGGTGTTGGCTGGGGGCATGACTATAAATTCCGCAGGTTTGGGATAAGCCGCCCCTAGAATCCGTAGCTGTTTATTTCCTAGAGCATCGCATTCACATTGTATATGTTCTATGCTTTCATTGTTTTCACCGCACAATTTACAGGTGGGGTCATCAGCTTTGCCTATAGTGTAAAGATGACCAGTAAGGGCACCCATAAGGCAGCGGTTTTGACATCTGCTGATTCTCCCAAAGTTTTTAAGGTAGCCTGTCTGTGAAGACCTTAGAAATTTCCTCGAGTGTGTCAATTGTTGTATACAAACCCAATAGGTTTGGTGCATTCTTTGACAATACTCTTTCAGTGCCAGTTACCTTCGCCATGATCAGGCCTTGGATGGATGACCAAAACTTTGTGATCTCGTTCGTAAGCCGTTGGTCCCGTTCGTTTTGCAACTTTTTCTACCCACCAACCCGCATTGGACCAGCGTGATGGTGTTACGATCTATACGTGTATTTCACCATGAGAAAAGCTTATGCCCAGCAGTGGTACTAAGGCTGAGGACGATTGCTACGAAAGTATTTGGCTATGGTAACTGCAACGATCAGATGTACCATAATGATGCCTGCTAACCACCTATATTTTGAAGAGGACGAAACCATTTACAAACCGTACCTAACGGTGGATAGGTGGTAAAGATATGTGGGACTCACCAGTAAAGCTGGCGCTACCCACTGAAAGTCCCCGATGTAACCATACGAAACAACTCGGGACCTTCTGACAATTTTCCGAGCCGCTCCCAGGACGTCCCGACCTCGTTATGCACCAGGTCTGAATTTTATGCGCCGGTGAGGGATTTCCCTGTGAACTCGGGACACTTCCCGTATATACTAGCTGTTTACACTGGGGATGTCCCGAACGAGCCTAGGGTACAAAATAAAATGTTTTTTTTTTCGCGGAGATTTTCATTAGATAAAATATGTTTAGAAGTCACTGCAAAATAATGAAGTCTTCTAATCTAATCTATCAAAATTAAATGAAATCTTTAAGAAGTTTGTGGTTTAAATTACAAATGTTCTGGTTTAGATATCGAAAACCGAGAATATAAAATTACCTACTGTCCAAAACTCCTAAACTACTTAACTGAAATTTATAAAGATATGAGATTTGACTTTATGTCTACGTTTAATTATTTACTCGTGAAGCCGTTGATTCAGGTAACATTAGAATATTTAAAATGTCCGCTTTTTTGTAAGTATCAAACGAGAAGACTAGACAAAGAAAAAATCGTAGGTACATACGTATTCGAGATACAAGTGCTGCACAAATAATACTGGTTTCTTGACCTCTTTGTTATTGTAACGAAGTGTCCACTCGAAATGAACGTTCCGGCTTCGTTTCCTGACTGAGGCAATTCGGTAGACGGCGATTGCAACATTTTATTTTAAGTATACTACAACAACAATACAATTAAATACAATTCTTCTTTCTGTTAAGAATATGGCAAACTCTAATTTAGTTCTAATACCAAAAATCTAAGACAAAACGATAAGGTTAAATGGTGCTGTATTTCTGGAGGCCTTGTTCAAGAGTGGACTAATGTGGATTACCTAGCTTTACATCTTCAATGTTAGCTGTATAGCTTAACCGAACCAATAGATATACAAAAGAATTATCAATGGCTTATATCTTATGGTCATAAATGTCACCCAGTTATCAATATTCCAATTAAAATCAGTAATACATCAGTCAGTTCTATTACTTTTTAAGGCTAGTTAAAGGCTAAGTAAAAAAGCTTCCTATAACTGACAGCATAAAGACCTTAATACAGTTAGACACAAGCAATGACAATTAACAGAGATTTTGTAAGCGTCATTCAATTGAACAGGTCAATTGAGGAATGTCTTGCGCAGCTTAAAAACGTTAATCCGCTGGTAGCAGTGACGCAAGACCAATTTGTGAACGTGATTGATACTAAGCCGATTACCAGGTGCCGTCTACGAAAGCTCACTGTTCTCTCGGAAGGCCCTGTTCGAAGAGGGAGCTTTGGACACGGCAATTGTCACAGGGTACTAAACATTCTATTAGCGATAGCAGCAGTCACATAGAGAGAATGGGTCAGTGATGATCAGTAGCCAAATTTTCAGCCATTTGTTTGATAATCATAGACTCTTTAACCGCATCAATATGCCGGCTATCGGACCAGCTGATCCATAGTTTAGAATTTTCATCGCAATTTAAACTATTGACGCTGTTGGCTTAGATTTCAACCATTGGGTTATAGCTACTACGGATCAAAAAACTGGCAGCAGCATTAGCAGGATTAAGGAAATAACTATTAGTTAAGCTGATATGTCACACATGTTGTTATCAGCATTGAAGCTATTGGCGAAGATTTAAATCCTATTTGGTCAACATAACTACAAATCAAAAAACAGCGCCTAAGAAACCATTGTTTCTGAAATTAATAATAACTATGCGAATGCTAAAGGTGATAATGCTAATATGACAAAATTAAAACAACAACAGAAAATAGATCTTATCGCAGAAGAATAGAATATATTTAGCCTTGAATTAATTCAGTTCCGACAATTCGAAATTGATAAATATAGAGCCATCGCATTATTTATGCAAGCTTTCAATGTACTAAAAATAGTTATATGAAACAAGCTCATGATCATGCTATTCTAGACTGTATTATCTTGGTGTCAAAGTCTTATCATCGTATTCGTTTCAGAATACGCACACAAAATACCACATCGCTTTTTTGTACTCCCGAGGCATGTGAAGTCGTATTTATTAGAATATAATTATCACAGCGGGCTCTACGATGGATATTGTCTGCCTTTCTTTTGTGTTTACCGTTACCTGATTAGCAATACTTTTTAATTGATACAATGATAAGTGACAGATATCTGTGAGCGTTGAGCATCCTTATGGTGTCAAAATAGGTTTGACTGATTACTAACCGACATTAGGTTAGAGTAACCTCGTGCATATTATAACCAATTCTAAGGTTGTTATTCTTATTTTTATAACTAGCTGTTGCCCGCCACTTCGTCCGCGGTTACTGGTTTTTTAACTATCCCACGAGAACCCTTTAATTATCGGGAACAAAAAGTATCTAAGATGTTGTCCAGGGATATGAGGTATCGCCATGCAAAATTTCATTGAAATCCGTCCAGCCATTTCGGAGATTAGCCCGTACAAACAGACAGACAGACAGAGAAACAAAAATTTCTAAAAACATATTTTTTTGGTATTTTCCCTCTTCTTACATGCCCCTGACTTGATTTTAAGCATTTTTTTTCTATGCACAGACATTTGACTTCTACAGTTTTATTATATGTATAGATAAATTTCGTAATGTGCTATAATTATATGCGTACACGTGTATATTACACCTACATGAGGTTTGAAGACAATTTAATATAAAATAATTGAAATTGTCTACTACCTGTAAATTTGTCAGTTCTCACTCAATTAAGCGCTTTATATCAGACTGGATAAGGATGAAAATCCAGGAAGGAGTTTTGACAGATTTGTATTGTCTGATTTTTCATTTAAATTTATGTAACTTTATAATGTACGCAAATGGAAAGCAGTATATAATTTCGTACATTCGTACATAAGTGTCTTCATTTAAAACTAACTTAAATACTGCCTGAAGATATTCTTCTGAAGAGCTCGATGGTGACGACGAGCTCGGTGGCGTAGTGGTTAGTACGCTTTGGCTTTCGATATCAGAAACAAAGCATCTTTCGCCATGATCAGGCCGTGAATGGGTGACCAAAACCTTGTGATCTCGAACTCCTCCGTGCTTTGGAAAGCACGTTAAGCCTTTGGTACTGGTCGCTATTGAAACCGTTTCTACCCACCAACCCGTTTTTTGTCAGCGTGGTGGTGTTACGGTCCATACTCATCATGTGTTTCTCCATGAGGAAGGTCTGTGTCGCTGTGTATATAGGCTCAGGACGATATTTTATTCCACGGAAAGTATCTTATTACTTACATTATCAAAAGATGTAAGTTATACATAAAACTAATCGTTTTTATATCACAATAAATGAATATCACATAAATGGTCACGAGAATTCTTAACAAGTATTACAAAATATGAAAATCAGACAAATGAATTTCCATTTTCAATACTTTAATCTCCGACCCGGTGACTATAATCTATGATCTTAATAGCATTGTTTAAATATGTAATAAATACGCCGATTAATAATAAATATTAAACGAAATGTAGACACGTTTTGTACAGATTCAATCTCGATAATGTAATTGATTATATCCAAAATTATATTTATGTTAATTCGCTTTGGAGTGATTCTTTTCATTATAATCTTAAGAATATGCATCGGAATAACAGTTTTTTTTGTATCAGAACCTGCCGTGACCGCCCCGTAGAGTCCGGATGATTTGTTGTACATATATTACGCCGTTTGTGTCATTAGTTACTATTTAAAAACGGTTAGAGAGATAATTGGTAAAAAAAATAAGTGGCAACCAACGTGTTTCGTAACCAAAATCATGTGTAATATTACATAAATTATTGATCAATACGTATCGTCACGCCTCTATCCCTTAAGGGGTAGGCAGAGTGGGCCTGTTTTCCAGCACCGGCACAGAGTGAGGTACCCGATATTGGCATCGAACTGTACTTATGTTTATACAAACACAATGGTACAGGTAGCGTGGATCGATCCTCGTTGCAAAAAGTTTTCATTATTATCATATAAATTGTATATCGTCGCTGCGCGTGCGACACCGAATATGGACAATATGTTAATACCGCGTAACTACAGAAAAAGCAAATATTAGGTCCTTACCTATGAAATTGGTGTTTTGTGTGGAGATTTTGGGGAATTCTGCATTTTCCATACTAAAATTTTTTCAGTTTTCTTCACAACGACAAATCCAAAGATATTTGGCATCTATCATTAGACAAGCATTAGTAATATGTGTAATAACACACGTCATAAAAATTATTTATCGTTTTTAAGTGAATGCAAATAAAATGATGTATTCGGGAGGCACTTAAAAAGAGTGGTCTCCGTGTCCAATTTTAACACAATTAAACTTACAACAAATTATCAAAACAAATCAAAAGAGCTCAAAAATATAGTATATTTTTAGACGAGGTAATTATTTTTTAGGAATACTCTGAATCTTAATAGTTACAGACAAAATACTAAGAGAGAGAAAAAACACCAATTTCATAGGTAAGGTAACCCAATATTAAATATGGCGCCTACCGATTCTAAAGGGCTATTGTCTTATACCAGACCTCAGTCAACAGAAATTGAAAAAAAAAAACGCAGCTATACGCGGTATCCACCAAGTGCTTATACGTGGTTTCGCACGCGCAGGCGATATGTAACAATGCATTTATTTTTTACCAAACACAGCTCTTGGCCTTCATGTCACCTGATCGTAAGTGACGATAAGGCCGAAGGTGGAAGTGAGCTTCACCTCTATTCCTCAACAAATGAGGAGCTGGCTACCTCAAATTGCCGGAACAGAACAATGCTTTATACATTGTTATTATGACGACAGATTTAGGTAAGACAGTGGTAGCTAGCCAGGCTTAGAAGCCCTAGCACCAACCGAAAAGACCTCGTCACGATCAGGTTCGGGCGGTTGCTTGTGCACAGATCTAATGCATGAAATTGAATTTGCCCTATCGAACAGTCGGTATGGCTTCAAAATATAGATGAAGAGGCACCTTTTAAGCCAGAGAAGTGGTTTTTCAAATAATTATATGAACTTAAATATGTCCCGTAAAAATTTTGAAAAATGTTTAAAATTAAATTTGGACATAACTTAAACTAAGGTCAATTTACTAATTCAAATGGAAAGGAAATTAAAAGAAATATTTTAAAGGTTCCAAATAAATTAAGCACCCAAGAGGTATCTATCCATACATAAGTATAAGTTTACATAAAATATACACTGAGCCGATGTTTTAAGATATTCGAATAATATCTATAAGCTCGCTTGTCAATTAAAAAGCCCTGAGCATCGATCTTTGAATCGATATACCCGGGAATCGATGCGTCGAACATAAACGCCCATTCGTCTTTCTTAAGTGTCACCCGATTATTATCTACGAAGATAATCTTTGATGACATTATTTTTTTCGTTTTCCGAATGAACTCTGACCATTTTATGTTTTGAGAAAATGATGATTGTTTTTTTTTACATGAGCACGTTTGCTTTAGAGAAAATGTTCAGAGATATTACCGAACTTTGGGGAGATGTGTCATTTATTTCTAATAAAATAAAATGAGACTTAATTTTTTTTTTATATTAATATTGGTTCGTATATAATATTGGTTAATAATATAGGTTAATATTGGTAAAATGAGGAGCTCGGTGGCGAAGTGGTTAGTACGCTTTAGCTTTCGATTGAAAACAAAGCTACCTATGCCATGGTCAGGCCGTGGATGGGTGACCAAAACGTTGTGATCCCGAGCTCCTCCGTGCTTCGAAAGGCACGTTAACCCGTCGGTCCCGGTTGCTATTGCGATGTTTCTACCCACCAACCCGAATTGGGCCAGCAGCGTGGTAGTGTTACGGCCCATACTCCTGATGTGTTTCTCCATGAGCAAGGCCTGTGCCCAGCAGTGGGACGTATATAGTGGATATAGGCTGAGGACATTGGGAAGTAGTTGAAAAAAAAAACAGATTTTTCCATAAATTACTTAATTCTCTTGGACTATCACTTCCCAACGGGTGCATAACATGCCATGATAATATTTTTTTTTCGTTTATTTTTTTCGTTTATTGTTCATGACCATGGAAATAGAGGCTTTCAGTCGTATACGTTATTATTATTATTTTTATTTTTATTTTTTTCCTCGGCACTTGCCGGTTTACTAATGTACACGGGCCTAAGCCAAGTGAACATCAGGTTCAGGATTTGAGTGTGTCTGTGTGTTTTGTATAGGTGTTAAATCTTGCTCGTTTTTCAGAAATTTTCTAACTATTCTACATGTATTGAGTATAACCGCTTTCTGTAATAATTTGTAGGAATGAGCTGGTAGGTCTAGTGAATTCAGGGATTGGTGAAGCTGTATAGGGATTACTCCGGTGGCAGAAAGAACGATCGGGACAATGATTACTTTTTGAAGATGCCAGATACGGGTTATTTCATCCTTTAGCTCGGTGTATTTTGAAAGTTTCTCAGCTATTGTGGACTGTAGATTATGGGAATTATTATTATACTCTTTATTGCCAAAAAACACATGGTGCCACGTTGTGTGTAGTCTAGTAGTATTGAGTCTTCATTTGCATTGAAATGTAAGTGTAATATATTTCAATGCATTCTGGGAGAGTTGCCAAATGGTCGATAATAGACACTGTGTTGCTACTTTGATAAAGTGGATTACCACGATAAAAAACATTTAATTTTTCGTGACTTTTCACACCACTTTACGCTTATTTCAATGATTCTCCACATTGCACATCACCGCAGACACTTACTACACAAAACTACACTGATTATACGTAACAATTTCCATTCCGAAACTATATTACAATCACCGAAATAAAAATCACGCCCGCCATAGTCAAATACCGCCAAAAACTCTTATAATAATACTGAGATATCTTACTCACAGACAATAAATAAAAAGTAAAGAGTTTTCTACAAGAATGAAACTTAAAATCAAACACTATTAACACAGTCTACACAGACTTACAGCTTTCTTTTATATACGAGTACAAAATCAAGACTTTCAACAATTCCTTACAATCGAAAGAGGTCAAACAATGAAGAATAGTCGAGGAAAGTTTATAACATTTGTATGCTTATTACCAGCCAGTGGTGACCAAATGACTTTATCGCACTAAAGACCAGTTGTGTCCAACCTTTTGTTGTCGCGCCATATATTATAACGACACCCATAACGGAGCCTGGTAGTATTGACAAATTGATTGGAATTTGTAAATTACGCAGATTTTCTAAATTTGAAATTCAATTCTATTAATATCGATGCTGGACAATTCGAAATATTTTAAATCGAATTATTTTCGAATTCCCCGGAGTGTAAATAATTGTTTATTTATTGCCGGTGACTGATTTTGTGTTTAAATTATGCAGGATTACAATTTATTTTCTAATAATCTAAAGTTATATATAAAGTGTTGTTTACACCTGAGTGAATTACAGTATTATAATGTTCTTTTTTAGAGATTTCATTTGGGGATTTTCTGTAATTATATTAAAATGCCCTTATTAGCCGAAAGAGGATTGATTTAAAACAAGAAATTTTCTATTATTGACAATAAGATAAGGTGCACCGGCAAATAGAGGTGATTAAGCCAGTTTTTCAGTTGTCAAGGAATATAGATGAACCTTCCACCTTCAGTAGTATCTTCACTTACCATCAGGTGAGATGAATGCCAAGAGCTTGCCTGTCATAAGTAAAAAAAGCAAAAACCGCTAGGATTACATTCAAAAATTAAAAAAAAAAATTAGTAAAGCATGTTGCGTTCATACTATTGAATAAACCATTTCAGTTATTTCTACAGCTATAATATTTAACTTAATAATAAAGGATTTGCTAATGAAATTGAAATTACGTGAATACTTTCATTAATAATGAATAACATTAGTATTTATTTAGCCTTTCTTTTATATCGACAATTACAGGTAAATCAAACATAACATGACCCCTTATTCGAACATAAGCGTCAGTTGATGAAGGTCATCCATAAATTGCTTTACGCACGCAACTACCGGACTTTCTTGATCCTAAATGCGGATAAAATATAACTGCGACTGGGGTCTAAGTATAATGGACGTAGTACCGTAAGGTAACGTTATATTTAGTCCTAAATCAAAGTTTATAGCTGAATCTTCAGTTAGTAATGATAATCGGTCGTTTGCGGTATTCGCATATTCACGTTCCAAACATTATGAGAGTAATAGGCAAACCTGTGACAATAGAATATCCTTAAGGCTGCTTTATTGGGGTTTTTAAGAGAATGTAGGTAGTGAAGTTTCTATTATAATACCTAATCGTCGTCCTCAATCTTTTAAGTTCCCACTGCAAGGCACAGGCTTTCCTCATGGAAAAACACAGAAGTATGGGCCGAAACACCACCATGCTGGCCCAATGCGGGTTGGTGGGTAGAAACGGTTGCAATTCGACCGGGAACAACGGATGAACGTGCCTTCTGAAGCACGGAGGATTTTTAGATCACAATGTTTTGGTCACCCATCCAAGAACTGACCATGGCGAAGGTGATTTTGTTTTCGATAGCGAAGCGAATACTACGCCAGCGAGATCTTCAACTTCAATCAATCATAGTAATATATCTCTATAATCAGAATAAAAAATAAGCGCACACTCTTAACGTGCTTACTGAATATTTTTGAGTTCTAAGGCCCACTTGCACGGTCGAGAGTTAGCACCTAACCCTGGGGCAAATATATGGGCAAACTCTGGGTTAGGCGCTAACTCTAAGAGCCTTACTTTAAGTGCCTAAGGACCGATTGCACGTTCGAGAGTTAGCACCTAACCCCGAGGCAAATATAAAGGCAAACCCTGGGTTAGGCTCTAACTCTCGATCGTGCAATTGGGCCTAAGAGCCTTACTAAAAAACGATGTATAATGTTAAAATAGTTATTCAGTGTTTTGTCTTCGTCAGACATGCAGAAGACAGAAGTTGTCAGAAAGGGACAAAACACTGAATTCCTAAGGGAGACAAAATATTGAATTCCTTCCTTATAGCTCGTTTATCAGTTAGGGGGTAACCATATAACCCATAGACTTTAAACGTGTGGAGCATGGTCGCGTAGTGATTTGTATGCTTTGGTTTTGATGTTAAAACGAAGCAAGTTTCGCCATGGCTTGTCCCTGGATGGGTGATCAAAAAAATTTGATCTCAAGTTCCTCGGTGATTCAAGAGACTCGGAGGTTGGTTCCAGTCGGCTTTGCAACCGTTTCTACCCACCAATGCTTATCAATCCATACTTCTTATATTAGGTCCTTACCTATGACATTGGTGGAGATTTTGGGGAATTCTGCATTTTCCATACTAACATTTTATCAGTTTTCTTCACAACGACAAATCCAGAGATAATAATATTTGGCATGTATCATTAGACAAGCTTTAGTTATATGTGTAATATCACACTTCATAAAAATTATTTATCGTTTTTAAGTGAATGCAAATAAAATGATGTATTCGGGAGGCACTTAAAAAGAGTTGTCTCCGTGTCCAATTTTAACAAAATTAAACTTACAACTAATTATCAAAACAAATAAAAAGAGCTCAAAAATATAGTCTATTTTTAGACGAGGTAATTATTTTTTAGGAATACGCTGAATTTTAATAGTAACAGACAAAATACTAAGACAGAATAAAAACACCAATTTCATAGGTAAGGACCCAATATGTATTTCCATCTAAGGAAGCCTGTGTCCAGCAAACGTAGTAAGTCTAGTAAAAACAACACGTAACCTGGAGATCTGGTCTTGATCTGATCCTTTAATATGAAAAACTGGGTATACCTATCGGCACATACAGTTTTTAAACTCAGCTATCACTACTTCGTCGTCAGCTTATATACGTCCCACTGTTGGGCACAGGCCTCGTGGAAACACATGAAAAGGTCAAACAAAGGAAAAAACCTCATGACTATTTATTGAAATTTTACTTCGGCGTAATAAAAGGATATGGGAACTATACAGTCATCTAATGATCAAAGAAATATAATAGTCGAGAGCGGATGTTGTTTCAATGAAGATTCTTCGAACAACAGGAAGATAATAATAACAATATTGATTACAAGATAAACAGTGAACTAAGAAGAGGCGAATGGATCGTCTTGTGTAGTAAGCAACCATGTTTCACTATGAACATACACGTACATACATAAATCACGCCTTTTTCCCACAGGGGTAGGCAGAGATTACATCCATCCACTTGCTACGATCCTTGCATATTTCTTTCGCTTTATCAACTAAATTTTTTTTACTATGAAGCTTACAAAAAATTCTTGAAAACCAACCGAAAAGGACATGGATGCGGGAAATATTGGACCGATTTATGGAAAAGTGATCCAAACAAGCTAGCTACATTTTGATATATCGAATGTCAACAAACAATTAGATATGTTGATCACTATACATTACTATAAATGATCAAAATTGTTGACACAAAAAGAGGCAGTGTTATGAAAACACTGCCTCTTTTGGAAACTTTTCTTAACTACCCTGGCATACAGAACTCGACAATGACTATACGGTAGATAGGAGCAAAAATCGACCCTTGATGTTTGCTTTACTTTGATATAATTTTAATTACGTTCTGCATAACACCATCCTTTACAACCAACATGATTTCCATACAAGATGCACACTTATAAAGGGAAAGCTTTTCATATCTCCATCCTTACACAAAGTAAGTCCTAACAACGAGGTACTGCTACCGTTGCCAAGTTCACCAATTATTTAACCGCACGCGAGGTTGCGAAAACCGTACGAAATTATCAACTCACTTACTGTTAGAAATGAAGTGTAATGCGAACGCTGATGAACAAGGAAGCGAGTAGTAGATTGCACCATTTACAATGGTAATGGCCGCGGTAGCCACCTGCCGACCAACTAGGTAATTTCGAGCGATCCAATGCTTACACTCAAATTGTTTTGCTAGTTGGTCATGTTTTACCGTAACTTCGTTAATAGGCAGTAATTTTATAAGTTTTATGCTGATTAGGTTATAGGTGAAATTTGTTTGTTTTTTGTCACCTACAAAGATTTGATTGTGTTTAGTGTGATTCTTACAAACTTTCCAATAGATAATGAGTGTTGACATAGCGAAAAAATGCAAGCCAATTTTATTCTCCATATCCCAGAATGCATTGAGGAATGCCAACCTATAAATACTCCCAAGAATTGAGTGGTTAGAGTTGGTATGAAGTTACAGTTGAAATACCAATCTAATGGCTTATAAAACTTCTTTTTCATTAATTCACGATTTTCAGATCTCCTTTGTTCCATTTAGTATTAAGTTTCACTTAGCCACTAACCAGCTTTTCAGTTGCTAGCTTAAATACATCCTCTATCGTTTGTAGCTGTAAACAAAGCTATAACCAAAAGAAATTACTTATAGAATGTTTTCAGAGAAGACTCATTTGCACTTCGAGAAAACGCAATGTCTACATTATTTACACATCATTAAGTCTTCACTTAATTACGTTTATCGCGCTTAAAAAGACAATAAAATAAATTTCTAAAGAAAAGCTAAACAGCTGATTAGTCTCACAGTTCTCTGTATGCACAATTTCATCCAATTTCCATATAAACGTTTACGAATATTTGTAACTGTCATAATTATTGACGATTTATCGAATAGTTCTCAGTGAGTAGCTGTTTCGCTCAATCTTTATACGTTAGAATAAGAATTTGCTGATGAAATATGATGTCAATCTGGGTATTTTACCGTCATGAGATTTCTTAGACACCAAATAAAATTCCGTCAAATAAGTTGATAAATTTTTTATCTCTTCCGAAAATTTTCCTATCTATTTAACTGAATCTCCTTATTACGATGAAAGTACACAGTTATATTAGTTTTAATTTGGAATATTTGGTTACATAATGCTATTTCCTTTGGGCTTATTTATAAATTATAAAATGTTATTAACATAATTTCATGTTTCTTTATTTGAAGTAAGTTGACCTTCACGTCTTAAGTCTGCCGTAAAAACATGCCAAAAACATTTTTTTTGTTCTCTCGTATGACATTTTCACTACAAGCCTTGTCATTACAACAAAAGACGAGAACCAGTCCACGAATTGGTGTTCGAAAAGTTTTATTCACTGTGGTCGTGTTTTTTTGTTTGCTTGTCAGATCTAAAACGCAAAGCGGCGCGCCTACGCATGTCAAGTGACATTTGTCTCTTACTTTTTAATTTTATCACGGAGGCGACGGAATTGTCTTAGTGGCAATAAGATTTGAGGCGTAAAAGTTATTTGTTCTTTAAGTGATTTTTTTTCGCTTCATGGTTTAAGTAGGTTATTAGGATGCATCTTTTTTAAGAAATCATCAATGGTCTTATACATTTTATATACTGTTTTAATTTGTTAATTTTTGTAATAAGGTGTCAATGTCAGACTACTGTTTGTTTATCCTATCAATTATTAAACGAACCTTGTTCTAACACAGCCTGTTAGAAGGCTTATTTCAAGAAAAGTTAACAGGAAGAGTTTTTAACATTAAAAAGTAATTTAAAGCGCTATTTTTCATTGTAAAGTATTTTTTATCTCTCGCTTTTATATCTTATGGACGCCTAGCTAAGTAAATTATTTTTATGATGTGACAGTTATTAAGATCAATGGCGATTGTGAGACTATTATACCTCTCGAATAACTACATCGTGATGTAACTGATCCAACACAGTAAAACACAAAACGAATCTATAATAAAGTCTTGTCGTAACTTATCGTCAACTTATAATAATTTTACTGAATGACAGTTATTTACTGAGAAATAACTGTGAGGATGATTTAGGCTTCAATAAATGTGTAAGATGAAATTGATGTTGATCATAGGATTATGATTGTTATAGAATTGTGGGTACGATATAGAATGGTATCAAAAAAGTTTGAATTTCAGAAATTAGAACCATGGTTTAAAATTAATGTGGTAAATTATGGAAAAGGAAAGACAAATGGTTTCGTAAAGGACAACAACGTGGTAGTATTGTAGTAATATTCTTTGTGAGTAGATAAGAAAATAATACCTTAAATACAAAATTTACAAAAAGCCCAAACATTTGCATTGTTTGCGTAAAACTGTTCAAATATAACTATCGAATAAAAAAAATATATCAGATTTTTAATCTAATATTATCTATTGATTGGTGGTTTAACACCAATCATTAGATGGCGCTGTGCGTAGTCACTAATCTCCATACAAAACCTGAAAGTTGAAATTTCATCCTAAAACTGTTCGTAGAAAGTTGAAAGTAGTTTCAAGTTGCATTGTCATCGAGTTCTGAACTTTTCCCAAAGTTTCAGCCCGATAGCTAGTCCAGAAGTGCCTCAAAATTGAGTTACAAAATTCCAACCAGACAAACAAAGAGACGAAGGGTCAAAAAGACAAAAAGACAATAAGGTAAGTCAGTTAATAAAAACGTGGTAAAAACTTAGCGACTGATGATGACATACTGTATTAACTTGAGCGGTATGAATTTGAGTGAGAGAAAATTTAACTTACGATGAATATTGATTATTAATTAAATCCAGAACGAGCTATAGAATTTGGATTGTGATTAATCCAGTTCAGATATAAAATTCTATCCGTGCGACTACATTACTAAGTGAGCGACTAGAAATACAGAGAGGGCAACTACAATGAATTTTTATAAAATTCCTAGGAAATGTATGATTAACGATATTTGGTTAGGGTTATTTTTTATGACCCTTATAAACAATATTTGTGTCAATAACCACTTTGTCTAAATTCAGTAGATATTATAATTTGTGTGTTCGAAATAGTGTAAATAAAAAGCATTTGCCAAATATTGAAAAAGAAATGCAGGACTTAACGTTGACACAATAAATATTAGCTACTGATTTTGTATTTTAAGTATCTCAAATTATTGTTCGTAAGTTGTTGTTCTGTTCATTTCTCGTCTTTCGCAGTCAGTCGCTCACTTAGTAATACAATTACCCAAATTTATTTGTATATTTAGTTTCTTATCAAACTGATGCAGGCATTATCGATCACTAGTTGTAAATGATTCATATTATTATGTTAAAATTCAATAAAGATTTATAAAAAAATATATATATTTTTGACACATGAAACTTTAATTTACAGTTACTTGTATAAATACTTTCTTTTTTATATTTAATTTTTAAATGTCATTATTTAAAGTTACATTCTGTAATGAGGTTGATCAAAATTTTTAATCTGACCAAACTTTAATAACCATCTTAATCAGGACTGGTCACTAACAGATGAAGCCATAATAGAAAAAGCGTTGAGTTTCGTTTAAAATATCTTATTTTAAGTAGTTGATGTTTACGAGTAATAAAATCGAACTGGGATCACTCCCACGTTTCATTTCACGCATTCAATAGCCTGTAAGACAATAGTGTAGAGTAACATGTGACATTTGACAGGTTAGATAAGACCTGTTATGCAGTGGTGAATATTGAAATTCGATGCTTAAGCTTTCTTGATCGTGTGGGCACAACGATACTATCGCAGTAAAACGCGAAGTATTTTTTTATGAAATGAATATAATATTAGTGTCAGTTGATACTTCAAACATTTAACCGTAATAGCATTTCGAGTGCGTTTAAGTAATTTGATCACACGTTTAATATCATAACCTCAAAATTTTATATTGGCCGAAACCATTTCTTGAAACATTATGCTCTTTAAACTTAAACGGTCGTCGTTATTGTCTCAGTGAAGACCAAAATAATATAAAGGTTTTGTAACATACAAAATAATAATTGGTTATCTTAATATCTGTTAACATTTTATATTGACAAACAAACATTTTATCTTTCTTTCTTACCTTCTTGGTGTTACAAAAGGGGAAAATAAGTATGATTAATTTATAAGTAGTAATCATCACCATAATATCCTCATGGGGGTAAATAGGGGTGTGAACATCCATACTTCGTCAACAGGGGGATGAGCAGCCCGGACACCTTAACCCAAGTGTACAAATTTATAATTTAAAAAAATCTGTGGATATAGTTCAAGCAAGTATTTAATTAGCAGGAAACAAAAAGACACGGAATTTCAATAACCAGTCTTAATAATATTACTTAGAAAGCAACCTAGATTCTCTACAACTATATAACGCAGCTATAACAGTGTGTGTCCGTGAAATAGCATACTTATTTTCTATTGTAATATTAATTGTTGTGGGGCACCCTACTGCGAGTAAATATGGTGTCAGTCAGTCAGTCTGTCAGTGATGGACGAACTTTGCACTCCTAGTCGATATACTGTAAGTCCGAAACACCGAAGGAGAAATTAAACAGCTTAATGTTAGCTACAATTAAATGTAACTTACAATTCATAAATATTTTTACAACATATAACCGTAACATAATTTCCACTCCTCTGTTCCCGAAGGGGAAGGCAAAAATCGCGCTTATTACATATGTAATCAGGGGTGGTAAAAAACAAAATATTTCGCAGACGCTTCAAATTTCAAAGCTCAGACATCAAGTACTTTAAGCTCAATAGTCCGCGTGTCTGCTCATCTGCGCTCGCGCATTGGCGAAAGGGTTGAAGCGCGCGGTCTACATATGTAATCCGCGCGACCTATTACGTAAGTATTTTTTCAAACAAATTTTTACATTTGAAGGTAGTTGTATTGTTTTTACTGCAAAATATTAATGGTGTTGTTACGTATTAACAATATATTGAATAGAGGTTATTACAAAAGGAGTGTAAAATTCAAAATAAAAATATTTTTTGACATCGATCAAGCCCCTGCTTCGTCTTCGGAGTCAGTAGCGCCTCGCGCGTCTTTGGTTGGGCGCTGTTTTTACTGCGGGCGAACACGTTATAAAAGGACCCAAAGATACTGCATTATATGCTGCAAACGCATTCAACCATTCGATATATTATTATGTGTGCATTCGAAATATAAGTAGTACTCATTTTTTGATCGCATTTATCCAAAGCGATTATTCAAAGACAATTTTTAAGAAGTTTATGTTTTTGTTGATTGTTAGAGGAATTATTATTGTGAGTTTCTTTTCAGTTTTATTAAGAAGAAGATAAGCTTTCTCGAAGTATTAAAAATAAATGGCGTAAAAATTATTCTCATTTAAAAAATAACCTTAAACTAAAACGGATACTACATATGTAATCCGCGCGACCAGTTTGTGACTTTTGGGGGGCGACCACTGTAGGGTTAAACATATCAGGAGAAAGATTGCTAACATGTTCGCCTTCCTCTTAGGGGATACAGGTGCTATATGATTTATATTCATTATCAAAATAATGAGGTTATATCAATAATAATATTTATAATATAATTTTTTTCAATAATATCCTCAGCTAAAGTTTGTGCACTAGACATAGATAGAAAGATAGATAACTTTTTATTGTTAAGATTTAAAAAGAAATGACAATAGATAATTTAGTTTGCTAATAATGATATTGGTCATATTTTATGAATAGTGGCAAATAATCGATGGATTGAATGCGTGAAGAATGATATGAGGATAAAAGAAGTGGATGCTGAGCTGACGAGTGACAGAGGAGAATGGAAGAAGACATGTTGTGCCGACCCCATCTAGAGTGGGAAAAGGGCAAGAAGAAGAAGAAGAATCAGCAATTACGATTTTAAGCTTTACGACTATTTAAATTAAGCATAAAAAAAATTATAACCACTAACTTAGTAGCCTACCCGTCATCTCCACAATGGCCGGTAATATAGGGTCGATTGTCTCTGGCCGTGGGAAACAATAGTTCAATCATCGTAATGCGCGCGCACCTGTCGCTTCATCACTTGTCTATGCTTACCCACATCACTATTCAACTTTGTAACCTATTTGTGTACTTATTAAGATCAATTTCGTCTACGCGTCTCTCCAAGCTGTCAATGTTAATTGCCGGATAAGATATCCCAATAATAAATCGCCAAGCAACTTTAATGTGTTAGTGTTAGAGTCTACTTTTGTTTATATTCTAAAATGAGACGGTACTATGAGTTTTAGTTGAGTTTTTGTGATTCGCAACTTTATTATTGTGTTATCAAGGGTGGATGATTCTGTGATTTAAATAAGTTTTCCATGCGTTAGTACTAAAGCAAATTGAGAACTCAAGTTGATAATAATTATAAAGATATGTCTAGTTTGATGTATCACATTATCAAAAATGTATAATGAAAAGTATATGTATATGCACTAGTTTTCAATGTATCAGTATATTAACATTTTTTGTTCAAAATAGAAGCAATTAAGTAAACATGCAATACGCATTTTAATTTTCGCTAAAAATTTTCCGTGTGCTTCGAATAAAAAAATAAGTCGTAAAAAGCGCATTAAGAATAGAAATCTCTCTTCAAAAACATCAATAACAGTTACGAGCATAATTTATATAGAAGATTCATAAACAAGTCTTAAAAAGACAAACCATTATCTGACACATAAGTTATGAATTAAATTGGATATAAATATAAATAATAGTGGCGTCTATGATTATCATCGATCGAGTTCCTATACTAGTGATCTCACGACTAGCTATTGACGAATTTGAGCTGTCAATCGATTGAAACTCAGTTCACTTCTAAAGGACACAGACACAGACAGTGGCGGTTTTTGGCGGCATTCAACTATGGCGGACGTGATTTTTATTTCGATGATTGTAATTTTGTACGGAGTGGATATTGTTACGTAAAATCAGTGTAGTTTTGTGTAATAAGTGTCTGTGATGATGTGCAATATGGAGGATTATCGAAATAAACGTCAAGTGGTGTGAAAAGTGATGAGTTTTTTATCGTGGTAATCCACCTCATCCAAGTAGCACCACAGTGTCTGCCATCGATCGTTTGACGCCAAACTCTCCCAAGATGCATTGAAATGCATTACACTGGCATTTCAATGCAAACTATTGAAGATATTTATATTGCAGACATGGCTGTATGGGCTTCGTTCCCTTTGCCTTCCCTACGGGAGAATTTTACAAAAAAAAAATAGACACAGACAGTATAATAAAATTAAATATCGAAACCACAAGGTATGCGTTAAAAAATAAAGGTTAACAGATATTTTTAAAAAATAAACATATATTACATCGTCCTCATGGAGAAACACATGAGGAGTATGGGCCGAAATACCACCACGCTGGCCCAATGCGGATTGGTGGGTAGAAACGGTCACAAATACGACCGGGACCAACGGCTTAACGTGCCTTCCGAAGCACGGAGGAGCTCGAGATCACAAAGTCTTGGTCACCCATCCACGGCCTGACCATGGCGAAGGTTTTCGATCGAAGCCAAAGCGCACTGACCACTACGCCATCGAGCTCCTCATATATCACATGAGAGCTATTATTTAAGCGGCGTGCAAAATTGGCTGTAAAATTTGTACTTTTGAATGAAACAGTCAGCATCAACAGTAGATGGTCATTTAAGTAGCTTGCCAAATTAAATGTTCGAAGCAAATGAAGCAGTGTCGAGGAAAATGTGACCATGATGCTGACTGTACCTGTCATCATCAGTACACATTAGTCCATAGCTGAAGAATCTTTTTTAAAATAAATAAATGGTATTCGATTTTTAAAACCAAGGAGTTTTCAATAAAAAAAAAAACACAGGCTTCGCCATATCACCCTATCTTCAGCAACCATCATCTACCAGGAGCGTTTGGCAAATCATTCCATTTTCAAACACGACAGAGATGGCCAAAGAGGCATAAAAAAGAGGAACAACATGTTTTTCTTTCTTTCTGTTGAACATGTTCAAGTTGAAAACTAAACTACTGGCGCACCGGTAGTATTGAAAAAGATATTACCTTGTAAAACGCTGTAACAATAAAGCTAAGACAATTCTTAGCACTTTAAAGTCGTGACTCCGCTTAATGTAAACATGCATTATGTTGGCTTGCCACTCGGATCACAAAATAGATATGTACAGAAGACAAACTAAATAATTTCCCGATTTCACATAATTATTCTAACTACGTCATTATCGTGACGTGAGGTAGCGGCTTATTAAAAGAATACTACCAACCCTTCTCTTCCCTTGGGTGTCGTAAAAGGCTGCACAACCATCCAAAAGCTTATAGCGGCGACGGACTCACCACCTGTCACGCTGAGTGCAGTCACTGCTTGGTGAAGCGCGGACTATGGCAATGGACTACATTTGAGGTGCTTTTGCCTAGTCTCTCACTAACCCTTAGGGGATAATAGTCGTGACTATATGTATGTACTGTAATATCTCTGCCGAAGTCGATACTAGTAGTAGTAATCACTGAGTATTATTCACAATTACAATTTCTAGGTACTAAGGGTGTGAGCAACATAAACAGACACCGTTCATCGACATAAAATCTCGGGACAGTTCGGAGCAATAGGCGCGGGAGGCGGTAGGTGCGCTAGTTTAGATATTGTTGTATAATTTCCAGTTATTACTGTTTTCCAGGTATAGTTGGCAAAGCACTAAGCGCGCACTACAAGAGATCGTTGGATCGATCCGCAGCTCCTGTACAACTGAGACTGAACAAAACATTTAATACATTATGTACCCTTAAGTATAAGGCGAAATGGTCACCTGTACCTACCCCTTCGGGGATAAAGGCGTGATGATACGTTATGATATTATTTTTTTTTTACTTTCTCAATAATGGATGCATATCTAAATGTCTAATACATTATAATAATTTAGAAAAGAGACCATTACCACGACAGATTAACCAAGTTTACAAAACCAGCACGACCGCCGAGCGTAGGTATAAAAACTGAAGTACTTTTATGAGAATGCCTTCTGTACATATCTATTTCCTGATGTTAGCTTGCCACTATGATGCATATTAAGACGCTGTGCACTCATAATGGTCTATTGTATTTGCAACAATGAGGAAAATATCATATGCACGTATTTATCTTAGGAATATCATTGAAACTGTATTATTGATTAATTTTACTTCTGTCAAGTCTACTGCGCAGAATCAATAGTGTTTTCTAAACATATCTTTTTATTTATAAGGCATTGTTTAAGACAATGGCAAGTTTTATTTGGCTTGTTGGTTTTATTTTATAAAAAAAAAATTTGTTATTTTAATCGCAAAAAGGAACAAAAAAAGAAGCGAAGCAATGAAATGTAGAAGTGTATTGAAAAAAATACAGTAATTGAAAATCTTTTAAAAACTTTAAGAGGAGCTAACTACTCGTATTCGTCTTGGTTATAATAACTGATGTTATCACTTTCATTTTCTTAGAGAAGAACAGGGGCAATGCCCAGTATTTAAAGCCAAGTGTTAGTACTTTGGAAATCCCCAAATGACTGATTCAATAATATTTATAAACGACGCTCCTAAAGACTACTGGTATTTATAAACTTCATCAAATAAACAGTAAATAGAGCATCGGACCACAATCTAATCTAAACCAAACATTTCGGGTTACATTTAAATGTGAACGTGATCATCTCTTAATAATAAATTTTCCTCTATATTACAACTTTACGAGGTTCATTTAACAATTCATTTCAGAACTCAATTTACAATAGGAGCTTTAACGTTTGAATTCCAATTTTGAATTTGACCGTAGATTCAGAAGCAAGATGTGACTACAACTTCGATATTTGAATTCGAATTTTGAATTATGTCGCGGATTAACAAGTGAGTACAACTTCGAATTCGAATTTTAAAATTCACCGCGACGTGAAATTTGAGTTTGTCACTACAAAAAAACACTGGCAGTTAAATAGAAATCCAAGCACAGATTTACAACGGTTTGCGTATTTTCTTTCAACATCTAAGTCGTCATCCCGCAATTCTTAGCTCTGTTCAACAATCAGCTTGCAAGAAACCTGGCTTCCTAACCTTATACGGAGGTCTTGAGATCGACTAAAAACTAGCACGCAACCGGCATAGGGCCGAGACACATTAGCAATAACATTCTATTCGTCTATGGACTTAGACAAAAACAAAAATCTAGTTGAATATTTCTGTCTTTGTTTTAAGGGTATTGTATAATACACGTAAATTTTATTAGGTTGTAGAACATATTCATGTAAAGGGAGGACGGAACCCTTGCAGAGTTTCTTGCCTGTATCTTCTCTAGACAAGGCCTCCCGGTAGTGAACAGGCCGAAAAAAAAGTAGTGGTATTGTCAATTTTAGGTTACTTACTTATAATTTATTTTGTTTTGACTTGTCAAGAGTGTATTTGATGATACCAATTTGATTAAATGACTTTGAGTTTGAGTTTAAGCATACTGTTAATTTGATTATTTTTTATTTATTATTATGATTATTTTTTTTTCTTTTTTTTTCTTTTTTTTTATTATTTATTTGGTGTCTCCACAACGGAGGGACAGTGCATTATATTAGAACATAACTCATAATATCATCACGCATCTTTCCCCGAAGGGGTAGGCCGAGGCGAGCCTTTAGTCATGTACTGGGTACAATATAAGGCAAGAGATATTCACAATTAACTGTACATTAATTTTATTCAAACTTACAATATTAATAGATACGTATTCAACTTTTTAATGTCTAAGAGTGCTCTGTGGTAGTGCTATTTGGTTGAGAGGTTTTTTAAATCATTATTTTTAGTTGCGAATAAAACGCAAACGTAAGAATTCCATTTGAAACAAGAAATCATGAACTTATAAATTTTTAGAAAGTATTAACATATTTATAAGCAATAATTTCCTTTTAAATTGTTCTTTCGCAAAAACCATTATTACCTCTAATCTATGCGCAAAAGCGAATCCCGAATCCGCGTAATGGAAACGATTCAACCAAAATTCTTGTTTAGAATGTTCTGAATTCAAAAAAACCTAGTAAATTACAACTAATGGACAATATTTTTGCAATTTTACGCTCCTGCGATTCTGAGTGTTCTCAGAAGTAGTATAATGCAGTTATTATAACCTACTGTCATCGCCTATCACCAGATTGTAAGTTCTCAATTTTATGCTTGGCTATCACCGCGTATTTTTTTAATTTATTCTGTATTGTACACTTCTATGTCTTTTTATTCTTATAAATAGCGATTTATACTTATAAATATCAAGATAAATAGCGATTATCGTCGTCCGTCTATATACGTCCCACTGCTGGACTCAAGCCTTCGTCATGGAGCAACATGAGGAGTATGACAACCAATGCGAGTTGGTGGTTAAGGTTGTATAAGCACGGAGGAGTTTTGGTGACCCATCCACGGCCAGACCATGGTGAAGGTAGCTTTACTAAGCTACCGAGCTCCTCAATTAGCGATTATCACGAATTAAAACACTTAAACAACGCATTCGCTTTCGAACTGCGGACGTTGAATCTAAAGCTTTTTAGTGGAGATTGCGTCTCCAAAAATGGAATGCCCTGAAGATGGAACGACGACAATTTCGTAAATCAACTGGAGTGGGCTAGGGGAGAACGGCGGAGAATTGAGAGCGGTTACCTGTGCAGAACAGGAGAAATCTGGGTGTTAACATAAAGAAGAAAGAAAGAAGATTAACATCTCCATGTGGTAGCCATGAGCGGCTCATTAATATAATACTACTAACCCATCTCTTCCCTTGGGCGTCTAATGGACTTCTGCACAACCATCCAATAGCTTATAGCGGTGACGGGCTCACCACCTGTCACGCTGAGTGCAGTCACTGCTTGCTGAAGCGCGGACCATGGCAATGGACTGCTTTTGCGGTGCTTTTTCCTAGTCTCTGATGAACCCTTAGGGGATAATAGTCGTGATTAGTATGTATGAGAATACACGTGATAATAAGTTATGTGTCAATTGCTGTGGGACAAAGATATAAGTTTATTTTCGTGTTTCGCGTAGGAGTTGAATCAATAGTGTAACATTCGAGTTCTTTTCGCAAGTGCGTGACCGCCTTTATTCTTGTGATTGTGAGCTTATATAGAACAACGATGTTCCTGGAGCTTGTAATTAGTTTCAGAATTCCTTTAAAAAGATCCTATTAAAGGATACGCTCAGATAAGCATTCGTCAAAACTATTTCACGATAGAAGTTCCATTGAATCGCGAAAATAAAGTCATTGCGGTGTCGATTTTTTATTTGCTCTTACTAAATGGAGAAAATTTTAAGAAGAATAATCCGTAACCCCGCCAATGCCCATTGATCGGTAGGAACAAGTGCAGTAATTACGCAAAACCAATGGCGGGTCACAAAAATTTGGTCATCCATCTAAATTCGAACTATGGTGAAAGTTGCTTAGTTTTCAAATCAACACGAAAGCAGAGCAGAGCTCTTCATAGCTTTAGATAAGATATTTTACCGCTATACTTAGTTTCTTCTTGTCTTATCTTCAAACGAGAATACAGTTTAAGAACTGCAGTACTATAGAGATAATAGCAAGATATATTTCTGCATCACACTGCTCCATGTGACGTAATTAATTTCGTATTCTAATAGAATCATCCATAAAATTAAATATTCATGCTTTTTTATAGTTCTATTCAATTACTGAATTAAGTATAATAAATATCAGATTTATTCGTCCAGAGATTTTCTTTCTCACAGTTAGAAGATTTAAAATTAGCTACAAATCTAATGTATATTCATACATAACTATTCTGTAACTATTCTTGCTTGTAAGGCATAACACAGAGACAAAAGTCGCAGTTCAAAAAATTGTGTCTCAGAAAATATAACGGGTTCTTTTTCTTCACTTTTTTGTGTATCGTTTTATTTGACACCTGTTCGTAGAAAGATTATGTCTATGTTAATAAGTTTGGCCTGAGATAACTATATAAGTTTATTTGGAATTTAATAGAGGTTATTGTAGATAAAGATAATAATGGTGAACAGTTTTCTTCCTATTGTGATTTTTGGTAATTTAATATTATAATTTTAGATTTGTAGTTATAGATTAAGAGCCACATGCAGGAAATTTAAATCGGGATTTAAATCTTGATTTAGGGATTTTTTAACATTTCAGCTATATTAGAAATGTCAAAAAATTATTAAATCTAGTTTTAAATCTCGATTTAAATTTCCTGCAAGAAAGATAAAAGGATAAGATTAGAAAGATTTTAAAACTACTTATTTCTATTAGTTTCTTTAATTCAAACATGATTTGACGAATATGTGAAAATTTATTAAATATCGCATTAGGGCTATACTTTGGAGAAGAAACGAAGATTTTATTTCAACTTCAATTACTATCTTATCTATTCGTAGAGTTAAAATTGAAGAATATATAGTGGTATTAAATTCTTAAAGGCAAATGTTTTGTACTCTTGGCCTTTACGATAGAACCATTCTTTTTCACTAATACCTTCGTGTTTCTGTTCTCAATTTTACATTCAAGGTTTACATTTACTATTATTAAAATTAAAAATGAGAACGCTATTGTCAACTTTGTCCTTAAACCCCAATAAAAAGAAATCCTTTGTTTATCATACTCGTATCACCCAACGCTGATATTAATTGCGCCATTAATTTGAAATTGGAACTCCGCTAAATTGTAAATGGATTAAAAAGTAAAACCTAAATAAACAAAAGATAAACGCCGGCTACCTGCTAACCCATACATTGGGAGTTCAAATTAAAAAAACAAAAGTCAGAAATGAGTGCGTTGCGTGCCGCCCCCTTGCGTTCGGTTTCGCACGGAAGGTGCATTTGACTTTTTGCTGTGTTCGATAATCCAACTGGTAAATTGAAACCTCTCGATAAAATTCCGACCATGTGTCATAATTTCATGTGATACATGTAGCTTTAAAAGTAATATACAGGCAAAGGCTTAGCAGGTTGTGAGACCGGGATCGTAATTTGGGAAATGCAATCTTCGACGGTAAGAAATTATTAGTATCTTCTTCATTATGATGCAAGTGGGCTCTAGAAATTATGTTTGATATTCTTATATAAATAAATCACAAAATTCATCCCCCTAGGACTTAAAACGGCGAGGGATCAAAGCTTGTGCGGGAAAACAAGATATATATTTTTTTATAAATAAATTTCTATAAATTAAGTACGTTATACGAATTTAATACGACTGCGCCACAAGTAGCTTAGAAAAGCAAGTTTTTGGAAAGAAAAATATTTGTTAGAATTCGTATCTACACACACATACCTTATTCACCTAAAAATAAAAGCTAATATTGAAGTAAGTCAAGACTCAAGAGTTACAAGCAAAACCGATTTCACGGTTGTTGAAAACCGCTGAGTCACTGTGTAAAGAAAGAAACGGCTGTCATAACGGATCAACAAACCGATCTACTGCAGGTGAAAAACTGAACTCAGACATAAGTATTTAGTTAAACGTATAGTACACTTGTCACGATGACAGAAGATTTAGTACTGAATGTTGCAAGAAATGATTAGCAAACTGTTGTATTTAAGATTTTAAATCTGTCTCAGAGAAAATCTTACTTGAATTAATGTAATCAAATCATTGATTGTATTGATTACTGTACATTTTTTTTTAATATGTTTTAAAGTAAATGGTGTCTTCAGACTATAAACGTCTCACAGGTCTTCCTCATGTAGGTAGAAATACACGAGGAGCATGTGCCGAAAAACCACCACGCTGGCCAATGCGAAGAAGAAGTTCGTGATCCCAAATTTTTCTTCACCCATCCAAGGCTTGACCATGGCGAAGGTAGCTTTGTTTTCAGTATTAAAATCCAAAGTACTAACCACTACGGTACCGAGCTCTTTACTACATCTATTATTAAGCTTGATATTAAGTAGGTTACGTGATTATTACGTGAAGAACATATTATTAATTTAATTTATAAAACTGTAATAAATTACGTAATTAAATGTAATTTTCTATACTACGTTATCGTAGACAATGCTGGCTTATATTAATTTATTAACAACTGTATGTCCAGTCCAGCATATTGTTATTCTACTATAAATATCAGTGATTTGTATTAGTTACAGTTATATTATGTATTCAAGGAAATAAGAAACATTGTTTTATGTTTATGTTATTTGAATAATAGAAGTAAATAACAATATATAATGTTGTAAAACTATCGAAATAAACCTGAGAGGCGAAGACTTATGAATATAGTTACATATTAAGAAACGACTTATAAATGAAATCAAGAAAAGAAAAAATAATTTTTCTTATGCAAAAACGTTTAGTCTCATTACGCAACAAAATAATCGCTTGAACATTACTTTTTGATGACGAGGAGGAATCCAATACTTTACATTACTTATGAACATTAAAATTGTAGAAGGCGTAAAACCTAAGAACCATGTCTCAATAACTGGGAACTTTAGATTTATTTAATAAGTACTGTCCCATGTTAGACATTAATGATTTTACAATAACAAATTACGTAAAAATAACGTTTCTGATATGTAACACAATTACGGCGTTCAATCTTACACGATTACTTAGATAAGCGTGTGTGGATTAGCTTATATAATTTTCTCAACAAAATAGATACCTAAAAGATTTGGAAAACTATGATTAAACATTTCCACAAATATTATAAAACAGCTTTTTTTGTCTATAGAACACATTTGCTCGTAAAGGGTCTCTTATTTCACCAATTTCAATATCATAATCTATCACATTACGTACTTGTGCGATAATGTAAAGTAAATCGCACAGTTTATGATGTTCCGTATAAAAACGAACGATACTTTTTTTAATCTTAGCAATGAGTTTTTATGTCAGAAAGCTAGTCAACATTTTCTTAATAAAGTAAACCTTTATTTAGAAAATGTTGTCTTAATAAACCGTTGTCTTTATAAAGCTATAGGCTACACACCATCACACTATCTCAATGTAACTATTCTAAGCGGACGAAGTCGCGGGCAAAAGCTAGTAAAAGATAAAAATCAAATAATAGTTTTATCGTGTCTCTCAACCACTGAGTTTGAATAAAACGGCAATAAAAAAAAAACACTACCCGTTACATGGCAACAGGCGCACACCCTGTTACAAAGGAACGTAAACCCCTTGGCGGGCACCGCGAACACCGGTGACCGCAAACAATAGATGTTTCTGTTGTGTCGTTTTATGCCCCTTGTTTAACTACTACATATTAGACTAAAGGTAGTTGTTAGCACCTACCACTAACAAGTGTGATAATATGTTATGTCACTTTTTTTTTATATAAAGGCTTCGGAAATGACTCGATACCATCATTTAGGACCTTTCGCAAACGACGAGCTATTTTTTTAATAATAATTGTGCTACTGTGAACCGCTGATTCACAAAAGAAGCAGACACCTGGGGAAACACAACAGATGAAATAAAAACAATCCAAACTAGGAACATTTTATCTTTATTAGACAGTGCCCAGTTGATGGAGCTACTGTAGGGCCTTAAATAGAACTTACATAGGAGGCTGGTCACAATAGATCGTAGGTCACAGTGATGCGAATCAGCCCCGACTACCCCAAATAATAATAAATCATTAGGACAAAGGCAACAATCTACCTATATCCTACCTAGCTCCACTGTATATAATGCCTACATATAAGACTAATTATATCAAAAACTACAATCAATATTGAATTTCACTGCTCTCATATAAAAGACTTCAACGGTATTCGGGAAACTTCGAACTAAATCACAGCTTTGGTTTGTTGTTAAAGTGTCAGCTAGGAAAATGACACAATTTCCAAACTGTAAGAAATAAACTCAAAAATACCTACTCTGTATGATAAAAGCTTCAAGATAATTATGTCTGACTTTTTAATTTGTCTATGATGAACTACAAATTTAAATTTTAGATATATTTCGATGGCAATTTGATTAGAAAACTTAAAAACTAAAATAATTTAATCGAAATCCACTTTATAGTTTTGG
The DNA here is from genome assembly GCA_910589355.1 of Parapoynx stratiotata. Taxonomy (NCBI): domain Eukaryota; kingdom Metazoa; phylum Arthropoda; class Insecta; order Lepidoptera; family Crambidae; genus Parapoynx; species Parapoynx stratiotata. The sequence continues at coordinate 4,220,896 of OU342477.1, forward strand.
AAATATAAATATAAATAAGTTAAATTTAAGCATCCAAGACGAAAAATGTACATTTGCCCCCAACATGGACAATGACGACCAATTAAACAGGTCGTCAATGTCACTATTAGAAAAAAATAATCTACCCTTTTAAAAGCAATAAATAAAAGTTTCAATCTTCTACTACACGTAATCCTAACTTCATAGAAAGACTTTAACAGCCGTTATAAAGTACCACAATAACATTTCTCCACATATTCCTAGACAATCCATTCATGACGGCATTGGCTACAGTCTACAGCTTTTCCCAGTTATCTGGTGTCGCGGAACTGCACGCATCGCCGGACCCTCGACAGGTTGTAACAAAAGCCTTTATTATATCTTATGACTAGCACATGCAGCTATTTCATTCCCGTCATCCTGATCTCAGAGATTCCTGGTCTACACTAAAGCTAGTCTGTCACTAAAATCACTTTTCGGCGATGATAGAGAATGTAAAACAAAACATCTCATAGGATCGAATTTCACTGAGTAGTCTAAACCCATAAAAAAAGAAAAAAAAATCAAAACAAAACCAACCAGTAGTTTCTTCTTTAGGCTAAAAATTAAAAAATGGTAATGATATACAACAAAATACAATTGTGAAAAGTTCTTTTGGATGTAGTTTATATTAGACTACTCACACATGTTCAGCTCCATTCAGCGTTTTTCTACAGAAAACAAAGATTTTACATGAGATGCTTACGCGGCTGAACAGATGTGGAAAGCTGAACGAGCTCCATACAAAAATGACGTCTTCTATAGAATAGAATAGAATAAAATTTTATTCAGTACACATAGTAAGAAATTACATAGAAAATAATCAAACATAGACAAAGACAATACATAATGACATATTAAACAATACAGGTTAGGGCACTGAATAGGAGTCGCACTCAGCATGTGTCGGGCGTAGAACACCACGACGCCTATAGACAAATGCTGAATGTACTTGATTGAGTGTGGGACTCCCTAAATGTTATTACACTCAATTAACCACCTCCCCCCGCATAGGGAGTGAACCCTCCTTCTGAGACTCAAAAAAAAAATTACAAGTAGATAAACGCGTGCTATGGAACTTAGAATGGCGAAATAGAAATACTTTAATGTCTTCGCAGTCATCTTACAAACTTTTACCTACCGAGACTTGAAGCTGGATTCTCAGAGATGACAATTTATACCACCGCACAGTCCTCTCAACCATAGAGGTGTTCGTAAATGCATTATTTTTTTAACAGAATTCCGAATAAACACTTAAATAATATTATGGCGCCGGAACCTTTAAGGGCGTAAAAAATAGTTAAATCTGGCAATGCGCGAATGGCACCACCGGTGTTGTTCCAAAAGCTACCTTACTAGATTAAAAAATACATATGTAAACTTCACGTAAAGTCATCTGAAGCTTACTTGAAAGTCTGTGGGAAAGGTTAGTTTTTTCTTATCATAATTCATATCTTGAAGATTTTTTTACTAACTTTCCTGGCCTTCGCGTTATACGTTAGCGTTTGTAGTGAATATGTCGTTGAAAAAGCACAAAATATGACTGTCTTTATATAGAAAGATACAGAAAGTTGTTAGCTTCTTAAAGCTGCTTTACTGAATGTGTTATAAGTTGATGCAATTTTACCTTGAGTGCTTCTGCTTCCATCAATCAATTTTATCGTTCTTACAAGCTTAGTATGAAAGTACACAAGTCTAGTGTCCCTTAAATTCTACCACCGTTCCTACCACTAAATCTGTTTAAATACTATGTCATTAATTCATTTGCCTTGATGATGATGAACTTTAATTTCTTACAAAATGTATTGCTTAGCAGACCAATTAAATATTATTGCAGAAAAATCTTTCCTTCTTGAAATTAAAAAGGATGTCTAGTAAAAGTGTTTATCCTGTTTTATTTTTTGTGTAAGTGAAAGCATGGCATCGACTGATGTTGTTTATAATATTTGAAATAAAACTATTTAGATTTATATTAATAATAAATACTACAGCGTAAAAATTACAATACATTCTAAATAATTTTTTATATATCAGAGCTATTTTAACAGAAAACAGTCATTTAAGGCGAAGGGATAGGCAAATGTTCATAATGAGGTGTTTTTGGTACGGTAGTGTGGCAAAAATACAGCACAAGGGATGATCAGATTATTTGATGTTATGACATATATCATAAACTTGTTCGTGACGGTCCAAAATACTAGTAATTATTTATAGCGACATATGGAGAGCATTCAATTTATCATAATTTATTGAAATTTCTTTTACACTTTTTCCTTTTAACGACTTTTCTATTTATTATCAAACTTAGTTTACATATCCGTTACATTAATACCTAGTCTCCGACGGTGAGTTTTTTTAGAAATGACCACGAATTTATTAATTGCAATGATTTTCCTAGTAGCGCCTACTAAAATATTATAGTTACATAATTGTACATTTGCTGGCAAAATTTCGTAGGCGCTTTTGCAAAGAAATGACATCGTTGCTAAGCAACGGTTAATTATTAAACATTCTACATAATTATTATTTGTCTAGAGCAAAATATTGATAATACACTAGAGTAAGTACCACCCTCTTTAATTACCTAGATATTTGTGTGTAGATAATTGTACCTTCAGATCTGTGTGCAAGAACAATCGAGCTACCAAAAATTACTTCTCACTACTAAAATGCACAGAGTAGTGGCCGATACAGAGTCTACGCAGGAAAGATTGTATTATTAACAGAAATGGGTTTCTCTAATGTTTTCTTTACACGTATGCTCTCTAATCACTGGCTGATAGTGAAATTGTCACATAATTTAGTGTTTATAACAAACGAAGAATAATGATACACTTTTACTACGTTTTTCTTAGCTTGCCTTCTTGTCTGTGGAGATCATATCTGGCGATCGATTTTTCGACCACTTCCCGACATCCGATTGAGTTGAATTTTTACATACAGGCTTGCTCCCTGTGACAATACAATATTAAATAAAAATATATAAAAATAAAATAAAAAAGGGTTACTAACGTTTTACTAATGGCCTAAAAAGGGAAAAATAAATATTTTGGTTAAAAGAATTTTCGAAAATTTTACTTAATATGATAAATAATTATATCACTAGGCAAATAAGGGGGCAACGCGCAACGCGCTGGTGATGCCCTCGGTGTTGCAGGCGTCCATAGGCTACGGTGAGCACTGCCCATCTGTGTGGGCCGTATGCTTGTTTGCCACCCTGGTAGTATAAAAAAAAAAAAAAAATCACTGATTCGCACCACGTTTAAATTTTCTAACATCATTTTACGATAAAATTTTTATTTTATGAAATAATCGCTCCGAAAGTTAAAAAAAAGTTCCACCCCCTTTAACTTTTGAACCATAAGTTCAAAAAATAAAAAAAAGTTCTAATAGGTAGAACTTTATAAGTACTTTCTATGAAATTTATTTTGAACTTGATAGGTTGAACAGTTTTTGATAAATTTTACAAAATAATTTTTGAACTACATTTGTATATGAAAGAATTTTTTTTATCTCATTTTACATATTTAATGATAAAGAACATATCGTCTTTCAAATAAAAAAAACAATTATTAAAATTGGTTCACGCAATCAAAATTGTCACGGATGGAAAACTACGGAACCCTATATTGAGCGTGGCCCAACACTTTTGGTGGGATTTTATTATAAAATTGTTAACATTCTCCCATAAATGCACAGCAAGTTCATTTTTGCTTCTAGTATTTTAATTATGGCATTCATTGTTTATCTTAAATGTGTGGTTATGTTTATAAACATATAAAATATTTTCACAGATGTATTCGGCTACAGTTAATATATCAATTTCCCTGAATAACTCTCTGAGTGAGTCTCGTGGTTTAAGCTTGTAAATGGCTCATACAGCTTGTTTTTGTAAAATAAAAATATTCCCAATATCAGCTGCTGACTCCCATAGCAACAAGCCATACGACATCACACTATGAAAATAACTAAAGTAGACAAGTCTTGCCATTTCAAAGTCAGATAATAGTCTGATTTTCTTTACTGCAAAGGCAGCAGAGCTATGTATTTTGTTTTTGCAATTAGATTTACATGAAATACTTTTGCACGTCAATATTTTTTTCCTATTAGCACTTCGACGTGAATGTTGAGAGGAAGTGCCGCAAGAAACTCAACAGTTAGCCTTTTTTATACAGCCATAATAACAAAAGGAATTTAGGACATTTCAAATATTGAAACGCCACAGTTAATATATCAATTTCCTTAAATAATTCCTTGAGCGAGTCACGTGGTCTAAGGTTGTAAATGTCACGAATGGCTCTCGTTTGAAGTACAAAGATAGTCTGAATGTCAGCAGCGGAGCCCCACAACATTAGACTATACGACATTACGCTGTGAAAATTGCTAAAATAAACTAATTTCGCCGTTTCAACATCAGTGAGTCGCCATATTAGATCGATAAAGTCATCCGTTCTTTTCACTCTTAAGAGTTATCTGTCAAATTTACCGAATTTTTCGACAGTATTATCAATCTTAGTCGTCAAATTTGGCTTATCGAAAGTTTTAAGCTCGTAGCGAAGGTCAATATGTGTGGATTCCACTTGCACTGTAGGCGTGAATATATCGTAATGCCTAGAAATAATAATAATTTACGTTAATTAATATAGTTTAGCCACAGTGACTGTTATTCAATTTAATTAAAATTTCGTTACAAAATGCTCTTTATTTCCTTATTGGTATTAATCCTTATCAAAATAAATAACTTTATGTTCAAGACTGGTTCGATACCTTTATATTACTTTTGAATCATTTAATGACAGTCCGTTCGATAGTTCTCGCGATTTTAAAAATGTATACCTACGTCCCAACCGGCCTGCGTGTATATGATGGCCTCATACGATGTTTCATGCTTGGAAGCGGAACTAAGACTTTTAGATAAGTCTAAAATCAAAAATACTGATTCGTTTTGAATGAAACAAAAACTAGTGTAGGCTTGTATTCATACAACCTATACTGTAAAAAAAATTGAATCGTAACATTTTCCATTATTAAATGTATTTACTTGAGATGTCATATTATTTTACGATTTTAATCAGTAAATATTATGTTTCTATTGACAATAAATAAAAAAAATTCGGACAAAACTATATAATGTATTTTTTTCAGTTCTGATCCTAGTTGCACAAACAATTACAGTAATGATGATACAAAAAAAAAAAGAGACACTAAAATTCTTTAAAAAGAAAACACATTTCAGAGACCGATCAGCAAGATACAGTATCTAAAAGGCAAAAAAGAATTGTACATGTTCTTCTGGTTCTGGCTGTATAATCAAATTTTTGTGCGGATAAGAGCACATCAGACTACCACAAAATAATTTATCGATAGATAATGAACTCAATTCTTACACAAAACATTGAGTTGGAAATCAATTGAGAAAACTTGATTTAATTTTGGATCGTCTGACATGCTGGAAACTGGATACATGAACTGAGGCGATCCCATTACTATCAGGTTATTTCATTTACGAACTATCAATTGTACATTTTAATTTTTTTAGAAACCCTTAGTTTTCTCTGTCGATGAAATTACTCTGTGATAAACACTAGCCGTCATAGCTATCAAAACATGGCGCTACGGTGCAATGTGCTTTGTGACGCACCTCAAGTTTTCAATAGATGTCGCTGTCGCTCAATTTCGGTTACGCCAAACGCTGAAAGTCATTTGCCTTACCTTTCGCCTTAAAATTTGGTTTGTTTTGTTTATGAAATAAACATCTTAGTAGCAATGTCAGCTGATTGTCTTTGAAGGAAACTCAAAGAATTTTCGGACTTATAGTACATGATAAGTTAATTTGAATTCTGTACAGCGGACTAGTATTTTTTTATGCTTTTGGTAAGTATTGTCAATAAAGCTTTTATTTTTGACACCTACCTTAAAGTCCAGGAAGAAACTGCTATAACTTCCACATTACACTTCATTAAGTTAATTAGACGCGTCACAGAGGCATTGCACTAATAATTACTGTAATTGCACTTACACATTAGTTTAAAAAAGTGCATTCTGTCCACTTTAACTCAAAGTTATCTACTGTGAGACACTAACATGCTTAGACAATGTTTTCATGTAAATCACTTACTATACCGAACATACACCAATCATAATCCTCAATAACTTACGGCGTGGTTCCCACAACGCATGCGCGAGTAGCAACCTGCCCATAAGCTTGCGTAGACAGAACTGAAATCACCTTGCAAGGCCCACTATAGCTGTCTCTGTCTAAACCTGTCCCTCACTCACTCTAGCGGGCATTGTGCTTGTCCAGAGGACTGTACTTCGACAATAAATTACGTATAGAAATCTAATCAGTTTAATAGATGTGTGATTTTTTAATTCTTGCGCGAGCGTCGAATGTAGGTTCTATAGCGCGGAGTAAGGAATTTTACTGCTGTCTTGCAATGCTAGTATATCGTCAGTTTTACTTAATTAAAAAGATTGACTTTATACACATATTGTTTAGAGATCGACGTATAATGCTAAGAGCTTAATTGCGTTCACAATTGTAGAAATACTATTAAACCTACAGAGGGTGAGTAAATATACGAAGAGTTCTACCATAGGAAAACACAGCACCCAGATTATAGATGCGATTACTTTTATAAACTTGATAGACATAAATGTTCAATGTCAATAAAAGAGGCAGAAAAATAATTAAGGGATGGTATAAGAAGTGTGCAAATGCGATTGTTCAACGCTAAAGCAAAATTTTTTGCAACATTGTGTTGTTGAATTAATGAAGCTAAATTACGCTGTAATGTATTCAAAATAAGTCTATCGTTGCAAACATATGTTAACAGCAATCGAAGTAGACTTACATGAGTTTCTGCTGATCTCAGGTCTCAGGTCAGCCCAATCTTTATGGCTAGCCGAGCTAGGCATGCCATGATAACATCTCATTACAGATTCTAAGCAATATTTGTGTGTTGTAATTATGTAAAGCCTTATTCAATTTAGTGAACTGAGATGATCTATGTTGCGCAGTTACAGCTTTATTGCTGTAGAGTCAAGCAACGTATACTATGGTCAGGATGGATGGGTGGCCGCGTAAAAAATACAATTCAAATACTTTACTGTATTATGTGAGTAAAAATATGTTATATAATATATTATGGTAATCCCATTTACCCTGTAAGTGGGATTACCTACTTGCGAATACCGTATCAGAGTAGTTTGTGCTACAGTATCAAGAAAAGTTGTTGTAAGAAACAACAAATATCCTGTATCTTATTTGTTAAAATCCTATCAGACACAGGTGTCAAAGACGTTCTTTCTTTTACGTAAATAGCTCATTACCAGGGCAATGCCCCGTTTTCCTTAAAGGCAGCAATTTGTACTGGTATTACAATACGAGCGATACAATACAAAAACTAGACTCGCCTGAAATGGACGACACTCGCTTCGCTTACTTCCTTTTCAGCGCTTAAGATGTAAGGCACAGCGCTGACTGTAGGAATTGCTTAGGAATTTCTTGTCTTATTTATTTAAGAATTCATTGTACACAAAATACAGAACAAAAGAACATTGAAAGACAAAAGTACAAAAGGCAGGGCTTATTTCTAATAGAAATGTCTAACAACCCACCTGCTATAAGATAAATGCTGACAAAAAAATAAAATATATATTGGGTCCTTACCTATGAAATTGGTGTTTTTATTCTGTCTTAGCAATTTGTCCGTAACTATTAAGTTTCAGAAAATTCTTATAAAATAATTGCTTTTTCTAAAAATAGACCATATATTTGAGCTCGTATTATTTAATTTGATAATTTTTTGTAAGTTTAATTGTGTTAAAATTAGACACAAAGACAATTATTTTTAACTGCCTCCCGAATACATCATTTGATTTGCATTAACATAAAAACGATGAATAATTTTTATCATGCGTATTCACACACATATTGCTAAAGCTTGTCTAATGATACATGCCAAATATTGTTATCTCTGGATTTGTCCTTTGAAGAAAACTGATAAAATGTTAGCATGAAAAATGCAGACATCCCCAAAATCTCCATACAAAACACCAATTTCATAGGTAAGAACCTAATAGTAATACATACTATTATACACAAATATATACATAATCTACACAGACTACATAAACATACAATAAATTAAACGGATCTGATTTTTTCCTGTTAATATACCAAACTTTTTTAATTACAAAACACTGTCAATTATGTATGGCTTATTGTGAATATCGTAAATAGGGAGAATCGGGAGTTTCAGGAGTTAAATCACGTTGTCTTCAGCCGATATATGTCCCACTGTTGGGCACGGGCCTTCGTCATGGAGAACCACACGAGGAATATGGGCCGTAACACCACCACGCTGGCCCAATGCAGGTTGGTGAGGTGTGGTTTTCGCTTTCAATTTCACATTGAAAATTCAGTTAATCATGTAGGTATAAACAATTATACACAGATAACAAGTACCTATAGATGCCAACATTACATTAAAGGCTTTAACTTTCAATATCAGAAACAGAACTATTTTCGCCATGGTCTGTCCTTAGATAGGTGACCAAAACCTTTAGATCTCCGTATTTTGGAAGGAAAGTCCCGGCTGTTGAAACCGTTTGTAACTACTGTTCCTCATTGAGATAGCGTGGTGCCTAATATTATCTGACAAAATGTAGTTAAAACCCACCCCTTCGAGGAAATAGGCATGATTATAATAATACGTTAGGACATCATATATTAGTGTTTTAAAACAATATGTACACCCCTTTACAGTTTGAACGTTAGCTTCTGTACATGGACAATGGATAATTACTATGCGATTTTTTCCAATCGCATCAAGGCTGTCTTTGGGTAGCAAGACAATGAATGAAGAAAATAATGATTTTGTCTGTTATTACAATAGGCAACTAAAAGGCAGCGATAGCCGGGTGAGGACGGACTTCACTACTCGTGCAAGGGGTCGCTGGATCGATCTTCGCCCGAAGGGGTAGTTATAGGTGTTATACTTCCACAATTTGCGTGATATATCACAGGCCTTCCTCAAAGAGAAACAAATGAGCAGTATTGGCCGTAACACTACCACGCTGGCCCAATGCGGGTTGGTGGGTAGAAACACTTAACGTGCCGTTAACAGTTTTGGTCACCCATCCAAGACATCGAAAGCCATAACGTACTTACCTCTACGCCATCGAGGTCCTCATTATTTAGGTCTTAGTTCCCATGTATCAGGGGCATGCGTATTACCACACGCTAGGCACAGTGTTAGATAAGCGTCGTTCGCAAGCAGCTGTCATAAGATTTATAAAAACTGTACCAATTGAGTTTGAATTTGACGGCGATCGATTCGGCGACCTGGGTCGGTATTATGAGCTCTTAATTCCAGGCTGTTTACGTCGTAAACTGAACTGCCTGGCTTTTTGTATTATAACCGTAACTTGTCGCAAACTAATAAGCTTTATTTATGAACGTTAATGAACTTATTTGTTAGCCAATAGCCAGGCAGAGACAAATAATCCATCCAGAAACTAGTCAGCTAAAAGCATGTCATAATACCAAAAAAGAACCAGCCAGATTCTTCTCATGAAAAGCCTTACTCTCTGAATCCTGCCGCTTGTATCAATTACAACCACAGTCAATGCTCTGTGGTTGTACTTGCTGCAAGCGCTCGCGGTAATTAACCTTAATTTAGAATATACTTTTTATTTAAAAATTGGATCCTTACCTATGAAATTGGTGTTTTTTTTCTCTCTTAGTATTTTGTCTGTAACTATTAAGATTCAGAGTATTCCTTAAAAATAATTACCTCGTCTAAAAATTGACTATATTTTTGAGCTCTTTTGATTTGTTTTGATAATTTGTTGTAAGTTTAATTTTGTTAAAATTGGACACGGAGACAACTCTTTTTAAGTGCCTCCAGAACACATCATTTTATTTGCATTCACTTAAAAACGATAAATAATTTTTATGTAGTGTGATATTACACATATTACTAAAGCTTGTCTACTGATACATGGCAAATATTATCTGATTTATCTTATTTGTCGTATCTCTGGATTTGTCGTTGTGAAGAAAGCTGATAAAATGTTAGTATGGAAAATGCAGAATTCCCCAAAATCTTCATACAAAACACCAATTTCATAGGTAAGGACCTAATATATAATTTTTTCAATTTCTAAACTGTAAAATATTGACGTTTTTAAGTGCCAGGTTTGGCCTATGAAATAAAGTTATTTTTGTTGGTTTGAGCCAGTTTGCGTAAAATGTACTGCATGGAATCCGGCTGGATTTTAAAAACTTCAACTTCAACTTTTCCGACTGGGCTGCCGCGGCCTTTTATTTACAATTTATTTTGTTGTTGTATGATGAACTGGCACATAGTGATTTGGACATTTTTAATAGTCGATTCTCGGAATATAAAAAAACTGTTACTAAGGTGATAATCATCCTCAATCATCCTCAACGTAAAGCAATAGAAGTTTGTTTATGTCATTTTGTAGTATTTTTAGATCTATATTGTTTTTTTTTTATTTTTCTCTTGTACTCTAATATAAGATAATTGGATGTTTGCTTCTTTTTATTGACGTTTTGGACTTGCCCTATACGCTAAATAGGGATTATTGTCTATTACTTCTATTTCAACTGTTATTTATGATAGAGTTTGCCAGTAATCTTTAAGTGTACCTTAATCTAATAAATAAATTTGAGAAGCCCTTTATTACACCAAGCACAATAGATTCAGGTTATAATATAACATCAGTATGCAAGAGAGGACCAATCTCTAATTGTAGTTCGTCTGCAATAAACCTGACCATAATTTACTTCTAGTACTAGGACATTCACAAACAATCCACAAATTGTATAAGCTTTCCAAAAAGCGGTCTACCTTGCTGAGCTTATAAGGACTAGCAAAAGGGGGTCACTTGAGACCGCTCTTCGTTAGAACGACCTCTCGTATTAATGTGGTTCAATTGTTTGTTTTGCAATGCGCAGGAGTGGGTCTGAATTGGATTTGTAACTTAGTAATAGTATTATTGTGGAATACATTCAATTTATTCGTGGCTTGCTACGTCTCCTGCGTAAAAGATGATGTTAATCGATTAGGTTGATCGTCGTTATTTTTTCAATACAAAGAAATGTTCACTGTAATTTGTAGCAAAATGTTATTCATCATTATCATTATCCTGCCCTTTTCCCAATTTCATTTGGGGTCGGCGCAACGAGTCTTTCTCCTCCACTCTCCCCTATCACACGGCATATCAACATTCACTCCCATTCTAGCCATGTCCTCATTCACACAATCTATCCATCTCTTCTTTAGTCTTCCTCTCCCTGCATTACCATCCACTCTCATATTCATAACTCTTCTCGTTACATACTCATTGTAGCAAAATGTTATTATCTAACAATAATATTAATATAAAAATTAAATAAGATTTGGTGGCGGCTTAACGTGGCCGTTGGTCACGTTATACTGTTTTTCCCGGTCGCTATTGCAACCGTTTCTACCTATTGACCCACTTTAGGCCAGCGTGGTGGTGTTTCGGCCCAGCAGTTGGGGACGTATATTAGGCTGAGAACGAAACTTTCCCTATAGCCACCCCGATCCTCGGAACTGATCACAAACGAGCCGATAGATTGTCATTTGATACAACTAGCAAACATCGTAATATCTTGTCAAACTGATAATAAACGCTCTGTTAATTGAGAAACACACTCACCTTACATGTTGCTTATGCGCTGATCACATCCTACCTCACATTAAAAAGAGACACCAGTACCGGTCACAATGATCACTTAACTCCATTTTAAACCATTTTCAAAATAAGACGATGTATTTTTTGTTATCTGTATGTATTTTTATATTTTATGGTTACAATCGGTTATTGACTACAAACATTTAAAATAACGAATGAATGAATGAATGATAATGTTTTAAATTGTAACACATTGGATCACCATTATGTAAATGTATGTCAACGAAAGCATCCTCATCTCTTCTCTTCTATAGTAAATTGCGTCCATAATGATCTTGTATTTAATCCTGACCATCTTATATACATTCCCTATATACATACCCTAATTTATCATCCTAAATTATAATAAATGATGTTGAAATAGTTATTCAGTGTTTTGTCTTCGTCAGACATTCAGAAGACAGTAGTTGTCAGAAAGTGACAAAACACTGAATAACTATTCCTTCCTTATGACTCGTTTATTAGTTAGGGGGATTATGTTTTTGCAATAAACTTATTGATTGATTGATTGATGACGATAGTCGGTTGTTGACTACAAAAATTTTCATGTCAGAAACCAAAATTACCGCAGTTGTCATTATTACATATTTCTATCTACCTATCATGACGTTAGCAACGATTATCTTTTTGATTTTCTGCTATCTACCTACAATATTTGAAAGCTGTGAGTAATAGAAAATAATATGTATATTTACTCCCGTTTAATCGTGACAATCGTATGTGATTAACAATAAAATCATTTACAGAGTTTTCATTTTCTAAGAGGAAAATAGTATAGAATACAATATTTAAATAAAAACTTTAATAATGAATTGACATTCTTAATTAAGGTTATTACTGTTCCAATACATTAAACCGGACACATCTTGCATTCTTACTTCATGATACATCATAAAATAAGATTTAAGGAAACTAATTTAGGTCCCTTTTTTATAAAATCTATCTCGAATAAAATACCAAATCGCGTTAGAGTAGCGAAACGTTGAAATTTATATCTAACGTATAATAAGCTTATGGTTGAATGTCGCGAAGGAGGTATAAGAAACTGATTTATAGGCTTCTAAGAAAGACTTTTAGTTGCTAGTTGATGATTATAATGATTTTTGTGAAGTTCGTTACGTAATGATCAAACAATAAAGGTACCGTTTTTGTAGCTTAATTCATAACACTAATTGTAGATTATTTTTGTTTTTTAAGAATTATTTTTGTTCTTACTACGGAATAGAAATAGTAAAAACAGGGAGCAAAATAACAAGAAAGGTAAATCTTAATTTCTCCCCAAAGGGGTAGGATAGTTAATACTAACATTTCGCCTGACTAAGGCCCACTTGCTGGAAATTCAAAACGAGATTTAAATCCAGATTAAGTAAATTTTAGACATTTTTACTATGGCTAAAATGTAAAAAAATTACTCAATCGAGTTTTAAATCCCGATTTAAATTTACTGGAAGACGCCCTAAAATGTAAATTAATTACCTTACGTAGGCTAAAATTTCATTTCCCCATCTACATTTGTTTACATCTTTACATATAATAAAACTGTAGAAATCGAATGTGTGTACGTAGAAAAAAATGCTCAAAATTAAGCCAGGGAAAAAGAGGGAAAATCACAAAAAAAAATTTAGTTATTTTTTGTTTCTCTGTCTGTTCGTCTGTTTATCTGATTGTTAGGCTAATCTCCGAAAGGGCTGGACAGATTTCAGTGAAATTGGTCAACATTTAGATTTAGACAGTTTTTATTCCGGAAAATTTAAATTCCCGTGGGAGTTAATACACCATAGTAACCGCGGACGAAGTCGCGGGCAACAGCTAGCTTACAAATAAATTGTTTTTCCCACAGAGAACATCTTTAAGCAAACATGCAATAAAGAAAATACTTGAAACTATTAAGAAGCCATTTATGAAAGCAAACCGTAGGTGGTCCGCTAAGTATTTGTTAATATTCGACACGTTCTCAAGATACGGCGATAATTCTTAAGATTTTAATAACAGGTGCGTTGTAATTTCTTATAATTGTGTTTTATATTGATTTATGCGCGGGCAGTGGGTGGAGCGGTCAATTTTATTGTTTCGGAACGGCAACGGGATTTTGTATAAACAATACGAGGCTTCTGAGATTTCGAGGAAGTCCAACGGCTGTATGGGTTTTATATCAGGCGACGAAACTGACCTGTTAGTGAATCTCAAGTTAAACTCAATAATAACACAATTCTCCGGTCCCGTGTTGGTCCGGGACTCAAAAAGAATTTGCCAACTGCTTTTCTTGCCTAGCATGTCGTTAAAGGCGACTAAGGGCGTATTGGGTACTGGGTCTGTGATTGTGTAGGCGATGAGCTAGCCACTTGTTACTACTTTGTCACGATTTTCCATCTGAGCAAACCCAATTTTTGTATAGCTAAATGTGGTCTTAAGGAACACAGTGCACCTTGGACTCTGCCGACCCCTTCGGGGATTACAGGCGTGATTTTATGTATGGCGGTATGATTTTATATAGGCGGCACTAGAGTACCGATTTTAGCAAAACTAAATGCCATTTAACTCACTCAATATCCACACATTTTGAATCCTTTATGGTCCAAGTGTGGCCACTGAAGAGTAAGAAACATCACAATCTCAATGTCCATCGATCGGAATTGCATTCAAGAGTAGGCTAGCTGGTCTATCAGGTGGGTAGTTTAGTAGAAGCTGTTATATTAGGTCCTATGAAATTGTATACCAATATATAACAGTTAGTAAGAAGTAAGTTCTGCGATGGTAGTGTTTAATTAAATACATATATTTTAAAATGAAAATCACTTGAAATGGTTACATAAGAAGTTGAAAATCTTCAGACTCTCTTCTTCTTGTCCTTTGCCCTCTCTAGGTGGGGTCGCCACAACATGGCTTCTTCTTCTATTCTCCTCTGTCACTCGTCATCTCAGCATCCACTTCTTTTATTCTCATATCATTCTTCACGCATTTAATCCATCGCTTCTTTGGTCTTCCTCTCACTCGAGGTCCGTCCACATCCATGCTCAGCATCCTTCTTGTAATGTGACATTCATCCCCCCTCATCACAGATCAAGATCTTCAGACAGTCACACCTATCAATCAACTAGTCCATAGTAATAAGTTGTAACGCTGGATATAATGTGTTTTACAAAATTATGTACAACCGTCTAACAATAGACTTTATATTTGTACCTAGAAAAAAAATTCCATCACTGACGACCTTCGCGATCGAGTGGTCTGTGCGCAGCGCTGATCTCTAGGCGTCAACACCTGTGAGTTGATTCCCTGTCAGGGGCAGATGTTCGTGTGATGAATACAGTATTGTTCGTATTGTATAAATTCTGGATAACTATATGAATTTATCTATTTTTAATATAATTTCGTAGTATTCGTAACACAAGCAGAATTTGTTACAGAATTTGATTCTAGCTGTGAATATTTGAAGATATTAACTTATCATTTATTTATTCATCAACAGAAATTAACATAGTATCCTCATTCATCAAACAATCAAATTACTTAACTGACCATTAATCGAGTGGACGTATCATTCAGGAAACATATATGATCACCCCTTTATCCCCGAAGGGGTAGGCCGAGGTGTCGACACCCATATGTTAAGTCCCCATGTAACAGATGGCGAGCCTGTTGCCATGCAAGGGGGCATATTCACAATGAGCTGTACCAAAGTTTAATTCAACCTCAGTGGTACCCGCGGCCGCGATTCCCGCGGTCTCTCGAACGAGTAAGTCCGTCCAACTCGGCTACCGCAACCATTCAGAAAAGATGATATTATATAGGAACTCTTAGAATTGCCTTTGTCTACAAATTCTAGAAGGATCACAATGTACCAGGAAGAACATAATCGAGGTCACAGTACTTACCTAAGAATTTTACTGCACGTGTTTCATTTTACTGCTCACTGCATTTCCCTTCAAGCCGGAACACAGTGTACTGTGTTATGCAGAATTAGGTCAGAAAATTTATTCAGTTAAGTCAAAGTTATTATTTTTTAAACTTAATTACAATTCAATGCGATACTTAAACGGGTCGTCTAGTCGTTTGAAGCAATGGTTTAATTTATATATTTTTTGCCATTGGCTGCAATTCTAGCGACCTAATGTTGCAAATTTAATAGACTAAACGCAGGTTGTTCTGCGGCACTCGTTACTTCCATTAATCCAAATGAGATAATAAAAGACGTTCCTCCAACGGGTGGAAAGATAAGTTACTAACATAAGTGGCTTAACAGTAAACATGAAAAAACGCCGAAGCGTCCGAAACTCAATTATCTATTACGACCAATTGTCTGAGGTCCGGTCCAATAAAATTAATCTCGACAGCCGACGCCACTACCAAAGAGACTATATTAATATCGAAGCGTTGATTAGTAAAACTATAAAAGCGGAAGTATCACAAGAATGCGGTTAATGAGAGACTGAAACCCGATTTTATGGTTTGATCGTTAAAATGGCCGACAATTGTCTAATTGTTGCTTACTAAACAACCGACATCGTGGGAAGACGTGGCTGAAATGACGGTGAAAGTCAAAAACATGCTCTTTTATAGCGTCACCGGAGTTCCGAAATTGAATTGTAATCGGAATGACAACGCGTCAGTTTTAAATTCTAATTTTGAAATTTGATGTCAATTTGTTTTTTTGTTGGCCACATTGAAAGAGGTTTACTATGCAGTCCCAAGTAGCTGCTTTTAATGTGCATTGCACAATAAAACTTAAATGTATATGTTATAAAATCTATCTCCAAGTAATCCTCTCTCAATAAAAGTTGTTACATAAATTAATAGTTATTACTGGGAACAAACATCGCGACACTTTGGTGGAATACTGTATGACTATAATTACAATACATTACATACTTTATTGATTATGAAAGATTCATCAAGATGTAGACTTCGCTTTGGAAATAATTAAACAATTTAAAACCATAAAATTTCCACCTCAACTAAATTGACGATGAAATAAGTACTTACGGTCAGAAAAACAATCATAATGTCTCAAGGCATTCAGTCCGCCATTGTACGTCGTGCAAAAATAATAAATAAATAAATAATATTATATTATATATTAAATAAGGCATCTATAAAATAAAGCTAAATTAAGCTAAATATATGTTTTTTTACATATGACAGGTAAGCTCTTGGCCTACATCTCACCTGATGGTATGTGACGATAAGGCCGAAGGTGGAAGCGAGCTTCACCTGTAATCCTCAACAACTGAGGAACTAGGTATCTTACCCCTGATTGCCGGAACACAACAATGCTTATAACATTGTTATTATGGCGAAAAATTTAGGTAAGACGGTGGTAGCTAGCCAGGCGGGCTTAGAAGCCTTACCACCAACCAAACCGAGCAGAAACTCTTCTGCCCCCACGGGGAATCGAACCCGGACCTTCCAATCAACACCCGGTGGTGTGAATCACTAGACCAGAGAGGCGGATAAATTTGACAGATAACCCTAAGGGGTGAAAAGGACGCATGCTTTTTTCGATCAAATATGGCGACTGACGAAGTTCTATGCTCGCACTGCTGGAACCCTAGAGATTGAGGCGCATTGAGACCAGTGTTGAAGCCATTCATGGCTTTAAACTGACAGTAGTAACACTACTAGAATAAAAAAAGTCTCCACGTTAACGACAGTCCCTAGCCTAATTGGCTACGCTTCTGTCGGCATTGACTCGGGATTTTCAAGTAATTTGCGTCGTACATAGACAAGGGTTTGCGCCTGTGACAATGATAGAACTTTCTTTGCGGTTGTAACATTGTGGGTATTGAAATTTTCGTGAGTCTACTGTTTTCCTATTATTAAATCACGTGTTGTTCGACCTTCGTAACCGAGATACTTATAGGGACAATGATTTCAAGATGTTTCAGAATGATGTGCAACAGAATTTTGTGTGTTAAATATCTTCAATCCATTTACTGCGAATATAAAATTTAAAGTACAGTTACTTGCCTCACATAGTGTCTGGAGTATGTCAACCGGCTCGCCCTTTTTATATGGGGGCTTTAACATAATATTTGGCTTAATGGCGAATTTTCTCTTCTATACCATTGCATGCCCAAAGCCCATTGATCTTATGCTGTTTTATGACACTTTAATGGACATTATGGTTTTGCTATATATTATTATTAAATGTGTTACCCCTTCTTCCTCACACCTCTATTCCCTTCGGGGGTAGAGGTATGATCTTTATTGATGTCTAGTCACGGATAGTTTCGCACAAAAACATTAATGACACACCGAAAAATAAGACAATTTTATGTTTCTACGAGGCTAAGACCTTATTTATTAAAAAAAATATTAAATATGCCATTGGTATTCTAATTAGCTGCATCTTTAAATATCTTTTTGCAGGCACCCAATGCGACTTAAGCGATGCGATTTGTAAGTTTTAAAAGCCTTTAAAATGCAAAATGCTAGTGAGACAGACAGTTTTATCAATGTCCCATTGTGACATTTCTTTATAGTCCAACACAGGAATCGAATCGCGGTACAGACGTAATTAACGACCTATCAGGAGCCTACGGGGCGTACAGAAGCGAAATAAACGTATTCGTTAATGTATACCTTATGATATGCGTAATAAGTGTCACAATTTTGTGTATTTTATACTGTGGGAATTTAAGGGCACTATGCAAAGTTAATTTATAGTGTAAACACTAGCTTTTTGCGCGACCAATCAACAGCTATTACATGCCCTGTTAACCCTATAATTGACATTATAAAAACCCAAGCGCGTGCGCGCTGTGAACCTCAGCTTGATATCAACAAGCTACACTTGCACTTGGGAAACTAATCAATATTACATTTTCATTCCTATTCGTAAGGTGATAAGAGTGAAACCTTTTTTATGCGGCGGTAAATAAAGGCGGTTACCGAAGCGTAAAATTTTTGAGTTTAGAATGGGGTGTCGCGTTTAATTGAGTTGAAAATTTTATTTGTTTCCTTGATAAAATTATTGTTTTAGTACTGTTTTATATCATTTTAGTTGCAGTTGGCTTAGCACGCATGCCCTAGCTATGAATAATTTTATTACGTGTATGTAGCAATTAATAAGTTCTCAGTTAAATAAGTTTTACCTTGTTGTAGAATAGATATAAATTTTAAGAATTATTAAGGCGATCTATGAATGCCATTTGAATATACCTTTTAGTTTGTTTTTTTTAATTAAAAATGTAGAATTAAATTTGTTTGTTATATTTTATTAGAGTTCGAGGTACCTACCAAAGGTATTTGTTAGGGTTTGATAAGTTTAAATAAATTCATTAATGTCTTTTAATGGCTGAATTAGGATACTAGACGAAAATTTCTTATTAAACCTCCATTAAGGTATTATAAAACTTTATAACTTAAAAAACATTTACACAATAAGTATCCTGTTGAATTTTAAAAGTATGCAAATCATAAACTAAAAAGCCTAATTGATTCGTGTAGGAGTATAATCAAATTTATTTTCAATTTATTTCTTGCACCTAAGATTGTAAAAATTCATTAAATCCCACACAAATTCATCTAGCTACAAAATCTTTGTACTTTTTAACATAACATCTAAATATTTATTGTTACTAAGAATGTCAGAAATGTGTTTGGTTTTATTATATTGTTATAAATGTATTTAAATAAAATTTCCGAAGCTGTTATTAAATGATGCATACTATTTTAACATCAAACAAACGTAAAATAAAGAGAGTAGAGTTGAAAATGTGAGAAACAATCGGATTGTCCGAGATATCGATACGACTCGAGTAATCGATTACACATACCGCGATTATGAGTTATAAAAAGTAATAGAAGGCACGTGGCGGCGTTTTTTTATGTAAAGATATGTTTTTTTCACGTCTTGAATGCTACGTAACTAGTAATCAACTTTTTGTTTTATAAATTATATAAATCGTCTTCGGCGTCGATATAAAAACTGATGGTTAGCTATTACATATAACAATCCCATCAAAGTTTTTTCATGAGCTTTCGCTTTGATTGATATTCTAGTTTTATATAATACTAGTTTTAGCTCGCGACTTTGCACGTGTAAGTCTATAAACCTAAGTTAGGTAGTAAAATGAAATCTATGCAATATTAAAGATTGATTTTCTAACATCCCCGATCAAAGGTGTTCGAAATCACCTTCAGCAGAAATTCGATACCTTTTTAAACTGTTTTAGTTTAATAATAAGTTCTAACTAATGCCATAAACAAGATGCCTTTTGAAGATCGCGATGGATATCTTTAATTGAAAAATGTATAGGATTGGGCATGAGATCCATTTGATATCTTTCAAACTGTTACTCGTCGTCCTCAGCCTATATACGTCCCACTGCTGGGCACAGGTCTTTCTTATCTAGAAGCACATGAGGAGCTTCGGTAGAAACGGTTGCAATAGCGACTTTCAAGATCACTAAGTTTTGGTCACCCATCCACGGCCTGACCAAAGCGAAGGTAGCTTTGTTTTCGATATCGAAACCGAAAGCGTACGAACCACGACGCCACCGTGCTCAAACTGTTATTGGAAAATAAATGTCATATTATTATTACACGTTTTCCGTTTGAGAGATAGCGATTATAAAATTCATCTTGTATACGGACCCTGCCTACTGATTCTCAAATGACGAAAAAAACGAATCACGAAATCTGTATACCTGTCTCTTTTTATCACTTTTAATCAGAGTGAGACCGGAAGAGATTTTCCGAATTTAATCCATGAACGTACAGTTGTGAATATTGGTGGGTTACCAACTCTTAAAACATTATTAAAACAGAAGTGTGAGTGAGACGCTGCTATGCGGTATGTATAGCTTCTCTCTTCAAGACACAGTAGTGGAATGAAATAAATAGCTATTTCTACTGAATGTTCGACACTCATTAGGCCTCATCAAACACCAGTCGGATCTATTTGTACTATTTCACAGCATGGCCCATTGAGCCGTCCGTTCGGACCATACAATGGTGGACATAGCCTGGAATTCCAATAGAGGAGACCTTTAACTTTAAGAGATAATTTTATTAATTATTAAAGTAACTTTACCTTTTAATGTCAATTTAGTTTTATTCAGTTAAAAGTATTGGAATTGTTTATTATTTTATTTAGTAACCCCGCAGCCAAGGAGTTTATACGACGATTCCATCTCTGTGTTGGTCGCGGTTATGTTGCGGTTGATACAACCAACAATCACGCCTGCAATCCCCGAAGGGGTAAGCAGAGTCCAAGGAGCACTGTGTTCCTTAAGACCACATTTAGCCGTACAAAAAGTGGGTTTGGTCAGATGAAAAATCGTGAAAGAGTAGTAACAAGCGGCTAGCTCATCGCCTACACAATCACAGACCAGTACCCGATACGCCCTTAGTCGCCTTTTACGACATGCTAGGTAAGAAAAGCAGTTGGTACATTCTTTTTCTTTTTGGTATTTGTGTAATATATACAATATATCATTAAAAACACAAATTGTTTTGTTAATATCTGGATATGGTCTAAGACCTATCCTCTACTTTACTTTTATAGAGTTATATATCCAAAACCTCATCTCAATAAAAAATAACTAATTAAGTAACATCGAAATTGACATTAATTAATCATAAATAACATCTAAAACTCCTATCGCCATAACTTAGATAAACCCCTGATCTATAGCGGCATAACTCAAATTTTCAAATTGTTGCGCTCAAAACCGTTACCTTATAGGTACTAAATCGGTCCGTTTAATACCCCAACACTTATAAACAGATAATCCGTAACTTAACTCTCGGACTATTCAACGCTAAAACTAGCTATGCACATAAAACGTGTTTTTTTTGTTTATCAATTTGTATTTGTCCCCATATTATCGACTCAGGTCGGTCGGTAACTTCACAGGATTGATTTCAGAGCTACAAAGAGTTGTTACAACACTTACAGTGTATTATTTTAATAATTTGAGCATTTCTGTATTTTTCTCATTTTGACATACGCGTTCTCTCTAATGATCTCCTTCAGGAGAGGTGTGTGAAGACTCCTTTCATTTCAGGCCATATTAGTCCTGGTGGACATAGATCTCTCTTAATGTGCGCCATTTCACACCGGCTTCAGTCTGACGTTTCCAGCATTCTTACAGGCTCCTCTCAGGTCCATAAAATGGAGATATATAGGTTTCCGGTTACCTTTCACATATAAAATCTACTAAAACAAGGAAAGGCATATTATAAAAAAAACTCATAATATGACTCATCATAATTATTATGAGCTTTTTTATAATCTGCCTACATGCGTAGTTTCCAAACCTATGTCAGGTTTAAAGTCACATTACTCAGAAATGATCTAGTCCATCTCATTCTGTACTAAGTTTTGATTATGCATCTAAAGTTTGACCAATTATTGTAATAATAAAATTTTTGAATGGTGATTTTAAGCTTCTGTTATTTCAGATTAGTGCGTAAACGTTAAGCTAACAATTAATAGTCTTTGTAAGAATATAATCTCCTTATACATGTTTTTAGCGAGTGGATACAATTATGTTGAGAAGTAGTATTCTGTAGTATTCTGTATTCAGTACGCGTATTGTTACAATTATTTCCAAGGTGGTTTTAACAGCTCTTCACAGTCACACACAAAGCATCCACATTTTTCATATAGGTTACTACCGTCGGGGTTCATCGTACTTTTTATTGAAGCACGTTTGTTACGGAGATAACTTTTGTATTAGCTTTTATAATCCTATCTTCGGACTATATGTCGAACAGTCGTGCACTACGGTGCTGATAAAAATATAAATTATGCAGATATGCAATTGTCGTGTTTTAACGCTTTACTTTTGCATAGGATGCCATTTTTGCACTTAACTTGCGCGATAGTGAATTGTTTTGCATTTATAAAAGTTTAGAGAAAATTCAGAATTTTGTAGTAGCTCTAAGAGTCCTGAAAGGTGATGCAATTATTTTAATAGATTCTAGAGACAGTTAAAATGGATTATTATTATACATTAGCCGTGTGGTAGCGTTAAAGTTACTACAAACCACATTATCAGTTCCTAATTTATAACAAAGACTATATGTTTCTCTAAGGCACTATTGTAAGTAGTTCTACCCTTTTCCTAAGTGACGACCTAACTGCATTTCAATTATTTCCGGCTTCACCCCGTCACATGTATGTATTATACATTAGAAATTTGTGACAAAATTAACTTATTTGCACACCCATTTTTTTTGTACACTTTTTCTGTTACGAGCATTACATTGTGATATTTAAGCAACTTACACAACACAAGTTACATTATAATAATTATTTTTTAAATAACAGAAGTGGAAATTAAGCTAATAACGTAGCTTATTCTATAAACGGTCATAGTTCTTTGCTACTCGCGTGTTACCTACCCTAGAAATAAAAAGAAGTTATCACAGCATAAGAGATAGCGGCTCTCAACATGAGGCTAGTGAGCAAATTTAAAAACTAAATTATTCCTTCAAAATTATAATAAATGAAGAAAAGCAGAAAATTTTGATCCGTGGTCAGGTTGACCAGCAGGTTAAAATTTGGATCACGAAAACGTATGACATCGTGATACGACAGCTTGTCCAATAGTCAAAATTTTCAAATGTAGGTAACTAAAGTTAAATAATCAGACAATTTAACCACAACACGATGCTAGGATTAGGAAGATGGCGGCTGGCGGCACAGCTGATGTATATTGCTTCGAATTTTCATCGCAAACTTAACAATTTGTCAAGATAACGTCACACATTTGGCGTTTCCGTTGACGCTATTTATCTAGAAATTAACTATTGTGGTTATTATGACCACGGAAAAAAAACTCACCCTTAGATTGTCGTAAACTATTCTCAGCGCTTCTCTCGCCGACGGTCCTGCTTTTGTTCCCGCGATAACGTCAAGTTATTGACGACGTATCGGATAAGATTTTATTATTTACGTAACGACATCCCCTCTTCTCAGCAGTATGAAGTTGCAGTGGCATTGTCTTAAAAAAGGACTACGAACTTCGACTTTATCATCCTTTATGTTATAGTCGATTGCTGGGTACAGCCCTTCTTACATTTCACGATACATTAAAAGTGAAATAGAAGACGACTTCGTTAATTCATTGATTGGTAAGAAAAAACGGTTAAATCACAACTGGGACCAAGCAATGGTTTAATCAGCTTTTTTCAGGATCACAATCAAATGTTTGATCATCCATCCATTGCGACGATTGCTTTGTTTCTTTATCTTTTAAGTCACATTATTTTCCAAGGACATCCACATCCCAAGGACAATAATAATGTCAATACTTTCAGAAGATAAGGCTCCTTTCTAGGAGATAGAAAATGTCAAACATGCATAAAGTCACGCCTTTTTCCCACAGAGGTAGACAGAGATTACATCCTTTCACTTGCTACGATCCCTGCATATTCTTTCGCTTCATCAACTCTCATTACAATCCTCATGCATGCTCGACGATTTCGGGTACTTTTGATGTGGCCCTTCTCAAGAACGTCTTTAATTTGATTGAGGAAAGTTCGCCTAGGTCTGCCTCGTCCCGTATCTCCACCCACACCCGATTCATATGTATCTTTAGTCATTCATTTTCATCCATCCTTTCCACATGTCCAAACCATCTTAGCATTCTTTTCTCTATTCTTGTCACTACATCCTCTTTCAAATCACACTCCCTTCTTATTATATCATTGTATATCCTGTCACTGAACTTTACTCCAGTCATGCTTCTCAAAGCTCTCATTTCTACCGCATTTAGTCTACTTTCGTGTCTCCCATACCCAACATTCAGTCCCGTACATCAGTGTTGGGACTAGCACACCGTTGTGCACTGCCGGTCGTGCCTTTTCAGAGAGCATCTGACTGCTCATAAAAGCATGCATAGCCCCATTCTAAAGTTTTCACTCGTTTCTCTATGTCATAATTTTCATCTCTCGTAAATACAGATCCCAAATATATAAATTCTTTAACTTGTTCCACTTTTTCATCCCCTATCGTAATGTCACACACAGTCATAAAAGGTCAGTAGAGGAGGAAAGTCATATGACGGCAAATATATATCGAATGGGTTATCATATATGTTGAAAGTTTTAGTTTGACAAATATAAGATTTAAGTTATCGGAACAAAGTCTATTATTAGCATTTTTATATCTGTTTTACAAAGTGCGAGATCAATTAATAATCCCACGCAAAGCTAGTTAATTAAGATTATTTCTATCTTTATCCCTCAACTAGATAGAAGTAAAAATAGTCCGGCCTTATCATCTGATCAAAAACAAATGAATGGGCCAACGATTCACACACCATAAGCAGTGACGTTACGTGAACGTCACCAGTCTTAATGAGTCGAGAGATAAAAACGCCGCCGCGGTCTCCACAAAGGGATACAGACTAAATAAAAGAGTGGGCAATGTGAAAAGCTCCGCGTATTGTTTTATATTAAAGTGAAACAACAATAGGTAGCCTTTCAATGGCGTGCCGCCACAATGATGGTAAGCGTGGGTTTACATGCAGTGTTTGTGATGGTCGCGAATGTATACGTGTGAAGCCGGGTCCGCTGTTGTTTGTAAAAACAACAAGTTACTTAGTTAAGTTTAGTGCTCGTATAAATAAGATCATAACTAAGAATTGCTTTGGATTATTTTATCTGTTTTTGTTTTCGGAGTGTAATCAAAAAATTTCATAAGCTGAGTGATATTCAGTTCTGATCCTTTTAGTAATTTTGTTGATGAAATCTGTTTTACATCTGTGGAACAAATGTATTTTTTTAAAATCAATTGTAAACATCTACTAAGGCACTGTAAGAATCTAATTTTGCATTTTAATACTTAAATTAAATTTTAGACTTTATAAATACTTATTTAAAGATTTTTTGAGGTGCAAAACCTCATTTTTTCATAGATTCTACGCACTAATGATTTTTAAGGCTCTTCATAACATTCTTATTATTGTTTAATTAAAAGGCCAATCTATCAAATACAAATCGCACAAGCCATGCATATTTTTTCTATAATGTACTGTAGAATAATTCGTACATTCGTTTTTTAAATTATGTAGGTTATCTCCTTTATCCATCCAATGCCCCATACATCTAATATAAAATTGTATATACAACAACTACAGACGATTTAACTAAATAATAGTAGATTGTATAACATGGGAGCAAAGTAGTATTTTTACGGCGAGGGACTCAAAGTACATCGAAAGAGGAAAAAAATAGTTTGCTATCGAGTTACTCTACTTTTCATCCCCTTTCTCTGTCACTTATTTCACTCACTTCAATCATATCAATCATTGACTGAAATGATTGATGAATGATTGATTTCAGTCATTTTACTCGTTTAGTTATTGCCTGTTCCGTGGTTATTGCATTATATATTCTAGCCAGTAATTCATACAATGCGTGCTCTATTTCTATAAACGATTTATGTTCTAAATTCAAATCTCATTCCCACCCCCACTTATTTAGGAAAAAAACGACTCCTTTCTAATAGAAGGGATGAAAAAAAATTGTTGTTTAATGTACGTTTTAATGTGTTTGATTAAAGTCAAATGCAAAGTTTATAATTAATCCACTACGCAGCCTAACTAGAAACATGTATAGCAGTAAATAAAAAAAAACATACATACATATAATCAAGACTATTATCCCCTAAGGGTTAGTCAGAGACTAGGCAAAAGCACCGCAAAAGCAGTCCATTGTCATAGTCCGCGCTTCACCAAGCAGTGACTGCACTCAGCGGGACAGGTCAGCCCGCCACCGCTATAAGCTATTGGACGGTTGTGCAGTTCTAAGTCCATTAGTCGCCCTCTACGACACCGAAGGGAAGAGATGGGTTTGTAGTAAAATTTTAATTTTTTTTAATATTGGGTCCTTACCTATGAAATTGGGTTTTTTTTCTCTATTAGTATTTTGTCTGTAACTATTAGGATTCAGAGTATTCCTAAGAAATAATTACCTCGTCTAAAAATAGACTATATTTTTGAGGTCTTTTGATTTGTTTTGATAATTTGTTGTAAGTAATTGTGTTAAAATTGGACACGGAGACAACTCTTTTTAAGTGCCTCCCGAATACATCATTTAATTTGCATTCACTTAAAACCGATAAATAATTTTTATGAAGTGTGATATTACACATATCACTAAAGCTTGTCTAATGATACATGCCAAATATTATTATCTTTGGATTTGTCCTTGTGAAGAAAACTGAAAAAATTTTAGTATGGAAAATGCAGAATTCCCCAAAATCTACATACAAAACACCAATTTCATAGGTAAGGACCTAATATAAAAAAGTGTGTTTTTAATTGACTATTAAAAGAAGCGATCAAAAACCTTTTATCATAATAACACTACGTCAGTGGAATAATTTGCTGGACTTATGCCTCCCTCATAGATCGATAAAAGCATAACAATTTAAAAATTCAGAACCTCCATGTGACGCCACCCTAACTCGATCTTGAACATAAGTGGACAATAGCGGACAATGTTAACGTTGTGAACATAATGTTAATGTGATATACAACATGGTATTGTCCAGTCACACGCATCGACTGGTCCGGAGATGAGGTGACAATTGGGCCCGAATACTGTCGTAATGGGACCGACGCAGTTTATATGACTTTTTGAGATTCGGACAGAAATAAGTTGTTTTGGTGTTGCAGAGGTCTTATTGGATAAGAAATCAACATAGAACAATCTAAATAAAATATACATCTATAGATATAATAAGACGACCTTCGTGGCCGAGTGGTCTGTACGCCAGTCTCAAGGCGTCGCCATCTCGAGAGGTTTTGGGTTCGATCCCCAGTGGAGGCAAGTGTTTGGGTGATGAATTTTCAGACATTTGTTCTCCAGTCTTGGATGTTCATTATATATATATCATTATAGCCCTGGTTAACATCTTAGATACTTTTTATTCCGTAAACATAAAGGGTTCCTGTGGGATAGTTAAAAAACCATAGTAACCGCGGACGAAGTCGCGGGCAACAGCTAGTTAAAGGATAAAATTGAATTTCTAACAGAAGCTTTAAAAAAACTGTCGACGCTTTGATACAGTCATGCTTGAGAAATTGCGCAGTTTTATCCTCATTCACTTTATTACGTTCTTCTATTGTCCTTTTTCCTCAGCCTATATAAGTCCCACTCGTGGGCAAAGGCCTTCTTCATGGAAGCAAACACATGAGGAGTATGGGCCGTAACACCACCACGCTGGCCAAATGCGGGTTGGTGGGTAGAAACGATTGCTATAGCAGCCGGGACCAACGGCTTAACGTGCCTTTCGAGTCCCACTCGTGGGCAAAGGCCTTCTTCATGGAAGCAAACACATGAGGAGTATGGGCCGTAACACCACCAAGCTGGCCAAATGCGGGTTGGTGGGTAGAAACGATTGCTATAGCAGCCGGGACCAACGGCTTAACGTGCCTTTCGAAGCAAGAAGGAGTTCGAGATCATAAAGTTAGGTCACACATCCACTGCCTGACCATGTTGAAGGTAGCTAAAGCATTCTAACCACTACGCCACCGAGCTCCTTGGTCACCACCAAGGAGCCTTATTAACAAACAATACGGCCCACTTGGTGGACTGGTTGCGACTATTAATTCAGGTGATCCTGGGTTCGAGTCCTGGTTAGGCAGAAGTTTGTGTGATGACTGAAAACATGAAATTCGTTATTTCCTTTTTTTAGAATATTTTTTTTAGGCTTGACGCATGCATCGATCGTGTTATCCATCGGCAGCAATCTCTTCCAGGCAACCCATCGATAGAAAGATCATCAAGATTTCACATGAAATAAAAAATATATGTTTAATTTCCTTTTGAATTAAATGCGAGTGCACGAAACGAGAAAATAAATAAAATATAATATAACCCTAGTCCTTCGAAGATATAGAAATTTTGTTTTTATATTCATTCGTTTAACTTTATAAGTTAAATGGAAGGAGTTGTGTAAACATAACATAACATATTATATATTCACGCCTTTATCCCCGAAGGGGTAGGCAGAGGTGTTGACAGCCACATTTCGCCAAATATGTTCAGCCCCAATGTAACCAGAGACGAGCCTGTTGCCATGCACCGGGCACAATGTGAGGCAAGCGATATTCACAATGAACTGTACATAAGTTTTATTCCAACTCAGTGGTACAGGCGGTGGGATCGAACCCGCGATTCCCAGGCCTCTCGAACGAGGAGTGCACCGTCTGTCCCAACTCGGCTACCGTTGCCTACGCATCATCTATGTACAAATTATAATATTAGGTCCTTACCTATGAAATTGGTGTTTTGTATGGAGATTTTGGGGAATTCTGCATTTTCCATACTAAAATTTTTTCAGTTTTCTTCACAACGACAAATCCAAAGATAATAATATTTGGCATGTATCATTAGACAAGCTTTAGTAATATGTGTAATATCACACTTCATAAAAATTATTTATCGTTTTTAAGTGAATGCAAATAAAATGATGTATTCGGGAGGCACTTCAAAAGAGTTGTCTCCGTGTCCAATTTTAACACAATTAAACTTACAACAAATTATCAAAACAAATCAAAAGAGCTCAAAAATATAGTCTATTTTTAGACGATAAATTATTCTTTAGGAATACTCTGAATCTTAATAGTTACAGACAAAATACTAAGAGAGGAAAAAACACCAATTTCATAGGTAATATAATTGTAGCAGGCCGATGTATGAGATATAAAATGAAAAACATATGATACTTTTTTCGACCGGAGACAATAAAACAAAATAAATACTTTTCTTATAAATAATAAAAGTCATCGTAGACGACACGTTAGTACGCCATTTAATATTGCCATATTTACTAATAAGGTCATCTAAGTAAAATAAAATTACAAAACACAGTCAGAAGCAAAGCCAACTAAATACCACACTTTATATTATTTTCTTACTATAATATCCAGTATCAGGCCGAGATGAGAATCGTCTTCGAATCCTGGAATCTGTTGTTTTTATTCCTGTTTTATTGTTTTGTTTTGTTGTTGTTTTATTCTGGTTGTTGGCGTCAGCGGTCTCAATACCGCGGCTGCTCATTTACTGCTCGGATTAACAATAAAAACGAAATTTGATCATTGTGACCGAGGTGGGTTTGTTAAGGGCAAGTGTGATTTAAAGGAGTATAGTGTGATTTAAAGGAGTATTTTGTGATCGCGGTGATCGCGATTGCTCTTATGTATGCACGTGTTTTATTTTACGGTAAGATTCAAGGGTTTTAGGGTATGCCAATATTTTCTACCGCTTTTTCTATGTATGTATTAGGTTGGGTAAAAAGTCTTTTCGCATTATAGTATGTATAAACTTGTAATAAAATCTCTTTGGCTATACTATTTGTATCTGGCTGGTTTTGGTATCATTGAAAGTTTAAATTTTAAAGAACATAATTCCAAATTCAAATTAGGAAAATGTGTAATTTTCATTTGTTTTTCGTACCGCCAAGATGAGTGAATCTAATGAAGAAATTCGATACATTTTAAAATTTTACTACAAAAAAGGTAAAAATGCAACGCAAGCCGCGAAAAAAATTTGCGATGTTTATGGACCTAGTGCAGTGTCTGTGAGAGTAGCACAAATTTGGTTTAAGCGTTTTCAATCCGGAAATGTTGATGTCAAAGATGCACGTCGCTCTGGTCGCCTTATTACAGATAAAATGGATGCCATTTTTGAAAAAGTGGAGCAAGATCGGCATGTCAGTAGTTACGACGTAGCTGAAGAACTGGGAATTGACCACAAAACAGTTTTGGCGCATTTGAAAAAAACTGGGTACACAAAAAAGCTCGACATTTGGGTACCTCACGAGCTCACTGAAAGAAACCTAATGAACCATATACTCATTTGTGATTCTTTATTACGACGTAATGAAACCGAACCATTTCTGAAGAAGCTGATAACTGGTGATGAAAAGTGGATCACGTACGACAAGAACGTGCGAAAAAGGTCGTGGTCAAAGGCCGGCCAGGCTTCACAGACTGTGGTGAAACCCGGGTTAACTCGCAACAAGGTGATGCTGTGTGTGTGTTGGGATTGGAAGGGCATTATTCATTATGAGCTGTTACCACAAGGCAGGACCATCGATTCTGAACTCTACTGCGAACAACTGATGAGATTAAAGCAAGAAGTTGAGAGAAAGCGGCCGGAATTAATCAACAGAAGGGGTGTGGTTTTTCATCATGATAACGCTAGACCTCACACATCTTTAGCCACTCAGCAAAAATTAAGAGAGTTTGGCTGGGAGGTGTTATTGCATCCGCCGTATAGTCCTGACCTTGCACCTTCAGATTTCCACCTGTTTCGGTCTCTTCAGAATTCTTTAGGCAGTGTCAGGTTAACATCACGAGAGGACTGCCAAAACCACTTGTCGCGGTATTTTGACCAGAAGTCCCAAAATTTCTATAGCAATGGGATCTTGTCCCTACCTACAAAATGGCAAAAAGTTATCGAACAAAATGGTACCTACATACTTTAGTTAAATGTAAATAAACTATATTAAAAAAATGTTTTGAATTTTCTTAAAAAATGCGAAGAAACTTTTTCCCCAACCTATTATTCAACTAATTGCTTTTCATTTATGTCCCAATTGTTAAATATAATATTAGCTATCTACTTCAATTTGTCTTACTTTAAGGTCTTCATTGTATGGGTATCCGCTGTATGTTAACTGACCTACTACAAGAAACCTCTTTTATACCATCTCGCTACTTTACTTTGCGAAATGCAGCACGGCTTATTTGTAAGTATATTAAAAAAGGTTCCATTTGGAGATAAGCAATAATTAATATTTATAATTTCTATAAACTTTGCTCATATCTATAGTATGTATTAGACATAAACGAAGTTAACGAGCAGATTCACTCAGAAAGTGCCCATTCACGTCAATGGCTAGCAACATGCTCGCACACAAATACATTGTCACTTTACTACCAAATAACTGTCGTAATAAACCGATAACTTCCGCGCACTTCGCCTTAAGGCCTTTGCTTTTATCAGATCACCGCTATACCTGTCTCACGTAAATAAATCCTATATTTTACTGCTGTGCCATTGTTATACTCATTAACCCTTTGTCTCATTAGATACTCGCTTCATATTCAGCCATATTTTCTTTACCGATGACAGCTGAGATTAGATTGTTTTTTTCTTGGGAAAGGTTTCAATAAAAGGTGTACTGGCCAGGATTGTCACGGCTTCGAGTGTTCGTTTTTTAAATTGGTATTTTACATTGTTGTATATTTTAGGGTTTTATGGGATTGTTATTTCAAT
The DNA here is from genome assembly GCA_910589355.1 of Parapoynx stratiotata. Taxonomy (NCBI): domain Eukaryota; kingdom Metazoa; phylum Arthropoda; class Insecta; order Lepidoptera; family Crambidae; genus Parapoynx; species Parapoynx stratiotata. The sequence continues at coordinate 4,252,915 of OU342477.1, forward strand.
TTTTAATGGCTGTCAGCTGAGCGTATGCACGAAATTGCTTTTGGCTTCGCGGGTTTTTATTGGAGGACTTAAATAATGCATTGCGTTTTGCTCCGTGCATTAATTACACACGGTTTTATTGCAATTATGAATGTTAATGATTTTTATCAGTTGAGATAGCTTTTGTGCAAAAAATAATTTAATCTTTATTTACTCTTGCAACTTTTATCCTATCAGACAATAACGCGATTACGTTCATAGCTTTACTCTTTATTTCAAAGACCGCCCAAAGGTTGATCTCGGCCATTTTAATTGACTTCAAAGTACTTTAACGGCTATTAGCAATTAGCTTACATTCAAGCTGTTATCAAGAGCTAAGAGATAAAGCCATCTACTGCCTCTTAGCTTGAAGAGAGAGCGGAGATATGCCGTCTCTGTCTCTTGGATGTCGTTTTGTTTCTTGTTTAAAAACTCTTAGGTGATCAGTCAAAGGGATGTTATAGTGTTATTTTCATCCGTAGCGTTAGTTTAATTGATTAATTTATTTAAAACAGCGAAATGACTAGAGATTATTGAATTATTCATATTATTTTTTCCTCTCACAAAATATATGACTCCTTAATTGTATACTGACAATTTTATTTTTCTTCCAATTATGTGATAATTTATTACTAAGCTTAGCGTTTAAGTCTTTACAAAAAGTTTTTAAACATAAGGTATATCCCAAAACTGTTTTTTAATTGGATAACGACATGTCTTATTAAAAAACATGTGTTTTTATTCAGTATCCCCATATGTTTATTCATTAGACACAAATACTTTTATGCATAATTGAATGAAAATAATACGAAAGATTGAGCAATTATGTAGTCGTAGACTTCAAGTTTGTATTAGTGGTTTAGAAATCTAAAATATGAGAGAGTCCAGTCTATCAATCAAGTCGTAATCTTATGGTTATAAAATTTACTTTATAGGTCTAGAGATGAATAATGGCGTAACTACAGAAATTTGAAATGTATATGCTAATAATATGAGTCATAATAAGAATAATAATTAACCATCTAGTCTGACAGTTGAATGGATAAATGTGTTAGTAATTAGAATTTTATTTCATATTTTTAAACAAACATTGTAAATGCTAAAACAGTTTTATTCTAGAAACTGACGAAATATCTGTACCTACACGAAAGAGATATTTGTTGTGTCATATATTGGTTGGTAGGATATAATATGCAGATAATACATATTAATATACTAGCTGTTGCCCGTTACTTTGTCTGCGGCTACTGGTTTATTAACTATCCCACGGGAACCCATTGATTTTCCGGAATAAAAACGCTTCTAAGATGTTGACCAGGGATATAAGGTATCACCATGCAAAAATGTCTTTTTTATTTTCCCTCCTTTTACATCGCCCCGACTTGATTTTAAGCATTTTTTCTGTGTACAGACATTCGACCTCTACAGTTTTATTATATGTATAGACATTAAATTCCTTTATTACTATGCCGCAATTGGAGCCCGAAAAAATTATCTTTTAGGACTTTCACAGCAGTGTAGGTAAGCGTATTTTGAACATGTAAAAATTTAAACAACCCCCATAAAATTCCGATTACCGTAAACACATAAATTGTAAAAGAATCGAACAATTACGCAAGGCTACTAAAGGCTAGTGCAGCTCATTATTAGCGACGATGTCAAATCGCCTCCACACAGTTGTTATTCGGCGCGTTTGACAATCGTCGCGGTGCGCGCAAAGGGCTGACGAACAGGTGTAGTCGCGCCGCGCGGCCCTTTCTTGCGCTGCGCCGACGTGTGCGCAAGGCATGGGAGGTAGCCATTTAAGATCTTCATACTTGAAATTATACATAATAATTAACAAGTGACAATTTTACATTAATTAGTGGCCGGCGTCCCCTTTTAAATGAATCGTACAATTACGCAAGGCTACCAAATGAGTCGAGATACTTTTATAAATAAAAGTTATTATTATTATTATAAACAAATAATGCCTGTATCAGGGGACTCCGCTCTTCCATTAGGATAATGATATATTTTACACAAATTTTGCTACCAAACATCAATCAAATAGGACCTATATATTTTAGTAATCATTGTGTGTGTGTGCGTGCGTTTAAATTTCATGTTTCTTTAACCCTTGCAGAAACGACTCTCCTTTTTCATAATCAAACCAGTTCAACATAAATACTCCCTAGATACGAGTTAAAAAAATATCCAAGTCTGGAATAACTTTAAGTTATGCAATTTTGTAATAAGCGGCCCGAAAACGATTCCTTATCTTTAGTTTTTCTTTCTGTCCTTTTCTCAATCTAAGTAAGTTCAACACAGTACATTGTTTAAATCTTCCATTGTACTCTGAGACTTGTCAGCTCAAATTTCACTCCCTTTCAGCGCATGCAAACAATAAAATTTTAAATTTTTTTTCTTGTTTAAATTATAATGATTAATTTGTATCTCTCCTGTAAATTGAGATTGGAATCTCTTGAAGCATATTAAACTCACATAAAAAGAATGTGACGCACTTGACAAGAGTTGTAAACGACTGACTTCATTTTAAATAATGCTTGCAACAACTGTTCGACAGCGAATTTTCTTGATTACATTACGATAGCGAAAGATTGTCACTTAGACCACAATCTTATCGATGCGGCTTTCCAGTTAAATGCTTACGTGTGACAGTAGTGCCAATTTGTAGCATATTATCCGCCAAAGCGACGTGCCTGTGACAGACGGACGAGCAAACACCGTGTTCTCTAGTAATGATACAAAGTTTTATGTCACGCACACAAATTGTTTATACCGGTCCCTTTGTATACTACGCAGGAATGTAAAAATTTTAGTTTTTGTGCTGTGACAGACAGGTTTTAGGCGTTTTAATGTGTAGTCACATATGTAGCACGCGTTAAAATGCTTTTAATTATGATCAATTTTTTTTTTGTAAATTATGTTCATATGACGCTCAAGGCGGACGTCTATCTATTCGAATAATAAATTTGTAACAGATGAAGCCTATTAATTTTTAGATTATAAAAAAAAAAAATACTAAAGGTAACAAAGAAGCTAACAAAAAATTTTTTAGAACTTTTTTGCTTTTCGTTTATTTTTATGTGCTTCGCACAAAACAGAGACAGATATATGCAGGGATCGAAGCAAGTGGAAGGATGTAATCTCTGCCTACCCCTGTGGGAAAAAGGTGTGACTTATGTATGTATTGTTAGCAATTTTATATTACATTGTGAACTTTTTACATGATTTCGAACGAACCTTCACTTTTTAGGAGAAGGGGTCGATGTAGTTACTGTTTTCTAGAAAATTAAATATCTGTACCTTATTCCTTACTCAAAATTAGTTATAAGATTATTTAATGATTGTCTTATAATATGAATATTGTATAGTAATGTTTTTAAATACTTCCGATGTATTTGATTCGAAAATAAGTAATTAACTGACCGGCACGGTTTTGACAAATCGCTGGGCGAATGAAAGCCGGAAGCGGCCATGTTTTACTTGGTCGTCAGAAGAAAGAATGGGACGATCGGCTGTCAATAGTTTTTCGGATTGAAAACATTGGAAGTTGGGAATGTATTGTAAATATTGGAAATGGATGTTCTATATTGAAATACAAGCAATGAGTTACAATGACAAGTTTTACTTCACGCTCCCAATACTATTCCGAGGCGGCTGATGTGATTGAGATCTGAAGAATGGAACTCCATGGTAAAGTAGAGGAGTTTTTACAGTATGTATGTTCACACAAAAACTATTGCATTGAAACTTTTACCTACTACCTACTTGATTCCAAGTTCAAAAAGATATTTACTCAGATTCGTATTTCGTTACTTTCGTTGCGGTATGTACCTATAACACAACATTATCATGTTCATCAAGTCTGCATACTTAAGATAAGAATGTCAAAAACCGTTTTACAAAAGTTCTGAAAGATTGGCCCATCCGTTCACAAATCTACCAGGGGCCCTTATTTATTTATTTATTTATTTGGCACAGTTACAAGATACAAATCATGACATTTGTTACAAAATACTTCTTAGGTGTAAATACATAAATAAATTTATATCCCTTTAACAACTATGCACAACATGTAAATGAAATTTTTGGAAAATATGTGTGGCCTATATAAAAGTCAGACACATTGTTAAAGTAAAAAAAAAAGAAGTACATATTAGTTAACTAAATATTAACAAATATTTAGTTTACTAATATAAACCTTGCTGGCAAGCTTTGCTATAAAAGAATATTTAAGGTTACTTATAACTTATTATTTATTTAACAATTTATTGTACACAAAATACAGAACAGGAGAACATTAAAAGACAAAAGTACAAAAGGTAGGGCTTATTTCTAATAGAAATGTCTAACAACCCACCTGCTATAGGAGAAATGCTGACAAAAGAAAGAGCTAAGTCGCGTGTACAAAATAAATATGTACCTAAATAGAAATGAAGTATATAGTAATACATACTATTTTGTAAATACACACAAATGTAAACATAAGCTACATAGACTACATAAACATATAATAAATGAACCGGATGTGGGATGATGATAAAATGGAAACAGAAAAGATAAAAGAGAGAAATATCATTATATAAAATAGAAGCTACAACTAAGCGATTAACTTAACGTAACTTAGGCCCGATTTTTCAATCCTCAGATAAAATTATCCGCCATTTAAAACTATCACTGTCACATTCTAAAGTCATAAAAAGAAAAGGGACAGAGCTAACATTTGACTGACAGATAGTTTTATCTGAGGATTGAAAAATCGGGCCTTAGTGATTTAAAATCTGTGAGCCCCCTTTTTTAAGTCGGTTAAATAAAAATAGGAGTAAATAACTCCGAGCGATAAACACCAAGAACGATTTCAGATTTTCATGTTACAGTCAAAGCGGTCGTAAACTGACTTGAAATTTATACATGACACGTGACCTTGTGTTAGGGACACACGACTGACGAATTTAGGAAGCCGTCGAACAAAAGCATATTTTGAATGTGTCAAATAACATATCGTCACGCCTCTTTCCCCGAAGGGGTAGGCAGCGGAGTTAAACACCCACATTTCGTCAGATATGTAACAGGTGGCGAGCCTGTTGCCATGCACTGGGCACAATGTGAGGCAAGCGATATTTATAATGAACTGTACATACGTTTTATTCAAACTCAGTGGTACAGGCGGTGGGATTGAACCCGCGATTCCCGCGGCCTCTCGAACGAGTAGTGCCCCGTTCGTCCCAACTCAGCTACCGCTGTGTAAAAAGGACTTTATTAATTACTAAGTCATTACGAGTTATATCTAAAAATAAGTGGCAGAGTATCTCTTTGCAAAGCAATTATTGAAATAATGTCAACATTAAACTCATAAGAAATATACGCAATTTTTGTAAAACAACGAACTACGATTAAAAATTCGTTAATATCTTCACGTGTATTAAAAAATAATTATTTTTCTATTAGTAAGGGTAATTGGTCATTTATCAAAAAAGTTTTTTTATTGTGAAGTTACCGGTAGTAATATTGGCCTTGCGGGTTTAAATAATATTTGTGTAATTGAGAGATCATCATTATTGTTCAGACTGAATAAGAAGTTTACCCAAATATTAAAAATACATTAACAGTGTCATTTATAATGGTATTAAGTAAACTTCAGGACATTAATATTATTGTATTTACTAGTTAAGACTGCACCGAGATTCTGGTGTAGTGTAGGTGTAAAACACCTCCGCCTACCCCTTGGGGAAACTTAATAGTTACGGACAAATTGCTAAGACAGAATAAAAACACCAATTTCATTGGTAAGGACCCAATATATGATAATGCAAAAGTTAACATTTCTGACGAAATGTGGGGGATATCACCACTGATTAACGCTTCGGGGAAAGAGGCGTGATGTAATGAGGAGGAGAACTGACTTTTTATTCCGCTAGATGGCGCATGAACGACTGTACTTTTTAAGCTGTCATAATATGTCAAATAGTATGGAGTTTCTGATCAATTTTGTAAACATCTCATGATATTTCTGTTTATTGCAAGTATTACTCAGTTTTTCGTTATTATATGAATATAGAGGAATCTATGTATTTCCAAAGAAGCCAAATCAAAGAATGAGTCTGAAAATACTTTGCGAATTAAAAATCTGAAGTTTTACTGAAGTAAAACTTGAAACTCCTGCATCTCTTTCAGTTCTTGCAGACAAACTTCGTGACAAGATGCCCGACTTACATTACCAGATTACAGAAGACCTTTCGACTAGGTGTTAATAGTGTTAAACCAAAAATGTATTTAGGTTATAATTTGAATGTATTATTTACGAATAGTGTGATGTTTTGCACGAAGTACATTATAATGTTTGAAACATGAATTGTTGTTGTGAATATTGAGTGAAGTGATATTTGAAAGCAGCGAATCGGCATTGATGTCTTCTAATTCAACATAGGGCCAGCAAAGATACGAATGGCCATCTTTCATACCAAAACTCAATGTAAAGTTCATGTTTCAACCATATGCCTCTAACCCAAAAGAAAAAAAAATTATTTTTAAACCGAAAATCACAGAAAAGTCGACGAAAACAAAACAGCTTAAAATATTTAAGTTGCGGTTGTGACGTCACATGTGTATCTGTAGGTAAGTTTTAATCCGGGAAAGAAGCGTGACTATATATATAAGTATGTTTGTAGGTATGTTGTACGTCTTAAGCGTGCGTATGTCTCCAAATTTTGTTGACGAAATTTTGTAACATTTCATACATTGCAAATGGTACTTTATGCTTGTGCTATAAAGTTTACATTTGCCGTAACCGTGAATTTTCAAATTAGTGTTTAACTACGATCTTCAATGTTACAGTCTTCCATAAAGGTACATGTCTATAAGGAATGTAAATATGCTAATGAGGGCCTTATACTGACGTTTAGAAATTAAACGGAAATAAATTACTGCAAAATATTTTAATCTTAGGACAAGACATAATTATTTTGTGAAATACAGATACAAAGAAATCTTTATTATTATTACTTATCATTTATTACTACTAAGCGTGATGATATGTTATGTAGAAACAACAACATGTAGAAACATGGCATAACATATCATCCCGATTCTTTCCCCGAAGGGGTAGGCAGAGGGTTAACACATTTCGCCAGATATGTTTAATCCCCATGTTACGGTTGCCATGCACCGGGCACGATGTGAAGGAAGATATTCACAATCAACTGTACATAAGTTTTGTATAAGCTCAGTGGTGGCAGCGATGGGATCGAACCCGCGACCTCTCGAACGAGTAGTGCCCCGTCCGTTCCTACTCGGATACCACTGCCTGACCACTGTCCTCCACATTTTATTGAAAGTCCATTGTACCTATGTCACAAGTGCTCATTTATTGTATCCAATAGAAAAAATATGGAACATATTGTAGTGGGGTAACTTGGCCGTAAAAAGAAACCTTCACCATGGGATCTGGCATGTAGAAAGTTAGCGAAATGGTTTGTAAAGACTATAATAAACAAATAAAATATTATGCACACGTGAGAGGAACACACCTATCACTTACTCTGATATATGAATTTCTTCTAAGCATGGCAGACATCCCAGCTGGCACCACGAAAGTCCCGATCAATACCGTCCGGTTCATGAGGTCATAATTGTGATATGGGCCGTGAGAATATTCAATTAAGCGGGCGAACTTAATTGCAACTTGATAAAGTTAAGTTAGCTCTAAGTGAACTATCTTCCGAACTAAGTTAACTGACCATTATCTTTGCCTTTGTGCCGTAGTAGCACCGGGCTCGCCTAATTGGGGGTTGGGGAATGCTGGCTTAATGTGGACATGCTGAGTTTTTTTTTGAGTCAACTAGAGTCATGTTAAAAGTCACCTTGTACTTTAATTTAATTAAAAGCACTTTAATTAAAACGCTTCAAGTAATTTCTTATAGCCTCCAAAATGAAATTGCTACAAAAACAAATCCATCCTGTGCTGTGGTTCTATTACATGGGATTTGATTACAAACAAAGCAGACCGACAGATTAAGTAAAATTAGTCGCACCTTGCATTGGACTCTAAGTATTCTTACTTACCATTAGGTGGAATGCTTATATTTTTTCGGTATATTTAACTGGCCACTCGCTGTGGTTTCGCACGAGTGGAAAATTCGTTTATTTTTAAAGAGGTACCTAGTCTATGCACTCACGGATAATATACTAAGGGCGTCTGGTAATAAAAAAAACGTTTTAAAATTATTATAGACTTAGTAATTTTTTTGACAATTCTAGTAGGTATGTCTGAAATGTCAAAAATGACAAAATCGAATTTTAAATTAGGTTTAAAATTTCCTGCAAGTGGGCCCAATAGTGAAAGAATTTCAATCACAGTTTAACGTAATGGAGCTTTTGATCATAAAAGCTCCTCGCACTAGCATTTAATGCTTAAAACCAAATTTCAACTCTATTATGACAAATATCATAGAATTCAGTAAATTATTCTTATTTGTACTGAAGTTTATATCGGACATCCAAACAAACTCTTTATATTCTTATAGAAGTTAAAGTTATTGTTGACTGTCATATCTCGCACCAGCCAACGTGATCGGTATACCGTATCCACACTATGCCTCCGGTAGCATGTCCGGCGGCGGCCTCTCTAATCGAGTTATTGTGAGCGGCACAATGTGGCAATCAACGGTGCAGCACTTCGTTGGTGCCGTACCATTGTACAAGAGACTGTTTTTAGAATTTCACATACAAAAATATGAACCTCTTCAATGCAGGTGATTTTGGAGTTTGTGTTTGTTTTTGGAAAAGTTATATTAGTACTATGTTTACACTAGATTACAAACCAATAAAAATATACTTACCTTGCCTATGAATTCTGGTGCCTCTGTCGGTAATCACAAATTGAAAAAGAAGTGGGCGTGTTTGAATAAAATAGGATCATTTTATTTTCCTTTTAATTATTATAATGCTACAGAAACACTCACATTATTGGCGCTTTCGGGTAAGGCTACAGACCGTTCACAGTAATTTTACCTCAAGCTGTAAGGTTGGCCAGCCTTACCTTGAAACCTTTTGTCGTGATTAATGATAAATCAAACACCGTAACAATGCAAAATCAGAGGAGATTAAGGAAACGATAGACATACTTGACTGCTAGTAATATCAACCCAATGAAAACTATGAGAACAAATGTCAGAGGTAAAATAACTGTACACGGTCTGTATATTCATTCATGCCGTTGTCTGCTTAGTACATACCTAGTCTAGGTCTGGCTCTCGCGAGTGCTCTGGGAACGGCTCGGAAAACTGCTTCAGCCAAACCCGAGTGTTTGTGGATATAAAAGGCTATTTTGGTGGGTATTTTTAGAAACCAAGTATAGATGTTGAGCCAGTTCCACATACGCGTCAATTATAAAGCGATTGGGTACATATTGGGTCCTTACCTATGAAATTGGTGTTTTTTTTCTGTCTTAGTATTTTGTCTGTAACTATTAAGATTCAGAGTATTCCTAAAAAATAATTACCTCGTCTAAAAATAGATAGTTTAATTGTGTTAAAATTGGACACGGAGACAACTCTTTTTAAGTGCTTCCCGAATACATCATTTTATTTGCATTCACTTAAAAACTATAAATAATTTTTATGGAGAGTGATATTACACATATTACTAAAGCTTGTCTAATGATAGATGCCAAATATTATTATCTTTGGATTTGTCGTTGTGAAGAAAACTTAAAAAAAATTAGTATGGAAAATGCAGAATTCCCCAAAATCTCCATACAAAACACCAATTTCATAGGTAAGGACCTAATATTAAAAATTCTTCAACAAGAGAATTAATTGATGATTTCTTCCTCCATTTCCAACGTATTACAATTATAATTGTCAACATTACAGCACCTTCTAGTCACTCCTATAAATTATAAACGCATGTCCAAAATTAATTTCAATAGCTTCTAACTTTCTCTTCCACCCGGAGGTCATTAAGTAGCATTATTGGAGGCCTTATAAACATTCATATTAATTTATTTAATGACGTATCCCGTGCTGTCAAAACAAAATTATTACCGTCTAATAGTGCAGTGGAGTTTGTTCGTAGTGCATTATTAGTTACTAGTTTTAGAAGGAAACCCGTGTCAGAGGTTAGGCTCAGTATTTTAGTGGTAAATTGATTTCGGCTCTTTGTGTGGGAGTTTTTAAACTGATTAAGTATCTGAATAAGTACTTATGTAATTTATTATTGAATCTACAACATAAAAAACCATGATTAACCATTGTTTTAGTAAAATACTATGAATTTACAAGTAAATTGAAGCAAAAAATCAAATTATACTGTTCTATGTATACTTGAAATCCTGAAAGGGTCGAAAGTTATAGTTAGTTAGGCACGATGTTTAAAAAGCGAATGTTTGTGACATTATGCCTAAGTAACATTTGAAGAGCCACTGGCGATCGATAGTGGTAGATGTTTTTCAATAATAAATCTATTAATTCTTTCATTTACTTAGGTATTAGTGTGATAGCTTCGTACTCAGCCCATATACGTCCCACTGCTGGGCACAGGCCTTTATCATGGAGAAACACATGAAGAGTATAGGCCGTAACACAACCACGCTGGCCTAATGCGCGTTGGTGGGTAGAAATGGTCGCAATAGCGACCGGGACCAACGGCTTAACGTGCCTTCTGAAGCACAGACGAGATCTCAAAATTTTGGTCACCCATCCACGGCCTGACCATGGCGAAGGTAGCTTTGTTTAAGATCGAAAGCCAAAGCGAACCCATATAGTTTCGCCATTCTGTCTGTCTGTGTGTCCGTCCGCGGATAATCTGAGGGACCGTTAGCACTATAGAGCTGAAATTTTGAATAAATATGTATATTAATAACACCGACAAAGTGCACAAATCAAAAGTGGAATAAAATATTAAATTAGGGGGGGGGTAATGTACGGACTGATATTTTTTTTCCTCTGGACCCTAACGTGTGATATATCGTTGGATAGCTATTTAAAAATGAATAGGGGTTTTCTTACATCATTTTACGATAAAATTTATATTTTCTGAAATAATCACTCCTAAAGTTAAAAAAATGTGTGTCCCCCCTTTAACTTTTGAACCATGAGTTAAAAAAATATGAAATTAATTTCAAAAGTAGATCTTAATAAGTACTTTCACAGAAAATTATATTGAACTGGATGGGTTGATCAGTTTTTGATAAATTTTACAAAATGGAAAACTACGGAACCCTATACTGAGCGTGGCCCGACACGCTCTTGGCCGGTTTTTTTAATAAAATTATACTGTTATATAAGCAAAAAATTTACATCCCCGGTAACAGTTACAATGAATATACAGTGAATGTCAGGACATGTTCCGAGCAAAATTACCTGGTAAGCCCTTGTTCTGAGAGCATGTTGCCGTCGGAGACTGGTAACGTAGATAATTATCGTGTAACTGAACCCACATAATTAGGTTAACATTGTGGAACAATGACCTGTAGGTACTATACACAATATAATGATATCGCTCATCCAAAAGAATATAGACGTAATTACGTTTTTGCGAATTTTCAGGAGAGCGTTTTAAAAGTTTGACGTCGAAAATATTGTGTATTTCCAATCAGTCTATTGATATATTTTAATAGTTATGTTGTGTTACTTTAATACCAATAATATAACATAAAAAGTTTGCGAGAAAACTTAAGATAACTATTTGAAAAAACGAAATAAAACAAACCAGATGTACATTTATGACATTTTATACATCAAATAATACAATTATGACATTAAACTAGGTTTGGATATGGGAATAAATCATGAATTTAAACCACATTATATTCAATTTTAGTGTTATTTTTATAAATCTGTCTACATTTTATAAACTTTGTCGATGTTTCCGCGTATCCTTTCGAAGTATAGGCCAACACCATGACGGCAGTGACTCTCTCTGTCGGAAACTAATGGAACAACAATTCTGTCGTTTTTACCATAGATAAAATGTGCAAAACATGAAGTTATGGCATCAAAAACTCATTTTCGACTTTTTGGTAATTATTTCATTATTCTTCTGGATGAGCGATATTATGATTATGTATAGTAAACAACCTCCTAGAACCTTAAGGCTGTATGTGCTTAAACATTTCATTAAGATTTTAACGTGTTGGGTAGAGATGTAAATAAAACCGGAGTTGTTGTCATATAATGTATATATTTATAAAAACTAAAAGCACACTGGAAAAATTTACAAAAAGGTAAATTTCAGAAATCACTGAACATAAACACTTAAAGATTATTATAAAAGGTTACAATTGTGCTTTGAGAAAGTTATTTAGGTACTTTGGACATTTTGAAATCCACTGAGGCGTAGTTAGAAACATTTTTATATTATTATACTATATATTAGTTAATATTAGGTCCTTACCTATGAAATTGGTGTTTTGTATGGAGATTTTGGGGAATTCTGCATTTTCCATACTAAATTTTTTTCAGTTTTCTTCACAACGACAAATCCAAAGATTTGGCATGTATCATTGGACAAGCTTAAGTAATATGTGTTATATCACACTTCATAAAAATTATTTATCATTTTTAAGTTATTGCAAATAAAATGATGTATTCGGGAGGCACTTAAAAAAAGTTGTCTCCGTGTCCAATTTTAACACAATTAAACTTACAACAATTATCAAAAAAAATCAAAAGAGCTCAAAAATATAGTCTTTTTTTAGACGAGGTAATTATTATTTAGGAATACTCTGAATCTTAATAGTTACAGACAAAATACTAAGAGAGAAAAAAAACACCAAATTCATAGGTAAGGACCCAATATATTATAAATAGCTTTAAAATTGGAGACCAAAAACAATGAAAAACAGATAGATGTTTTAAAACAGAAACAAAGAGAAAATGGCCAGAGAAGAGTGCAATAACACCAAAGAGTCGCTAATACTGATGTAGCGCCTCGTTACAAACTAAAAAAAAATCTCAAAATCTTCTTTTGCGATTTTTAGGAAGCGCAGCTTACAAAGTAACTTAGTAAAGTATATGGCTTAGCTTATGGCATAAAAAATATATTAATTTAATATCTTATCTTTCTGGTTTTATTTCAATACTTTTTAAATGAAGTTTAGACACAATTTGTTCCTTGGATTTGTGTCCTTATTCGTCTTTGACCTCATTTGAAAAATTCAACTAAATTTCACAATTTTCAGAACAATTAATTGTTAAAATTTGTAATTAAGCACGCTCTGTTTTTTATTATTTCATTATTGCTTATACAACTGTAGGAAACTTAATGTCTTTATAATGTAAAATGTATATTTAAACAACTATGTATCTGACTGTGTGTTGCTGATGAATAAATAAGCAAATAAATTGAGCTGTCGATGATGATAGTAAATAGAGTGACTTATCTCTTATTTAGGTCTCTTCCAATCAACCCCAATTAGATGAATGGAGGCTGTTTGGTAACTTCTATAAAAACAACAACAAGCTGAATTAATTATAACTAATTTGGTTTTAAATTATGAGCCCCCGCTGAAACCTTATTAATATACCTTACAATTCAAATTAAAACATCAGCAAATGAAACAATCGTAAAAACTGGACACTACCTCGCGTACAGTCACGTGCCCTAACATGTATACAATCTCATTCAAACATGAGCCTTATTGCGTCACTGTAAGAACACAAGTGTATATACATTTCTTGCAGGTGACTGTACATCCAGCAGCCTCGCATAAGCTGCGCATAGCTGCCGATCGGTCACTGCGCACAAACAAACAATAAAGCAAACAAAAAACCGGTTGCAAAACAATAGTCGCGCTCAGCGGCGTTCTTGACGTTTTTATCATTTCGCAGCGAGAACAAAGCCAGCGCTTCCTGTTGAGGCTGCATCACCATTCTGGAGGAGGCTTGATGGGCGACACATGGCGGATGCGGATGGACAGCAAACTGCTGAAAAATTCATACAGATACTGACATATAGATACTGCTGAAAAATTCATACAGATACTGACATATAGATACTGCTGAAATATTCATACAGTGTCACCAGGAAAGTTAAGGACTTGTAAGTGGATGGGCGTGTGGGGAGAGGAAGACCAAAGAAAAGATGAATGGATTGTGTGAATGATGATGCCGACCCCAAATAGAATTGGTAACAGGGCACGGAAAAGAAGAAGATACTGACATAAAGATACTGCTGAAAAATTCATACAGATACTGATATATAGATACTGCTGAAAAATTCATACAGATACTGCTGAAAAACTACGAGCAGCGTCCAGTGTTTTGAATTCACCGACAAAGCCCACGGAATTGCAAACCTTAAATGGCAGTGGGCAGGACATATTGCTCGTAAGCTCGTTGCTCGTCTGGTGGAAAGGTTTGTGGGTGGCGGTCACGTACGAGGTGTACCGACGATCCGGCGAAGATCGCTGCTGGCGCAGGACCGGTCATTGTGGAGATCATAGGGGACCTATGTCAAGTAGTGAACATTGTCTGGGCTGAAGTTTCTCATGCATACTTTGTATACACACAAATATCAACATAAATAGTCACACGAAGCTAGAACTGTAACTAAGGCCTCTTAGAAATAGACAATTTTTTTTCCGAAGCTGCCATTGGCCGTCCGCCACGTCAGTGTTGCTCCGTACCTCGACAAGTCTTGTCTCTGAACATTAACTTACAATAGAGGTGGACGATCTATTCATCGGCGCCACAATACGGCGATCCTGGACCCGCACGTGATCCCAATGCGAATCTCACGGTAACAGCTTATTCTATTTCTTAATAATCGCCATAGTTGGGTTAGGCGATTCGAAGGGTCGCTCCTTTTACAGCTTTGGAGATCTAGATCTGGGTATAGGTGGTTTGTTTAGAGAAAAAAGGTTATGAAACAAAATCTTGAAAATACTTCTTTTACAAAAAGCTCGACCTTAGATTTTTTTATATCACAATGTGATGGTAAGCAGAAGATGAGATCATAAGCGAAGGAAACTAGAGAAACATCCACTTTGCTCTCTCGTAAGATGTCTATGAGAATAAATGACTTTATTAAAATTCTTATAAGTTAGAAATACCTACTTAAAACAAAACTTGTAGTGTTCTTTAGAACTTAAGACTATGAGGACGAGACGAGGCCATATAGGTTTTACACTACAAGAATACTGAACGGCTAAAGGAGTTGGTGTCAAGGCTATGAGCGTTTATTAAACTACGTATATTAAACCCTTTATCGTATATAAAACAAAACACAATTTCTTTGCAGAGGTTAATCTGGAGAAGAAAAACACAATTTTCTTCTTAATATTATTACAATAATTTCACTCAGGGCTCTTTTCGGCAGTGGAAAAATTAGTTTAGGCATATCATTTTATTCAAGAACAAAAATGTAATAGAATAACATTTATTGCATAACTGTTACAAAAATACCTTATTGCTAGATTTTATTGCATACGGGGAGTAATAACAGTTACCCTTGTCGGGTATGCAATGTCAATATTAGGGGTTAAAGTAAGATTTTGGGGAATTCTGCATTTTCCATACTAATTTTTTTTCAGTTTTCTTCACAACGATAAATCAAAAGATAATAATATTTGGCATCTATCATTACACAAGCTTTAGTAATCTGTGTAATATCACACTTCATAAAATTTTTTTATCGTTTTTAAGTGAATGCAAATAAAATGATGTATTCGGGAGGCACTTAAAAAGAGTTGTCTCCGTGTCCAATTTTAACACAATTAAACTTACAACAAATTATCAAAACAAATCAAAAGAGCTCAAAAATATACTCTATTTTTAGACGAGGTAATTATTTTAAAGGAATACTCTAAATCTTAAAAGTTTTAGACAAAATACTAAGACAGAAAAAAACGGCAATTACATACTTTAATCCCTATTATTTAATTATAAATTCAAATTTTAATTACACTACAATTTTATTCAATTTATCAACACGTCATTATATAACGATTATTTGATAAATTAAGGTTCCATGTCAAAATTTATTTAATCTTGAATAATATCAATAGAAACTATAGTATATTCCATTTATTAAAATACTCAATGATGTCATAAAACAAAGCAATTATGTTTTGAGAATCCTTTTGTCCCATATAATTATACACAGCTTAACATTTTAAATACTAAAACAAATGATAATCCTTTGTCTAATCATAAAGATAAAATAATCCATAGTAAGTAATATAAATGAAGAACTATCAAACATTAAACACCACAGACAAATCTATCATAACACAAAATAAAGAAACAAACATACCAAGAATAAGCTTATCAATAACTCATTTTACAATGTAAAAGGAAAAAGCTTTAAACAATAAAGCGTAAGACAAATACTAGCACGCACCGCGGTATTAACGAGGCGTGCGCACTGCGCAGGGGCATTTGTCAAGGAACACAATAACGCGTTATGGATAACCGATAGTTTGTTGCTTAGTTAGCTGCGCGGGCTCACGGCGAGGTGCTGGGGTATACCGGGAGGAATAAAAATTATTCAAACTTATTTAAAGAGGAAATGAAATGAAATAATTTTATTTTTCTTTTGAATAAAGAAGATGAAGATGATCATCGCATTAATGAGATAAAATAATAAATAAATATAAGATTCAGCTTATCCAGGCATAAGGTACTTAGTTTTGGCTCTCCAAGCATACACAGGTCCAATTAGATTTGTATTTTTGTGACCGTATTTTAATAAAACGTAATAGGATTAGAATTTTTACGTTATTAACATAAAAATTCGTAAAAAGTAAACATAATTACGTTTTAAAGCGCTATTTCAATAAAAAGCATGTATAACTAATTACAACAAATATTTGCGAAGCATTAAGTTTGATAGTAAAAATGTGATAAATATTTGAATACCTGTTTGAAGCAGCAAGAGGCGTAACCAATAGCATTACAAATAACTTATAATTTGATCAATATGGTCAAAATATTGGAAAACATTCATATTTATAGGTACGTAATAAGCCCAGCTGATTTAAATCGAGGTTAAAGTCATACCATATTTGTTGGTATCAATAATTATTTAGCCCTGTATTTTGATGTGATAGATAGATAGATAGATAAAATTCTTTATTGCAACTAATAAAAACACAGAATTACAATGCAACACAGGCGGCCATATAGCTAATAGAATATCTTCCAGGCAACCTTTGGGCAGAGATAGAATGAAAGAAAATGTAGGTGTAATATACTTATATAATATAATATATATATATATAAGGTGCATACATAAACTGATGTGTGGTGATGCTCTATAACAACTCTTCACATAGGTACGTTGTGATAGTTTTTATTTTAATTTGTCCTTAGCCTACATACGTCCCACTGCTGGGCACAGGCCTTCCGCATGAGGAGTATGGGCCCAATGCGGGTTGATGGGTAGAAACGGTCGCAATAGCGGCCGGGACCAACGGCTTAACGTTCGTTTCGAAAACGGAGGAGCTCGAGAGCACTCAGTTTTGGTCACCCATCCACGGCCTGACCATGGCGAAGGTAGCTTTGTCTTGGATTGAAAGCCAAAGCGTACTAACCGCTACCCCACCGAGCTCCTCCTTTATTAAATTTAAATGAAAATATATTTTCTCCCATTCCTATGCACTTACACAGTAATAAAACTACTAGAATTACAAAACAAACAATCTAAATCAATTTATACGATATAAAAACATCAAACAAAACTGCCATCGTCCTCCAGAATTTGAATGTAATTTCATAACCAACAAAAAGAAACTTAAACCTAATACAACAGCATAAAGATTTACGACAAATTTTTCCTTAGCAGGAAAAGGTTACAACAACTTTCATGTTTCCTCCTAGTACACTCCAAACTTTTCAACACCTCTGCGTACAAACAAATGCATACAGCGGGGGGTGCGCGACCGAATCGCGTATTGTTGCTCGTTACCGCGACAAATCGCCGACGGCCGAGGTGTCGCTGTATCGCGCGACTAATTGCCAACGACCTCTGGTGGGAAAGCTCGTGATTATCTTTACGATAATGAACCTTACGAGATTTAGGTTCTTTAGTCGCAAGGTGTAAGTAACTAACAGTATTTTTAATGAGTGTGATTCGTTATTTGAATGTTAGCCGCTAGGCGGTGGAATATATTGTCGGCTTGTATCCCAATAACGAACCAAATCTTCTTCGAACTTTCTTCCTTCTTCATTCTCCTGTTTCTTTCGTTCTTTAGCGAACTCTTTCTTCCTTTATTTCTTTCTTAAAATTTTTTAAGTTGGAAAAAGGTTCCTTTTTCGATGTGCCATTAATTTTTACTAATGAAACCTTTATCTCACACCTGATACGTTTGTTGACACAATAAAAATGGGTGTCATTAAAACGGTCAGCTAAAATAACTAATTGGTCAGCAACTTACGGGCAGCAGATATTTCTAATCTGTGAGCAAAACAAATAATTGGGCAGCAACTCTTATGTTTTCTGTGCTGCCGAATTGTTTAATGATAATATATATTTTGATGACACAAATATTGTTTATAAGGGTCATAAAAAAATAACCGTAACCTAATAATATCTATCAGAATAATTTCCTATGCATTGATCCTTGATCTTTCAATTATCCTTTTCTTAGATTTTATGCATTTCCGGTAACACAATACATTGCTTGTTGCTCACCAAATAATTAACTGGCTGCCCAATTAATCGCTTCCTATAGAAAATCAATTGTGTTCACCAAAACAGGATGAGTGTCAGTCCAGGGCATAATCACGCTTCTATCAGCCTATTGCCATGCTACGGTCACAGTGGTTGGGAAGCGATATTCACAACCACCTGTAGTTGAGTCGACGACCTCCGTGGTCGAGTGGTCTGTACGCCGTTCTCGGTCACCATCTCGAGAGGTCCTGGGTTCGATCCCCAGTGGAGGCAAGTGTTTGGGTGACGAATTTTCAGACATTTGTTCTCCAGTCTTGGATGTTCATTATATATTGGGTCCTTACCTATGAAATTGGTGTTTTTTTTCTCTCTTAGTATATTGTCTGTAACTATTAAGATTCAGAGTATTCCTTAAAAATAATTACCTCGTCTAAAAATAGACCATATTTTTGAGCTCTTTTGATTTGTTTTGATAATTTGTTGTAAGTTTAATTGTGTTAAAATTGGACACGGAGACAACTCTTTTTAAGTGCCTCCCGAATACATCATTTTATTTACATTCACTTAAAAACGACAAATAATTTTTATGAAGTGTGATATTACACATATTACTAAAGCTTGTCTAATGATAGATGCCAAATATTATTATCTCTGGATTTGTCGTTGTGAAGAAAACTGATAAAATGTTAGTATGTAAAATGCAGACATCCCCAAAATCTCCATACAAAACACCAATTTCATAGGTAAGGACCTAATATGTATGTACCTTATTCCTTCATAAACGTCTCAGTAAGAAGGGTGTGATAAGGTCAAAAAACTCTACAGTATATCAGACAAAAGTCGGTAAAATGGAACATCCTCTATCATTATTTTACACGCACTACCATGAAGCCAAAAGCTAAACACGGTGTGATTAATTTACGTAACGATTAAACAGCTGTTCGAATACGTGACCGACTGAACCACGACCGATGCGCGGGTCACTGTAAATCATTGATGCAATAATGATACGAACTTGCAAATGTGAATGAACTTGTGTCACTAACTGTTGAACCATCGGCGTCTTTCATGCAGTAAATATTAATCGTGAGAGGAGCTTGGTAACGTAGTGTTTAGTACGCTTTGGCTTTCAATTAAAAACAAAGCTACCTTCGCCATGGTCAGGCCGTGGACGGGTGACCAAAACTTTGTGATCTCGAGCTCCTCCGTGCTTCGGAAAGCACGTTAAGCCGTTGGTCACGGCTATAGCGACCCGCATTGGGTCAGCGTGGTGGTGTGACGGCCCATACTCCTCATGTGCTTTTCCATGAGGAAGGCCTGTGCCCAGCAGTGGACGTATATAGGCTGAGGACAGAACAGGACAGAGTAATAGAAAAAATATTTGTGATCTCTGCTAAGGCAGTAACTGTAAATAAGTTGAAAAACATTTCTGTTGGTAATCTCAAACACCTTACTTTTTGTTTAAAAAAACTTTTTTTTTTACATATGACAGGTAAGCTCTTGACCTTCATCTTACCTGATGGTAAGTGACGATAAGGCCGAAGATGGAAGCGAGCTTCACCTGCAATCCTCAACAACTGAGGAACTGGCTATCTTACCTCTGATTGCCGGAACACAACAATGCTTAAAACATTGTTATTATGGCGACAATTTTAGGTAAGACGGTGGTAGCTAGCCAGGCGGGCTTAGAAGCCCTACCACCAACCAAACCGAGCAGAAAAACTTCTGCCCCCGTGGGGAATCGAACCTGGACCTCCCGATCAACACCCGGTGGTGCGAACCACTAGACCAGAGAGGCGGTTAACAAATTAAGACCGATTAGATACTATTAGCTCTTCATACCTAAATAATTCTTGTAACAGATATCAAATTCATGTAAATTAAGAATGTCTGTTATCTTACGTTAAACGTGTAAGTATTGCAAGTTTTCATTGTAAAAATAAATGTAATTTTTTATCAAAATTTAGGCGTACAGTAGTGTAAAAGTGTCACTGAACTCTTGTTATGTGAAAAATAGTAAAATTAAGTAAAATTTTAATTTCGTTTATTAACAAACACCTTCTTACAAATTCTGTTGTGAACTTATAGTTTACAAAGAAAGTTAATAGATAAGTTTATTACAAACACAGGGATATCGACATAAAAAATAAATTTAAGCGATTTTTTTTCATGTAATATGAATTGTGTTAATACAGTTTTATTTGGTGTATGTGAGTAACCTTGTAACTTTTTTAACGAGCTTAAATTTTATATTTTTTGTTAAGTTTCTAGTTTTTGACTATTATTTTTAAGGTTCTAGTTAATTACTATTAGTGTGGACCTTTAATTGGTTTTATTGTTTTATATTCCCAACTTTGTATTTGTGTTTTTTGTAACTTACCATGAAACCATGAACTTTACCATGAAAATAAAATAGAAGTGCAGCATCTTTTGGTTGTTTAACTTAACTACTACTTAATAACTTTAAGATAATGACGGTCTTACAAACGTTATTTATTTTAAAACATACGTTTGAATAAGATAAAGTTAAAATGAAAATTCTATTCAAAGAAATCTGTTTACATGTATATAATATAATATATTATTTTATAAAACGTCTTCTTAAGCGTCTGTGTTTGGAACAAACAACCAAAACAAAGTGTTAATAATAACATTAATGATGTAAAAAACAATGCCGTTATTTTCCAGCACAGCACTTAAAACTGCAATTGTTTTAAGCGTATTCTTATCAGTGCTCGAGATTGTAACAACACAATTACCTTAAAAAGCAAAAAAAGAACTAATTATGTCATACCCGCGAAACCAGAACACGTTCGAACGGATTCGGCGAAATCAAAATTTGAATTCTGAAAAAAGAACGCTAACTTTTTAAATTCGCATTCCAGAAAACAATGTTCGAACTGACGCGCCAGCCTCAAGGCAGCGAATGCATTAACGAAGTACACCTTTGATATTAAGCGTATTATTTTTAACGTTTTTTTTCCTTTTTCCTTTGTGAGACGGCACTGGTAGCTCTCTGAGTCGCCCGGAGCAAATCGCGGTTTATTACCCACCGCTCGGTAATTTATTATTGCATTTTTTGTATTATCAATAGCGTACACTCTTCGTCCTTTTGCGATATTAAAATGGCTATTGTTTATGAAAAATCGCCGGGAGATTCTTATCGGGGGGTAGTGCACGCTTCAATCAGTAATCGCCCGTGTTCGAAGAATATATTGTTAGCTTCTGACGGGGTTTTGTTTTTAAACAAAACTTTTTTATTATAATTATTATACGCGGTAGCGTGTCAAACCAAGTTCAAGGAAACAGAACTGGCATGCAGCACGGGTGTATCTTTAACAAACCATTTGGAGGTCTTTTGTACCCTTGTTCTTCTGTAAAAATTATAAGCCAGTTCCAGGTGACCTGACCAAATTTGGCATGCAGATAAGTATTTGGTTGAATACTAAGGGAAAAATCTGAAACTAGTAAATTTTTATAATTTACTAGTTTCGGACGCTATATTAAACTCTTTATTGCACCAACAAAACAGTGAAAAATACAAGTTTGCAAGGGAGAACTTATCCCTATTATCCAGAGATGTCTTCCAGCGTAGATCAAAGATAGATCAGCGTAGATCAGCGTATATTGCGCAGATCAAAATGGGTCCCAAGTTCAATTGTCAGTTCTGTCTTGGCTTGTTTTCGAATTATTATTAAATACATGCTAAACAAGAATGGAAGAGCCCAATGTTCAAAGCTAGTTCCTACCAGCAAGCCTTTTCAGAAGAATAAATTAAGAACTTACAGCTTAAAAATTGCTAATGTTATAATAAATAATACACAACTCGTGTACTTATGAAAACTATCCAAGTCAGGTAGCCTACTCTTGAACGCAATACCGATCGATCGACATTGAGATTGTGATGTTTCTCACTCTTCTGTGGGACACTAGCGCCATAAATGGGTTCAAATGAGTGACTTAAATGACATTGAGCTTTGCTGAAATTGGTACTCTCGTACCGCTTCTCTAGTCTCGGCATTTAAAGATATTGAATTGTGTTACCTATGAAATTGGTGTTTTGTATGGAGATTTTGGGGATGTCTGCATTTTACATACTAACATTTTATCAGTTTCAGAACTACAAATCCAGAGATAATAATATTTAGCATGTATCATTAGACAAGCTTTAGCAATATGTGTGTGTACACGCTTTATAAAAATTATTCATCGTTTTTATGTTAATGCAAATCAAATGATGTCTTCGGGAGGCAGTAAAAAAATAATTGTCTTTGTGTCTAATTTTAACACAATTAAACTTCAGTATCAAATTAAATAATACGAGCTCAAATATATGGTCCATTTTTAGAAGAGGCAATTATTTTATAAGAATGTTCTGAAACTTAATAGTTATGGACAAATTGCTAAGACAGAATAAAAACACCAATTTCATAGGTAAGGACCCAATATATCATCACGCTTTTTCCCCGAAGGGGTAAACAGAGGTGCTTACACCCATATTACGCCAGATATGTTAAATCCCCATGTAACAGGTGGCGATATTCGCAATTAACTGTAGCTACATAAGTTTTATTCAAACGCTGTGGTACAGGCGGTTAGATCAAACCAACCGTCCCAACTTGGCTACTGCTGCCTAATGATAAATGGAAAGGCAAATAAAGTTATTTACTGCTAAATAATAAGACAGAATAACGCTGATTATATTTATATTTATATTTCTTTTTCTTCGAATCAATTGACTAAAAGAACAACAAAACACTTTTGTCTTTATCTTTTTTACATCACACCCGACTGTATAATCTATTTAATTTACAGCCTCTTATATCACAATTTAAGAGAGATAAGTGCTTATCAATTTGCGGTGGACCTCTTAGCCGAACAAAGTAGCCCAAGTTATTAACAGTGGTCTCCGAGTCTCCTCAATTTTCTCAATTTGCCAGCGACAAAATAAAAATGCCAAACAGCATAACGAATTGTTTCCTCCAGTCGAAATTGGAAGCCGCAACGAGTCCGAGATAAAAGAGGTCCGAAATGCTGACTACTGGTCTTCAGTTTAGTGACAAACCGCTCGCATGACTTAACTGGCCTAATTTGGCGGCAGCCACGGAAAAAAGAAAAAATAATGTGTCCGCGAAAATTCGCCATTGTCCATTCCAAATTCAAAATGAGGAAGACGCGGGAATAATGGTGCAGGTTCTCGAAACAGGAACGTCGAGTTTTAAAAAAGGAATCGGTTAAACGGAGGCCGTTTGCAGGTAAACACAGGCGACGGACCGATCCTTTGGCAGCGTTCACAGTATGGAAATTTCATTCATTGATTTACACTCACTGTAACTTATAGATGTAGGTAACTTATAGAATAGTATTCCATTTGCATCAATATGACACTTTTGTCAACTGCAACTGTAAACGAGGGTATTGAAAACGTATAGATATGTAGAAAAAGTCGCCAACATAATTAGTTTATTTTTATTTTTATTTTAAAGGACCCGTACCCGTTGCAACCAATGGAGAATATTAGGGATTAGTCACATGACACAAAAACAAAAATGTATTGTCCAACAAAAAGTAAAGTAAAAGGCAACATTCAATTAATCGGCTGCCTTTCAATTAACCTGATAAACATAAACATGTTGCAAAACCTCACAATTTTAACTATTTTTAAGGCCTAGAGGCTATTATCAAAACCAAAAAGCAATTAAATTGGTATACCATAAGAGTTTCTACAATGTGCGTCCATATGAGTTAAAACAATATCGACCCCGATTCCCAAGGAAAAAGATGGGAAAAAAATCCAAGATTAGAAAATAAGGGAAGAAGTAGACATCATAAATCTGGATCTTGCCCAATTATTTCAAACAAGTATTTTTTTTTAAATCAGCCTAGCTAATGACTTAACACCACCTGATGGTAAGCAGTAGATAAGTAGTAGTAGTAGTAGTAGTAGTAGTAGTAGTAGTAGTAGTAGTAGTAGTAGTAGTAGTAGTAGTAGTAGTAGTAGTAGTAGTAGTAGTAGTAGTGGTAGTGGTAGTAGTAGTAGTAGTAGTAGTAGTAGTAGTAGTAGTAGTAGTAGTAGTAGTAGTAGTAGTAGTAGTAGTAGTAGTAGTGGTAGTGGTAGTAGTAGTAGTAGTAGTATTCCCAAAAATAGCCAGATCCTACAGGAAAAATCCACAAAACCACTACAAGGTACACACGTCTTTACATCGCGTGCAGTCGAGTACAGGTGCGCCGAGAAGCCCGGAGCGACGCCCGCGACTTCATTCATTGTTGAGTCGACCACAATGTTACATGACTACCAGGCTTCGCCAGGAAACGCTAAATACTACTTACGACTACAGGTAGTGAATTGTAATTAATAATAACTGTTCAGAAAAAAACAAAAAGAAAGGACGAAGAATATCAAAAAGAAATTAAATAAGTTCTATTTGGAGAGATTAATAACTAACTAACATTATTAATAACTAACTACTACTAACCGGCAGTACATGGTAAAACTTCTGTTAGTTTAAATTGTATTGTTGGATATTACAAAAATGTTAATTATTCTTTAATAAATAGATAAAAAGAAATGTAATTAAAGCTCATGTTTTCTTCTAAGCCTATATATATACGTATATATACGTACTAATAATTTTAATTGTGTGTCATATAAACAAATTTTCTTTCTTTCTTTCTTTCTTTCTTTCTTTCTTTCTTTCTTTCTTTCTTTCTTTTTTCTTTCTTTCTTTCTTTCTTTCTTTCTTTCTTTCTTTCTTTACTACTGCTAGGCACAGGCCTTACTCATGGAGGAACACATGGGGAGTATTCAAGGCTTGACAAATGCGAAGGTAGCTTTGTTATCGATATCAAAAGCCAAAGTGTACTAACCACTACGCCACAAAGCTCATGATTTGTATTGAATCCTAAATCTGTTCGGTTTCTTGATTGACTTTATCTGTATTGTTTGTTTCATCGACATCGCTTTTTAAATGAGTCGTGTGGTAGCGGCTCATTAAAAGAATACTACCAACCCATCTTTTCCCTTGGGTGCCGTAAAAGGCGACTAATGGACTTAGAACTGCACAACATCCAATAGCTTATAGAAGCGACGGGCTCACCACCTGTCACACAGAGCACATGTGCAGTTGTGCAGTCACTGCTTGGTGAAACGCGGTCTATAGCAGCGGACTGCTTTTGCGGTGTTTTGCCTAGTCTCTGACTAACCATAAGGGGATAATAGTGTTCGATATGTAGGTACTTTTGAAACGAGCAAAGCCTGGAATAAATGTTACGTTAAGTATTCTCAAAAAGATATATTACTAGCGACACGTCCCGGCTTCGCACGTGTGCAAGTTTGTTACAGAAACATGCTTCTAGAAGCACTCATGAAAAAACCGTTCTTGAATCCATTGCGTACTTTTTAGGACTTATGGATAGGGATAGAAAATGCGACCCGTTTTTGTTTTATGTTAAGTAGTGATTGAGAAGTGAATCAACTAATCGGTGTAGTTCCTCGTACGAGTACGCCTGGATGTGTGATTGTGTGGTGAACTAGTCAGATGACAAGTAATCGCAATGTTGTACCAACCAATCACTGTGATAACATTGGAGAAATCCAAAAATTCAATTTATAAATCATTTAGTTCAAATAAATCTTATGGTATTAAAAGACAAAATATTTGGACACGTGCTCTCTGTTCCTATTTGGATAAAGCTATCATCTGATTCAATTAATAACTTGCGATAAACATACATCATTTGACATTTGTTAATTTATTGTCAATCTGTGACTTAATTATCGCAGCTGTTTATAGACATTATAGCAGAATTAAGATCCTGTTGAGTTTTATTGACGTTATATTATAATTAATGTATTAACGGAATATAGACAGTTAGGTAAATCGTAATGCCTCTAATTTTCTTGGAAGTCGTTTGCTGATTAAAACTAGGTACAATTTATGGCCCTGTTTGACAACTTTAGTAAAATTTCGGCCGATATACTGGTGATTTTCACTAAACGGTCAATTTATAGAATTTACATGTTAACCTGTTTACTTCACAAAACATATTGGCTGATGACGGGTAACTCCCGCTCACCCTTAATAATAAAAAAATATATAAACTAGGAATGTCATTGCATTTTGAATGAAAGTTGTAAGTAATATTTATTTGTGTTTCTATCGTAATCAAACGCATTAGTGCATAACATTCGGGGGTGTCGAGTCATTTGTTAATTTTTAATAAAAAATATATGTCATTCATTTAAATTATAAATGTATTTAAAAAAAGTAATTTTAATTATTGGAATGACTTAGTTTCCCTTCGCCAGAGGTGCCAAAACGAGGGGTGACGAACGGGAACAACATTCGCTGATTGGTTATAAATCAGAGTATGCAGATCGGTGTAATTAAAAAATAAATGATAAAGCACTCAAGCTATGCTGTTGCAATCACTTACCACGCGTCACGGCTATAAAGGAAATTATTTGTAACGTAAATAAAATGATTACAGCGACCGACATGGACGAAACGCCGGTCATCATTCACAGCCGTTGTTACACGTCTACGAACGCAGCTTCTTATCATGCGTTGGATGTGGACCGCGATTTTTGTGTGGTGTCGGCGTCAATATCTTCTGGGTATTTTGATAATTGTTCGAGCATCGCTAAATAAAATTTTTAAATGTATTATGAAGCTTTTTCGATAGACAAATGTAGAAAGGTTATTCATAATAATTAATTATAGCGAAAATCGAAAGTGATTCGATGGTGTGATACTACTTTGGCAAAAAAATTTAGTCTTATTGTTGAGAATCCAATCTCTTTATAGGTCCTATTATAATGTTGTATTCTTTTTTAATAATTTGATATTTGTTTTTTTTAAATTTGTTTGCCTTTTTTAAATTTTTGTTGTTGTGCGAATTTTATTATTATTTTAATTAATTATTCAATATTCCTATAGTATAAGTTTATCACATTAATTTGTGTAAAATTATCAGTAGGATCCATATTGTCTTGCTTTAGAAGTCTTCACTGTGCAGAATGTAATGTAATAAAGGTTTGTGATAATGCCAAAGCCTTGGCAAAATGTCTAGTTCAGATGCGCTCGCATTGCGCTCGTAAATGTGTATCATCCCTTGCAACAATGTTTATTGACGTTGCACAAATTGATAATCTTGCTTTGTACGAGGCTTGTCAGACACATTATTATAGGCAAATCAATGAAGCGTATACTAGTAAGCTGACGCCTATAGACAATTTTCTCTCTTTTTCTTTAAGCTGTTTTAACAATTTAGAAGAATGGGATATTGATGAAGCACTCTCTTATACATAAGCACTTAAAAACAACATAGCTAATAAAATTAATGTGCACCACCCTAAGGATTCATTATTCTGCTTAGACCTGAACACATATGAAAAAGAAACATTAGGAATAGGAGTTAGTCGTACCAAGGTATTTAAGTAACAAGCGATGAATTTTTTCAGTATCTGTTATCCTCAAGAACTTTAAAAATGTTTCAATTTAAAAGAATAAGAATACCCTAGACTATTCGGATTGTTCGCGCTATTTATAAAATTCCTTCTTCATACAAACTACTTCAGTGACATAATTTATTACTGAAAATATGCTCATAAAAACCTAAGAATACCGAAAGAGTATTTAATTAAAATTTCTTTTTTCTTTAATTGGCCCAATTAAGAGTAACACTTAGATGCGCTTGAGTTCAGTCACGTAATCGATCTATGTTGATGATCACGGATCGCCATCTAAAGGGTAAAATGTTAGCTACCTCGTTAGGTATTGCATAATGACAAGAACCCATTAGCAAGAAAATTGCTTTAAGAAGCACTAATTATTGAGCTGTGGTAGACAAAAATAAACAGCCTCTTTGGGTTTAAAAAGAACTACGCTAGTACCCCATACCCATCCCCTTTACTCTGTAAAGAGAAGAAAAGGACAGATGTCTAATCGATTGACATTTAATCGAGGTAGGTCCTTTTATCAAACTGTCAAATGAACGTAGCAACTGTTAAGTTTTACGAAGCCATTACGTTGTTCTGGAAGTCGTCTTTGGTATTTAGTTTTAATTAATTAATTTGATTGCTTTACTTGCTGCCATATTTGGGCTAATTCAAAATATGTTGGAGATAACGAGCATTCTTTTCAGTGTAGCTGATTTGTAAAATGTTTGATCGAGTACCTTGTAAGAAATAATAAACTATTCAATTCGTATCCCCATTATTATTTAATACTTTGACAGTTGGCAATGATAAATTAGTTTTATCGTAACGTGCTAGGCCTACAGATCAATATAATTATTTTCTAGTGGGACGACGAGCAAACGCTCAACATCAAGAGAAGAAAGCTGGACGATAATAATGCACTAGTTGACTTAAAGATCACAATTGCCATTGTCCAACAGAGCGGGCTTCAGATGAGAACATCCAAAATAAAAAAGGATAAACATTAGAAGATTTTCATGCTAAATCCCATTGCATTATATGATTTATATTTTCTCATTTCAAGTGCACATTTTTGAAAAAGAATTGCTTTGTTAAACCTTATTATTAAATATTGGTGATCCTCTAAATTGCATAACATTAGAAACTGCGCGTCAGGTGAAAGCCAGAGACTTAATGCAGAAATTAATAAACTGAAATA
This sequence comes from Parapoynx stratiotata, assembly GCA_910589355.1. Taxonomy (NCBI): domain Eukaryota; kingdom Metazoa; phylum Arthropoda; class Insecta; order Lepidoptera; family Crambidae; genus Parapoynx; species Parapoynx stratiotata. Next base: position 4,282,191 of record OU342477.1, read on the forward strand.
TTAATTACAGCGTAAAATTAAACTGCCAAGCCTAGGCACGTACTGAGAATGGATCTGATAAATTTTGAAATTGAATTGTCAATAATTGCAAGAGGCGTTAGTGTAGGAAGGTCAAAGGTTGACTTCGAACGAAGTTCTCACTGGTATGATTGTTGTTCCAAAAGATTTTGAAGAAATAACAGTTAAAGATAATAGTAAGTGATCTTAGTTCTACTCAGACTCTGGCTTGTAATGACTTTTATGAGGAAAAGCCTTCAAAACTATGATTTGCCTTTTGAACATTGACATAGAAACTGGCAGAACCTTTATTAGGTTTATTTAATGACTGATGCATGATTTTTTCAATATTTACACAATTTTTATTTTGTGTAATATTTTTTATAGATGACTACAAAAGTAAAGTAAATCCTATGCGAAATCTTCATACGCTATCAATTTAAATAATCAAAAGTTGTTCTGAGCTGAATTGAACCGTTCAGGGAATCTGAATCGTTCTGTGTTCTTATTTAGACGATTTTTATTTAATGGCAAGATGAAGAGATTACATAAAAAAGGTGCAAGCGGATTCTGGATGCGACAAAATAACAGAGGGCAATGGTAAACATTACGCCACGATGAATGTTCATCAGTGGACTAATGTTTGCTGATGATGATTTTGTTTGAAGTGAAACTGCCAAAGCCAGAAGACTCTTAGCTCTCTTTCTAACCTTCAAGCACTTATATGTTACTACCTTCTAAAGGGTGGGTGTCGTAATGTAGGTGTTTTACACATCTGTTTACACCTTCAGGAAAAGAAGCGTGATGATGTCATGTTATGGTGTTCTAAAGAGCTCATAAGAACAGCATGTGTAGTTAATCCAAAACATGATTACACTACAAAGAAAGCTATTGGCCGTAAAGCGCGCAGGCAATTTAATAGACCGGTATATCCTAATCACAAAGCTCGTCTTGTAATTAATAACAGGCTAAACGTTATTGTGTGCGGCGGCCATTATATGGGATTTATACCGCTAGGAAATTGGCGAAGAGTTCAAGTACGGTGACCAAGTATTGAGTGTTTCGCGAAATTACCAGAGAAAGTTGGCCAAAGCTGATTATTTTTCTTCAACTGCTGATGATAAAAGTCTGAGCGTGCATATTACATTCTTTGAAATGCCCACCGCTGAACATAGCTTGAATCTCCCGCAAGGATTTATTGAACGAATAGGGCCTGCGCTACCTGCATTCAACGGAATCCCCCAACCAACACCAAATCAAACAGCCACCATGTGTTGGCCTACCAAGTACCACCTACTCTCTTCTTTCCACTCCAATGAACATCAATTGCAATAAAAGTGCCTCAATGTTTTTGTATAAATCGATATTGGATACCAACTAGCATGGCATCACGTTTCGGGTATCTTTTTATGCCTCTTTTCAAGGAATCCATGTTGTATACCGATTGGAAATGACCGTTATCCCATGGACTGGATATGCGCACAGTAAAAAGCTCCTGGCTGAATCTTTGTACTTGATGACAACCACTGTAAGTCTATGGCTTCCAAAAGGGGAGAGGAGAATACTAGTCGAACAATCAAAAGGTCAAATATCTCCCCAAAAATACTGTATCACGTTCTCGAAACCCATAGCCACCATACACACTCTATGGTCCCGATAATAACTTTATGATGTTAATTATTTTATGGCAACCGAACACAAGGGAACGGTGCGTTGTCGACGTTTAGTATAATCGGCTGCGTTCGGGGCGTGAATTTGAGAACCGTTAACCGTGGCACTTACTAAATGAACCTCGGCTTTTGAATACTGGACTGTAATTATATTTTAATACTTGTTCTTTTGTGTGGTCAAAAATACAGTCGACTAAATTGCATATCGAAAATTTTATAGGTTTCTACGTTCTTACAATTCATTAATTTTTCCCTGATGATTTACATTTCACGACAATTCTTCAGAGAGATGCCTTTTTGGGATAAGAGGCAAACAATCATAGGGCCCGCTGGTGCTAAGTGGTTAATTACTGAAGCCTTTAGGCAGCTAGCCCGCGGTACCATGAATACTAAATATTATTAATATTAGGTCCTTACATATGAAATTGGCGTTTTGTATGGAGATTTTGGGGAACTCTGCATTTTCCATACTAACATTTTTTCAGTTTTCTTCACAACGACAAATCCAAAGATAATAATATATGGCATGTATCATTAGACAAGCTTTAGCTATATGTGTGATATCACACTTCTTAAAAATTATTTATCTTTTTTATGTGAATGCAAATCAAATTATGTATTCGGAAGGCACTGAAAAGGAGTTGTCTCCGTGTCCAATTGTAACACAATAAAACTTACAACGAATAATCAAAATAAATCAAAAGAGTTCGAAAATATGGTCTATTTTTAGAGGAGGTAATTATTTTTTAAGAATACTCTGAAACTTAATAGTTACGAGCAAAATACTAAGAGAGAAGAAAAACACTAATTTCATAGGTAAGGACCCAATATACACATCATAGTGGTGGTGGGTCATTATTGGGGCGACTTAGAAATGCACAAACATTCAATAGCTTATAGCTGAGGCGGGCTCACCACCTGTTACGCTGAGTGCAGTCACTGCTTGGTGAAGCGTGGACTGTGGCAGTGGACTGCTTTTGCGGAGCTTTTGCCTAGTCTCTGACTAACCCATACGGGATAAAAGGCATGATTATATTTATGTATGTACACTATATACTAATTACGAGGAGCTCGGTGGCGTAGTGGTTAATACTTTTGGCTTTCGATATCGAAAACAAAACTACCTTCGCCATGGTCAGGCCTTGGATGCACGTGAAACCGTTAGTCCTGGTCGCTTTTTGCAACCATTTCCACCAACCCGCATTGGGCTAGCGTCATTCTCTTCATGTCCATACTCCTGAGGCCTGTGCCCAGCAGTGGGACGTTTAAACTGAGTAGAATACTGTCCCAACTTATTCATACTGGACTTTCTCATTCTGAAAGGGGACGACAAAAATGTCTTCCTTTCATTCTCCTTTGTCACTTGTCAATATAGACTAGCAATACCTAGTTTGAAACGACCACTCGTAAAATATTAATTACTTATATTTGACAAAAATAGGGAAAAAGCGTAAAATCCAAACCGTAATGAAAAAGGCCCACTTGCAGGAAATTTAAATCGAGATTTAAAACTCGATTGAGTATTCTTTTTTACATTTAAGCCGTAGTAAAAATGTCTAAAATTTACTAAATCTAGTTTTAAGTCTCGATTAAAATTTCCTGCAAGACACCCTTAGAAGTCCATTTGATCTCGCAGGAGATAAATGAGACACCACCAGAAGTAAAAACTCAACCAAACCGCACGTACTGCAGACGTTAACTGCAATTACAGGCATCCGCTTCGTCAATCAGCCCTGCCAAACAAGAACATTATGCGTCAAATTAAATCCTTACGCATTCGTTCGTAGCCCGCTATCGCAAACTACAAAATAATAACACGGCTGTAAGTTGCCTGTGTCGTGTCACTACATAGATATGCACAGAAGACAATCTCCTTAATAAACAGGCAAGCGTAGGTCTCTGTTTGAGTACTGTTAGAAAGAAATGGCGCTTTTCATGCCCACATAACGCCATCCCATTCTAGCTGTGTTCAGGCAGAGAGATTGAGAGAGAGATTGAGATTGATACTGAAATACACCAGTACCATACACCCAGTTGCAGAAACGAACTTTAAAATTTAATGTCGGCATTATCCCTAATGTCCATTAAATTTATTTATTGAAGTGTCAAAAGAACACCTTAGCGTAGTTTTTACGTTGCACAAAACGACATTAGCACCCTATCAATGCTAAAGAGACATTAGCTAGAACTATTTTGTGTTCCAATTTTAAATTTAATGAACTTTAAAATTTTAATGTCTCATTAACAAATGTCGTCTTTAAAAAATCTTTGTGCAACTGAGTGTTAGACACTGTTTCGAACAGTATAAGCGGGAGCTTATTGATTATTCCTCTTCCCTTCTCGATAATAAATCTAATTACTAGTAATGAGTAGCGATATTTTTTTTTTATTCATACACCAATGTTGGCAAAGCTTTTATTTTGACAAGGTGGAATCCACCTTAACGCGGGAATAACCCGGGTTCTGTCGCAATTCTCCGCACAGTTCACTAGGCCTCAATATTAGCAAGCCTAGCGCGACCTCCGAACGAAGCTGTCGACGAAAAGAGAAGTACACATGAAATTATCTTCTGCACTTTTCTATTCTGTGCCAGTGTAGTGTACTGGCCGTCTTGCTGTCAATATATCATATCTCTTGGGCATTAGCATTAGTTGCGCACCGCCATCTTTTATTTAATATCCGACATGCGTGCGCACGTGGGAACGCAAGATTACGCGCCTTGATCGATTCGACGCGAGTTTTCGGTAGCGATGGTCAGTCATTTTTATGTTAGGAATAAAATGAATATTTGTTTAATAGCCAAATAATTGTTGTCATTACTTGTTAATAATTTTTATTACTGACTGAGCTCGGTGGCGGTGAGTTATGAATGATGTTGAAAATAAAGGCAAAAATATACAAACCTATGGATGGGCACTGGATAAGTATTAAATCGCAAGAGTAGCACTACCACGCTGGTCATGTAGATTGTTGGGACGAAACCGCTGCAATATCAACAAGGACCAATGCTGAACGTAACCTTCAGCACGTTGGAAAGCACAATGAGTTGGCCTTGTTCCTGATATTCCTAGTTCCTAATTTCGAAAGATGAATTATACCAACCTAATTCCTAAAAAATACACATCTTTACTTCTAAATCTGTTAAAATTCACCAGTGTTAAAGTTGCCCTTAATGAAGAACAATAATTAATCACTGATGATTATTATTTTATGAACAATAATAATAAAGATAAATATTCAAACTAAACTATAAAAAATTAAAGATGATAAACACCTCAAACAAACATACCTAACTGGTAACAATTAAAGAACAAGTCCAATAAAAATCGCTTAAACCGTGACCGAGACTAATTTATTCAACAATAAGCCTTGTCACACCAATCTGGCCAGCCATCATTATTTTGCATTCATTTAGTTGACCAATCGACGACGCCGACGCTCCTCCCGCGCTTGTCTACGCCAATCACAGATGGCTATTTGAAAAACAATAGAACATAAAAAATGTTCGTCACGCACGCCGACTCGTGCGCTGTTCCAATTCGTAGTAACTAAGCGTACGAAAAGGCAGTGACTTATGTCATTTAGAGTCAATGTGGTCTTTACTAAATATATTACTTTTCATTACCATTAACTCCATATGGAAATGTTATTGAATTTAAATTGATCGTTAATTTTGTTATTACATATTTTACCTCTATTTTCGTAAATTGCCAGACTGGCAGACATGTTTTCTGTCTTCGGTGTCATACGACCTCCGTGGCCGAGTGGTCTGTACGCCGGTCTCAAGGCGTCGCCATCTCGAGAGGCCCTAGGTTTGATCCCCAGTGGAGGCAAGTGTTTGGGTGATAAATTTTCAGACATTTGTTCTCCAGTCTTGGATGTTCATTATTATATATTATATTAAGTAGATCTCAATAATTATATGTATTTATCTATTAAATATATTTGTCCGTCATCTAGTATCCGTAACACAAGCAGCATTTAGTTGCTTAAAATGGGACTAGTTGATAGGTGTGATAATGCCTGAGGATATTTATTTATTTATTTATACGACTATTAAGACGAATAAAATTATATGTTGCAAATATTGGGTACTGTAACCTGGATTTTGGCTTATTGAAGTTTCCTTGTGTAGATGTAAGTACCTATAGAAGACGTTGAATAATATGAATAGGATTTATATATGTATCTTTGAAATATAATTTCAAATGTCCACTGCACTACTAGTTTAATTTTTTTGCAACTAGTTCAAATCAAGCTATCTATCAAATCAACTCCGACGCAAATTCATTCAATAATTATTTTGTAGACAATGGTTTAATTGCAAAATTGTCATGGAAAATGGATTCTTATTCTATTGTGTTAAATTTTCTCCATAACGATGGCTTTAATTCTAATAAAGTTTCACTGATTGTCGAAAACGAGACTAATTTAACTTGTAACAAAAGGTATTTATTTCTTAACAGTTTCCAGAATGGAAAGCGGACAGGGATTCCAACACCTAAGCATTCCTAATTAGGGATGAAAATAACACCTACCAGTATTTGTCTCCTAACGTTGAGGCGTTCAGCAGTAGGGTTGGCAAATAAAGATAATAAAAATATTAAAAAAAATTAGACTATATTACTCATGTAGTATTAATGATAGGAATGTTAAATTTTAAATTCTTAGTAATACGCTCCCATTCTTTTCAATGACGATTTTTATGACAGTGCTCTTGAGGAGTCTTACGAAAAAGGATGAATAGCTATAAGAATATATGTTGACATTGTACGGCTTTTAAGGACTATTAATATTACAACTGTATAAAAATGCACGTATTTATAAATATGGAACGTATAAATAAAGACACAGCCAAGATTTCTCTTACGCTCTACCCAACTAAATTTTTCATAAATTCTATAATAAGGTTTCAAATGGCAAGGTTCTATTTCTTTTAAAGTTCTCTTCTTTAATTCATATCAATAAAAATCGTATGATCCTATTCTAGTTGCATTTTAAATTTCAAATCAAAAGAAGCTCAGATATTTATTTCCTGTAAACAACTAACATAATTACTCAGTGTCCATACTTTCAATTATCGACAACCCTGTCCAATCGCAACCGTTGCGTGTAATTAGAGATTGTATACATTAGCAAGTACAAATAAAGCACAATGCAGCGAGCAGCGCCCGGCGAGAACATTAGTCTCAGAGGTCGTAGAAGATTTACCCTAGTGTTCTCAGGCCAGTGCTAGCGAGGAGTGTTAGTCCTAATTAAGGATTTAACAATGATTTAATTTCTTCCAGATTTAAAATAATAAAAAAAAAATCTGATATTTGCTAAAATTACCAACCTACTTTAAAATATTTTGGAATAACATAATAATGAGTGATCATCATCATTAGCCTGCCCTTTTCATTTGGGGTCGGCGCAACGAGTCTTTCTCCTCCACACGGCATATCAACATTCACTCCCATTCTATCCAAGTCCTCATTCACTCAATCTATCCATCTCTTCTTTGGTCTTCCTCTCCCTGCATTACCATCCACTCCCATATTCATAACTCTTCTCGTTACATGCTCATTCTCTCTCCTCATAATATGTCCATACCACGATATTTAAATTACACAACTGAAAATATTTATCTAAGTAGAGTTCGGTTGCTTATTATACAATATTTTATCATCTCAGACAAGATATACATTGCTTGCCATAGATTTTACTCTCGCTTCCAGGACTTGATTGGTCGGTCAGTAGTTGAAGGGATTAAAGTAATTCTCATCGTTGCCTCAGTTGGGATACGCTGATGAGCTGGACCTAAAATCTCTACTAAGATCGGTCCCGTGTTGTTACCAGTAGCTTTCTGTGACCTTGTTCAGACAGTCGGTCGTCTAATGACTGCTTAAGTTGCGCTTCCTAAAAAATAGACATATTTTTCTAGTAATACGTTTTTTACTATCAAAATTTACACACAGTATTTTACATAAGCCGACAGTCACTAGATATAATCCAATTGGATTATTCGTTCACCCAGTTTCGACCTTAAAGATTATCCAACAAAATCAAAGTCAAATTTATCTTTTTCCTATAATCAATACGCTTACGTTATCAAGTAATAAAAAAACAGCGATACCATGGATGGTGTTATTCACGCCGAAGCCAACTTTCCCAGAGGTATGGTAATTAAAAATTTAACAGGCTCTTAAACAGATAATTCCAATTCCGCGATTGTGGAGCCCTGCCTTCGCCACAGTGGCATCAACTAAACCTAATTAACATAAACACCAGCCTATCCTATTTATACCACGTTCGTATATTCTCTAAAACAACAGAGCAAAGTGATTATTCACACTAAGAAATTGTTAATAAATTGATCTAGATTTTATCAGAGACAGTGTTGGGATAAGTGCTTTCCTTGCTACTCGTCTTGGGGTTTATCGCGGTGTCCGGCCTGATGTCTCTTTCAAATGATTTAAGACACGATAGCGTTGTGTGGCTTTTGTTGGCGATGTTGTAATGGATTTGTTGTAATGAACGTAATTAGGGAAATAATAATAATAATATACTCTTTATTGTAATTCAAAAACAATTACATAAAACAGGTTGTTAACATATGTTTGCAAGGGCGGACATATCCCTAACAGAGATCTCTGCCTGTCAACCCATGAAAGTAAGTTAAGAAAATAGATTATAGGGGATACAAATGCATAAAGAAGACAATATTGAAAAACTTTAATATTAAACATACCTACATAATAATAATCCTACTTAAATACACATAAAAAATCAAATACTAAATAGAATTGTATGTAGCAAAACAATAGCAGTTAATGTCGCAGACTAACAGCACAATAAAAGAGTTACGTACTCACCTCAGTAACTAATTCTAGTGTGTAATGACCAGATAATTTTCAACACAAAAATTTTGAAGTCAAGCTATGGAGCTGATAATTATTCTAACCGTTTTCATAAAACTATTTCAAATTCTCAATAAAGATGTCAAGCCACCGCAAAATCGTTTTTCTCTTTTAGCGTGTAGGTACTTGCCAGATAAACTTGATCACTCAAATTAAGTTATGCTATTGAGGTCAAATAATTTATAATATTTTTAACAAACCTATTTTGAAATTCCGAATATGTTGTAAAATTCAGCAAAACTTCAATTTCCTTTGAATCATTTTTAGAGTATATATTCTTTGACACAATAAATTCAAAGTATTATTGAGAAAATTGTTCTATAATTCGAATAAAATCAAGCCACCACGATATCTCTTTTAATTCTTTTAATAATATTAATGGTCATAAAACCAGACACAATAGAAACACCAATCGTTTGGGAACACTAGTGGCTACTGTATACTGGCCAGATAATCTTCAGCAAAAAATGAGACATATTCGAAATTTAAAAAAAAAAAAAAATTTAAATTTCGAATATGTCGCCAGGCCGGCCGCCGCGAAATCAAATTTACTTTTAATTCTTTCTAGCGTGTATGACCAGATAATCTTCACAGCAGTTGAAACATCATACAGGTTCGTTAAGCTCTGGGCTATTCCAGTAGCCGTTTCAAATCACGCGATAGTAATTAAACATGTTGATGTGTGCGCTCGTATTACACACTTGTAGATTTATTGTTTTTCTGTCCGTATCGAGGACAGGTTCTGTATCAGATAGATTAGGAGATTGTTAGAAATGTAGCGGATTCTCAACCTGTAGATGGTATGAATAATTCTGAAGCAGATTCCTTTATGCCGTGTACAGTAGATTGGGATTCTCGTATTTGTGAAGTTTTAATAAGAATGGGTAAGATTATTTGTTTATTTATGATGTAAATTTTATTCCTTATTACTCGTATGTATTTTTTTTGTAATCAATGGGAAAATAAAGTTATCCAAATAAATAATACGAGTTTATTTTGATGTCTACGTTCCTACGTGCTAAAATTGCCAAAAGCAATACATAACATGACATTTAGGTAATATTTTAATGTCTGTAACGAACAATCTGTAATGAAAAATATCCGCCCACAAAAAAAAAGTTTTTATTTTAATTCATATTTCCCATAATCAGAGTAGAAGAAACGAAGATTAAATGACCTCAACATCCAACATTAATTTCCCCGTAACTTTAAAAATGCGTTCACATATTCATTGCTGTCAGTTAGCTTACAAAAATGAATTATTATTAAACCCTTGAGGTAAAAATATCAACAGGTCCAATTTATAAACGGATAGTACTCGTAGTGCTCGCAAAATATGGATGTATTTTTCATAAATAAATTTAAATATCCTTTTCAAAAGGCATAAATTTAGAAGGACAGAGTGTACGGTAGCGGGCACTCACGCGAGCTAATTAATATGGAGTATGCATCGATTTATAGGTGTTTGGCTTGAAGTTACGCGTTGTACTGATTGTGTACACACGGGCGGAATACCGCCGAGCTTCGTATTATCATCTAGCTTGGACAGTAGCTAATTAAATGGAGTATGCATCGATGTAAAGGTGTTTGGCTTGACGTTAAGCGTTGTAGTGATTGGGAACATACGGGAAGGATTCCACCATGCCTTGTTTTATCGTTCAAGAATACTTGGGCAGTTTTCATTTGTTTTTTTAGAAGGGGGGAAAATAACATAATGCCTGTGGACGCACTACTGAAAAGGTTTTGCCTGGTTTTATAACATATGGACCTATGTTTCAGATAGCTACTATTTAATGATGTTATAGCATAATTTTCTCCGCTACTTCTGAGCCCCAACTGTACAGCTTTTAACTTTTCAAGCTAGAAGAGCACAAATTTTATTTTAATTTTATTATTTTTAAAAACAAGCTGCAAATGTAATCTAATAATATTGACGACCTTCGTGGTCGAGTGATCTGAATGCCGGTCTCAAGGCGTCGCCGTCTCGAGAGGTTCCGGGTTCGATCCCCGGTGGGGGCAAATGTTTGGGTGATGAATTTTCAAGCATTTGTTCTCCAGTCTTGGATGTTTATATATATTTATATATATTCAGGATATTTATATGTATATCTATTAAATATATTTATCCGTCATCTAGTGTCCGTAACACAAGCAGCATTAGTTGCTTAGAACGGGGCTAGTTGATAGGTTTAAAAAATAAAAAAACTTTGCAGATTATGTTGCCAGCCACCCGATTTATTGAAGAAGGCCAAATCAATCTAGCAAAACCTTAAATAAAAGGATTATTATGACAACATAAAGAAATTTCCAACATATCAGCCAACATGCTCGACGCCTTACTCGCCCACGTGTCTACCAAGTAAGGTTTACACTGTCTCAAATTACGATCTTGTCTACACAAAGCCGTAGACACAAGATGCTATCTCTCGGTAGTCCTTGTATCTGAAACTGTATACGATTCGATGACGACTCTGCTAGATTACTAATCGAGTTACTAAACGGGCCTAACTAGCAGTAATGATGTACGTGGGTACTCGTGTATAAATCACCAATATCGAGTGGAATCGATATAACGCTTGTCTGTTATATGTAAAAAAAATGTTCCAGTCAAGTCCCTTCCCGTCCAGTCACGTTCCGTCGTCCCAATCCGTTCAGTTCCATCACGTCCCATCACGTCCCATCTCGTTCAGTCACGTTGCGTCTCATCCCATCACGATCCGTCTCAACAAAGTGAGGTTGAAAATCATGTGACGTGAAGAGTTCTGTCCCGTCTCAAGAAAGTGAGGTTGGAAAATACACTTTAACCCCAAAATGCATCGGGTATTATCTAATTTCATGCTAAGTCCAACCCGCATTGGGCCAGTGTGGTGGTGTTACGGCCCATACTCCTCATGTGTTTCTCAATGAGGAAGGCCTGTCCCAGCAGTGGGACGTATATAGGCTGATGACGATGCTAAGTCTTAACATTAACATTTATTTTGATGACAAAGATCACCATTGATATTTGAATGAAAGGTATCAATTACATAGTAGGTTTTAACAAATATGTATAGGTACCTACCTATTTAATTTCTAGGGATGTTTAGATCATACAATAAACAGTAGATAATTCTCCGGATTTTTTTGTTGGACATACTACATTAGACGAGTGTCGAGAAATTAATCAATTAACGTTATATATATGAATATTCATTTTATTATTTTAATTACTTGACTCGATAAATATTCGATGATTTCTTTTCTCTCGCTTCTCATGTATCTTATGTGAGATGCTATGATGAGATCGTAGATAAGATGATAGAACTAATAGGAATATTGATTACATCACTGATACTTATCTGGAATCAGCTATCACAATTAATTTAATTACGTTTATTGAATTCTTACAACTGGTTTGCATAAATTTGTTTTCATCTTAGTACATTTTAAGTTTATAATTATATATTATAGTAAATTATGAATTCGTATTTTGCCAATAATTGATAATTGGTCCATAATTTTATAAAGTAATGGATTCACATTAGATATTGATAGTTCTAAGAATCAATAAATATTAATGGTTTTTGCAGAAATATTTAAGCTGTTTTTACTCAGAGCTAATGCCAATTGAGGTTCAATTACCGTTGTGATAACTGTTTGAGGGATAAGCTCGATAAACTTATAAATAAGCAGTCTACTGCCATAGTCCGCGCTTCACCAAGCAGTGACAGCACATGTGCTCAGCGTGATAAGTTGGTCACCCATCCACGGCCTGACCATGGCGAAGGTAGATTTGTTTTCGATCGAAAGCCAAAGCGTATTAACCACTACGTTCACTGCTCGTCATAGTCCTCCACGCATATGCGCAAATTCACCCCGAAAACAAAATGAAAATAAAAATATTTAGTTTTGAAATTCTCCACCGGAATTTCAAGTCAAAACTTAAGCCTTAGATGATTTCTAACATTTTCTAAAGCATAAAAGATCATAAAAGACTCAAAAGTTTCACACTTTTTGAATCAGTAAGAAATAGTCAAATTTCTCAAACATTCCTAATATTTCGTTTAAATAACCAATGGTTTCGTTACGCGAGTCTGTGGTGTCAAATTTAATTGGGTCGGTACAGGCGTCTCCTCAATTTATAGCTCTCCAGGCACAAACATGAGAAAAATTGGGAATCTTAGGGGATTTTCTCAAGATCGTAAAGAATACGATGTTAAAATAGCGTAAGAACTTGATATTCTGGGTATTCTAAGAAGATTTGAAGTGTTTAAAGTTAAATTTAGACGTATTATCAAAATTGATTCATTTTTGTAGTGAACTTCTAAATGATGAACGTTTTTCTTATAATTTAACGTTTCATTTTCGGCATTTCATCAACAAAAACCATCTAATTTCAGCATGACACTTTCTTCTTTTGGTTTCATTGTTTTATATCTAGTTCATTCTATACAGAGTTTGATTTACGTAATACCGCGTACTACAAATATTCAATCAATACAAGAATAAAATATTTAGAAAACAGTTCACTTTTACACTCCATTGAGAAAATCAAACACTTCTGCAAAGTAATTTTCAAATACGCTCAGTAATAAAAAGACTGACGTTTTCTAATCAATGATGGTATTAATAAAGTAGATAGGTCCCACAATTCCTTTGCGGCGTTCCATTGGCGAGGATGCCATCAAAGAAGCATCCAGTCTCTGGATATTAATAAAAATAAGTCTAGGTATCTTAATAGACGAACTTATTGAGAGACTTCCAAGTCAGCTGCATTTTCTTAAAGGAGCTAAGAAAATGATGTCCGATCAGAAGTTTGGTTAGTGTGGATAAGACAACTGTGGCGTATTCCGTCGTAGCATGTAGGTTAGGCTAGTCTTTGGCCGCAAAAAAAAAACATAATTTAAGACTTGCATTGTCAATATGATTCCAAGACAGACTGTGATATAATTCGAATGTTTAAGTAAAGCTCTTGAATACTCTTGAATAAGCGCCCCTAAGAAGAAACCGACACAAAAATTATTTGAATGAACATTTTTGGAATCAAAGTTTTTCTTGTTTGATAGAAATTAATTTCAATGACTATTTTCTCAATATTTTCAAACATAAAAAATAAATGGAGCTTTTTGTAGAAGAGTAAACAATATTAGTGAGACGGAAAAAACTGCATCAGCTACCCACTGATAGATACTTTACACTTTAAAGTATGTAACTGTTCAACACATCTTTTCCCAGACATTGTCCTAATTAATTGCTCTACCACGCAGGTATCAGACCTTGGTGGTGACGGCTTCGGACTAGTTCACAGACCAAAGCTTATAGTATAAACTGATATTTTCCAACTTAATTATTCAACTGGCTGAAGTTTTATGCCAAGCTATAATCGCTCTAAATACAAAGAGATATAAATAATACCACATAAAATGTGGGTGTATTGACACCCATATTACGGGCACGATTACATGAAATGACAAGAGCACAATAATAATTTACAGAAGGAGAAATAAGAGTGAGAACACACAGAACAGTTCGAGCGGATATCGGCACAGAAACACATAGAATTTAGCGCTGTAACTGAACACGCGTATTGTTTTCAGGCACGTTAACGAGCGGCCGGGGCGCCGAGTGGCGCGAACTTCAAGTACGATGATGCTTACCAATATGACCATTTTACCAATCGCTGCCTTTTTTTTGTTGCATAAAAAGTTTCTCAAATATTTCCACCAGCGTATCCATGTTAGTACTGTCATCCCAAGTTCATAACGGCAGTGGCGGATAAAATTGCAGGTAGCATAAAGGAAAGCGGGCGGATATAGAAAATCTCTCAATACCAGCAGCTCAAAGCTCGTGTTCGCGTCGTAATCACTACGGATATCGTATAATGTATCTCTATGGGTACACTGTTGTTATTTACTATTGGAGTTCCTTAGAGTATTTCATAAAGTATTTTTGTGTAGGTACCTGTTTCAGTTTCTTTTGCTGTTTGTAATTATCAGAGATACCACAAAAAAATTGATAGAAAAAACTTTGCATTTGTATACGAAAAATAACGATTATAAATACCTATATCCAACTATATGTACGTCATTTAATCGTTTAATCTACAATGTTATAAATCCTTTAATATTTTCCAGCCAAAAGTAAATTTTCCCAGAGAAACAACTCTCGAAAAGGAATCGAAACAAAAATCCAAATGAATTCCCAAACAATCAATTACAAAGGGGAACTGTCAGAGAAAACTTCGCCGAGGGAAAACAGGTGAAACGCGAAATATAAAACTTCTAACGGCAACACAAAACATTGATTAATGACGAAATGCACTCGAAAACAAACTGTCGAACTTCTTCAAATTCGCAATACAAATGCCTTCGGTATAACCCTCGAAAATAATGGTTTCCTTTATCGGGGCACTTACCCTAACCACCAGAAAATAACACTATAAAAATACACCTTATGATCTTTAACATACGGATCAAATTAATTTGAATACTAAATATAGGGTAAAGCCTCATACTAGAAAATGTTGGGCATTTTCTTAGTTACTTTTTTTGTTGTCGCAAGGAAACGGAACTAGCGTGTAGGGACGTGTGATTCCTCTTTTTTTGTTGAGAAATTGTTTCGGTGCCATTAAGCCGTTGACAGATCGCCGGCTTTGAGTAATGCCCTTGAATTGTTAGGTGTAGAACACATTTGTGTGACAATACCGTGGGGGGCGATTTGTGTTTTATGTGATACTCTTGTGTGTCTAAATTGCGGAAGGATCGTAATAGAGGCTTTATAGCGAACGGTCGTTTAGATTCTGTGTATTTAAGGCTAAGACAAAAGGAAATCGTGTGTTTATTTTTGTGCTTCAGGAAAATATGCGATTTAGAGATAAAAGCTTGTATTACACAAAGCAAAATACACGTGAATCTAAAAAAATGTATTAGCTTAAAACAAAAATTTATTTTATTTTTTGCCAAGGATAGTCTGCCCACAGGTAACAGTGGGTACAGTGGCCTTAAAATAGCGGTAAAAATTAACTGAATATAAGTAAATGATTACCAATATTTTCTACAAATTTTATGTCGTGATGTCGTGATATGACAGCTTTCCTCATTGGTCCATATTTTGCCTGCTGGTCACCAATCAAAAAACTGACCTTAGGTCAATCTACTTACATCCATCCTTTCTACACCACCAAACTATCTCAGTATGCCTTTCTCTATTCTGAAATTACTGAAATATTCATACATACATATAATCACGACTATCATCCCCAAAGGGTTAGTGAGAGACTAGGCAAAAGCACCGCAAAAGCAGTCCATATCTATAGTCCGCGCTTCACCAATCAGTGACTGCACTCAGCGTGGCAGGTGGTGAGCCCGTCACCGCTATAAGCTATTAGATGGTGTGCAGTTCTAAGTCCATTAGTTGCCTTTTACGGCACCCAATGGGAGAGATGGGTTGGTGTTAAGTCACACACTGAATGTAATTGTCATCGAGTATATTACACAAAAATACTAGTATGGTTAAACTCCATATGAATTTATTGTCAGGTTTTACGTAAATTACTGTGTAGTTTTTAAATAATTAGCAAGCGTGGTCATTTATTTTGATAAGTGTGAAGATTACAAATTCAAACGGCATTTTTTCGAGCAGTTGATAACATAAACAATATAATAAACGAGGTAATTACTGTAAAATAAGGGACGTGTTAATTAATATCAACTTTTTTTACGGCAATTCCTATCTGCGTGTAGCAGGTGAATGCAGGCATGTTCGTCTTCTTCTCTAGTTAGTGAGGTAATTTTTAACTAATCATCGACTTTGTATTACAAAGCTTAAAATGCATTATTTTTTAGTGTAAACTAAAGTTGGTGTTTTTTCTCTCTCTTAGTATTTTGTCTGTAACTATTAAGATTCAGAGTATTCCTAAAAAATAATTACCTCGTATAAAAATAGAGTATATTTTTGAGCTCTTTTGATTTGTTTTGATAATTTGTTGTATGTTTAATTGTGTTAAATTTTAGTATGGAAAATGCAGAATTCCCCAAAATCTCCATACAAAACACCAATTTCATAGGTAAGGATCTAATATCATTCTAGCGTTTTCTACTGTGTAAATTGCATTGGTCGAATTCTCCCTTACTGACAAAAGTGCATTCACGGAAATAAGCAGTCGTAAACCACTTTCAGCCATATAATGTTTTCGCGAAGGTAAGTGCAAGACTCAGATCATTTGAATAATTTCAATTCTCTACAATCATAATAATATTGAGGTATCTATCTATACTAATATTAAAAATGCGAAACTAACTCTGTCTGTCTCGCTTTCACGTCAAAACTACTGAACCAATTTAACCGAAATTTGGTACACAGATAGTCTAGAGCCTGAGAAAGGACATAGGGTACTTTTTATCCCGATATTCCCATGGGAACGGGTGCCATGCGGGTGAATGTAAGAAAATTTAAGTAACGTCTCCCAGAAAAATTAAGGACTAATTTACGCCAGTATGAACTTTGCTTCTAATAATAGAGACTACTGTTCTAATTTGAAAAAATCTTTCAGTGTTGAATAGCCTATTTATTGAGGAAGGCTATAAACTACATACACGGGCAAAAGCTAGAAGAAAATAAATTGTAACCGTCTTATTATTAAGCTATTGCATAGCTTCTATCGCGGGCCTTGAGCGCGGGGACCGAATCCAGAAATTCCGTAACGAAAAAACCTCACGCTCCCCACTCCGATGCGCAAGGAGGTGTGGCTTGAAGGCCGTGTTTTAAATAAATTCTATCTCTTTTATATTACACGGATCATTTCTCTCATAAATGCTAAATGCATAGCCATAAATATACTCGCGAAAAAGAAAAAATAAGAGACGATTGGCGTGGCCAGGCGCGGCCTACGAGATGAGTATAAGATCGAGTTGGCCATGCAAATTTTTGGAAGGAATTCAGAAATTGACTGAGTGTAAATTAAAACACTACTACGAGTATTTATTATTTTTTATTTATTTAATAATTGAAAAATTTGTTTTCTTATCGGTCACCACGCTCAAAAAGTGTAACTTGAATTAATATCAAAGAAAAAGAAATACTGCATGAATAAAATAAACAAATAAAATTATAATTGCATAAGTTGATACAAAATGCTATGCAATAGCTTTACCGCGGCAGTCCCCGAGTGCCACACGTCTTTTTTAATTAATTATCGCAACTGAGGAAAAATCTTAAACACGATCGAATCTGAACTCTGAAAAAAACCACAATCAAATATTACGATAGTCATAACTCAATCCGCGCCGTTGTTTTCTCACATTTTTAAGGCGACTTTTCGTCTAAGGCTGCATTCTCACGGTTTACATGCAATAATATCAAGCGCGCACTAAATCTATGGTTCACTGTGACCCGCGCCCACTATAACTCTTAACAACCGTTTTAACACGTTGACAATGGGTAGAGGACACGGGTATTAGTGGAGCGGATTTATTTAAATTTTGATTACTAGTAGTAGATATATGGGAAAAATATGATTAGTGTCATTGTTATTGATATGCAAGATAAGTATAATACTTTAATTTCGAATTGAAATGTAGGAGAGGTTGTGTACAATATTTTAGTGAGTCCCGGAACGATGTTCCGGAAAAATTGCGTATCCATGTTATTATTTCTATGAACATTTCCTACGCAAGTAGCAAAAATCAATATACCTATTCTGATCACTGTTAATAAGTCATACTTATTAGTATTTATTTAAACCGCTTTTAAATTTGTCACCACTAAGCCACCACCCGGAGGTCAGAAGTCGCCCGATGTACCGTCGGCAGTCAATTTTTATCTAAACTTGAGTTTTATTCTGCGGCTTCATAAATGTTTCGTTAGATTTATACGTTTACACTTATTGTCTTTCTATGTTCCACTTGATTTATAACCAAAAATAACGGTTGCGTTTTTAAAACCATACCTGCTTGAGATAATGTTAATAATTTTATCGACACTCATGTTATAATGTTCGAATTATGAAATTAGACTCGAACTCATAATGACATACTTTTAAACACAGCTGATAAAAACCAAAATTTATAAATGGAAACTGTAACATAATGACCATTATGCAACAGGTTGGACTCATTATGCAACACGTATTTTTCTAAGAAAATGCACAAAACTATGGCAAATGTTTTCCAGACAGCCAACAATAAATAACATTAATGATTTTTTTTGTTTTATTGCTTTGAATAATGAGTGTAGATAAAGTAGTGTATGTAACTGCACATAACTCGGTATTAAAACACTCGTGCGATACTACTAAAAAACTCACCAAGGGTCGTTTTTTTAAACCACTCTCGTGTTTTAATAACCTATATTATGTGACAGTTACATAAACTACTATTCAATTTTTAGTAACTTTTCATTCATAAAGCAATTTATTTTTATCCTTTCCCCTTAGAAGTCCGGCAACCATTTTGTGGCTCCTTTGGTGTTGCGAGTGTCAATGGGCGACGGTATTTGCTTACCATCAGGTGGTCCGTTTGCTTCCTCTCCCATAAAAAAACCACGTTTGATGTATCTCTGACTATTCATGAGCTAATTAAAATTTCTATAATGCTTGACTGCTATTTTTGTTTGTACTTTTTTAATATTATCATAATATTTACATTAATATCTCACAAAATACATAATTTAATTAGCCTTAATCAAATCATTGCCGTACAGTCGCGTGCAAAAATATACACATTTGTCAGGTAAAGTCTTTATTCATTTCTAATAAGAGCCACTAACTGTCAAAAGTGTTTAACATTTTTGCACGTGACTGTACAAATAGGAATCTCTATTAATAGATACGCCATGTACTGACAGAGTATTTTGGGTGTACTCGCTGTTTATTAACTAACATACAACATACATATCATCACGCTTTTTTCCCCGAAGGGGTAGGCAGAGATGTTAAACACCCACATTTCGCCAGTAGGTTCTCATGTAACAGGTAGCGAGCTTGTTGCCATGCACCAGGCACAATGTGAGGCAAGCGATATTCACAATGAACTGTACATAAGTTTTTTTTAAGCTCAGTGGTACAGGCGGTGGGATCGAGCCCGCGTTTCCCGCGGCCTCGATTTAGTAGTGTCCCGTCCGTGACAACTCGGCAACCGCCTATAATATTGGGTCCTCCTTACCTATGAAATTGGTGTTTTTTTTCTCTCTTAGTATTTTGTCTGTAACTATTAAGATTCAGAGTATTCCTAAAAAATAATTACCTCGTTTAAAAATAGACTATATTTTTGAGCTCTTTTGATTTGTTTTGATAATTTGTTGTAAGTTTAATTGTGTTAAAATTGGACACGGAGACAACTCTTTTTAGGTGCCTCCCGAATACATCATTTTATTTGCATTCACTTAAAAACGATAAATATTTTTTATGAAGTGTGATATTACACATATTACTAAAGCTTGTCTAATGATAGATGCCAAACATTATTATCTTTGGATTTGTCTTTGTGAAGAAAACTGAAAAAATTTTAGTATGGAAAATGCAGAATTCTCCAATATCTCCATACAAAACAGCAATTTCATAGGTAAGGACCTAATAATTCATTTATCATACACCTAAAAATATGCATAAGAATCTACACACGGAACATCCATGCTCGTAAGTCGAAACAAGTTAGAAGTAGCTTTGCAAATTGCCCCCTGAACTCTGACTCCGGCTAATGACTGCCCTTTTGTGCTTTGACAAATGGACATTGTCTTCTTGATATCTTAAGCCCCATAAAGCCTTGGAACAGGCAGTCTTGTTTGGCATTTTAAGTATACAGTACGACTTTGCTTATTTGTGTATAGGAATGTTCTGAAATTGAGTAGGTTCGTTTGAAGAGAGACATATTCTTTGCTCATAAAAAAAACTGTTGAATGAGATATAAAAACTTGACGACAGGACGCTGTGGCATAGTGGTACGCTTTCCATATCGAAAATAAAGCTACCTCCGCCATCGTCAGGATCTTGGATAGGTGACCAAAACTTTCGCTATTCCCGTTTCGCTATTGCAACCGCTTCTACCCTTCAACCCGCATTGGGCAAGCGTGGTGGTGTTACGGCCCATACTCCTCATGTGTTTCTCCATGAGGAAGGCCTGTGCCCAGCAGTGGGATGTATATAGGCTAAGGACGAAAAAATCTGTTGAACAAATTTGGAAAAATGTTGAAGAGTAAACTCGTTTAGAACCTTTTTTAATATAATATAGTTCTTAATAGTATGACTAGGGAAAGGAAAACAGAAGAAATGGCGTTTCGTATGATTATGGCGAGTGACAAGAGAATAGATCAAGAAAATAATCGCTCGAACTAAATAGAAAAAAAAGAAGAATAGAAAGTACAAAAAAAGCAATACTGTAGGCCAATATTAGCGCAATATTTTATGAGAAAGTTGAAACGTGTTTCAAAGTTTCTAATAATGGACGCGTTGAAAAAAAATACAAACACCTGGCCAAAGTAAGTCCTAGTTAAAACCATCTTAGAAGGCTTTAACAAAATAGATGCCACAAAAAGTATGGCTTACATGAAAACTCTCACTATTCAATATCACGCGTCGATTGGGCGACAAAAACTTGAAGCGAAATGCCTTGGCGGTCGACGCGTGATCTCTTGTAATTGGCGAACTGATGGATGGACCGAGCGTTTTCATTACATCACTGCAAACATAACTTTGCACGTCCACAAATCTAATTGCACTTCAGAACGTAAGAAATAGTGATGGATTTCGAGTGAGGCGGCCGCAAAAATAAAGTGGTCGGGAAGAAACAGTTGGATAATTATTAGCGGTAAACTGGCATCTTGCAATGGAAACCTTAGCTTCTTAGTTACCTAAATTGGCAATAGCTCATAGAATTTAACTTAAAAACTTGAAAATGTCGAAGAGAACGATAGAATTGAAGGAAATCCATATTTTTCTTCAATATAAATAAACTTCACTGGTTCACCAGTAAAGGTACATAATGACATGTTTATTAACATACGTATAACTGAAGGGCTCTACATGAGGAACTGTTTCTCCATGAGGAAAGCTTATGCCCAGCTGTGGGACGTATATAGGCTGAGGTCAAGACTAACTTAATGTCAAAAATTCATACATATTTTTTCACGTGACTGTACCTATGATGTTGGGTGATGTTGGACGTTACAGTCATTGCCAAAAGCTGCAGATAAGATTACATTTCAATATTTTAACCGACTTCGAAAAAGGCAGCGGTAGCCGAGTGAGATCGGACGGGGCACTACTCTTCGAGAGGAAAAACGCGGGTTCGATCACACCGCCTGTACCACTGAGTTTGAATAAAACTTATGTATAGTTCATTGCGAATATCGCTTACCTCTCAATGTGCCCGATGGCAACAGGCTCGCCACCTGTTACCTGTTACCTCTGCCTACCCCTTCGGGGGAAGAGGCGTGATGATATATTATGTTCAAAAAAGTTATCAATTCGACGAAAACTTTTATTTTTTTTTAAATCAAATAATGATAATAACAACATTAAGAAAAAAAAAGAATGTACCAACTGCTTTTCATGTCGTAAAAGGCGACTAAGGGCGTATTGGGTACTGGGTCTGAGATTGTGTAGGCGATTAGCCACTTGTTACTACTCTTTCACGATTTTTCATCTGACCAAACACAATTTTTGTATGGCTAAATGTGGTCTTAAGGAACACAGTGCTCCTTGGACTCTACCTACCCCTTCGGGGATTGCAGGCGTGATTGTATGTATGTATGTACAACATTACCGTTACGCTATATCAAAGAACGTTTTATAGTCCATAAAACGGCTTAAGTAAGAATGCGTCGTTCTGCGACCCAGCGCGCCCATTCGCTCTTACAGAAACCTTATTATTAATTTCTCCATACCAGTCGTAACCAACAGAAGAAGTTAACGAAGCGCATTTATGTTGTTTTAAGTGCCCATTGTACTTTTCTTTATACTAATTTGAATTGTAATCTCAACATTATTATAATTGGCACCCCATCTTTCAGGTTGCTAATAAGGCACCATTAAGGTGACGCAAAAACCATTATACGAGTCTACGCCAAATTAAGAAGTGCGCGTACGATTCGTTACCACATTGTAAACAAACAATGAGCCAAAAAAAATTGCTATAGTGAACGGAGTCACTGCTTTGCTTATTTTGTCCGGTAGCTACTGTATTTTGCCTATTGTTTTTAATATAATTAAATAACTAGTCACATAACTATTTTATTTAAGGGAAGTATTTAATAGGGGCAGCCATTAATTTATTTGGTCAGAAACAAAAAGGTTAACCGGAAAATCATTTAGTCAGAAATATAATTATTTGGGAGGCAAAATTATTATTTAGGCAACAAAATAATTAGGTGGTCAGCAGAATAATTATTTAGTCAGCAGAATATTCAACTGGGCAGCAAGATAATTATTTAGGCTGCAACATAAAAGATTCTGATAGGTTAAGGTTATTTTTTTATGACCCATAAAAACAATATTTTGTTTTGTGTCATCAAAACATAATATTAAATAATTTGGCAGTAGAGAAAACATTTAAGTTGCTGCCCAATTAGTTATTTTGCTAAAAATTTGAAATATCTGCTGCCCATTAATTGCTGACCAATTAGTTATTTTAATTGACCAATTGTATTTTTTCGCTGATCAAAATTCGAATAATTTGCTGACCGTTTAAATAACATCCTTTATTTAAAACAAACTCGCTCTTAAGTTATTAATTCTAGATGCTGAAAAATATAGGTTATTTATACTACAAATACTTAAAATAATATACTTATAAATTCATGACTGGTGAACAAATCATTGTATTTGAAACAAACATAAAAAAGCAATGAAAGTTAAACAGCAACCTTGTTGTTTAAATTTTTATTTAATAGTAAAATTACCTCGTTTTTTGCCTTAATATATGTGGTATTATTTAGTTGCGATCTTAAGATTCTAGTGTTATATACCCTAATCCTTTGCTCTAACTACACGTAACACATTACTGTACACAAATGATAAATGATAATAACTACCATCCCATTTACTTGTTTCAGGCGACACTAAAAACACGCTGTATAAGCCGTCAGTACATATACAGCGTCGGCGAAGGAAGCATAGCCTCGTTTATAAGGCCGATTATCATATAAAGTAGGCAACACCAAACCTATTAGGCTGTACGCACACTCGGGTGTGGTGGATTTCACTTTCTTAAAAATCCACCGGATATTAATTAGTCACAAATGTGTATCGCAACCTAAGCGAGAAGTTATGTGGCGCAAATAAGGGCCGGTGCACACGTTCTCGATGTGATCAGGTTTGTAATAGTTTTATGGTTGGGTTTCATTTTTTTTTTTTTATAATTTTTTGTACACAGTATACACAGGATTATACAAGAAAGAAAATATGATACAATTGGTAGGGCCTATTTCTATAAGAAATTCATTTCTAGTTCATTGTGGTGGGGCAATGATAAACGTTTTGAGAATTAAATTTAGTAAAATTTCGTCACAATGTTAATACTTCTCACTGCTGGGCACAGGCCTTTCTACACGTAGAAACACATGAGGAGTAGCCGGTAACACCACAAGCGGATTGGTGTATAGAGACGAATGTAATACCGACTAGGACCAACAGCTTATCGTGCCCTCCGAAGCACGGAGGTACCCGATCACAAAGTTTAGCTCACCCATCCAAGGATAGACCATTGCGACACATAGACACTGGTGACCTAGTTACACTTAATTTATATTTTTCTGTGTGTCAGTTGTGCTTTATAAATTTACTAGTTTTTGCCCGCGGCTTCGCTCACGTTAAGAAGTATTATTATTAATTAGGTAACTTTCATCCCCTATTTTATCCCCTTAGGGGTGGAATTTATCAAAATCTTTCCTTAAGGGATGCTTACGTCATCGTATCTTTATGCAAGCACAGTCTCAACCCGATCGGTTTATAATTGACAAAGTTTCATAGAAACTTTCTTCCTCAATTTTATCCTCTTGGGGGTAGAATTAATCAAAATCCTTTTTTAGCGGATGCCTACGTCATAACATCTACCTGCATGCCAAGTTTCAGCCCGATCCGTCTAGTGGTTTAGGCTGTGCGTTGATAGATCACTATGTCAGTCAGTCACCTTTGAGTATATAATTTAGAAGATTCACGCTCAGTTGCACAAAGATTTTTTAAAGACGACATTTGTTAATGAGACATTAAAACTTTAAAGTTCATTAAATTTAAAATAGGAACACAAAATAGTTCTAGCTAATGTCTCTTTAGCATTGATAGGGTGCTAATGTCGTTTTGTGCAACGTAAAAACTACGCTAAGGTGTTCTTTTGACACTTCAATAAATAAATTTAATGGAGCATTAGGGATAATGCCGACATTAAATTTTAAAGTTCGTTTCTGCAACTGGGTGTAAATCTATCTACTAACTCTACACCTCTGTGCTGCCTTTACCACCCACTGCTACACATATTATAAGACTTTTCAATGTCGAAATCATATCGAAGCACAACTCCACCGAGGTCTTCAAAGAGTTCAGCCTTGTCTGTCTGCTTAGTGCCATTTCACACCTCTTTTAAGATATCGTGTAAAGCGGCCTTTACTCTTCTGATAGAGTCACCGGCTTTATATGAAGTTATGTAAACAGGCAAATGGATTTAGACGAAGTGTCACCGTCTTAAATAAGCAGTCTTACTCGTTCCACTCAATTATTGTGGAGAAACTCGCGATAACTACATTTGTGTATATAAATAATAATAATAATAAATAAATAAATAAATATCTTCAAACATTCACACCTATCAACTAGCCCCATTTTAAACAACTACTGCTGCTTGTGTTACGGACACCAGATGACGGATAAATATATTTAATAGATAAATACATATAAATATCCTGAATATACATATATAAACACCCAAGACTGGAAAACAAATGCTTGAAAATTCATCACCCAAACATTTGCTCCCACCGGGATCGAACCCAGAACCTCTCGAGATGGCGACGCCTTGAGACCGGCATACATACTACTCGACCACGGAGGTCGTCAAAAGTTATGAAGTATATGAAGTTAAGAAATATTTTTGTATGTGAAAAAACTCCATCCACCCATCTCTGCCCTTGGGTGTCGTGAAAGTGCACAACTATCCAATACCTTGCGGCGGCGTCGGGCTCACCACCTGTCACGCTGAGTGCAATCACTGCTTGGTGAAGCGCGGACTATGGCAATGGACTACTTTTGCGGTGCTTTTGCCTCGTCTCTGACTAAGCCCTAGGGGATAATAGTCGTGGTGTTTATATTTATAGAAAATCGGCAATTTTTTTTTTAAATTAGCTTTATAATTCAGCAGCTATAGTCGAGGTGGGGAAGCCGGTACTACTTCGAATATCGATACCGGTACCATCTATCACCCTCTCTTACTACCCAGCTTAAATAGAACAGAAGGACAGTCACGAGTGTGAACATGTATTTACTTTTTAGAGTAAATTGGCTTCTATTTCAAGGGAATAAAGTTGTTTTCTGTTCAAAGTGTATACATATTCATGCTCGTGACCGTGCAGTTTCTTGCAAGTTTTGTTTGTTTGTGATCCTCCTTTGCATGGAGATTTAAAAATATCACGCGAAAAGTGAGTATCGACAACCCTGCCTACCTACATCCTTCGGGGGTAGAGGCGTGAAATAATATTAGGTCCTTACCTATGAAATTGGTGTTTTGTATGGAGATTTTGGGGTATTCTGCATTTTCGATACAATTTTTTTTTCAGTTTCACAACGACAAATCCAAAGATAATAATATTTGGCATCTATCATTGGACAAGCTTAAGTAATATGTGTAATATCACACTTCATAAAAATTATTTATCGTTTTTAAGTGAATGCAAATAAAATGATGTATTCGGGAGGCACTTAATAACAGTTGTCTCCGTGTCCAATTTTAACACAATTAAACTTACAACAAATTATCAAAACAAATCAAAAGAGCTCAAAAATATAGTCTATTTTTAGACGAGGTAATTATTCTTTAGGAAAACTCTGAATCTTAATAGTTACAGACAAAATACTAAGAGAGAAAAAAACACCAATTTCAAAGGTAAGGACCCAATATTATGCTATGTTAAAATATTTTATATAGAAAGTTGACAACCCTATCATTTTCCACCACATATTATTCTACTCGTGGTAGAACCATTAGATATTTCGCTAACGAACTTTTACTTACTTTTACCCACAACTATCTCACTCGAGAAGAATGGAACAATCGAGATTCCAAATTTAAATTCAGACGTGCGATTGACCCGCGCATAGTTGGACAAACTGTGCTGTAATTGGTGATGGACATGTGAGCGCTTCCTGATTGGTCGCGGACTAGCCTTAGGCGAATTTAAAATACGTAGAATTGTCGTGTGTTCTATTGAGTGCAGTAGGTAATGTTTATCTAATATAATGTAATTTATTCGCCAAATTATGAAAGGTACTACAAATATTCAAAATATACTGATGCCGCGGTAATATGTAAAATGTCAAAATTTTACTAATCGTAATTAAAACGACATGCTTTAAAATTATAGAAACCGAGCATACTAGCTTCTCAGTACAGTCTTGTACAAAAATGTATATACCCATATACCCATTACTTTTTTGCAGGGGATAATGAGTACCTACCTGTCAATAGTCATATTTTTTAATCAAAATATTGCTTATAAAAATAATTAAGAACTGGCCAACCAATAGCCAATACAATATGAGAATAGACATTGGCAACCTGTGGAATTATTAGAACAGAGATGCAAAAACTGAATCACCACTCAAAACGAATTTCAAAGGCCTGTCAGTTCTGTACATTCTAAACGCCGCATGCCAGAAGCTAAAAAGGCAGTATCGTTATATTCAATAGGCAAAGGCATCTTGTATTTCTGCTTAAGGCGAAATAATAGCAATGCGCCTCCGCCATACCTCACCAAAACAGTAGCTAATCAGGAGTTACAGGGCACATGACGGATTACTTTTCGAATCCCGTTTTCGACATAGAAATTATCTCGGAAAGGAAACAGCGGTGATGTAATTTATAGGCTCGGGGAGTGAGAAGACAGCGATATGTAACTGCTAATTAGCAATTCTTAATTATAAACAAGCCAATGTTAAGTACATTATACATACAATAAATTATTACAAT
This sequence comes from Parapoynx stratiotata, assembly GCA_910589355.1. Classification (NCBI taxonomy): domain Eukaryota; kingdom Metazoa; phylum Arthropoda; class Insecta; order Lepidoptera; family Crambidae; genus Parapoynx; species Parapoynx stratiotata. The sequence continues at coordinate 4,309,902 of OU342477.1, forward strand.
AATAATTACAATTAATTATTCAGACTTTGACTTTGTTCTCGAAATTCTTACTCGTTGACTCACAGTCAATAATTTTAAATATCAAACTATTGTATTTATATTGTCTTAACAAAGTTATTGAGTTAAGCTTATCAGTTCATGTTTATTTATACAGTATAAGGTTATTTAAGGTACTATTGTAAGTAGAACTACCTTTCTTTATATCTTTAAGTTTTAAATGTGAAGTAGTTCTTGTGGTTTTGTGAAATTTACCTTTTATATGTAGTAGGTATATTGATTATAATAATATTTAGGTTGAAAGTTAAACTGTTGGAGACCAAAAAAACCATGAGGAAGACAATGGTTCGTTTTAAAAAAATGAAATAAAGAGGGAAATGGCCAGAGAAGAGCGCAATAACAGCAGAGTCGCTAATACTCGTATAGCGCCTCGTAACAACTTGATACATACCATCATAAAAATAATATTATCCTCTATCCCCGTAGGGGTAGGCAGAGGTGCTTAGCACCTCCATGATGGTAAGCGATTACTGCCGCCCGTGGACACCCGCAACACCAGAAGAGTCAAGTGTGCCATGACAGAATAATAAGATATTAAAAAAATAAGACTTTATCAAAGTATAGGACGTACGAAGATTTTATTCGTAGATTTGTGTTTGAGAAGTTTTATGTTTCAAGAGTCGTTTGTAATTTTGTAATATTTCGGTGTTTGTCTCCAGGAAATTTACATCTTCAACTGAATCTATTCCAAATTATGCTGGATTTAACTGTTAAAAGTGTTTTTTCACCAGAACTACAGATGTCGCAAGTAACGAATACGGCTCTGTATCACATATGAAACATTATAATCAAATAATGTTATTTAATGGCGAAGACACCATCTACGAAATTCGTACTCAATTTATATCAACATAAAATAACTTTTACTTCCAGAGTATTAAAGCATAGTCTCCTTTAATACGTTTTCTCAAGTTATATGCATATTTAAACAGTGATTCTGTGACCCCATTCGAACAGCATTAGTCGACATTAAGTCTAATTCGTCTTTTAATTGAATTTTGATTTTAACAAAGTGTGCTTATTAATTATTCAAGAAAGAGGGAGAGATCGGTTTGAACTTTGAAGAACTTTAGAGAAATTTAATTACTTTTACTTGTACAATGAAACAAGAAAGTGGGAGCAGTTGATACATTTGTTACTTAAGAGACTGTTTGTGTCCCATATGTGACACACAGACTTGGGAAGTTCGCAAAATATCGAAGGCTTTTTTATTCAGATAATAAGCTGACTCACTTGTTGGTAAGTGATCGCCGTCACCTTAAATACCTACATATGAATATAAACTACATAAGATGTGATGTTATAAAAATGTTGTAAAATTCTCCTTCTACCATCATTTAAGTATATAAAGTTTTGTTTTCAATTAAAACAATACTGCTTTATAGTAAAAAAAATAGTAAATGAGGGATAATATCCCTTTAATACTCATTCATCAAACAGATACAATAATAAATCATTCGCAAACACTCATTACTTAATATAAACTAAGCCCTCGAAATCCCGACACATCAAAGATTTTTAACCCTCCAACGCCGATTGTAGCATATTTGTCAAAACAAATATCACTTGCGCCCTCAACGAAGGGTTTAACCCTTCACTGCCATCAATTAATCGACTCAATTTATGAATTATTGCTTTCAAACAGCCCTTGTCATACGGAATACATAATCAGTGCTGCGTTGAGTAATGTTTGATAAAAATTGCATTGTAATTGATATTTGATTACGTATTAAATCTCGTAAAGTGAAAAAAGATACTGTTATTGTTTAGACATGATACTACTGATTGATATGATGACACATTTCATGATTTTTTACAACTAATTCTTGTCGAATGTATTAAATGTGATACATACAACATTATATCTACTTACTGTTATATTTAAGATTGTCTCGCTATACATATCGCTATACTCCAGTGATAGTTTTTGGACGGGTGATTATAACTTGATGGTCTCGTTCCGTGCATTGGAAAGCTCGTCTAGTTGTTACTATTGGTATCATGGTTGCCCGAATTTCGCATTGGATCAGCGTGGTGGTATTAAGGAGGCCCCGTGATGCCGGACGGCACCTTATGCCCCCTACAGGCCAAGGCCCATTTGTTTTTTTAAGTGCCTAGTGCCTATTGTGCATTTCATCCTTATTAAAACGTTTACTAAATATGCTCTCCTAAAATATGTTTGCATAGATTATGATTTTAATGCAAGTTATTTCTGTTATTGTGTCAATAATAATATGTATATAGAATACAAATTATAATCAAATATTTTTGAGTTCGATATTAGTTTTCTTTTTGGATTTTCTTATCAAGAGACACAGACTAAGTCTACCCGTAAGGTAATGAGTATTAAATCTAAGATATCTAAGATCTAAGATATTAAGTACAATAACTTAATGTGGATAAATGTAAGTATAATTTAGCGTTAGACGTCAAAATAAAACAAAATACAATAAATAATATAATAATAAGTGTCCAAACCTCCTCTTGTGTCATCTGACCCCGGATATAGGGTTAATCTTGCTAAGGGGTTGCCCAATTAATCATGTTACGTTGTTACAGCACAGGGTTGCCATTTTCGCAATTAAAATTTCAGCATATTAACGATATTTGTAAAAATCTTCTGATAATACAAAAATACATACATTACCGAAATTCGGCATTAGTTTTTCAACTATTTAAAAATAATAATAGGAATTATGTTTGCACAAAATATAATTAAAATTTTGAATAATATCACACACATATTATGCTTATATTTAAACTTATTTAAAATCAAACAAGATTGCTATACTTTTGTAGGGTTTGTGTGTAGAACTGCTTTTTACTTGCATCATCAGTTCAAAATGAAAAATATGGATATAGTAAAGCTATATCAATCAGAACTACCATTAATCGAAAATAAATCCTAATTATAAAATAAGATTTTTACTAATTACCCAGAAATTCTTTTTTGTGGCAACCCTACAGCATAATAACTCATTCAGTTGACACAGATGGCGCTGCGGATCAAAATGGCCGCAGATTACTGTCCCGTATGATTTATATCCATCCATCCACTATTTGTATGCAAATGCCCAATGCTCCTGTGCTGAGAGTTCATAGAAACGTAATTATCTTGAAAAAGTTTATGGGTCTTAAACTAAGATGGGGGTTATTTTCAATGTAAAATAATGCTTAATTGTATTTTATTAAAGGAATTTATTGTTATATAGAGTAGTTCAGTACCTCGGATAAAATGAAGATATTATGGTAATTAACCGGCAATATTTTTATAAAAAAAAAATTTTATACTGTTTTTTTTTTTAATCTAAATATTTTATCAACACTGGTTCCCAAATAGACTGCTCAGTGCTCACCTTATGGTCAATGGTAATAGCCTGCTTGATATTACTTTAGACAATGGTTCAAAAGTAATGAAGATTTAGAAGTTTTCATTAATAATTACATTTTAGCCGAAATACTACCGTCATACTAAGATTGCACTTTTTATCAATCCCTGCATGTCTCACCAGCTGCACAAGGAACTTGGTCATTGCTACCGACAATACTATTTCTGCTTCAAAGCTTTGGGCATGATTTAGGGGCGTTACACAGCTACGCTTGCCACGCGCGCGCGTTTACAATTACACGAGATAGTAGTAGCGTTTCACACCACACGTGCGCGTTTGTACACTGTACTGGCAGGCACTAGCCAGCGTACCTATGAAAAAACCTTTAGATTATATCGGGCATCGACACACAAAGAAGGAGAACAATACCAAATTTACTATTTTAGAACAATTGAAAAATTTGATAAAATTTTCTCAGTCGTAGCAACCGTTTGACAATTCAAAATCGAACTGCTTTCAAAGGCACCAGGGTTCTTAATATTAGGTCCTTACCTATGAAATTGGTGTTTTTTATGGAGATTTTGGGGATGTCTGCATTTTACATACTAACATTTTATCAGTTTTAATCCAGAGATAATAATATTTGGCATGAATCATTAGACAAGCTTTAGCAATATGTGTGTGAACACGCTTGATAAAAATTATTCATCGTTTTTATGTTAATGCAAATCAAATGATGTATTCGGGAGGCAGTTAAAAATAATTGTCAAATTAAATAATACGAGCTCAAATATGTGGTCTATTTTTAGAAGAGGCAATTATTTTATAAGAATGTTCTGAAACTTAATAGTTACGGACAAATTGCTAAGACAGAATAAAAACACCAATTTCATAGGTAAGGACCCAATATGAACAAATTAAGCTCCCAAGTCATTACTGAAAATATTTAACGGTAGCTTTCTCGAGCAACGGTAATTTGGTCCAGCATCCACTGACTCAGTTACCTATAGTCTGACGTGACATACAAAGTATTTGTGAAAAATTACAGCGGGATGATTTATGAGATGGCGAGGTACAAAGAGGCCTGAGTTATGTCAGGAAGTAATTTGCAGTTGTCAAAAATATGTATATGTAATTAATTTTCTGGTTAATTTAGATGTGGTTATTAAGGGTCTACTCACATTCAGCGCTATTCAGCTTTTTTGTATGTAAAATGAAGCTGACGCGGCTGAACAGACGCGGAAATCTGAACAATCTCCATACAAAACTGGCTTTTTCTATGGACAAATGACACGCTCTGGCCGTGGGTAGCACGACCCGAGAGAGCAAGAGAGAAAATAAAAGAATTGGGTAGATTATACACAATTTATTTGTCTCAGGGAGGTAAGTTCACAGTTTCTCGCTCGGTAGTTCTCAAGTGAAGCAAAGGGACTTAGCTTGAAGGGGCTAAGGGGCTAAGCAGCAGGAACCGGTCACGCCGACTACAGGCGTGGTTGGCGTGGGTTCAGCTTCGGCGGGTAGAAGGCCGACGCTCAGGCACGGAGCAGTAGGGTAGGCGGCTGCCCGTGGATAGGATCCCCTAGTTCGGGGATCGCGCACAGATATTAAGCAGATTTACAAGGATACAAGGATAGCCAGAGAAAACTAAAGAGAGGTCTGCTTTCCCAGGACTACCGCTTATATACCAGGACTCTTCTAGAATGTTCTCCCAGAATTTAGTGGGAGCTTCGATGTCACGAATCATGTTCCATAATGTATTATGTCGAATGTAGAAGTATGTAGTTTTATCTATGGTCAAAACAACAACCAAAACTTAGATAAAAGAATAAATTAAAAATGTTAATTAAAATAATCTACGTATTTTTCTATGGCAGAAAATACTAATTATTTAATTAATTAGCAATTAATGTTTATGGTTTAAAATAATTATAGTAGAATACCAACAACCGATTAATGTCAAAATACCCTCATTTTGGGAAATCACAAGATTTAGAAGTACCGGCGTTACCGATACATCAACTGTCATTAGTAGACAGATGAAAAATAAGTTAATCACAATAACAATCTTTGTGTTTATATTTGTATTTAAAACTTAGTAATTAGTTAATATTAGCTGAGTATGTTTAATTAGATGTTTGCTGTTTATGTGATGCTATGTTTTTGTATGGATTTTATATCAAATATCAACGTGAGTATTGAAAACGGTTGTAGGACGGTTTTAGAACCGTGACACAAACGCTGAATAACTGTGAGTAGTCCCTAAGTTGTCAACGTCTCCACTCTATGTTGACATAGTTGTGAGCGCAGGTCTTATTTTTTATATAAAAAGCTCAGCAAATGACTTCACACTACCTGATGATAAGCAGTAGAGGAGACCATATGTGAAGATAGCTAGTGCAGCATGCTGACATACTGCCCTAGCCACCCTCACCTTGCCGTGTTTCATAAGTTCCGTCCAATGCGGGTCTTTCCTAGGGCTTAATGTGCGTTTCGAAGCAGTGTTGGACATAAAGCCATCCAGATTCTAACCACCGGTGTTTCTTTTCAGCCCACATTAGTCCACTGGACATAGGCCTCCCCCAATGTGCGCCATTTTACCATATCCCCGGCCTGCTGCATCCAGCATCTGCTAACGCTTCGCAGATCATCACTCCATCTTGCCGGAGGGCGTCCCACCCTACGCTTGCCGAGTCGCGGTCTCCACTTAAGAACACGTCTACCAAAACGGTGTTTGATTTGCTTTAATTATCAAAACACTACACCTAATTACAAGGCAGCCAGCTTTAAAGAATAAAGATAAACGATTCTAATAATCATATTCTAATATCACCGGTTCGAAAGGATTCTCCCCCTGTTACATTACATAGCGTCGGGGATAATGCAAATCCGTCAATTGGTCGTTCAATTGATGGTAGGGCTTCTCAGCCCGCCTGGCTAGCTACCACCTAAATTTGTCGCCATAATAACAATGTTTTAAGCATTGTTGTGTTCCAGCAATCAGAGATAAGATAGCCAGTTCCTCTGTTGTTGAGGATTACAGGTGAAGCTCGCTTCCACCTTAGGCCTTATCTTCACTTACTATCATGTGAGATGAAAGCCAAGAGCTTACCTGACGTAAAAAATAAAAATAAAAAAACCGCGATTCTACTATACGTAAAGTCCGAGTATTTCTGCGCGTATAGATCTAGTTTGACACGGGAAGTTTTAAAGGTTAATTTAAATTAGCTACATTTGTCAGATATGCGGAATTATCCAACGCTTGTTACGCGGATTTGCACTATCCCCTACCATGGGCAAGTTTGGGTACAGACAAACCGATATTTTGTTGTTGTAAATTGATTGATTCCTGTTTCTTTGCGTCATAAGGTGATGAAGATGTGGCGAATGTTGAAAAGCCTCTGGACACAGGTCTCTATCATTATTACAAAATGTTTTTAAAATGTATTACTTTCCTAAACACACCAAACGGAACCGTAACATGATTTTATAATATTGATAATTGAAGCCCTTTGAAACTGCTATAAAATTGTTCAACAAAAAATCCCTTTGTTCCAACTTAATGAACAGAAACGGCAATAAAACTGAAACACGTCTAGTGTTACAAAAACGCGGGCAATCCATCTCGAAACGACTGCAACAGACCGACACAAAGATGTGTAATTATAAGATATTCAGCGTAATGGACTCTATACGAGCTAAAGGGTAAAACAAGAGCCTCCGCCTTAGGATAAGCTGTGAAGATGTATTCTTTTAATAATCACCCCCACTCACTGTGCTACACAAATAGCTTAAAAGATTAGACATCGTGTACGGCGTGCAAAAAAATCTGCGATAATTTTATGAAATCATTTCCAAGATTTTCTCTCGCGCTTTAACATTAAAAAACATTTACAGCTAGTTACTATCAATCAAATTCTTAACCGCCTCTATCTTAACCGCCTCTCTGGTCTTGTGGTTCACACAGACCAGATGTTGATCGGGAGGTCCGGGTTCGATTCCCCATGGGGGCAGAAATTTTACTGCTCGGTTTGGAAGGGCTTCTTAGCCCGCTTGGCCAGCTACCACCGTCTTACCTAAATTTGTCGCCATAATAACAATGTTATAAGCATGTTGTGTTCAATCAGAGGTAAGAACCAGTTCCTCAGTTGTTGAGGATTTACAGGTGAAGCTCGCTTTTACATTCGGCCTTATCGTCACTGACCATCAGGTGAGATGAAGGCCAAGAGCTTACCTGTCATATGTAAAAAATAGATATAATTTGACAATAGCTTTCGCTACCATATCTAACGTAAATGTTTTAAATGTATAAAAGTTTTCGGCAACAATTTATCATTAGAAGTCGTTATAAAAAATGAACATCAACCGATTGTTATTGGAGTGCCTAATTTATTACATAGTCTATATTATAACTAGTAAATTCTTAAACAGTATTTGTATAAAGTTTCTATATTTTATTATTTGAATAGCTCAAATAATATTGTAACTGCGCTACGAGCATACAACTTTCGATAAGCCAAATTTGACGTCTAATTGTAGAAAATTTCGATAAGTTTGACAGTTAACCCTAAGGAGTGAAAAGGACAGATGCTTTTGTCGATCAAATATGGCGGTCGGAGTTCTATGCTCCCACTGCTGTTACTGTTTGTCCTTGAAGAAGTAAATAAATTACTCCTTAAAACAGTGTAATACTTCAGACCACTACATAACAGCAAATTCTATACCAATTGTCCTTTTAGACCGATTTTCGTCAAAGCGAAGCGTATAATTACCTTACAGAGAGAATATTTTACGTTCGCTAATTGTACCAATGACGGAAGTTTGCCTTAAAGAGAAACAATTTGCGAAGTATTTACTTATTCCTCGGCTTTCTCCAAGTTTTCGTTGGAAGGTTAAAGAAAGTTCTGGTAAATCTTTATGGTATCTAAAACAAACTCGAAGTTTTAAGTTCCCTTTTAAATACCTTACAACGGAGAAAAACCAATTAAGACTTTGTAATTATCAGATGACGCTATTTGTCAAACGCTGCGTCAGCGATTTATGGTGTTTGTTATCTAAGGCCATAGTTTCTTGCTTATAATAAAGGCTCAGAGTAAACAGAACTGGAGTAGCCTTTGTCTAACATTCCCCTCTGCCAAATGCACAAGCATCGGATACTTGCACGTTTAATAAAACTAGTTGAGCCGCCATTTTGACAGCCATAACATTGTAAACGTTGCGGCGAACAGAGCTCCCGTAAAAATGCCTGCCTGTACTGTTTTTTGTTGTAAAAATAAATAGAAAACATCGAGTATGCTAAAAGATGGTGTCACCTTTTATTTGTAATTATAATTTTTAAGATTTTATCATTATTTACATCATTATTTCATGTTTTAGAATTCTACAATTTAAAATTTCGAACGCAAGTCTCGTGGGGAGTGCGGCTGTGACGTTGTCAAAACGCACTTTGACTATTTACGAGACTATTTTAAGCGTGTGTGCGTGAAATTTAAATATGTGTGTCGAATTATGCATGTGTGCATTTGTAAAAACGGTAAAAGTTATTGTTGATGTGTGCTGGCTTTGAGTGTAGTGGTAACCTCACCCCCCGTAAGAAATAGCAGAAAAAAATTTTTGAGAAATTGACTAATGGCTACTCCAGTTCTGTTTACTGTGAGAGTTAAGGCGAATGAAAAATTACGGCAAACGAAGTGTAGGACGCACTGTGACAATGGAACTACGATGTGACGAGGTGGGCCGATGATCAAAGGCGCAGGTCGTCACTTTTGGTATATATTTTTAACCGCCTCTCTGGTTTAGTGGTTCAAACCACCGGGTGTTGATCGGGAGGTCCGGGTTCGATTCCCCATGGAGTCAGAAGTTTTTCTGCTCGGTTTGGTTGGTGGTAGGGCTTCTCAGCCCGCATGGCTAGCTACCACCGTCTTACCTAAATTTGTCGCCATAATAACAATGTTTTAAGCATTGTTATGTTCCGGCAGAGGTAAGATAGCCAGTTCCTCAGTTGTTGAGGATTACTGGTGAAGCTCGCTTCCACCTGCCTTAACGTCACTTGCCATCAGGTGAGATGAAGGTCAAGAGCTTACCTGTCGTGTAAAAAAAAAATATTTATATATAAAAACTAATGCATTCTGCAACAATTTATAATAGGTCAATTACAAAAACACTGCATATAAACATAAAGACATTATCAAAAGAAGGGCTACATACAAAAGTGCCTATGAAAACAAAGTTATTTAGATACTGATGCTCTTTTACAACCACTACCTACTACGATACTACTACGATAGTTGCAAGTTATAAAATGTAAGAGGTACCTATATAAGATAGTTGCAAAAATTATATTTTGGATATTTTAGAGTTGGACTGTTGGAGACCAAAAAACCATTAGGAGACAGAACAGACAGACAGATGGTTCGTTTTCTTTAAAAGAAACAAAGAGGGAAATGACCAGCGGAGAGTGCAATCACAGCAAAGAGTCGCTAATACGAGAGAGCGCCTCGTTACAACGATATATGCTAGTGTAGGTTGGATAATAACGACCGAAATCGTGAGCGGTGGCGTGTATTAGGGAATTTTTTAGTTTCCCAGTACCGGGAGAGAACCTTGCCATGTACCGGGCACAATTTCACCCATCATCATCATCATCAACCACCTAAGCTCGTCCAGCCTATGTCCAGCAGTGGCTGATGAATGGAAAATACCCATGAGATAATGAGCCTGCTTCGTGTAACTATTTTTCTGTAAAGACGGTTGTATAAGCTACGTGCGCCTTTCAAAGTGCGGGAAAACTCAAAATTATAACTCAATGTTCTTCACCTCCGTGGTCGAGTGGTCGGTATGCCGGCTTCAAGGCGTCGCCATGTCGAGAGGTTCAGGGTTTGATCCCCGGTGGGGGCAAATGTTTGGGTGATGAATTTTCAGGAATTTGTTCTCCAGTCTTGGATGTTTATATATATTTATATATGTTCTGGATATTTATATGTATTTATCCATTAAATATATTTATCCAGTCCGATCTAGTGTCCGTAACGCAAGCTGCATTAGTTGCTTAAAATGGGGCTAGTTGATAGGTTTTGTCTATCCATTCGAACTACTTCAAAATTAACTATCAAAATCTAATTACCACCTTATCCTTTACATTATTGTGTCCAATTTTGTCGTTTATTTAGATAAAGTAAAGCACAATTTACTTCTAAACTTAAAACCGCTTACAAGTCTACAGTCTAGTCTTATAATTTTTTTTATGTCCACTACAACACTACTTTCCTTTTTCTACTGACGCTACGCCGTTATGTTGCAAGTCGGTTGCGCTAGCGCATCTCAGGTAGCCTGATTTACTGCTGTCTTAATGAAACCTGTTATATAACTGGAATTATTTATTATTTCGTCCTACGAACCAGTCTGGTGGAAATTGCGAGCTTCTGTGTTGGATAATAATTAACTTTCTATGAGGACATAAACCTCAGTACGGACAGGAGATAAATCTCAGAAAAAATATGCATTCCTTTGATAGAATTTTTATGTTCACTGCACAATAGAGTCCTATTTTGTTAGGTACGATGAATATAGGAATGAACATATTAGGTCCTTACCTATGAAATTTGTGTTTTGTATGGAGATTTTGGGGAATTCTGCATTTTCCATACTAAAATTTTTTCAGTTTTCTTCACAACGATAAAACCAAAGATAATAATATTTGGCATCTATCATTAGACAAGCTTTAGTAATATATGTAATATCACACTTCATAAAAATTATTTTCCGTTTTGAAGTGAATGCAAATAAAATGATGTATTCGGGAGGCACTTAAAAAGAGTTGCCTACGTGTCCAATTTTAACACAATTAAACTTACAACAAATTATCAAAACAAATCAAAAGAGCTCAAAAATATAGTCTATTAATAGACGAGGTAATTATTTTTTAGGAACACTCTGAATCTTAATAGAAATCTTAAAAAAAACACCAATTTCATAGGTAAGGACCCAATAATTACATCCAAATTGAAATGAGGAAGATGTCATAAGCAATAATGACAAAATTATTATTAAAATTTACAACGTGGTTTTTTTTACATGTTTTGCAAAGAATCTAAAAAAAAATTGGCTGTAGAAACGTGGGACAAGTTCGTGAATTACCCATAAGAATAAGCCACCTAATATTAGCCATAGATTAGTGACTAAGTTATTCATATTAAAAACTCTGTTTGTCTGTCTGTCTGTCGGTCTCGCTTTTACGTCAAAGCTACTTAACCGATGTAATCGAAATTTGGTACACAGTCACAGATGTAATCGATTTTCTGTGTACCGATTTTCTGTCCTGTGTACCGATTTTCTGTCCAAATTTCGATTACATCGAAATTTGGTACACAGGCTACTTTTTATCCCGATATTCCCATGGAAAGGGGTACCCGCGGGTGAAACCATGGGAAGCCACTAATAACATAGCTAACGAGTGTAGCTTATGGATACAAAACAGCATTTCTCTTGGGAAGAGCAAATAATTCACCCAAGTCGTTCTAGCAACTACCTACTCCATTTCGTTTCGGGACACATTTACGTGTAGTATGACAAAACATATATTAAAAACAAGACAAGAATAGCTTTACTCATGGATTTAAAAAGAAAATGTGTCACCACTGGGGATGGATTGCTAATGAACGTTATTTTGTACGGAAACCGCGCGCGCCAATCTTGAGGGGAGAGAGGTAAATCTGACGCCTTTATTTTGCGGCTCTGTCACTCAGATCGCAAAAGTATATTTTAGAAAGAGATGACATTTTTTGGTAAAGTACGTCATAAAAAACATGACTGAAAACAGTGAACTGAAAACAGTTTTCAGTGAAAACCCATTTGACATTATTAGAATTTGAAATTCGATTTCGATTAGTGTTGTAGCTTATAGTTTCATAGGAATCGACAAACTACATATTTATAAACAATATTAGGCCAGTTGACCCTTTTTGTTGGGCTCCAAATGATTCATTTGTGTTAACTACCACTATAAAACATAATATATTATTTTGAGACTTATAGCACGATACATTTTAAATTATAAATTACGTTTTTGCTTGACACTCACAAACGCTTTCGGCCATGATGGTCTTTGAATTATCTTGGCGTTACTACCTTCATGTTTTTACTATAATGTCTGTTATTTATATAGTTCACCATGTGTAGTCTTGTATTTCAAAATAACCTCGTTTAGCTTATGTAAAATTATATTAGGTCCTTACCTATGAAATTGGAGTTTTGTATGGAGATTTTGGAGATGTCTGCATTTTCCATACTAACATTTTTTCAGTTATCTTCACAACGACAAATCCAAAGATAATTATATTTGGCGTGTATCATAAGACAACCTAAAGCGATATGTGTGATATCAAACTTCATAAAAATTATTTATCGTTTTTAAGTGAATGCAAATCAAATAATGTATTCGGGAGGCACTTAAAAAGAGTTGTCTCCGTGTCCAATTTTAACACAATTAAACTTACAACAATTTATCAAAATAAATCAAAAGAGCTCAAAAATATGGTATAATTTAAGAGGAGGTAATTATTTTTTAAGAATACTTTGAAACTTGATAGATACAGACAAAATACTAAGAGAGAAAAAAACACCAATTTCATAGGTAGGGACCCAATATAATTACATTAACATTACATTATTTTGTTTTACGTATATGTACGTTATTTTTGTAATTTATTTATAAAAATCCTAAAGGTCACTGACTTATTGTTTCAACACAATCGAGGGTCAATCTTAAACGGCTGCCCGAAAACTTTAATTATGTTATTAAAAAACAAAAAAGGTGTTTTTCTATAGACATTTCGTCGGCTGCGCCGCATAAAGTGGCCATTAAGAACACGTATCTAAATATCTTAAGAAATCTATCGTGTGTACTCGTAAAGACCGTAATTAATTTTATTAAAAATTCAACTAAGAAATCCGAGGCATTTGCAGTGTGGCCGACACTGTATACTCATTGAGCTGTTTAAACCACTACGCTCTTGAATTATATATGAATTGACTAAGAGAGCTATCTTTCTTTAAGCCCTTGTCCTTGAATACGCAATTGTGTCTTTTTAAATATTATAGTAAAATAGTTTTTTTAAAGTACTATAAAAATAATTAACACTCGAAATGTACCTACATATTTTCTATGTATAGATTTTTCAAGTTTCTATCTCGTATAGTGACTAATTAAACATAAATTCAGTGACCATTTTATCTAAAATATGTTATATAGCAATGTTGTATAACATGTTGTGTTACATAGTTTGTACACGCCTTAATAAAAATATGATTATTGCTACATTTCTCAGATACATAATGTTACTTCCTAATATTTTAACGCAAGGCTCCTGCTTAGAGAAATTGATAAAATTTCAATAGCAGCTCTAAGAATTTCCACTGCGAGCACATTGTTTTCGGTAAAAAGCTTCGAAATGTCGACTCGGTAATGATCATTTATTCACGACGATCGCATCTCCGGACGACGGTGTTTATTTATTAAAGAATCCGCTTTAATTTTACCTTTAATAAAGAAGCAATTTACTAATGAAACGATTATTCAAACGTTATCAGGTGATCGAAAAAGCACCGCCTCTTCATATAAGTTGGGCCGTTATTGATTGATACAAGGAGAAATTTTGGTATTAATCATTGTTTGCTGCGAAATTTTATCAATTAAGTGGTATGAGCTTTCAGATGTTTTCTCGTGTATACGTTGTTAACTGTTCCTAATAAATTAATCAGACTTTATATTAAATACAATATTTTTATAAAATTTATCAATATTACTTAACCCACTATTACAGAAAAAAGTAATACATAGTTAATTTTATCACTTAATATTATGTATGACCAAAAATTAAAATAAATAAAAATCTTTTAACTTTTAGGAGACCGGTATTATCTTATTAACACAAAACCTCTCCTTTTCGTGCCCAAGTGGTACTTATTAGGGACTACTTTATGGAATATTTTTTTATTCCTTTGTGGAATAAAAATATAATATATATAGAGAGCGAAAGAGGAAAAAATAAATAATGTTTTTTTTTATCGTAAAATCGTTATGTCAGATACGAAGATTATTGATATTTATAGAAAAATCTCACAAACGATCACTCAGTATTCAATATAATGTAATTAATTGCAAGTATTTTAATTGTTATTCATAACAAAAATAGTTTCTATTCATATTTACAGATTAATCCGTCTTTAATTAAGATAGAAACGATATATTGCTTCATCTATCGCATTGGTACTAAAAGATTTATCGATACAAATCTCTGTTGGCTATCGTATGTCGTTGCCTTTTAAGGGAATATCTTAACGAAGGAGAGACAAAGGCAAATATCAAATTACGGGGTCGACACAAAAACTGACTGGCCCACCGCACGACACAAGTTGAGAAGACCTAGCTGGGGACATTCCCACATCTAGGCTTGGTGGCGCGTTTTCCATAGCTCACAGACTCACCAACCACCTTTTTACATAATATTTTCTATACTTTTATTCTAATTTTCTATACTTTTTTTTGCGATAAGACCGCCCTTAACAACACACAGGGGTTTATATTTACTTTTATGTACTTTGTTTTTAAATAAAATAAATATCTTCAAACATTCACACCTATCAACTAGCCCCGTTTTAAGCAACTAATGCTGCTTGTGTTACGGACACTAGATGACGGATAAATATATTTAATAGATATACATATAAATATCCTGAATATATATAAATATATATAAACATCCAAGACTGGAGAACAAATGCTTGAAAATTCATCACCCAAACATTTGACCCCACCGGGGATCGAACCCAGAACCTCTCGAGATGGCGACGCCTTGAGACCGGCATTCAGACCACTCGACCATGGGGGTCATTTTTGTGCAATAAGGTGTTAATCTATCTATATATCTATCAACTTTTTATAAAAAAATGTACTTTTAAATGGGTGGTAAATTTTTGCTTGGTTTTAAAACGATGTCGTCCGATACTAACTGCTCGTTTTGTTTGAATCAACATTATTTTAACATTATTACCTACACTTTTTTATAACAAGCACGGTGTGAGTCACCACCTTCTGATGGTAAGAAGGACATAAGTTCACAAGTAATGCCGGCACAGCATTTGTTTTCTCTTTGTCTTCTGTCAATTGTCTGTTCACAATCCATTTTTTTCTTGCACTACACTAACCTTAAAGCGAAAAAAATTAAATAATGAATGAATGTCATATCTTCAAGACATTACTCTTATTTTTAATAAATGTAAATTATGGAGTTTTTTTATTGTAGTTATAACCCTTTCTTAGAGGTCATAGATTAATTTAAGTGATAGTAAAAACAGCAGCAGCCCAGTCAAATTGTGTCGGAACTATTTCGAGGAATTCTCTGTCTTCGACAGTGGATAACCGCAATGTCGTGGCCTCATCTAACATCAGAGATCGATGTATGTAGATCCATGCCGGTATTTACATATGCCACGTCCATTATTCGCGAATTCTGAACGGTTACTTGGGAGCATCGGTTTTTCTTGTTCGCTTCGCCATGAAAATTTAAGGACTGATTTGATTACAATATATTTGCTACAATATAGGTTACGCTAATGAACTTGTCTGTTGTTATTGTATGCTAGCTGTTGCCCGCGACTTCGTCCGCGGTAACTATAGTTTTTTAACAATCCCACGGGAACCCTTTAAATTTCCGGAAAAAAATTATCTAAGATCAGGGATATAAGGTATCTTGCAAATTTTCATTGAAATCGGTCCAGCCGTTTCTCAGATTAGCCCGTACAAACATACAAACAAACAGAGAAACAGAGAAACAAAAAAAGAAAAGAAATTTTTTTTTGGTATTTTTCCCTTTTCAAAAAAAAACACAAAGTTTTGGTCACCTATCCATGGCCTGACCATAGCGAACGCAGCTTTGTTTTCGATAACGAAAGCCAAAGCGTACTAACAACTACTCTACCGAGAGCTGTCCGGTAACGGCAAAAGGGGGGAGGACTATAGGACTGTATAGAATACATGGGCCCAAAAAAATTACTAGCACAATGTAGGTGAGTACCTTTGCCCTCGAATATATCAGATAAGTCGCGGACAAATAATGTTTGCCATCCTAAGTATCAAAATTGCTTGCATACATTGAAGTCAAAAACGTCGAAATCACGAAATGTCTATTAATTTCGTATCAATTTGATTGATCATAGATTATACCCTTTTATACCAATTTTTTTTAATAATACGAGAATCCATCGACAACATGTAGACGTGTATCGATAACTTTTTAAAGAAAACTTTTCTTTAATATTTATTATAAATAATTTATAAAATAAACTATAACTAACTTTATTTTCCTAAATAAAATTGTGGCCTCTCATTTTTAAAATTTCTGTATATAATTTCACTTTTGTCCGAATGACGTTAAAAAAATCAATTTTAATATGTCATTTCTTTATTTGTCTTTTCCATACTTCATACTGTTTATTAATTTTTAAAGGGTACTAAGTAACTATTGAAAACAGAGTGATACAGAATCTAATTTGAAACATTAAACATTATCTGACCGCGACCGTATGTGCCCGCGATCTCGCATCGCCCACCTGCCCGCAGAAAAGCCATGTGTCAAACTACCGCACTATCAGTCATGGTTGTGACGCGCTTTCCTTTATGCGTACGCGCATAATATTCGTTATTTATGGGCGCCGCGATTGCACTGCAACGTACAAGCCTAACTTGTTTTACTTAAACGTTTCAAGGATATGAGTTAATCAAATTGTAACAATGTTTCAATATAATTCAAAAAAAAATTGCATAATTCTTGGACTGTAAACAAATTTTTATACGTATTTTTTATAGTACAAAAGATAAATTGAAACCAATTTTTTATGCTGTAGAGATCTGGCAAAAGCTGCTGGATGCAGTAAAACAAATCAGTGCGGAGCGTGGAGATGCCGGGATAAGATGATAAATCTGAAAAAAAAATATTATTGAGGGAATAAGGGAATATAAGGACACCTAGTCAATTTTGCGGCAAAAAACTATATTTTCCATAAGCTAGAATCATTTTGTTATGTTATTTAAAATAAATAACGAATAAACAACGATCCATCTACATACAATTCTATTAATAACATGACAGCTAACGATGACGATACGAAAACTACAATTTATCATAATTACTGTTTATCATGCGACGTGACTTTGTCTTACAACAATCTAAACTGGAATCGAAAGGAGAACTACGTCACAGAATAGATATGTACAGAAGGGAATCTCATGTGTGCACTTCAGTTTTATACCTACTTATTGGTCGCGCTAGGTTGACTTACAACATCATCTCACACTTCGTCTGATTCGTCTAAGTGTATTAGGGGTGAGCCTGTTGCCATGCACTGGGTACAGTGTGAGGCAAACGATATTCACTTCTAAATGTACTTAAAGTACAAACTCAAGGCTCAAACTGGTGGTCTCTTGCACAAGTAGGTACAATTAGTGTACGTCACGTGCAAAAATATGTATACAATTTTGAATTCTATCTGATTCCTTACTAATACGAGTCACGAGAGCTCGGTCGTGTAGTGGTTAGTACGCTTTGGCTTTCAATTGAAAACAGCTACTGCCATCGCCATGGCCAGGCCGTGGATGGGTGACCAAAACTTTGTGATCTCGATCTCCTCCGTGCTTCGGAAGGCACGTTAAGCCGTTGGTCCCGGTTGCTATTGCTATTGTTCTTACCCACCAACCCGCATTGGACCGGCGTGGTGCTGTTACGGCCCATACTCCTCATGTGTTTCTCCATGAGAAAGGTCTGTGCCCAGCAGTGGGACGTATCCAGGCTGAGGACAGGACGAGTCACTTAATGTCCAAAGAGTATACATATTTCCAAGTAGTGACGTCCTTCTGAAACTCCCAACTCCCAACTCGGGTATCTCTGCCGCATTGGCAAAAACGGCTTATTAAACAAAAAGACAGTAATGGTCTATCGAGTTATTCTATACACTAAGCTCTCTTCAGCGGACCGAGGTTTAACGAGATAGCGTGTCGGTGAACAGTGTTTATGCGTGCGTTACTCGCGCGCTTTATATGTAAATTGTCTTCTGTGCGTATCTTTTCTCTGACTAAAAGTAATAACAAGCTTGCTATCTGCAAGTGATTAACCTAACAACGCGTTTAGGAATATATCGCTCATATGTCGTGAGAACCTATTAACTCGGGACGAACTGGCCCCACTAATGGACTTCTTGAAAGTGCTAGAAGTAATTAGAATAAAAGATACAGAGACAAGTTACCAAGGGACTGCTTCTTTAGTTATGTAAATCAGGCGGTGAAACAATATGTGTGGTTGGGATTGTAACGAGAATCTCATGCATGCTGGTTGTAGTATGTTTGGGTTTGTCGTTTGTTTTAACTTTCCAAGTTGGTTTATATATTTTTATTGTAAGAATAAGTCATTTGTAATAATAACCAATCTTTAAAAGTAATCTTTAAAGTTACACCTGTAGCAATAAATCGATGAAAACTATTCTATCGGTGAATTGGTGACAATAAAGTTTATTTTCATTTCATTTTATTTCAAATTACATGCAGTACCTTCTACGTGATACATATACAAACATACAACAAGTATACAATCAAAAACTAACTATTTTATCGTTATGTAACATTCTTCTTTTATTGTAATA
Source organism: Parapoynx stratiotata (assembly GCA_910589355.1). Taxonomy (NCBI): domain Eukaryota; kingdom Metazoa; phylum Arthropoda; class Insecta; order Lepidoptera; family Crambidae; genus Parapoynx; species Parapoynx stratiotata. Next base: position 4,328,975 of record OU342477.1, read on the forward strand.
CCTTCAATGTACAGATACTGATTATTTACTGTACTCTGTGATTGTTTGTTCTTTGTTTTTTATTCTTAATGTTTGTTTGTAGGTTAATAAATGTTTTTCTTTATTTCTTTCTTTCATATTATTGTTACAATTTTATTATAAAAAAGTTGCAAATGAAGCCAGCAAAAAGTATATATAACGTATATAAAACTAAATGATACCAAGGATGTATGAAAATATTTTGTTCAAATTAAAAAACTGTCGACTGTCAAACTTATTAGCCAGAACTTTCCATCCTAACCAAATCCCAGAATCCCAACATGCATCGAGACAGAAAAACACATTCATAAACACAATAAAAGCACAGAAAAGCACCCATTACTTTCACACAAAACCCTTTAGCACAACATAATGCCCACAACACACTATTTAAACCAACACACGTAACTACCTGATAAATCCGATTGACAATCGCTGGTACATGGTAACCGACGGCTCCTGTGTACAATTGCCTCTTGCTAATTTAAGCAGCGGTTCCTTATACAGCGGGTGGAGTGTTAAGAATCCGCTCTTGATAGGCGTTTGTATGAGAGTACGCAGTTCGTTTGACGAACTCGAGTTTCGCCAAATAGGGTTGGCTGTGCGGTGAAAAATTTGCTCTTCAACCCCCTTAATTGGGTGTCGCGTTGTTTTACGTTTGTGACACAGTGCCACGCAGATTGGTGTACAGTTCAATAATCAAATTGGGAATTATTTGCTAGAGCTCTGATTTTTTGATTTGTTATAATTAATTTTACCTTTAAACCAAAAGGAGTTATCGTTCAACTTAATTTTTAATAGTTGTATGTCATTCTTAGTCCGTCAAACACATATCTTTACAAAAGGGTCGCCAAACTGCTAAGCAGCTACCAAACTATATAGACGCTCATAGCACTTCTTGTGCTCTGTCCCATTCCTTTCAAAATAACAACTTCTCAATGAGCTCTCGCAGTCTCACTAACCGCTGGATCACTACAAAGTTGTGAATACTGGCTGTTGAATCCGAGGTGATGATGTTTCCAGGCGCTTAAACTTTTCGATTTTATACAATCATGATTTTATTAAAAACTACTCAACCTCTTTTTATTGATTCTTTTTACTGAATTTTATTTTTATTGAACATCAATAAGAAAAAGGAACCACTTAAATCAGGTTTATCAATCGACATTCTATACGTCCGTGTGTATCGCATAGGGCTGTCACTGATATGTTTTCGAGACGTTTCTTTTAGCGCTGATGTGGCGCTGATTGGGATGTATGAGGTGTTTGTATACGATTTTGTATTCTTTTTGTTACTAATGAGTGTTCGTTAGGGCTGCCAACGATCAGCGTTAAAAAGCTCACTAGTTCACTAGCTACTTCGGAGTTCAGAGCTGGCGTCCTATGTAATGACTTTGTTTATAAGTATTACATATTTTTGTTTATACGTTTTTCACCCAGTAACATATGAAGACTATAAGCACCATAAGGAACGTGCCTTGCGATGCACGGTGGAAATAGATATCATGAAAATTACCCATGCTATGTCCAACCATGGGAAAAAGGTTAAAAGGTGTATAAAATATACATTTTATACACCTTTTAACTTCAATCTCACACATTATCATTATAAGCGTCAGTGATTTCCAGTGATCTAGAAAAAATGTTTATAAGATTTTAAACTTTCGCGTTGCATTGTATATAACTGGGTTACACGAACCGTGGTCAGCTCGTGACCACGGTTGGTGTAACCCAACCGAAACGTCGAACAGTAAGTAGTATCTATATACTACATTATGTATGTCACGTGTAGTCCCGTTAGTATAACTTTTAAAAACATTTACATCAATATATAATATAACAAATGTTAAATAATTGTTATAAGTTAGATAAATAATTACATAAGATCCTTTGCAACTGTATGCAATCACGCATAGAATCTATCTTCGATTCATTTTTGTAATTTCAGCTCTATCTTCAATTCATTTGGGGTATTATGCGTTGCTTGACTCGTAATCAAGCAACGCATAATACCCCAAATTTTGTTTAAAATATATGAGTTCGGGTAACATAAAATATTGTACTTGTAGGTGCCAAGATGGACCGACTAACAGAGGTCACGGAAAGTCGCTGAATACTGTCAGCGCGTTACTGATTGCTACGTGAAAATTCTTGGTAAGAGGCTATATTGAGTAGTAGTATCTTTCTTTTGAAAGAATGGTAATATGCTTTCGATACCTTCGAGCCCTCATACACGGGTAATGCAATTGTTTTATAGTAGGATTTACCCTAAACACGAATGTAATTAGTTTTATCTATTATTTAACATCGTTCCCACTTCTGCCCTTAACGTCCTGTACTATGGAGGAGTTAAATGCGGCAGTACCAAGGGCGGTAGCCATCGCCGAGTATTGGCGTCATGGAATTATTTAAAGCCATATATATAAGCACCGTAAAATTGAAGATAAAATAACATTCAACTCTATTATTAGGTCCTTACCTATGAAATTGGTGTTTTGTATGGAGATTTTGGGGATGTCTGCATTTTCCATACTAACATTTTTTCAGTTTTCTTCACAACGACAAATCCAAAGATAATAATATTTGGCATCTATCATTAGACAAGCTTTAGTAATATGTGTAATATCACACTTCATAAAAATTATTTATCGTTTTTAAGTGAATGCAAATAAAATGATGTATTCGGGAGGCACTTAAAAAGAGTTATCTCCGGATCCAATTTTAACACAATTAAACTTACAACAAATTGTCAAAACAAATCAAAAGAGTTCAAAAATATAGTCTATTTTTAGACGAGGTAATTATTACCAAAATACTAAGAGAGAAAAAAACACCAATTTCATAGGTAAGGACCCAATATTAATTTTAATATAACCTATGCATTATCTATTACATTTTTTAATACTAAGTGCTGAGCCAATTCAACATTTAAATCCATAATACAATACTACTTACAGTACGTCATATACTTACAGGCATACTATACATTATAACCAATTTAGATAGGATTATTAGATAAGTATCATTTTACCATTTATTTTAGTATCACTATGTGGTAGAAGCCGTGTGTGCCGTGTGGTAGCGGCTCATTAAAATAATACTACCAACCCATCTCTTCCATTAGGTGTCGTAAAGGCGACTAATGGACTTAGAACTGCACAACCATCCAATAGCTTATAGCGGCGACGCGCGACGGGCTCACAACTTATCACGCTGAGTGCAGTGAAGTGTGGACTGTGGCAATGTACTGCTTTTGTGGTGCTTTTGCCTAGTCTCCGACTAACCCTTAAGGGATAATACTTTATAAAACGCATACTTTTGTTTTATTTTAAAGAATAAGCTATTTAACAAACTATTATTGTTTTTCGGAGATCGGATTGTCGCATTCTCTGAAATATTACGAGGTTTCATCACCTCAAAAAAATTAATCTTAAAAATGGATCAGATTCGCATGGAATTATATGTCATTTAATTTAGTGAGAACTCATCCGAAGGTGAGCCCGGCCCTAATAAAAGTAAAACCTCATAGTATTTGTTAAAATCTTTCAATAGATCGACTTATCCCCGAAGCAACCTTAGACTGTAAGATGCTGTATCTAACATTTACATCGGTAAAGGCTAGATAACTACATACATCAACTAGATCTGAGCTAATCCAGGATTATATGGACAGCTGATAGTTGCCTTGATATCAAGTGTTCAAACTATTGCTCTCTTATTTCTTAATCGAGGCGTTAGATTATTACTAGTGAAAGACTAACTAATAATTGTTAAAAATGTATTCCATACCAGGAAATGTATTTTTTTGTTTCTTGAAACGTAACATTATAGAATTCTGTGATTGCGAAATGGCAGTTCAAGCTCGTCAAAAAGTGTGTTATAAGTTTTTCAAATTGTTTTTTTTTCTGCAAGCTTACGTCCTTGTTTCATTCGTATTCTTTAATTTTCTTTTTATATCTTCTAAAACGAATACAAATGTTTTGAGAACATTCCTAAGATAGTAGTTTGCCTTGCCCTGTCAATTATAATAACAATATTGCGTTTGAACAGGACAAAACAATAATGAAACGTTAACAAAGTGTCACACGAACAACTGCTCGCCTAAATAGGAGCGCGTGGAAACGAACAAATTGAGTAACAACAACGCACCTATATAGCACGTCCGAATCTAGTTGATACTTATAAAAATAAAAAATAAATCTCACAAAACAAAGAATTCTGAGCACTGCAGATAACATAGTTTTGCCAACACCCGTGCATTCTATAAATTTGCATATTATTTCAGTATTTAGATATTTTTGAAAAAATATAGAGAAATTTATAAAATTTACGTGTTCTTGGCGTATGATATATAACGAAAAAAAAAAGAATTTAAGGTAATCGTTTTCATTGAAAACATTTTAACTAACAAATTGTTTTATACAGTTATACGTCTTTTATAAATGATTTATCTTTTAATACTAAAATTAGGTAACTACGGGTACCCACATTACTTATTCAAATGAAAACAATTAGCCGAATAATTAAAATAATCGTGTAAGCGATTGAAAGGCAAACTTTGAAGCCGTAAATCAAAAACTGCATCAACGGCTTGACGATTTACATAGATATGAACAAGTTTTAAATGATATAAGCATCTACTGCTATCAATAAATGCAATTTAGGTATGACATTACTCAAGTAACAAAGTGATATGATGTCTTTCATAATAAACAGTATAATTATACTAGCTTAATCAAATAATTGACTACATGAAAACATTATTTTATATTTTTCTTGACATTTTGCGGATATTCACTATTGAATCTGCGAAATATTCTACATGAATAAGGGATAAATTAATATTGGGTCCTTACCTATGAAATTGGTGTTTTTTTTCTCTCTCAGTATTTTGTCTGTAACTATTAAGATTCAGAGTATTCCTAAAAAATAATTACCTCGTCCGAAAATAGACTATATTTTTGAGCTCTTTTGATTTGTTTTGATAATTTGTTGTAACTTTAACTGTGTTAAAATTGGACACGGAGACAACTCTTTTTAAGTGCCTCCCGAATACATCATTTTATTTGCATTCATTTAAAAACGATCAATTATTTTTATGAAGTATGATATTACACATATTACTTAAGCTTGTCTAATGATAGATGCCAAATATTATTATCTTTGGATTTGTCGTTGTGAAGAAAACTGAAAAAAATTTTGTATGGAAAATGCAGAATTACCCAAAATCTCCATACAAAACACCAATTTCATAGGTAAGGACCTAATACAATGATCACACTTATTGCACCGGTATCTAAGACTTGTTCACCTAACATCCCGGTTGACGACACCGTCCGGTAGCATTCCTGCAGTGACTTGATTATTAAGCGTCCTTAGCTGTCATTATGGTTAGAACTAGGATATACAAGTGGCTTTTAACCGGGAGCTAGTGTTTGTAATTTAAATAAAACGTGTCATTGATAGACTGATTTTCTTGAAGTAATTTGTACCACTATAACTGTGGTAGGTACCACTTTTCTCGAAATACTTCGGAAAGATACAAGTAATATACATATTAAGCGGTAAAGCGAATACACAACAGTTGTTGTGGCTGCCGTGGCATGGCCTATTTTATATGACTTTTCCGAAAAAGTACGATTATTTGGACACATAATGCTGAAGATTGTAGTGACAAAAGTTTATAGAATGCCAAAAATTGAAAAACGAATTCAGAATTTTTGCTTAGTATTTTTGTAAAAAAAAAACCATCAACGATCAAATCCAAGCGCGTGTCGTAGAAATTCGAGTGGCGGAAACAATAGGGGAGATCAAGTTCTGAAGCGGCTCAATTGGCCGGTGGTAATTTCGTCCCATTGTCTATGCGGCCCGGTCCCTGTTCGCGTCCCCACGACCCGCTCCCAGGGGACGTCGTTAGGTCCTTTTTATTAACCTGGCATTGCATTCTCGATTAAATACCTCATTGGTGTTGCATTTGGGCGGTATCTTTTACGCTGTTTGAATCGTAAACAGCTCACTTTGAGATTAGTTGAATTGAAACTCTTTTTAGTTAACCTCATCAATCCGGAGATGCACTTTTTGAAAATCGTCTAGTTTAATGGAAAATGAATGGTATTTGAAAATGATGATTGCTTTCAAACTGTCTTGCAACTCTCGTCGGTCATTCCTGGCTACCGCATTAAGGGAGCCGGGAGTAACTGGTCCAAGTGCCTTCTCCGAAGCTCACTGCCATCCATCCCAACTTCGTAGTGTATGCGACCTAGGCGTCGAGTCACTGTTCCAAACATCCATTTCAGATGTGGCGTCGCCTTGCTGTAATTTTGGGCCTGAACGCGATCGCGATTAAATTGTCTCCTTGGCTGTGCTTGGCGAGCTGTACTTCGCGCGCTAAATTCAGCTGAAGGTTGCTGTAACATTGAATGAAATTTAGTTATTACCTCCCGTCCAAACATGAGTTCATAAGCTGACAAACCATTAGAATTGTGGTTAGAATGGGTGTGCGCCTTAAGCGAGCTTTAAGGGTGATCAGTTTATTGCGTATATCGCCACGAACTGCCTAGCAACCTCATAGACAATGGTATATGACAAGAATTGAGAGCGGAGCAGGAGATTCACAAAGAAACCGATGATTAATAGTATGAAAATTCCGACTACCACCAAGCAGTCTCTTTGTAAAATTTAGTATCTGGGAAAATAAATTACCACTAATTTAAATAATTATAATTATAATTCGTCATAAACCTTATTATTTGAATAACTAGGAAATCACAAACAATGCTTCATAACCTCTTCATAACGCAAAGTTAATCCTATTGTAGGTATTGCAGTTCACGAAGACGACTAAATCATTCGACTTTAGACTCTAACTTAAGGCATTAGGAGCGAAGCTTCTCGCCATCATAAAATGCAAAAACAACCTGAGTGAAGATAAGCTTTTACGCTTTTATCCAAAAAAACTTTACAATGAACTAAAAAACTAGTATATATTTTCTATAGGACACTTTACACTTGCCGCGACATTTCGGACAACCAAACTATTTTTAATTGATTCGGTGGACCTTATCTAAATTAAATACGGCCCGAATGGATATTTTTTTAATTATAATTTTTATTCTAAGCCTTATCTTAATGGAATCGCTTCATAGTCGCTAAACGGCCACCAGTCTTGTCCCACGGATCGAATAGGCTATCGAGAATGCTCTTGCGAATTTGAAATCACCTGAGAACAGTAAATTTACACAAATTAGTCTGTAATTGTTTTAGGCGCGTCCTTTTATATTTAAATGCCAAATAAATCTGCATTCTGCAGATGCTTCATAGAGGCCCTAAGGCGGAGATATGTTCTCTTATACAATCACAGACCCAGTACCCAATACGCCCTTAGTCGCCTATTACGACATGCATATCTAGAGAAATCTTGTATGGTGAGGGAAATACTTTATTACCCCAATAATTTTTGTTCTTTTTTTAGCTCTATGCCCATGGAATGCGGAAAATTTTTGCAAGTGATATAAAACGTTTAACTAGTATCTAAAATATTAAGCTTTTAATTGTCTAAGATAGAAGTATTGTATTTTCAAAAGTATTATGTTAATTTTGAATTTATACGTGACACGCCCTCGGTGTCTAACAATATGTTTAAGCTCGCCACCTTCTCCGTGTTCTAGTTTCCCCAGTATTTAATCGATTGCCTAATTCTTTAGAAGACTTAATTCTAATTTTTTCATACGTTTTGACGTCCACTAAATAGATAGCGACAATTTGCATCTAAATTATGGATAAAATATATGTGAATCTTTTCCATTGGCACCACTGAACTGAAGACGATCGGGTTCCCATATCCCAACAGGTTTATCTACGAATTAAATTAGAATATTCACATCATTATAATAATGTAATATTAACTATATCATAAATTTTGCAACCAATACACTAATAAATTGCCTGTTTTGTCTTTTTTAATTAAAACAGAATTAATTGATTTTAAATCGGTGCTTGTCTATCGTCTATGGTTCTGTGACCTTAATTTTTTTATTTAAATAAAATTTTAAGTTCGGAACAAATTAGAATAAGGAAAATTTTATATTTTAGGCCTCAATGTAGGCCGCATTAAAATTTCATGAGACCCACTTGAAATATAGAGCAATTAAAAAAAATTGCGCAACCAATTACCATTTAAAATAACATAAATATTATCAAAAACCGATGATTTTATATTTTTTATGCTAATATTATTTTTCGAAATTCGATGACTGTTAAAAATGACCCGATTTTTAAAACGGTGTAGAAGGTTAGGTTTTCTATTTGGATGTCATCATAGCAAGCGAAGAGAAGCAATCTCTGCCTGCCCCTGTGGGAGAAGGGCGTGATTTTATGTATGAACAGTCACGAACAATAATGTAAACAACATAGGCCAATCTGACCTCACCGGGGTCATGTGATGTAGTACATAGTATGCCCTTGACTCCCGGCGAGATGTCGAGACTGGAACACTAGGGTTTTTAGTGGGTAGTCGCGGTACTACACGTGGAGTCCCACATACCCCTGCAGTCCTTTCCCCGCTACTACAGGGGATGCGTTAATGCATTTTCCTCCATCAAAAAAGGCTAATCTCATATGTATTACAATAATAGGTCCTTACCTATGCAATTGTCGTTTTGTATGGAGATTTTGGGGAATTCTGCATTTTCCATACTAAAATTTTTTCAGTTTTCTTCACAACGACATATCCAAAGATAATAATATTTGGCATCTATCATTCGACAAGCTTAAGTAATATGTGTAATATCACACTTCATAAAAATTATTTATCGTTTTTAAGTGAATGCAAATAAAATGATGTATTCGGGAGGCACTTAAAAAGAGTTGTCTCCGTGTCCAATTTTAACACAATTAAACTTACAACAAATTATCAAAACAAATCAAAAGAGCTCAAAAATATAGTTTATTTTTAGACGAGGTAATTATTTTTTAGGAATACTCTGAATCTTAATAGTTACAGACAAAATACTAAGAGAGAAAAAAACGGCAATTTTATAGGTAAAGACCTAATATTAAAGGCTTTTATGCCACATGGTTTTGTTTAAAAAACTCCTCCACCCAATGCCCTTCTATCTATTCAAGTTTCCTTAAACATTTCTCATTGCATAAGAACACACAGCGATTGTTATCTTCAGTTATACAATGTAACGCTCGAAAACCGTTGGTTTTTAACAGCATAATTGTACAAAAAGCAATATTATCTGACCATTTCGCCACTCGGAAGCCCAAAATGCAAATCTCGAGCCACTGCACTCTTATGCAATTTTTTTGCCGCTTGTTTTTTTAATTCTTTTTAAGGATCGTGGCGTGCTGGCTGATTGCTTTCGTGAGTTCTGATATTGTTCTTTTAAAACACCGCGTGATTGAAAGCTTTTAAGGATGAATTGAAAAAACAAAACCGTATCATTGTTAACCAAGCATTATAAGTGTATGAAAACCTTTATAATGCATTGTTTGAGCTATTTTTTTATCAAATGTATTTTACTGTCACGACTTTGAATGGTAATAATTTGTTTTGAACTTTATCGTTTTAATTAAGATATATTTCCTATTTAAATGTTCAAGAATTATATCTAATATCTTGACTTCATTTTAAATTAATTAAATTATTATGATAGTTTAAAACAATTAATTAATAAATATATATTTCTAATGCGAATGAATCTATAGGCTTATCTTAATTAGAATTTTAAATAAATGTTTTGGTTTTGTCATTTATAATTAAAACCGTATCGTCCTTTACTTGCAAATTAGGACTAAATCCATATTTAATTTTCTTTTTTATAATTCTTATAGTAATTAAATATTTATATCGATTTTAAATTCACAGATAAAGCTAGTGTTATATATTGCGTCAATAAAATCGATATATTTTAAGCAAATGTTTAGCTTAAATTGTTTTCGTCGCTCTCAATGCTCTAAGAACAAAGATTATGAGACAGGGGTTAGATTAAACTTATCAATACACGTTTTGTTAATAAAAATAATTAATATAATTACATAAATCATTGACCGGTTTTATCTAATGGTCAATGACTCTAACAAAAAAAGCAGCTCTAATAAAAGGGACACAATATACCTACATTATACATTACTTACATTTATACATTATACAATAATATACATACAGTATGTTTAATCTTGTCTTGTCTTTTGTTGTAATATTTATGTTAATATTTTATGGTTGGTTAGTATTTTTGGACTTTGCCTTTATTTCTATCTACAAATCCATAAAAATAAAAAAAGATAGCTAGAGTGTAACAAAAATTTTCATATAAACGTTTCACAATATTTATCACACACAGAAATCATGCCATTCATATGCAAGCTTATTTAACTTCAAGTTAAGAGACCTTATTTTGAGCCAAATGCATAAGGATTTACTTGTTGTAAATCCCATTTCAATAAAAAAATGTATAGCCATAATGTCACTTGAACTTATTTTTCAAAAGAGAGAGAAAAGCTATGATTTATACTGCAGTAAAAATCATAGCTTTTCTCTCTCTTAATTCCACAATAAATGACATATCATTGAGCATTGGGCTCTTTTACATACACACATAATTAAAATAATACACTTTTAATACACACAATTTTTTATCGTATTTTAGTTTTTATAAGAACAACAAAAATCTCGGTTACATCGTTAATGTTAATAGTCCTTTGTTTTTAAGAATTTCGATAAAAACCCTATTTCTACTAGAATACCGCATCAATAACAGACAAGACGCGTAAATCGGAACCTGCCTACCGCTCCGGGCGTAATGTCGCGTATTGCCAAACTGGGCAGTGCAACGACCTGCATTCCTACAACCTGATCTATGTGATGACAGAGAGGTTGTTAGCGCAAGTTGTGTGGCCAAGTTGATAGTTATAGCGATTAGTTCAAGCTACTGAGGATAATGTAATGACAGCTGTGGTGTCCTGTAGGTGTATGTATTCCTTAATTAATAATAATATATACATGAGAAGTATGGGCCATGACATCATCACGTTAGCCTAATGAAGATGGGAAGATGGGCTATAATTATATAATTAAGCATAATTAAATATGTTATATTATGAAATTGCGGTGGCGTCATAAGAAATATTATGTTTTCCTGTCACGCTGAGCACATGTACAGTTACTGCTTAGTGAAACGCGGACTATGGATATGGACTGCTTTTGCGATGCTTTTGCCTAGTTTCTGATTAACCCTTTGGGGATATTAGTCGTGATTATATATATGTATTTCTTATCACGCTTATCAACAACACATTATATAAAGATAATTAATGCTACAATATACGATTTGTTGGCTACAAGGCAGTGGTAGCCGAGTTGAGACGTATGGGCGCTATTCGTTCGAGAGGCCGCGGAATTGGCGGGTTCGACCCCACCGCCTGTACCACTGAGTTTGAATAAAAACTTATGTTCAATTGATTGTGAATATCGCTTGCTTCACATTGTGCCCGGTGCATGGCAACAGGCTCGCCACCTGTTACATGAATGGGAATCTAGACTTTAAAGCGACACATTATAAATTAATACCTACTCGTAAATGCTTAAACAGGTATACCCAAGTAAAAAATTTACGGCAACGGTGAAAAACAATAATTGTTTTGTATTTCAAATATTATATCGTAGTAATCAATTACGAAATATTTTCAACAAAACATCACTGGCGTCCCTTCTCTTGTCACTTAGACCACTCACAACTACTAGGTCACTCCATTTCAGTACTAATGCGTCATAGAAAAATTGTCATACTTTGATAGGTAATTACTTACGGGTACACAAGCACTAGAAAAAAATTATTCTAGAGTACCTAATTTGAATATACACCAATAAATAATCTGTAAAGTGATTGCTTTAAGGAAGGTGCTGCAACGAATGTTATTTTAGATTTCTTATCCTTTTGTTTTAGTATGTTTTTTTGTTATTTTCAAATTATTAGAATTAATTGAATATAAACATAATAATGACGAAACTACAAGACTGAATTATTTATCACAGCAGCTGTAGTAAACTATTTTCAATATATTTCTTCAGAACTTTCTGTTTGTCGTCAAACTAGGATCTAATTTCCCGTCGGACCGTTAACTTCCCATCTTTTCAATGATGGCAAATAGTAAGAAATAAAAACTGTACATACTTACAGGCTCACGTCTGCTCATTATGTGATTCATATGTTTTTTTAATACAATCATTTTGTTCTAGTGTCTTAGATATTTACACTAATTATATTTAAAAAAAAATTTAATGTATATAATCTAATATGCATATTACCATAATGTACTAGTAACCATATCACAAGCGGCATATAGATGCTTAGTTTTGGTTATATTTATAGGGTGGATGGCACAAAATATTTTTTAAACAGCCTACAAAGTTTTTTATTACACAACATTTATGCAAAACAATTTCAACAGTACTAAATACAGTTGTCAACTCGGACATAAATTGGTCACTATCTGTCATATAATGTCTGCGCCCTTCTTAGTTTCTGTTGTAATTAGCTTCAACAAAACATCCACGGTCCCAGCACGGTAGCCATATTTACATGCAGCATAACAATAAATCATGCGGTTCACTTTCCTAAATTGATATTGTAATCCGTTCCCGTTTTGCTCTTGTTTGTGTTGAATAAATGAAGATGTTGCTGTGATGCGGCTTCGTTAAATTGCTATCTCTGGCCCTGTTCTGGAGTGGAGTAGGAATTGGTATTGGAATATTTGGAGTTCTCATTGTTAGTTGATGTTGGATTTACTATTTTCTTTTATTATTTTTGTCGCTTTTCTCTCTTTATTATATTGGTTGCAAATTGATAAAAAGATAAAATATATTTAAATTCAAAAACAATTAGGAAGTTTATTATTTATAATTAACAAATCAGTAAGATTATTCACAATTTTTCTTTTCTTTTTATAACATAAACATCACAAAATACTGATGTCAATGATTAAAATTGATAATAATGTGTAATGTGTACCATTACCGCATACGTCGAATTGCTTATTATTGCTTAAAATCTAATTAAACCTTTGTCATGACCCCTATTTAGATATTGTACAAAATTGTATCAGTATATTGAAATAAAAAAAATCTTACTGGCCTTATTATTTAGTGTAGAAAAAGTAAATAAAAAATAAATAAAAAGATTCCTTATAATCTTCATGATAAACTGCTTCAAGTCAACAGTCGTGTGTTAATATTTGCAATTCACTAAAACCCAATCACAAAAGATCTATAGAGAGGACGCTCCATGCATCCCTTGTCCTACTTATCGCGTACACCGATACAAAATGGAGAACCACGATCGGCGCTGACTTATGTCCCGGCCGTCGTGGTGATATGTTCATCTCAACAATAAATATCGGTGGCCAATTAAAAGTACGGTGGCATGCTACTGAGACATATAAGGTTATGACGTTTTGAATTAAAGTAAGTCTAAAAATAGAATTTGGTGATATCTGAAATCTTATAGCTTACTTATATTTGCAGATCCTTCATTAACGTCTGTGACTGATCGCAAAATATCGTTCTCCACATTACCTTTTTTGCAAAATATTTTTGTTTGGAGAATATCACTTTCACAAATGGTCTCTATTGTAAAAAATATGAAATATCCTTTTCTAGTTTTTGTTAGTCATGAATTCTGTCAGTTCAAGGGTATATTGATACCTATATCTAACCATGGTATGAACTGCTTGAAAAAAAAACAATAAATTGTACTAGGCTGTTATTTAACCCGAACATAATAATGCTGCAATTGTAATATTTTATGGGACACGTATCCTTAGTATAAAAAATATTAAAATGTGGTATTGTTCGTTTAAGTGTTGTTGTATTTATGCAAAAAACATAATTAAATGCAATAAACTCATCTACAACCGTAGTTACATGTCCCTGGTTGAAATTGTTTTGCTGAATCGATTAAGCTCTTGATCTCGTATCGATTTTGCATCGATTTTTTATTCTCATCTTGCCCCTTTTGAGACCGCCGCCAGTTGATGTCTTTATTCGATGAACTCAAATGGTTGAAACTGCATTAAGCATGTTTGTTTTGTTTTGTTATGTATGATTGATATTTATTATTTCAATTGCAATGGGGTAAACACTGTAAACAAAATGTTGCAGCGGAATTGAAAAAAATATTTATACATTTTGATGTTTATATTTTTTACATTACGTTGCTTTGCTCTCTTTCTGTATTTTTAAATACGGTTAAATAAATAAGTTTATGTCAGCTCAGAAATGAATTCGTAAAATCTAATAGGTCTTAATCATTCATGAAAGGTTAATTTACGATTTTATAATTACACTTGCACATTTTTGACTGCAGGTATATCTGAACTAATGCTTAAAGCACAAGCATAAAATAATATGTTTTACAATATTTGGCATCCGATATAACTTTTTGAAAATATAATTTTAAATTTAATACGATCAGCTGGGTTGAGAGGTGTGACAATGGGCAGCTGGGTTGAGTGGTGTGACAGTGGTGTGATGGTGGGCCCTGGCATCGAATCTAGGGTGGGAATAGCAGTTTGTGTGTTACGAACAAGTAAACATCTCACCGTCAACAACTTAAGCTCGTCCACTGCTGGACATAGACTCCCCTATTTCACGCCACCGCTAAATATCCATGTACCCACTTTAATGTATGCCTTCTAGCGTCCTTTGAAGGTAAGGTAAAGACTTGACGTTTATTATGATCGACCACGCTTCGGTAAGTATTACATTTCCTTATATTCTAACATAAATATACGTCATATCCTTCAATATACTGCTAAAAACAATACAGAAGATCTTTATTTATACTGACCTTTCATCGTAGACGTCATACGCCAATCACGCTTTTAGATTGTGGCGACATAGAGTAAAATTATTGACTAAAAATAAAAATAGGTTGATACAACATATAAATTTTAGTTTATGAGATCACAAGTAATCAACTTATCAGGAAGCATATAAAAAGTTGACGACTTTATAAATACATTCAAGAGATAATAAAATTATTTACTTTACCAACCACTCTTTTCATAGTAAAATCATTTTGTTAGACGAATTAAAATTAGAAAATTACTAAAAAAGTAAGTAATTGCATATATTTTTCATATTGAAATCGTTATTATGTGTGTAAAACTTAAGATTAACTTAAATTTATATCTCAGTCGAAACATAAATAAGGCGGTGTCCATACCTAAAAACGTGTTGTAACTTAACACCAGTGGGGAAGAGACTTAAGTTCAAATTAACAGGCTCGCTTCCCACATTAAGTGAGACATCAAATTCATTAACCTTAAACTTAAGCAATGTATCTATTTTATTTTTATCTATTTACGATACACCCGTTATTGACTGCAAATTTATGGAGAGAATGAATATAAAGCACGTTGTATTGTTTTGATTCGGTTCTTAATTTTTACGTAGATAAGCTACACTTAAGGGTACTTTCAAAGCAAAACCAGCGGCCAACAGCTCTGGTGGCCGGCAACGAGCACGCGCGCGCGCCCTCACGCCAAAATGTATGGAAATCTGGCCTGAAAAAAAAACAGTGATTCCGTGATCAGATGACAAGCGGTGATTCTTGTGAGCCTTCCATAAAAAAATTTAAAGCAACACACGCGCCAATGGAACCATACTCCTCCAGGAGAACTGGAAGGACCGTAATGCCGTAAGGATCAATCCTAATGTGTTCAGAAGCAAGGGTTAGGCAAATTATTTCGTTTCGTCATCATAAATCAGTCAACTTTTCACGCCTCTTTCTATTTATAAGTTATATGCTGGATGTGCTATGTTCTTACGAATGGTATGATTCGATAAAGAATATGTGAAATTTCAAGAACGAAACACTACACACGCTTGTTTTAAGCTCACCTGTCAACATTGACTATTGCTCAGTACAGTCGAATTTAAAAATACGTATGCGCGTTTGAAAGTAAACGAACTTGACTGTACCTGCTTATAACGGAATCAAGATAAAAAAAAATTAACCCATATATCATCCCGCGAAGCAACTGACATCTTACCTGACTGTCGCTGAAATAGTGAAAGGATTACGTTTATTTACAACGACTATTTACACTTACACGAACGACTAACATATGTTCATAGATCAATCTGAATATTAATATATAACTGCTTCTGGATTCCACTACCATATTCCCATGGCACCATCTTATATCCACTATGCTCAAATTTATGACTTAGCTCCCATAGCACCAGATATGCTAATAAGGCGCTCTGTCCACAGGCCTAACACTGCGAGCGATAATAAAGCTAACATTTATTTTGTGTATTATCATAGAATAGCCGATTACATTACGTGATACAACTTTTATGGCCAGCTGAACTAGATTAAATTCTTGTTGGTGATTAAAATTTAAGCAGGTCACTTCATTAAATTTTAATTTAAAAGCTACATTGATTGTCACTAGTCCTGATTACTGAAGCACGGGTTCTCTCACCTGAATAAACATAACCTTTAGCGTTATCTTAAATTATTTCAAAATGTAAATCAGCCTTGATTTAGGAGATTGATAAAATAATACTGGACACCAACGAATTTAAATCAATGATTGGTTCCATAAAAAAGGCGTTTTATAGCAAAAACATAGGTATTTAATTTGTTTACGTTCTCTTTCAAGTTACATTATCAAAATAGTCTTCTATTATCTGTTTAGACCAAAATATTATTAAGATTGCAAATATTATTAAATATACAAGCGCAAAATATTTCATAGCTACCGCTGTCAATCTATCAGTGGACATGAAGGTTTCGGATAAAAAAGATACCATATGAAAGGTTATTTTGATTAATACAGTAATTACTTTGTTTATAATACTTCTGTACAACTTTACGAGGATAGATATTAACCAATAATTTGTTACTATCACAATGAGTAATGTTGCCTCCAAAGAAATATGGGACTGAGCGAACTGTTTGGAAATTTTATGATGCATCGATTACAAATGGTTCTGTTACTACTAATATTGTATTAAGTGTGTAATTTAAGGTTATCAAGAGAAAGCTTTGTTCCGTTAAATGTTTAAGATGTCAAATTAATAATAATTGAATTACACTTAACTTATACCTACATCAAAGATTTGTGTGTTCTAAAATGTGAACTAAACATATTAAACAATGTTGACTGTACAAAAGTTTTATGGCTAAAATATGAACCAATGTAGTATAATCAAGTTAATTATAAATATTTATCCATCTAACCGAGTCCGATTATTTTGGGTGAGTAGATAGGTGTCAGAAGTTTATTTATTTATTTATTTATTATATATTTATTTAGTTAAATAATGTAATATTCCTATGAAAATATTGTTTTGGGCATTAAGTGTATTTAAGCTTTAAAACCAGCGGTAAAAGTAATAACGTCAAACGAAAGCGATGGCGAAAAAGATTGCGATCGCTAAATAAGAGCACTGAACTCTGAGGTAAATGAGTTCAAAACCATCTAAATATATGCACAAGAAAGTAGAAGCTTAATATCTTCCAAGAAAACTATCGCCGTTTTATTATCGAGAGCCGATGAAATAACAATTGCGGCTACAATGGGGGACCCAAATTGCGATTGTTCGCGCCTCGCGCTGCGCGGGCGGCGCGGCAGCGATCGCCGCGGGCGTCCGCCACTCTTTATAATTTGATCACATTTGTAGCTCGGACAATGCTGGCCCAGAGCGGCGACATAGCGATAAGCGGAACTGTGGAGCGGAGGCTTTATTAATATTTTTTTTAGGATTTGCGGTGTTATTATTTATTGATTTTTTTATGTTAATAATAATTTCGTTAGATAGTTAAAATATCATACATAATGGACATACATTACAACCACACTTGGGCCTGTATTTTTATGTTAAACCTATGGTTAGTTTTGTGTCATGCGTGAAAAGCCTACAGGCACAATTCTTACATGTAAAAAATTTTTAGGCCTCTTACAATAATATAATTTCATTGCGGAATGTCAGGCTTTTTTTTTTAATTATTTATGATTACATAATATCTTTTTTAATTTTATTTGTGCTGTATCATCAATTCACATTTTTTTTGTATCATAATATCGTAACTGGTCCAAAGCTTTAATTTAATGTTTGTTGTGCCATCTCTTACAACTTAAACGAAGAGAACGACGAACGATAATGAGCCCTTAAGTGTTCATATATGTATATATTATATTTATATAAGTATATTCATCTATGTATATAAATGTATATTTTTTATAGGTATTTGTATTTTAAGTATTAAGTTTTATATTTATTCATAGTGTACACACGACATTTTCGTTTCTTGCCATATCTCCTATCGCAGGTTGGCTGGGAGACATTTCTGTTAGGAATAGGCCACACCCTTTGTACTGTCTTTGTAATTGGTCGTTTCGTTGTTATGTTTTTCTGGGTACAATAAATTGTTAAATAAATAAAATAAGCAAAGCCCAGAATCTTATACATATTCACCTATAAAACATAAAATAAAAATCTAATAATAATAGTTCAGCTCCATGCACATCTCTGTGCCATCGAAGGCTGGACTCCTTCAGTGGAGCAGCCCGGGGCGGCAAGCCGCCGCTACTTTTTCCTGACATAATAAACATTTGTATTCACGACGCGCCACTGCGGTATAGTACCGCCATTTTTTCAGCTTAACTTGCAGTGTATGATGTAATAATGCCAACTGATGGCCGCTTGTTAACGTTGGGTAACCATTTAGATTCCGATCTTAGTTATTGTTGTTGAAAGAGAATGTGACAAAAGTTTTAAGACTTCCTATAATGTTTGGATTTATTTTTATATAAGGTAAACGCAGATATTACCGCGGTTGTCAAAATTTTGCAAGTATTACCGAGGTAAGTTTTATTGTAGTTTAATGAAATTACAAGCATGTTTTACATAGGAAGTAAAATTTTATGAAAGTCTTCCATAAAAGTTTAACTTTTAAAGTAAAACTTGCCTGTGATTGTATAGATTGCAGATTTTTGCAGATTTTTGACTACCGCGGTAATACCTGCATTTACCATATGAGTATAGTAATTACTTAACGATACTAATGCGGCAAGATGTTGCCAGTTCATAACTTAAGCACAATTTGTAATGAATATCGTTTGCTTTACTCGTACACTGTGCTCAGTACATGACAACAGGCACGTACGGACTCATATGCCAAAAATGGGTGTCCACATCTCTGATTACACCTTTGAAGAGATGATAATGTGAGTACAATACTAATCGATTTAAGTGGTCTATGATTGTATTAAATACGAGTATAGCAAGCTTCCCCATAAATCCCATCGTCTAAAACTAAGACTTTTGCACACTTTAAGGGTCCGGCGAACAGTGATTTTTTCATACAAACGTAATACCAAATTCATTTTCAATTTAAGAATATCGGGACATATCATCGCTGTTATTCGGATTAAGAAAGTATTTTTCTATGTTTCTGTTAAAAAAATTTGTTCAAAATATTTATAAACTTATAAATATATGCGATTATATTTCGTAAATTTTTAGACGTTTTTGGACATATTTTCCGCTTATTTGTTTCATATTAAAAACGCAATTAATCATTATGTAATTTTAACAGAAACATAGAAAAATACTTTCTTAATCCGAATAACAGCGATGATATGTCTAGATGTTCTCAAATTGAAAATGATTTTGGTATAACGTTTGTATGAAAAATTGTCTCGCTAATATTGACATGTAGTTGAATCTTGCGCATACTCCTTCAGTTATATTTAACTCTGACGTCTTGTCTGTACAATGGATATTTTTTGCCATAACTTCGTTTTGCGATCGAAGCTATTGTTCCACTGATTTTATTGTCTACTGTTATATATAAATCTTTTTTGTCGAGTAAAGAGAGTGCTCGTGTCCATATATTGATGGGGGAATGGAATACTTTTATTTTTGTAGCCATCAGCAGTGCTGTTCTGTACTCACTCACTTTTAACTTCTAAATCCGATGTGACATTCAAAATCTTAAAGTCAAAAGCTTTTGCTCATATTCAAGTTAAAGAATAGGACAAAAACTTTGCTAATGTACTGTAAGATGGGTTAGTTTCTTATAGATACACATTGCTGGTGAACCGTAATCACCATACAAAATAAAACAATAGCCGATAAGACGAGGAGCTCGGTGGCGTAGTGGCTAGTACGCTTTGGCTTTCGATCGAAAACAGAGCTACCTTCGCCATGGTCAGGTCGTGGATGGGTAACCAAATCTTTGTGATATCGGACTCCTCCGTGCTTCGGAAGTACATTAAGTCGTTGGTCCCGGTCGCTATTGTAACTTATTCTACCCACCAACCCGCATTGGGCCAGCATGGTGTTACGGCCCATACTCCTTGTGTTTGTCTATGAGGAAGGCCTGTGCCCAGCAGTGAGACGTATATAGGCTGAGTATGGACACACAGTCTCCTTGACTTTCGGTTACTCGTAAAAGGTCGACTCAACTTCAGTTACTGTCATAATTAACCCATTTTACTGTGGGAAATCACACCATTGAACCCACCATCAAAACGGCTTACGACAAAACTAGAACCATACGATAGAATTACGTAATTGCTATTTATGTCTATTATCTAATATTTAACGGTAACTATTAATATTTAGTACGTGATTATTAACTTAATGTTATCGTAAATTGTTTAATTCGAGCATTCGAAAACGTATGTAAATTAGAATTGTAGTTACAGTAACTTACAATATTTTACCGTGATTTTGAGCGTATAATAAGAGTAATCACGTTATTAACGATGGAGTATTTAAAACCATATTTCTTAAATGTTAAGTATATGGTAAATTATAATAATTTTCTTATTACCTTACAATAATTGCTTAAAATTTTGGTTTGTAATGAAACTATTGTAGGGATAGCTTAAATTGACAATTTATTAAGACCTTTAATCACAGTGAAAATGAAGTAAATTATTAAAATGGAATTTTGTTATAGAGAAAATCTATGAAATGTGAAAGTCTTTATGTGAAATATGGGCTTATACCCATCTCGGCATGTTCCTCGACACGCAAGAAGTTAATAATAGTTTTTCTTCATTCGATTTGTAATTGAGATGTTAGTCATATTTAGGTGTAAGCAAATTTAGATGTCAGTAATAATTGTGGTAGTTTTTTGTATTTTATGGAAATGTGCCGAGTTGGTAGTTTTTTGTTTAATACTCGTATTTATTTTGTGCGTCGAGTTGGTAAAGTGCCGAGTAGGGCATTTAAGCCAAAATAAAATTATGTATCAGGAGGTGAACTTGTGATGTTGTCGTGTACACTGCAGTGTCGTCTTCTCAACTCGAATATCGCTGTATTTTTGCTGACGAGGTAACTCCAAATAAAAATTAATATTCTTTCATATTTCAAACATCCAAGCTCCAACACATATAGGTCTGATATATAAAACATACATACTTATATACATAATAATCACGACTATTATCTCCTAAGGGTTAGTCAGAGACTAGGCAAAAGCACCGCAAAAGCAGACCATTTCCATAGTCCGCGCTTCACCAAGCAGTGTCTGCACTCAGCGTGACAGGTGGTGAGCCCGTCGCCGCTATAAGTTATTTGATGGTTGTGCAGATCTAAGTCCATTAGTTGCCGTTTACGACACCCAAGGGAAGAGCTGGATGAATGGCTGGGTGAGCTGATGTATAATGATGATCGAAAAACATTTTTTTAAATTCATATCTGCATCAAGGAGCTCATTAACCGTTTTCGAAGCTGACAATTCGAAACAATAAAGCAATAATCGAGTAAACAGACAAATTATAGGACCGGGGCCGTAATCACCGCCTTGACCAAGACAGGCCGTTATAGTACCGATACACTAAATTTTCACTGGACATTACATACATAATGGCATTTTAAATTCGGCTCCGCAACCTCTCATTACGGTGAACAAAGGCCGATCATCTGAATAAATTTGCTAAATTATTGTTATTTTATATTTGGCCCTCGGGCTGAGTTCGGCCAAATTATCAATGACCCTACTATTTGTCGCGCTTCCAATGAAAGAATTTTAAATTAAACAAAGTTAAAGTATTCAGTGTGGGATAGTTTCGTAGTTTTCTGTTGGCATTTAAGTATATATTTTTATATATGTAACATAAGATTGGCAAGCTGATGCATTATCTACAGGTTTCTAATATTCAAGGTAAGATAATTTTTCTTCATTCGATTTCTAATTTAGATGTTAGTCATGTTTAGATGTAATCTAATAGAGATGTTAGTAATAATTGTGTGTATGTATTTTTTGTTTATGTTATACGTTTCATTAATGTACGTCTTCATGCTATTTCGTGACAACACACAAACCAATCAAGAAAAAAAAATTCATTACCAATTTATTTGACGTATAGGATTAATTTCTCTTAGCAGGTACTCTACCAACCCAAGTAAATTGACTTTTTAGATTAATAAACCGTTAAAATTAAATATGAATTTGATTTTTATTTTCACTGGTCGACAAGCGTGTGCAACATGATAATAATCATTCGGATATAGTAATTTATTGTCAGGTATGCTTTGTATATTAACCCGGACCTTGGGAAGATTTTTACGGAAAATAAATAAATTAAATAACGCAGCGTTCATTAAAAAAAAAATTAACATATACCTAAATAGTTCTTAATTCCTTCCACTTGCGTAGCTCGCATTTTTTCTGTAATAATTTGTACTGCATACACGAGAAAATCCAAAAAAGTTTAAAGTGAGTTTCGATCGAGTTATGGTGGTAGTGTTTCGTAAGATATTTTATGTACTAAGTAATCGATGCGTACAGACACGTGATTTAAGACACAGGTGCTCAATCGCGCTTTCGGAGGTAATTACGTATTACTATCGACTTGTTTTTAAACGGGACATTGTTGCTAGCACAATGCGTACTAAGATAAAGATAAGAATTATGAAAGGGGTTAATGGCAGTTTACTACGTGAGAGATGAATTAAGTGTTATATAAAGCCTTAAAGTTTAAATTCTGTGACGTAAATTAAATCTGAACTGCAAATAATTTCGTCAAAATATTGATTGGGGAATTGCTGTAGAGTATAAATGAAATTAGTAGATTCAATAGTAAAATAATAAGTGTATTAAACTATTTTGTTTTCCTCAGCCTATATACGTCCCACTGCTCGGCCAAGCCTTCCTCATAGAGATACACATGAGGAGTATGGGCCGTAACACCACCACGCTCGCCCATTGCGGGTGGTGGCTAGAAACAGTCGCAAAAGCGACCCGGACCAACGGCTAATGTGAAACACAGAGGAGCTCGAGATCACAAAGTTTTGGTCACCCATCCATAGCCTGACCATGGCGAAGGTAACTTTGTTTTCAATCGAAAGCCAAAAACATACTAACCATACGCCACCGAGCTCCTCCTAATGATTTTACAAAAATATAATTGGTTCTGTCTGCTGGTTCACAGATTTTTATTAAGCAAAATCACTCTTCGTATCATACGAACCAGGTATAAAGAAAAAAGAGGGTATGGAAGGGCAAGAGTTCCATCCTAACAAGGCTATGATTCTACGTATTCTTCTTTATCAATAACATGACGAACCCTAATGTTGAGCAAGCGCGCACTGGTGACTTTTGTCACCGAGACTTTCTGTTTTCTGTCACCGTGCTTAAAAATCCAAAAATCCAATATGAATCCAACACTGTGGTGCGCGCACTTGAACACGTGACAGTTGGGTGGGAATATTGTCCGGGTGACAAACAATTTATTGTCACCCTGACAAAAGTCACCAGTGCGCGCTAGCCCTGATTCCAGATGCAAGGGTAGCTATTGCATAAAAATAAACAGCATTCGCCTTTTTGAAAGGAGCCAGGGTTATAAGAGTAAAGAACACAAAATGATTATTTAGCAATCCCATGGTATATCAGCTCTCATTATGACATTTCCAGGCATTACATAACCCTGAAGTAAAAAACAACACGTCAAGCTTAACATCTCAATGAAATATAACTCGTAAGACCCTCTAATAAGGCGCTTATTATGAAGCTTGTTTTTTAATGCCTGAGTTTTTCCTTGTTGGTTACGTGAAAGCTTTATAGCAATTAAGTCATTTATTGAGAATTTTTCTAGTTGTTCTTGGAATGCTATATGGCAAAGAAGTATGTGTAGGGAGCGTGTAATGTTAGTATTATTTCAGCCGTTGATAAATTAGTAATTTTTTTAAAGTTAGGTAATTAAAAAAGGTGAAGTTGGTAGCTTTGCTGCCGTGTAAGCTACCCTTGCATTTGGAATTTTTCATCTTACGTTAGCAACTTAATCAATAAGACAATGATGAGAAAAAAATATGTTGACGTTAAGTAAAAGTACTTATCGACAACGTATTTTTTTCTTGCGTAACATTTCGGTTAAAAGACCGGTAATTGACTACTGTGGTCTTCTAGAATACATGTGAGCAGTCAGCAACTACTACATGGATCATTGTCTAAGTTGATAACGTAAGCTACGTACCATACCAAGATTCACTGCCTATTGCCCTTCAAACTGGAACAATTCAAGCACTGTTCTTTGCAGTTGCAAAAGGTGAGACGAGGAGCAGAAGAGTCACCGATTCCCCCGGTAAAATTTGTCTGATCTCTTATAAAAACTTCCCATAGTAATGGTAAAATAAAAAGGTGACATTGATTAAATACTAACGGCGCTACAACACCCTTTAAAAAGTGCAAATAAAAGTGAGAGTGCAAAATATGAAGACCGCATTGTTTTGAGCTCAGAAAGCTTGATTTTGAATGTTACCATGAGACATCTGTGCTACGTAGTTTAATAGCGCTAAGTTCCAAAACGATTTGCTGCGAATTTACTCGATATCCTAAAGGTATTGAATAAAAAAGTGGTCCAGGAAATGTCTTGGCAACATTCAGAATAAAGCTTTCCAGAGTTTTACACAATTACAGAATGCGGTCCTCATATTTTTCACACTCAATTTCCTTTGACGCCAGTTCTAAATCGGAACCAAGAATCTTCATCTAAAACACATTCTTTTGTTTATTGTTATTTTAAACAACATTTAAGTCAGACAGAACAAGTAAAAGCAATCTTGCTTTCATAATACTCTAATAACATATTTCACATTGAATTGTTTTAGTTGTAAACATAAGCAATTTTCATTTTAACCGAGAATTATTGTGAGAAACCAAAGCCATTTCAGGGTAGGGATCCCATGGCAGGGGACTGCTTTTGCGGTGCTTTTGCCTAGTCTATGACTAACCCTTAGGGGATAATAGTCGTAATTGTATGTATGTATATACGATACCATTTAAGGACTTTGAGTGGATTTTGAATAAAGTTAAGTTTTTTCCGTTTCTCTTTCACTATGCCCGGTGCATGGCAACAACCTCACCCCCTAAATCCCCTACATATAGTGACTTAAATATGTTAGCCGAAATGTAGGTGTTAATATCTTTGCCAACCACTTCGGGAATATAAGGCGTTAAGTATTGTTACGACTTCATTTTATTTCCATAGAAATCAATAACATTCTAATATTTTGAGCTATCGCCCTTTTGCACTCTTATGGCACACAGGTTACTTACCACCTTTTGTTTATTGTTCTGTAATGATCATTTTATTGTTATGTGTAATATAGAAGATATTTATATGTTATACCTATATTTGTTGAGGGATCGAACTTCACTTGGAAGTTCTTTTGATCATCTAGTATGTGTGTGTGTAATTATTGCAAATAAAGAGTTTATCTATCTATCTAATATTACCTATATCAAAAACAAAACTTGTTTGTAAAGCCGCTAACCAGTTCGATCTCCATCTGTACCAGTGAGTTTGAAAAATACCTTTGTCCAGCAGTGGGCGGGAATATGTTGATGATGATGACAGTTAATTATAAATATCGCTAAAGGTGTTGAACAAAGACTCGCATGTACTGTCAACTAGTTGTCAACTTTATAATAATATAGTGAAGTGTCGAAGGCAAAAAGTATGTCTCTATATTTAAGTGCTTATTCTATTTACAACAATGATACTAGCTCTTCACGCAGCTTCGCTTTAAAGTCGCTACATGCCTATGCTGTGGTTCAAAATACTTTTTTCCCTCTCGAAATCTTTATAAACATTTTTAGAAGTCTTACTTACTTCATTGAGAAACTCTGGAATATGGAGATCAATAACAATGAATCGACATTAAGATTGTGAAGTTTCTTATTCAGTTACGACACTAGGGCCATAAATGGATTCAAATTGTGCGGATATTAATGACATTGAGTTTTGCTAAAATCGGTACTCTAGTGCCGCCTTTCCTCTCGGTATTTTGAGATATTGAATTGTGCCTACCGTATTAGCAAACTGAACTAGCAGTGGGCTGGTCACATTAGCAGTAGAACAGACGACCGTTGGAGTCGTAAAGTTCTTGAGTGGAGACCGCGACTCGGCAAACGTAGGACACCCTGTGACGAGATGGGATAACGATATTCCTAGGTGGGCTGGAGTGGGCTGGATGAGAACGGCCGAAGATCGAGGACAGTAGTGTGCATTAGGGGAGATTGATGTTCAGCAGTGGCCGAGCATAGGTTGATGATGATGATGATGAATTGAGTTTTAATTGAGCTTGTGTTCAAGAGTAGGGTAGCAGGTCGTTCTAATGTTGATTGGTAGGTAGAAACCGTTGCAGTAGCCACCGGGACTAACGGCGTGCTTTTTTCTATGAAAAGCCTGAGCCTAAAAACCATTACCCTACCAGGCTGCCTATCCTCTCTCTCCTCTTTTATCCTATTTCAACCATCCTCGAATTGTTTTCTTTAATTTAGTAGTGACTAGCTGCTGTCCGTGACTTCTTCCACGGTTACTATGGTTCTTAACTATCCCACGGAGAACCCTTTAATTTTACGGAATAAAAAGTATCTAAGATGTTGACCAGGGATATAAGGTATGATTATGCTAAAATCCATTGAAATCGGTCTAGCCATTTCGGAGATTAGCCCGTACAAACAGACAGAGAAACAAAAACTAAAAACATGTTTGGTATTTTCCCTCTTTTTACAGTTCCCTGACTTAGTTTTAAGCATTTTTTTTCTATGTACAGACATTCGACTCCTACAGTTTTATAACATGTATAGATTAAGTGTGACAAACTTATTTTCGCATTTATAACTCCAGTAGTTAGTGGGTAGATTATTTAAACTGGACAATGCGTGTAATGTTCTGTTGCAAAGGTTTAACACGCCAATTCGCAGTTTGCGTGTCCCCTCAGGCGCAGATCTACTGAGCCCAGACCATGTCTATAAATAAAATGGAAGAACAACAGATTAATATTGCCATGAAGGTAGAAATAATTCATGTTTTCTTGGAAAACCACCTTTTTTTATAACTGTTTCCGTAAATACTGGTAGTTGTGTAGTTTAGAGCGCATTGTTTTACTTAAAATAACACAAAGAAAGCGTAAATATGGAATGTTTAGTGAAGTTTTTGCCTATCTTTAGAGGTTCAACCCCCATTTTCTCAATTTCGGAAAAACAAACGAACAGAAATTTCATCATCTGTCTCCTCTTCCTCAAATATTAAAATCAAATAAAAATCAAAAATAATTTTATTTCATAGGCTAAGTTTAGCAATTAAAATCGTCAATATTACACATAGTCACATTTATTACACATAAATTAAATTTTAATAATAAAATTGTCAAAAAAGACTATTGAAATTCTATTATTAATAGATAAACTATTGATAACAGTAATCACTCCTATTTTGAAAACCTTCGGCACAGCATCTTTGTCTATTATCCTTCATTATTAGTCAGCCAAGCATCCACTTCTGCTTACACCACTATTTTCTCTCTATTAATCACTTCCATGGTCTTCCTTTTGTCCAAGGTAACCTAGAACAAGAACACTTATCTGTAGCTTTTTTCTTATTCTCAAGTTGCTTTTCATTAATAACATCATCCTGAAAAAATCAGCCTTCTATAGCCTACTATTCAAGATTAGACACATCAAATCATTGCTGGAGAGTTGTTTTGTCGGGCATATTATATATTATTTATATTGTAAATAATTTGGTATGATACTCTTTACAATTGATACAAAGGATAAAACAAATAATAAAAATCAATAAGGAAGGAATAACAAACCGCTTGCCTGGTCTAGTGGTTCATACCACTGGGTGTTGATCAGGAAGTCTGGGTTCGATTCCTCATGGGGGCAGAAGTATCTCTGCTCGGTTTGGTTGGTGGTATAGCTTCTAAGCCCGCCTGGCTAGCTACCTTTTTACCTAAATTTGCCGCCATAATGACAATGTTATAAGCATTGTTGTGTTCTGGCAATTAGAAGTAAGAAAGCCTGTTCCTTAGTTGTTGAGGAATACATGTGGAACTCGCTTCCACCTTCGGTCTTATCGTCACTTACCATGAGGTGAGATGAAAGCCAAGAGCCAACCTGTCATGTGTATAAGAAAAAAAACAGCGTTAAATTAATGCAACATAATAAACTAAGATAATAACATTAGAAACAGATAAAGTGATTGCTGTAAACTACATAAAGAGAATACACTATAATTCTGTCTCGGCAATCGTTTAAGATGTGAGAGAGCACGCAACATCGCAGTTTGCATGTCGCCTCTGGCTAAGGCTACCTGTTACTACACACCTGTCCACCAATGAATAAAACTGATTTAAATTATTATTTTTTTAATTATGACCTCCTTTGTTAATTAATCTTGTTTTGAGATTTATTACCTATGCTCAGGTCGTTGAACTTAATTTTAGATGGATTTGTAAAATATTGGGCCTTCAGGGGATCCATGATTTAATAACGTTATCATTAACATCTTAATATAATGAGATATAATATATGTTTACAAAACGCAGACACATAATTTATATCAATTAGAAGTTTTCATTTATGCATGAAATTTATTGACGAGATTTACGTATATATGGGAAAACACAGATATACAATGGGACCACCCAAACGACAACGGCCGTTTGAATTTAAACCAGCTGTCATTCGTACAAAGCAGTTATCGCTCTAAATCGAAGAAACACCATTTGGATACAAGAACACTTCATAAATACTAATGTGAAAGTCACAACTAAACACAACGTTTTGAGTGTTAAGCTAATGCCACATAAATTTGCGGACCCTACACTCGAACTAAATGACGATGCCTCGGGCACAACTCTACAACCTGTTCCATCCACTCGTCTTCTTCTATCTGTGTTTTAGCATTCGCAAAAACATCCTTATTAACTCTAGCTTTAGATCCAATTTCAACAGCAGCTAAATCTCTACGTTTTTCATTTCAACCTATTACCATTCTATTTCTATCATCCTTAGCTATTTCTAAAGCTCAAAATTCATCTTTAGTTTGTTCCTTTACGTCCTTTGTTTTTAGAGCTACTGTAAAAGCGTTCGCGTGGTAAGTAAGTTGAGAATTTATGCCCACAATGGATTTGCTCGGAGTGGTTTCTTAGCCTCAAGGAGACCAGTGGTTAAGTTATTGCCCAGTGGCGTTACTCTCGGAATCATTCACTATCTTTGCATCTGGCTCGATTTTGATATGCTTTACAACCAGGGCTGAGTCTGATTTTCTTCAGCTTAATGATGTTTGATTTATTGGGAGAAGAACTATCTCATGTTTGTCTGACGAATACAGATGAGTACAGAAATTAAAAATAAGAAACAGTGTCTTGACGACATCATTTTTAATCACAAATTTTATTGTCTTGATTGGAATCTTTACGTAAATTGGCATTTAATGAAATTCGCTGAACCTTTGCTCTCCACACTAGCCGTCATAATGTTAGTAATATAATATATTCCAGGAATAAATCACACAGCACATTCCCACAACAAAACCTTGCGCGGCTCTGTTCTCCTGCACCTGAGCGCATCATCAATCACAATTACCCGTTAAGTTTATTCACATCGAATTTCATTCATTACTGCATTGGCGAGTAACAGAGCAATAAAACTGCAGTTACAGGGTAACTGACTAGGGTTAAGCTGACAATATATAAATTTAACGACTCATTTGACTTTTGAAATTCTATTGGCTATATTGGGTACTATTTTTTGTCAACGGCGTGAGGATGAATAGTTGATGAATTTTAGAGACTTTTTTTAATTTGAAACTTATAACATGGTAATGATAATGGTTAAGGTATTCCCCATGATCCCACTGCTGAGCTGCACATGGCAATTCACATGGGAAATATGGCTCATGTGTAATATTACCACGTTGGGAGAATGATGTTAGGAAAAATAATCGAGATATAACGGCTTAACATGCTTTACAAAGGCTGGAGAATCACAAGATGGCTTTTCGAATACTTATGTCACTTCCAATATAATAACGAAATCAATATATTGAGTAGGACCGATGATTTTATAATCTGTGCCAAATCTTTTTGTTATTACAGAGTTAAATTGGAGACAAAATGCTTTAGCAACCCTAGAATCCCAGCTATTTCCTGCATTGTGTCGGCTGACAAAGGTTTCGCAAGGATTGATTTGCATAGCGGAGCGTTTATTATACGTTTTATTCTTAAGTAGGAAGTTGCGACAAGCTCAGCATTGTCGGTGCGAGTTAGATTTTATATCTTGCGTCCCAATTATTAATATTCTTTGATTATTAACTAATAATACGCTGTCTGTACAGAGCCTTCGGGGTATTTCCTGGCAATTAAAAATTTGATAAGCTTCTAGTTCGGTAGCAATAAAATTAAGTGTTGATGAAATAGATACATATTATTGCTTTCAGTGTCTTATTTCGCTTATTTATATCTGTTGTCTTATTTATTTCTTTTGCATTACACTGTTTCTTCTTCTTCACGCTCTCTGTTACAGAAGAATTAAGCTTATCGGACCAAATATGGGTATTAAAATACCTATTTACCCTTTCGACTTACTGTATATGTTCTAACTGACAAATATAGAGGAAAAAGAGTTGCGTTAAATTTTAAAATATAATCAACAAAGTTGGTCCGCGATTGTTATTATTGAAACAGTCTTGAAAACCATTTATATCGTGCAACTGACGGATTAAGACAAGCCTAACATTTAGATAAAAACTATTAATTAATGTATTTTTATGGAAAAACACCTCAATATTTAACGACACTGAGCTTGGATATGTTAATAACTCTTATCTATATAGTTTACTTCATTAGCTTAAAATTTATCTAATATAAACCCACAAAATATATTACCATTTCTTTTTTAAATTGAAATATCTTTATTGAATACAACAAAGCAAGTTTCGCCATGGTCAGTCCTTGCATGGGTAACCAAATCCTTGTGATCTCCAGTTTTGTTTCTAACTACCAATCTGCATTGGCCAGCAGCTAATAATACACATACATACAATCACGCCTGCAATCCCCGAAGGGGTAGGCAGAGTTCAAGGAGCACTGCGTTCCTTAAGACCAAATTGAGCCATACAAAAATTGGGTTTGGTCAGATGAAAAATCGTGAAGGAGTAGTAACTAGTGGCTAGCTCATCGCCTTAATCCTTGTGTTTTTCTAAGTTGAAAGTGGGATACGAAAAGGCTGGTGATGACGACGTCCGTTTGGTTATTGCCCTACGAAAAACCTACTCAGTCTTTCAAAGCAAAGGAGTATTTATTAAGGAAACTGAAAACTATAAATACATCAGATGAAATAATTGACCTATTGCATAGAAAGGCAGTAAATCACACGCGCCATTACGCCTGGGAGCCGTGCTAACATTTTAATATATTTACAAGCTATTAACAACTGCTTTATTTATGACAGACCTGTTATCAGGGTTTCAATGGAAATCGTACAGTTAAAACAATGTAGTACAGTCGAGGAGCTCGGTGGCGTAGGGGTTAGTACGCTTTGGCTTTCGATCGAAAACAAAGCTACCTTCACCATGGTCAGGCCGTGGATGGGTGACCGAAACCTTGTGATCTTGAACTCCTCCGTGCTGCGGAAGGCACGTTAAGCCGTTGGTCCCGGTCGCCACCGATAGTCTACCCCCAAACCTCATTGGGCCAGCATGGTGGTGTTACGGCCCATACTCCTCATGTGTTTCTCCATGAGAAAGGCCTGTGCCCAACAGCGGGACGTCTATAGGCTGCAGAGAGAGTACAGTCGAGTTTAAAATGTATGCACGTTTGTTAGTAAATGACTTGTTGGAAGGGAATAAAAACAGTCACCTGTCAAATCGGTTTACTTATTTTTGAACTCGACTGTACTTAGAATTTCCGTTTAAGAAAAAAAATGGTTGATGAGTATCGTCGATGAATTTTGGAACACATAATAATAAATAAATAATATTAATAAATATCCTCTGACATTTACACCTATCA
The DNA here is from genome assembly GCA_910589355.1 of Parapoynx stratiotata. Lineage (NCBI taxonomy): Eukaryota > Metazoa > Arthropoda > Insecta > Lepidoptera > Crambidae > Parapoynx > Parapoynx stratiotata. The sequence continues at coordinate 4,361,331 of OU342477.1, forward strand.
ACATTTTTAGCAACTAAATGCTGCTTGTGTTACGGATACTAGATGACAGACAAATTTAATAGATAAATACACATAATTATTCAGAATATACATAATATTATACATATATAATGAACATTCAAGACTGGATAACAAATGCCTGAAAATTCATCACCCAAGCACTTGCCTACACTGGGGATCGAACCCAGGACCTGTCGAGATGGCGACGCCTTGAGACCGGCATACAGACCACTCGACCACGGAGGTCGTCTGATGATGATGACATTTTATCATGCATTTTTCCCGTTGGAGGTTAATTTCCAGATCTCCTGCCTGCCCTTTTATTCTAAACTGTCGGTTCACGAATTCAATTCGGAAAGTCACGTCCCGTCTCGCTCTAATTCACCGCAATAAAAAGTGACAGGCGTAGAGATTCCGTGATTCGTTTAGTTTTCGACAGTTTAGAATAAAGGGCTGATCTCCACTTGCTAAGATCCTGGCACCCCTGCTTTTTCCACTCTCATTATTACCTTCATACATATGCTTTATGAAACACAGTGTATTATAAGAATTATTTGAACAATCAATCAATACCTAGATACCTTCCAATTTACAATATTCTTTCGACATTTATTTGTAGCATATTTTTACGAAAAAAAATTATTATGTAGTTCCTTATTACGTAATTATTATTTACTAGTTCGTGTACCGAAAAATTTAGTTTTTTTATTGTTGCTTTGTAATTATTATTAAACTTCTCTCTTCTTTTGTTTCATGTATTCCTTTTTCAAAGTCTAGAATACTTTGATGCTAATAATATGTGTCAGTTCAATAGTTTGTTATACCATTTTTTATGTAACCCAAGCAATAACAAGTCCGATAACATATACGCTAAGTATAGCCTTAGAAATCTTTGGTCAACTATCTTGTCTCAATAGAAACTGAGCACAAGCTATAAGTAAGATGATAATGGTATTCCGACCCACCTGTTATTAGGCCCAGGCCTTTATTAGGCCCAGAAACTAGTATTACGCGCCGATACACTGAATAGATTGCATTAATTCAGAGCTCGAGTTCACTTCAAAAAGTAATTATTATTTTAATAATCTTTTTGTTTCAGATTGCAATTACGTGGGTGCCGGCAATTTATTGAACGACTTATTGCAGTTTCTAACGCGACCAGGCAAAATATGAGACAAAGACGTTCAGACGTCACGCCCCCTTAGTTTATGCGGGCTATTTTTGCTTTGAATTGCGTGTTTGTTTGTTTTAATTGCGAGGAGCTCAATGGCGTAGTGGTTACGCTTCGGCTTTCGATATCGAAAACAAAGCTACCTTCGCCATGGTCTGGCCTTGGATGGGTGACCAAAACTTTGTGATCTCGAACCCCTCCGTGCTTCGGAAGGCAATTAATCCGTTGGTCCAGGCTGCTTTTGCAACCTTTTGCAATAAAGCGCGCCTAACTTATTATTCATTATTTAGTGTAGTATTTGTTCTATTTCCTATCATTAGGGTACGATGGGACTGACATGTTTAAAAGGCAAAAGTCCCTAAATAAAGTAGGAAAAAAAAATCTTTTGAATAGAGATGGATACTAACTTAAACTATTATCAACGACCTAAAAAAAATGGGATTTCGGAATTAATCAGTGTGTAGTATTCGCTTTCTTTAAATATAAACTCCCGCTGACATATTCATATCATTTTGGTAGCTCCACACATACATCTCAACATTCGCAGATTTAGCAAGTAATATCTATATTTTCATAAAGTACCAGGTCGTCATAACTAAATAGGAACTATTTTATTTAATATCTTACCCTAAAATGTATTGTAAAAATAGGGAAGAGCCTATTCCTAAAAGTTTGTGCGCTTAGAGGATTAATTTAGGCGCGTGTCATTCTGTGCGCTTTGAGGAATACCTTTTATTTTCCGGCGCTGGCAGATATTTTTGAGATGAATAGGTTATCATATGTCATAGGCTTTGTTATATTTGTGTAGTATTAATTGTATATATCTCCCGAGGGAAATTGTCGAAGACGACATGGTTCTATTTTTAACAATGTGACGGTTTGTTGTCAGTGCTATTACATTTTTATGATTATTAGCTATGACAATTTCCAGTACAGTCAACTCCAAGAATATGTAACCACTTTTGAAGTAAATGACTCTTATTAGAAGCAAATAAAATGTGTATACACATTTTTGCACTCGACTGTTGAATTGTTTTGATATTAAATACGATTCGTAGTTTTGTCGGTAGTGAACTTATATGTCAGTCATTGAACGACTTTGAAATTGTGCAAACTTAAGCACAGTCTTTCTTAATTTTGGTTTCCTTAAATAAACCGTCATAATATTTTTCCAACAAAAGAGGATGACGCTTTAAGAGACGGTATAGCTGGTTTGTGAAACGCCCGAAGCATTTTACAATAAAGACATAATTTTGGCACCTTAACTGTAGTGGAATTAAAAATAATTGTCCTCGGTGCAATTTAAAAATTTGTGATTATTTAATATCGTAATGACGACTGTAAATATGTGCAATTGGAACCGTTTGTACGTACCAATTTGCATTGAGCCAGCGTGGTTGTGTTTCGGTCCACGCACGTGTTTTTCCATCTAGAAGGCCAGTCCCACAGAAATATATTTACATAGATGACGCAAATGCTTGAACTGTGCGTGTTCGAAAACCCCGACAAAACGTCGGGGTTGACCGCTGAAAACTAGTCTGCGCGTCCGAATAGCTACAAAAAGTAAAAAAAAAATGTCTCGTTGTGTGATAATTTGGTGAGGGGCATCGGGACCTTTCAATCAGCTTGGATCTCCCGTCTCAAATTACGACTATGACGTCACAGTAAACCTTGAAACGTTGACACGCTTGGTTTCAATACAAATCGTTATTCTCATGTTATCTCTGTAAATGTATATCTGTTGCCAGTCACTATTCTCAACTCTCAATTCACGGATTCGATTTTGAATATCACGTGCCATCTCTCTCTGATTCGCCGCAATAAAGGGTATTAGGTAGAGATTCCGTGGCTCGTTTATTTTTAATACTTGAGAATAGAGACTCGGCCTAGCATTAGGACGTATCGCGTATAAAAGCGACGACGAAGTTTTATCTAATTATAGTATAGTGGGTGAGAAGCTCGGTGGCTTAGTAATTACGACGCTTTGGCTTTCGATATCGAAAATAAAGCTACATTCGCCATGGTCCGGCTTTGGATGGGTAACCTAAAATTTGTGATCTCCAACATCTCCGTGCTTCGGAAGGCACGTTAAGCCGTTGGTCCCGGTCGCTATTGCAACCGTTTCTGTTGCATTGGGCCAGCGTTGTGGTGTTACGGCTCATATTCCTCACTTGATTCTTCATGAGGAAGGCCTCTGCCCAGTCGTGTGATCTATATAGGCTAAGGACGACGAGATATAGTAAGTATAATTGTAACCAAATTTTATGTGAATTGCAATTATGTAAACTCTAGAATTTAAGACAAAGTTTTTGTAAGAGGAGAATGAAACTGCTGAGTTTCTTGCCCATCCTACGCCATACATTCGCAAGAATTGCGAATGTATGGCGTAGCATTGTCTTGACGTATCAGAAAAGTGTCGAGGGATGTACCAAAATAACTATTTTTTGATCTTTTACTTTCATAGTCAAGCGAACGCCAGCGCTCCCGAATTTTTCTATTTTGTTTCGTTCTCTGACCATTGAGAGATAAAATTTAGGTTTTATAATATAATTAATACAAGATGTAAAATATCACGATTTACAAGTAGATACTAGGTAGTTAATTTCTTCGTTTCCTGTGTCTCATATCAAACTATTCGCCGTACATAGCGGGCCACTTATGTGCTAATCGGGACGCCGTCTGGCTAATACATACATAATAAGTGTGATTACCTAAGACGAGGCCCCGAGCAGCGGTAACCGAGATGTGCCAATCTTTTCCTTGTTCTGGCTCGGTTTATATACAGGTGGTTATCAATTTATTCAGCTACTGAACCGATTTAGTCGAAATTTGGTACACAGGACATAGGCTACTTTTTATCCCGATATTTCAATGGGAACAGGTACCACGCGGGTGAAACGGCGGGAAATTTGTAAAAAAATAATTCATATTGAATTTCTATGCATTACTGTCGTATTTAGTCTTTTTAAGTACCCAATAGAAAGCGTGACAGTAAAGAAAGAAATAAGAGATAAAAATATGAAGCAAAATTTGAACTGAACTTACATTACAACAATCATACAAAAATATCCATAAATATGTAGGTGGGTAGAGAGTAGAGGCACTCGTATTATTTGCCTGTTATGTTAAGCTTCATGTATATTTCGGACCTGGAAGAATCCATTACGGACTGAGCGGTAAGTTATAATTGTTGTAGTACTGATCAAACTAAGTAAAATCTATCAAACAAGATTTTATTTTGAAAAAGAATTGCTTTTTAACATTTTCATTTTTGCAAAAAATTTAACATTTTCATCGCCCTACATTTAGTCCACTGCTTCCCTAATGTGCGCCATTTTACGGATGTTCAAAGCATATGAAGAAAATACAAAAAGCTTCTCCACCGCGCCATATAAACCAGTCTTAATCCATGCCCGTACGCAATATACTATTAAAAGGAGTCAACGCACTCGCGTGTAGGTATGTGCGGCGTAATAACAACAGCTACTGTTCGCGGCGACAACCGCCCGTCGAGGAAACCTGCACATGATAATACGGCAGTTAGAAAAACTGCGGCCGAGGGATCTGTATTGAGCTGGGAACACCGCTAAATTTCGGTTGTTGGGTGAAGGTAAAATTACCTAAAAATTTTCTTGTGTCCGTAAAAAGCAGTGGAAAAAACATAAGGGGTAATGAGAGGAATAGAAACTGAACATTCTGTGTAGGTTGAAACTGGCAGAGCGAATTTAGAACAATTTTTACCTTTAAATAAAAAAGTTATGGCGCTCTCTACAATCTAGACGAATTTTTTAATGCTTACAACAACTATTATTGCTGCAATATGTATCTTATTTGAAGTGATATAACTTTCAGATTTAACATTACTGTTTATGTTATTATTCACTATTTAATTTCAATTACTTGTAACGAGGCGCTATATTAATATTAGCAACTTTTTGCTGTTATTGCGATCTTCTCTGGCCATTTTCTCTTTGTTTCTGTTTTTAAATTTACCGTCTGTTTCGTTTTTTTTATTGTTTTGTTCTCGATTATCATTCCTATCAGAGTCAGCGTCCGGAGCGGTTGGCTCGACATAAATTATTATAAATAATATAATAACAATTAAGGTGATAATATTAAAATTATAAAAACTAGTAACGCTATAATTCAAGTATTGATGTTAAAGTTTTATAAGTTTACCAAAGGCACTATTTTTGCCTCAGTTTTGTATTTACAAATATACAAATAAGTGACAAGAAATTCGTTTCATCACCTCCGGGACCCACCACGTCACAACACAATTCGCGGAATCTTCGGGAAAAAAGGCGTGATGATTTAATATTATAATACAATAAAAATGAAGACTCCACAGTCTTCATTTTTATCCTCGTCCATTATTTCAGAAAAGTTATAAAAACGAAACTATAAATCTATTAAACTTTTTATTTTGCAGGTATATCTAGTTATTTGTTAAGTTATTAATAAGGTCACTGCTAACCTTAGTTTTATTTGTAACACGCGACATAAATTGAGTAGGTATTACCCAAGATCATTAGTAGAAATGCTATCTAACATCTCATGAATGTTCTACATCTGTTCCAACACGATTTTGCTTACAATGAGTTATTGTTTCAGCCAATCTCCATACATTAAGTTCGCAAGCGACATGACATTAGATAATCTGCTTGACAAAGCCACGGTAGCTGGTTCTCTTGTTAGATAAAATTATTACATGCGACATTTTCTAGGCTATAAATATATGGAGCTGGTAATACGCCCACGCGATGAATCGAGGTATGTTAATGTTATGGATCCTAGCATTATTAATACAGTAAATTCATTTTGTTTATTATTTATTATTCGGTTCAACAGTAGACGTCTTCCGGCTAATTATGATAATGATTCGACTTAAAATCATAAAAAAAACAAACATTTGATTTTTTTTCCTTTTTCCAAAAACCAGAACATTTTCTGCTAATTTTTAAATGTCCGTATAATACTTATTTCGGTTGTCACTTAATGTATATGGTTTAAGTGTTAAAATTTAAAAAAATACAATTTAAAGTTATAACCATTTTTGTCCCAAAACCACTGTGTATATGTCATACATTGATTTAAGGTGAGCAAAACATCTTTAGCGGATTGCGATAAGCGATAATTATAATTTAACTGAATGCCTTTAATGGCTGTTTGCAGAATACGTGGTTAATAATTCTAAAGATTGACCGTAATAAATGATGTAACAACAGTATCCTGTTTATTTGTCAGTTGTCCCACTGGACAATAATCGTGGCTCTTGTGGACTTTGTAAACTATCTGGGATGTATATAGAGTTGTTATTGCGACTTTTTATTTTCTACCTACGTAAATAGTTTGTGATTTGTGGTGTAACTAAGAATCATTGTAGATGATATTTGACTGAAAAATTTTGTTTCGTTACAATATTAAAATTTATCAATTATGAATATATTTTTTCTTGCACTGTGCCTTGTGCTTGGCCTTGCTCTGAAATGGAGACAAAAAAAACTAGTTTTCATTTTATACTGGTTAAAATCATGTCCTATTTTAAATGACAAGGATATACTATATCAAATACGTTGTCTCTGCGGTAATAAGGATCTTTTTTCCGGTAATGAAATTTTCAGAATTAAAAAAACCTGTGTATAACACTTTTACTAGAACCGTTAAAAGGGTATAACAATAAAACTGTATTGATTCACTATAATAACGTATCAGACGTTCCGTTATCATCAGAATCGAAGTTGCATTCATGGGCATGAATAGTGCTTATACGATAAACCCCGATGCAAATGAAGTCGCATTCTATCAGGCGTTTTCAAAGTGGTTTTTACAGCTCCAATCATATAACGGCTTGCAATTAGATTGTCAATAGACAAGTGTCGCGACTCGTTTCATTCCGATGGTGCGGTTAAGAAACATTGGTTACCGCAATAGCTAACTATACGTAGTGTCCGTAATTTATCCAGTTCTATACATATTATCGAATAATTATCTCTCGTACGCTTTCCTTACAATCATAGGGTGTTTGTCCTCTGGCGCCTGTTATGAATCTGGCTTTCGTTTCATTATAAAACTGGCTTAATGCGGTACAAATGACGCTTATCCTCCTTCTAGCTTATAAGGAGGTAATGTTACATGAGCCATGAATAAGGATTTAACGCTTTTTATAGTTGTATATTCATGAAGTCTCCTTTCGCTAGCTTCGTTGCTTAGATTAGATTTAAATCTCGCATTAATTACTACAAAAACAGCTTCTCTATGTGTTTCTAGACGGAGTACTGCAAGGAAGCACCTTGGGTACAGTGTTAATTTCTGATGAGATTATTAAACAATTTGAAAGCCAACCCACCTATTATATTATCTTATTAATTTTATTTATAAAATACTTTAACATTAAGATCCTGGAATTTTGTAACTAGTCGTATAAGTTTTCATCTACATTTGCATCACGAAGTATAATTGAAATTTAAGTATAGTTTGTTCTGAATGTCGCTTGGCTTCTGCTGTGGCCAGTACATTACAATATGCTCGCTAGCATTGAAACCTACTCACACTAAACAAAATGTAAATGCCAACACCTGTCCTGTTCAATAAGGTATCTAAAAGACATTTATTAAATAAAAAATGTTTATTTAAAACACTATGAATAGCCAAGTCACAATATTAAAATGCGTACACCTTATACAACCTTATACAAACAGCATGACCACACAACTCGCACAATCTCAATAACACTGCTGATTGCCGGATGCGCATGAGCACTCCACATATGCTATTGTCAGCATCAATTCTGAATGATCACATCGCCAATAGAACCCTTAAAACAACAGCACAAGGTATATCAGAAGCCAATAGTGTTAAGCCTGATATGGCGTTTATTGTACGCCATACGCGACTGAATTACGCGGACTATAGGTGGGTTGAGTAAAGAGTTGTATAGATATGCCTCAAAACATTTTTAAGCATAACCAACATAAGAAAATTTAAGGAAATATTTCATTTATTTTATTTTAGTCAGCTATAAATAACTCAATGTTAACGTTACTTGCAAATTTTGTGTTTGGAAACACCCAATACGCTTAACTTGGATTGTTTCACAAACAGTTGAAAGTTACAATTTTATGTGGTGTGAATGGGTGTGAAATCACCAACTTATACTTACATTGTAAACTAATGGAAATGCAGTTAATTCTCAGATAACGTACCTATTAAAGTCTTAGGTGCGTAAATGCCAAGTGTGCCTTATATAACAATATAACTTTGCAATTCATATTATTCATTATAGAATTAAAAACCCCTGGGATTCCTCCGTTCAAGTACCCGGAATAGTCCTACCCCCTAAACTTCCAAAGGCACGCGCTATATCCTCCAAAAATCGCTATTACACGTGAAACTATGTGCGTGTGCGTATTTTTGAGGGCTTTGCAATAAGGGTTGCAGTGTGAATGTCAATTTGCCTAGCTTAACAAGAATATTATATGACAAAAATAAAAAAAAATCTATTCATCCTAATAAGTAACTAACTAGACAAGCAGTATAATCACAGAAAAACCAAATAATGAAATCATTTTTTTCCCTTTTTTTTAATTCATATTATGGTCACCGACCATATCCACAATATTGCAACCATCAGGGAGTCAGTAATGATAACCAATCACGATCCCTGCTTCCAATATTACGGCCGAAGTCGATCGTTTGAACAACAAATCTTTCTATTTGATTCACCAACCGGTAATTTCATTGCTATCGACTTTGATTGAGGCTTTGGCCACTTTATTTGATACAATTTATTAAACTTTTGTTTTAGGAAACACATCTTACGTGTACAAAAAGAAACTCCATTAAGATGCACAGATTCAATTCTTTGTGTACGATAAAATAACATAATAATAGAAGGTTCATTTACTGTATTTGAATTGACCATAATTATTAAAAGTATGTGTATTTTGAATATACCTTGACTTACATTGTGCCCGGTGCATGGTTCGCCACCTTAACATGAGGACTAATGTTGTTGGAATACTTTCTGTACCTTTAGTACATACCTCATTTACTGTAATATCTGTACCCATAGATAGCTGTCCTCTATTTCTCCCATTCCATGCGGTTGTAAGGCTTTTTTTTATGTTCACTAAGTTTAAGTACTTTTATTGAACCTTAGTTTCGCAATTTTATGGAAATAAATATATTTTCTTTCTTTCTGTCTAATAAATAAATTGTGGACTCATTAATAAGTATAGCTAAAACTTCAAGTACTTTATTTTAAACCTATAACATTATTCCAAATACTTCAGTTCTGTTCGAAAATTTCGTAAAATTTTCCAGACAACCAACCACCTCGCGTGAACGATGCCATCGTTGTCCTGGATTCAGAGCTAGAATCGAATACATTATCTGGAATCCCACCGTTGTATAATTTCGTGGCTCGAGAATCTCCCGTGCGATATGGTAACGCGACCAGTGCAATTCTTGTTGAAACAAAATGCTCGTAAAACGCGATTGGTGGATAAAGGCATTGTAAGGTCAGTCCCTTGCCGTCGTGTCATTTGTATTTATAATGTGGCGGATACCTTCCTTTGTTTACCACAGGAGAGAAATTTATATAAATCATAATATAGTCTCGATACCGCACAAAATTTCTAGTTCCGAACAGTTGAAAGCAAAAATGAGGTCCAAACACTTAAAAACTAAGAAATTTATAAGCTTTTAGCAGAATTTGCAAATATTCCTTGCCTTGTATAATTTCCAATTCCTAAGCAAATCACGACACTTTCCTGTAAGTAAACAACTTCTCATCATCTTCATATCTTCATAATTCAAACCTCGACACAGAGATCCCCAAGGATCTCTTCAACAAAGAGTCCTGTACTGCCAGTATCCAGTTACTTCCTACAACCAAAATGGTGGACTGATGATCTGACGAAGATGGATGAAGATGAAAGGTGGACCTTCTTTCGAAATTGCGCTTCCCATGACGCCGACATACAAGACTTCACTTCTCGTTAAGGCTTTTAATAACTCTAAATTAGTAATATTCTGAAAAATTTTGGTGACGTCTAGATTTAAACAGAATATTTTTATCAGTAGGTACTAACTTTAATCCAGCCTTGGCAGGTCAAAATTTGCCGGTAAGAGGATTAAATAAGTATGCTTCACTGCAAAAAGATAATGGAAAATTGCGATGACTGCTGCAAGTTGGTAGGTTTGGTTTCTCAAATTTAAGAGTAATGTTTTTATCAATACGTAAATGCAACCCATCTAGCTACTAACGCCATTTCAAGCTAATGCTTCTATTCCCACAGACTCTTAGAGTTTGCCGATTTCAATATCGATTCTTCGTACTCGTGAGAATCGATTCAAGTTTACGATTGTCCATTCGATATTCAATCAAGAAGCGGACAAAGGGTATCTATGGGTGGCACGGAATTTAGCGACATCCCTGTATCTTCACGAAACATTTTTCTTTGGATGCACTAGTCTTTATGAGGTAGTAATAGGGTTGATTATTTTTGAGTTTTTAGAATTTTAACCGCATTGATATCTTTGTAAATATTTACTGGATTTTCATAACACAAGTGTTAAAGGGATGTGAAGTATTAGACCATATTCCGACTAGATACTTTAATACCCAGGTTTATATTTAATTGCAAATACGTCTATTGTGTGCGAAGATTACTGCAGTAACGTGTGAAAAGGTATTCGATAATAAACTCTTGACATATGATAATAAAGTTGTATATTATTATATACGAGTACCTATATATATAAAAGACACGCATAAAGTTGTTACTTCAGTCAGTGCATATTCTTCTTCTTCTTGCCCTTTTCCCACTCTAGGTGGGGGCGGCACAACATGTCTTCTTCTTCCATTCTCCTCTATCACTCGTCAGCTCAGCATCCACTTCTTAAAATATATTATCCGCGTGTAATTTAATTAATTTTATTTATTGTTGGCTGTCGAGAAAACATTTGCCATAGCTTTGTGCGTTGTTAAGAAAAAAATAAATGTAGCTTAATGAGTTTAACCTGTTGCATAATGGATATTATGTAACAGTTTCCATTTTATAATTTCCGTTTTTATCATCTGTGTTAAAAAAGTATGTCATTATGAGTTCGAGTCCGAGCTCATAATTATAACATTATAACATGAAGAAAAATAAGATTTTTAAAACTAATATGAAAATCAACATTTATTACCGATGACACAGGAAATAAACTTAAATCAACCGAACACAAAATCAATATTATACAAATTGTATGTTAATTGTTACTAAATGATTAAAATTTAATCAAAGCATGCACTGGCTTAATAATTGATGTAGCACAGTCAGCCGGGCGCAGTAAAATTTAATTAATCGATATTTACAAACAGTAATTGAATATCTATAAAATTACCAAACAACGTTTCTGTTTTATTTTTACGATCTCGGTCTATCGATACAACTAATCGGAAGACGTATCGGGATATTATCTCCTCAAATCGATATTTCCGTCTCATTATCTTTACCAATATGTTTCAAAAGAATTTAGATTTGGTAAGAACGTGCCGATAAGTTTCGATTTATTTAAACGAGGACAGTTTAGTGTCTAATTATTACAGTAATGAGAACACCAGTTCAGTTTTATTACTCTTAAATTAAGCTTAACCCATCTCATGCGTGTAGGATCCAATCGCAACGCGTAGGTATAATCAACTCCAAAAATATGTAACCACTTTTGACAGTAAATGACTCTTATTAGAAAGAAATAAAGATTGTCGTTTCTAAAATGTGTAAACATATTTTTCTACTCGATGGGGAATGGAAACAACATTTATTAAACTACCTTTACAAGGGTTGCTTTGTCCTTTTCAGGACCTACCGGTGAGTCTACTTCAGGACCAATTCGTGCCAAAAGGTGTTTTGATGGGGATCCTTTTTTTCGGCATATTGTTTTTACTCATAATATACTTTGGCATATGAATTTGGCATAATGTTGTTTGGCATAATATAACAACTATAATTTTCTTTTGGCACAATATTTATTTCACATAATTATAATGTAGACAAATGTATATGTATATGGCATATGAATTTGGCATAATGTTGTTTGGCATAATGTAACAACTATAATTTTCTATTCGCACAATATTTATTTCACATAATTGTAATGTAGACAAATGTAATTATCCATAAGATTATTTCGCATAATGGTTTTCGGCATAATGTAAAGTCGATTAGGTGCGACGACGAGCGAAGCGAGGAGGACTGTTAAGTACAACCGTGCTCTATAGTAGAATAGATAAATTTTAGGCGAATAGCCTTAAGATGGCTATGCCATCTGTAATTATGCTTAAATAATTCTGCATAAAATTTTATTCCAAAATCAATTATGCGTATGTATATTGGGTCCTTACCTATGAAATTGGTGTTTTTATTCTGTCTTAGCAATTTGTCCGTAACTATTAAGTTTCAGTACATTCTTATAAAATAATTGCCTCTTCTAAAAATAGACTATATATTTGAGAAGTTTAATTGTGTTAAAATTAGACACAAAGACAATTATTTTTAACTGCCTCCCGAATACATGATTTGATTTGCATTAACATAAAAACGATGAATATTTTTTATCAAGCGTGTTCACACACATATTGCTAAAGCTTGTCTAATGATACATGCCAAATATTATTTTCTCTGGATTTGTCGTTGTGAAGAAAACTGATAAAATGTTAGTATGTAAAATGCAGACATCCCCAAAATCTCCATACGAAACACCAATTTCATAGGTAAGTCCTAATATTTAGTGTAGATTCCATTATGTCAATTCATATTATGCTTGAAAATTTTATGCAAACAGATAGGGAACCGTTTTGATCAGAGAGCCAGGTTGGTCCCTACGAAGAGGCAAGCCGAGCAATATATCCCGGTTGGAATGCAGGAAAATGAAACATTAAATTAAAAAAATGAGATAAAAATTACTGGTCTTCCCGGTCCGTCTTAGAAATCCCAGTTTATTGCCTGACTTCACACATACTGTATTACATCAACAGTCTCGAAGTCAATGTCTATGGCGTGAATAATTAATGTATGGAAATTGGACGACGCGAACCACGTTGTTAGACACTTGTTCTCACATAGTGGCTCACCATAAAATATATGTCAATATGTAAATTGTCACTAGGAGCGGTAGTAAACAGTAACACAGAATTCCCACGATCTCTGGATGTTTCGAAAATAGAGAAAAGTTTAAAAACTTTGCCTCCAAGAAATCGTTCTGCGATAAGGTCGCCTGTATTGCATTGCACAAGAAGCACCACTATGTCTTTAGTGTTTATTTATTATTAAAAAAAATAAAGTACCTATTCTATTATTATCATCAAGCCTATATTACTAAAGGGGTAGGCAGAAGTCTTAACATATACATTACATCTGATATGATAAGGAACCATGCCCACTAGATCGTTCCATCATTGACCGGCACGTTTTCATATACTTCATGGATGAGCCGGTGTACTGGGCAGAGAGAGACCTTTAAGTTCAAAGACTTCCTATACAGACAGTATATCGGAAAAATCCCGAACGGCATCTTGAGATGCCACGCACTACGATTAAGCTATTGTGTCTTGTGGATGGTATCTGAGCGGATAAGAGTCGGTTTTTTGTTCCATGGTCAGATTGACCAGCTAGTTAAAATATTAACGAATGGCGTAAACGCATGGTGTCGTGTTTTCTCAGCTTGATGGATAGTAAAATTTTCAGATATTGACAATTTTACCACAACCCGATGCAGGGATTAGTGAAATGATGGCTGGCAGCACAGCTGATAATATGACTTCCAAAATGCATTGAAAATTTAACCATTTGTCAAGCTGACGTCACACATTTTAGTGTTTCCATTGATGCCATTGGACCATTGCTTTAAATATTACTACGGATCAAAGAACTGACCCTGAGTGACAATTTAATATTAAATTCAACGCCTAGGTACAATTTATAACACACGAAAGAAAACAGCGTTCCAAACTCTATTTCCACCGATGGATAAACAGCCAATGATTATCCTAATAGAAAAAAGTCGCTTTAAAAGCTTAGATAAATGTCCTGAAGATGGCCATTCAATCTCGCCGAGTGATTGATGATCTGAAGAGGAACGGGTGACCGAATATAGGAATGAAATCGATTTGGTGAGCAATGGCTGACATTTGCATACGTATGGTCGCGAAATGAGACTTTTATGGCTTCCACATTAATAGGAGTTTGAAGAAATCTTTTGTAATCGATTACAAGTATGAATAGATCGGGTCGCTTTGCAAGTGTGAATAGATTTGGTGATGGCTTCGTGGATAGCGAAGATATTTACTATTGTAAAAAGGTTAAAAAATCATATAATATTATTTACAAACACCCTAAGGTAAGGGAAAGCTTGAACACTTTCAAGACGTTTGTTGTTGAACACTATCTTTCGCTGTAATGTCTCGTCATCTAGTATCCGTAACACAAGCAGCATTTAGATGCTTAAAATGAGACCAGCTAGTAAGTTAGTTAGATAGGTTTATACTTTGTTTACACTTGTCACAGTACGGTTACGCCGGTTCTTCTTTGTCGTTTTTGTGCTATGGTGGAAATATTAATGTGGTGAGAGATCCAGGGTACTGCTCGCGATTGGTGTGTGTTGTGATAGTGTTATATCAACATAATTCGCACGAAAATAGATAATATTGTGCGTAAAAATCAAACACTGACATTAAGGTTCCAATATTTTATTTCACTACCCACAGTACTTCTGATATTTTCGAGGCAAACTAAACTAGTTTCGTACAGCCATCGTAATTCATTTTTACCTGCAATATGGTGACTTGCGGAGCCTGCGGAAAATTTATGGCCCCAACTGGTGGAGCCGCCTGTTCAGCGTGCCCCCAAAAATTCCACAAGGGGTGTCTGAACATGGCAGAGAAGGCCCCTATAAGTAGGGATTGGCTGTGTCCTGGGTGTAAGAAGGTGGACCGTAAAAGAGACGATACACCTGTGAAGGGCCTGGGCGAGTTGGTGCTCCCGCCTCCGGCGAGTGGTGCTGTGGCCGCGGGTCACCCTCTTCGTGCACAGGAAACCGGCGCTGACGACAGGGAGGAGCGCCGGGATAGGCAGGAGCGCCGGGATAGGGAGCTCGCAGAGTTCATGGCGGAGATGCGAGAGTTCCGCAAGGAGATGTCGCATCTCCGTGAGTCCCTGACGGCCCGGCTCGACAGCGTCGAGCGTAGACTCGACGCCCTGGAGCTGCGCGATCTGGATGCTGTGGCTGGCAGTACCGCCGAGCTCGAGAGGACCATCGGGGAGTTGAAGATGGAGCTCAACGACCGCGATCAGGAGGCGTTGCTGTCCGACTTGGAGATCGGGCAACTCCCAGAGGAAAAGGGAGTGAGTGTGGCCCAAGCCGTGTGCACCCTCTGTGTGCGGCTGGGCGTGCCGCTGGAGGAGCGCGATGTGGTGTTTGCGGAGCGCGTGGGCCCGCCGCCGGCCGAGGCTATGGGGCGGCCGCGCCGCGTCGTGGTGCGCCTGGCGCGACGACACCTGCGCGACGAGCTGCTGCGCGCCGCGCGCGTGCGCCGCACGCTTACCGCTGACTCGGGGGACCGCGTCTTTCTCAACGAGCGGTTGACGCGACACAACCGGCAGCTGTTCCACCGGACCCGTGAGGTATGTCGGAGTCACCAGTGGCGCTACTCGTGGACCAGGCGGGGCCGCATCTACGTCCGGCGGGCCAACCGGTCTACCAGATCCGGACGGATGCAGATCTCGAGAGGGCTCTTGGTGTCCAAGCCAAATGACTCGGGGTGACCTGGAACCACAGGCTACATAGTAATTTAAGCTTAAATGTTACATCTCGTTATATGTTTTTGTATATTTATCTAATCTTTTATTTGTTACATTTTCATTTGTTTAAAAAATATTTATATGTTGTGATGCTTTTATATGTTTGTGTCTTCAATACTCTTTGTTTCTTCTTGTTGATGTTGGGCTTGAAAGTAGGGGAACCTTGGACTGTTAATCTGAACCACGTATTGATAAGCTTATTTTATTCATATGTATTTTATTTAAATTCATATTATTTTAATTGTAAACATAAATATTACATTTTTCAAAAATTTTCTCAACTCATATATAAATCATATATACACACATCGATTCATGTCTGTGAACTAATAAATATATCCTATATCTGTCACTACATGAAATATATACCTATATACAGTAAAAAAATTATTCATACATACAGTTCCATTCCTTTATTATCTAAACCTTATACCTATCATTACACTAATTTCAAACATATTTACAGGGAAACACCAGTTCATGCATTCAGTTCATTTCAATTAAAAATTCATTTATTTGCACTTGATTGTTCACAAAACTTCCTTTAAAAAATTTTGTAGTTGGGTTGTACAATGCTGGGTCTCTAAGTACTAAACATGAGGAGATTGTTGTGGCTGTGGAGGAGGCGACACCTGATGTACTGGCTGTCAATGAGACATGGCTGAGGGAGGGGGAGGACGACCGTGCACCGAAGCTAGCAGGCTACCGATTGAGACACAAGCCCAGACCTTCACACATCCGTGGTGGCCGTGGCGGTGGTGTGGGGTTCTACATCCGCAAGGGCTTCTATGCTCGTACTTGTGACTTTCCATCTCATCCAGAGGTGAAGCAGATGTGGCTAAGGGCAAGTATAAACAATACTAATGTGGTAATAGGTACAGCTTACAGACCACCGTGGCAGGATGTTGATTTGTTCTTGGGCTCTCTTGCTGACTCCATTGCCTCTTTCCCCAAGCGTGACGTCTTGATACTGGTTGGTGACCTCAACATCAACCTTCTTGACACTACTGGTGGCAAGTCCAGATCCCTTAACCAATTCCTGCACAGTTTTGATCTTACACAAGTAGTTTCCGAGCCTACGCACTTTACTGAACATAGTTCCACACTCATTGATGTGATCTGCACAGACATCAGGGTCCTGCAAGTAGTGGTCAATCATAAACCAGAGCTGGGAGGTCATGCCATGCTTACCGCTGAATTCAGGATTCCTAAGGTTAAGGTCTTGTCAGTTTGTTTGACTTACACGCTCCTACTATAACAAGAATATTCAAGCACCCTCCCCACCCTTGGATTACTGATACTGTCCGATCCATGATGCGCATCAGAGACAACCATCATCGTAAACTAAAAAGAAATTATTCTGTGTCCCTTCAAGAGAGCTATAAGCAACTTAAAAAAATTGTAACTCGGGCAATTGAGTGTGAGAAGAGATGTTTTTTCAACAAGTACATTAATTCTAATATAAGAAATTCAAAGAAACTGTGGAAAAATCTCAAGAACACTGTGCTCCCGAATAAAACATGTTTGGATATTCCAATCTGTTTTGACAATCCTGATGCCATCAATACCCACTTTTTGAATCTACCCGGGGATGGAAACGTGCCGGTATCCCAGCTTTCTTATTATAGTAGCCACAAACATGGCTTGGTAACTTTTTCTCTGTGCACAGTAACTGAGGATAGGGTTCTAAAAACCATCAGGGGTTTAAAATCAAATGCTCAGGGTAGCGATGGGTTATCCCTGGACATGTTGCTTCTCACTCTCCCCCAGTCGCTTTGTGCGTTCACAGCCATCATAAACCTCTCACTAGCCAAAGGAATATTCCCTAATAGTTGGAAAATGGCCATAGTGAAACCATTGCCAAAAAACACTAATCCTGCGTGCTTGAGTGATTTGCGTCCAATTAGCCTGCTTCCATGTCTGTCCAAGGTACTTGAGAGAATTGTTTGTGAACAGCTCACTGAGTACGTGGAAAATAACGGCATACTACCACAACAGCAGTCTGGGTTCCGTAGGGGCCACAGTACAGCAACAGCCTTGACAGATGTGGTCGACAATCTACTTGCTGCCCGTGACCAAGGAGAGATCAGCGCTCTCATGCTGCGGGATTTTTCGAGGGCGTTCGACTCCATTAACACTACTCTATTAATCTCTAAGTTAGCATACTATGGTTTCGATGATATTTCACTGCGTTGGTTCACTAGTTACCTGCACAATAGGAGACAGCTTGTGGAGTTGGCAAATCCTGATGGGACCCGGAAACGCTCATCACAGTTGTTAGTGACTCGTGGAGTGCCTCAGGGATCAATTCTTGGTCCAATCCTCTATGCTTTGTACAGCTCTGATATTATTCAAAATATAAAGAATTGCAGGTATCACTTATATGCTGATGAACTTCAGCTATATTATTCCTTTCAACCCGTCGATCTTGATGTAGCTGCAACCAAAATAAATGAGGATTTAAAAAACCTGTCCTCATGGTGCAATTTAAATTGCTTAGTCCTCAACCCAAAAAAATCAAAATTGCTACTGGTGGGTTCAAATAGGAGCATACAGAAATTGAGCAATTCACTAATTAATATCTGCATAAATGGGGAATTGATGGAGTGTGTTGACTCAGCTAGGAGTCTGGGTTTGACACTAGACAGACATCTCAATTTTGAAAGCCATTTGTTAGAGTGCACTCGAAACTGTTCCTATAGGCTCAAATTACTTTATAAAATCAGACCTTATCTGTGTGACAAGCTGAGGTTGTCACTATGTGAAGCATTGGTTCTGTCGAAGCTTAATTACTGCGACACTGTCTATGGCCCCTGCTTGCTTTCTAGAACAGCGAAGCTTGTCCAGCGAGTGCAGAACGCTTGTGCACGATTTTGTCTCCACATCCCACCCAGAACACATGTTACTCCATATCTGAACTGCGAGAGTATTTTAAAGATGGAGGGTCGCAGGAAGCTTCACTTAGCCACATTGCTTTTCGGTGTCATTGGGTCCAATAGACCACCATATCTTTATAAGAAACTATCGTGGGCGAAGGACTACACTGTGTATCCGAGGAGAGCCTGCACTCACATATTCGTCACACTGAAGCACCGCACTGTAGCATTTCGTGGGTCGTTTAGGTTCGCCGCCTCCCGGTGCTGGAACGATATTCCTCCTCCGATACGCGACCTGAAAACAATTAGCTCGTTTAGAAACAGCCTAAAGAAGTACCTTTTATGGGAGCAAATTTCAATAAACTCACGTGCTGTTTCTTCGCGACACGCCGTACACTTGGCAGTGCCATCGTTCCGGCGCTGACGGTACCAGGGAATTGAAGAGTTGCCGTTGCTTTTTCCTTCTGTATGTGAACAATGTTCATATTCACAAAGGGCTCATGCGCATCTTAATTATAGAATATTATACAAGTTTTTAAGTACCTATGTATACGTGGCATTGACGTAACATAGGTTAGAGAGTTTTTTTTTTATATTCAGTTTTACGGCTCTGGTTGCAGGACCTTTTGAGCCACACGTTAACAGTGGAATTTTTTTTTTCTTTAGTAGTTTGCATTGAAATACTAGTGTAATGCATTTCACTCACTTTTTTTTGTTTTTTCTTTTTTTTTATATAATTAATATTCATAACTTGTTTTTCTTTTGTGTTCTATTTATTAATATATTTGTTCTATTTGTTGTTTCTGTTGTACTGTATTGTGAATTTAAGTGTATTTTTTATTTTGTATAATATTATGTATGTATGTAGGCCCGGCCAGAATACCAGCGCTGTATCAGCTTCGCCTGATGCAGCATATGCTGAGGTCGGGTCCTAGTTGACCTTATATGTGATTGTTTGTGTATTTTGCGTCTTGCTTGTGCCTGTGGTCAATAAATGTTTTTCTTTCTTTCTTTCTTTCTTTATAGGTGTGAAAGTTTTAATCACCCACCCAAACCCTGTCCATGGCGAAGGTAATTTTGTTTTTGTTATCGAAGGCCAAAGCGTGCTAACCACTACACTACCTAGGTCATCACTCACATAATTGTCTCTAAAAAATGGTTAATAATAACTGAAATTTAATTGCGCAATTCAATGAATAGATTGGCAAAAAGTCGATTGTTGAGGTCAAATTAAACAATTAACCCGGTACAGTTGGCCGCAAATAAAAGACGACGGTGGTGGTTCGCTAATGAGTTGTTACGGTCGGGCCGTGCGCGCTGAAAAACCACATGCGATTGCTAGGGATGCGAGTGCACTTATTTTTGAGAGCTTATCGATAAGTTGTCTATGAAGTTTTATTGTTATGTTTCTACTATTTTAATTAGCTATTTTAGCATGGCTGACTAAAACGAGGGGTGGCGACGCATCATGAATGGACTACAGATATTGACTTTTGCAGTTTCCACCTAAAATTCATGTTGATATATGATACATATAATACATATACTCACGACTATTATCCCGTAAGGGTTAGTCAGAGACTAGACAAACGCACCGCAAATACAGGCCACTGCCATTGTCCGCGGTTCAAAAAGCAGTGTCTGCACGAACTCAGCGTGACAGGTGGTGAGCCCGTCGCCGCTATAAGCTATTGGATGGTTGTGCAGTTCTAAGTCCATTAGTCGCCTTTTACGGAAGAGATGGGTTGATTCATGGTGATCAATTTAGCTGTGAAGCTGTTAACTAAAAACGTGCGTTACTTGCTGTACAACTATTTATTGAAACATAATACATATAACACGCCTTATTCCCATAGTGTTAAGCAGAGAATATTTCTTTCCACCTGCTAAGTATGTTCAATACAGATTTCTTTCGCTTTTAAAATTGTATCCACCCGCAACAGTAAAATACTACTCCCTTGTTCATTCAAATACCTACTACCGTTTTAAAGGTATCCACCACCACTGACGCCCCACGATGGGCGCCAGTGTGACGTGGTAAAATAAAAAACTTCTTATTTTTAACAGTAAAATAAAAAACTTCTTATTTTTGGAAATTTATTAATAAAAACTTAGACACACTGAAACTATAAAAAAGGTCACCAATCACTGAATATTATCAAAGGTAGGGCTACTTACAATAGTGCTTTTGTTAAACCTATTAAAACAAGTTATAATTTTATTATTAACACTTATTATTGCTATTTGTAATATTTATATAAAATTCGTCGAGCCAATTGGATAGGAATAAAATTGAAGAAAAAAACAATGAAAAAAAGAGACAGAAGGTTAATTTAAAAATAGAAACAAAGAGAAAATGGCCAGAGAAGAGCGCAATAACAGCATAACGTCGCTAATACTGATATAGCGCCTCGTTAGAAGTGTTTATAATTTACCATTAATTATATTCAACAATAGTATTAAATAATATCATAGTTCCGACTGTGCCCATCACTAGTGCAGCAAATGCGGCGGTCGCATGTGTAGTGCCACACTAGTGCAGTAATTGGTTTGCTGGCTACCAGCTGATTTTTATCTCGAATTATTGAGTTTTCACGCCAATTAAATATTATCTGTGTTCCGGCGGAAACGGCGGCTTATTTATTGTTAGATAGAACATCGCCTCTCCTGAAATAGGCACGTGGACAATGATGTGAATTTCAATAACTGTAAACGAGATTTCTTATTTCCGGAGTTGTGCTGTTTTGCTCATACTAATAGAGTAACTGTACGCCTTTTGCTATAGAAATAAGAGTGAAATTTAATATTATGACCAGGATTTTTCAAATCAACCTGGTCTTGGATGAGTTTTAAGAAATAAAATAATTTTTATTTAGAAAATTATTGTTATTCATGAACTGTTCTTGAGTATTCACAGGCTCAAAAAACGATACTTTATACTTTTCTCGATCATAAAAAATTACAAAGATGGGGTACATTTATGACTATTTTCCATGTTTACTTGAAGATTATTAATACTATAAATAAATAAAAAATACGTAGAGAAATTGGAAATGACATTTGTCTAAATTATTCTGTATATCAAGTGGCAATTTTTTTTTATTTCATTATTTTCTAAACTTCATTAAATAACATAAAGGCGCGCTACTACCAGCCATCCGCCGGGCATTGTTTCGCTCGAAGATCTGGGCCTTACGTCTCGCTTTGGACAAACGTAGAAGAAGGAGAATGATCTGATCCTCTTAGAATTCTCAAGGATGATTAAATGATTATAATAATGCTCAATCAAAATTTCCTGAAATAGACGAGCATGTATGAGGAATAGGATCATAGGAAGTGGAAAAAGTAATCTGTGTATGTATGAAAGAAAGACGTACAGTCATCGTGATAAGTAAATGACAATTTAAGTAACTTGTCAAATTAAATGTTCGAAGCAAATGACATAATGTGTCTAGAAAAATGTCACTCGTGGAAAATGTGACACAGTACTTGGTGATGAGCTACTTTGATGCTGACTGTACCTAATTAATACAATATAGTTACTCATAAGCCTAAATTCCTCACATCGATCTTTCTTTCATCACCTGAAGTACATTCAAACTCAAAGTCCAAAGTAAGGTATGGTACCAGCCAAGATTTCACTAGTTACCCAAAACAAGGTTCCCACGTGCTCGAAAGTAGTGTTTGTAATAAATAAAGGATTATCTGCAATAATAACTCGATTGGATTGAGCTGAACAATGCCGGCGGACGAGTGGGTGGCGGATACCATCGGTCTGGACGAGAATTGTACAGAGCTGGTTACACCGGTGGAATTTATTTTAACAGTTTTCGTAGGTTTATTTCTAATCAAAAAACAAAATCAAAAATATCTTTATTTTATAGGCTTGATTTACAAACACTTAATAACGTCAATTTATGAATAAGTGTAGACATCCCCGAGAAGAGCGAGCCAGAAACTCGAGGGTTGCTCTTTTTTTCCACATTTTTTAAAATTCTTTTGTTTTTTATAGATGTTACACTAGTACAATCAAGTGGGTGATTATGAACATAGATTTAGTATTAGAATCAGGAAGAACATGTAAGCACTTGAAACGATGAACGATGTTGAAATTCGCTAAGCAATTGAAATAAATGTTATCGATAGCTATAATATAGAGTGGAATTTATAGGAATTCGGGAAGGTAATTGAGACGGAGGCTTTGACGACAACTACTTATTCTTCGCTTATAACATTTACAAGTCACTAGGTGACGTAAAAAAGAGAAAAAAACTATATAAAAATATGGTTCAATTTGCTCCGTAACAATAAAAACTAATTAATTAAAAAGCGACTGCCAACATTTCACATTACGAGTCAACACGAGTCTATATATAATTATATAGAAAAAATTATATAAAAATGTGGGTGTCTCGCTTTAGGGATAAAGGATACGAAACCTTGGCAGGTATTGTTTATTTTTGTTGGTGCAATTAAGAGTTTAATAATAAAATGGTGTCAGTGATTCTTACACAATTTTGTATAGTAGCAGTATACATTGTGAGTAACAGACCCCATGCTATAATTACAGTTAATATTGTTATTAACTATTTTTAAATCCTGCACTACTCTCTTAAACTTAACAAAAATATAAACATAATAGCTTTGGCCTGTGACTTCGTCCTTGTAGAATAGTTTCTTTGAGATAGCGTGATGGTATGTAGCCTATAGCCTTTCCAATAAATAGGCTATTCAACACCGAAAAATCTTTTTCAAATTGGAACAATAGCCCCAATTGGTGGAATTGAAAATTAACTCCTACTCTATTATTAGAAGCAAAGTGTATAGTGGCATAAATTTTGTCCTTCATTTATCTGGGAGGCGTTATTTTTTTTTACATTCACCCGCATGGGAGCCGTTCCCATGGGAATATCGGAATAAAAGGTAGCCTATGTCCTTTCTCAGGCTCTAGACTATCGGTGTACCAAATTTCGGTTATACTGGTTCAGTAGCTTTGACGTGAAAGCGAGACAGACAGACAGAGTTACTTTCGAATTATAACATTAGTATGGATTATTAAAAAAACTGAAAATCTAAAAAAAATTATTTATTATGTGACTTTTTTTATGCGTAGGCATAACAGCTCTATAAAATCCGTTGCAGCAGTCTTTGTAAGCGACCGGACTGATTTAATTGTGGCTAGCGTTAATTGGCTATTGTCCAGTAATATTGGTCTGCCCTTACGGTCTGCACTTAACTATAGGCTATTGTTTTTTGTACAAACCCTTTATGGATCAGATAGCATAATAGTTATAGTGTATATGTATACTATTATCCTGTCATTTCTATATAATTTTACCTCATTTTTAACAGAAAAATACTTTGTAATCAAGCATAATAATAATATCTTGTGGTCTATAGACACTTTTATACGTTATTACGACCACGTCATCAGTAAAAAAATTGTTAAAGTCATCATTACTTGATTTAATAAAGTTAATTTGTTTTTTTTTAAACTATAACTTTAATATCCCAGAATTTTACATATTATCAGGTACGAGAAGAAATCAGTGTTGGCGACAGACCTACTTTTATACTTATTTTTAACCTTTTTGATACTATTTTACCTTTTGACACTATTTTGTATTTTGATAGCTTTGTCTTGTATTTTGTTTTTATATTATACACACAAACATTACTACTGTGACAAACACATTATATACACATATATACACACATATTTTATACACACATTATATACTGTGACAAAGATAATAGCAATTATAATTGTTATAGAGTCGTGTGGTAGCGGCTCATTAAAAGAATAATACTAACTCATCTCTTCCCTTGGGTGTCGTAAAAGGCGACTAATGTAGTTAAAACTGCACAACCACCCAATGGCTTATAGCTGCGACGGGCTACCACCTGTCACGCTGAGTACATGTGCAGCGTGAAGCGCGGTTATAGCAGTGAACTGCTGACTAACACTCTGGGGATAATAGTCGTGCTTATATGTTTATATAATAGTCTAAAAACACTCACATGGTACATTTTCCTAATACATTTTTCTATATTCCAGCACAATTAATTCTGAACACCGCTCGCTTTTGGCATTATGTGTGTGATAATCCAACAGGCTTGTATTTTATGTAGGGATATTAACATATAAGGCGCAATGTGGAAGATAACATCTTGTTTATCCCCTCAGGGACACAGGATACTGGCATGATGATGTGTTAAGCTATTTAATTATCCCATAATTAAAACTGTTAGCTCAGCGTAGCCATTAGAGAGAGATTGTCATCGTCAAATCTACGGCATATAAAGGTGTAGACTCTGGTGTAGATATAGCTACCTAATCAATATAGATAGCACGTAAACTTATTTAAAACTTTATCTTACAAAATAAATACAAGTTAAGTTAGTTAGTTACAACATAAGTTAGTTAGTTATTTTACACAAGTTTAATTTAAGAAGTAGGCGATTTTAAAATTTACTCTACATAAATTCCATAGTACTTAAACAAGCTATTTATATTGTTGCTAATAGAAAACTGTCTTGTTTTGGCCACGTAATTAATAATGGAATCAATTTCATTAACCGAGTGAACCTTGTATGGTCATAACATATTCACCAACCTACTGAAAATGTTCCCCCATATCGGACTTATCGCAATTAATGAACCAACATGTCTCCGCGTTGTATATCTTACTGAGATACTTATGGTAACGCTTTACCTGTCGCGTTGCTTTACACATATCTTCACATCTCTTATCTAAATGTTCTGGACCCCACAAAGACCAAGATAACGCGAACAAAAACGCACAATTTCCAACAGGCAACAAAGCCAAGAACCTGCTGCGTCTTTCTTTGAAGTGCATTCATAATCATAATAATTAACTGTCGCAATAAGCCTTTCTTATCAGCCAGTTGAGGCTACCAGAAGACTTCAGACTGTAAAATGTCACAAATGCACTTACGATGTTTTTTCTCGTTCGCTGCCTATTACTGCCCTTACTGAAACTTTCTTGGGCTTTGATGAAACCAAACTGCAATGGATTGTGCATGTCTGGTTAGTTGTGCCTCTGACAAGAAGCAGGTTGAATGTGTCAGAGTAAGAACCTGTTAGGCAAATTATCTGCGAAGAATCAGTGAGTTCACCTGCCGGTTTTCATTTATTTGTGCACGTTCGCAACTGTGTGCGTGATTAGTCCAACGTATTGTTTTGTTGTTATTTATGGGTTTGTTTTGCATCCTTTGTTTTTTGCATTTGCATACCTTCTCTTAATCTGACCGTTTAAGTGCTACCTTAGAGTCAGAGATGAGATCATCATTTAATTTAAAGTTATAAATCGTATCTGTTTTTACGACATTTTTATTTTGACTGTCGTGTTCTAATATTACATGATTCAGTTTCAACAGTTCATTGACCTAAAAATTACAATCATGACAAAGCACTGTCTAATAGGTTTTTCGTAAATCTATTAAAAATGCTTATATCTCCAAAGTAACATTGAATAATGATTTCGAAATGCAAACGTAGAACATTCTCACACATTAACAAATGGACGTAATTACATACGCATATTAATGTTATAATAATGCTGAGTAAAGACAATAACAAATAATCCGGAACCGAACTTTTTTAATAGCCCTCATTATTTAAAAAAGCAAATAAACATTATTATTAACGTTATTTAAGGCCAGTTACACACTCGCGACTGTTGTTCGAGATTTTTCAATCAGACACCCAGCGTGGTGCTTAATTAAAAGTATAATGATCTGAATGCGCCCCGTTGTAATAGAATCTGAATGGAAATAAATGCTCAAGCGCTCATAAGCTCATCTATAGTTGTTTTGAATCTATGAATATGTTCAAAACTAAATGTGCAATAAAGTTCTTTTTTTTTACTTGTATAAGTACAATATTACACTAGTTGAAAAGTGTTGCGACTTCATTACCTTTATTGAAAGTTGTTAATAATCATAAGGTTTTTGCTAGGGAAATACTTTTAAAATATTTCAACTCCTATTTCATGGGTAAATGAAAGAACTACCCTAAACCAGAAAACAATAAGCTATTTTATATTTATTAAAGGGTTTTATGGTATTTTATATCCTTAAACAATAACTATTAAATTATATTGTTTGGAAGTATATAAAATTAATAATGTAATTATTTAAACATAACAAAATTTTTTTTAAAAGGAAAATAGTATTTATCTTGACTGCATTCCTTGTACGGTCAGAAAAAAACGACGCTCACCAAAAATATATAACAATTCCATTGTAAAAAGTCAAGTAAAATTATTTTCAAGTGTTCTCAACAACAACCCTGCTCTTCTTTGTCGTTAATGAAAATCAATTAAATCTAGCCTAGCTCCGTGAATTGATTAACTGGAAAGATTGATGTACAATCAGTTCGTATAATAATTAAGACGCATTGAATTCATTTGCTTCGCATGTGAGTTGAGATATTTATTAGTCGATTATCAAAGATCTTACAGTCTTGGAGTGTTGGTACATAAGATTTGTCTTCTATATTATACCAACTTTTTATTTGATGCTGGATGCTACAAGCCATGGGTTAAAAGGCAGCGTCTAATGGGGAGGCCCACCTGCAGAATTGGCCTAGGGTGAAAATGACGATTGTGTTTTGATATTATCATTGTTTTTATAAATATAGAATAGCTCTTCTTTCATGACTTCCAACACGTCCTCTCTTTATATTTATTTAATAAAAAAATTATAAAAGTGAATACAAAAAGGTAAATGGGTCTATTTCAAGGCTATTGCTATTTTTCTCAGTAGTGTCCATCGCGAGAACACCACTACCTCTAATGAATGTTTCTATTGATTGATATTATTTTCATAACATTGTCTAAAATAAACGTAGTCACTAATGAGGAAAATATCAATAATGTTTAATTTGACCTAAATATTAAAATCTCAAAAATACAATACCAATTGACTATAAAAATAATATATTTTTTTAAATACATTAAAAAAACATATTATGAAAATATATTAGTACCTTAATAAAGTTACATCAATTTTTATTTTTATTATACCATTAATCCAGAATTCCTTTTAGTTTTTGCTGTCTGTACGTCAACGTCTGTACACGCAGCTCTATTCAGTCACTTCCGATTACATGTTAATTAAAGATTTGCGCGATATGATCAAGGTATTTGTAAGCCTATATAATAATAGACATCGTTTTTTGTACACATTTACAATCGTTCACTCTGATATTACATATATTGTTGATACTGCGTAAACCTATCTATGTGATATATTAATGAATACACACAGTACTAACACACACACACATTCACACGTTACTGTACTTTTCAATTTAAAAAAATAACATCAATAATAATTTATGCTAAAAACATTTTAAGTTAATACCAATAAAGAGCTCTAGGAGGTAAAAATAATATATAGCGATGGTTCAAAAGATATAAATGATTTTAAATATTATGATAGTAACGTAACTTAAAACGAGAGATAAAGCTATAACTTTTTAAAACGTCGACGAGCTCATTGAAGCCCAAAGCATTGTTTAAACAAGAAAACTTTTAATAAGTTCAACAACACACATAAGCCGAGTGCAGTGTAATATTTGCGGCGGGAACAGGTAACCCTATACAGCGGAGAACAGAGATTCAGATAAAGAAAATATCAAGACTATTATAGTGAGACGCATACACTTCGCTCTGACGAAAGATTAGTGTGGATCTGGATTATATCTTTTCTTTATAAATAAAATAAAGGTCTCTACTAAAATCAAGTGGTAATTATATATGATTAAATAAAAATATACAACTTTTTTTTTCAATTTTTTGTGACCGACATCTTCATTTTTCATTACGTACTAGTAGATAACTTGCTTGTGCTTTACTCTGATCCACTCAGCCTACGCAGAATGAAATTCATGTAAAAAACATAGTTCGCAGATATTTTGGAATAATGTTTACTCTAATTACTCATTACTCAGTTAATAGTCGTGATTATATGTATATATGTATGTGTGATAAATTTTATATAAAGCATAAATATTTTTTTTAGTTATTATTTAAAATTGAATAGTACAGTAATGTGTGAATGTGTGTGTGTGTTACTAGTTAGTTAGTTACTCATTAATAATAGGTTG
Source organism: Parapoynx stratiotata (assembly GCA_910589355.1). NCBI lineage: Eukaryota > Metazoa > Arthropoda > Insecta > Lepidoptera > Crambidae > Parapoynx > Parapoynx stratiotata. Next base: position 4,390,362 of record OU342477.1, read on the forward strand.
GGGAAAAAGTTTCTTCGCATTTTTTAAGAAAATTCAAAACATTTTTTAATATAGTTTATTTACATTTAACTAATGTATGTAGGTACCATTTTGTTCGATAACTTTTTGCCATCTTGTAGGTAGGGACATGATCCCATTGCTATAGAAATTTTGGGACTTCTGGTCAAAATACCGCGACAAGTGGTTTTGGCAGTCCTCTCGTGATGTTAACCTGACACTGCCTAAAGAATTCTGAAGAGACCGAAACAGGTGGAAATCTGAAGGTGCAAGGTCAGGACTATACGGCGGATGCATTAACACCTCCCAGCCAAACTCTCTTAATTTTTTCTGAGTGGCTAAAGATGTGTGAGGTCTAGCGTTATCATGATGAAAAACCACACCCCTTCTGTTGATTAATTCCGGCCGCTTTCTCTCAACTTCTTGCTTTAATCTCATCAGTTGTTCGCAGTAGAGCTCAGAATCGATGGTCCTGCCTGGTGGTAACAGCTTATAATGCAGCCCTTCCAATCCCACCACACACACAGCATCACCTTGTTGCGAGTTAACCCGGGTTTCGCCACAGTCTGTGAAGCCTGACCGGCCTTTGACCACGACCTTTTTCGCACGTTCTTGTCGTACGTGATCCACTTTTCATCACCAGTTATCAGCTTCTTCAAAAATGGTTCGGTTTCAATACGTCGTAATAAAGAATCACAAATGAGTACACGGTTCATTAGGTTTCTTTCAGTGAGCTCGGGAGGTACCCAAATGTCGAGCTTTTTTGTGTACCCAGTTTTTTTCAAATGCGCCAAAACTGTTTTGTGGTCAATTCCCAGTTCTTCAGCTACGTCGTAACTACTGACATGCCGATCTTGCTCCACATTTTCAAAAATGGCATCCATTTTAATTTTCTGTAATAGGGCGACCAGAGCGACGTGCATCTTTGACATCAAAATTTCCGGATTGAAAACGCTTAAACCAAATTTGTGCTACTCTCACAGACACTGCACTAGGTCCATAAACATCGCAAAATTTTTTCTTGGCTTGCGTTGCATTTTTACCTTTTTTGTAGTAAAATTTTAAAATGTATCGAATTTCTTCATTAGATTCACTCAACTTGGCGGTACGAAAAACAAATGAAAATCACACATTTTCCTAATTTGAATTTGGAATTATGTTCTTTAAAATTTAAACTTTCAATGATACCAAAACCAGCCAGATACAAATAGTATAGCCAAAGAGATTTTATTACAAGTTTATACATACTATAATGCGAAAAGACTTTTTCCCCAGCCTAATATATCACATAAGTTTACGTTTACGCAGGTTAGGATAGATAGGTTAACGCAGCATCAACAATATATGTTTTATCAGAGTGAACGATAGTAAACGTGTACAAAAAAACGATGTCTATTATTATATAGGCTTACAAATACCTTGATCTTATCGCGCAAATCTTTAATATTTTTTGAATATGTGTCAAAATAAACTATGCAGTTGTTATAAGTATTAAATTTTTATATTTCAAATCCTTGGTTTTAAATTTCACTGTTAGGTAATTTATAAATTTGAATTTTAAATACAGCCTATTAGCACAACAGATTAATTAAACAATTTTAAATACCAAAACACATCGCCGACTATTATAACATATATTAAAACGTCACATAACTGATTTTTGAATACATATGTCACTATTTGACCGTCTAGATTCTAGTAAATAACGAATTTAATTTCAATTGAAATTAAATTGAATATCGTATACATAAATGTAATATGTTCTATGACTTAGCATATTTTGGGTAGCTTGTTAAGCATTATATATTTTTAATCGTTAATCAAATTTAGGAGCAATATAAATCGTTGTTAATAAATAAATAGACATTTTTAATTGATTAATAGACAATCTTCGCATTGCGTTGTTAATAAACTTTGTTAATTATTGTGGTCGACCTATTAAAACAAGAGAAAGCTTAGGATACGAGCCTTTTCTCCAAAATGACGGTGAAGTTTCTCCGTTACAGTACAAATCAATTTGCTCTAATTACTCAAAACACCCAATACAACTCACGGCAAAACTGACTGCCAGCAGAAAATTTGCATTGTTTAACCTCTAGTTTAATTTCAATTGCCTTAAAAACGTGTTTATCAGCAGTGAGTATAATGCTTTCCTGCTTTTGAATATCAGATTAAATAAAATTGATTCTCTTTGATGAAAGATTATTTAAAAATTATGTCTTATCCTTAAGTTTCTCCCCATCCCCCGACTTTATCCCCTGTAACGGGCTGTCATACAGCAAGTTGTACCGAATTAACACCAGAGCTCAGAGCGAGTCTTACCGCGTCCTGCGAACCTGCGCCGGCGCACACTACGTGCTTTGTTGTGTTATCAAACTATTTGCTACATTGTAAGGATGAGATTACATTAAGACCTCATCTAAAGTTTACACTTACATAAAAGATTTATTGATTAAAGTTCTTTATTGGATTTAAAAAAAAAACATATTATTGTTTTATCCATAGTTACTACACTAGCAACTGTATTTTTCAATACTTGTTTAATTTAAATAATTCATTCACTTTTGTGGTGAAACATAAAGAAAGACAATGTGACTAGTGTAAAATGACTAGTAAATAAGTGATTAAAAATCTAAAAATACCACGTTTTTAAAAAGAGCAAAATGATAATAAACAAACATGAGGGGTCACCCAAAATGTGGAGTGGTTATTATATATTATTTTTAAACGTGTTATTTTTAGATTTTTAATCTAATATTATAATTTTATTATTTTTAACTACACACAGCGCTAACTACTGATGGTTGAACACCAATCAATAGATGGCGTTGTGCTTAGTCTCCATGCAAAAAACCGAATGTTGAAAATTCGACCTGAAAGTGCTCGTAGATGCAAGTTGCATTGTCGCCGGGTTTTGAACTATTCCCAAAGTTTCACCACGCTGTTCCAAGCGGGTTGGAGGGTAGAATCGGTTGCAATAGCAGCCGGAACTCGCTCGAGATCACGAAGTTTTGGTCACCCATCTAAAGCACTACGCCACCGAGCTCTGAGTGAGTAATATAAGAAGAATAAAGTTCTTGAGATCAGTGACAAAGAAGATTGATAGAGGAAGTTGTACTTGTGACATTTGTTATGGTATAAAGTCAGGAAGACGGAGAAATATCCATTGATTTGCGATTTAGGGTTCAAATCAAAATTACCAGAAACCTACTCGTTAACATTGTGTACACAAAGTCACAAAACGTAATAAGTTTTTCGTTTCCCACGAAAGCGGCTCTATAGATTCAATGGCTGTTTGATTTCAAAATAATGGAATCGTTAAATACAGATTTAATTCTTCAGTTGTCCCATTAATTAGTCAATTAAGGCTTGCTTCCTTAATTTACCTAGTAGAAGTTTTCTTTGCAGATAGAAGCATAAATAAAACAACAAACGTATTTGAGTTGAGCTCTAAAGCGCCCTGTCCAATTACAATGCATGATTTAGATAGCTTTTAATAGCTTTCGGCAGCGACAATGATCAACGCCGTGAATGTTTTCAATTGGCTTTCAATTCTGAACTTTGATCTTAAATACTATTTAATAGAGAGAGTCTTCCAGGTTCTAAAAATGTTGAATTTTGTGTATTTAGAACAACATAGGTACAGTCAGGGTTCGCGTTTGACCAGTTGAGATTTATGAAGCGTTATAATAAAAAAAATTACCTTAATGACTTAGTCAAGTAAGTCCATGTTAAGTTAAACGATAATTGTCAAATGATCTTATAAAGATATCGAAATATCGTCTGACAAAAACGCTATCCGCCATGTTTGTGAAATTGGTGAAGTAACGCGTCATGACATGGTCAAAATCCGTTAAACGCCAGTTGCAACCAATCAAGCATGTCTGTCGACCTAAACTGTCGACTGTGTCAGATTGTGTCACGCATGCGTATTCATTGTTTTCCAAAGTCATAGACCATCATGGTAGACAGCGTTTTGGCCTGCCAAGCAAAAACGTAATAAAAGTATTTAAAATTTATTACTTTACTGTGGTGGTAAACAGTAATGAATCATTTTAGGCCCATTAGAAAAGGATCAACTAACCTATTGTAAATTATAATAATTTTAACACACATGAATACTCGTATGTGGTGTGAAATACCAAAGTGTGCAATATGCAGTGTCTAACTGAAAGCCCTTCACATTCATTAAAAAAAATAACAATAAAGTATTCAAAAATATTTCCTAATCTTTGCGAATTATAAAAAAGAACTGTCATTCAAAATTTTACATTTGGATGGGGAGTTTTTGGCGCCATTCAACTATGGCGGACGTGATTTTTATATCAGTGATTGTATTTGTTTCGAAGTGGATCTTGTTGCGTAAAATCACTGTAGTTTTGTGTAATAAGTGTCTGTGTTGAAGAGCAATGTGGAGGATCTTTGAAATAATCGTCAAGTGGTGTGAAATACGATGGGATTTTTATCGTGATAATCCACCTCATCGAAGTAACACCACAGTGTCTGCCACCGATTTCTTGACGCCAAACTCTCCCAAAATGCATTCAAATGCATTACACTTGCATTTCAATGTAAAAACTAAGACATGAAAATACCGAAGATATGGCTGTATGTAACAAAACATTTGGACGAGTTTATCCAGTATCTTCATTAATTGTTTTATGGTTCTCATTTCTCTTCAATGCTTAAATAATGACAAAAGCTAACAAAAGCACATTATTCTCAATAGACACGGGTCCTAACGACAAACGAAGAGCGTTGCGTGCTCAGGCAAAATGAATATTCAGCTCGGACGGGTTGACTGGATAAATTTCAATACTGATTACAATGCTTGGATAGTTATTGATTGTCTTACTGTAACGCGAATGGAGGGGTTGACCGGCCCGTTTGATGTCTTCACCGATTTAATTTATGTTTCTTTTAAGTAGTCCATTATTCTTTGGAACAACAATTCTGTGTACGAGACAAACACTGGTTTATAAAAAAAAAGGGTATATTTGTTTATGAATAATGAAATTGCCTATGTTATAAAAGAAAAATTCCCAATAAAACTTTTTCATGTCGGTCTTGAGGGATAAAAAATTGAGATGGTATTCTCAAATTTTTTTTTTGCTGATATTTTCGTTGTCAATGAGCTTCATTGTTTTTTAAGCGTAACATCTGAAGAAGCGAATCAAACGTTAGACGTAATCAGGTTTCATTTAGAAAAAATAAAATACTGATTTAATGAGTCTTGGAATAAGAAAATGTGAGGTATCTAGAATGTTTAGAAAATCACCAAAGTTTGTCTCTTTTTCTATGGGATTGGGGACAAGCAAGCACAAACAGGTCACCTGATGGTAAGCAACTACCACCGCTTATTGTCACTCGCAGCACCAAAGAAATCACCAGTGCGATGCCGGCTTTTTAAGTAAGAATACGCTATCTACACATATTTACAAATTTTGGATAAATTTCGAATCTTGAAGCTTTTTAACCGCCTCTCTGGTCTAGTGGTTGATACCACCAGGTGTAGATCGAGAGGTCCGGGGTTCGATTCTCCATGGGGCAGAGGTTTTTCTGCTCAGTTTAGTTGGTGTATGGCTTCTAAGCCCGCCTGGCTAGCTACAACCGTCTCACCTAAATTTGTCGCCATAATAACAATGTTATAAGCTTGGTTGTGTTCCGGCCATCAGAGGTAAGATAGCCAGTACCTCAGTTGTTGGAGGTGCTCGGAGGAGCTCGGTGGCGTAGCGGTCAGTGTGCTTTGGCTTCGATAGAAAACAAAGCTACCTTCGCTATGGTCAGGCCGTGGATGGGTGACCAAGACTTTGTGATCTCGAACTCCTCCGTGCTTCGGAAGGCACGTTAAGCCATTGGTCCGGGACGCATTTGTGACCGTTTCTACCCACCAACCCGCATTGGGCCAGCGTGGTGGTGTTACGGCCCATACTCCTCGTGTGTGTTTATCCATGAGGAAGGCCTGTCCCAGCAGTGTGACGTATATAGGCTGAGGGCAGGACCTAAGTTGTTGAGGATTATAGGTAAAGCTCGCTTCCACCTTCGGCCTTATCGTCACTTACCATCAGGTGATATTAAAAAAAGCTCTAAACACATGCTACCTCATTTTTCTTTCAAACATAGACTTTCCCTCTACAAGCTTTCCCTTTGCTTCAATTCCATTCCTACTAACATACGCGTCAATCGTAGACGTAAAGAAAAGAGTGGATTTACACCGGCATTGTAAACTAAATAATTCAAGAGGAAGCTGGTTTCAATAAGCGGTACCACTAAAACCACAATGGATCGCAGGCGGACGGCGGCCGACGGATTTATGGTTCGTCACATAGACAATAAATAGTGATTTTCGCGTTTCTCCCGCGCACACGCAATGCTGTAGAACGTAACTGTGTTTGGTTGGTTAAATATTTTTTTTAACAATTGTTATTATTTATGTGAATAGTGGAGGGATGATGTTCCATAATGAGAGTAAAAGAAGTGCATTTGGAGAATGGAAGATGACATTTTGTGCCAACCTGCCCTTATTCTAAACTGTCCGTAACTAAACGCATCACGGAATCTCTATTGCTGTCACTTTTTATTGCGGCGAATTAGAGCGAGCCGGAACGTGACTTTCCGAATCGAATCCGTGAACCGACAGGTTAAAATAAGGGGGATGTACCTGTACCATTGAGTTTGAATAAAACAGAGGGCAACTTGTACTAATCCAGTACCCAGTATACAGAGTCTTCAACGTCAGAATGTGGGTGTTATTGTGGTATATACATAATAATATGTGCGTAATGTGCTTCCTGTACCAGTCGAATATTACAGCTGGTTCTAATCACCCAAAATATTCAAAAATAACCTAATATAACAATAGGATGACCTCCAGGATCGAGTGGTTTGTATGGCGGTTACAAGGCGTCCTCAAGAGGTTCTGGGTTCGATCCCCGGTTGGGGCAAATGTTTGTGTGATGAAAACAAGCATTTGTTCTTCAGTCTTGGATGTTTATGCATGTATTGTATATTTTCTGAATATTTACTTGTTTTTATCTATGAAATATATTAATCCGTCATCTAGTATCCGTAACACAAGCAGCTTTAGTTGCTTAAAATGGGACTAGTTGATAGGTGTGAATGTCTGAACATATTTATTTTTTTATATCCTGCAAGTCTCCATCCCAGAAGGGGTAGGCAGAAGTGTTTAACACACACATCGCCGAGTATGTCTGTCTCCGTGTTTGGCTGGTCTATAAATAAAAAAAACTTAGTAGTTTAGAAAAAAAAATAGAAAATCCAAACCAAGCAAGTTACGTCCTACAGTAGTCCCGCAAGGCACGTACTCCATTGTACTGCATATAAGGTTCAGTGAAGCGACTTGATATTTTTATACGATACTAGAAGCCATTGTAGGACATTGTGGGACAGGCCGGTTAACTGTTATTTGTAGTTACCAACGGTACCGGCCACAATGACCACGCTTGTATAGGTACAAGTACAACCTTGCTATCTTAATAGATTTCTGAACTTATCAGTGATACGACCTCATTTAAAATCCATTATAAGCGACAGCCTATAGCGTGGGACTGTGAAGAAATTTGTGGCACACCAAATTAAATTTGTTACGACTATTATATTTACATGAATATATAATTAAACACAAAGCAACCTTATCCTTGATCCTCACACCCATGCTTTGAAGGGCTTACGCTACACTGATGGTTTCGTCCATAAGTAATTATCATGTGTTTGTTTGCTATAATAACTGGTCAATAATTTGGTGGGTGTTAAAAAAAAATAAAAAGTTTTTTATGACATCCCCGATAGACATAGGACTCACGGAAAGACTTAAATAACAATCGATTCTGTGCTGCATACTGTTTTTGTATGGAGATTTTGGGGAAGTCTGCATTTTCCATGCTAACATTTTTTCAGATTTCTCCACAACGACAAATCCAGAGATAATAATTTTTTTCATGTATCATAAGTCAAACATTAGCTATATGTGTGATATCACTCTTCATAAAAAATATTTATCGTTTTTAAGTGAATGCAAATCAAATGATGTATTCGAGGAGGAACTTAAAAAGAGTTGTCTTCGTTTCTAATTTTAACACAATTACACTTGCAACAAATTATCAAAACAAATCAAAAGAGCTCAAAAATATGGTCTATTTTTAGACGAGGTAATTATTTTATAAGAATATTCTGAAACTTAATAGTTACAGAAAAAAACGGCAATTTCATAGGTAAAGACCCATTATATTTATCAAAAAAAATTAAAGTGCATTAAATAATTTCCTGCCATAAACATAATCATAAAAATCAGCTGGAAGTTATCCACAGTTGGAGCTAGAAACTAGGCCCCCAGGATATCAACAACAATCAGTTCTGTGCTGCCCCAGTGGCTACTCATGACCTTCACCAGACCGTAGGTCACCTTGCGAGGTTTTCTCAACGCTGCGCCTGCCTATATGGGTCCACATGAGGACCTTTCCGCCAAGAGAGCTGTAATATAAATATTAAACACAATAAAATAGAGATAAGAATCTATTATTTGCAATATTATATTTTTTTATTGCAGTCGTATCAGCAAGGTCGTAAAATTTATGCTAATTTAATAATACTAGTATAAAAGGAATACAGGACTTGGTGGAAGGACGAGAAAATTTTATCGATAATAATTAGTGGTACCTACTTTGCAGTTGAATACCTTAACAATACATTCCTAATAGACTGGGGGATAGAGCACAAATATCCGGCATATTTTGATGGACTATTGCGGTGTTCACGGTGTTATAACATAACATATCACGCCGCTTTCCCGAAGGGGTAGGCAGAGGTGTTCAACACCCACAATGAACTTGGTAACATTGGGAAGTGGGACATGGTAGCTCTTCCATTAATTATTGAAGTAAATTGAGAACATAAAATTTACTTTACAAAAAATTTAAGGAAACTAGATACTGCTCTTCATCTAGCTCTTAAGCCCAAACCACTGGACGGATCGGGCTGACTTTTGGCATGCAGGTAGATGTTATGACGTAAGCATCCGGTAAGAAAGGATTTTTATTAATTCTACCCCCAAGGGGATGAAAGTTTGTATGAAATTTTGTCAATTTTAAACCAATCGGGCTGAGACTTTGAGAGAAAATGAAAGGGTCCCCTTGGGATAGTTAAAGACCATAGTAACCGCGGACGAAGTCGTGGGCAACAGCTAGTCTCCAATTAAGCCCTATAGAATATGTGGGACATTCTCATAATATTATGGTTAAATAAGAAAGGAACAAAAAACTATTTAAATATTTGCAAATTTAAAAAGTTGAAACCTCTTTCCCACGATGTCAAAACGTATTTAAATTATTACCAACAAGCCTTCTTTATCATGAAGACTCTCGTACCGAACTTCATTCATACCACCGTCATCACGACATAATAATATTATGACTGACAACTTAAATTACTTTCTGTTTATTGTGCTCAAAAAAACATTATTAATTATTTAGCTTTTAATTTTAAAACCATTAATTACAATCATGCAACTGCTTGAGATTTTTGCATTAACTTTAAATACTTATTTATTATCAACTTATATGCGTCTCACCTCACTTTCAGTTTCTATTCCATTAATATACCACAAACTTATTGTGTATACCATTTTCTACAAATAAAGAATACGCACGCTCAACATTGATATATTTCAAAAAAAAGTCAACGTGTTTAAAAATAACTTTCCGTGTTCAAAACTATTCATTTTTAATGATAGAAACTCTGCAATAAACAATTTAAGCACTGTTAAGTATTTTTACCGGTAAGCACCCTGTCTCCTAGCCTATTTAGGTACCATAAAACTAAAAATAGATCTGCGGCAGCGCTAAAGTGCCGCCAGTCTTAATCGCCCTCTATGAAAACGTTGTAACTGTCCTACCGACAAATAAAATGAGTTCTTTACAGCGCCCTCTGTCGCCGACGCACCCCTAGGAATTTTATGTCAATTGTGACTAGACCATTCTGTTTATACTCTTTGTATGCCACTTGGTATTGCTTATTATACTGAATACTGAGTTTTGCATCTAGACGCAAGAATAGTGGTTTTGATATATTAAAACGTCCCCATTTTATGTACATTATTTTTCAGATATCTCTCTCTCTCTTCAACCCACATTAGTCTACTGCTGCATATAGGCCTCCCCCAATGTGCGCCATTTTACCCTATCCCGGGCCTGCTGCATCCAGCATCTGCTTGCAGCGCTTCGCAGATCATCACTCCATCTCGCCGGAGGGCGTCCCACACTACGCTTGCCGAGTCGCGGTCTCCACTCAAAAACACGTCTACCCTAACGGTCGGTTCTCCGACAGATATGGCCCGCCCACTGCCACTTCAGCTTGCTGATTCTGTGCACTATGTCATTTACCCTGCTTCTCTGTCGGATAACACCACCACAGATATACAATTACCGAAAGGAGGATTGATTTCTAACAATAGAGAAAGCTCTATGTTGACAGCGTTAAAATACTCCCGCTCCCATGAGTTAACATTATTGGTCAAAACTATACATCATCAAAAGCTATGGCATTTTTGGTATTACTACACCAATGTTTCTAATAGAAATTTGTTCGAATTCCTAATCAACCGTATTCTAGACCCAGAGTCTAAGGGTGGTTTCAGAGCAACGCCGACGGCCGGCGCCGGCCATGCGCGTATAAGTACGTCAAAATTAATTTAAATCCAGCCGGCGTGACAGTGCAACCACCCTAACAGTTTGCTAATTTGCTAAAAGTTAGGTAGCTAAAAGAGAGTTGATTATAAAAACGATTATTCGGTGATAAAGTCATTAGTTTTCGTTATACAGGGAGGCACTAACTCAAAATATGAAGTTAAAAGCCCATAAAATAGCCGACTAGAACAAAATAAGCCTAAATGAGATAATTACTGCTGCGGTAATCTGTTCAGCAATTAACGTCTATCATTTGATGCCCCGGGCGATAGAGCAACAAGCCTCGGGTTTACTAGCCATACAATGAATATGGTCTGTTTTGTAGTATGTTTTGTTTGTATGATAAGAGGAGCTCACTAAAGGATTTTGGAGATAGGAATTTTTTTTTACTTAATGATACTGTTTCAGTACGGAGATGAAAATGTGTAAAATGTTTCAGTAAATAATAATAAAATTAAAATGGAATCATTTCCAATACCATAATTTAATGAGATTAAATAACCCTAATGGTTCTCGTTCCGAGTTTTAAGTTGACAAGAAAAGATCAAAATCAATCAAATCAAAATCAAAAATATCTTTATTTTATAGGCTTGATATACAAACACTTAAAAACGTCAATTTATAAATAAGTGAATCTACCACTCGCTCTTTATATGGAGTCGCATTGGTGCAATATTTACCACTCTTACTAGTAATTGGCAAATCATAAATATATATAACACATTTGAATGCTTTCATAATATTAATAGAATGAGAATAATAATAGGCAGCGATAGTCGAGCTGGGATAGACGGCACTACTCGTTCGAGAGGCTGCGGGGTTGATCCCACTGAGTAAAACTTATGTACAGTTGATTGTTAATGTCGCTTGCCTCAGATTATGCCCGCTGCATGGCAACAGGCTCGCCACCTGTTACATGGAGACTTAACATATCTGGCGAAATGTAATGTTAACATCTATGCCTACCCCTTTGGGGAAAGGCGTGATGATATAATATACTCGTATTTTCTATCATTGATCCAGTTCGGAGTCTATCCTGTCGTTATACATAACATTTTAAGAATAAATTGAAATTGAATGGAGAAGCGCTCATTCGACTCGATAATAATATACGTCCTACTGCTGGGCACAGGCCTTCTTCATGAAGAAATACATGAGGAGCATGGGCCGTAATACCATCACGCTGGCCCAATACGGGTTGGTGGGTAGAAACGGTCGCCATAGCGACCAGGACCAATGTCTTAATGTGCCTTCCGAAGCAAGGAGGAGCTCGAGATCACAAAAGTTTTGGTCACCCATCCACAACCTAGCCATGGCGAAGGTAGCTTTGTGATCATTCATCAATATCTTTTAGCCCCTTTAGCATCGCGAACACCGGAGTTCGATGTTACTGTGTTTTGTTTTGTGCCCTTGATTAGTTAACTAAAATTCTAGATACAAACTAGCGATTAACAAAATATACCACAGTACAGACCTACAATCCAACAGACATTGCACTACGCCTGTCAGTCGTCGTAATTGGTGAGCGCTCGCGCATAGCCGCAAGCGTAGCCGCTACCGCTTCCACCGAGGAAAACAATTTGTTCTTGTTCAATAGAAATGTTTATTTCTCACGTTATCTAATTAGAGCGACTGAGTGGGTGTTGAGAGGCAAATACGCCATATTTAGACGATTGATGTGACGCTAATGATATGAAAGCGTAACCAGTTTTTGACATTGTTTTTTTAGTTGTCGTATAAAGAGATTTTTTTTAAGCTTGCTACCTGAGTCATATTTGAAACGAAATTTTAATTATGTGAAAATTTTGAAAGCTATTTTAAACTCTTCAATTTGACAGGACGAGGGAAATTGGCGTCAATTAGTGACAAATAACATGTGAAGAAAAGTTATACACTAATCCTTCATTTGATATGTTTAAGTAATTTTATATTTGGATTCTGCATATTTCCAAAAGCACGTCAAGCGTTGGTTCTGTTTACTCTTGACGCTTTTTCACACCAATCCAAGCTGGGCAAGCATAAACATGGTGCAATATTTGTTTATTTCATGTAGAAGGGCAAGGGCCCAGCAGTTGAAGTATACTGGCTGGTGGTAACAATAAACAAGACACAAGTTCACACGACACTAAAAACATGATAACGTTATCATTCTATAAACGTCCCACTACTGGGCACAGGCCTTCCTCATGGAGAAACACATGAGGAGTATTGTCCGTATCACCTGGCCCAATGTTGGTGGGTAGAAACGATTGCAATAGAGATCGGAACAGCTTAACGTGCTTTCCGAAGCACTGAGGAGTTCGTCACCCATCCAAGACCTGACCATGGAGAAGGTAGGTTTGTTTTCAATATCTAAAAGCAAAGCTTACTAAACACTATGCCACCGAACTCCTCATGAACAAATATTATAGTTTTATTACGCACTTTTCACAATTTTGCACTCTCGGGTTTCGGCCACAACAATCGAAAAGATGGTATAGCCTTGAGTGGTAGAGGAGGGTTAGATACCGAATTATGCCGTTTTATAGGTTCCAAGGAACAAAAAATAAAGCATAGGAATATGAGGGAATGCTATTCTAGCAGAGCTATAAAACGGAATGCGAGAGAAAACAGTTCAATTTCATTGTTTCGTTTCACGGGACACGCTAAATGGTGCAATCCTATATATTGGTCTATTTTAGCCACCTCGGTTACCGTTGGTGGAAAAGAACCAGCGCCACAGAGCTCCTACAAAAGCATGTGGTCATCATAGCGCGCGACGAAATACGTCACAAAATACCCGTCTAAAAGCTGTAATCAAATATTTTCCAACTACCGTTGTAAGACAAAGTAATTTCAGAGTAATCGTCGGTTGAATGAATGAATAGTTTCGTTCAAAATACATAATTCTCGCGTCAGTTAATTTATTCATAGAATTCCTCAGTGTTATGTTGAGACTCCCGGTTTTGCGTAGCCCCAGGCTTGCTACGTTACACGCCGGGTATTATTTGTTGGGTACTTCAATAATTATTTTATAGTTTCCAGTCTTAAATTCTAGTATAGTTTTTAAAGGACGTTATTATGCTTTTGCGTTATTTTTCGCTAAGTTTTTGACATTTTGAGTTATCATAATTATCATTGTAATCACCTAGGTAAGGTTGAGCATGGGAGAAGCTCGGTGGCGTAGTTAGTATGCTTTGGCTTTCGATCGAAAAAAAAATCACCTACATCATGGTCAGGCCGTAGATGGGTGACCAAAACTTTGTGATCTCGAACTCTTCGCTGTTGCGAGTCGGTTCCATTCGGTTTGCTATTTTATATAAATCAAAAACGTATAGCAAAAGCTTCCATTTCAATCATCAATGTTTATTCTGCGAAGCATTCTTTCTTTAAACGCATTGGACACGCAATTGTAAATTTATAGTAGAATTGGGGTACAGTAAGTCTCGTCTTATAAAAAAAGCCTTAGAACTTTCGAAAAATCGGGTCACATTCGTTCAACTCATACAAACAATAAAGACTTAATAAAATAATATCATTAAATACAGAAGTTACCACTTCACGCTTCCCGAAAAAAAAAAACAAACAAAGCAAATAACAACAACAATTTAAAGCCAAGAGTTCAATATTCAGCCGACTTTTCCCAAAACGTTATGTTTTAAACATGAATTTCGTTCGGAAATTTTAATTAAAACGGGTTTACTGCATTATCTTGGAGGAAACAATGAATGCGAACAATTACAACCTATGGAGCCCGGCGGCGAGTTACGGGACTCAGGGTCAAGTGAGAGGTTAGTTTTAACTGGTGGGTTCTGTGGCAAATAACTGATGGGTTTAGCGTTCCTGTTTAAGATCAAATAGTACTTAAAAATATTCCATACTAAAAATAGGTCACTATGCCGCCAATAGATGGCGTTGCACGGTGTTGCATCGCGCTAACGTTAGCGCGCAATGCAACGCATATAATATTGAAGGTCATTATTAAAGTTATTAAGGACTGAAAGAATTAGATTTAAAAATGTAAAAAAAAGCAAAGAAAATTATTGCTTTATGTTCGAGATAAAAATAGGTACGAAAACGTAAATCATTAACCTTTAAGGCCCAATTGCACAATCGAGAGTTAGCGCCTAACCCAGGGTTTGCCTATATATTTGCCCCAGGGTTAGATGCTAACTCTCGACCACGCAAATGGGCCTTATATAATAGGTCTTTACCTATGAAATTGTAGTTTTGTATAGAGATTTTGGGGAATTCTGCATTTTCCATACTAAAATTTTATCAGTTTTCTTCACAACGACAAATCCAAAGATAATAAATAATATTTGGCATCTATCATTAGAAAATCTTTAGTAATATGTGTAATATCACACTTCATAAAAGTTATTTATCGTTTTTAAGTGAATGCAAATAAAATTATGTATTCGGGAGGTACTTAAAAAGAGTTGTCTCCGTATCCAATTTTAACACAATTAAACTTACAACAAATTATCATAACAAATCAAAAGAGCTCAAAAATATAGTCTATTTTTAGATGAGGTAATTATTTTTTAGGAATACTCTGAATCTTAATAGTTACAGACAAAATACTAAGAGAGAAAAAAAACGCCAATTCATAGGTAAAGACCCAATATGTCTTATTTTTAACCCCCGATATGAAAATACATCCACAGTGGAGTGGACAATGGAAAAAACTAAAATAATATGATTATATTAGTTTGTTCCATCTCATTTTTATCATAATTTCATCCACTTTTAGAACCATTCCGCCGCAATGGGCGAACATTATGCTACATGAAAACGTTTCCGTGTGAGCTGCCTCGGCGACCTGTGTTTTCCTGCGGACCTCCTGCTTCGAATGTTTCATGTGTAGGAATGTATATTAATACAGCAAGCAGTTATAACTAAAACATGTCTTTCCATATTATATTTTCTTAACTGTCACAACTGAGGAACCCAAAAACCGAAGAACGTGACCCAAATTGCTCTTTTTTCGCGAAGCGTACCGATAATGGGCGAAATTTGCCGAAAGCGAGCGAATTTTCGGGGTCAATTTGATTTATATGCGGTTTGATACAGTTTCGTGCTTAAATTTTTTTTCCAAAGCAACAATGTGACTTGAATTGATGAAGCTGGTGCAGTCGGGCCTTTAATGTGATTATAAGAAGGCAGTAATCACTCTTTGTTGTAATATTTTTGTAAGTAATTTGGAGCGAAATTGTCACGTGTTCACAATTTTAATGATGTCGCTTCTGGAACACTTTTTATAGCCCGATGAAACTATATTATTTATGGTATTCGAAGGGGAAATGATTATTGGTTAATTCACAATTTTTGTAATAATTGTAATGTAATGGGCATTATATTATCATACAAATGTATCATAGCATGTTAACACAGATACGTATATTCTACATATTTCATCATCTCGCAATATATATTTTTTATCTTCTTGACCACCTTTGAAGCCGAGTTTAAGGGATCGCCATCTCTGCGATTCCAGGTTCGAGTTCCACTTTATGTTATGAATACTAGTACGTACAGCCAAAGAAGTTAGCGGCAACCCTTAAAAGATAATGGAAATAAATTCATTAGTGCATATCGCAAAAATGTTAAAAACTTTTATATGTACACTCCATAAGAATTCTTCAGGTCGTCTACGAACTTCCTCGAGTGTACAAACTCAAAGTCATTTAATCAAATTGGTATCATCAAATACACTCTTGACAAGTCAAAACAAAATAAATTATAAATAAGTATCCTAACATTGACAATACCACTACTTTTTTCTCGGCCTGTTCACTACCGGGAGGGCTTGTCTAGAGAAGATACAGGCAAGAAACGCTGCAAGGGTTCCGTCCTCCCTTTACATCAATATGTTCTACAACCTAATAAAATTTACGTGTATTATATAATACTCTTAGTCACAAATGTAAAAATTTAATTGGAAGGAAAATGCTCCAAAAGCGACGTATCAATATATACAAGTGATTGTAATAGTTATACTGAAGTAGTTAATTAATTGTCATGTCTATTCGGAACACTCTACCAAAACAAAAAAAAATTATATCTAATATTTTTATTTTATTTTATTTATCAGGTCTACTTACAATTATGTATTACATTAGACTTTTACATAAATACATTTATCTTATAGCTAAATACATAATATGGTTACAAGTAGACACCACATGCTTTACAGGTGTCTTACAAACTAAATCAACATTTTTTTTTTAATTTTTTAACAAGTATTTATATATATGTATATAATAATAATATGTAAATCTATAGTGTATATTACATATGATCTAGCAATACCTTGCGTATCTTAGCAATAGAGTCATGAAAAATATCTATTAGGCTACTATGATGGTTGAGGATTCGAGAGAGGCGAGGAACGGCGGAATTGGCACCCATGACTGTGCGTGTGAGGGGTGGACAGAGTGGAGTTATGGGCTTGCGAGGTACTCTGCGAGGAACTCTTAAATTAAGTTGTGACAATATTTGTGGACTCTAATATGAATGGATACAATAATAATACCTATGTTTCACAAAAAAGTTCTGTGTTAATATAATAGAAAAAAAAGGAATTTATTATGAAGGAATCTAAACAAAATGCATTAAAAAAAATACAACAGTAAGTGCCAACATCGAACAGAATGGACAAGTCAAAAAATTTATTTAGGAAATAGCAAAAGTCAAATCTAATCACTGACTGTTGGAATTTGAGTTCTGTAAGTGCCAATACAAAGGTGACATCTCCCACACACTTTGTCTGTGAAGTACATTTCCCCCATATCCGTTGTAAAATTGCCCAAAAAATGGGTGGGGCATGGGAAATCGGCAATATTTGTGATTGACTAAAGTTGATTGACAGGATTTTGAATCTTCTATTGGTATTGGGGGAGGGCACGGAACTGTCGAATAAGCTTTTGTTATAGGGTAATAATTTAAAAAAAAACTGTGGTGGACTGTTTATAAGATGCTCGCTGTTTATTGAAAATTACTCGAATACTTATGTGTCTCTTCAAACTTCAAACTAATATTCGATGTTAGTATAAGAATTTTCTATTGGGTCCTTACCTATGAAATTGGTGTTTTTATTCTGTCTTAGTATTTTGTCTGTAACTATTAAGATTCAGAGTATTCCTTAAAAATAATTACCTCGTCTAAAAATAGACTATATTTTTGAGCTCTTTTGATTTGTTTTGATAATTTGTTGTAATTTTAATTTTGTTAAAATTGGACACGGAGACAACTCTTTTTATGTGCCTCCAGAACACATCATTTTATTTGCATTCACTTAAAAACGATAAATAATTTTTATGAAGTGTGATATTACACATATTACTAAAGCTTGTCTAATGATACATGCCAAATATTATCTGATTTATCGTATCTCTGGATTTGTCGTTGTGAAGCAAACTGATAAAATGTTAGTATGGAAAATGCAAAATTCCCCAAAATCTCCATACAAAACACTAATTTCATAGGTAAGGACCTAATATAAACAACATACATATATGAACAACTATTATCGCCTAATGGCTAGTCAGAGACTAGACAAAAACACCGCAGCAGTCCACTGCCATAGTCCGCGCTTCACCAAGCAGTAACTGCACATGATTGTGCTCAGCGTGACAGGTTGTGAGCCCGTCGCCGCTGGTCGCTGTGCAGTTCATAGTCCATTAGACGCCTTTTACGACACCCACGGGAAGAGATGGATTGGTAGTTTTTTTTCTATAAAGCTGTATTAAAAATCCTTTAAAATAAAAATAATAGTTACAATTTTATTAATATCAAACACGGAGTTTAACTAAATCGATAGTAGTTATAAAATTTTGACATTATTATTAGTGACAAATCAATTCTAAATTGAAATAAGAATATTATTGATTCCACTAAGAGGCTTACCAACCCACGGTATACCAGCATATTTCAATTTCTGTAGGAACATTTACTCTGTCACAGTCACAACCATAATCTCAGTAACTATACTCAAAATGTCAGTAGTTCAAAATGTTACGAACTCAATCAAATGCTGCGACAACAATGGATAAGACGCTTTTCTAGGCTTAGATCGACGCAAGCGACAGATTTGCTTAACAATAACTTAAGACCCCCTCGTGATTGGTACTTATACGCGTGCTATGTTCACTTGACCGTGGTAGTTAAGTTTCTTAACAACATAATTTTTTTATGATATGAGTTTGGTGGCATATTTTTTTATTTAAAAGGGGAAACGGACTGACGTTTCAACGTCGGAGTGCAACACCGAGAGAACTGTAAATGTGCTTCTTACATAATGTTTTGTGTTTCTCTTGTTAAGTGACAGAAGGTTGTATCGGTCCGGAAATACTGCTGACAGTTGAATCCATGGTTATTGGCTATAGTTTTAGATGTTGAATACAAAGTAACAGTTAGACTTTAGGTGACGAAACTTCATAATTTCGAGTTGATGCGTGATTGGGAACGCATGTCAAATTAGCAAGCAGTTTCTTGCTAACCACGAAAGTACCACATCTGAAAATTGATTGGTCCCTTTCATAATTCACAATACTGAAATGAGACCACAACACAAGCTGAATAACTGAACGATAAAGAATATTGTTTATAGCAACCCAACATGAAACAATTTAAGAAAATTATTAGATTTATTAAAGGCATGTCTGCATGTTCTATATTGGTAAAACTAACTAGATACTGTTATATTTTAAGGTTGAAAAAACATGGAACTGTCTTCGAAATATTTGCGATTTTTTTTCAAACTTTAAACCCATATTAATTCTTTGATGACTTTTACTATTTCTCTTCTTAGTATTATTTTATGTTGTATAATATATTTTATAAGTATAACTAAACCTACTTTTGCCCATTTATACTTATCAATCTTTGTTGTTCAAAGTGCTCCAACCTAAAACATTTTCATAGCAATACCAGGGCATAACATTAAGTCATACTACCAAAGCAATTTTTAAACTGTCTAATTACCTCAGCATGATGATTGATCATGTTTCAATGTAATATATAACTTCTTGCTCTAAAAAAGGTAAATGGGAATCTAAATGAAAACCAAATTAATTTAAACATGAAAAGGAAGACATAAATAAAATTTGTCATTTCAAATGAATATTGAATGTCTAAGCTGTTTCTGATAACAGTGTAATTGCGTAATCATCTCGAGCTTGTAAGCCCGTTGACAAACTATCAATCAATCAATCAATCAACAGCCTACATCCGCCCACGGACCTCATTTTTACACAAAATGTGAGGCAGGCAGTTGTTTCCCAAGATCTTTTGATTTTCCTCATAAGGCTTTTACCAGACAGTCGCGGCCTGCGGTGGCGACCAGGGTCGCGGCCTGTTTTTTTAGAATTAATATCATGGAATCGTTTCACTAAATTGATACTAAGATACCTACTCAAATTAGGCAACAGGCAACGTTTTATTTAAAAAACATCCAAGATATTACAAGTCGCGAACCTGACTGCCACCGCAGGCTGCTTCTGTCTGGTATGCCTAATGTTAGATTTATTTTCATTAACAACCTCTGGTCGTCCACTGGACATAGGTGTCCCCTAATACTCCTAATACTCCATCTTCCGCCGTTCTCGTCCATCTTTCCAGCTAACCTCGAATATCGTCATCACATCTTGGGATGACGATATTCGTAGGTTGAGATCAATATAGGATTACGATATACACTGCGTTTGCCGAGTCGCGGTCTCCACTCAAGAACTTTACGACTCCAATGGTCGTGAGTTCTGCGGCTAATGTGACCAGCCCACCAGTCCAACATGACCAGGATTTATTTTAATGATAAAATTTCTTCTAATGTCTTTTATGCACTAATGAGAGTATGGCTGTAAAAGGGATTTACCAAGACCGTAACGACTGGAGAGCTAATCAAAAATACTGGGAAAAGACGTGATTGTAAAACACAAAGCCTTCGTGGCATCTTTGACTCAATTTTAGTACTCGTATTAGCCTACATACATATTATACGTATAAGCGACCTTACAGAGAAGAGTGTATAGGTAGATAAAAAATAATTGTCGCGCCTGCATTTCGCCTAATATCTGAATATGAGTACCTATTTTTGCTTGAAAACAACAAAACACAGTCCAACTGTTGCCAGGCAGTTGACTGAAATCTCGCGCCAGTGCACTGGTCCAAGTAAACAGAGCAGGTGTCCAGTCGAGTCCGTTAACTCATTGGCAAGTGTGCAACCAGTCTGTCGCTGATTTATCCCGTCTGTGCTTACACCAACAAAAACTTATTACATTCTGTTATTGTTCCTCACAGCAGGACATGCTTACTGGAAGTTGGTTTAAAAAATTAAAACAAAAGAGTTTTATTTATCGCTGTTATATTCAATAAGCCGGTTTACAGACTTTTAATCTATGGTAATCGTTGTAGAGTGTCTTATGGAGTCTGTGGTGATGAATTTTATGTAGGCAATGATAAAAATTTACTATCTAAACATATCTATATACCTAAATAAATAAAATAGAGTCCATATTTTAAGACCTCTAGAAATACATCTATGATTTAGTTGGAACAAATATATATACCCATTTTCGAAAGCTTTGTCTTTCTATGGTTTTCAGATAAATATTTGCTATTGCACCACTATACACTAGTGATGTCAAAATGATACAGTTCTAAAATTGGTACATAGTATTTTTTACCCATGACTGCATTCACTTTCTACTGCTGGTCAGAGCAGATTGGTGATTGGTGGTTATTATAGGGCTATGATACCGACCAAGACCAGCGGCAGCCATAAAGCACGCAGCAATCGGATCACAAAGTTCTGGTCACCCATCCAAAGACAGACCATGGAGACAGTCGCTTAACTTTTTACCGAAAGTCAAACTGTTTTAAATATTAGAGGTTGTAGGAGTAGTGGTAACTAACAACCTCTCATGAAATTTCTAATATTTACCCCAAGTGAAATTCCCACTAACCAATCTATGACGTCACGAGTCGATCACATCTGTCAATCAAAATGCAGTCGGAAATTCCCTGATAGGCTTGTTATTGTGGCGGCGGCGGGGAAACGAACAGAATTGACATTCTCCGGTACGTTGTTGTCGGCAGTTAGCGTGATTGATGAACCTTAAAGTGATTGTGTTAGGTATGGAATTAGTTTGAGGATGTGTCTAATGTAGCGTGAATCAAGGTAAATAATTTTATCGGTTTGCGTTGACGTATTGACGTAAAAATGGCATAAAAATACCACAAAAATTGTTCTTATAATATTAAAGGTTTAAAGAATTTAACGAAAAAAAAAAAGAAATATTAAAGAAAAGTTTTCTTTAAAAAGTTATTGATACACGTCTAAATGTCGTCGATGGATTCTCGTGCTATTAAAAAATATAGGAATAACCAATGATCAATCAAATTGAACGAAATTAATAGACATTTCATGATTTAGACTTTTTTGACTTCAATGTATGCAAATTGTGATACTTAGGCCCAATTGCACGATCGAGAGTTAGCGCCTAACCCAGGGTTTGCCCATATATTTGCCCCAGGGTTAGGTGCTAACTCTCGAACGCGAAATTGGGCCTTAGGGTGGTAAACATTATCTGACCGCAACTGACATTACTTGTTTCTTGTTCATTTAAAAACTGTCTCTTGTTGATGAGTTTGTAAACACCACAAAATTTTATGTTAAAGTGAATGACTTACAATATCTTAGAGCTAGATAATTGCAATAATTGTTATATAATGTCCCGTGTTGGTCCGGGACACAAAAATAATGTACCAACTGCTTTTCTTGCCTAGCATGTCGTAAAAGGCGACTAAGGGCGTATTGAGTACTGGGTCTGTGGTCGTGTAGGCGATGAGCTAGCCACATGTTACTACTCTTTCACGATCTTTCATCTGACCCAATCCAATTTTTGTATGACTAAATGTGGTCTTAAGGAACACAGTGCTCCTTGGACTCTGCCCACCCCTTCGGGGATTGCAGGCGTGATTTTCTGTATGTATGTATGTTATATAATTAGATTACAAAGATTATATAAATAATCTCAAACAACACTTCATTTAGTACCGCCGTCGGCATACAAAGTTAAATTAATATTTCTCGTCTAATATTTATCAAACCCCGGAACGGCCTGTAAATCATCTGGCGCTGCCAATGCGCAACTCACTCTGACACTCAAATCACGACTCCTGCGCAAGTATTAACACGAACAATAAAGTCAGTTTGTCTATGTGAGGACAGTTTCGTATCTTCATTCGTTGAGTAGTTAGTTAATTTCCGATCATCATTTTCAAAAGGTTAAAGATTACAGGAGCGCATTAGGCTGACAAAAGACATATAAAATAAAATGCAATTATTAATAATTGACATTGAATATTACTCCCGATGGGTGTTCAAAACTATGTAATCTGAAATTCTTTTCATGTTAATTTAAAACACAATTGCATTGACACTGTGACGAGGTGGAAGCCGATGATAAAATATAAACCACTGTCACTTATAGTATAATTTAGAATATAAGGCAAAACTGGAAAAAATTGTAATAAGGTAATTAAAAAATATTAATTTAAATATAAAAGATAAAACTTAAAGATTAATATAAAAGGTAGGGCTACTCACAATAGTGCATTGGCAAAGTTATTTGAACATTTAAAGTTATAGTTTTATTAACTATAATATATTATAATTTATTTATCAACAATTAAATTTATTAATATAATTTATTGGCGTCGAGACAACCGCTCCATACGCTGACTCTGATAGCAATGAATTGTAGACCAAAACAATGAAAAAGAGACAGATGGTTAGTCTAAAAACAGAAACAAAGAGAAAATGTCCAGAGAAGAGCGTAATAACAGGAAAGAGTCGCTAATACTGATATAGCGCATCGTTACAACACACTACACTGAAAGATTAAGAATTAAGTATGTATTCTGAGAGTGAAATGGAAAAGCGAGCAAATCCGCCATCACATACTAGTCGAGTTGTCACCTTTTCATTCGCCGTAAATCACTTGCATAATTATGTAAGAAGACACAGGTAAGGACGGGCCCCAATAAATTTATAGAAACACAAACGCACACCCACACGACATTAATAGCCACTTTGAAATAATTAGGACTCAATTTGCGGCGATAAAACAAAGATAGATGCCAAATAACTGACTTGGTAGGAGATATAGAAGAATGTTGAGTTATTGAGGGAAATGATAAGCGAACGTTTTAATAAGAAGAATTGAAAAGTTATCGTGTAATGCGATTTTTATAGGATAAAAAGTTTTCCATACACGATATTATATCTTTATAACGAATCAACAATCTCTTCTAGCAACGTCAATGTAAATAATTAAAAAACAGAGAAAATAATAAATTTGCGATAATCAAAAATTCAGAAAATTAAAGAAAAACTTTTATATATTTCTATTTCTTAATCGACTCTACACGATTACTAGCTGTGCCCGCAACGTCGCTTGCATGGCTTTTGATTTAACACCGAAAAAACTTTACTAAAAGTTTTTGTGCGTTTGTTTAGACTGCATTGTTTTTTTACAAAGTGCTCAACATTACATTCCTACTTCTTATTAGCAAAATGTTGATAGTTAATAGTTGAACTAAAACCTTTAATTATAAAAATAATGAAAATAACATTTCTTGTCAGTGTCATCTGATTAATTGTTGTCATGGTGATAAATCTCTGTTGTCGTGTCATTATTTTACAATGCCGAGAAATTTTGAAATTCGAAATGAAATTACATTTTGACGGAATATGTGACATAATACTCGGTCGAGCAGATATTTATAACCACGGTTACACCCGCGAGGTGCCCGTACGCATGGGAATATCGGGATAAAAAGTATCTATGTCGTTTCTCAGGATCTAGACTATCTGTGTACCAAATTTCAATTGAATCGGTTCAGTAGTTTTGACGTAAAAGCAAGACAGACAGACAGAGTTACTTTCGCATTTATTATATTAGTATGGATGTATTTATTAATATTACTAGGTATACTTTATTAGTAATGAATCAAATCAAATCAAATAAGCTACAGGCGTCCTTGTTGCTATCTGAAATCTCTTCCTAACATTCTATTTGAGAGATAACAAGAGGGAGAGATGTTATCAAAAACTATATTATCGTATATTTTCTTGACAAAAATGTGATTATAGTTCTATTGAATGTTTGACTTTGACCAACATGAAACTTTATCGCTTTTAAGTGCCTAATTTAAAAAAGAAAAAATCATGTCTTTCATAAAATTTCCAATCCTTCATATTTCTTAGGGGGTAGTAATAAATTACAGAAATCATTTACACGGTATCGATCGTTAACACCGCCTGTGTTTGTTCAGAGGCACGCATTATCTTAACAAGTCGAAATTACGATAGCTCTGTTGTACTCACACCACAGGTAAATCATCACAATGCAGACTTATTGACGGATAGACAGGACTTGACTTTTTTTTTTAATATTGTTCTTGAATAGTTTCGCAAACACATTTATACACCTCTATATTCGGTTCAGGATTGGCCCCAGATCTTCGGTTATATTAGGTCCTTACCTATGAAATTGGTGTTTGTATGGAGATTTTTGGGAATTCTGCATTTTCCATACTAAATTTTTTTCAGTTTTCTTCACAACGACAAATCCAAAGATAATGATATTTGGCATCTATCATTAGACAAGCTTTAGTAATATGTGTTATATCACACTTCATAAAAATTATTTATCGTTTTTAAGTGAATGCAAATAAAATGATGTATTCGGGAGGCACTTAAAAAGAGTTGTCTCCGTGTCCAATTTTAACACAATTAAACTTACAACAAATTATCAAAACAAATCAAAAGAGCTCAAAAATATAGTCTATTTTTAGACGAGGTAATTATTTCTTAGGAATACTCTGAATCTTAATAGTTACAGACAAAATACTAAGAGAGAAAAAAACACCAATTTCATAGGTAAGGACCCAATATTAATAAAAGTCAATATACACTGAGGCACTCTTTTAATAGTTTTTATAACCAATGCTTGTTACCATTTTTTTTTCAACCTAACAACCACGTATTTTATATAAAAGGTTGCCAGACTATTTAAAAACACTATTAGCGGTTTCAGAGTCACGCCGGCGGCCGGTGCCGTCCAACAGCGCCGGCGCGGCGACTAGCGCTAGCCGGAGCACACACGTAGGTACACGCGCAACACCATACACTTTGACGCCGCGACCATACACCATACACTTTTAAACCGTGACAATTGTTTAATTTTTTTACTATCCAATACGCGGAATTTCTAAAATTGTTTTTATACACAGCAAAGGCACTAGAGTAACAAGAGGAAATCTGATTCTTATAACTCACTACCTTCATAACAGAGTCTCTTACTCTGACTCTCAAATCTCGAAAAACAAACGAATTTCGAAATCACTTTCTTCATACCTTTTTCTCTTTATTGTGTGAATCAGAGCGAGAATGGAATTTTTTGTCTGAATCTTATTCGAGCACCAATCTATACATAAAATAAAACTGTAGAGGTCAAATCTGTACATAGAAAAAAAATGCTTATAATCAAGTCAGGCGGATGTACAAAAAAATTGTTTCTCTGTCTTTTTGTCTGTCTGTTGTTACTAATCTCCGAAATGGCTGGACCTTATATCTTAGATACCTTTTATTCGGGAAAATTTAAGGGTTTCCGTGGGTTCGTTAAAAAACAGTAACCCTAGACGAAGTCGCGGGCAACAGCTAGTAGTTACCAAGATTTAGGGGCTATTCTCGCATCAGGATTTCACAGAAATAAAGCGGATTATGTCATTTTCGGATTCCTCATTCTCGCTTCACAACCGTCACCGAACCATCATGAGTCTGGGCGTCGCAATTTAATCGAATGCCCTATCTAAGAGTATTGAGTCTACACACTGACCGTTGTATGCAAATATGACGTATGAAACATACGACGTAGCGGAGGCTCGCAAATCCGTCCGTCTGTTACTTGTTACTTATTGGTCGTTACATCGCTAAAAATCGAACTCGATAAATTATTGGTGCCAGTTAAATAATGACCATCTTGAAAGACCTATGGGCTTAACTAAGGGTGATAGTGATCACACCTGGTGATTAAATACATGATGATAATCACTATAGTTCGTTATTATTTTGATGTTCTAGAATAGAATACTTTAGAGTCGATATTGAAAAATAAGGAACTATGCCATGGTTGGTTTCGGGATGGATGACCAAAAACTTCTAAATCATGAGTTTCGTCCAGTATCTACCAGGAGCGTTTCAGAGATAATTCATTTGTCGATACAAGTTCATTTTATATATTAAAGTATACTCATCCTTTTATCGGCAATACAAACAAAATCAAATAAAAATGAAACTTCAAATCATCTTGTACTCAGTATAATATATGCTTCATTATTAATTTAAAAACGGCACAGTAATTTGACAATGAATTTTCAAACTCGTTAATTATAAGATGAACCCTATTACAATGCGATTCGGATGAGGACCGTTACATCGCTCATGTGACGTGTACAGTTAGCAACAAAATAAGTTTCATCTATTTAGCACCTTGTCATAATGACTTGCAATGTTAAAGGCTAGGAGTGCCGAGGTAAATTTCGAACACATTAGTGAGACACAGTACTAAAATGTTACGCTTCTGCCGTTTCTGACCGTACAAATGTCCACTGGTACAGAGTGATTATTTATACGTCGATATTGCAGGCTTTAAATTTAACAACACCTGCTGCTCGGCAGTTGTACACCGAAAGCGATATATTTTCTTCTTATGCTTAGCGATTTTCCAACCTTTTGCCAGGGTCCGTCCTTCCTTTCTTCTAAGCCTTCCTTCTAAGCCTTCTCCGCCTCCCTCTTCATCCACTCACTCACATAGAATAGAATAGAATAAAGTTTTATTCAGTACACACACAGTAAAAAATTACATAAAAAATAATCAAACATAGACAAAAACAATACATAATGACACATCTCCACTTATCCTCTTGTGATCTCGTTCTCTCTCATATCCGTTCTAACGACGTCCAGCCAGCGCTCTGAAAGCCATACCTATACTATAAAATAACTACACCTCTGTCTTCTAGTACTAAATATTTCTCCTTGTTTGTCATAATAAATAACCTTCCTTTAAGAATGACGTACTATAAATGTCCTGGTCTCATGGCCCTACCAACTTACTCGGTTATTGTGGCCCAAAAACTTAAATAGCTACCACGAGTTTGGCAGGCCTATTTTCTTGAAGTTATTTACATTCACATTTCGCCAAATATATCAGTGTTAGCAAGCTGCATTATTCTGATCTAAAAATCAAATGACATCAACCATATTTCTATGGAACGCTGGCCTTGCTTAAAACTTCTCGTGTATGTATTTTTCTTACCCTCTATTGTGGCAGACATAAGTATGAAATGCTATGTCATCGATGTAGCTGAAAAGAAAACTATATCAGTTCTGTTTACCTTCCTAATAAATGAAAACTGAATTAAAAGACGTGTGGCACTCGGGGACTGCCGCGGTAAAGCTATTGCATACCATTTTATTCATGCAGTATTTCTTTTGCTTTGATATTAATTCAAGTTACACTTTTTGAGCGTGGTGACCGATAAGAAAACCAATTATATAAACTGCTGGTAGTTTGCATATACATTATTTCGTTGGGATCACTTATAAGTAAATTAAATCATAAAATAATTATCTAAAATAAATGTTAATAAACTAATAAATAAAATAATCACAAATGAGTACACGGTTCATTAGGTTTCTTTCAGTGAGCTCGTGAGGTACCCAAATGTCGAGCTTTTTTGTGTACCCAGTTTTTTTCAAATGCGCCAAAACTGATTTGTGGTCAATTCCCAGTTCTTCAGCTACGTCGTAACTACTGACATGCCGATCTTGCTCCACTTTTTCAAAAATGGCATCCATTTTATCTGTAATAGGGCGACCAGAGCGACGTGCATCTTTGACATCAAAATTTTCGGATTGAAAACGCTCAAACCAAATTTGTGCTACTCTCACAGACACTGCACTAGGTCCATAAACATCGCAAATTTTTTTCGCGGCTTGCGTTGCATTTTTACCTTTTTTGTAGTAAAATTTTAAAATGTATCGAATTTCTTCATTAGATTCACTCATCTTGGCGGTACGAAAAACAAATGAAAATCACACATTTTCCTAATTTGAATTTGGAATTATGTTCTTTAAAATTTAAACTTTCAATGATACCAAAACCAGCCAGATACAAATAGTATAGCCAAAGAGATTTTATTACAAGTTTATACATACTATAATGCGAAAAGACTTTTTCCCCAACCTAATATTATTATGTATCTTCAAATCATCGGATTTGACCTACCTAACGCCTTGCAGGAGAAAAAGTGCAAGAATCTCCACCGTTCCTGTGATCACCAGATCATCGGTTCACCTCTTTGGAGGCCTTCATATTAGGCCTTCATATTAGGTCCTTACGTACTGTAGGGAGCGTAAAAATTATATTAGGTCCTTACCTATGAAACTGGTGTTTTGTATGGAGATTTTGGGGAATTTTGCATTATCCATCCTAAATTTTTTTCAGTTTTCTTCACAACGACAAATCCAAAGTATAATAATATTTGGCATCTATTAGACAAGCTTTAGTAATATGTGTAATATCAAACTTCATAAAAATTATTTATCGTTTTTAAGTAAATGCAAATAAAATGATGTATTCGGGAGGCACTTAAAAAGAGTTGTCTCCGTGTCCAATTTTAACACAATTAAACTTACAACAAATTATCAAAACAAATCAAAAGAGCTCAAAAATATAGTCTATTTCAATAAATACTCAGAGAGAAAATACTAAGAGTGAAAAAAAACACCAATTTCATAGGTAAGGACCCAATATGATGTGTCTCAAAACACTAATCCCTTTGCAACGAACATAAAATTTTAATACTTTCGCTCGCTCCAAATATTCCAGCTACCACTGGAATCCCACCCTAACTGACCACCCGATTGTGCCCGCTCATAAATATTTTTCGAAAGATGATTTATATGTCAGGCCGGTCTAATTATTTGGGTCATGCCTTTTCGAGATCAACTTTTTTTTGCCTGTAACAGAACACGTTCGGTCATTGTATTGCGCTTGCGCACGAGCAGATAGTGAAGTTTGCGATAATTGGAGAATTACCAAGTTTTAAAATTGTATTCTTCGGACTGCTTTTTTTAAATTAAAACATATTTGTCCTTGTTTTCAATTCAATACATTTGGTTTTTTGCTTTTAGTGCGAACTTTTGTATGACAAACAGTACTGATAGGTTCCGTTTTTTTTTCATATTGAATGAACAGTGTGTGTGGTGTGATGTGTAATGAACAGTTACTCAGCATAATAGTTTTTTAATACTGAGCGATGACAGAGTTCCTAAGACAGATTAATATATTAGGTCCTTACCTATGGAATTGGTGTTTTTTATGGAGATTTTGGGGAATTCTGCATTTTCCATATTAAAATTTTTTCAGTTTTCTTCACAACGACAAATCCAAAGATAATAATATTTGGCATCTATCATAAGACAAGCTTTAGTAATATGTGTAATATCACACTTCATAAAAATTGTATTCGGGAGGCACTTAAAAAGAGTTGTCTCCGTGTCCAATTTTAACACAATTAAACATACAACAAATTATCAAAACAAATCAAAAGAGCTCAAAAATATAGTCTATTTTTAGACGAGGTAATTATTTTTTAGGAATACTCTGAATCTTAATAGTTACAGACAAAATACTAAGAGAGAAGAAAAACACCAATTTCATAGGTAAAGACCCAATATATACAAGTTCCGAAGGATAACAGTTGGACCGCGGTCCCCGAGCGTACACCTGTCTCGACGGAAGATCTTCCGTTTTCGCTGAAGGTTACCTTTCCGCGGCGTACCTTTCCGCACCCCACAATTTGAATATTTTAAGTAGTGGCATGTTAAACCGCATTGAAATTGATACTTGTCATTCTTCTCGTTATATGGCGTTATGGGACATTGTTCTTGTAATGTGACCGTAGGTACAATTATATAGATATTTATTATAAGATATTTATTAACTTTTCTGTTTTTTTTCAGTCAGTTCATAAATACAACAGCAGTCGGATGTCCGCTACGTGCAGTTTTCTATCGCATCCATCGCCATCTTTGCCCAACTTTCAGATACCTTTTCGTCTGATGCCTTCCTCATGAGGAAACACATGACACGACCACGCTGGCCCAATGCGGGTTAGTGGGTAGAAACGGTCGCAATAGCGACTGGGACCAACGGTTTAACGTGCCTTCCGAAGCACGGAGGAGCTCAAAATCACAAAAATGATCACCCATCCGCGGCCTGACCATGGCGAAAGCTGCTTTGTTTTCAACCGAAGGCCAAAGCGTACGCACCACTACGCGAGAGCTCCTTCTTACCTTTTCCCCTAAAGCTTAATTCGCATGTTGCTGTAGTGATCTGTCGCCATTGTATCAAAAATATTCGGTATTAGCAAAATAATTTATCTTTGTTCCTTCTCAACATTTGTTTTAGAGATACTAAACTTTAATCCCACAGCTAACCAAACAAAAAGCTGTCACAAGAAACAGTGTATAATGATATTCCATTTTTTATTGTTCTACGATATGTACATTACAAGATATTAGTATGCATGTAACATACAGCATTATACGGCGGTTCACGTCTCAATCTAAAGGTTAACCGTGTGTCTGTTACTGTCAGGGATCGCGCCCCGCTGAGATGCGCTTGGGCACCTCGATTTGACGGCTTAAAGTGGAGTCGGAAGCGGGACATGAAGCGATTAGCGGGTGAGTTAAAATAGAGTAAATTCTAAAACTTGGTATCAGTTTATTACGATGGATTCGCACTGGTGCGTTAATATTAGGTCCTTACCTATGAAATTCAATCCTATTCAATAAGTTTAAAATCGGTCTAAGGAGATGGCTATTAGACAAGACTTTCTACGACATGAATGAATTTTTTGACGAATTTAACCCTTATATTGTACCTACTTAGATAATGATGGTTAATATTTGCATGCTATTTTTATATAGTTAAACAGGCTTGAACATGTATATGTATAATGCACCTTTCATCAAAATTGTAATTGTGTACCCTGTTTATAGCGAATAAATGATTTGATTTGATTTGATTTGATTTGGTGTTTTGTATGGAGATTTTGGGGAATTCTGCATTTTCCATACTAAAATTTTTTCAGTTTTCTTCACAACGACAAATCCAAAGATAATAATATTTGGCATCTATCATTAGACAAGCTTTAGTAATATGTGTAATATCACACTTCATAAAAATTATTTATCGTTTTTAAGTGAATGCAAATAAAATGATGTATTAGGGAGGCACTTAAAAAGAGTTGTCTCCGTGTCCATATTTGACACAATTAAACTTACAACAAATTATCAAAACGAATCAAAAGAGCTCAAAAATATAGTCTTTTTTTAGACGAGGTAATTATTTTTTAGGAATACTCTGAATCTTAATAGTTACAGACAAAATGCTAAGAGAGAAAAAAAAACACCAATTTCTTGGGTGACCCAATTGGTTGACCCAAACATTGTGATCTCGAGTTCCTCCGTGCTCCGTGCGGGCACATTAAGCCATTGGTCCCGCTTGCTATTGCGACTGTTCTACCCACCAACCCACATTAGTCCAGCGTGGTGGTGTTACGGCCTATACTCCTCATGTGTTTCTCCATCCTCCATGTTTCTCATGTTTCTCCATGAGGAAGGCTGTGCAGTAGGACGTATTTAGATTTAGGACACAAAAGAACGAGGTACCAACGAAGTCGCTGTTCACTCATCACTTGGACCTGCCCGTTATAATTTGTTCATCTAAATTGTCTGTAAAACGCACGCTTAGAATGTAATGTTTAATAACTTGTGCCATGGGAGGCTGATTTGTAATAGTGAGACGTCGTGAGATTGGTCGGTTTAGAACAAACAACGAAATAGTAATGCACGATATAATGTATAACAATGATTTAAGATCATTTATAACTTCTGGGGCTCCTTAGAGATTAAACGTAATTGTTTCATTATGTTTTGTAAAACAAAGCAATTAACATTGTTACGAATATGAATGGTTGTCAAAAATTTCAAGTAGTAATATTTAGGCTTTTTTATATAGGGTGATATTTAATCGAGTGTCTGTAAATTTATGTTTTACGTGTCAAAAACGGTTATACGAGTAGTATTGCTGACTGCCTGAGTCTTTCATTAAATTTAATGGTTACTTAGAACAAAAATTAAACACTTATTTCGATACACATAAAGGTGATTTTTAAATCTAACGAACATTAGCTTAAATGACGTCTCTGAGTGCGCCGTTAGTGAGCGACTGAGTGCGAGAGACGAGAAATCAACAGAAGGGCGACTCACAAACATTAATTTGAGTTGAGTTACTTGAAATACAAAATGAGAAGCTTCATATTTATTTGAGTGTCAACGTTACGTCCTACATTCTTTTTTCAATATTTGGCAAATGTTTATTTTGTACTGAGCGACATTTTATCATAAATGAAGTGTTTCGAATTCAAAACTTTCTGAGACGGCTCCGGCACTGCGGGTCTTCAGCGGTCCCACGAGAGCTTATCATCACAGATGGCTTGCTGCCCAGCCTCAGCCGAGGAGGCGAGCATTCAAACCACCTTCTCCTCAGCACGCGGGCCTGCTCGTCCCTTCGCGCCTACGCGGGTTTGAATTACACTCTAGTGTTAGGCAAGGTCGGGCAACGTGGAGTCAGGGTTGCACTAGTTCGATTTATTACTTACTTACGATTTATTTATTACTGTATGTCAACATCAGTGGCAAAGTTTTTTTTTTATACTGGCTCGTTTTATTATTCCCCTTTTATATACCATCAGTTCAAGTATTGGGTCCTTACCTATGAAATTGGTGTTTTTATTCTGTCTTAGCAATTTGTCCGTAACTATTAAGTTTCAGAACATTCTTATAAAATAATTGCCTATTCTAAAAATAGACCATATATTTGAGCTCGTATTATTTAATTTGATAATTTTTTGTAAGTTTAATTGTGTTAAAATCAGACACAAAGACAATTATTAATTATTATTTTTAACTGCCTCCCGAATACATTATTTGATTTGCATTAACATAAAAACGATGAATAATTTTTATCAAGCGTGTTCACACACATATTGCTAAAGTTTTTCTAATGATACATGCCAAATATTATTATCTCTGGATTTGTCGTTATGAAGAAAACTGATAAAATGTTAGTATGTAAAATGCAGACATCCTCAAAATCTCCATACAAAACACCAATTTCATAGGTAAGGACCTAATATGTGTTGGATACATTTTTTTATCAAAGCAGTAGGCAATTAGCAGACTGCCCCCTTCGATAGATATATAGATATCACGCCTTTATCTCCAAAAGGGTAGAATACCACCAGATATGTAACGAACGAACAAGGTTGCCACGTAAAGAAGAAAGTGTGGAAAAGATTTGAGCTACCGACCTCTTGCACGGGTGGTTTACCTCAAAGTCTTATATGAAATGACATAATGGAATCTACACTTAATATACTTACGCATAATTGATTTTGGCATAATATTTTATACATAATTACCAGTGACACAACCATCTTAAGGCATAATTAACTATTCGCATAAAAGTATAGAAATAATTATCAATAAAAAATATCGATTCTGGCGCTTCGCCGGCCGCTCGCTTTGCTCGCTCGGCTCGCGCGTAGAGACCACAGTTCTACCTAACACTCCTCGCTTCGCTCGTCGTACCTAATCGACTTTACAGTATGCCGTAAACCACTATGCAGAATAATATTATGGATATTTACATTATTCTAAATTAGAATTATGCGAAAAAATATTGTGCCAAAAGAATATCATCCTTATGTTTTATTATGCCAAACAATATTATGCCAAATTCATATGCCAAAGTATATAATGAGTAAATACATTATGCCCAAAAAATGATGCCCCATCCACCATAAGAACTGCATGCATAATTCACCATAGAAGAATCTAAGAACACATACGAGCCACAAAACATTTCAAATCTCACTTCAACTATTTTCAGTCTCACGAGAACTTATTCGCATTATCCCACGTTCCAACATCTAAAACAATTTCACAAAATCGCAACACGTACACAAAATTATTGTCGCCATTTCAATAATGATGTGAAGGCCATTACTCAACGACAGAGAGAGAGGAACAATGTGAAGCGCCTTAACGACAAAGTTGATTGTGTCGGAATCGGCGAATCATTTTCTCAACTAGATCCGATTAATATCGATATTTGAGTGGTATGCCACAGTGAGGCAGGCATAGAAATCTTTGGTAATGGTGAAATTGTGTGGAATAATTTTATTGTGAATATGGCGTCACATTGTAGTCATCGAAACAAACACATGAGGAGTATAGGCCGTAACACCAGCTCGGTGACCAGCTAACGAGCTCGGTTAGGCCGTGGATGGGTGACCAAAACTTTGTGATCTCGAAGTCCTGCGTGCTTCGGAAAGCACGTTTAGCTGTTGGTCCCGGTCGCTATTGCAATCATTTCTACCCACCGACCCACATTGGGCCAGCGTGGTGGTGTTATGGCCAAAGTCGGTGCGTGGCAATAGGTTCGCCCTCTGTAACATGTGGACTTAAACACATCAGACGAAATGAGGATGCTCAGTTGTTACAAGATCTACCTACTCCTTTGAAATGGTTGTAAAGGGATGCCATGTTGGTTCTTGCCCGTTCATCTGAGAACAAGGATCAGTAGTTTTATGAGCGGATGCAGTTTTTTTTCATCGCGAAATTTTGTAAAATTACTTTTGATATTCATAAGCATCAGCTAACAAACACCTGAACATTTTTAAATTTGATGCGGTGGTAAAACTCAATCTTCTTTTTCCATCCCTGTTCCCAATTCTATTTGGGGTCGGCGCAACATGTCTTCCTCTTCCACTCTCCTCCATTACTCGTCAAGTCAACACTCACTCCCATCCTCATCACATCATCATTCACACAATCCATCCATCTTTTCTTTGGTCTTTCTCTCCCCACACGCCCATCCACTTTCAAATCCATAACTTTCCTGGTGACATGATCATTCTCCCTTCTCATTACATGTCCATACCAATAAAGTCGATTTTCCCTCAGTTTGTCAGCAATCGGGGCAACTTTCAGACTTTCCCTAATATATTCATTCCTCACTTTATCCATTCTCGTCACACCACACATCCACCTCAACATTCGCATTTCAGCTACATGCAATCTTTGTTCATCCATCCGCTTTACAGGCCAACATTCCGATCCATACATGATGACAGGTCTTATTATAGATTTATAAATTTTCCCCTTCGGTCTTAGGGAAATACGGGGGTCACACGCAGTTCCCGTAACCTGCCGCCATTTCATCCATCCTGAGCTAATCCTTCGCTTGACGTCTCGGTCAACATCTCCATCCTGCTGAAGTAGAGATCCCAGGTAGCGAAACTCCGAACAGACTGGAAGATTCTCTCCATCGAGCGCAACGGGCCATGGATTTGAGAGACTGCCGAAATCGCAGTACATATATTCGGTTTTGGTTCTGCTTATTTTCAGGCCAACACTCTCCAATCTCTGCCTCCAATTTTCCAATCTGTCCTGAACCCGAGATCCCTCTATATCTATTTTATTTTGACTGGATTTTATTCTGGTTTATCAACTTGATATTAACATGCAGATGTGATCTTGTTACTTTTATTTCAAATAAGAATAACATGAAATTATGTAATTATATTTTTTATCATTACGCCCCTATTCTTTAGGAGTAGAGGTATAAAACACCACAAAGTTCTAAGCAAGCATAGAGTAATAAATATATCTTGCTTCCTTGCCGCATAAGCCCATCCCCAACACACGGAGACAAATTCAGAAAATTGTCCGATGTGCGCGCGCATTATTGTCAGCCGCGCATAATGGGCCGTGTCGAGTTCCCATACATGCATACGCGTGCTGCCAGTGCTGAGTAAGACACAACCCGATTGTTAAATTTGATACACGTCTAAGAAAAATGAAAATTGTGTGATGTCCGGCCGTCGATCCGACCGTGCTGTGCTTTTGCCGCGGCGACCAATTATGCATGTACTGCGCATGTCCGATAACTAAACCAAATGCGTGTGCGCGTGTCCGAATGTCTGCAATAACCAAAAAAAAATCCTACAGTCATAATACATTGTACTTAATAATTATGACAAGCGGAAATGGAATGAGCATCCACTCGTACGAGTAGTGCTGTTTTCATTACTAGGTTACTGCTGCCTGTAAATCGCTAAAAACCTTACAATTTTATGAATTAAATAAAAAAGAATGTACCAACTGCTATTCTTGCCTAGCATGTCGTATATTGGGTAATGGGTCTGTGATTGTGTAGGCGATGAGCTAGCCACTTGTTACTACTCTTTCACGATTGTTCATCTGACCAAACCCAATTTTTGTATGGCTAAATGTGGTCTTAAGGAACACAGTACTCCTTGGACTCTGCCTACGCCTTCGGGAATAACAGGCGTGATTGTATGTATGTAAATACAAAATACATATTCACCAGCGTATGCGTCACTCTGAAATAAAAAATTTCAAAATAAATTTAAACTTATCACAGTGCCCACATCTCCTCACCACATAGTACCTACACATGGTTGTCACGTGCGAGCCAATCGGCGATTACGTCGTGACGTCATTCGGGTGATTTGTCCACTTGCGGAAAAATTGGTCCAGGCCGGACCAAATAAGCATAATGCACTATTAGACCCCTATTGGGGTGGTAACGGTATAATACCGTATACTGTAATACAACAATTTACAGCACTATGCTAAAATGTATTATTATGGCTAATTTACTTTGTTACGGTTCAAGATATTTGCAAATCATTGAATCATTGAAATGCAACAGTGTTGAATTGAAAATACCGAAGTCTGTTGAATGAATATAAGGACCTGTTTTGAAATAATAATAATACCCATGCGTACAACAGATTTTTCTTTCTGGTCTTTTTCTCATACCTAATAAATGTTTAAAATTTAGATGACACAATTGACTATCTTATTGGAACCTTGATAGAGAACTTAATAAAAATATAAGGCTGTAGAAAATTAAACACCAATGATTTGAATACATTATAATAACACAAAATAAAAATAAAATAAAAAAAAAATCATCTTAAAAAAATAATGAAACCTATTGATGGGGAAATTAATAAAAATATAAGGGTGCAGAAAATTAAAGACATCAATAATTCGAATACAACATTAACACAAAATAAAACTAAAATAGAAAAATAAAAAAAAGTCCAAGTGGAAAAGTGCCAAAACTCTTTAAATGTGGTAGGCTCTGGTAACGTCTGGAAACAGGAAAGGAATTTCACAGGCGAATAGCCTAAACAGTAAAACAGGATCGAAACAAGGAAGAGTTGTGTTAATTAGAACACCATAGTGGAATATGTGGACGATAAAAATGCGTGGACAGATTGACACGTCTTTATGTTACATATTGTGCTGACTCGTAATGTGGGATGTTGCCAGTCGCTTTTTAATTAATAAGTTTTTATCTTAATTGCTTAGCGAATTTCAACATCGTTCATTGTTTCAAGTGCTCATATATTCTTCCTGATTATAATGCTAAAAATCTATGTTCATAATATCTATGTTCACCCACTTGATTGTACTAGCCTAACATTTATAAAAAAACAAGAATTGTAAAAAATGTGAAAAAAAGATCAACCCTCGAGTTTCTGGCTCGCTCTTCTCGGGGATGTATGCGTTCCGAGCGAGTGGTAGATTCACTTATTCATAAATTGACGTTTTTAAGTGTTTGTATATCAAGCCTATAAAATAAAGATATTTTTGGTTTGATTTGATTTTAAATAAAAATTAAGGTTTTTTAATTATCCCACGGGATTCCCTTAATTTTCCGGAATAAAAAGTATCTATGATATTGACCAGGGATATAAAGTATCACCATTCAAAATTTTATTGAAATCGGTCCAGCCATTTCGGAGTCTCTAGTCCAGCCCGTACAGAGACACAAAAAAAATTAAAAATCTTGTTTTTTGGTATTTTATTTTCCCTCTTTTTACATCCGCCTGACTTGGTTTTAAGCATTTCTTTTCCTATGTACAGACATTAGACCTCTACGGTTTTTATTAAAATAATATGTATAGATGACAATGATGCACGATATTTTATAATTTTATTTATATTGGGTCCTTACCTATGAAATTGGTGTCTTAGCAATTTGTCAGTAGCTATTAAGTTTCAGAACATTCTTATAAAATAATTGCCGCTTCTAAAAATAGACCATATATTTGAGCTCGTATAATTTAATTTGATATATTTTTTTAAGTTTAATTGTGTTAAAATTAGACACAAAGACAATTATTTTTAACTGCCTCCCGAATACATCATTTGATTTGCATTAACATAAAAACGATGAATAATTTTTATCAAGCGTGTTCACACACATATTGCTAAAGCTTGTCTAATGATACATGCCAAATATTATTATCTCTGGATTTGTCGTTGTGAAGGAAATTGATAAAATGTTATGTTTCTAGAGTCAGAAATAGCCGATAGTTGCCGCTTCCTGGCGCTGTGAGACAACTCTTAGAAATCGTTTTCCACATACACCATTCTTATTAAACCAACACAGCTCCTCCATCTTACTCCGTTTGACAGAATGGCACGCTGTACATGAAGGACCTGTTTTGATCACACGATAGCTATATCGCGGACTCACGCGTTCATCATACGACACGCGTTTACTACCACAATTAAATCATGCTGCGCTGGCGCTTTAACAGGTAATGATTATGATTTATGCTGATTGGAATGGAAATTATTGTGTATTCCAAAGTGAAATCTGTTTGATATTTCTTTCTACCTATAATACAGACTGGACACTGAGTGTCTATTTGATAAGCAAATATTAGGTCCTTACCTATGAAATTGGTGTTTTGTATGGAGATTTTGGGGATGTCTGCATTTTACATACCAACATTTTATCAGTTTTCTTCACAACGACAAATCCAGAGATAATAATATTTGGCATGTATCATTAGACAAGCTTTAGTAATATGTGTGATTTCACACTTCATAAAAATTAATGCAAATAAAATGATGTATTCGGGAGGCACTTAAAAAGAGTTGTCTCCGTGTCCAATTTTAACACAGTTAAACTTACAACAAATTATCAAAACAAATCAAAAGAGCTCAAAAATATAATCTATTCTTGGACGAGGTCATTATTTTTTAGGAATACTCTGAATCTGAATAGTTACAGACAAAATACCAAGAGAGAAAAAAAACACCAATTTCATAGGTAAGGACCCAATATTAGATCAAAGAAAAACAATATCAATACCTAATTAATATTATATTAATAAAACTTTAGTCTCATCTTAACCGTAGAGGTCGAATGTCTGTACTAAGAAAAATAATGCTTAAAAACAAGTCAAGGGATGTAAAAAGAGAGAAAACCAAAAAATGATTTTTTTTGTTTCTGTCTATTTGTACGGACAAATCTCCGAAATGGCTGAACTGATTTCAATGAAATTTTGCATGGTGAAACCTTATATTCCTAGACAACATCTTAGATACTTTTTATTCCGGAAAAATTAAGGTTTCCCGCTGGATAGTTGAAAAACCATTGTAACTGCGGGCGAAGTCACGGGCAACAGCTAGTATAAAACAAACTAGTCAAACTGGCACAAAACGAGACACAAATAGAAACAAGTGTTCGCGGTGCCCGCCAAAGGGTAAATTTTTTCTTAATTTTACTTTAAATTTTATCAAAAAAATTTTCATATGATTAGAATCATCTACAATTATTTTATATTTCATAAAATTTTTTGTCTATATTGCGTCCACAATGCGGAGCAGTACAAAATACAGAAAACACCAATATACGTTAGCAGCTCTATCGAAAATCATGCTTTGTTCAGCTAGGCTGCCTAATGCCATACACTACCAGGTAAATGTACTAGATGGCGCTGCATTCATTTTATGAAAAAATATTATTAAAAATATTTAAAAATGAATTTTATAATATTATTTTTATTGGTAATATGATTATTTATTGTAAGATAATTATGTAAAATGTTGATGAAATCGTCGTTATTTTACCAAGTGCCAAGCTGGCGTATGAAATAAAATTATTTTCGATTTTGATTAGAAGAATTAGAAGAAAAAGAAAAGATACTGAAAATGAAAGAAAATGGTAAAAAATATAATAATTTAAAAAAAATATAAAATTCTTTTGATGGCCCAGAGACCTCAAGCGGAATGTTTTATCATCAATACATTCCAAAGTTCTTGCTTTTACAGCACCCAGCTTGTGCTGCTGTTTATAGTAGTAGTGCTAACATCTTTTGATAGATGGCGGCGCTAATGCTTGTATTCAAAGTTCACAAGTATTATAATAGAGGGCGCTACTAGTCCATAAAAGAGGTTGTTTCAAAAACTTGGATAAATTTATTTGTAAATAATTATTATTTTCTATTCGAATATTTTTGATAATATTTATATTTTGAATATTTTTTTAAATTACAAACACAAAAAATATAAGTTATAAAACATGATTTTCACTAAAGAAGGCACCGATTTTAAGGTACTTTAATACAGGTTCCGGTCTCGATTCCGGGTAAGGGCAAATCTTTGATGTGATGTGATGAATAAGTATGAACTATTTATTACAGAAAATATTAACCTGTCATTTAGTATCCAAGACACAAGGATAAAGAAAATATTGTCGGGAGAAACATAAATAATTTATTTAAACTATAATTAACATAAATAAATATATCTAGCACCTATATCACATACCAATTTACCTCCAAATGCAGACAGTAGCATCCTTCATTACTTAGAACACGATAAGAGCTATTAAATTCGTGTCTGATACCTATCAATCCGTCTATGGAGGTATTTCAATCAAATCACTCGGCTTCTAATCAAAGACATTCCATTGATTAGTATTAAACGGCAACAATTACCTAGGTGTGCTAGTCTTAGAACAGTTCTTACTTGCTTGTAAGATATTAGTATATAATAGTTAAGAATATTGATAGCAAGTAGATTTAGGCCATTTGTTAAACATTACACTAAATAAACTTTATTTTATAGTAGGTAGAAAACATTTCAAAAGCCAAACACTTGTCTTGTTACCAATTGCTTTATTTAGGTAAGCTGAAGCCGTAGGCATCGTTTCTTTTTCATAAATTTTCTTCGTCGGGCAAGTGGAGAGGTCTTCAGTATTCGAGTGGCCGGTACGAAGTGAGCAGACCACTTATTCGTTAACAAACCACTTGAGAATGTTGTACAAAAGGCTAGCTTTTCTTTTAATTTTGTGTCTGAAATATTGAAGTCGAGCTGTGTCGATTTGTGCTGACTTTGCTGACCGTACAAAATTCTTAATACTAATCAGCATATTTATTTATTATTTTAAGTTTATTGCTGGTATGGGACGCAACTTATGTGTTTTCGAATAATGTTTATTGCTTGCTGAGTATTGCTGTTAACTATTTCTTGAAAAAATATTGCCTATTCCTAACAACTTAAACCTAATGAAAATTGGAAATCTTAAGTCGTTTTTTTTCACAGAATTACGATATCAAACCCATTTTATAAGCAAATTTTACTAAAGGAGAATTCCAGAATTCCAGTCAGCAATCACGAAACATCGATACTACAGTTTCTAAACGCAAAGAGTTTTCAGCTTTTAATAATGCCATAAAATCATTATTGAAAACTTATTGTCTACAGTTCGTTCACAGTTATTTTACCTCTGACAGGTGTCAGTGTATCACTTTGTTTGGTTGGCACTATTGTAAATCTCCTCTTGCGAAGCTCTTAGTGTTTTTGTATTTTACCAGTGATAATTAAACTTTCATCATGCCAAAAAGAATTCAAAGTAGTGCTAGAAAGATTGTGTTATCAGTACGTGAATTTTGTGAAAGGGAAAAAGACAATAAAGGTCCTTTAATTCCACTTGGAAATGTTCGCCAGCGAGTGGCCGCAATGACAGGTATGTAAATAGGGCTACCAGTATGCAACATTTCACCCGAATTAAATGGAAATTAGGAAACCGTCAAATTATGTAATTTATCTAAGTAGTAATAATACTTAAAATATGTTAACGAATTTCAATCCGTTGTATTTTTTAGTCTTTGCAAACCAATTTCATGTTAATTTATTAAATAAACCACCTAAATCCCAAATCATCATTTAACGGTTTTTCTGTTTCTACTAATCTCCTCGCACGAGTGTTCTTATACACCTAAAAAGATAATGCCAACTCGAACATTGGTAATATTTTTTGTTATGTAATTTTTTTCATTTTTTCAGGCATTTCTGAAAAAACCGTCAGTGCCATAACCAAAGAAGGCGAAGCCGCTGCGTCTACGTCTCAAAAAGTTAGGACACCAAGAAAGAAACGTGATCAAAAAAAGAAAATTGAGTTAGATGATTTTGATTTATGTGCAGTAAGAAACAAAATACATGAAATGTATACAGTCAGAAAGGAAGTGCCGACATTAGGCAAGCTTTTAGCTGAACTAAAAAACGATATTAGTTTCAAAGGTGGTCGTACCACGTTGTGGAAAATTATCCGTAAAATTGGATTTCGATTTAAAAAATGTGGGTCGAAGAGAAAACTACTGATGGAACGACATGACATTGCCGCCTGGAGATATAGATACATAAATAATTTACGTAAAAATCGCAATGAAGGTAGGCCTGTTGTGTTTCTTGATGAAACGTATATTCACGCTTCATATTCAGTAAAAAAGTGCTGGCAATCCGAGCAAGAAGCGGGTGTCGTTACAAGTGATTCTGTTGGTGCACGATGGATAATTGTTCATGCTGGTGGTGAAATGGGATTCATACCTAACGCGCTCTTGATATTTAAGTCCCAGTCAAAATCAGGTGACTATCATGATGACATGAACAAAACTAATTTTATGAAATGGCTACAAGAAAAACTCATACCAAATTTACCGCCCAATTGTTTGATAGTCATGGATAATGCCCCTTATCACACTGTTAAGTTAAATAAGGCACCAACAATGAGTTCTACTAAGGCAGATATGCAAACCTGGATAACAAATAAAGGGTTATCTTATCTACCTACCATGGTGAAAGCTGAACTTTATGAAATAATAAAGGAACACAAAGAAGTTCAAATATATGAAGCTGACCAATTACTAGAAGCTCATGGTCACAAGGTTGCTAGATTACCACCATACCATTGTGAACTGAACGCAATTGAATATATGTGGAGTCTGGTGAAAAGACGAATAGCAAGTAAAAATGTGGGACAAGAGGCAGACAATATTGTCAAATTAACCGAAGAAGCTTTTGAATCGGTTACAATAGATGAGTGGGAAAAACAATGTGCACATGTGCGCCATATCGAAGACAAGCTATTTGAAAGAGATGGATGTATAGATGCTGAAATGGACAAGTTTTTAATACATTTAAATAGTGAATCTGATACAGAATCTGACAGCAATTCTGAAGATTCGAGTTCGTCGGACAGTGATTATGCGTCGTTGGCTCGCTTGGATCATTCATATTCAAAATAAATAATGATAATTAGTGCACATTGCCTTTTATTTTAAGTATTATAAATCTAACGCACACTTACTAGCTTTGCCTTCCAGTTTCACCCTCGCTATGTCAATGACAGTTAACCCTTGAAAACTTTTATTCTTATATTAGGAACAATTTGTTCAATTAAATATAAAAATAATAATTTTGAAGATCGTATGTAACATGTAAGTATATCAAAAATGTTTCAAATAATAAAAAAATTATACTAATATTTCGCAAAAATGTTCAAGGATTTTGAACATAAAATGTTTCGTGTCACTAGATAAAGGCATTTTTATAA
The DNA here is from genome assembly GCA_910589355.1 of Parapoynx stratiotata. Lineage (NCBI taxonomy): Eukaryota > Metazoa > Arthropoda > Insecta > Lepidoptera > Crambidae > Parapoynx > Parapoynx stratiotata. The sequence goes on from OU342477.1 coordinate 4,434,979, forward strand.
AGATAAAAAATAAATAAATAGATAAAGGATCACTAGATAAAGGTAAAGGATTCATAGAAGCTAGCAACACAGCGGTCAAGCAAGACAACGTAACAACGAGAGGTAAAATAACTGTGAACGGACTGTAAAGAATTTTGTCCGATGATGCAAGACTAAATTTCTAAATAAGTTTGCAATAGAATATAAATTTAATTTAAATAGGTACCTAGTAAACTATAAAATATAAATAATTATAATTATAACTATAAACTAATTATAATTTAGAAAATAATTCACAAAAAAGGGCAACGACATTTCATGACTTAGAAAAAAGGTCACATAAAAATCGAGTGGGCTATGTTTTTATTTTTAAATTATATTCTGTAGACGCCAATACGCCATTTAAATTATTAAACAAATTAAATTTAGAACACTCATTGACATGAGTAGTCATGACAACAGAACAATAGACGTCACGAAAAAAGACGGTTTGACACGAATCTCGCGTTTTTTGTCGAAATAATTGAATATTGGTAAAAATAAATGATGTTTTCGGACGAGGAAATAAAAGAAATGCCAGAAAACAGTTTTATGCGTCCGGGCGACGAGATAATAAGGTTTCGATCTTCGATTATTTTCATTTTACGGAAAAAAATAAATGTCCGGACCATATTGATTTTTGACTTGATTAGTTTCCGTTTGTGTTTTATTTGGATATTGTGTGTTATTTTTCAGCATCCGCGAGGTTTGTCTGATTGACAAGTATGACAAAAAGGACTTGGTTTATATTAATGAGCCGCTGCTTTCAAACTCGAGCCGAAATGACGTAAGAACACTTGCTTTTACCTATTTCATGAAATTATCAACAAAGTATCGGCTGAAACCTATTAAATTTCAACAATGACAGTTTAAATTCTTGACTAGTGCTAATTCTAAACTTTATTAGAATTTTGCTGATAATTTTGATAAAAATTTTTTTAAAAATAATAATCTTAAGTAAATTGTTCATAGTGAAGTCAAGCAAATCGAAGAAGCCAGTAATTTGACAAAAGTGTTTTTGTGTTGCAAGTTTCAAATTATTTAGCTCTACCATAGACCGTAAAAATTACTACTTTTTTATAATAAAATTATAATCGAAACAATAAAAAGCGACTACGTTCATACAGACAGCCGATTGTTTCGATTTAACGCTTATTGATCTTCACATAAATAATGTTATTTTATATTTTAAGTTAGTGGGACGCAATACTTTTTATGGTTTTTATTCTATATTTTCAACCAATTTTTGTCAAATTATTGATTTTTAAATAAGGATTGACATTTTCTTTCAAAACAACAAATATAAATAACAATTTTTTATTAATCCATTAAAGTTTGAATAAAACTTAAAATGTTTATATTGGGCATATGAAATATTTCTTGAATTGCGGCAACAGGCTTGCAACATTTAAATAGGACAATCAGGTGAAATGTACGATATGATGTTATATTAGAAATATTTATATTAGTTTAATGCTGTTTTTGTCCCCGATAAGAACCCGATATTTTTTCTACTAGCTGGATGTATCCCGGTCCCTATTCCGGGATGTGTTCCCGGAGGGTCTGGAGCAGGCGCGCTTCGCGTGGACGGAAGAGGACGGCAACATCGCCTCTCTCGTCTCTGAGCCAGGGTTCGGTACGACTGGCCAGACCACTTTTGGGAAGGACTTGGATGCGGCGTTGAAGAGTGAGATGAAGGTATTAGAATATCCTCTTCTCTTTTCTTACATTACATGAATAGTGACGGCCACAGATATAATAATATATATATACTTAGATAAATTAGTAAATTTGAGACGGGAGATCCAAACTTAAAATTGGGCTAGTTGATAGGCGTGAATGTTTGAAGATATTTATTATTTAAAAAAAACTGATTACTATACCAATACCGCCGACATAAGGAAAGTTTTTGTTTTGCAGCCATTCGGACGAGTGCTATTGCTCTAAAATTGTGTAATTGCATGCAACCAGAGCCCCTAGTGAAAGTTGTCATTGAAAAAGCTTCATTTTTTTGTTGCGTTAAGAATGTCAATTTCTATGGGAAACGTGAATAGCGTACCTAGCTGAAATAACGTTTCTCGTAGAAATTTACATTCATAATGCAACTAAAAAAGTGACGTTTTTTACAATAAGAACTCGTATTAGGGGTACTGTTTCAGGAGGCAGACACCTCAAGTACTGTGTTTGAGACCAACAGCCGGAACGGACTAACCTTCAGGACGAAGCCTTATGTAGACCCTCAACTGGTGTCGTCGACGTCTAACGGTATGATAGACACATTATCATTTAGCCTATTGACGCTTACTGCTGGACATAGGCATCCCCAAAGGAATTCGGTACCATTCAACGGTACATTCAGCTTTTTTCTTGGTAAAACGACGATTTTATATAAGAGATGCTTACGCGGCGAACAGACACAGAAGGCGGAACGAGATTGCCATGAAGTGTTTTTGTTGATTTTCAGTTTCGCTTCAGACATGTATAGCTTTCATTAAAAATAATACATTTTTTCCAAGTTCAAGTCAATAAATAAAAGGATCTTATTAGAAAATTTATCATGAACATTCCAAAAACTTTAAGTTCCTAGAATCTTCAAATGTCACCAGATCGCCCCAAACCGAACCAGGCGCCATGTAAGGTAGACAAGGGTGACCCCCGGTCCAGGTTCCACTTCGTCAAGTATGTCAAGAGACACGGGCGGACTGTCAAGCTCTGGGAGTGCGGAATTTGTGAGTTATTATTCCTATTTAGGTACCTATATCATTAGTAGACCAGATCCGTCATAAGAACTATCTTATTGTTTTTTTTTACGAGAAATGTCTGAATTTTGATTTCAATAAAAACTTAAACTTTGTAACGTTATCATCATAATAATATTTATTATTATAACAGGAGACTCATACTGCAGGCTATTATTTTACCTTTTTTCAGACAGCCCCTGTAGATTTCCGTAAAAATACCTAGGTATTGTGCAGCTAGCATTCAGCAGTTTCCCGCGACCTACATTATACTGAGACCTAAAATTATTAAAATATTCCGTATAGGCAGCAGAGAATTCCAGCACCAGTACACGCTGATGCGTCACCTGCCGACGCACACCGACGAGCGGAACTTCCATTGCGACGCATGCGGCAAGAGCTTCCGGCAGCTGTCCACGCTCAGCCAGCACCGCGCCATCCACTCCGCAGAGAGACCCTACGCTTGCGAGGTGACTGTTACAGCGGCACTAGCACTGACGCGACTGCTAGCTTCCCGCAGCAGTCCACGCTCAGCCAGCACCGTTCTACCCACGAGTGCCGAGATAATGAAAATTTCAAGATGGTCTATAAAAATGTAATGGAATGAAAACACAGTCGCATCATACAATATGTCACGTTTAGACCTGAAGCTTATTTCTTACCTTTTCAATATTATGCTTTTTACCACAGGTATGCCATAAAACCTTCAATCGTGTCTCCACCCTGATCTCCCACCGAAAAACCCACTCGGACGAGAAGCCGTACCGCTGCCATTTCTGTCCCAAAGGATTCCACCAAAAAGGTTTCCTATTCCTTGCTCCTTTCCAATTTCCAATATAATATAATCATCACCCCTATTTCCCTTAAGGGGTAGGCAGAGGTGTTAGCACCCACATTTCGCCAGATATGTTAAGTCTCCATATAACAGATGTCGAACCGGTTGCCATTCACAGAGCTCTATGTGAGGCAAGGGATATTCACAATCGTTCTTCCTATTTCCAGTCACTAAAATACCTGCTTAAATATTAGATTAATATTTAAATATACTCCAAGTGCCGATTTCACCACTTCCAGATAGACATAATCTAAGAGATAAATTAAAATAATGTATCAGAAAGGATAAAAAAAGCAAAATCCGATACCATTCAATTAAGTCAGTTATTTTTGGCTAATAATCGAGCTGATTTCAGAACAAATTCATATGAAATCTGTTAGTTCATTAGGAAATTTTCTGGAGGTGGTAAAATTGACCATAAACCTGAGAATAAAAATTGTCTTATAGTTTTTTGGTATTATCTACTATTTGTTGTAAATTCCAGGCAACCTCCGGAACCATCTGTTCACCCATACGAACGAGCGCCCGTATCGGTGCAACATCTGCCTCAAGGGATTCAACCAGCAGTCCAACCTCGTCTGCCACAAGAACAAAGTACGATTTTTAAATCATTTACATTCTAAGACTTTTTAAATCAGGAATTGTATATGTAATATTTTAAAATTTTGCGTTTAAATTTGAGTCGGTTTGGTATAGGTGGATCCGTGAATCTAAAATTTAATGGTTCGAGCTTCAACATTACTAAAAATGGATCAATATTGGCATAATCTTAATATATTTGCCTGTTTATTTTTAGCAATGATATTTCAGAGATACACAGTTTCATTCGAACTTTAAAATTTCTAAGTGAAAATTGCAACATACTAATAATAGAACACGCAAATATTCATTTCCTAAATGTAAACCAATATTGATTGGTTGGATTGGTAATATTGATTGTATTTAAAAATTTATCCTGATTTCAAAATACAAATCCAAATTAATAGAAAATGTATGTGTAAACACATTTATGTTTCTATGCCAGGCTCACCCAGAAGACGGTTGTCCTCAAATCATAGCAAGAAGTAGAAGCGTGCCGCGATTGGGACGGTCTGTCATTGAACCACAGCCAGATACATCCAGGTAAACTTTATTTATTTTTAATTCATCATGATTATCATTTCAACCTACTGCTGGTTGTAGGTCTTCCCCAAGGGTCTTTACAACGATCTATCCTGCGTGGCCAGCATTCTACTGCTTTTGCTAAATCGTTTCTACTACACACATTGATAAAAATATTAAAATCAATACCTTTTCTTCTTAGATTGGTTACGTATGTAAACACTGTCATCTATTTAATTTGCTTTACTCTCTATGTCTGGCTACGTTGTTATTATCACATGCATTACTCAACTTATTATATTGACAGGGCCCAATCTGACCACTGTGAAGTAAGCTCCTCAGTGGGTCCTTACATTCCATCGGTCGAAGTCTCGTCAACCTCTTCCTGGCAAAAACCCTGGGACCTGACCAAGCCATTCCCTGATCCCGGAAATTCTTGGGGCAATGAGAGCCCATGGAGTGGTATGGGAAGTGGAGTAATCGTGGATCCCATCAAGACCTATCATATGGGAGTTGCTTTGGCTACTAAGCAAACGCCGTTTGCTTTGCTGAAGCCAGACAATAGCACTCCGGTGCTGGTGAAGGTTATCGATACGAAACTCCCTGGAGGCAAGCAGGTGATACAGTTTTATTCAGTAATTTATTCCTGGTAAATGCAAGAAGGTTTTAATTACAACAGATATATTAACCAAATAAAAACAATTAAACCTTATTTCTAGATGTTAGTTCCAGCAACGGCGGAAGATCTGAAGGTTGGCGGAAAAATTGTCCTCCAGAATGAAGACAACGTTCCCTCTCAGGTAATGACAATGTGAACTGACTGTGTTTGTTGGCTTTAGCTTATTGTGTTTTTACTACACCTATAAAAAAAAAAATTATTTGGTCAGTAATATAATTATTTGGGCGGCAAAATAATTATTTGGGTAGCAATATATTGTTGCCGGAAATGTATAAAATCTCTAGGACAAGATTAATGAAGGATCAAGTATCAATTAGTTATTAAATCAAATTAGTTATTTTAGCTGACCAATTGTATTTTTTTGATGACCATTATTCGAATAATTTGCTAACCGTTTAAATAACACCCATTTAGATTTATACATAAAATCACGCCTGTAATCCTCGAAAGAGTAGGCAGAGTCCAATCATTGGTCAGATGAAAATCGTAGAAAAAGTATCGATGAAAAAGTAGTAACAAGTGGCTAGCTCATCGCCTACACAATCACAGACCCAGTACCCAATACGCCCTTAGTCGCCTTTTACGACATGCTAGGCGAGAGGAGCAGTTGGTACATTCTTTTCACTCATAAATATGGGTGATGAAATTTTAGACATTTTTTCTCCAGTCTTGGATGTTCATTATATATGTATTATATAATATATATTCTAAATAATTAAAATGAAATGAAATCATTTATTCTGCAATTAGATTTACATGAAATACTTTTGCACGTAAATTTTTTTTTCCTACTAGCACTTCGACGTGAATGGCCTGTTGAGAAGAAGTGCCGCAAGAAACTGTATTATATATATTATTATTATATGTATTTATATGTATGTAATTATATGTATTTATCTATCAAATATATTTGTCCGTCATCTAGTATCCGTAACACAAGCAGCATTTAGTTGCTTAAAATGGGACTAGTTGATAGGTGTGAATGTCGGAGGATATTTATTTATTTATAAAGCCTCATGAGCTCATGAGCTTTCACTCATTAAAGAACTTCAAATTCAATTGGATTATTATCTCGTATGCCTGGACAGGCATGCGCCCCGCCGGCCGCGCTCGGGGGTGTGGGCGGTGTGGGGGGTGTGGGGGGCGCGGGCGGCGCGGTGCAGATCCGCGTGCCGGTGGTGGCGGTGGTGGTGCCGCGCCTGCGCACGGGTGGCCGCCTGCACCTCGCCGTCGAGGAGCCGCACCACGCCTACCACACCGCGCTCTCAGCTGACGGTCAGAAACACACCACAACTTTTCCTGAAACATACTTTTTTTTTTCGAGCCTCTGAAGGAGGACTCTTTACCTTCCCATGCGGGAGAAGGAGGTGGTGAATCCCTCATTGGATACCCACCGGCCGGGGGTTATGTCGGACTCCTACCGACTAAACACCATCTTGCTTTAAGCCGTTTTACGGGCCCTGTTAAAGCATAACCTGAATGGCGCCCCCTCCCTCAGGAAAGGGAGAGGTGCGGCGCTGCGCTAGCTACTTACTAGGGCATGTGCGCCAGATATACGATCGGAACCAAAGTGGGCCGATTACATCGTCATCAGCCTATATACGCCCCACTGCTGGGACAGGCCTTTCTCATGGAGAAACACATGAGGAGTAAGGACAAAGGAAGGTGACATACATACAATCACGCCTGTAATTCCCGAAGGGGTAGAACTGTGTTCTTAAGACCACATTTAGCCATACAAAAATTTCTTACACAGAGAAACATATTAGGAGTATGAGTAGTGATGTGACGACATCACTACTCTGGCCCAAATCGGATTGAGTAGAAACGGCTTACGTGCCTTCAGAAGCACGGGAATTCGAGATTACAATGTTTTGGTCACCCATCCTAGGGCTGACCATGGCGAAAGTAACTTTGATTTCAATATCGAAAGCCCAAGCCAACAACTTCGTCACTCAGCTCTATATCTCTCTAACTCTCCCCTACTCGACGTATAATTAAGAGTTAAGGCCTATTCCGAAAAATACTACAAATATAGAAGAGCCAGACTAATTACTCCATCTCACCTGATGTACCTTAAGCAGGAAGGGGTACCAGCAGCAAGGGAAGTTGATGCAATAAGAGGGTATAGCATCGGCCACAAACCGAGGCCTTGTCAGCCTGCATACTGCATATTTTAACCTCTACATACCATTCATAATCTACCAATTAAGGAACGATTTGTGGAAAATACTGATATATCTGGACATGCGACGCAGGCCCTTTTCCTGTTTTGGCTCAGGTCACAATTTTTCATGATTAAGGGAATAGATGTCTGTCCAAGGACGAATTCGACCAAACTCCGTGTACACGGGTGTTCGGACACCAATAATGCTTAAATTTCATTGGTCGAAATGTAAGCATTATTTATTTTGTGTACGCATTTGACAGCTAAAACAATTTGGTCGAATCCGCCCTAAAATAGAAAAAAAATACACACAGTAAGCTATGGGCAAACTCTGAATAAAGATCTTAAATTATTGCTTTGTAGATATACTAGATCGTTTATTAACAGTGTATCATTGTGAACAGTTGGCGAAGTGAAGGTGGAGCCGTGCAGCACCCCGAAGACCACTTGTCCTCTCGACTTTGAAACTTCTGGACCTGGTAAGATAACATAAAATTAATTTTATCTACACTCATGTTATAATGTTCAAATTATGAACTCGGACTCGAACTCATAATGGCATACTTTTTAACACAGATGATAAAACGAAAATTTAAAAATGGAAACTGTAACACAATGACCATTATACAACAGGTTGGACTCATTATTCAACACTTATTTTTCTTAAAAACGCACAGAACTATGGCAGATGTTTTCCAGACAGCCAACAATAAATAAAATTAATATTTTTTGTTTTATTTCTTTGAATAATGAGTGTAGATAAAGTAGTGTATGTAGCTACTATTAAAAAACTAGCCAAGGCTCGTTTTCTAAAACCACGCTCGTGTTTAAATACCGAGTTATGTGCAATTACATACACTACTATTAATTTACAGTAGACATATTCAAAAAATAAATTACAATTACATATTACAATTCTATTGATCTATTCCATTTCTGTTTTATGTCCTATCTTGTTAATAATTTTCCTTTCTTTCAAGTAAAATGTTAACTTTCATTTGATCAACAACAAAGCTATCTTCGCCATGGTCAGTCAGCGGATGGGTCACCAAAACTGTGTGACCTCGAACTCCTCTGCTTGGAAGGGAGCCGCTACCAACCCGCATTGGGCCAGCGTGGTGGTGCTCATGTGTTTGCTCTATGAGGAAGGCCTGTGCCCAGTGGTGGGAAAAGGCTGAGGATGATGTTTATCATACTGTATATTTTAACCGCTTCTTTGGTCTAGTGGTTCACACCACCGGGTGTTGATCGGGAGGTCCGGGTTCGATTCCCCATGGGGGCAGAAGTTTTTCTGCTCGGTTTGGTTGGTGGTAGGGCTTCTAAGCCCGCCTGGCTAGCTACCACCGTCTTACCTAAATTTGTCGCCATAATAACAATGTTTTAAGCATTGTTGTGTTCCGGCAATCAGAGGTAAGATAGCCAGTTCCTCAGTTGTTGAGGATTGCAGGTGAAGCTCGCTTCCACCTTCGGCCTTATCGTCACTTACCATCAGGTGAGATGAAGGTCAAGAGCTTACCTGTCGTATGTAAAAAAAAATATTTTGTATGGTATTTGTATTGTGTTGATATTTTATGGTCTTCCGCCAGGAGAGCGGCCGTCGCCGTGCTCGCCGCCGCCGCCGCTGGACATCATCTCCATGGACCTATTCGAGCCGATGGAATGCATACCCATGGGTAACGAATTAATACAATTACATACGCAAATAATACACACATACCGACAATCACGCCTATATCTGATTTTTATATATTAGGTCCTTACCTATGAAACTGGTGTTTTGTATGGAGATTTTGGGGAATTCTGCATTTTCCATACTAAAATTTTTTCAGTTTTCTTCACAACGACAAATCCAAAGATAATAATATTAGGCATCTTTCATTAGACAAGCTTAAGTAATATGTGTAATATCACACTTCATAAAAATTATTTATCGTTTTTAAGTGAATGCAAATAAAATGATGTATTCGGGAGGCACTTAAAAAGAGTTGTCTCCGTGTCCAATTTTAGCACAATTAAACTTACAACAAATTATCAAAACAAATCGAAAGAGCTCAAAAATATAGTCTATTTTTAGACGAGGTAATTATTGTTTAGGAATACTCTGAATCTTAATAGTTACAGACAAAATACTAAGAGATAAATAAAACACCAATTTCATAGGTAAGGACCCAATAGAAGGGGTAGGCAGAGATAACTTCGTTGGTTCTCTCAGAGTAAACAGATTGGTTCTACATAATAAACAAGCCAAAAAAAAAAAACAAAAATAATAGTATAATGTATTTTTCTTTTAATAATTTTTTTTTGTTTATTTACTTACTAGCTTGTGCCAGCGACTTCGTTTGCGCAGAATAGTTACTTAAAGATAGTGTGATGGTATGTAGCCTTCCTCAATAAATAGGCTATTCAACACTGAAAGATTTGATCAAATTAGAACAGTAGCCTCAATTGGTGGCATTGAAATTTACTCCTACTCTATTAGAAGCAAAGTTCATAGGGACCTAAATTTGTCCTTCACTTTTCTGGGAGCCGTTATTTATATTTCCATGGGCACTTCGGGATAAAAGCCTATGTCCTTTCTCAGGCTCTAGACTATTTGTGTACCAAATTTCGGTTAAATTGGTTCAGTAGTTTTGACATGAAAGCGAGACAGACAGACAGAGTTACTTTCGCAATTATAATATTAGTATGGATTTAAACTTTAATGGCTATTTCAAATGTACATATGGCGGTCTTATCCACTAACTCAACCATTAGGTTAAACAGAGATTGAATGGTGGGATCATTAAAGTTTTATGCGTTTTCATACGGTTTTCTATATTGAAAACCATGCTTTATTCGCCTTCAATGGATGACCAAAACATTGTGATCTCGAGTGCTTCGGACAACACGTCAAACAGTAGGTCCCGGTCGCTAAGGGTCTACTTACAATATTCAGCGTCTAGGTGACGCAATGTCCTTCCAAAAGGCTTCCATTGAAGGTCGCAGGAAGTCGCTGGATGAAGGTGGATGAATTAATAATGGCAATAAAAAAATTTTTCAACTCTCAGGCATAACCGGGAGCCAAATCTAGTCACAAAATTTCAGAACAAACTTTTTGTTGTTACTGTTGTTGATGTGGATCATAAATCACAAAGAATAAAATTTTAAAATGAAATCCTGTTATGATAATTTAAAAAAATCAACAAATTTGTTTTTTTAACGCATATTTGTTGAGTTTTTTTAAATATATAAATGTTCAAAATTGTAAAATTTTATAAGATATACCAATTATAACGGCGTGACAGGTCCCCAAATAACGGCGGTGTACAACATCGACCAGCCGCCTCACTCCGATGACTCTGACATATTCATTGGAGAGTTTGAGGTAAACTTATCATTATATATATTTCCTAGAATATACTCCTATATATTCCTAGTATTACTTATTGGTAGTAGTGATATGATTTATTGAATGGTAAATAAAAAATATTTTTAAAAGACCATTAAAGTCAGTTAAATGATAATCTACTAGGGATGCTTAATAATTTACCAACTTTTATGTTAATATCAGAGTAACATTTACATTTCCGGTAAAGATGGCCAAATAATTATTTTGCAGCTGATCTAATTATCTTGCGCCCAAATAATTATATTGCTAACAAAATATTTCTTTGCAGCCCAAATGATTTTTAACCTTTACCTAACCTAACCTTTTTGTTGTTGACCAAATAATTAAATGGTTGTCTAATTAATTACTTCCCATTTTTTTCCAGGAAAGTATCCCACTATCCGACTCCGAATAGAGTAATGCCTGATGCATGTATTTTATTTTATTTTTATTTTACATTGTTTTTGCTTTAGAAGAATGAAGTGTCCAATTTGTTTTAGAAATATAAGCGAAAATGGTTTTTGGTTTATTGCTTCTATTATACACAGTTTTATTCAGAATAAAGCATTTTTATTTACATGAAACTTTGGTGTCAAAATATCATTTTAATCCATATTATCCGATTTTAATGGATGATGTTATTATTGCAATACCGTAAGATGCCAGCTATATAAGTCGATCTGGATGTAAAAAATTTAATAATGTGAGAAATAATAATGTTATAATAATCGTGCTAATAACACTGATGCGGCGACCAACTGAGTAATGGATAAATATGTAAATGTTTTTTATCAGGTTTTTGCTAGTTATTTCACATGATAAGTATATTATCACATTCTTACATATATTGTCACATTATGAGTATACGAAATGTCTCGATTGAACTGTCCAAGCATTTGTAGTATTTAATCAAAATATAACTAACATTAAAAGAATATTACCAATCAACCCGTCTCTTGCCTTGGGTGTCGTAAAAGGCGACTAATGGACTTCGAACTGCACAACATCCAATAGCTTATAGCGGCGACGAGCTCACCACCTGTCACGCTGAGTGCAGTCACTGCTTGGTGAAGCGCGGACTATGGTAATGTACTGGTTTCGCGGTGCTTTTGCCTAGTCTCTGACTAGCCCTTAGGGTATCATAGTCGTGATAGTCGTGTAAATATTGGGTCCTTACCTATGAAATTGGTGTTTTTATTGTGTCTTAGCAATTTGTCCGTAACTATTAAGTTTCAGAACATTCTTATAAAATAATTGCCACTTCTAAAAATAGACCATATATTTGAGCTCGTATTATTTAATTTGATAATATTTTGAAAGTTTAATTGTGTTAAAATTAGACACAAAGACAATTAGTTTTAAGTGCCTACCGAATACATAATTTGATTTGCATTAACATAAAAACGATGAATAATTTTTATCAAGCGTGTTCACACACATATTGCTAAAGCTTGTGTATACATGCCAAATATTATTATCATTGGAATTGTCGTTGTGAAGAAAACTCAAAAAATGTTAGTATGTAAAATGCAGACATCCCCAAATTCTCCATACAAAATACCAATTTCATAGGTGAGGACCTAATATTTAGTAGTTTAGTAAGTGAATAAATTTATAGATAAGTAGTACATTTGTGTGACATTTGCGTGTGTGCTAGAGAAGGACACATAGCCAATGAGTATTGTAATGTTAAAAAGATCTCATTTAATATCTTTTCTCCCCATCATCCTCATAATAATTCCCAGAAAAAGGCCAACTTCCGATACGACGTAAACAGTCAGATATTATGACGTCCTGATGACGTGTATTATATCGTCTCGTTGTCGTCGCCGTCTCGTATTGTCGTCGGCACGTGGACGGAAATTGGCCCTTTGGCTGTTGGGGTGGTTGGAAGAGACGCCCCTGTAGTTTGGAAACTCGACACTAGATGGCGAGAGGAGTATTAAACTGTTCGTGTCCAAATAAATTGTAAGTTATAAAATGTTAAAAATCAATACTAATAAATTATTAGCTTATTATGTAAACGAATTCAAGGATACAGTAATTAATATTTGGAATACCTTAATAAAAGGAAAGAAATATTCGCCGATATGGCTGACATAAATTGATTTTAAATTTAATTATTTCTCTACCTACACCTCTACCTCTTTAGCTTGGTGATTGTGTATCTATGTTTTTTATAATAATAAATAATTCAACCCATTAATGTCTAAGAACGAGATAGCACAGGTAGATTTTTCAATGAAAAATTGTATGCTTTTATTTAAAATTACATTTACTTTTATTTGTTTCAAATGCCATGATAAAAATAGTCTGAAAAAATAGTATACATTTTTACTTATATATCACCAGTTTCTTGCATGTAAATTCCTTAAAAATTGTTTCGTGTCTTGGAAAACTGCCAACAGATGGCGCCAATAGACCAATTGTAACATTTATTCACTTTTGCTCTCGTAAAGTATTATAGCAAGTATTCGTATGGATTTGAAATTAAAAAATTACTGTTAGTTTATGTAAATAATGTATGTAATAATGTCTATAAAATTATTAATGTAGATCTATTTTGAAGAAAATTGCATAAAATAGCGTCTACTAAGAAGCGTATAGGGAAAGATAATATTTAATACGAGTATACTGTTTTAGCAGAGTTTTTTCTCAATTATTTTTTGTTCTTTGTTTTTCAGCATGGTTTCAGTATGGTGGATATTCTCAGAACTCGGAAAAGGTTTAAAATACATGATTTTAATTAGGTATGTACCAAAGGAAACCATTTCTAGACGGAGTTAGTATTCCCTGAAGAATATAATCTGAGTATTTGAATCTTAGATGAATACCTGTCTATCACAACTGACTAGCCGTCTTCTGAGCAAGAGCGCTTAATCCATGATCGCCTATTTTACGATAACAAAAAGTTTTTAAATCACAAGAAGTCTAATAATATCGAATTTAACTTACATTCACAATATAAGCTTTAAACAGAAACTCTTATTAACGTGACATGCGTAGTCCTGAGCGCTATTTTACAAGACATAACAAGCCCTAATTATTAATGGTCTTTAGAAAACTATAAAATAGCTTAATTATCTGTAGCCATTAAAACTGGTATTCAAAGCGAAAGTTAAATTACACAGCGCTCTACATTTAAAATTTGAAGCTATTGAAAAGTCCAACCGAACCATACAGTGTCCACATTGAAACCAGTCAATTGGTCTTAATGACAGCCCTGGATAACCGCACAAGTAAAAAACCCATAACATTTAACAAGAAGAATGTGCCAATAAAATGCGAATTACGCTCGTCGAGTTTTTTACCAAAGCACGCCACGTGGCGGTCACGCGACCCAAAATATTAAAACTGGTGTTAGATGTGACACGCGTCTTTTCCCACCAATAAATAGAGAATACTGACAACCCTAGTCTCACTATGTCTAAGCGGCAGACAATTTTAGAACTTACATTCAACAATTTATGTCTCAATTTCGCTTACAGTAATATTTAACAGCAATAAGAATAGCACAATCTAAATTCGACCTCAATTATGTGTATATTAAACTCAAAATTCAATAGATAGTCGTAGTAGTGAAATTAGGGTTGCCCCTCAATGGTTTAATACGCCCCCGACGGTTATCGCGTAATGCGCTGGCACGTGTTGACTGCGTTTTTTATCGAATTTTCATTTCGTGCGAACTGAGAAGTAGCGTCTGGACTCGACTTGGCCGCACAATGGGCCTGGGACTGAACGAACAGTGGAATTTGGTGGCACAAATAATAACCACATAAAATCTATTAACTAGCTTCGCTTCGATCGAATCGCTTGCCTTAAATTGTGCACGGTGCATGGCAACAGTCTCACACACATAACATTATTATCACGCCTATATCCCTAAAGGGGTTGGAAGAGGTCCACATTTCGCCTAATATTGGGTCCTTACCTATGAAATTGGTGTTTTTTTTTCTCTCTTAGTATTTTCTCTGTAACTATTCAGATTTAGAGTATTCCTAAAAAATAATTACCTCGTCTAAAAATAGACTATATTTTTGAGCTCTTTTGATGTTTTGATAATTTGTTGTAAGTTTAATTGTGTTAAAATTGGACACGGAGACAACTCTTTTTAAGTGCCTCCCGAATACATCATTTTATTTGCATTCACTTAAAAACGATAAATAATTTTTATGAAGTGCGATATTACACATATTACTAAAGCTTGTCTAATGATAGATGCCAAATATTATTATCTTTGGATTTGTCGTTGTAAAGAAAACTGAAAAAATTTTAGTATGGAAAATGCAGAATTCCCCAAAATCTCCATACAAAACACCAATTTCATAGGTAAGGACCTAATATATCTTAGATCCCATGTAACAGGTGACAAACCTAATATATATAGTTATTTATACATATCGCGAATCTTGACTATTAACAATATCCCTTCGGAATGTGTTTCGACAGAGTCTATATCTTGTAAGTTTTATTTCAATTAATATAAAATATTCTTTAAATGACTGCTCACGATTTAGAAAATGTCCTGTCATTTCCTGTGCTGTAAAAAATATTATAATTTAATATAATAATATTAGCCTAGTAGCAAAGATGAGCTTCGAATTCAACACGAAAATTAAACAAAAAATAATCTAATCAAATAAACATAATATAATCAAATCATAACGATACAACAATCAAGTATTTGAATTATGTAAATATTAATAAAACAAATAAACTTATTATGGGGTGGAGAATAATCCCAGCGCTCCCCAAATATCATTTCATATTTTGATTATGATATCAATGTCACCCACTTGGACTTTTTATATCTTTTGTCCGTTAATACACATATTAACCCATTTCAAGTCACGTGCCAACACAATACAATATTTCACAGATATAATAAAGTCATTGTTGTAATGTTAGTTTTTTGTAATGTGAGAAAAAGATTCTAAATGGTAGAGGGTGTGGCTGACGATTTATTTTATTAATTGCTTGTTAACTTTGGGACATTCATGGTGAAAAATGCGCGAGAATGTATTATTAAGTAAAATCTGTATTTTTGAGTTTTATCTTAATCTAGCGATGAATTTTGATGAATTATCTTTATCAATTTTATACTAAAGGTATTTTTTTTGCAAGTCTTTGTGTGTGTGCGCGCGGGCGTGTGTGTGTATCATCAAATTAGTTGCATTGTTATCATTAAAAAAATGTACAAATGTTATGATATTAAAAAGCTAAATCTCCCATTAATAAAAATTATATAAATCCTACGAAACTGTAAAATACAAATCAATTACATTTAAATCGCTAATCTTCTTTCAAGTAATTAAGAGGGAGACTGGACTAAGTCGTCTACGTGGGTTCCTTCATCATACATTTTCTGGTTTGAATCTTTGAAGGGACAGGCAGTGATATTACTGGATAGGTAGGTACTGTAAGTTAACTGTAGTCTGTTGCAAACAGGTGTAATTTTTGCAAGTGTTAGGTCTCCCTAGGAGAGTTGTGTCATAGTTTAGCTGTGACAAGGACGATTTCTCCCTAACTATTACAGTAAGGACGCTGGTAATAACGGTATTCTGTCTCTGGAGAGACCCACTACACCCAAAGTTTTACTATAAGGGAGAAATCGTTTTTGTCACAACTTACCTCTGAAACAACTCTCATAGGTCTCTCTACAGCATGCATTATAGGTGGCCCGGTACCATTACCAGGGCAGTCTCTTTGCTTGCTTCCATATATTTTTTAATCATTGTCCAAAGAAGTCCCAAGCATTCCACCGCTTACCAGACAATGAACATGTCAAATTCACTCAGCACTTCATCCGCAATCTTTAAAATCCCTATCTCATCCCTCTTGCATATTTCATTGGTCTGCCTGTCTCCGGCAGCCGTTCAGCACGCGTCCGGACGGCGCCCGGATTACCCGTTGGGCGACGTGCGTGCGCGCATTTGTCGCAGTTTCGCGCAGTAATGAAGTGTGACATTGCTTTTTATTTTTGTGTACAATGAAACTGGACCAATTAAGCAGTGGGATTATTTGTGTATTTAGGGAAGGAAGCCATTGAATTGGGTGCTTGGCTTTTTATTATGATAAAAAATGTATTTGGATTTTAACAGCACTAAAATAAATTGTGTATTGTAATTGTTATTTTATTCCTATGGTCATTGAAATGTACCTAAGGAAAAACTATTCATTCAAAATTATTATAAAATAACGTTATTTATTAAACGAATGTTTATACGTTCAACGCCTCTGCCTGGATAGAGGTATGATGATTTCTATAATTATACCTCAAATTATTATAAGTGTTATAAATTAAACTAAATATCACATTTGTCATACATTGTTAGTTCTAAATACTAAATAGTATCAGCTTACTCCATATTATCTACAACAGTGCAAAATAAATCTACTTGGTTGTCAAAATTTACAATAAACTTACGATAAAGACCCCAAACAACTTTTATCTTAACTTCATTATCATCAATACATATTACCACGAGTATATAAATTCAAAAAAAGTCACCAAATCAATACAAAACGAATTCAATCCCGGGCCCAGCCGCAGCGAAATTGAATTACCAAAAACGCATCGTAGCCCTATTGAAATATAATGAATTTATATAGAAATTTAGTGGTTTACAGGCTGCACCGATTTATGGGTACTGGAAAAGACTTGACTGCTATCTATTCTAAGTAAGGAACGTTATAAACCCGGGTAAACGATGTATTTGTATACACCTAAGGTTGCTATAAATATTTACATATATCTGTCGAAGATAACATTTAACTAATTTCCTTATATAAAACTACTGGCGTAGCCTGGCACTCTTCAATGATTAACAGCGATATTTCCGTCCTTTATACAACTCACCTTCATACTATCTTTTTTTAATATAGGTTTTCTATTACATTAGAAAACCATAATTATACTAAGCAACGACAATTTCAACACATAATTTCACAATTTTACAAGTTCCGTGCCATTTTGCAAGTCAAATTACATACGTAATAGTTATAATTAAAGAGTCGTTAATGAATACAATAATCCATTCGACCACATCGACATATTTCATGAAAATATTTCACAATTTCGTAGCCTTTTAAAAGCCACAAAGAATGTTAAAGCTACAAAAAAATGTAAAATTTGGTTTTATGGTTCCTTTATACTTACTTTTTGCAATAAGCAAGGTTGTTCTGATCGAACTGTTGTCTTTATCAACTATTGTGTTTTTATAAATTAGCAATGGAGACTTGAGATTCTATCGTGCTATTCTCAATTAATTATTTACATGTAAAATAAAAAAGCTGTGTTTCCATAATAAATAAATAAATCAATGTCTTGTATTTGTCTCTTCATGTCCAAGCCACGTTAAAGTATTAAGAAAATATTTATCAAAATATCGGTACGCAAAATGACTGACTTTTGACTAAGACTTTTGAATATAGGAATCACTCATTAGTCATCATAACCGTGTCGTCTCCAAAGATCCTACATCCACAGGGTCGAATGCACCCGACCGCCGCAGGGGGGTAAAGACAATGCCGAACTAGTGCTGTAATCAGGTTAGCGAACAATTTGCCTCTCTGCCCATGCGTGGTATATGCCGCCGTAAGCTGCCCGACTGTTCTACGATTGCTTTTTTGAGCCTGATGTGAATTCATAGTGGAATTACAATCGGAACCATAAAGTTTTGATTGCTTCCCGACTGTTGCAATATTGTGATGAGGAGGTACCTTTAGCAATGGATGTGTGGAGTCACAAGAATGGACAACATCAGGAATGAGTATACTAGAGGAAGTTTGAAAATAGCGCCAGTGACAGAAAAGATAAGGAGCAATAGGTTAGCGTGGTATGGACATGTGATGAGGGATGAATGTCACATTAAGAAGGATGCTGAGCATGGATGTTGACGGACATAGAGTGAGAGGAAGACCAAAGAAGCAATGGATTGAATAGGTGAGGAATGATATAAGAATAAAATAAGTGGATGCTGAGCTGGCGAGTGACAGAGAATGGAAGAAGAAGACATGTTGTGCCGACCCCACCTAGAGTGGGAAAAGCGCAAGATGAAGAAGAAGAGGTATCTCCAACAAGATATAAACCCTTTGAATAATAACAAAGCTATTTATATTTTCTATCGTATATTGCCTATATTATCGAAATTTGTATTTATTGTAATAACACGAAGGAAATACCTAAATTAGCGCACGGACCGTCCATCCTACTTAGAGCCGCTGCGCTTACGCCAGCGTCAGAAGCGAGGTGCACTCTTAATATTTTGAGTGGTTCACTAATACCTCGATTTTTCATGCTTTCTCAGTCGGGCGGTCGACTGGTGGCCTAAATTTTTCGCCATTATTTTTCATAATCTACTCGTAGACACTGGCTTTTTAAGTAATGTTTCGTTTTCTTTCTTCTGATTACGTTCAAATGATTACGTTTTTTGTACTTGTAACACTTTTACTTTAACTTTTTCTTTGTTCTAGTGAACTTGTTTATACATGTTGAAATGCGGTGCAATGGCATTTCAACAAGAATGTTGTAGGAATTTTTTGTGACAACATAATTTGCAACAGGTAGTCTTATACTTATATTGGTTGACTATGGAATGAATGTGAATTGAACTCAAATTTTAGTGAATTCAGTAGTACAAATATGAGTTTGTATAAATGCAAATTTAAGTTTTCGAAGTATGTCCTTCGAAATATAAATTGCATTCAAACTAATACTATAATGAAGAAAAATTGTTACTATACAATGTAGATAAAGTTTCTGAATAAATTAATTAAATATTGAAAATTTTATGACAATAACACCTTTTTTGCTGACGAGGACGGATCCATTAACAAAGCGTAACTTCATAATTATATTTACTTTGCATCGTACATGTCATCTGTTTTTAGTTGTTCTAAGTTAAACTACAATTATTTTGCATCTAGTTGTAGTTTAGACCTACCACAGAACCGGTCTACCAAACCATACGAGTAGAGTGCTCACTCGTAAATGTGAAGAGAGCGACCATCTCGGCCGGTTGTAATTAGCGACTTTCTCCCTCTAACTAACCCAATAAGGACCCCTAGCCCTTTGTGCAATAACTGCCTCACTTAATTTGATTTTTATTTTGATCTCATTTGTCCGTCTGATTGTTGTGGGGTAACTATATACCAATCATATTAGAAATAGCTATGGCAATGTCCTAGGTACTGCAGAAGTTCAAGTTATACTTTTTTGAATATAGACTTTTATTATTACATGAGTTAAAGTTGTGTTGTGTGCGTGGGATATTGAATAAGTAAAATATGCCAAAAAACTGTTCTAAGAATTGTTGGTTGTCTGTCCGTATGTTTGCTTATGCATCATGCAAAAAGTATTTTACAGAACTGAATGTAGTTTTCACCAATGTAGTGTTTGGCTAGTGGTCTACACTGCAGGCACATACAAACTTTTTAAGTAATAAAAATATTTTTTGAAAGTAGACATAAATTCCATAGATGCAGAGTAAAATATTCTAATGAGAGATCATCTGTATTTCATTTTGATTCTCCCCTTCATCGTATGAAAAATTGACAATTTGAAAAAGCTAACAGAATTATATCTCTAAACCTTAGGTACAGCAGTTAAGAATAATTTATAATCGCAAACTCTTGTACAGTCGGCAAAACTTTATAGTTTCTCAAATAAGCTGCGAACTGCAAAATAAACAGGTGCGATCGGAACAAATATTTCTATTTCGTCAACCGCCGACGTCAAACAAATCGTGCTCGATTCGATTTGTTTAGAGGCAGAACTGCACAAATATATACCAAACGAAATACAGAACGAAAGGGCCATAGAATAGGCAGGTGACGTAGATATGGTGAAGTCTTTGGGACCACACAACCTTATTCAGCTCCATTCAGCGGTTTACTATGTAAAATGACGATTATATGAGATGCTTGCGCGGCTGAACATACGCGGAAAGCTAAACAGGCTCCATACAAATCTGACGTTTCTATAAACAAATGCTGAATGAAGCTGAATAAAGGTCATAGCTCATTAGAGCCACCCGGCCTCGACTCGTTGTCCACTGGTCGACACTGCGTTGTCAACCAGTAAGCGTCACATGATCAACGAGTGGTCAACGTGTTGTTCACAAATAAATGAGCAAAAACAACGAATGACCTACTCGGATCCTGCCCGCGGTAAGCGCGGGTGGTCACCGAGCAGCCCACCCGTGTCAAAATTATTTATCGTTTTTAAGTAAATGCAAATCAATTGATGTATTCGGGAGGCACTTAAAATGAGTTGTTTCCGTGTCCAATTTTAACACTATTAAATTTACAACAAATTATCAAAACAAATCAAAAGAGCTTAAAAATACGGTCTTTTTTTAGAGGAGATAATATTTTTTTTGAGAATACTCTGAAACTTAATAGTTACAGACAAAATACCAAGAGAGAAAAAAACAGCAATTTCAAATGTAAAGACCTATTATTAAAACATGAAACTTTTTTACACCGACGATACTAAAATAAATTTCCTAAAAATATGTTCCAGAAATTAGTCGTTAAACAATCTTAGAACTACGAAGCCGCTAAACATTGTCGTAAACATTGTAATACTTTATATTGTACTGTTGTAAATAGACACTAAAATAAAAACCCATCTACTTCATTTTCTTTCATGATATTTAAGTGTAGCTCCTCTACAAAACGTTGTCTATGACAGGTCGCGACGTCTGCTCCCAACTCGAAATCTGTTCAGGTCTAGATTTAGTGAATTTACTAAATTTAAAGTCTCCGTCGGTTTCTTGAGGCGCGCTATGCAAATAACGTGATCCCGTACTGGGGAATAAAACGCGGCGTTTTGCAAATTAAAGTTATATGTATAATTCACATAATTCATCATAGAAAATAATTGTTAACTTTTCATTAGAGTCGACTAGAAGAGTTTTAAGGTTTTGTTTAAAACACACAAAACATAGATCACTGACAAATATGTATTCGAAGTATAAATTACTACCCCAAGATTCTTATCAGTTAGGGAAGTGAGATCATGATTTACTTTTTAATTAAGTACAAAAAGAAAAGAGGAATGATGTTATTTGTTGTTAAATGTATTAAGTAATTTCTTTATGAAAAGGTCAACAGTCAACATTTTGAATTATGCAAAAAAAATCGCAAAATTATATTAGAAATCGTCGCGTACAATTCTGACAGTGTGTACCCTGAGCGGTTCTCGGGCAGAATCCCCAATGAGGATGTCACGGAAGGGTTCACCGTCAACTCCCTGGCGCCATATTTGGACAAAAGGGTTTTTCGGGATTTACACAGCAAATTCAGATTCACCCGTCTAAAACTCCGCACTCGATTCTAATTCTTGATTGTATTACTTGATTCTGAATTTTGGGTCGAAGATAATTATTATGCTAAACGAATGACACTTGTGTGGGTGTTGGAACGATTGGTTGATGGGAAATATTTTAATTATGAATACGAAATGTACCTAAAGTTTACTTATCTCTTAGCAGATCAATATTCAATCATTTGTTCTGTGTAGGACTACGACATACCAATATTAGCTGTAGTTACATACTACCTATAGGTATCTTAGATATGTCCGCCCTTGTAATCAATATTATAGGACTACACGCGGCGTACATTATGTACTATATAGATACTACTTACTGCCCGACGTTTCGGCTGGGTTACATACACCAACCGTGGTCACGAGCTGACTGAATCACGACTGGCCGAAACGTCGAGCAGTAAGTAGTATATATATCCTACATAATATATGTCGCGTGTAGTCTCGTTAGTATAACTTTTACATACAATGCAACGCGAAAGTTTAAATTCTTAGACTACATGATTGTTTAGTTATCTTGTTCAATCGCAAAAGAACTATGTACACAATACATAGAAAGAGTAAGAGGGAGAGATCGGTTGTAGCGATGAAACTGCCCTATGTACCACCCTTGTTTCTATTATAAACAAATGTATATTTAAAATCCTAGCCCTAAACTGCGCATGATTTCTCATTGTACCCCAGGCACAAAAGTCACTGTAAAAACCTTTGTCACATGCTACCATTGTAACAATACTGCGTATTGCGAAAATTAAAAACGGAATTGGAATGGTAATTGGCGGATTCCACACGAGTGGCCGCCCAGAATGGAAACTTAACAACCACGGTAAATAACCACAAATCACGCCGTCGTAACACCCCAGGCGAGATTTAAATTTGGGCCCCGTTATGTTTGTGTGAAAGAATGGTTTGACATGGCCCTTTTGGAATTTAAAGTATATGCTTGAATATATGCATGGCAAACCTTTATCAGGTGTTAATAACACTTATTGAGTATTGCCTGCCGTGATGTTGTTGAATTTTATGAAATTTTGTATGTGTAATTGGTTCTTACCACGAGACGTAAGGTCTTTGAAATTTGTCAATATACTTACATTGCCATCACTTTTTTAGATTAGTAAGATCTGAAAAATTTCGTTCAGTTTTAAGTTGTCTTAGTTTAAATGCACCTACAGAACCATAAAAAATAACATAAAAAATGTGTTACGCAACACTGAATTGAAAAGACAGAGGGACACCAATGACGTATTATTATTTTTAAATTCATACGCCACCTATATTCTACAACGATACATTGTTGTTACTCATAGCAAAGTAAACCTTATTGACGTGTGTTTAGTTGTGTGAAAATGAAAAACGACTGCCAAATTAAAATTGTTAAAATATAAAAGTAAGTAATGACGTCATTGTGCACTTGTGGCGACATGGGGCAACCGCGTTGCGCGTATCGAATTAGCGGTTTTTACAATTCGAATTTTCGCTATTCGAAACAATATTCGCTTAGCGAAGCGAATTGATTCATTCGTCGAAGATGATTATTTTTATGTATTACGCATTGATATAAACTTTGCTGCTTGCTTACTTTATGTCTATCACTGAAATAACTGCAGCTGATTTACTTTTGACGCGAGGAGGCAATCGGGCGAGAGTCACTGGTTCTATACCCGACTATACCACTATGCTAAGACATAACTTAACATATCATCACGCTTCTTTCCCCGAAGGGATAGGCACAGGTGTTAAACACCCACAGGCTAAGACAGTTCATTTAAATTGTTTGCGCTTCTATTTGATTCAGTCCATGTTACATAGCAACATACCAGCTTATTCCGATAATTATTAGGTTGATTCAATTGCAAATACAAAGATTAAAACTCATACACTTTCCGAATGTGTAGGAAAAGATGTGTAGGAACATCCACAATTCACCAAATATATTACAGGTATATTATAAAAATAAAGTGTTCGAAAGTAGATACTTACGTAGTTTCAATAAACCCTTACGATGTAATTGTTTTGTATATCGTAATACATAATAGGTTCTATATTAAAACACTCCTTATACGATGCTTGACACAGGTAACAGATCGTTTATACGGCCCTTAACTGTCTATATATCATAGCCTCCCATCGCCACCGGAAGTGACACACGATAGATGGCGCGGCGGATCCGGCGCGCGCGCCACTTCCTGTATGGCGCGAGGCCATTTTGATTACAGCGGTTAATGATCGTGGTTAGGGTCTTACGGCAGACACATTGTCTCTTCAATGGAGGCACTATAAAATAATGACGTCATTAAAGACCATTTACAGTTTATTTATTTCGAATGTAATACAGTTGAGTTACCACAGGACTGAGTTTATGACGTTCTCTTTTCAATTTTTGCAATCACATTCATTTTTGCAACAACATTTTTTTTACTTCTTATGTATAATTAATTTTAGTATGAGACAGGTGGATACCTGTACAAATGCATCAGTTTGCTAGAATTTCACGAACCTCTCCGTGAGTACGTTGCTTACCTGTAAAGTAACACTGCCCAGTAATTTTACTGCCAATCTTATCCTTTAAGACGAAACACGGAAACACACACGGAGCTCGGTGGCGTAGTGGTCAGTGCGCTTTGGGTTCGATCGAAAACAAAGCTACCTTCGCCATGGTCAGGCCGTGGATGGGTGACCAAGACTTTGTGATCTCGAGCTCCTCCGTGCTTCGGAAGGTACGTTAAGCCGTTGGTCCCGGTCGCATTTGTGACCGTTTCTACCCACCAACCCGCATTGGGCCAGCGTGGTGGTGTTACGGCCCATACTCCTCATGTGTTTCTCCATGAGGAAGGCCTGTCCCAGCAGTGGGACGTATATAGGCTGATGACGAAGACGAAACACGCCATAGAATAAATGAGAGCGAAGCGGCTTTCAGTGATCTGTGAAATACACTAAGGCAGGACTTTGGCTTGACATAACATAACATATCACGCCACTTTCAAAAAGGAGAGGTGTTAAACACCCACTTTCCGCTAGATATGTTAGGTAACAACCCAAAAAGGTAAGATAAAGCTATACAGACGACTCAATACAAATACCAATGGAACAAACGGCTCTGGGTGCCTTCCGAAGCACGGAGGAGTTCGAGATCACAAAGTTTTGGTCACCAATCTAAGGCCTGACCATAACGAAGGTAGCATTGTTTTCGATATCAAAAGCCATAGCCTGCAAAACTCTACAGGAAGAGCTTCTTTAAACCGGACCGAAGTTGGCAGGACACCGACAGTGGTTGATAAAACTATCAATGACACCAAACCATACTAAATAAGACGTCCTATACAAAAGAAATACCTACCTAATACTCTTAAATTTATTAAACATACTGATGTGCTTCACACACATGTCACTATTTGAACTGTGTTGAACAACGTTGTTACTAACATAGTTATAATAAGATGAACATGTCAGCAAACAGGCTTACAAGTTGCAACCCACGGCAGTTCATTACGCGACAGTTTAAGATGTTAAGTAAACATACGAAATATTATTGAATAACTGGACGGTGGTATGCAGTACTGAACATAAATTTTATGTAGGTTTTATTATCACGCAACGAGATTCAGATTCAAGATTTGGTGCTATGTATTTTGTACGAGATTTGTTTGTTCTATTTAGACGACTTTTTATGATCTAAATTCTTTAAAAACTACTTATGTGTATATTTTTTCTTTGTTCTGGTATCCATTACGTAAGCGGCATTATAAATACTTATTTAAGAGTAGTTAATAGTTGTAAATAATTACACACATACATATAATCACGACTACTTTCCTCTAAGGGTTAGGTCAGAGACTAGGCAAATGCACCGCAAAAGCAGTCCATTGCCATAGTCCGCGCTTCACCAAACAGTAAACTGCACTCAGCGTGACAGGTCGTGAGCCCATCGCCACTATAAGCTATTGGATGGTTGTGCAGTTCTAAGTCCATTAGTCGTCTTTTACGACACCAAAGGGTTGATAGTATACTTTTAATGAGCCGCTACTATACGGCTTGTTGTAAATTGTAAAAAGTTGTAAATGTAAAAAGATATTTATAACGCTACTTAGGTTAGGAACTGGAGAGCGTGTGTGAAGTGAAAAAATTATGAAAAGAAGAAATTTAGCCAATTATTGTGATGATAACATCATTTAAAAATATAAGAACGACAGTGATATGCAATAACATTTTCACACTACGGAAAATACTCGCAAATGTAGGAAACATAGAGATAAAAAGGCATAAATTTACTGAGTCGTCTCCATTTTAAGCAATGAACTAAACAAAATTTCATAAAATTATACGTAAGCATTCTAAACATTTTTTTTTCACTCTGCACTATTTCTTTATAATTTTAAACTAAATTTTCAATTGCACTGCATACCGCCATCCACCTCCCCCACAGATTAAGAGCGCTAATCAGCGAGGGTGCGAAGACCCCAATGTACCCCACACTCGTTGCATCAGGGACGAAGTGTTAAAAACACAATAAGATATAATATTCCAACACAAAATCCTTTCGACAATCCTAAACTGCAATCGATTCCGATTTAACCCATCAGGAGTTAGAAATAGAGTCCAAAAATATTTTTGTTAACGGAAAATATATCTTTGTCAAAATATACTATTAATTCGCAACGCCTTCAAAGTGTCATATCACTCATAATGATATAAAATACATATTTTGTATTGCGCTATTATACTTGACGTGTACAAAGGGGTGCGTTTTGTTTATTGGATTTTATGATGGCTTTTAAAAAGCGATGAATATTTTACCACTTTATTCATGTTAAAATTCAGCTTGTTTTTAATGGACTTTGTTTTTTGAAAGGAGTACAAATAATGAATTTCAACCAAATTTAAAAATGAGCAAAAATAGACTTATGAAATACATTACTATAATGCAATACAGTTTTAAAGTAGATCTTATCATATATTAAAGAAATATACGGATATGCTAAGAAAACATAATAAGAAGTTCGTTTTAAAACTGTTTAAAGTTAACATTTTTCTTATTCTAAGTGCAAAATAAAGTATAGTCGGTACTTTACCCACCGGTTACTTTAACATTCATCCCCCTCAGTTTGTAGTTCACTAGATGGCGTTAGTAGTTATATTGTGCAGAATAAGCTAGGAAAATGTAACAATCAACCATACAATTTTATCGAATACGGGTATTATTACATATGATTAGTTTTGGAAAATATGTCTTTAATCAGACTTATTGCGTAGTATCTATTTTTATTATTAGGTAGTATAGTTTCATCAAGACTACCGTATCCAAATTTATATTTTTTTCTATAGCTTTATATTTCATTATCATCAATTGTTTCACCCAAAGTTTTCCATATCAATCAATCCTGTAGTACACATCCAGAAGCTTAACCAAAATACCTCATAATCACATAATTTAACTGCATGAGCTAAATCAAACACAAACAGTTTCTTGAAATATCTCCTAATTGCTCTATCCATAAAAAACCTTCATAACTACAAATCCTAATAAGATATAAGCATTTCAACAATAATACATTATGTTGGACATGATTATTATTTAAATTTCCGTGGCAGTGTCAGGATGCGTCGGGCCCATTTGAATGACAATAGCCCATTCCGTTGGGGTAGGGGAAACGCACGAATTTTATATTTCGACTTTAAATTTTATAGCGGCACGCGCGGGTTGAGTTGCGGGACTGGAGGGGCTTTTGTATGACTGGAAATAAAAATTCCTTTAACTTACCTATTTCTTTGCGGAAAACTTAATGCAAATTTGAAGGTCGTAAATAAACAGGATACTAAAGAAGCAACTTACCATTACAATACCGGTCATAGTATTAAGAAACATGATTCATTCATAATAATATTCTTATTTTCATTAATTTAAATATAATGAGAAAAGAAGAAAAGAATGAACCAACTGCTTTTCATATCTAGCATGTCGTAAAAGGCGACTAAGGGCGTATTGGGTACTGGGTCTGTGATTGTGTAGGCGATGAGCTAGCCACTTGTTACTACTCTTTCACGATTTTTCATCTGACCAAACTCAAATTTTTGTACCTATGGCTAAATGTGGTCTTAAGGAACACAGTGCTCCTTGGACTCTGCCTACCCATCGGCATTACAGGAGTGATTGTATGTATGTATATGTAAAATAAATAAAGCGTATATTAATATATTGAAGCGTACAAACCACTACACTACCGAGAAGGTCGGTGGCGTAGTGGTTAGTACGCTTTGGCTTTCAATTGAAAACAAAGCTACCTTCGCCATGGTCAGGCCGTGGATGGGTGATCAAAACTTTGTGATCTAGAGCTCCTCCGTGCTTCGGAAGGCACGTTAAGCCGTTGGTCCCGGTCGCTATTGCGACTGTTTTTACCCAACAACCCGCATTGGGCCAGCGTGGTGGTATTTCGGCCCATACTGCTCATGTGTTTCTCCATGAGGAAGGCCTGTGCCCAAGCCTGGGCCAAGCCTGGGCCTGGGTCTGTGTGCAAGTAAGTGACTAGTTTTCTGTTATTAAATATTGGTTTTGTGAACTAATTTTTTCATCCATCCCGCCTATATACGTCCCACTGCTGGGCACAGGCCTTCCTCATTGAAACTAACACATGCGGATATTTTTTATAAGTTCATTGACGTTCAACTATAATTTAACTCAATCTCTAGATAATCATTTCAAAATCAGTATTTCATGTAAATCTAATTGCAGAATAAATGATTTCATTTCATTTCATTTCATTTCATGATTTCATTTCATTTCATTTCATTTCATGATTTCATTTCTATTCATTTCAAAAAGTTGATAATTATTTAAGAGGGCTTAAAACTCACAGCAGAACTCGCAATAACTAATTGCCAATTTAAATGTAAGTACATACCCCCTCGCTTCATATGCCGCGCTGGGACCGTGTAGATGCGATCGTAGCACGGCTGCGGGTTCGCTTCCGGGCACGTGTTTGGCTTAAAGTATTGCGAATAGTGATTAAAGGGACCATGTAAACTCCATTATAGCAGATGCCTGTGATAAGCATAGTTTTTGGTTTTGTGTGAAATGAGGAAAACATTTAAAGAAAAACGACCCTAATGATGATTCCATGTTAACTTTTTATTCCGGACAATTAAAGGGTTTCGTGGGATAGACGACCTCCGTGGTCGAGTGGTCTGTATGCCGGTCTCAAGGCGTCGCCATCTCGAGAGGTTCTGGGTTCGATCCCCAGTGGGGGCAAATGTTTGGGTGATGAATTTTCAGGCATTTGTTCTCCAGTCTTGGATGTTTATATATATTTCTATATATTCAGGTTATTTATATGTATTTATCTATTAAATATATTTCATTTCATTTTTTTCATTTCATTTATTCAATAAACAATAACCCACATTGTATGCGAATATCAACCAAAACATAATATTAACTAATTAATCTCAAAATACATAAGAGTCAAGATATACATGATTAATCTAATTATCCGTCATCTAGTGTCCATAACACAAGCAGCATTAGTTGCTTAAAATGGGGCTAGTTGATAGGTGTGAATGTCTGAGGATATTAATATTATTATAGTTAAAAACCATAGTAACTGCGGATGAAGTTGCGGGCAACAGCTACTAGAAACATAAAATTGAAGTTGTTACTCTCACGTTACCTCATTTTATTTATTTTTTACCTAATTCATAAGTAATGAGCAATTAAGAGAATACAGAATATAGCATGATTATGATATTTTAAAAGCATGCATACCCCTTGTCTCGGTTTAACCAGACAGTCGAAGTTATCAATAGGCAATTTACTCGTATAAAACACGGCCACATAAATTTTATGGGAAATTATATTGTAACGTTATAAAACTATTTATGTTTTCACGTAGTTGTCTAAGGCACGTTTTAAGCACAGCTAGAAAGGGATGTGGTTATTTGGGGATGAAGAACGCCATCTCTTTCTACCGTTACTTAAACAGAAATATCCACTTCAGTTTGCTGGAATACGGAGATAAAAACCATTTCATAGAAACAAAATTACTAGAATCAATAACTACATCCACCCAATTATCATCCAATCACATAATTAAAAGCCCAAAAAGCCAATACGGTCTGCAATAAAGTAGCTCATTTTAATAACAATAGCTCACCACAGCTGTACATACTAGGCCAGGCCGCGGCTCTTGCGCTCCGATGATTTTCAATCCGGCCGTATTCCACCGTTTTTATTCGCCGTTTCCACTCGACGGGACATATTGTAGGAAATGAAAGAACCCATGTCCATTTTTATATCTTGACGGATTAGTCTGCAAGGAAGTCATTAAGTTTCGGGATTATCAATTCTTTTATTGTTCGTTGGAATTGGGTTGTGATATTGACTTTTTATCTGTATTTTTTAATTCATTTATTTACCAGAATATCGTTTCATTCGTTCTGAAATAAATACTTAAAATTGACCCGTAAACTTGTTATTATTATATCGACTGGAATACATGTTATTTTAATTAGTTTGTTTTTAGTACTTTAAAATTTAGTTCAGAATGATTTTGATGTTTAGTAGGTACCTACAACGAATTTGTTGTTTTTGGATTTTCCTCCTCATTAATTAGGATTTTGTGTATAATTCAGAGGTTTATGCAAAACAATTTCAGATATCAATCTTAAAATTTAGTAACTTGTTGTAGTTATGTCATTGCCTAAATCTATGATAGGTAAAGTAGGTACCTATTTTAGAAAAAAAAATACGGGGGTTTTTGGCGCCATTCAACTATGGTCGACGTGATTTTTATTTCAGTGATTGTCATATTGTTTCGGAGTTGACCTTGTTGCGTAAAATCTGTGTAGTTTTGTGTAATAAGTGTGTGTGTGTACAATAATGTGGCATGTGTGTGTGTGTGTGTGTGTGGATGTGAATGTGTTGTGGCATCTAGATTTATTTAATTACTGTATATTTTTTTTCCTGTGTACATAATAAAATTATTTATCTATCTAATAATGATGAGCAATGTGGAGGATCATTGAAATAATCGTGAAGTGGTGTAAAAAACGATACGATTTTTATCGTGGTAATCCACCGCATCGAAGTAACACCACAGTGTCTGCCATCGATTGCTTGACGCCAATCTCTCCCAAGATGCATTGGAATGCATTACACTAGCATTTCAATGTAAACTACTGAAGAAATAAAATACAGAAGGCTTGGCTGTATGGGCTTTGTTCCCTTTGCCTTCCCTACGTGGGAGAATTTTACAACGACAGAAAAAAATACCTTTTAGACCCCTTGGCGGGAACCGCGAACGCCGGTGTTTGTAAAGAGTAGATGTTTCTATTGTGTAAGGGTTCGTGGAGTTTAAAGTTTTATAAATTATGGATTTAGCTAATTAATTGGCGTTTACTACGATATAACATAACATAACATATCAACACGCTTCTTTCTCCAAAGGGGTAGACAGAGGTGCTAAACACCCACTTTTAAAACTACAATATACATTGACATAAATTGGTTTTTGAGTGTTAAAGCTAGTGTTCTCAACCGACCACTCGTAAATTTTCTACAAAATCCAAATACTAGCTTTACAAGATTATGGTATATTTCAACTAGTGCTAAGTGCGATATGTTCGGTGCAGCATAAGCCGCAGATGCGCGCTGCGCGCTCGGCTGATGCGATTTGCGAGCACACTTGGCTACTCGGCAAGCCCCTTATTGATATACCGTTGTGTAATTTATGTGGCGGCGCTATTGTTCTGAGGGTGAATGAACTTGTTATAGTTTTGGGTTGTTCATGGCCAAAAGTTATTTTGAATTTGGGTTACGATAAATTAAAAATATTTTGGTTGTTTTTAAAGTTATTGCAGTAGGTTTATATTCAAATAACTAATTTGTATCCAATAAATCACTTGATTAATGGCACAGCATAATTTTTTCTCAGTAATCGACAGTTTCTTCAGACGTACTTTCTAGAATTAAGAATAAAGTGCACTTAAATCATCTTTCTTTGCCATTGACAATTACTTCTTACCAGTGTTCGTTTTCTTCAGTTTTATAAACCTCACTTCACGTCACTTTTGAAATTAATAAATCTACAATTTCTAGACATTTTCTTCATTACTCAATAACAACCTTTTTAAGAAATTGTGACAACCATTTTCATTAATTTCGTATAGGATTTTGAAGATTTTCGTGACAATATCTTCGTTTGGTGGCTACTGTTTTCTACCATTAAGCTTAAAGCTCTTCACTTAGGGCGAAATTCGGCGAATGTTCAAATGTGGTGGGCTATTCGTCTACATTTTTTGCTGCTTTGTCGCTACACAGACCGGCGAAGATACACGAAGTTAAGAAAAAGTAGACGAATAGCCCTCCACATTTGAACATTCGCCGAAGTTCGCCCAAATCAAATGTTCAAATAATGTATTGTATAAATAATAAGGTGCTCCAAATTTAATAAGATCACATTCGTTATGCCTCGATTGCATTCCTTCACGCTATTTTCTACCAGGTATTCTAAATTATAATAATTATCTTAGTTTGAACATGAAATCTGCCAGTTCATCAGTTAATATAAAACTATTATTCTTTCTTATGGGTTTGAATCAGGTCACGTTAAAATTTATATCCAAAAAGATTAAATGCATTAGTATTTAAATAAATGTTTATTTCAGTTGAATATAATACAGATATAATGATACGCAATCGCTATGCCCTATGAATTTTTCGGTAACAGCAATACACATTCGTTTCACATCAGGGCCTCGATTCTGCTAATTTTCAACTATGGCAATAGCAATAATTATTATATTAATGGCAATAGTATTGCCATGGTCAAAATTTTGACATTTCGCAGTCTAAATCTACAGTCTGAATAATTTATTAGGCACATTTTGACAGATGAGCTTTATGGACTGTTTACATTGGTATGGGAACAATTAGTCACAATAAGCAACTTTCAAAATGCAGCTATTAAATTATTCAGACTGTAAAGAACATTGAACATTGTATTAGACTACGAAATGTCAAACGTTTAACCATTGAGATACTATTGCCATCCAATTGTGCCATTTGTAACTCAGGGCACAGTTAGAAAGAGTTTCTTACACGTTTATATAAATTTGACTCATTTAATAATAACTTAAAAGAAAAGACATATACGAGTATAAACAATTTAAGAATTATCTGTGATTGTAGGTATGAGTGTGGTATGTGTGAGAAAAAAAAGTGAACGCGGGTTTAGGTTGCTAAATATAGTGTAGTAATAAACAAAATAAAACAGTGCAAATAATGAAGACACTAAAATAAAGCCTAATTAATGAACTAGTATTGTTCCCTATTTTTCACTCTAAAGGTGTCTAATTCTTCTAATCTCTTAATCTAAAGGTGCTTAATTCCTCGTCTAAGTCCTTACTTAATTAAAAAGGTCGTCTGTACCTCACTGTTCCCGAATCATTTGTTAAAAGCCCTAGAAAACCACGAGCAACGGCTATTAGCCTAAAAGACATTCCGAGGCCCCTGCCAAATCCTAGGAAAACTTTCAAATGCCACCATTCTTAGCGACCCCATCTGCATAGCAATCTTGGGAAATGCATTTTCCAAATGGGCGTGGTCTGAATCAGCCAATGTGCAGTCACCCGGTATATAGTCCAACCAGTCTACCTGACCTTCCATGCCTCCCTTAGCCCATCGAAAACAGCACTCCAAGGAGCAGCCAAATAAATTTTTCATAGCTCAACTTATACTGGTTGTGTATCAAACTCCGCCCATCGACGCGCTTCGTTGGTTTTTCCACTGTGCTAAAACGAGACAGAGATACAAATTAGAGGAGAGCGGGTGCGGCTTTTCTTAAAGATAGTTGGCATATTATGTAAGATGACATTGTGAGTATATAACGAATACAACTATCAAAGTATGTAAATGAAGGAGTTATTTACGATGTCGTCTCGCAAATTGGTGTCACATTGTAAATATATGTGAAAACTTGGGGCCGAAGACGCGTGATATTACACTCTACTGGTTAAGTTCACGCTAATTATTTATAATGATATATATCTGTGAGTATGTTAGAGCTAAACGATATGTTATTGTATGTGTGTAGTAGTTGCGTAGGAATGTGTTTAATTAAATTCACTTAGGGATCTGATTGATCTCAAATGCTTTACATTAATGCGTTTATTAGAGTGATTATATTAAGAAACAAACATTCTATCACTTCACTTAACCACTACCTAATATGTTTCTATGACCAGCTTAATGCTGATGACACTGTTAATCCTTAAGGATAATGTTCTGCATGAAGATAAAAAAAATCAAAACTAACACAAACTTTAAACTTTGGTTTATCGTGTGATAACATACTTGGCCGTGTAATGTTAACCGCCTCTCTGGTCTAGTGGTTCGCACCACCGGGTGTTGATCGGGAGGTCCGGGTTCGATTCCCCACGGGGGCAGAAGTTTTTCTGCTCGGTTTGGTTGGTGGTAGGTACTAGCTACCACCGTCTTACCTAAAACTGTCGCCATAATAATAATGTTTTAAGCATTGTTGTGTTCCGGCAATCAGAGGTAAGATAGCCAGTTCCTCAGTTATTGAGGATTGCAGGTGAAGCTCGCTTCCATCTTCAGCCTTATCGTCACTTACCATCAGGTGAGATGAAGGTCAAGAGCTTACCTGTAATATGTATAAAAATGTAATAATCGGCTAATTTACGAAGACTATGCAAAGGGCAACAGATGATTCAACCTGTACTTTCGATGTTGGACAGTGGTATGCAAGCCTCAGCTATGATTTCGATACTGAAGACGCAACCACCGTAACAGTTTGACCGTGGATGAGTGACAAAACTTTGTCATCTTCAGTTCTAGTTCAATACTACAAATTCTAAACAATGATTTTAGAAGGCATGGCAAGCCCGGACCTTTAGCATTCGTTTCTACCCCAGATATACATTAACATAGATAACGCAAGTATAACGATTTGTATTGAAACCAAGCGTGTCAACTATTTAACGTGTACTGTGACGTCACAGCCGTAATTTTGGGACGGGATCCAAACTGATTGAAAGATACCGACGCCGCCGATGCCCACCAACTATCACACAACAAGGCATTTTTTTAGTTTTTGCAGTCGTTCGGACGCGCGCTGTCTAGTCAGCAACGGCCAACCCCGACGTTTGGTCGGGGCTTTCGGACACGCAGTCTTGCATTTCCGACTTCCATGTTTACATCTGTGGTTTCTACCCATCAGCACATTTGTAACCTCAGTGATGTCATGACCCACTCCTGTTTTCTATAATTAAGTTATTTTTATTAATTTCCCTTTAAGTATACACGGCAGCTCCAAATATAATTTTAAATCCTGCAAAATCTTCACAATAAAGTTAGGAAGCGATATAATTTCCAAAGAGATTGACGTAGGGCATGTTTCCGGGTCTCCCTTCGAACCCGGACCCTCCGTATTCTTATAGCTATCCTTAAATGTATTATTTGGGGTTTGAGGGTTCGAGTATTTTGTTTTATATGACTATTGTATTTTATTATAACTTAAATCGTTTTTTAAAGTCTGCGGTGTAGTATACTTTCAAAATGTTTGTGCATTTTATTGTAACAATTCATTGATATTATTTACAAGATTAAACAATGATAAACGTCTGAAATATTCACAAGATTCCTAATTATTACTATGTTAGGTCTGACAAGTGTTTTTCTCATAAGTATTAGTCGTGAAAATTCATATATTGTCATTGTCCTATGACTAAAAAAAAAAAATTATAATAGTAGTTTATGTAACTGTCACATAATATAGGTTATTATAACGCGACCGTGGTTTTAAATAACGAGCCTTGACGAGTCTTTTAATAGTATCACGCGAGTGATTTAATTCCGAAATATGTGCAGTTACATACACTACTTTATATACACTCATTATTCAAAGAAATAAAACCAAAAAATTAATAAATTTTATTTATTGTTGGCTGTCTGGAAAACATTTGCCATTTTTTTTCTATGGAAACTTTGCTGATTTCTGTATCATTTTTTATTGTTGTTATTTTTAAGTTGTATTATAATTGTTTGTTTCCTAAATAAAGTAAAAAAAAAAAAAAAAAAATAGTTTTGTGCGTTTTTAAGAAAAATAAGTGTTGCATAATGAGTCCAACTTGTTGCATAATGGTCATTATGTTACAGTTTCCATTTAAAAATTTTCGTTTTTATCATCTGTGTCAAAAAGTATGTCAATATGAGTTCGAGTCTGAGTTCATAATACGAACATTATAACAAGAGTGTAGAAATATCATTTATATTGC
This sequence comes from Parapoynx stratiotata, assembly GCA_910589355.1. NCBI lineage: Eukaryota > Metazoa > Arthropoda > Insecta > Lepidoptera > Crambidae > Parapoynx > Parapoynx stratiotata. The sequence continues at coordinate 4,471,508 of OU342477.1, forward strand.
CTTGATTGCTACAAATAATGTTATAATTATCATGATTCGTATTTGAGCTATTGTTATAAGCTCAATCTTGTTGTTGTCTATATTGCTGAACGTAGAATTCTCACATTTTCTGTACACAACAAGATCAATCAACATTTGTTCATGTCAACGAAGCCCTAATACCGTATGGGCGAAATGGTTCATCACCTAAAGGATAAAAACATAGTCTGCAAGAAATTCACGTGAGGTACAAAAGAAATTCATCTTGCGTTCTTTATAACGATCGTAAAGATCGGATGGGGGGAGGGAGCGGTGATTTACATGAGGTGGGGCGCAACCCGCTTCCGAGGGTACATAGTGCATAGTTTTTTAGAAAACTTTCAATCTTGAGGTTTTGGGAGAACTCGCATTAGATATTGGGTCCTTACCTATGAAATTGGTGTTTTTTTTTCTCTCTTAGTATTTTGTCTGTAACTATTAAGATTCCTAAAAAATAAGTATTCCTAAAAAATAATTACCTCGTCTAAAAATAGACTATATTTTTGAGCTCTTTTGATTTGTTTTGATAATTTGTTGTAAGTTTAATTGTGTTAAAATTGGACACGGAGACAACTCTTTTTAAGTGCCTCCCGAATACATAATTTTATTTGCATTCACTTAAAAACGATAAATAATTTTTATGAAGTGTGATATTACACATATTACTAAAGTTTGTCTAATGATAGATGCCAAATATTATTATCTTTGGATTTGTCGTTGTGAAGAAAACTGAAAAAAAAATTAGTATGGAAAATGCAGAATTCCCCAAAATCTCCATACAAAACACCCATTTCATAAGGACCTAATATTTATAATCACTTAAAACAGAAATGTACTGATATCTAACCTCCTTATTCATAAAGGCTGTTTAAGCTTTAAGCTTCTGATTTACTATGGTTAAACAATCGATTGATCTTAATCAGCTTGTAAATGTATTATGTATGCTGCTGCTGTACTATGTATTATTATTGCGAGTATGTACGGAAGGTAGTGTTCACCCAATCGACATTGATCGCTTTGTTATTGACCATGTATAGTCGCAACTTACTTTATTCTTGTTCCACCTCTCCTCTTTTTCCTGCCCTGTTCCCAATTCTATTTGGGGTCGGCGCAACATGTCTTCCTCTTCCACTCTCCTCTATTACTCGTCAAGTCAACACTCACGCCCATCCTCATCAAGTCATCATTCACACAATCCATCCATCTTTTCTTTGGTCTTCCTCTCCCCACACGCCCATCCACTTTCAAGTCCATAACTTTCCTGGTGACATGATCATTCTCCCTTCTCTTTACATGTCCATACCAAGAAAGTCGTTTTTCTCTCAGTTTATCAGCAATTCTTGTTCCACCTACAAAATAAAATATTCTTTTGTTTTAAAAAATACCCACCTACTTATAAATGTGACTAAGTGTATCGATGAACATAGTGAGCGAACAAACCTTTCTGGCTTTTGTCTCACAAATATTTTGTTTATTAAATAAATTTTAAAAAAATGTAGATTCTACGGCCCGTATTACAGAACCAAACTCAAGCATAGATCTCTGCTTGAGCATTGTTAGAGAGGGATGGCGCTATTGATCCAACACAGCGCCATCTCGTTTTAACTGCGCTCAAGCAGAGATCTACGCTTGAGTTTGGTTCTGTTATACGGGCCTACGTACCGTATCGTGATAGTCGTTTGGAGTAGCAAATAATCTAGTATTGGTTTTGGGTGTAATCCTCTTAGGACCGTATTACGGAACTAAACTCAAGCGTAGATCTCTGCTTGAGCACTGTTAGAGAGGGATGGCGCTATTGATCCCACACAGCGCCATCCCTTTTTAACTGCGCTCAAGCAGAGATCTACGCTTGAGTTTGGTTCTGTAATACGGGCCTTAGGGTCGGTTTTTGATCCGTAGTCAGGTTGACCAGTTAAAGTTGATGTCGTGATATGCCAGCTTGTCCAATAAAGAATATTCAAATATAACTAGCGGTAAACAATCATAGACAATTTAACCACAACACGATGCTAAGATTTGTAAGATGGCGGCTGGCGGCACAGCTGATGTATATTTCTTCGAATTTTCATCGCAAACTTAACAATTTGTAAAGCTGACGTCTCACACTTTGGCGTTTCTATTGACGCTATTGCTCTATTAACAATTCAGATGACTATTGCTACGGAATAAAAAACTCACCCTTTCTCAGCTTCAAACTGTTTTTTAGGCTTAAAATACAAGATGACTCATCATCATCATATTAGTCAATTAAGAATTAATTTTCGCTTCATTACTTAAGAAGACTTCAGAATTATGAAGTCTACCAATAATTACTTACATATATTAATGTACGAGTATATACTGCAGTAAAGTCAGTAGTTTATATATGATATCATATACAATAAATAATACATATTTGGATGATAAATATAATACCTTTTTATAATGATTTCTTAAAACCCACATTCTTCTTGATCCCCAAGCTTCTAGTCACTGCAAAGAACTTGAATACTTTCAGCTTTTTTACATACATATAATCACGACTATTAACCCTTGACGGCATGTCAGAGACTAAGCAAAAGCACTGCTAAAGCAGTCCACTGCCATAGTCCGCGCTTCACCAAGCAGTGACTGCACTGAGCGCGACAGGTGAGTCCGTCGCCGCTATAAGCTATTGTGCAGTTCTTAGTCCATTAGTCGCCCTGTACGACACCCAAAGGAACAAATGGGTGGGTTCTTTTAATGAACCACTACCACACGACACGACAGCTCTATTGGCAACTAAAAAAAAATCCGTAACAACCTTATCCAACTAAACTGACCCCAAACATAACTGTATCGGTAAGCCTTTATGTGGTACCCAAAAATATTTCAATTGAAGAGGGTTGAATTTCCATACGGCTTCCAAGGGGAGATTGGGCCAAGTTGGGCTATTATCGTATTTTACCGCCGTCATAAAAATCTAAGGAGCATCGCGGAAATGTATTGTAATGGTATCCGTGTGGTTAGTAATGTATTCTATTTCAAAATAAGTTTAGTAGATGAGTCATCGTATCATTATATACAAAAACGTTTTTCACTTGTTTTTATTATGGGATTTTCCAGAACGCTTCCACCGATGGTAATGGTTACAGGACCTACCTGTAAGTGTGACATGTGATACGCCATGCAGTAATTTCACTGTTATCATTTGAGCCAGAAGACAGCAATCCAAGCCATAATATTTATTGGAATCTTATACAATTGAGGTTCGTAAATCATCTCCTAGATCATCTGCTAGTTACTTAAATATTATTTTTTTCTTTTGGCCGATCAATAACTTCATTTTACTATATAAATATTTTAAAAGAAAAGGATTAAGACAAAAATATCACAATTTTTAATGTTTTCGAGGGTTTTGTAAATAATAATGCTCCTCAAAAAACATGGGTCAATCACATTAAACATAATGGTGAAACAAGTAATCACCTATCATTATAAGTAATTTACATACAAATATTTTTTTATTTGTTCATTACATTTGAGTGTTCTGTTTCATGTAACGATTCCCTGAATAGGACTCATTTACGGTAATGGGACTGCGAGCATGACAGTGAGTCCTCTCTCACATACATTTCAAATAATTGGAGTAGAAATATCAAAGCGAACAAAATAATTGCACGCGTATAAAAATTGTACTTTGTTCGGTTTTTGTTTATTTGTTTTGTCGCCATAATAACAATGTTATAAGCGATTGCTGTATTCCGGCAATCAAAGGTAAGATAGCCAGTTCCTCAGTTGTTGAGGATTTACTGGTGAAGCTCGCTTCCACCTATAGCCTTGTCGTCACTTACCATCAGGTGAGAGGAAGGCCAAGAGCTTACCTGTCATATATAAAAAAAATCAGAGTTATTTTTATTTCGTAGATAAAATTTTTTGATAAATTAATCTTCATACAAAATTCACAATTAATTTAGTGTATAAGTTATAATAACTTTTTGCATTATGCATACACCTTACGATCATTACCGAAACACAGTACCTACTGATGTTGGTAAAACCAATAAATAAATTAAAAAAATGAATACCAAGATGTTAACGATAAGTAATGAAGATGAACATCTTTCCAGAGTATTCAAAGCCTTAAATCATTTTATGTAGAAACTTCAAAAACTTAAGCTGTAATTAAAAACATTCCCTGGAACAAAACCCCAACCCACTACAATCCACTATCTCCTCGACTAATTACCGAACCTGCGATACCGTATTGCAATGCCTTAGTCTATACATAGGCATGTAAAGCCAGCTACACATAGGATAACCGCACTGGAACTGCGCAGAGTGGATCAGCCATTACTGCTAATGACTTCGCCACGGTACCTGCTTCGTACTGCAGTAGGGTTGCCAAGCGAAATATTGGCGGAGATACCAAAGCTATGACGGGAGAGTATTGTGTGATAGTCTTAAGGTTACCTTTATTTATTAAAAAATGGTAACAGTTACATATGGGTGTTAAAACCTATAAAGATTTGTTGTTGTACTTATTCAGGAAAGTATAACTTAAGTCATAATTTGCAAAATAAATAAATTCAATCTAATATAAACTAAACAAGACAAAATGTAAATTGAAAAGCAAAAATATGACGAACAAACATTAATGTCGTAAGGTAAGTTAAAAAGACCTAGACAGTTTTAAGGGGTTACTTTAAATATAAAACAAATCTCCCTGTTTTTAAAATTGTTAAAAGATTCTCGTGCTTATTAATGCCAACCCTATCCCTAGAATACCTGCATCAATGCATTCGGCACATGCGAGCAACAACATACAAACATGTACCGTGGAGCCGGCATAAACATCGCGACGGGTCTTCTCGACCCCTGATTGGATTTATGTATGCACGATGACGGGTTGATACCGTGATTCCTGCGTGAATATTCAATAGTTACCCAAATACGAGAGTTATGGACAAGGCCCAATCAAGTCTTAACGAATGGAACAAAAAGCGCCATCTTGCTCAACGGGTTTGGATGTTTGTAATTTACAATTGGTCTAGTTTTGGTACACTATTATTGAAGAATCGTATGTGCTTCTGCTGAGGAAATAGAATTAGAAGAAAAAATTAATCGTTTAAAGTCAAAATGCAATTTTTTTGAGGTGTCATAATTAGCATCAAGCCAAATGTCATAAGCGGAGACTTGGAACCTCGTTCGGTTAGTATATTTTTACTGCTGAGAAGAATACGTTTTTAAAAACTGACCAACTGTATTTAAAGTCTAAATCTAAAGGTGAATACAAAAGTGTTTTTTAAAAGGCCTAGACCAACCTAGACAATCACACAATACGTTTAGAACATTATGATATCATTTATTTAATTTGCCACACAGTAACATAAAACTATAAATTTTCCATATTTTTCCGTTTATTTTCGCTCAATCTTGTTACTTCAAACGCTGTAAGGGTAGGTGTTCACAGCCTAAATATAGCTTACTTCCTAGTGCCAGTTTCCAGTGGATGCCCACGTTACACGGTACGGGAGTTAGAGACAGGTTGATCAGTCACTGATTTCACACTTCACGCCTGTTAGGCCTACCCACGCTCGCGCCGCTCCGCTCGCCTCGCTCGCCTCGCTCGCTTGTCGCGCGTTTTTTATTACAACGCCTATTATTCTTGCGCGGTATAAGCAAATGAGGCGTAGGCTGCTTTGAATTTTTTAGTTAGAATTCATTATAAGCAAGTGAATTCGCTTTACAAAAACCTATGTATTCTTTGTCGATACACAATCAAATAATTCTATACATCATATGGAATATCATAATTTTGTGCTGTTCGAAAATAATTTACTTTTTAAGAAAGCAGTTAATTTTACTGGTGCTTTTGAATTTAAGATACTGTTAATCAATTGCTACTCTTGACGTAACTAAAATTAGTTCCTTATTTCAAAGAATAAGGTATTAAAAACTGGTATGCATTAACGAATTCCTAATTTTATTATATTGTAATTGTATAGTATTTTTTTCCATACTTCTAATGAAACTATATTTTAACATAAAATTGGTAACCTATATCCCGGGAGCGGAATACAGAAGATATCGCTCCTCGTATTATTAAATAAACATGAATACTTTGAAATTGCAGTTATTTACAAAGATTAGGCGACTGTAACAATTTGTAATGTTATGACGTTACCCTTGAACCTGCAAATTGCACAAAGGAGACTAAACTTGTGTCTGTACGGTTCCACTAAATATGGAACGTATTTTCATAAATTACAAACCTTTGCGGTGAAGCGGTACCTTGTGCGGAACCTTGTGGCAATGGCAGAAGTTTGCGTTTTCCACTTTTTACTTTTTTTTGCACATAGACAAGTTTCAATATTTGCTCTCTGAAGTGCATATGCTTCACCAATTAAAGAAACGTAAAACAAATCAAAATGCATTTGTGGTGGGGTACATACAAACGATTACGCCATAGATCAAAATATTTTTTTTTAACTGAATTGTTTGTAGTACTTTGTTAGAAGGGTAAAGAATTAGCAATTCTTTCCTTCCATTACACAGATTAAAAGTTAAGGATGAAAGGCATAAGGTATAAGGTTAAACGGGCCATTTCCGCAACTCGACGTCTAAGCGCCTTTTTTGCGTGTGTGGGAATGATGCTCCTATTCTCGCCAGCCCAGCTCATCCAGATACTTCAGCAGGTTCTTCAACTTACCGAAAACCTCCGGTAGTGAGCTCGGCTGTCCGAGATGTCTTACCCGGTAGTCCGCCACACATGGACACTCCATGATCACGTGTGCAGCCGTTTCTTCCGCCTCCATGCACGCCCTGCACATGGGGCTGTCGGTTATACCTAGGTTGAAAAGGTGTTTGTTAAAAGGTCCGTGGCCTGTCATGGCCGCGGTTACCTGACGGGGTTGCACCCTGTTTAGTTTCAGGATGTTCTTTGATAGGCGTGTGTCAATTTCTGGCAGTGAAGCCTTTGATTGTTTGCAGTCCTCTGAGTTCTTCCAGATCTCATTGTGAAGTAGTCTGGTTTTCTGCTTGATCTGGTTATTAGACCATTGTTTGGGGAAAGGCACTATCGGTTCTAGGCCGTAGACTTTCGCACCTGACCCCCTTCTAGCTAACTCGTCTGCTTTATCGTTGCCGCACGAGTTGCTGTGTCCTTTTATCCATTGCAGGGTAATGTGGTTATCCTTCCCCGCCATCATCAAGATGTGCTGGCATTCGTGGATTAGTGTTGAGTGACGTTAAGTATTTTAAAGTGCTTGCAAAACGGATTTGCTGTCTATTAGAATTCTTATGTGTTGACCTTGAATGTTCCTTCTTATAATTTCTTTGGTGGCGGTAATGATTCCCAAGCATTCCGCCTGAAATACAGTGTTGTGAATTCCCATAGGTATAGAGATGTTCATATTTAGATCGTACGAGAAAACTCCGCAACCTGTCCGCATTCCGGTTTTGGAGCCATTTGTGAAGATTCTCAGATCTGTTATGTTAAGACCTTCTTTCCCGTCGTCTTGGAGTTGTATTTTATACTTTTTGTCAGAGCAGTAACGGACGTACATTCCGTCGTTTGGGGCCTCCATCAGTGGGAGTTCTATCATGGCCTTCTTTAAGGAAGACGTGTGTGGGGTGGGGGTCTTGCTAAGAAGACTAGTTCTTTCAGCCTATACATTGTTAGGGTGGCTTCTTGTTGTATAAAAAGATGAAGAAGCGTAAGGTTAAATATAGCTTCCAGGGCTGCGAAGGGTGTTGTTTTCATGCACCCTGTGATTGCCATGCTCATCGTCCTTTGCCAGCTTTGCAGTTTCTGTTTCACAGTGGTGAGTTCTGTTCTGCGCTACCAAACCAGTGCTCCGTAGCTTATCATTGGTCTGATTAAAGCAGTGTATAGCCATAGAGTGAGTTTTTGGGTTAGACCCCATATTTTGCCTAGCATCCTCCTGCATTGCCAGAAGGTGTTGCTAGCTTTTCCTAGTTTGGAGTCTATGTGTTTGGCCCATGACAACTTATTGTCGAGAATTATACCGAGGTACTTGACTTCCGTTAAGGATGTATTTTATTGCAGCTTAAAATTACACAGAAATATTAAACGTTAATTAGCGGGATTTCGTAGATAAGGATAAGTATATTCACATGAATACTACGACGAGAAAAATCCTTTGAGAGAGTTACACGCTACTTATCCTAAACCAAACCACGCATCCTAAACCAAACCACGCATGTGACAAGCAAACCAGAAAATTATAATTATTAGGTGCAAAGCAAACTAAAATGACCTCATGATTGCGCGTCGGCCATTTTCCAACGCTAGCCCACACAACCGGAAAACGTGCTGTTATTAATAAAGCCAACCATGGTTGCTTCCAATCTTTGTCATAGTCGCCTCTAACCACCGGCGCGTGTGTGACTTGCCAGCTCGGTGCATAAAATGGCCTAGTGTGGAAACACAATAAATCACAACTAACAGACGAGGAATTAGGAAGCTTATGCTCTTGTTGTAGAGTAGGTTATCGTTTGTAGTTGTAATAGTTATAAGGTGAATTCACACGGCAGATTGCGATCCTGTGCTTGACAATAATGCATGGCTGGGCTAATGTTTGCTTTGTATCAAGCTGCAATAGTTATGTCAGCCGCGGTCGGCTCGGGGCGTGAATGTATAATTTGCCGGACTAGAGAATAGGCAATTACAGGGACTCATGCATTTTGTATGAATACATAACCCTCTTTAAATTTGACATGTTTTGCTTCTCAATGCACGAGATTCTAAATTAAACTCTGCAAATTAATTTTCTACATAGAACAAGTTATAAAACAAACATTTTCAACGTGAGATATCCAGAAAGTGATAAAACACATCCATACTAATATTATAAATGCGAAAGTAACTCTGTCTAAGCCTGACACATTCGCTTTCACGTCAAAACTACTGAACCGATTCAATTGAAATTTGGTACACAGATAGTCTAGAGGCTGAGAAAGGACATAGACTCACTTTTTATCCCGATATTCCCATGGGAACGGGTACCGCGCGGGTGTAACCGTGGTTACCAATATCTGGCCAACCGAGAACTATGTGACATATTCCGTCAAAATGTAATTTCATTTCGAATTTAAAATTTTTCGGCATTGTAAAATAATGACACGACAACAGAGATTTATCACCATCACAACAATTATCAGATGACACTGACAAGAAATGTTATTTTCATAATTTTAATTATAAGAGGTTTTAGTTCTACTTTTGACAGTCAACATTTTGCTAATAAGAGGTAGGAATGTAATTTTACATCTCTCATGTTCGGTAAGTAGGTCCTTAATACCCCCAGATGCGGGTTGTAAGTGATCAATTACCGCCCTAGGTTAATAATGTAGCTAGAAACGCCCTAGGGCGGTAAGTAATTTAAAAAAAAAACTCTTTCAAAAAGTTCGCGTACATCTAACCATCTTACTGGCACTAGACATCATGCATTCAGCCCAAAGACAAAAGAGGTCGCTTCGCTATTTTCATCAATTTTGAATATCGAACGGCGAAGCTAAATTTAGTTCTTGAAAATAAATTTATTTATTCTTGTGACAAAAGAGGTCGCTTCACTATTTTCATCAATTTTGAATATAGAACGGCGAAGCTAAATTTAGTTCTTGAAAATAAATTTATTTATTCTTGTAATGCCTTTTTTTCCACTTACCTCACATTCGAGATGTAAAGCAGAGTAGTTAGCTCGGGTGTAAGCATCAATTGCACCCTCGAACTATAAGCGCCCTCGCTGCGCTCGTGCGCCTAAATATCTCGGGCTGCAATTGATGCCTTACAGCCCTTGGCTACTAATCTACTATTGAAACACTTTGTAAAAAGCAATGCAATGTTAACATTCACAAACTTTTTGTAAACTTTTATCGGCACAGCTAGTTTGTAGACATTTCGAATCAGTTAGTTCTTAAGGCAAAACATCATCATGGTATATTAATTTTTATTTCTATTAAAATGAAAAGAATCTACCAACTGCTTTTCTCGCCTAGCATGACGTAAAAGGCGACTTAGGGCGTATTGGGTACTGGGTCTGTGATTGTGTAGGCGATGAGCTAGCCACTTGTTTCTATACTTTCACGATTTTTCTGACCAAACCCAATTTTTGTATGGCTAAATGTGGTCTTAATGATTGCTAAGAATTCTGTTTAATGCTTTTTTTACTGTCAATCTTTGATACTGTGAAAAAAAAAAAAAAAATAACCTATTTGATTACATTATAAATACAAAGCACACACACACACATTAGCTACAAATGAAATTTAACATAACAACATTACCTATTGTAGTACACCATACCTAAGACCAAATATAACGTACGGCTTTCAATTTGGCTTTGTGTTTCCAGTATTAAATCTCAAATATAATTGGATCATTGTGATGCGGCAGGCATTAGTGGGACATGGTTGGCAGGAATCCAAGTTATTTCAGTTTTCACGAGCCAATGAACGCGCGGCGCAGTCGCGAGTCGTGATCCGACTCCGTACGTCGCGGAGCCGACGTAACCCGACGTTTAAAATAGATCTACGAAAGCACCCTAGCTTTATATGGACTTGGAAAAATCATTGCTAGAAGCATAATAAAGAATTGTGTATTGGCAATGACAGCGATATAAGAATTGGAAAATTCACGAAATCGCGCTGGTCTATCACGGCTGACTTGTAAAATGTCTGCTACGGTGCCCGGTATGGCATTATGTTCGCTCCCTATTACATAGAAAAATAAAAAATATCAAACAAAATGTACCTGTAAACACCTCCGGCTTATCTTTCGGGAATATAGGCGTGATTATAATAATATGTGACTAAACCGTAAAGTAAAGAAAAACCAGTAGTATTTATTCTACTTTTCCCGCTACACTTTCATATAGGTATGTATTTTTACATTTCAAATTACTTTTAGAAAAATATGGAGTCAAAAGAAATTATATCAAAACCGGTGCTGGTTGAAACTAAAAATCGTAGCAAACAATTAAAATATTTTTCCAAAATAAAAATTCGTAAAGTGAAAATTCCTTTATTTTTTCCACTCGCAAACATACAGGACTTTAAAATATTTTCGAGGGCCGAATAAAAATATGTTTTCGAATAAAACGCGGGCATAAAATTGTGCCGCTCTCGCATTCAGAGAGCGTGAACACTGGGCTGGAACACACTGACGTACGCACTTATACCTATGTGTATTTGAATGAAGAGGGAAATCGGATAAAAGTGGATTTGTTTCCGAAGACTTTTCTAGATAAAATGTTCGGCGATGCTTGTGAGTTGTGAGTGACTTGAGAGAAAGGTACACTGTATATTTTGACTATTTAAGAGTATTACACAAGAGCAAAGTAATTCATTTCTTAAGGTCTCGCTAGGAGTCACGCTCAGTTGCACAAAGACTTTTTAAAGACGACATTTAGTAATGAGACATTAAAACTTTAAAGTTCATTAAATTTAAAATTGGAACACAAAATAGTTCTAGCTAATGTCTCTTTAGCATTGATAGGGTGCTAATGTCGTTTTGTGCAACGTAAAAACTACGCTAAGATGTTCTTTTGACACTTCAATAAATAAATTTAATGGAGCATTAGGGATAATGCCGACATTAAATTTTAAAGTTCGTTTCTGCAACTGGGTGATAGTGAGATTTTCAAAATAAATGCATTGCATTTATTTTGAAACAAACTGCTCTACCGGGACGCACACTAAAAATTTCTAAATTTAACAATCAGGGTGCTTATCACAAAAGAAGAAGAAGATCAGAATGATTAACTATCACACCTAGAATTTCTTGTTAAGTGCTTCCCAAAACGAAATTTTAATTCGCAACAACGATAGCCTTATTTTTCTATTTTGGTTTCATCACTGTAATAACAGTTTTTTCTTCATAAAAACTATTTACATGAAACCGATACCATTATAAATCTTAATACAACGTAGCTCATTGTGTTGACGCACACAAGACACGGATTTTCCAATTCAGATATCCGATTTGCACCAAAATAAGAGAATCGATTTCTCATCACCGCAATTTCCATAGTGGCCAGGGACCGATGGAAAACGACCTATCTTGCGAACTATAGAGGCTGTGCGCTGGAGCACGGACGTGCCTCGGATGCTGAATGAATCACTGCATCTGTTGCTATAGACACATGAGAGACAAGACCGGGCATTGGATATTTTATTTTTGATAGATCTTGCCTCCAAACGTGCTACAGCGTTGTTACTCTAGTAATAAATCTACAAAAACAGCATTCATTTCCACCAAGTAAGTTTTCTGTCATATATAACACAATAATAAATACACGACAATAATTATAAAATCAATGGTTCTGCCTTCTTTTTTATTTAAAAGACAGAAGAATATGTATAAACAACGATTTGTTACATTTTTGTTTAAAATATGCCTTAAATTCTACATAATGCACGTTTGTAAGCCCCACTGTTATTTTCACACAAACATCAAAAATGTTTAAATATTCTGCTTAAATAATAATAGCATACGCATTCAAAAAAAAATATTGAACCCAAAGATGTAAGGCATTAATTACCAATCCAATATCCAGTTTCAACTTATCAATCAATGTTTTTACATGATTAAAGGCCATTTCTATCCTCTGCGTAGGTCTATAACCAATCCGTTGACCGCGGGACACGTGTTGTATGGTGAACTCACAAGAGGCCTACCCATTGTGCTGGCTCAGGCTTAGTGCTTGTCGGGCTCAGACTAGCTCGCACCATTCAAATACGAGGCTACCACGATTATACTCGGCTTATTGAGAAGAACGTCTATAGTGAGATGGTCAGTCGTGTATGTAAGATATCTGCTGATTATTGTTGGAGACACGTTGACTTGTTATGTTAAGGATTTAAGTTATACCTTGAATATTGTGAGACTACAATTCTGCATCTTATGTCATAGGTTAGCAAAGAATGTTGTGATCTCTGTGGGAATAGCAAGCAGATGCAGCTTTGTAGGTCATATTTTTTATAGGCCACCGTAATAATGAATTATTAGGTGTGCAGTTTGCATAAAATAATAATAAAAACACATACATACAATCTCGCCTGTAATCCTCGAAGGGTTAGTCAGAGTCTAAGGAGCACAGTGTATTTTTATAACAAAAAGTTGAGGCCTATTTAAAATGTTTTTTATAAATGTTCATTAGGCACCCCGTTCATTAAGCATTATTGCATCTTTGCTGTCTTTATATTTATGTAATACTTAAAGCAATAAGATGAACGAAAGGCAATCACCGTTTAAAAGTATTTTGTACAGCCTCTGCTCATTGATTTTTATCTTTGAAAAATTTAGAAACTTATGAATTGCCAGATGTGTGCATAATTTCTAGTGAATTTGTCGGATCACGGAAAATTTTTCGTTTTGCTTGAAGACCGCTAAAAAAAAGACTTGGCTTAAAAGTGGAATTTCATATTAAGAATGAAAAAAAATAAAGACCGGGAGGAATATAGTTTTTATTGCTTGAAGACCGTTAGAAATAAGACTAGGCTTAAAAATTTAATTTCATATTTAAAAAAGGAATAAAATACAGCTAAGTCTTCGGTATTTTTATGTCTTCAGTATTTGCATTGAAATGCAAGTGTAATGCATTTCAATGCATTTCAATGCATCTTGGGAGAAATTGGCGTCAAACGATCTATGGCAGACACTGTGGTACTACTTGGATGAGGGGAGGATTACCACGATAAAAAACTCATCACTTTTCACACCACTTGACGTTTATTTCGATAATCCTCCACATTGCACATCATCACAGACACTTATTACACAAAACTACACTGATTTTACGTAACAGTATCCACTCCGAAACAATATTACAATCATCGAAATAAAAATCACGTCCGCCATAGTTGAATGCCGCCAAAAATTCCGCTTGCAGATTATGATTCTGAATATTGCCAGTAGACTCCTTGGGATATCGAGTAAATTGATAGTAGGTCGATTTGAAACTGAGCGCTATAGTAACTTTTATTCTGCTTTAAAATAACTATCCAACGATATAACACACATAGCTACAACTTCCTTTGGCGCCTCTAATATTATAATTCCAAGTGGAAACAACCATTTCATAAGTACTCTTGTCCTTCCCGTTAATGAACCTATTTAAAATGTTCTGATACACAAACTAATTCCTGACGTATCTTACCTTACCCCAGTTAACTTCAAAAGTTCCGCCTAAATTGAAACAGGTTCAAGTAACGACAATGATGAGCATAGTTTTACCGCATGCTTGAAGTGAAATCTTTTCCGAGGACGTGAACACGACGGTTGGTTAACTGCGGTTAGCGAGGAGTTTGTATTTATATTTAACCTGAGCCTTATCCTATGAATAATGGCTTTGACTGGTCACTGCAAGGTAAACAGACACCATTACAACATGAAGCTAAAGGACACTGACACTTGCAGATTCTGCGAACAGGACCGTGAAACACCAATGCACCTCTTGTGCTACTGTGAACCGCTGATTCACAAAGAAGCAGACACCTGGGGAAACACACCCTTGACCCAGATGAAATAAAAACATTACTTGGAACATCTTATCTTTCTTGGACAGTGCCCAGTTGATGGAGCTACTGTAGGGCCTTAAATAGAACTTACATCGGAGGCTGGTCACAATAAATCTTAGGTCGCAGTGATGCGAAACAGCCCCGACTACCCCAAATAATAAATAATACCCTATGAATAATTATTTTGTATAAGGCCAAGCTTATAAATAAATATTTTTGTGACAGTCTATATCAACTAGTCAATGGGCACAAAATGAGACACAATAGAAATATGTATCGTTTGCGAACACCGGTGTGCGCGGTGCCCACCAATATGGGTTGAATTTTCTATTGCTGGTGAATTGTAGTTGCAAATAATTTATATATTACAAAACATCTGAAATGTAAACTAACGTAATAAATAAAATATATACATTAAAAATATTTTAGCTATACAATACACTTTCATATTATTATTATGGCAATAACTCTTTATTGGACATAAACATGGAATATAATAGTAGGCATGGAGAATTATTATAATATTTAAATCACAAGTGAAGTGCATGAAATCGAAATAAAAAGAAAACACTTATTGTGACTATTCTCGAATTGGTCTGATTTTCATCATTTCGGCGAGATTTTCGTAATACAGTAGTTGACTCATATAAATAGTAATGAAAATAATGTTTAATTCACATAATATTTAGTACAAGGGTCCAAACTATACCAAGGTAAATACACATAAAAGAGATTGCTGTAGAAATTCAATTTAAACGTGTTTTATATTTACTTTCTTTTTTCATCTGCCACAAACGCTATCCGCCATGTTGGTGAAATAGGTGAAGTAACGCGTCATGTAAACAATCACTACGCATGGTCAAAATTCGTCAAACGCCAGTCGCAACCAATCAAGCATGTTTGTCGGCTGTGTCAGCCTGTGTCACGCATGCGTATTGATTGTTTTCCAAAATTTTTGAGTTTTTGTCTGTCAAGCAAAAAGTAATTATAAATTTTTTGTGTTAAAGGCCTCAAAATAAATTATATTTTTTTATGGTGAAGAAAAAGAAAGGATCAAATATCCTATTCCGATTATATTCCGATGATACACGAGAGAAAACATCCCGTTGTTTAACCCAGCCTCTAACGTATAGTTTCAGTAAATATTATCTGTGTTTTGAGTACGTCATCTTTGATCACGAGTTCACATCAAATTGGCGGTTTGCGGTAATGAGAATGTCTTAGTAATACTTGGGAATCGTAGGTGAAAGTTTCATTAAGTTTATTTGAAATTTGAAATAATTTGCTTACATTGGTTCTACGTGTTTCAACTTTGATATTTCTACCAATGATGGCTAGTAATGTTGGCTGCTAATTAGTGTAATTGAAATATAGTAATCAGTGTATCGTATAACCAGTAGCATAATTATCAAAAGGACATATTTCTAGCCGCACACCTACATACATACACTGATACTCACTGATTATGCATTTGATATTGTGTTTTATCCTGTTGTTGTAAAATTCTCTCATGTGGGGAAGGCAACGGGAACGGAGCCTATACAGCCAAGTCTTCTGTATATATTTCTTCAATATTTGCATTGAAATGCTAGTGTAATGCATTTCATCACAGACACTTATTACACAAAACTACACTGATTTTACGTAACAACATCCACTCCGAACAATATAACAATCATTGAAATAAAAATCACGTCCGCCATCGTCAAATGCCGCCAAAAAACCTCTGTGTTTTATCCTTTAAGTTTTGTTCTAATTGTTTGTTTCCTTCAAAATAAATAAATACTATTCCAAATATTGACTTTTCCGAAAATTTACCGTGATACACAGAATGTTTTAAAAATCCTTTATCATTCCTCCTCATACTCCATTCTATTGTCAGCACATGAAACAGTATAGGTACTATTAATTCCCGATGCGATCGAGATGTCATTGACATATGGCACTTGTAACTCAGCTGTGGCGGGCCCTGCGTCTGAAGGCGCGTGCCCATGACGATTCAGTGGGCGCTCACATGTTAACATAATCCCTTTGCTAACTCTTTTATATAATTAATTTATACTTTCAAGTGCTTGTAACTTGTGTATTGTTAAAAATAGAATATTTATATTAAAAGGAGTATAAAATTAAGAAGTGTTTACTAGCAACCCGCCCAGATTCACACGGGTTACCGCCTTAGAGGTGATCAGCTGCTTAAAAGCCGTTCATAGCGGATGTCTACATCCTATAAGGAACCTACTTGCTAAATTACAAACTTGCCTTACATTAAAGCCGGTGTATAAATAGTAATGGGCTCCCCCTTATTGCATATGACCTTATAAGAAATGTGGGGGGTAATAATAAAACCCTTCGAGTATATCTATAAGCGTGATGAATGTTTGTGAGTGTGTTTCAAAGAACGTTGAAATTTTATTAAAAAAAAATAGGTTAAAAACTCTTTTATTTTCAGTAACGCTTACCCAAATTTTATTTAAAAACTGAAACTAAATTCCAGCTTCCCTCTCCCCAAATGTCCGTTCCAATCAATAGTCGATTAATCAGTGGCAGAGCGGCGCGGGCGCAGCGGAGCGGAAAATCTTACAAAAAACGCGGGCGGGGGTTAACGCACTGCTGGACAAGAGATTTAAGCGCGGATGTATGACTCCGTGGAGTCGATGGTTCTAAATTATTTGTGGTAGTTTAGAGAGCTCGGAGGCAAAAGATTTTCATTCATAAATTAAAGTAATTTCCGTCATTAATGTTTATTAAACTGATAAATAAATGTATAGTTGATATAAAAATGTGTGGAGTCGATCACCCTTAGTAATTTGTTGTTGTTTTTTGACCTCAGGGTTCAAAGTTTGATACTTTTGTACTACTTCTAACATATTTTCATGTTTATGTATAATTTTGTCAATACTACCAATGAAATGTAGTAGTACTACATTTACGGAATTTAACTGGTCATCCAAAATCCCCACTAGAAACTTCTACAACAATAGAAACATCTACTGTTTGCGAACAACAGTAATCGCGGAGACCGCCAAGGGGTTAAACAGTGCATAACGTTATTGAATAATCAAATACTAAAAATAAGAATTTTTTTCTCAACTTTGACCATATTTTCTGTTCCAACCTCAAAAAATTAACTATAGTACGTTTCAATCCAAGTTGCCAAAACAAAACGAAGGTAATATTTCATCTTTAAAATGTTTTCTAAGGTAATTGAAATCAATTGAAATGGACAACAATTGTTACCGTTAATTATATTTACGTGCCGATGTCCATGTAAAAAGTGTGATTATTGAATAACAAATTCGGTAAGTCAGCTTTTTTGTTTACCTTTTTGGCAACTTGGATTGAAACGTACTATACAACTCCTTATCTACAAGGAGAAAATTTTTAGTCCCCAAGGCAACATGGCGACTCCACGCATCCTGTCAATAGGAGAAGGGTAGGCTGCGGCGTGTCGATAACAGAGGCCCATAAATCATGGCCCAGCAAATGTCCCGACGATTTGCGTGCCCGCCCGCACGCATGCCCGGGACATGGTTATTGACATCCTAAGTTATCGGGATAGTGTCGAACGGTAGGCAATTAGATCAATAGACTAAACCCCGATCTGATGACGTAATTAAAGTATGAGGATGAGGAGCTTGGTGACGTGGTGGATGATGCGTTCTATGTTGAAAAAAAAAAAGCTTCTTTCGCCATAGTTCCTTGAATGGGTGACCAAACATTGTAATCGCAAGCACCTCCGTGCCTCGACAGGCAAGTTAATCCGTTGGTCGTCATTACAATCATTTCGACCCACCTAGTTTTTACTGATTCAATTAACATCTCGAAATATATTAACATGCATTGCTTAAGATGTGTGTATCAGAATATACATATAACAAATATTGCTTATTTTGTAGACAGCTCGTAAATTATATTTTAAATCAAATCTAAGTTCATAGGTTCTGGTGCAAAATAATCGAAGAATTTCTTTTCGTTTACATAATATATGTATCTGAAGTTGTAATTAAAGTAGATGAATTAAAATATGTGTGCCAGATCGAAGCAAAAGATCTGAGCCTCTATTGTAAGATGCCATTGCAGGAGAAGCAGCAGGTGCTTTAAGAATGTCAATTTCTATGGAAAACGTGAAAAGCGCCCTTGCGCTAGGGGCGCTGAAATCACGTTTCTCATAGGAATTTACCTTCTTAACGCAACTGTATTTCTCTGACTATCACATCGGGAAAAAGGCATGAATGTATGTCAATTTTCTAATAACTTGCTACTCGTAAATCAATCAAAGACACCAAATTGAACTGTTGCGTAAGCTTCTCCTGACACTTATAAATCTGTCGAAACAAAAGAATTCCTTCGTCTTAGCGTCTTTAATCTCGCACGTTAGAGTGGCAACCCCAAATAATTTAATATGTTGCCAGTGACGTCACGCGTGTAGGTATGTCTGTCGCACGCCGTAAATCGTCACGCCCTGTTGGCCACTTTAATTAATTCACAAATATAACCTAGTATTTTGCGAGGAATACATTATTTACTCGTGCGTATTTTGGATATTATGTTAAAGTCGATTGGTTCGTCAAATACGTTTCAAAGTAAGAAATAACTGCTATCCGTGGATGGAAAAATTGTTTCTTAATTAATTTGATCACAATAAGATAATGAGTCTTCCAGAAAACTACATAAAATTTTGCGTCATATCCTTCGAAAATTCTAGAAACTTTGGAAGTAGTTTCCAACAAAAGACCCCCGATTTTTATTTATTTCTAGATCAGTGGGCTTAAAACGTGGTCCCATATCCTATTTTATTATATTTGTATGTTTAAAGATGATTCATCATAGTTTAGGGACCATTTGGTTAAAATCTGGACCAATGGCGAAAAAGTAAAATACCGTGATTTACAGCTTGTCCAATAGTCGAATTTTCAAATATAACTAAAATTAAATAATCATAGACAATGTCACCACAATACGATGCCGGGATTAGTAAAATAGCGGCTGGCGGCTTGCTTGCTTCGAATTTACATAGCAAATTTAAAAAATTTTCAAGGTGACGTCATACATTTTGACGTTTCTAATGACGCTTTTGATCTAGATTTTAACTATTGATTTACTACGGATCAAAAAATTCAACCTTAGTGAGGTCTTGTATTAAAATTTTAAGTTAGTGATTGCTAGAATTCCATCATTATAATATAATTTATAAACTTATATCCAATTATATCAGTACACACAACATGCATTTTAGCGAAGATGACGAAGAAGGGTATGAGATTCTTTAGCTACTTAAAACTTTAAATTCTTTTTTAAAAAGGAATTAACTTTATTTTACAGGTAGTACCTAACAATATTTAAGCTATTTGTTATTTTTGAAATTGAAAACCAAGCCTAAATAAATCTGCGATATATTATCAAAGAACTGTCCCTTGTCTTCTACAAAAACCTACAATTTCAGAAGTCATAACTCAATTATTTCTCCGCTAATAGCCTCTCGTTCCAACTGGCAGGTATTTCCGAAGGGCACCAATTACTTCGGGGACCTCTGCTGATTGTCTTATAGGAGTTAAATGTTTCAATCCGGCTTTGCGACAAAGCTCTCAACAACAACTCAATATAGCGTCCTGAAAGATTATCATAATTGGAATCCTATAGATATAGACGTAAAGATCGTTATTGCAAGATTTTATGGGAAAACAAACTTTATTATAGAGTTACAAATGTGAGTTTGATTGTAGATAGATGAGAAAGTCCATTTCGCGCTGAATAAGTCTTGTGTAATTTTGCAGTTTTCATCGGTCAAAACATTTCTTTCAGGGAAAAAAAACTACTAGGTGTGCTACCAAATTAAACAGCCTTAACCATAACTTCCTTTTATACAAAAGTAAATAGTCATGTTTTATAAACAAGCATTATTCATTGCAGAATAATAATAATGTGCTTTTACTATTTCCCGTAAATCTAGAATTTTAGTGAAACAATAAAATGGAATACATTTAGTAATTTATTTTAGCGGTGATAAATCAATTCATATTGATACAGGTGTTTGTGCGTAAGCGCATATTAAGTTAATATAATATGTTAATAAAGCATATACTAAGCTAACAGAGGACCGGTAAAGTCAAACGAATAAAAATTCTATGAGTTGATATGACTTCAGTTGTGTAAGGGTTCATAATTATGAAACCTATTAGTTTTTTATACCTTAAATAATTAAGACATTACAAAAATAACTACTTTTCGATTATTTAACGATTATTTCAAATAACTACTAAATACAAAGAATATATTCAAACTATAAAAATAAAAAAATATTTAAAAAAATATGCTTTTATTATTTTGTTAAATAAAAGCGCGTTACATTCTGATTGCAAAAGATGTTCTTCAATGTTCCATAAAAATGTAACTCGCTTTTATTGAACAAAGTAATAAAACCTTGTTTTTTTTAAATATTTTTTTATTTTTTATTTGTAGTGGTTAAGCCAAAGAACTCGTAAAGACGATTCAAAAGAGCTCAAACTTGATGACTTGAACTTGTCTTGTTTAATTACTAAGCTCCTATGGCCATATTCCAGCTCCAACATCAGATCAGCTCCAAGTCATAATAATATTGCATTTTCATCTGATTTACACACACACGGAAAATTTCAGCTCAATCAGTTAAAGATATCTGCTTCAAAATCGAGTTGAAAGGTTTCACCCGAACAACCCGAATCTACATTGCAAGTTGAATAAAAGCTTGTAAAAATCCCCGCAATACAAGTCAGGGACGTTTCAGACGTTACCTGTCATATGAAAAAAAAAAAAAAAAGATGTACGAAGGCCAACGGCGCTGATGAGATTTCCGTACATTTTGACGTAAAGCGCGCGTTTGGCCGGCGCTGGCCTCCGGCGTACTTATGGAACCCTCAGTTCCAATTTAGTAGGGCAACAGATATTACTGGGCGTTTCCGAACGGGCTATATTTCTCGGTTAGCTTTTTTTCACTCATTACTAGAGCGGTTTCCTGCTTTTTTGCCTTTTTCCGGTAAAAGAGATAAAAAATGAAGATGAACTGGCGAGGCACAGAGTAAATACGGGGTCAAATAGTGATGTACCGCTTTACCATTAACATCGATAGTCATTATTTTTTTTATAGTATAAAAATATAAGATTATATTGATTGTAAGTTATAGAAAGACCAAAAAAATCTAGAAATCAGGCACTTTAAATGGATAAAGATGATTACTTTAACCATAATATAATAATAATAATAACATCGATTCATAAAATAGATTCTACCATTATGTAATATGTAATAAGAAATTTACTGTAACAAGATCTAAATGTTTCTAAACCAACTACATACTCAACAATACAGTTTTCTTCTTTCAAATTGACGTTCGAAATGGAGAACCCTTGCAGAGTTTCTTGCCTGTCTCTTGACGAGGACCCCCGGTCCCCGGAGTCCCCGGAGGACAGAAAGAAAAAAATTAAGAGGTATTACAAGTAGAAGTGTATAGTTTAGTGTTAACTTTTTTTTTGACGTGTGATAAGTGTAGCTACTTATTACCTAAATACATAAATAAAGTATTTCATTTCGTTTCAAATATTAAACAGGTTATTATTGGCTTTCACATTTTCCATTATCGATAAAAATATCTAGCACGACCGATACCCATCCCTATGCAGGCCGCAGACCTCACGGGCCGATAGACACGAAAAGTCGCTCCCAGCAAATATATTAGAATATACATTACTCTACGTGCCTCCTGAAATGAATAGCCGTCTACCTCTGTCCCGCGCAGCCCACCCTTTTGTACCTACGTGCGTTTTTACTGAATAGATTGAATCTACGTTTTATATGAGTCTGTTCCATTAATATTATTTTATTGTGGCCTGGATGAGTCGTGGTTTTTAAGGCTTTTGTGGATTGTTGCTAAGCCTAGTTATGTATGTAAGGTAATGTTTTAAATAAAATGTTCAGGAAATTACTCAACACCGCCCGGGGTCCAATTCAAACATCACATTTTATTTTTTTGCTAGCGTGAGATTTTTGAAAGCATGAGTGAGAGCAAAGACTTTTTCCTACACAATTACATAGTTAATGGTAAGATACTAGTCTATGAGGGTGCCTTTCCACCAGTTATTCTGTATGCGAGGAAAGATAGATCTATAGGATTACTCTGTTTCACGTGACTCACAAAATGGTGCATAGCTCTAGTAGGAAGGCATCCTAACAGTTGGCGAGTCGCTCAGCAAACCCATCTCCATACGTTTTCCCGCATTCCTGGATCAAGCGAACGATTTCGAAGCTAATAACACCTTTGTTTATTCCTTTTCAAATTGAAAAGTTTACCGGTACCAAAGCACGGAACCTATTGATCAAAATCACAACCTTTTCACAAATCACACGATCGTCGATAGTCACCAGCAAAACAAAACTGGGTTCGATCCCCAAGAACCTCCCTTTTTATACGGTTAGCAGTTATTGTAAGTGACGCCGAAGGCTGCAGCCAAGCTGAAAGGCTGTGCGCTTGAGTCGAAACTAATGTGGTCCCGCGCTCCAGTGCGTGCGTAACGAGGATTCGAGGGTCTGAGAATAGACCCTTTAACAGATTTAGCGTGTATATACATTATATTATAGAAGAGCTCGGTAGTGGTAAGCTTTGCTTTCGATATTGAAAATAAAGCTACTTTTGCCATGGTCAATATTCGGATGGGTGACGGAAAACTGAACTCGAGTTCTTTCGTGCTTCGGTGGGCACGCTAAGCCTTGATCCAACGATCCGACGTTGATCTCCTTCTTTCTATTGCAACTGTTTTAAGTTTCGCCACAATTGGAGTCTGCATGAGTGAAAAACCAAAATCATAGTGACCTCGCTCGAATCATAGTATCTCCGTGCCTCAGAATAAATCCAGGCTTCTACATCTGTCTTCGCTGTCTACCACGTGCTGTTGTTACTCGTACTTATATAAAGTATAAATATTTTAACATTTCTGCACACGGAGAAGTCTTAAGAGAATTCGGAAAAGACTCAGAAATCCACACAACATGACATCCGACATCCTCTTACACTCTCCAATCACAGCCACTTATTTTTCTCCTATCAAACTTCACATAAACATTTTCTATTACTGTACATAACACACCTATCAATACTGTCTGGTTCAATATATGGCATGTATAGCCCCAAACCGCCAATACAAGTCTGCAGACAACAAGGAGTCATCAAACAGCAGTTTGCAAATTCTTGAGCAGTTAGGGCGCATTACGCAGGCAGCCGCCACCGAGAACTTTTACTAAGGGGGTCTATTCTAAAAGATCTCCTGGCGATAGATATTTTTGGGAAATAGGTCAATTTTACTCCCATAGCTTGGGTAATGGTCTAGATTGTACATTAAGTACAATCAAAATAACTTAAACTATCTATAAGCCATGCATAGCTTGTGTTTCTCGCGGAGCGGGTCGCTTCGCTAGTAGTTAGTACTGAATATAGGTAAACATGCTAAATATAATTAAACCTATCGCAGTGGTGCAATGCTGATACTGAGTTATAAATATAAACCTTTCTTTTTCAATCACTATCTATTTATAAAAAATCGCATCAAAATCCGTTGCTTTATATAAAAGATCTAAGCATTCATAGAAACAGACAGACGGTGTAGAACGAAAATTACAATTCTTCATGTTTATACAAACTTAGGCACCCATACATTAAACACTAACTAATACGTCATATTTTGTTTGTGAAAACTATTTTTTGCCCATACTCGTTGATAAGCAAATTATAAAATGGCTAAGCTTAATTAGACCGTGTGCAATATTTTGGCGAAAACTGATAATATTATAATATTTAACTTATTTTATGCGCGTAAAACATACAAATCGACAAACCGACCGATAATACAGATTATATAACTTTCTTTTTTAGTGTCTATGCAATTGTGCCTCTTTCGTGTAATAATATTTTTTTGTATTTTCTTTCACTTCAGCGATTTTACGAACAGTTTTGAGAATACGGCTCGTACTCCGCCTAGCCTCTTGGCAGCCGCGATCCACATAACAATGATATAAGCCAAGATTGCGCCCAACTTTGTAGCTTCCTGCTTCTTGTTTAATGTTATACGCAACTTAGTAACGGGCCGAACTTATAACTAAGGGGTTACATGGCCAGCTCGTAGGTTATTGTGACTGCTGGGTTATGGCTTCAACGTCTCAATGTTAACTAAATCTATTAAGGAAAGATTAAAATTGAATTAAAAATCATTTGTGAATTTTATTGCCTTTTAAAATCTTAGAGCATTTAAACTCTCCTTTGTTTTGAGAAGAGATGCCACTCTTTTAGTTCTATGACATAATTCGGCCAATTCTAGCTAAAAGGGAGGAAGCACGCACACAAATAAAATTAACGCCAACCATTTGCAACCACGTGTCTATGCATGCACACGGCAATTATTATGCACACAGGTATATTCTTATACAGAGACACTTTTAGCGGTACACATCAAGTTGTCGTTCGATCAAATCAAATCAAATCAACATTATCATAGGCCTAATTTGGCACTTAAAATCGTCAACATTTTACACTTTACATAATTATTTTACAATATAAATAATAATCCCCATCCACCCACTCTTCCCTTAGGTGTCGTGATAGGCGACTAATGGGCTTAGAACTGCACAACATCCAATAGGCGGTGACGGGCTCACCACCTGTCACACTGAGTGCAGTCATTGCTGGTGAAGCGCGGACTGTGGCAATGGACTGCTCTTGCGGTGCTTTTGCCTAGTCTCTGACTAACCCTTAGGGGATAATAGTCAGGATTATTTGTATGTATGTATAAATAATAATCATTAGGTGTATAATATTGATGTTCATTACCACGAGCGTTTGTAGTAAGTACAACCACAGCGCTTTGTCTGTGATTGTAAAAAGAAAAAGAAAGAAAATAATTTATCATCATTCATTTTTTCGTAATCGAAACAAGTGGCCGGATTCCAAGAGTAAGGCTATTCATGATAAGAACGCGGCAAGAAACTCATGAGCCACTTTTTTAGTTTTTTTAATAGCCATTTATATAATTAATAGCAAATTGATGATCATATAATTCAAATGTGATCATAAAATTTTTGCGAGAGGGGATCACCTTGACATTTCCTGCGGTTAGATATTCAAAGTTCTAAATAGATAAGAAACTAAAAGTTAGTCTTTGATGAAGCAGTAGGGAACAGTGTTTTCCGTCATTCTGACATACATCTACCAAAGTGATTTACAAGTAATACTTTGATACTTATAAATTGGATAATTAGAAGGTAAATAGGTAATATGATCCTCAGCCTTTATACGTCCCACTGCTGGGCACAGGCCTTCCAAATGGAGAAACACATGAGGAGTATGGGCCGTAACACCACCATGCTTGCCCAATGCGGATTGGTGGGTATAAACAGTCCCAATAGCGACCGGGACCAACGGTTTAACGTGCCTTGCGAAGCACGGAGGAGCTCGAGATCACAAAATTTTGGTCACCAATCCACGGCCACCATAGCGAAGGTCGCTTTGTTTTAAATCAAAAGCCAAAGCGTACTAGCCACTACGCGACCTCCTCTCTAAAGGAAAATCTTATGCGCGCAGAAGCGACCATTTTTGTAATTTAGTCGCTTCTTGCTAATTTATTGTAACACCCATACCTTAGCTTGTATTTAGTGTAAGTTATTTTCATACATAATAAAATGAATGTAACAATAAATAATTTCATACTTTTCTTGTAACTTGTTTACTACTAATCACATTTTGAAAAAACTCAGCAAGCATCCTATTCAGTCTTCTAATAAATACCTAGTTGATTGTATGTTGTTCTATAATAGGCTAGTTGACTCTTATCAAAAGTAATGTGTCATTTACATAGTATTTAGTACAAGGGTCTGAAATATACCATGTTCGATAAATATAAATAAGGGATTGCCGTAGAAATTCAATTTAAATATGTTTTATTTTAGCCTATGCCAGAAACGCTATCCACCATGTTCGTGAAATTAGTTGAGCAACGCTTTATGTAAGCAATTACTACGCATGGTAAAAATTCGTCAAACGCCAGTCGCAACCAATCAAGCATAACTGTCGGCTATGACACGCATGCGTATTGAATTGTTTACAATAATCGTGACGCTAAGGCACAGATAAGGCATAGACCATCAGGACCGAAGGCGTTTTT
Source organism: Parapoynx stratiotata (assembly GCA_910589355.1). Lineage (NCBI taxonomy): Eukaryota > Metazoa > Arthropoda > Insecta > Lepidoptera > Crambidae > Parapoynx > Parapoynx stratiotata. Next base: position 4,498,208 of record OU342477.1, read on the forward strand.
GACATTTAAGCAAAAACGTCATTTATAATTTAATTTTTTTTTGTATTATAGGCTTCAAAAAATTATTGTAGTATTTTTTATGGTGATGGGTACCAGTAATGAATCATTTGGGGCCAAATAAAAAATGGGTCAACTAGCCTATTGTTGATGTAGAGTCAAGTTCACCAGTTAAGAGAAGCAATTGCACCAGTTACGATTTGACCGTGCATATGAAAATGTATCTTAGTAAGTCATGCTCATGGTTTCAGCATTTAAACATTTTAGGTTTCTTTAAGTGAACCGTTCTCCGAGGAGGTTGGTGACGTAGTGGTCAGTACGCTTTGACTTTCGATATCGAAAACTAAACTACCTTCGCCCTGGTCAAATAAGCCTGGATCTCTACACAGATTGGTCTTATCCTGTTGTGCCCTTATTTATTTATTCTTTATTGTACATACATCTTATAATAATTGACAAAGAAAAATTTACGTCACATTTGCACAATGGGCGGCCTTATCGCGATGTCTACCAGATGGAGTGGAAATATGTGAATTGAAAGAGGATGGTTTGGATGTATGACAAACTTAATAACAAAGATATATTATAAGTTTAATTTCAACTTTACGTATATAAACATACATATAATAAATAGATACACACAAACATCAAATAAGTAAATACATGACTAAATAAATAAATATGATACACAAATACACATGACAATAATTATGACGAAATGGCTGGTTACAGTGCCAAATAGTGTTCCTTTACGAGTCTATTAAAGACACTATACTTATTTCCCTTATATTGAAAACACTTATACTATGTTCTTATTTCAAAAACGCCTATTATATCCCCGAAGAGCTAAGCAGAGATGCATTACACGTACACCCCCACGTTGCCAGTAATTTCGGTGGTCCCACGTTTTAAGGCCAAGCCAATTGCCGTTACCGGCAACTGTAGAAAATCCGTGATCACCAACCATCCATAAATTCCTTCATCACATGTGAATAAATTTTATCCAAACCACATCGCGTGTAATAAATTTTACTCTTTCATGAGTCTCGTCACAAAAAATCTGGTTAACCCGCGTAGAATACCCGCTAAATCTTTTTTTCGTCGTCACTTATCGTTAGGTATAGATTAAATTTTCACCTTCAGCTAACTGAAAAAATCCATTACTTCCGCCAGATGTCACCGAAATCAAATGTCGCAGTGGATAAGAAAAAATGTGGAGCCGCGTACGCGTATTATTATTCTCGTAGTTATGTAAACCAATGAAAAATAACACGGAAATTTTATTTTTGTTCACATATTTTTTTTAAAGTTTTATAGGTATTTTTATCAGTTTTTGTTCATGTTTTATTATATTTTCTGTCATATTTTATACCTACAATTAATCGATAAGCTACGGAGTTCCATAGTATAGTGGTGTGTTCAACTTTGGCTTAGATTTAAAGCAACTTTATACCTTCGAAGGACGAAAACTTTGTAATCTTCACCTGAGCAATTGGTCACGCTAGTTGCTACCTCGACCGTTTCTTCCCTCCAAGCCACTCTCCATGCGGGATGGCCTGTACATAGCCGTGAAAGAATCATACTGGTAGTGATGATCGGAAAAATATAATTTGATAGCTACTCAATGCCTTTCTGTCACCTCTGCCCATGTCGCTGAAACACAAAGTTTTTTTAATCCGAGACAGTCAGACAGGCATTAATCAAAGTCGATCAGAAACAGGCAACGGCCTGCGCGAAGGGAAAAATTGGGAGCATCGGAGTCATTCAGCGGCATTGGGAGCGAGTTATGGCGGAACAATGTGCGGGGAACGGGTCGAGGCGAAACAATGTCGTTATACAAACTGTACAGGAATGTTTTTTTATTTATATATTTTTGTATCGGAGCAGACAAATGACACCATTTCACGAAATGTTATGTAAGAGTGGATTAACGGATAATACAGCATTAGCCACGCTTACCTTCTCGGTCTGCATAAACCACTGCACCTACTATCATGACTTCCAATAGTTGTAAGATAACACATAATATAAATATTATCAGTCCTCTATGGAGAGAGCAGATGTGTTAAAAACTCCTTATGTATATGTCTCCGTGTAACAGAGGGCGAAGATTTTTCTAAGATTTTTAAGCTGAACGAATTGACATCTCAAGTCTTTTGCTATGTTATTCCCTTGTTATTCCTAATGTTCCTAACTCAAAATATTCGTCATTGATAAATGCGTGAGCATTCAAGAGTTTAAATAAAGAATCTTGACAATGCAATAAATTCAATGATATTTTTGAGGACCTCCATGGTAGAGTGGTCTGTACGTCGGTCTCACGGCGTCGCCATCTCGAGAGGTTCTGAATACATGCATCAGTTCTGCAGTCTTTGATGTTCATATGTATTATATAACACCTGAAGATTTATATGCATTTTCTATTTAATATATTTATCCGTCAGCAACCAATGCTGCTTGTGTTACGGATGCTAATCCGTAACAGAAGCACGATTAGTTGCTTAAAGTAGGCCAATTGATAGGTGTAAATGTCTGAAGATATTTTTTTTTGTATGTTCAACAATCGTCATTGTTCAAAAATTTTCTACTTTTGTAGATGGTTTATAATTATAAGCATATAAAACACGTCTTATACCCTTTAGAAAATATTTTGTGGAATCCTCAAATTACAATACAAATAATTATTTCCTAATATAAGAGAACAAAAAATTATTGTAATAGAACCACACTCTTTCAGAGAATAATTTAACCTTTCCTGGTACCCTGGTAATTAATGACATCGCGCCATCTCAGCACTCCTTGAAAAGCTCGAATTAAAATTAATTTCATAATAACATAATCATATCAAACGAATTTCCATACAATTCCGACATCGCGAAATATGAAAATTTTCCAATCTGAATTTCTAATTATCCCGCGGACGGGTTCCGAGGGTACGAGTTAAATCAACAAAATAAGAGACAACAAACTTTGCATATTCTGACGGTAATAATTACGGAGTCTCTATAGCGGAGAAAATGCGATTTATTCCGATTTTCGGATTCGGAAACTTGGCGTCTTGGCCTAGAGCTTAGTGGAGAGCGGCGGAGGGCTGGCATTTGATTCCGGTTTCAATAGCAAACATTAAATTCACGACCTCCGTGGTCGAGTGGTCTGTATGCCGGTCTCAAGGCGTCGCCATCTCGAGAAGTTCTGGGTTCGATCCCCGGTGGGGGCAAATGTTTGGGTGATGAATTTTCAAGCATTTGTTATCCAGTCTTGGATGTTTATATATATTCAAGATATTTATATGTATTTATCTATTTAATATATTTATCCGTCGTCTATTGTTCGTGTGAGATGTGAATGTTTGAAGATATTTATTTATTATTTTTTCAATGTCAGTGATTTTTAATTATTTAAGGTTAATTATTCAATTATTTTAGTTACTGGACATTCCGATTTGAATAATTAAAAAATAGATTGATTATCTATTTTTTAATTATTCAAAGTGAAATGTCCAGTTTGAAATATTATTTGAAACTGTCAAATCACTTTGACCAATTAAGGCGAAAGGTAAGGCAAATGACTTTCAGCGTTTGGCGTAATCGAAATTGAGCGACAGCGACATCTATTGAAATCTATTTGCCTATCCCTTCGCCTTAAAAATGGATTCTATTGTAAACTTAATTACGTAGAAGTTATGTTTATTTGTTGGTACTCCAAAACACTTTTTTTCTGCTTTTTCTTTCTGCTCTGCCTCCATTTTATATGTCACAACACTACATGTCTACCTCTTGAATCCCTCACAAACATAGCTTCCTGTTCAGTGATACCATGATTTACTCATTTAATTCATTTGGTATTTCTCTCATTCTAGATCAATCCACTCCCTATTACTACATGTTAGATGTGAGCCCCAAAGAAATAGGTAACACACACATTTCGCCAGAAATTCTATATATGTACCAAACATGAGCATTTTGTTTATTAAGCTGAAAAAATGCTCTTAAATTACAGGGCATTGTAATTACTGAAACACTTCAATATTTACCATTTTATGTTATAAAAATATATTTACCATAAATTTAAAACAAAAACGCTACGAAACGTTTATTTCCAATATTAATGCGAGTGAAGCTACGTGCTACGAGGCTACGCCGTAGTCGAGACCGCATCACACGGTTCGCTGCGCTCGCGCACTCGTACTATCGCAGACACTGAGGGAGAGATCTTTAGAACTTAAGCGGGGATATTAAAATAAGGAACGGACGGAAGAACGCGGATTCGATCCCACCGCCTGTACCACTAAGTTTGAATAAAACTTATGTACAGTTCATTGTGAATATCACTTGCCTCACATTGTGCCCGGTGCATGCAACAGGCTCGCCATCATGGAGACCTGACATATCTGGCGAAATGTGGGTGTTTAACACCTCTGCCTACCACTTCGGGGAAAGAGGCGTGGAGAGGAGAGGTGGATGTTATGTGTGTTATTAAAATAAGTACGACTTATTTTTATTAAAAACTGAGAATACAATTTACAAGAACAGCTTATCTCCTTGCGAAAACCAAAAAAAAAACCTAAATCTAACAGTAAATAAGCTGTTTTTGTTGTTCAGTTAAATGTAAATAAATGGTTTTACAAAGTTTAAGAGATGTAAAAGTTCACTTAAATATTATAGACTGTTCTGGATATTTACAAGACATTTTGAAAATATTTATTAAGCATTTAGTAAAAAGCCAGTGATTCGTAAGCTCTGGTTTCGATATTGAAAATAAAACAACTTTTGCCGTGGTTGTATTTGGGACGGATGACCAAAAGTTTTGATCTCCAATTCCTTTGTGCTTGACTTTGGTGTTAGTTTTTTAGACTAGATAGATAAAGGCGTGATGATATGTTATATTATCTATCACATTTAAACATTATCCTATACGAGTCATCCATAATCTAAGCCTATACGCGATAGATATTGACATGCGATGACATTTCACGGAGTCATAGACACGAGGCCTATTTGTATAGCGTCAAAGATTTTCCGTCTGAGGTTCTAGTAAGTCGGTGAGAAACCACATCCACGGCGGGACTGGAGTCGGTTGATACGCACGTATACGGAATATGGGATGAGGACATGTATAGAGATGATAATTTTTATTTTCTTATCTTTTTTGCTTTTTTAGGGATTTTTTTGTAAGGAGTCGCCAGTGTGAAAGGTTCAGGAAGAGATATTAACGCAAACAATTCACACGATATGTTTGAGTTTCCTGTAAATATCCATTTTTAAAGTGCATTTTTCGTGCTAGCTCCCAGTGTTGGATTAATTAGCATTCGCAATCATAAATAATTGCTAATAGTGAATTAGCAGTAATTAAATTAATTATAGCTGCAAAAAATAATTATTGCAAAATTTTATTTATTGTGCGAATTCGTATAGTTGCGTTCTGCTGCTAACTTATGAAATAAAGTGACTACACTACCGAGTGCTAGTTTTAATGCTAATGTCGTGAATGCGAAAACGAATTAACGCATTTGTCACCAACTGGACCCGACTGTGCCGGCCTGCGCCGATCAACAATTCTCGATAGCTACAAATTTTAAAATAATAATCTGTTATTATTAGCAATTAGCATATCTATTTAGCATACTAATGAAAAACAATTAAAATTAGCAGTAATTTCCATTACTACAGCTCCTACTTCTCTATCTTCACTTTTTGTCTGCATAGTACAAACAGTGATATATTAATTAGTGTATACACAGATGACATTCAATCGCTTTCGGAGGCACAGAAAAACAAAGATTTCGTCATCCACCCAGGATCCAAGCCATGCATTTATTGCTTTCTTCAAAATACATTAAAAAACCATATCATCTCGCCTCTTTCCCCGAAGGGGTAGGCAGAAGTGTAAACACCCACATTTCGCCAGATATGTTAGGTCCCCATGTAACAGGTGGCGAGCCTGTTGCCATGCACCGGGCACAATGTGAGGCAAGCGATATTTACATACAATAAGTGTTATTCAAACTCAATGGCACAGGCGACGGGATCGATAGGACAATTTAATTATTTTTCATTTATCCTACATAGATCACAACGTACAAGTCCTCAGCCTATATAAGTCGCACTGCTGGGCACAGGCTTTCCCCATGAATAAATACATGAGGAGTATGGGCAGTAGCACCACCACGCTGGCCCAATGTAGGTTGGTGGGTAGGGACTGTAGGAAACTAGTGGACTGTATTGCTAGAAATTAAAATAAACTAATATTTGCCCAAAAATGCATTCGCCAACTATGAAAAAAAAGAGACAACGTCATATCAAAAACATCTATCAAATATTAAAAAAGAATATAAAATTATAATTAAAACCTATAAAGTGTTCGGATTCCCAACAGGGACCAACGGCTTAACGTGCCTTCCGAAGCACGGAGAAGCTCGAGATCACAAAGCTTGGTCACCTATTCATGGCCTAACTATGGCTTTTGATCGAAAGCAAAAGCGAGAAAAACTTTACTTAAGTTTTATTCTAACTTAGTGGCACGACCACTTCTTGAATAAGAATACCGTTTTTTATTCGTTCGTACTTTTCGTTCGTAGTTCGTACTTTTTATATTTTTTTAAGTCTATCTATGTTTTATCAACTCTATACATTTTCCTTGGAGTTGGCGTGACAAGACGGCGCGACTGCGTCGACATTCGCCGAGAAAACTTAACCCTACGCGTGCCACTTGATTTATCGCGCACCTGCGGAGGCAGGATGCGAAAATTAACCCTTTCGCCGCCACACTCATTTACATGTATGTAACTTACAAGTTAAATACATAGTCACATGTTAGTTGATTCGAATATCTTCTCTAGTATTAGTTATTTATGAATACTATCGTAATACTATTTAGCTTGAAATTCGCTCGAAGATTAACCAACTTCTTGAATAAGTAAATGAATACCTACTCTTCATTTCGAAATTATTTTGGGATCTGAATTATTTTCACCTCGGCAGCACAGTTATACCAAAACAACGTAATCAATAATGTATTTATTAACTTTTATTAACTTTGAACATGACTAACCTAGAGATTTTTTTTACATATGACAGGTAAGCTCTTAGCCTTCATCTCACCTGACGGTAAGTGACGATAAGGCCGAAGTTGGAAGCGAGCTTCACCTGTAAATCCTCAACAACTGATAAACTGGCTATCTTACATCTGAATGCCGGAACCCAACAATGGATTGTTATTATGACGACAATTTTAGGTTTGACGGTGGTAGCCAGCCAAGCGGGCTATGAAGACCTACCACCGACCAAACCGGGCAGAAAAACTTCTGCCCCCATTGGGAATTGAACCCTGACCTCTGGATCAACACTCGGTGGTGTGAACCAATAAAGCAAACAGACGGTAAAAAATTTATATTGCAAAACAAAAAGTAAGGGCTTATTTCTTTCGCAAATTCATTTTTGTTAAGTGTAAATGTTAGAAGATATACTTTTGAAAGAATCCATATTGATTAATGATTTATCCCATTGATTGGGAACACCGGTGTAACCAAATAATAGATGTTTCTATTGATTGCGTAGACTAAAATCTAATAAATAGATATGCAAGATCATACTTATAAAAAAAACGCTCGAATTTTCGTCCAAAATAAATCTACTTTCTTTTCCAACAAGTCATATAGGTAGTCATATCCCTTAGAATTCAGTTCTGTGCTCGATGGGTGTTCGCAATAAGATTTGAGATCAGCGCCGTTTGTATTCAGGCGGCTTGCTGGACCGGCATGGCAGTCAGCCACGGAGTAGAAGTATCTGGAAAAGAATTAGACGATTAAGGAAATTTTCTTAAAAAAACTGAAATATTTTTTACGATATGGTAATAAAATATTCTGTAGTTATAATAATGTAAAATAAGCAAACATTAACACAGGCCTACTTTCTTGTGTAATCGACAGAATAAAACTATTTATAAAATTTTAAAAGTCCTTGTTCTTAGAAGAACTAGAAGCTAGACAAGTTTCCCGATACAGGTATTATGTTACGCACACAAAAGGCACAATAACTTTTAGCCATGAAAATAAAAAAAATTATGCGTTTGTGATATCATTTAATGATAGTTACAAACTAAACATAAAAAAAAGATTAAGAACTTAAGCCCACAAATATTTGACACATTCCTAAAAATTACAAACAAAGATTTTCATTGAAATCGGTCCAGCCATTTCGGAGATTAGCCCACACAAACAGACATCGAAACAAAAAATAAAAAAAAAAAGGTTTTTTGGTATTTTCCCTGTCTTTACATCCCCCTGACTTGATTTTGTTGTTTTTTGCTTCATTTCTATGTACAGACATCCAACCTCTACAGTTTTTTATATATAGATAGTAGAATATGTACGGTGTCGGTACGGAGTCGTGTGGCAGCGGCTCATTAAAATAATACTACCAACCAATCTCATCCCTTGGGTGTCGTAAAAGGCGACTAATGGACTTAGAACTGCACAACATCCAATAGCTTATAGCGGCGACGGGCTCACCACCTGTCGCGCTAAGTGCAGTCACTGCTTGGTGAAGCGCGGACTATGGCAATGGACTGCTTTTGCGATGCTTTTGCCTAGTTTGACTAACCCTTAGGGGATAACAGTCGTGATTATATGTTTGTATATATAGGTACTTTTAGATTTTTTATCAGAATTATTTTTACGTTTCTTTTCTCATAGCAGATCCACATATCCCACATCCATGTCATTCACGAGACAAGTACGTGAGGTTTTCACGCGGCATTGGCGCGGCCGTGTATGGCCTTACAACGCTCCGCCATTATCTTCGCACAATGCCGGTGCTTTATTAAAGATTATATCTTTTAATACAGCGCGAGGTTATTTTTAGGGGAAGGTGGAGTTATTCTTCGTATATTCGCAAAATAGGTGCGTATACCGCACATGTAGGATAGCGTTTTGTAGAACCGTCCGTCTCGGTATATTATGGCCTATTTTTGTTTATTTTACTATCAAGTCAATAACCGATCTAGCATTTGTAATTTTTAACTTAACTACTACCTATTACATAAACAACTGTTGTTTTAAATCATAGCTATAAAATGCTTGTGTTTATAATAGGTCTTTACCTATGAAATTGCCGTTTTTCTCTCTCTTAGTAGTCAGTAACTATTAAGTATCAGAATATTCTTAAAAAATAGTTACCTCCTCTTAAAATAGACCAAATTTTTGACCTTTTTTGATTTGTTTTGATAATTTGTTGCAAGTTTAATTGCGTTAAAATTAGAAACGAAGACAACTCTTTTTACCGAAGAAACGAAGACAACTCTTCTCCCGAATACATCATTTGATTTGTATTCACTTTAAAACGATAAATAATATTTATGAAGAGTGATATCACACGTATTGCTAAAGCTTGTCTGATGATACATGCCAAAAATTATTATCTCTGGATTTGTCGTTGTGAAGAAATCTGAAAAAAATGTAGTATGGAAAATTCAGACTTCCCCAAAATCTCCATACAAAACACCTATTTCTTAGGCAAAGTAAATACCTATTATAAGTTAAATTGTGAGATGGCTTACCTTATATGGCATGTCGGTACATGATAACAGGCTCTCCACCTATTATAGGAACTTAAAATATGTCAGGCGAAATGTGTGTGTTGATACCTCTACCTGTCCCTGCGAAAATAGTGTCGTGATTATATGTTTGTATTCAAATTCCTTAAATTTTGTTCACAACAGAAGCAACATTTAAGAAACTTAAAATGTAAACATAAAAATTAAAAAGCACAGACGCCGGTACACATATAAATAGGCTAATATAATTTGTCATGAACCTCTAAGTACGTAATACAATTTCCAAGGTATAAAGTCAAAGAGCTCCCCCTTTACGCGGGCCTCCCCCAGTGCGCAATAAACTTAATTACAGTAATACCGACCGCAATACGTGACTTTTATGATGTAGGGTGATTATGAAATTTTGCATTCTATGGACGTATATAAAATTTTAATGGTAGGCGTATGATGCTATTAATGTAAAATAAACTATTTGCAAGGTTAATAATTAAATTTGGCGCACCTTTTTTGGCGAACTTTATAAAAATAATCTTATTCCGAAGACTCTTGTGGCCGAGTGGTTTGTGAATCGGTTGCAAGATGTCTTCGTTTCTGAAGTTCCGGGTTCGAATCCTAGCAGATGTTTATATTTGAATACAATAAGCACTGCTCCATTTCTGAAACACGCTGAAACATGATGTGTTATACGATAAAACATTTTTTAAAAACTGTTAAAAATACCGTGAATATAGCGGCCATCTTGATGTCTAAACGTATTTTAACCGTTCGGCTATTTTTACCATGTTTTACTTAGTAACCCTTCTTGTCTGTTTGTCTGTCGAGATCAAATTTCTTCTTAAAATATTATATCAATAGGCAAATGACCGAAAATCCGCACCACGTTAAAATTTTCGAAAGTTTTTACAACTTTGAGAATAATTATTCAAGACATTAAAATATTTAGATTTTTCTTTAAGCATGTATATCAAAAATATTCTTTGAAACTAAAAAAAATTTCCTCTTTTAAGCCCATTAGTAAAACGTGGTTTTTTAAAAGTTTTTTTTTATACCGTACTTTTTAAGGGAACTGCCCTATTCTGTAACGTAATGTTGACAAACCAATATTGATTTAATGTAACGTCAAATTTCATGTTCTTATTAAATTTCAAAGAAGTGTTCGAAATAACAGAAATGTATTTCATATCCATTGAAATTAGATTAGAGATAGCGCAGCAGCTTTTTTGTATATCGTAATAAAAGTTAAGGCGAAGTACTGACTTCGCCTTTTAATAACTTTAATAGCATGCATTTAATTGCGGATTTGCGTTTTTTGGTTTTTAATATTAATCAAGTTTTTTAATTTAAATTATTATCGTAGTTATTGTATATATTTTATATACCACTACAGAATTGATTGGTCTTGGAGTTATTGGTCTCTGCGCCCTATTTTAAAGACATTGAAAGGTTTCATAATAATTGTAAATTTAATCCCAATAACAAAACAGGGTTAAAATGTAGAGTATATCCAGTCCCAGTACATTAAAGAGTAGTACACACTCAGGGCGGCAGTGAGTACGTAATTACGTGCTAATTACGCGGTGCGCGCGAGCGTGCGTAATGCGCCGTACGTGGCGCACAGTTTGCCATTTCAAATCTTGTGTCATGAGGAGTTCAAATGTCGGCCAAATTACATTTGTAGTGGTGTATGGAACAATAATTAGGATTTTATATATGTTATATTTAACTAATATTCTTTCTACATTGAAAATTCCCTACAAACGAATAACCAATAAAAGAGCTCGGTTGCGTAGTGATTGGCCATGGTTAGTCCTTGGATGGGTAACCAAAACTATTGCAATTTATTTCCACTAAAGGAGTTGATAGACTGGTTAGTAACAATGGTAGATTTAGGTCTACTCTTTTATATTCATATATTCTTACATATTCTTCTAATTTAAATATTAAATTTCCATTTACGGTCGATCATGCACAATGAAAAATTATACTCACTCACACCCAGTTGCAGAAACGAACTTTAAAATTTAATGTCGGCATTATCCCTAATGCTCCATTAAATTTATTGATTGAAGTGTCAAAAGAACACCTTAGCGTAGTTTTTACGTTGCACAAAACGACATTAGCACCCTATCAATGCTAAAGAGACATTAGCTAGAACTATTTTGTGTTCCAATTTTAAATTTAATGAACTTTAAAGTTTTAATGTCTCATTACTAAATGTCGTCTTTAAAAAATCTTTGTGCAACTGAGCGTATGTAAAGTTATCAAGCATTTGTTCGTAAAAAACTAATACCTACCATTTTGTATCAATAAAACCAACTTTTAACATTTTTTATCAATATACTCCACACATTTATCATTTCAATAACGCCGACCCATTCCTGGCTTCATTATTACGAAACTATTTCGAAAATCGATGTAAATTTAAAAGCTGCCCGAGAAGCCATCTCGCTGCAATTACGAGCATGGCGCCGATCGCGCCTGATGAGAAATTTGTCGCGCCACCACACGGAAATATTGCGCGCCATCGGAAGCGGGTTAGACTAGTTTACTGTGAAATTTTGATCATAGCTGTGATACCTGTATAGTTAGGAGGACCTAAGCGATGTTATAAAATTGCCGGGTAACGGCAGTGTGAGGCAAGTTATATTAACAATAAACTGTAAATATAACTTGCCTCGACTACTTATATATAACTTGCCTTGCCTACTTTGATCTCGGTGGCGTAGAGGTTGGGCTCACCATGTCCTTGGATGGGTGACCAAAACTTTGTGAGCTCAAACTCCTCCGTACTTCCGAAGGCACGTTAAGCCGTTGGTGGCCACTATTACCACTGTTTCTACCCACCATCCCGCATTGGGCCAGCGTAGTGGTGTTCCGGCCGATTACTCCTCATGTGTTTCTCCATGAGGAAGGCCTGTGCCCAGCAGTGGGACGTATATAGGCTGAGAACTCGAACTGTTACTTAAGAAGGTTCTCCCTGTGTTACATTACATGGGAACTCAAAGCATATCAGACGAAATATATAAATGTGTAATTATTTTTTTCATCTGAGTCTTAGGTCCTTACCTATGAAATTGTGTTTTGTATGGATATTTTGGGGAATTCTGCATTTTCCATACTAAATTTTTTTCAGTTTTTTTCACAACGACAAATCCAAAGATATTTGGCATCTATCATTAGACAAGCTTTACACTATTCATAAAAATTATTTATCGTTTTTAAGTGAATACAAATAAAATGATGTATTCGGGAGGCATTTAAAAAGAGTTGTCTCCGTGTCCAATTTTAACACAATTAAACTTAAAACAAATTATCAAAAAAAATCAAAAGAGCTCAAACATATAGTCTATTTTTAGACGAGGTAATTATTTCTTAGGAATACTCTGAATGTTAATAGTTACAGACAAAATACTAAGAGAGAAAAAGAACACCAATTTCATAGGTAAGGACCAAATATTTTTTACTTCTTTTTGTGGTCTTTTTCCTTTTTCTATGACTTTTGCCTAGTCTCTGACTAACCCTTAGGGGATAATAGTCATTATTATAGTACGTTTCAATCCAAGTTGCCAAAAAGGTAAACAAAAAAGCTGACTTATCGAATTGACTGTTATTCAATTATCACACTTTTTACATGGACATGGGTACGTAATTATAATTAACGGTAACAATTGTTGTTAAACGTTTTAATGGATTTCAATTCCTACACTACAATCATTACAAAACATTTTAGAGATGTAACATAACCTTCGTTTTGTTTACATTTCGGCAACATGGATTGAAACGTAGTAGGTATGTATGTGTATATTTTCTCAGCGATGTATAGCTTATTAAGTTATTAATTAAAACCAATCATTCCTTAAATAATGTTTAGAACGCAACAATAATTGATATTCTCTTCAACGTATGCTTTGTGGTATAGTGCAATTAGTTAATTAGACCATATTCGGTAATTATTCTGTGTTTGTGTCGTTATTACTATCTGTTTATTTATAAACTTTATAATATTGGGTCCTTACCTATGAAATTGGTGTTTTTATTCTGTCTTAGTATTTTGTCTGTAACTATTAAGATTCAGAGTATTCCTAAAAAATAATTACCTTGTCTAAAAATACACTATATTTTTGAGCTCTTTTGATTTGTTTTGATAATTTGTTGTAAGTTTAATTGTGTTTAAATTGGACACGGAGACAACTCTTTTTAAGTGCCTCCCGAATACATCATTTTATTTGCATTCACTTAAAAACGATAAATAATTTTTATCAAGCGTGTTCACACACATATTGATAAAGCTTTTCTAATGATACATGCCAAATATTATTATCTCTGGATTTGTCGTTGTGAAGAAAACTGATAAAATGTTAGTATGTAAAATGCAGACATCCCCAAAATCTCCATACAAAACACCAATTTCAAAGGTAAGGACCTAATACGATAGCATAATAGAAATAGTTTCGGTTTCAATGTGTACCTCTTCGTACTTCTGCAGGGATATAATCCATTTTTATCCATATTTTTATAAAAAAAATATTATAATTACTCCCTTACAGCAGCGTCTCTACTTGAATAAAGGGTTGCTTCAACCCCTGAATTTGAAATAAACCATAAATTTTTTAACATAATCGTATTTTTTTGAGGTTTTTAACAGAAAAAGTCCGTAGTTCCGGTTGACATTTGTTTTATCTTGTTAGATATTATTATTTATTACTTTAAAAAAAAGTTTAAGTATTTTGCACGTTTAATATAAACACTGATTAAATTTACGACCCACCAATCATGTGAATATCACATACGAACTTTAATAATGAGTCTTAGTGAAATTCATTTTGGATGGAAGTTTTTATCTAAAGTGGTACAGCAATTTTATGGTTGACTATAAAACTATAACCCTTCGGTACTAAGACTATATCCCTTCGGGGAAAGGGGCGTGATGATAATTTTATGTATATTAAGTCCCCATCTAATGTTTCCTAATGAATTTTGAAGGTATTTAAAGTTTTTTTACATTATCTACCCAGTAACAAAAACATTTGTTCCATCAATCGGCTCAAGAGTCTCAAGTATCGATTGTCATCATGCGATTACACCCTCTCGATGAAACGTTGAATCGAGTACTCGATGCTTCAAACAAGCGTGTAATAGCTTATTTACACTCGTTTTCGCCGCAGTTGGTCAATTCTTTTTTTTAATAGGAGCTCGATATCGAATTAAATTCTCCAGATGATTGTATTGGACAGAATTCAATTTTCGAATCGTGGAATATTTTAAATTTAAAACTTAAAGTACCTACTGGTTCAAATCCAATTATTAGTCGGACATGGCGTTCTCCATATACAATTATCTTTATATAAGTTGCTAAGCTAAATATTTCACTATAATGTCCATTTCGTAAACGCTCAAAGGAAATATTAGGCGATCGTTGCTGATCGGTAGGACATGATGTTGCAACTCTGTCGCTCTCACGACTCATTAGATAATGCGCTATCATCTTATCTTTATCGATAAATTAACCTATCTACATAGAATTTAACGATCACCGTAGTCGAGAGACTTACACGATTGTTGAAAGGTTCTGGGTTCAAGTCTATTTGTATTAATAATAATTTGTTTATCCAATGAAATAAGTAGATGTTTATAAGTTGTATTCATTTAGCAACATAATATCTCAAACTACTATGGGTTTCTACTAATGTTATGGTTTTCTTACGGGCTCCGCGACAACGATATTTTTTTCACTAACGTTTTACTACATAAAGATGATTTTATACGAAAGTTGAACAAGCTCCGTACAATTTTGGCGTTTTCTATGGATAAATGTTGAATGGAGTTGATTAAGTGGAGTAACTCCTTTTTCTTGTGATATTATTGAGAATCTTGTCAAGGCTCGCTTTTAAGCGGCCCTATATTATTAAACTATATTAACTAAGTGATGGTTAAATAAATTGCTATTAGATGGTGGTATTTATTTTGTTTTCCAGTTTCTGCCTGTTTAGCACACAACACAAGATCATAAGTACACTCGGGATCTTCTGGGGGCTTCTCTTGTTAACTACTAATAAAAGATCTTCTCTTTTAACTCACTATATTTCGTACAATAAACTTTCGTATCATCACAACACATTCGTATCATCTCGCGGTCTGACATACACTGTTTGTTTCCTAAGCGCTCTCTTGTTCTTCCATTTTCAAATTTAAATTATTTTCTTTTTTTAAGCCCCAAGTCTACGCGCGTGTAGCAAAGAGTTTGCCTCAGTACCTACGTGTGCGGCTCACTTTTTATTAACTACTTTATAATTTAAAGTAGACAGAGGAATTCAGAGGAAGATGTAGAATTATTTATTTATTCACTTAAACGAATTACAGTCATCCTCAGTCTATATACGTCATACTGCTGGGTACACGAGTATAGGCCGGAACACCACCAAGCTGGCCCAATGCGGGTTGGTAAGTAGAAACAGTTGCAATAGCAACCGCGACCAACGGCTTAACGTTCCTTCCGAAGCACGGAGGAGTTCGAGATCACAAAGTTTTGGTCACCCATCCGGCCTGACCATGGCGAAGCTTTGTTTTTGATATCGAAAGCCAAACCGCTAACCACTACGCCACCGAGCTCCTCACTCGGAGCAGTAAATCTAACTTCGCTAATGCCGTAAGAATCCGCAACATAATATATGATACGGTCGAGAAAAAGCACAGCTTAATTAAAACAATGTGTGTCTTTGGCCGGCTCCGGGGTAAGGTCGGGCCATCAATCCTCTCTAATCGAGCGTCCACGCCAAGATTAATAAACGAGCTAAACTCAACCTTTTTTCGGCACACCTAATGGTGCACAAGTAATTAGCGTTTTTAAACGGGAAATTTATCGCTGGATAAACGTCGGTGGCTGGCCGGTGAGTTATTGTTTTAGAAAATTATAACTTTTCGAATGGCTTTGAAACAAAGGAAAGTTTTGAATTCGGAACGTACTGTGGTATTGTGTTGACGTTTCAAAATCATAATTTTACATGTCTTTTTGGTGATTGTTTATTTCAATGAATTTTTCAATCTGAACAAAGAGATGTTCGCTTTATATTGTAAATGTAGCTGTCAACACACGTTTTGTTCCTAAGTTATGTATTTACTTAGGAAATTTTCACTAAATATATCTACTGAATCTTTTTTTTTTGTTTTTTGTTCATGACTTTGGATACAGAGTCCTTCAGTCGTATATATTGTGTGTGGTCTAGTCTTTAGTAGTATTAAGTCTTCATTTGCATTGAAATGCAAGTGTAATACATTTAAATGCGTCTTGGAAGAGTTTGGCGTTAAACGGTCTATGGCAGATAATGTAGTGCTACTTGGATGAGGTGGATTACCACGATAAAAAACTCATCACTTTTCACACCACTTGACGCTTATTTCGATAATCCTCCACATTGCACATCATCACAGATTCTTATTACACAAAACTACACTGATTTTACGTAACAATATCCACTCCGAAACAATATTACAATCATCGAAATAAAAATCATGTCCGCCATAGTTGAATGCCGCCAAAAACTTTCTACTAAATCATAAAGTATGTTCCACAGATATACATTTTTTTTTTACATTTTTGCAAGTATAACGATTTGTATTGAAACCAAGTGTGTCAACTTTTTAACGTCTACTGTGACGTCACAGCCGTAATTTTGAGACGAGATATCCAAACTGATTAAAAGATACCGATGCCACCGATGCCACTCCACAAATTATCACACAACGAGGCATTTTTTTAAAGTTTTTGCAGCTATTCGGACGCGCGCTGTCTAGTTAGCAGCGGCCAACCCGGACGCTTTGTCGGGGTTTTCGGACACGCGCAGTACATACATTTGCTTCATCTATGTAAATGTATATCTGTGGTATGTTCATATAGGTAGAAGGTGGCACATTATTATTACACAATGAATGATGTGGTTGTGGGTGCGGTCATTTCCCAATATGTCAACATAATTTCAGTTTAATTAGATTGCCAATTAAAAATAAAAGACAGTTTAATATTTGTGTACCTACATGCTGTAGAGGTGTTTCCTTAACCCGTCAATGGTCATAAAACCAAACAGAATAGAAAGATATATAGTTTACGAACATTGGCGTTCGCAATCCCTCCCTCAAGGGGTAAAGCAGGGTTGGTAATAGCCCGGGTGTTAATTAGACTGAAAAAGAGAGAGAAAAGAAAAATAGTTTATTTGAGATATTTTAAGTTCACCATATGAATAGCGCTCGTACTAGTATGTATATACCTAGTTAGGTCACGTCTTTCTCTCATAAGAGTAGGGAGAGTGATTAATTTATTTATTTAATCATTAATGTCCATTACACATAAATGTAAGTACATACATATGGCGAACTTAACGGTTAATCACCATGAACCCTGTCGGGCACAATGGAGAGGCTCACACTGTGATAATTTAATTATTCATTAAGAATTTATATTTAATTTTAAATCTATGTATTTGTATTTAATTGTTTGGTTTATCTATATTTATTTAAATATTATTCATGTAATCATTTAAAGTGTAATAGCATTTTCTAATTAATAGTTCTTTTAATAGCCTTATACTATATTTATCATTACTTTCACCAAGAGCTGTAGCCGTCGTAAAGTACTGGCGTGATGATATTTGAACCATTGACACGAAAAAGAAGAACGATTAACATCGTTTTCTACCCTCCTCTATACAACATTTTCTTCCACTTGCTACGTATTTCTTTAGCTTCATCCTCTCTCATTACGGTCCTCATACCTGCTGTACGCACCGCGGCGATTGAGGGTACTTTTGACCTGGGCTTTCTTAAGAACCATAGACGATTCATTGTCCCATACCTCCAGTCACTTCCATTTCATATTATCTATAATATATTATAATTAATATTCTTAGTTCTTCATTATTACCGATTTTACTTATTACATTTTAGTTGTCTTTTAAAAAAATAGACCCTATTGGCTACTCTCCCGTGCCGTGTTGGTCCGACACACAAAAGAAATGTTCCAACTACTTTTCTTGTCTAGCATGTCGTAAAGTGCGACTGAGGGCGAATTGGGTACTGGGTCTGTGATTGTGTAGGCGATGAGCTAGCCACTTGTTACTACTCTTTCACGATTTTTCATCTGACCAAACCCAATTTTTGTATGGCTAAATGTGGTCTTAAGGAACACAGTGCTCCTTGGACTCTGCCTACCCCATCGGGGATTACGGGCGTGAATGGGCGTATGTCTGGCTTCTCTACTACTAGGTATAATACGTATAAGATATAATAAATCAGCACACAATATTTTTCAATTTATTGAATTTCGAATATAATATATTATTATAATGCAAATATTTACAATATCAATAGAAGATCCAACTACAACACGGTATTGTATAGTCATAAGTCTACATAAATAAAAACACAACCAATAATTTCTTATACTTATACAAAGTAGATAAGCACAACGGATAACTTGTATAAAGAAATAAAAAATTGGGGGAAATTATGGATGTACATATATAAAAATTTAAAAACTATGGCCATTAAAAAAGTGTGTTCCGTCGTATTTATGTTTCGCATCGTTTTAACGGCAGTGATAAATTCATAATATTGCTATTGTAATTTATGAATGTATAATAACAATAATATTCCTTTGATTTTACGCTTATTCACTTATACTAAACTATACTAAATAATCTTTGGTATACATACATACACTTTGTAGCTCTTAGACATCTCTAGATAAATATGTTATGTTGTTATCCTTATTTATTTGAAAAGATTTAAATTAAAAAAATTCTGAGAGCAATTTTTCCTACTACAAAATTTACAACTTACCAATATTATATAAAAATGCAGTCAACCAATTAATTATAATGTAATAATTAATATAATACATATAATAAAACCCCGCCCAAAACGGTCGGTTGCCAGCTAGCATACAAATACAATTATATAATATAAATATATAAAACGATGCCTGAGCGTGCTAAAATTGGTGTCAAATATGAGCATTTGTCTTGTAATATATTTTATATAACGGGGTTTTTATATTGGCGTCGAAAACCTGTACTTTTATGATTTGGCACATGCTATACAATATTACGTTACTTAAATTCTATTAATAGCCGATGGAATAGTTTTTATATATATCGCATACTGTAATACTTATATTATTCAACAATGATAACTTATATTTGCGCTAGATATACACATACATATTTTAAAGCGATAAGGTGAATGGAAATGAAAGAAACTAAGAATGATTTGAATACTTTTACTTTTCATATCACATAAGATTACATCAAATCTCAAATACTAACATAAAGCCGTACATACAAACTGAACATTCTATTTGCAAATCAACAAATTGAAATGTGTTCCAAATGCATTGAGCAATCAGTTGCCATAATCGAAAAACTTTTTAAAATATTTTTTTGTCATTTTGAGACATGATTATTGTACGCATTACAATTGAATTAACACATTTAAAATTACATGCAAAATTAACACGGGAAGCTCATTTCCATACATTTTTGTAAATTGCCCACGGTGCATAGACTTACAAAGACTTAGATCTGACATTGGGGCATTTCATTTTATGACGAGCCTCCACACCGTAGCCAATATATATTCAATAACATATAACATCGGTTTGATATGTTTTATGTACTATATGTTAGGCGAATTATTTATTCGTGTCATAAGTTCAATATCAACAACCCACTTAGTTCATCCTTACGCACTCAATATAACCTAACCTATTTACAACGTAATACACGACACCGAAAAATTGGTAACGCATTAAAATAATATCTAAAATCGAGATTATATAGTTTTAGGCCTAAACGAATATCAATACGACGTCCAAAAGCGTAAAATAATTTAAAGCTTACTAGTCAATTTCTATAATTTTACTCGATTATATGTTTCACAATAGTTTAAATACTTTGAAATTGATTCCACACTTGAAACAATAGCAATAGTTCTCGCTCAATTACAATACTTTTAATATTTAATAACAGCTCGTATGTTTAACGCTAAAGAAACAAAAATATACAGTCATTAAAAACTACTATAAATATAACAGCCCCTATAATTTCACTATTCAATAGCAAAATTTTCCATTTACCTAATATAATACAATAGTTAAATAAATTAGGTTATGGTTCGTAAAAGCAGTGTCGAAATCGAAATACAATAGTTGATAATATAATATACAAATATATAGTTTGTGACCAGCTATAGTTCTGTTTTAACGTGGTCCATTAAACATTAAAACACTGAAAACTATTAGTTACTTTAAAATATTATATGATACCTACTTAACAATTATTTTTATTTTTTATTATAACAATTCTGCACACCCTCTGAAAATTTTACATATTATCATCAATATCATTTTGAATATGGAAGTGGATTGTGGAAGACAATTTTGAAATCCATATCTTCCGTTGGGTGTCGGTGTAATACAATTATCAACTTTATATTTAAAAATAGAACGCATAAATACCGTAGAACATTGTCGTATCTGTAACATAATTATGTTTGTTTCGACAGTAAACTTTTAGTTACCAAATTAGTGTAAATTTCACAACTCTTCAGTGGATGCTATTGGTGCCTTTAGCAGGGGTGTTCTGGGGCTTCTAGAGACATCAGAATTCCTGTTGGCAGCTTGGAAGTCCTCGTTAGATAGTGAAGCTGGTATTGGAGCAATTTTGAGCTGGTGACCGTTTAGCTTAATTTCGGTTATGGAATGTGATCTGCCGTGGTTGACTGGTCTCTCCTTGTTGCTGGTCGTCATGGGGTCGTGTGTTGGGGTCTTGGCCATCGATTGGGTAACTCTCGTTCGGTTCGATTGCTCTCTTAAGGCCATTTGGTAAGCGACCTCAAAAGCTTCGCCTAAAGTCAGAATTACTTCTGTCGCTTGGTCCTGTAATGAAAAATAGTTTTGTTTGAATTTAAGCTTTTATTAACATAATATATCTGTATAAACAGTAATTCAGAAAAGTTCACAAGCAGTTAATACTTTATTATTTCATTTTTTCTCATAATTTATTTCTAAATAAACAACAAAAAAAGTTAAAAGAAGTAAGAGCATACATTTATTATAACTTGTAAGTTAATAAATAAGGTCGACATAAGAAACAATTTCCAATGCTCCCCACTATGCATTGCTAATTCTATGGTATTATAAAAAAACTTAATAATGAAGTTCTTAATGTTTTTAAATTCTATTAATTATTTGTTCTTTAATATCCAAAAATGGAAAAACCAGAATTTACTGCCGCACTCCGAGTCTTTTATAAATTTTAATGGTTACATAAGAACAAAAATTTACACTTATTTCAATAAATTTAATAAAGTCGATTTTTAAATCTGATAATGAACAGTAGGTTAAACGGCGTTTCTGAGTGTGATCAAAGATCCTTCAAATCTTCAAGAAAAGAGCGTACAACTTTCTATAGGGACGGCAACGCATTGTGACCCCCCGGTGTTGCAAATGTTCATGGGCGACGGTAATTACTTCCCATCAGGTGAACCGTCTGCTCGATTGCCCCCATTAATATTAGGTCCTTACCTATGAAATTGGTGTTTTGTATGGAGATTTTGGGGATGTCTGCATTTTCCATACTAACATTTTTTCAGTTTTCTTCACAACGACAAACCCAAAGATAATAATATTTGGCGTGTATCATAAGACAACCTTAAGCGATATGTGTGATATCAAACTTCATAAAAATTATTTTTCGTTTTTAAGTGAATGCAAATAAAATGATGTATTCAGGAGGCACTTAAAAAGAGTTGTCTCCGTGTCCAATTTTAACACAATTAAACTTACAACAATTTATCAAAATAAATCAAAAGAGCTCAAAAATATGGTATATTTTAAGAGGAGGTAATTATTTTTAAAGAATACTCTGAAACTTGATAGATACAGACAAATTACTAAGATAGAGAAAAAACACCAATTTCATAGGTAAGGACCCAATATAAAAAAAGTTACAGATACAGTATATCTCACCATAGTAGCGACTCTAAACACGTGGCAGTAGTGGCTCTTGGTGGTGTGGTCTTTGGTGATGTACGCGAAGTGCGTGAGGTCGTCTGCGTCCTGGCATGCACAGTGAATGTTCCGGATCTCGTGCTCGCAGATCAGTTCCTGCTTAGCAAAAGTGAATCTTATAGCGCTTAATATAAAGTTTCATTATCATAACAAAATCGTAAAGAAACAAGAGACCCTTTTTTCGACGCCAAACAAATATTTTTAATATGGCATAATTATGTAACTTCGAAAATATATTTTTTTATATTAAGGTAAATTTAGGTCGACATGCATAACATAAAAAATAAATGTTTTCGGCCAAAAAGTAGTTTCTTTTTACTACACAATTTACATAGAACATAATAGTCGCGTAGTATGAGTTTAGTGATGACTAACTGTCAAACAGAACTATTTCTTTAAGATTGCAGATACTTTTATATACTATATTTATCTTTGAATGAGATACTGTTATAGAAGACAAGAATTTAATAGTTCTTTTTAGGGTTCCTTAGTCAACTAGGAACTCGTTTAGTTCCGCCAAGTTCATCTGTTTGTCTGTCTGTCCGTCCGCGGATAATCTCAGTGACCGTAAGCATTATAAAGCTGAAATTTGGCACCAATGTGTATATCAATCACGCCGACAAGGTGGTAAAATAAAAAGTGGAGAAAATGTTTTATTAGGGTACCTCCCCTACACGTAAATTGGAGAGTGATTTTTTTTATTTCAACCCCATCGTGTGATAAATTTTTGGATAAGTATTTAAAAATAAATAGGGGTTTCCTTAAAAAATTTTTTGGTTAACTAAATATTTTCGGAAATAATCACTTCAAAAGTAAAAAAATGTATATGCAAGCATTTCTTTATGTAAGTTAACATATTATTATACAGAACGTATCTTCTTTCAAATAAAAACAGAATTATTAAAATCGGTTCACGCAATTTAAAATTCCCACCGAAAACCCAACACATATAAACTGTCTAGTTTGTATTCTGGATAAATGGTATCGAGAGACGGGACACTACGGAACCGCACACTAAGCGTGGTGCGACACCCTCTTAGCTGGTTTTTTAACTAAAATATACAATAAGGCCCTTTTTCCATTTTTTATATAGTACTTTAATGATCCCAAAGCAGAATAATTTTGATTTAACATTTCAGTTAACTCAAAAAACTCAGTTTCGAGTTTCAATCGCGCTTACAGGCCGTAAACAGAAAAAAATACATTAATTATCCCACTTAACTAACCGTGAAGAGTTGAAAAAAAGCGCTGTAAGAAAAAAGGTACAGGCAATCCTTTTTTAAGAAACAAAAGGCAAGATTGGGCGCTCTTCCGATGGAGTGTGAAGAAAGGTCCATAATTAAAAGTCAAGCAAACAAGGGCCTCCAGCCTTTTTGTTGGAGCCCTGCCTGTTGCCATAGTCTACACTTGATTGCCCTTCAAAGAATAAACAATCTCTCCAAAAAAGAATCTTGTAAATAAGCAAAAACTTCGTTCCTGTTTAAACTAAAGGAAAGCGAAGATAAAATTGAGCTTAAAATTATCTTTTGCTTTGAAAATTAATATAATATAAGCTTTAATGTAGTAATATAGGTATTAAAATGTTATATTGTTCTTTAGGATTCAGTACTGTCGTGATTGAACAATGTCTTTTTTATATCACTGATGATGATTATAATTATAGTTCTGTGTCTAAACGCCATAGTGTGATGCAGCGAACCCATAGGAAATAAGTTTTATTTCAAATTGTTATAAATTTTTAAAGATAGATACGTCGTTAGTAAAATTACCAACCGATCCTCATTAGAACTCATTCAGATCCTTCGCAAAACAGGTATTTAACATATAAAATAGCTTTTAGAGAAAACTTTTGTACAAATGCTGCTTACCCTTGTGATGGTGTTAAGGAACTTGACCCCTCTGTAGCTGATGGAGAGGATGATATCAGGAGAGTCCCTCGGTTCTTTGGTTTTCTTAAGTTTTTGGATAGACTTCTTAGTGGATTCAGTCCCTCGTAGTTCTTTCACCACTGTTGATCCTAAGTACTGTTGGAAGAAGATTTTATTCTAAGCTGCTTGCATATATATTTGTTATAATGGTACGACTTATTCGTATTGATTTACAAAATTAGTTTTTAACGTAACTTCTTTGTAAGTGTCTACGTTGCAGCTTAAGAAAATATATCGTTTGCTAACTTATTACAAAGCAAAGTAATGTTTACAAATTTTAAGGTCTTACAATTTTTTTTTGAAATGACGAATGAAGATTACACACAAGAATTTGTAAGGATCAGTACCGGTAAAATAATGTCGTAACTCACATTGGCAACGTAGGTCACAGCTCCCGTGACTAAAACAAACGGCTGATGCTTCCACTGCGTCTTCAACGCTCCTGGTACTCCGACTAACAGTTCTGAAGGAGCTCTAATCTCCAGATCTGACGGCCTCGGTGGCTGAGGAGCAGGCCTGTTCTTCTTGCTTCGCTTCAGCGTCTCACCACCAGGCGGCGCGAGCGTAGGAACTACTGGTGGCGGCACTGGCTTGAGATTTTCAGATACTGGTAGCTTTTCTTTTATTTCTTCTTTTAGCTGCTGTATATTGTTTTTCTAGAAAAATGAATGAAAATCAATATCTTTATTTATCTCGCCTTTTCTCTAGTAGGTTGACTTTTATTACAGATTTTAACTTGTCACGATCCTGGCACATCATTCGTCATGAATCTAGGATCTACACCCCCAATTTAGGAGATATTATTGGCTTAGCTGCTAAAGCGGTTTTATAGAAAACTGAGAAACTCAGTTATATTGTGAAAAATACAAGTACAATCTCTACAGAGGTAGAAACAGATGCAGGCAAATTCAAATACGTGAATTAAAGGCGAATTTTTACCAACAGTTTTCTAATAAAATCTTTTTACAAAAGCTTTTAGCGCCAACAGAAGCCTCAGTAGGCACAGTAAAATAATTGCGATAACGGTTGCACAAAACGAAGCCTAATTAAATACAAAGGGGTGAACTAACAATTCCACAGAGGAAAGTGTCACTCGTTACATTTGACACTTCAGAGGTGCAAACAAAAAAAGGTGATGCGACGAAAAAAGTCGGCAAGCGTGAAATTTTAATTAAGGCACTAAATCAGAGGCACAAATGCGAGATAATAGACAGTGTCAACTAATTTGATGAGTGCCATTTGACGACAAAAATAATAGGCAGTGGCATATTCAGGTTCCACTGAATAGTATGATCTTCCGTTGGGATGAACTCGAATGGATGGAGGGAAGCTTTATGTGGGCGCGTTACTAGTGGATTACGATTGTATCACGACGACAAAATTATTAAATATTACATCATTGATGTAATTTAAAAAAAAAATTAATCATAAAACTTATTTTTATATTCATTGTAGTTTGAATTCCTTTCCTACAAAGCTATAAGCAAGTTTATTTTTAACATGAACTCCTCTCAGCAACGAAGAATAAATTATTCTTTTTATCTCATTAAGACCATGCGTAATAACTCATTCTCAATCTCCTGTTTCAATGTTGATCCCGACCCATAGTTGGGGTACCATTTTAGTGCCAACCCGAGTGCCTCACTCATAGCGAACTCATGAATGGGTTCTACTGAATAGGAGGCGGATTGAACACTAATTACCTATACGGAACTGCCGACGTGTGAAATTAAAAAGCCACCGAGATGTGAGCCCGTGGGCGGCCTAAAGAAATTGGTTAGGGCCTTTTTTTACCATTTGCGATATAAATAAGGGTAATATTAGTTCTTTAAATAAACTGTATTGCTGGTGGTCAACAACAGGTCATTATACTAAGCTATGAAACTACAAAAGATTTTCAATATTAAGAGTTTTTGTTAAAAAACACACAGTAAATTAATTAATGTCGGCTGTTTGTATTACTACATAAAGCTAAGTTATTGATGATGAGACGACACAAATTATTTAATTGTCTGCATAAACAAGACACTTTGACTGTAATTACAACTATAATTCAGCTAAGACTTAATTATTTTATAATAGAAACTTTACATATCGATGTTTTTGTCCACAAAATTATGACTGTGCACTTTTTTTAAATATATTTTGTCCCATTGAATAACTTTGAACATATACATAGTATAAAATTAAGAGTTCCACCAAATAACGTAAAAAATTTGGATTAAATTAAATAGCATTTTCAATTAAAATTTTCATACGAACGGACGATCAGTTCGTAAATATTGTTCTCTTTAAAAAGACCATTGAATTTTTGTTGAATATGAAGGGTATGAATAAAGTGATTATGTCGCCTACCCCACAAAATCACCTGTAAGATTAAAATGGCTGATCCCTAGCTAATTGCTCATCTTGTCTTAATTACCTTTAAGCACGTGTGCTGGGGGGTAGCCTAGCAACCCCCCGGATGGTTCTAGTAAAGTGTTAGCGATAAAGAAGGCATAGGGACAATGGTTACATCGGGTTTTATTTAATATAAAAGGAATTCCACGATAAGAGAGCAATTTAAAAGCATTTCCAAGCAACCAAACTTATTTGGTTCTTTTTTAATTTAAAATATTATTACCTAACGGTTCAGCTGACATACGACAGTATTCATTGGTTTTGATACATTACTGAATTTTTTAACTGAATATAGAATTTATTTTGTGGATACTTTTGTGATTTTGCTGTAGTTATATAAAATTGCATCTTTTCAAACCCAAGATAATGAGATGTATGAAAATAGTAAAATTTTCTTAAATATTTGAATGAAATTTGAATCAGACTAGTACACGCGTATGACATTTATTTCTACTGAATTATTTATTTTATCTATTGAAGTAAACATTTATTTTTATATATTCATAAATAGTTCTTCATTAAATTCATCAATCAAATCAATACCAAATTAGTCCTTTTGTATTGTAATAAGTACCACATACGTCATTCTAATTTGTGCGTTGATATAGAGTTACGAATAACGAGCTCCATATTATGCCTCTTTATGCTGTCGCCAGTAAATTGACGCCGGAATATATTGTCATTTCCCACTACGGCAAAAGGACATCCTCTTTAAAATTTATTCAATGGTCGTATCGTAATGCACAATAAAAGGTGCACTTGCACCTGACCGGCGTCATGTTTTATAGCTCTGGCCATGTCTGTCTATATTTATGTCTATGTCTAATATTTGTTTTTGTGGGGTTAAAATTCAATTACGTCTTGAACTGCAAGTTTAAGACCAAAAAGAATATAACAATGTGTTGGAATTAAATAAATACCTCTCTCTTGGATGGTACTACATTAAATTAATATCCCTTACTTTCAGCAAGACTTTCACATAGGTAGTATTTAATTTATATTGTAGTGCAAATGATATGTCTCATTCATTGTTTTGTACAGTGAACTCCAAAAATATGTAACCACTTTTGACAGTAAAACACTTTTATTAGTAGGAAATAAAGATTGTCACCCCTAAAATATTTTTGTATTCGACTCTACACAACTAAAGTTGTGTATATTATGAAAAAAATATTGTAACTTATTTTTATTTTCTCAGTTCAAAGAACAATACGTATGCTTTACAAAGTCCAGAATTACTTTGTGTAAAAAAATTGTCTAAATGATTTACACCGGAAATATCCACAAATTAAAATGTATTTTGTAGATAGGCATGTACATAATAATATTTATTAGATTGTACATTTTACCATTTACATTTAAAATGTCAATTTGCTCCGTAACAGAGACTAAATAACCCGAGAACGTATCATAGCAACTCCCCACATGAACATACACTTGACACCATAACGAGGATGTCCTTTTTACAAGTTTCCACTTGACTGGATCGAAATCCCTATTGCTTTAAAGTAATACTGCGACATATTCGTGAAGTCAAATAATTTTAAGATACTGAGTAAAGTTAAGTGCCTCCAAAAACTGGTGCAATTGTAACTCAAATCGAATTTTATATTTGCATCAAAAAAAATATGAAGTCCCAAAATTCCATGGGTTGTTGATTGGAAGGTACCTACTTATGAATGGTGACACAATTCCCTTTCAATAAGAGTCATTTTCAGTCAAACGTGCATAAATATTTTTGAATTCGACTGTGCAAATGACAAACTCGTAAACTCTCAAGTTGAATTGCTTTCAACCAGAGACACAGAATTTATTTTAGTAAAAAAATTTGAAGGACATGATTGTCTTAGCATTAACAATAGAATTTAATATACCTCCATAGTCAATAGTCTTCCAATGCATTATATCCCTCAATGATCGGAATATAAAACTGTTCATTACGTTTATGCTATTATCAGAAACTAATAAGTATGCATGCTAAGCTTATTGGTGCTACAATACGTTATGAATGAAATATGATGTATAATTGTATATTTTATAAACTATTAGCTTAGCGATTTGTTTACTCATACAAATGAAAGTACTATTGGTAAGTATGAGGAAGACTTATGCTAATAATAGATTTATTATTCATACCGTGTGCCGATTCAAGTTCGCCGTGCCATGATACTTGTAAAACAAAATACACAAATCTTTATCATATCTAAGATTATAATCTATAGCTTCTACAGAAATGGGTCTTAAATAAGAATCTATAAAGAGTTTTGATGTGACTAACAGGAGTCGGATCTTTTACTAATACTCTAAGGGCTTCTTGCAGGAAATTTAAATCGAGATTTAAAACCCGATTATGTCAGTTTTTGACATTTTTACTATGGCTTTTATGTCAAAAAATTACTTAATGGAGAATAAGGTGCTAACTGTATCTAAAAATCTGTCTTCTGAAAGCTACATATTTTTTATGTTAATGAGACTAAAAGAACTTACCAAAGTATTGAGATCAGCACTGATTTCCTCCATATTACTGGAAGGTCCATTGTGTTCACCAGAAACAGACGCAAGAATCCTTTTCCGATGTCCAGGCTTCTGTATTTCTAGCACAGCAGTCAATTCGACCTCCCAAATTCTTTTAACCCTATCCATATCTACATACAAATGCTTCCTAAATGTATCACTATATTGTTCTAGATTAATATTTCTTAGCCATTCTTCTACAGATTCATTTTGGTTTTTACTTATATTATTATTGTTATGGTTATTACTGATTTCTGTTATTTTAAGAGGTAACTGTTTCGATGACTCTAGTATTTTCTGCATCTCTGATTCATCAATGCCCATTTCTCGTAAATCGTTTTCATCTAGGATACCGTTCTGTAACAATACAGTTTCATTGAGTTACGAAATATTATTTTCAAAATTTCCTTTTTAAAAATTTTTTGTAACTTACAATGAAATCGATGTCATCGTAGCCGCTTTCTAGGAACAATGGTTCAAAATCTTGTAGGCCAATGCCAGACAGCCAGAGGGCCAAGGTTGAGGCCATGGAAGCGCTAAGACTAGACTCGGAACAGCTAAGTCCCAGTCTTGAGGTAAATTCTTGTTCCAACTCCGAAACGAAGACGGACTCTCTAACTAGTTTGCTGCCAAACGACGCCATTATTTCGGAGATCTTTGCCCACTCCTCCTGTTGACAAGAAACATTACATTAGACATTCAAAAAATTCTCAACGTTATCATCCCTATTCCCTATCAATTACATTTACCTACAAAATGGATTTGTTGGATTGTTAAATGTAAGAAGTGAAAAACAATTCACGCTTTACACCTGCTTCAATTAAGCTTCACTTCATATTCATAAAAACGATATAAGTCCACAATATAAATTAACTACAGATACACTTAACTGCACGAAAAAATTTACACGTTGATTTTGGCGCGAATCCTTAACATGATTTACATAAACACCAAGTAAGGTATATTAAAATTTAATTTGCATTATATTCAGTTCAGACATCTGCCAGGCTGTTGCGTGCGAATCACCTGCCTACCTGCATGCTGCAGACCGCAGCTTTGTCCATATCAATGCGTACGCGCATGTGGGCTGCCCGCATCCGTGGCTATTATGTCATCTTTTATATTTTTCTTTAGTACGCAGTATCATATTTTTTTCATTGCCTTAATGATATTAGTACTGGCTATTTTTTACGTTTAGGCGAACCGAAACTGAAATTGCTAACCCGACAACTCATAATAACATAACGCATCATCACACCTCTATCCAATCGAGTAGGCAGTTAAAATTTACATTAGCTGTAGATTTATTTTTTAAGCATACCTATTTTAATAATACTTTTAGATCTAAGTAATACTTAGATCGTTAGTAATGTTAACGCATCTTTTGCATAGCCAATTCAAGTGTTTAATGTCAAGGTACCCTTATCGTCAACTTTAAGTGTTCCTTGCATTGTTGCCTGATAAGTGACTACAGAGCCGTCATCCGTGACATTATTTCAGCCGTCACCAGTGCAGAAAATTGCAGAAAATTTACTTTAACACAGGTAACGGAAGGCTTAGAGTAGTCATAGGTAATAATTTGTTATTACTTTTTACATTATAATGACTGTGAAATTGTTGTTCGTTGTGCTTTAGTTTTCAAAATACCGCCTCTCAGGTCTAGTAGTTGATACTACCGGGTGTAGATCGGTAAGTCTGGGGTTCGATTCCCCACGGGAGCAGGAATTTCTGCTCGGTTAGGATAGTGGTAGGGCTTCTAAGCCCGCCTAGTTACTCGTAACTACCACCGTCTTATCTAAATTTCTCACTATAATAACAATGTTATTTAAGCATTGTTGTGTTCCGGCAATCAGTAGAAAGATAGCTCAGTTGTTGAGGATTACAGGTGAAGCTCGCATCTTCGGCTTTATCTTCACTTACCATCAGGTGAGATGAAGGCTTTCCTGTCATATTTAAAAAAGTTATACAAAATAATAGCGAGCTGTGACTTTACTTTTGCGCAAGACCGATTGTAAATCTCTTACAGCTGATAGTGACATGATGACGAATATCATCGCCATTTACTTTGAACGGTACGATACAAGTTTTTAATTATTAAGCGAATTCTACTAAAATACATTTATGAATTATGAATGAGACAAAAAATATATGTTTGCGTATCTCAAATAAATTAATAACAAAATAACATTCAAAATATAAGATTTCGAATTTTATTTCATGATTATTATTGAAGGAGACTTGGTTTCAAACACGTTTTTTGACCTTAGCGTTCATTGCAGATGTATTATTTTTATAAGGTTTCTACTATGTTTAGATATCATTTATTTTTTTATTTAATTATTTAATTTTTTATGTTGCAAAATTATAGGTTTATTAGACAAAAATATATACTATAATTAACTTTATGTATGGAAATTTACTTGGAAGTATTTTATTCTTTCAACAAAAAAAAAAGACGTGTGGCACTCGGGGACTGCCGCGGTAAAGCTATTGCATAGCATTTTGTATCAACTTATGCAATTATAATTTTATTTATTTATTTTATTCATGCAGTTTTTCTTTTTCTTTGATATTAATTCAAGTTACACTTTTTGAGCGTGGTGACCGATAAGAAAACAAATTATATAAACTGTTGGTAGTTTGCATATACATTATTTCGTTCGGATCACTTATAAGTAAATTAAATCATAAAATAATTATCTAAAATAAATGTTAGTAATCTACTTAATAAAATAACAAAACTCATAATAAACAATGTGTAATAGTTAGCTTATAAATAAAACCAAAGTGGCGTCTTTGTTAAAATTAGTTCTTTGTTGTATCACTAGATGGCGCCACCTATCATTTAAAACGCACTATTGTTTACTCTCATAGACTTATATGGTCAAACCGATGTTAATTAAAATTTGTATTCGCATTGGACACGGTGTTTCATTTTGGTAACCACCTTGGGTTTTAACATGCACGGCCTTCAAGCTACACCTCCTTGCGCATCGGAGTGGGGAGCGTGAGGTTTTTTCGTTAAGGAATTTCTGGATTCGGTCCCCGCGCTCAAGGCCCGCGATAGAAGCTATGCAATAGCTTAAAAATTATGCTAAAAATTTTGTTGGTCCGGGACACAAAAAGAATGTACCAACTGTCTTTCTTGCCTAGCATGTCGTAAAAGGCGACTAATGGCGTATTGGGTACTGGGTCTGTGATTGTGTAGGCGATAAGCTAGCCACTTGTTACTAATCTCTCACGATTTTTCATCTGACCAAACCCAATTTTTTATGGCTAAATGTGGTCTTAAGGAACACAGCGTTCCTTGGACTTTGTCTACCCCTACGGGGATTGCAGGCGTGATTGTATGTATTTTGTTAAATCTTGGCCAAGAGTTTGTTAAATCTTGGCATATTAAATAGTTTTGATCATAGCTTGGATAAGAACATGGATAAGACAAAGATCATGTCTAATTCCCATGTTGGTCCCACTCCTGTGAAGGTTGGAAGCACTACACTGGAAATTGTTGACGAGTATGTATACCTGGGACAAGTAGTCCAACTAGGTAGGTCCAATTTTCAGAAAGAGCTCGGCTGGGCAGCGTTCGGGAAGCTACGCAGCGTATTCTCGGCTCATCTGCCTCAAGACAAAAGTCTTCAACTCGTGCGTGTTGCCAGTGATGACTTACGGTACTGAGACGTGGCCGCTTACAATGGGCCTAATAAGAAGGCTCAAGGTCACTCAAAAGGCAATGGAGAGGGCTATGCTTGGAGTTTCCCTGCGTGATCGAATCAGAATTGAGGAGATTCGTAGTAGAACCAAGGTCACCGACATAGCCCACAGAATTGTGGATTTTAAGTGGCGGTGGGCAGGGCACATTGTTCGTAAAACTGATGACCGTTGGGGCGGAAAGGTTCTCCAGTGGCGACCACGTACTGGGAGGCGCAACGTAGGGAGGCCCCCAACAAGGTGGCCCCACGATCTGACGAATGTCGCTGGATGCAGGCGGCTCTGGACCGCGAGGTGTGGCGAACATTGAGGGAGGCCTATGTCCAGCAGTGGACGACAGTTGGCTGATAGATAGATAGATCATAGCTTTATTACAAACAATTGAGAAACTTACGATATCCAAATGAAGATCTGATTGTGTGACGTTTGGAATATATTGTTACGTTTCACTTGATTTATGCATGTGATATTTTTTTGGATATTTAGTTTGTGTATATGAGGCAGATATAAATGGGAAAGTTGGAGATGGATGGATGGATGCCCAGGCAATCGTTCCTTGACCAAATTGGCGACGTTCTGAAAAAGCGTCAAATCCACTTAAAACTGAAGGGTTGAAGTTAGTAATGAGAGTGGAGGATCCGAAAGTTGTGTGCCAGGGTCGTAGCATTTGGAGATCTGTAATCTCTACCTACCCCCCTGGGAAAAAGGTTTAATTTTGTGTGTGTAATGTGGAAGACTCTAAAAGCGCTGGCTGGACGTCGTTAAAGCGGATATGAGAGAACGACCTTATTCCAAGGGATGCCGAAGACCGGGCAAAGAGGAGAAAGTGTAGTCGGAAAGCAGACCCTGGCATAAGGCAGGCCGGGGAAACGCTAGGCAGGAGAAGCAGAAGAAGAAAGTATGCCTAATTAGACCCTAATGTCCTAAATTCATACTAATATTATGAATGCGAATGTAACTCTGTATGTCTCGCTTTCACGTCAAAACTACTGAATCAATTTAACCAAAATTTGGTACACAGATAGTCTAGAGCCTGAGAACGGACATAGGCTTCCTTTATTCTGATATTCCCATGGGAACGGGTATCGCGCGGGTGAAACCACGGTTATCAGTATCCGAGTTAAGTGACATATTTCGTCAAAATGTAACTTCATTTCGTATTTTAAAATTTCTCGGCATTGTAAAATATTTTCACGACAGCAGATTTATCATGACAACCATTAATCAGATGTCCCTGACAAGAAATGTTATTTTCATAATTTTAATCTTTAGAGGTTTTAGTTCAACTATTAATAGTCAACGTTTTACTAAATAAGAGGTACGAATGTTATGTTAAGCATTTTGTAAAAAAACAATGCCGTGTCAATTATACCAACAAAAACTTTTTAGTCAACTTTTTCCGGCGCTAAATCAATAGCCACGCGAACGACGTCGCGGGCACAGGTAGTATAAAATAAATATACTATGACTCACAAGTGTAAGTGTTATTATTAATAAACACCAACTAAATAACTCATTGATAGACCACATAGCATACTAGCTTATGTCACGTAATTTATACCTTTCTGCATTAAATTCGGTTTGAAAATTGGTTAATTGGCCTTGCAATTAAGCTTGACCAGACGTTCACTCGTATTGTTGATGAAAAGAAAACAAAAGAAACCTCGTCACGGCGTTTTTAATGCAACGGCCATACAAATAGCTGTTTATACCAAATTACTCATTTCCAATACTAATGTTGCAAATGTGAAACAGCTACAAGTGTTAATTCCTGCCTTTGTTGTCGTGTGCGTCGGAGAGGAAGAGGCATTTAGATGTCAGAGAGATATAATTTTATTTGAAGTGGGTTTTGCAAGCTATGAAAGGCTTTTTTTTGTTTGGTATTGTTTGGTTATGTACTTAAGACAGCGTTACTCAAACTTGGCACATGCTGAAATAGAACACATTGAAACAGTGAAACTGTGAAACAGTACACAAACGCCGCTTTTTTGAGCTAGCCATACGACTACCATACGATGTAGATATTTTATTTATGTAGATTTTTTATTATATGTACATATTTTAAGAGTAATTAAAAACATACAGGAGAATACTACCAACCCATCTCTACCCGTGGGTGTTGTAAAAGGCGACTAGACTAATGGACATAGAACTGCACAACATCCAATAGCTTATAGCGGCGACGGACTCACCACCTGTCACGCTGAGTGCAGTCAATACTGGTGAAGCGCGGACTATGGCAATGGACTGTTTTTGCGGTTCTTTTGCCTAGTCTCTGACTACCCTTAGGGGATAATAGTCGTGATTATAAGTATGTATGTATTAAAACCTTGACAGAATTATAATGTAATAAAAAATGAGTCTTAAAAACATTGAGTCTTTTCATGTGGCTCACATGTCACCGAACTTACACCAAACTATCATAAAAAATACGGAATGATGATTTAGAATTTACCTGCTTTTTCCCGCGACTTCGTCCGCGTAGAATGGTTACTTTGAGATAGTGCGATGGTATGTAGCCTATAGCCTTCCTCAATAAATAGGCTATTCACTGAAAGATTTTTTCAAATTGGAATAGTAGCCTCAATTGGTGGAATTGAAAATTTACTCCAACTCTATTATTACAAGCAAAGTTCATAGTGGCGTTTTGTCCTTCATTTTCTTGTCCTTCTGGGAGGCGGTATTTAAATTTTTTATGGCATAGCACCCGTTCCCATGGGAATATCGGGATAAAAGGTAGCCTATATCCTTTCTTAGGCTCTGGACTATCTGTGTACCGAATTTCGTTTTAGTTCAGTAGTTTCGACGTGAAAGCGAGACAGACACAGAGTTACTTTCGCATTTATAATATTGGAATGGATAATATAATGCCATACAATGTCATGCCAACACTTGACAGTGCCATTTCTGTGACAGAGTGCGCACAAGTCTTTTTTGTCAATTTTATTATTAAAATTTACTTTAAGTATAATAAATGTGACTATGTATGAATGTTGTCGATTTTAAGTGCTATGTTTAACCTATGAAATAAAATTATTTTTGATTTGATTGATTTGATTGATTTGATGCGACTTATTCCATCGATAAGCAAAGATGCCATACAATCATCAGTCATATAATAATATAACACAAATACGTCACAAATCAGAATCGCAAATCTAACATAATACGTTGTACTGTGACATATTGACATAACTATACTAATTAGTATGCGCATAAATGAATTTGAAACCTTTACTTAGAATTTGGCGCCGTACTCACTAAGCATCACACATATGACTCACGAGAATCCTTATTTACATATATATATATATCACATTATTCTTATTTACATTCATATTTTTCCTCTTACGTTTTGTAAGTAATATAGATTGAACTGATAAAAATGTATATATTGTTATGTTTTTAAGCGTTGATTGCATGTTTTCTTCGCAATTAAGATAAAAAAGTAAATAAAATATTTTAATTAGTTAACATTACCGAACGAATAAAGGTTAATAGGCACCTTATCATTAAATAAAAAGATTGTCCGTGAAGTAAAGTAATTAATTGAGTAACAAGACATTTTGAGGAGCTCGGTGGTGTAGTGGTTAGTACGCTTTGGCTTTTGATTGAAAACAAAGCTACCTTCGCCATGGTCAGGCCATGGATGGGTGACCAAAACCTTGTGATCTCGAGCTCCTCCGTGCTTCGGAAGGCCTGATCCCTATTGCGACTGTTTCTACCAATCCGCATTGGGCCAGCGTGGTGGTGTTACGGCCCATACTCCTCATGTGTTTCTCCGTGAGGAAGGCCAGTCCCAGCAGTGGGACGTATATAGGCTGCGGACACATTTTGATGTTTTTTTTTTTTCATATTAAAATCGAGGTTATGTTGTTGTATTAAATGTGAATCCCAATACTGTTTTCCCTTAAAATATCTCATCGTATCATCTCATAGCATTGGTACTGGGAACCTCATTTATTTACGTAATTTAGTAAGGCCCAGCCCAATTGCAAGATCGAGTGTTAGAGCCTAACCCAGGGTTTGCCCATATATTTGCCCCAGGGTTAGGTGCTAACTCTCGACCGCGCAAGTGGGCCTAAGTATTGTTTGTGATGGATATCGCTTACATTACTCTGTGTCAGATGCATAGCAAACTGTGCGCAAGCGCAAAATGCTGCTGGAATAGAGACCTAAACATAGCGAAATTAGTGTTATACCTTTTCCTATACCTTCGCGGGTTGGTGTGATGATGTGTAGTGTAATATAAATTTGGTTTTAAAAGAGAAACAAAGAAGTTGGTGCTGTCCATTATTTTGCATAAGAAAATACCTTTCGTCATCAGCCTATATACGTTCCACTGCTGGGACAGGCCTTCCTCGTGGAGAAACACATGAGGAGTAAGGGCCGTAACACCACCACGCTGGCCCAATGCGGGTTGGTGGATAGAAACGGTCACAAATGCGACCGGGACCAACGGCTTAACGTGCCTTCCGAAGAACGGAAGAGCTCGAGATCACAAAGTCTTGGTCACCCATCCACGGCCTGACCATGGCGAAGGTAGCTTTGTTTTCGACCGAAGCCAAAGCGCACTGACCACCACGCCACAGAGCTCCTCAGAAAAAAAAATGAAAATACCTTTACTACGATACAATTACATACTGTACAACTCGGGTCTCATTAAGTTAGTAGATGAAACTTTCCGAATTTAACAGTTGATCAAATGATCGGTAGGAAGTTAGACAGTCTATCGCATTCTTCATTCGAACAAAAATAAAGAATAGGACCCACCTGCTCATCAAAAGGACTAAGAATCGAGAGCGATTTGTTATCCCCGCTCTGGTTCGAGCTGGTCGTATTACTGCGCCGCCTGACCTCCTCTTCGACGCCGTTGAGCCGCTCTGTCGCCTGTCCATTGCTGCTGAGGTTCGAGGTGTTATGTGTTGGCGGCTCAGTAGGCGAGGCATCGTATACCGACTTTAGCTTGCGAAGCGTCTTCGGCCGCTCCGCCGGCATCGGTCGGAGGCCGATCCCGTCGAGCGTGGTTGTTGAGCCTTTGAAGAGGCCTGGGGACAACGAGAATATAGTTAGTCTACAATGCATTTTGAACTTTATTTCTAGTAACTTAAGTATTCATATACACTGTATCAAGACCACTATGTCAGTTGCATTTAGTATTGAAATTATACAAATTACAGTTGATTATCAAATCAAATTTACCAGAGATTTAGTCCAACGAAGTAGCACTATCACATCATTTGTGTTATATTTTGAAATAGTGGGTTTAATAACAAGAGTCGACAAAATAAACATAACAGGCTGAACATTATTCTCATGTATAACAACTTAAGTCATTTATATTTTTTTATAAGTTACTTGATGCAAATGTTTTGTTGACATTTAATGTAATATTCTCGTATGATATATGAAGCTATATTGATTAAAAATTAAACTTCGTGGAAGTCATTCTTCCGTCATTATTGAAGTTGTATAACATAAACACTGAAGGGCAACAATTTTCATTGTATTACAATGAAATTTGAACCCGATAGAGTCGAAACCCAATATTGTTAGTTCGATACAGATCACCAAATCGATAAATAAAACAATATCGACCAGAACCTTATCTAAAGCGGAGAAAAGTGAAAACCTGGTATTGGTGCCAAGGCGATGACTTAGTTAAATGCCGTATTAAACGAACCGGTCTCGAGGCCTTTAGATAACAAACAATACAACATACTGCTATTTCATTAGCAATTTAAACTACCAAAATAACTTAAAAATTTTAAAAATTCTCTAGAATTAAGTTTCACCAATTTTATTAAGAGTTTAAACAAACTTTATAAGTTAGCTTGGAATCGGTACAAAGTATGTAATCTATCACACAAATCGTCGCATTTAAATTGTGTAAAACTATTTTATTGTTTTTTTATAAAACACTGGTTACTAACATGTATTATAGACAGAGTAAAAATTTTGTTTCTTAAAGGTGTGTTAGAAGCTCTGATGGTACTAAAAATACTATCTGGACTGCGCCAAAATTAAGTCATAGAGTATAATAAATTAGCCAACCTTAGAACGATACCATGGATAAGTAATCTACATACATACACACGTTGCTACACGTTTAACAAGATGGCAAACTGAAGTAAGATCGTTCCAATGTTAGTGTCAGTATCATACTTTAGTCTCTAGTGCAGTATAAATTAACTTCTGAAGTTTCTACAACACGTTATTTTAAAAACTTCTCAATATATCGAGTAATTAATTAAACAACATTCCCACTCGATAATACGGCACGTGTCTCCAATGAAATAATTAACGAATCTGTGTCATAACACTAATTGCTTACGTCATCGCAATTGGGACTTGCATCTATATTGTCGAGTATATCAGTCAATTGATATTTAAGAGGTAATTATTGAATATCGTTATTGTATCGAAAAAATATAAAAGTTGATTGACAAGGTGAACAGATGCACTCTTTGGTATAACAATTGAGCTTTAGCAATTTGTACGTATGGAATTTAGAATCTGGCAGTAAAAATGAGTCTTTATTTAGAATCTAGCAGTAAAAATTAATCTTTATTTAGAATCTGGCAGTTAAAATGAGTTTCTATTTAGAATTTGGAAGTAAAATGGAGTCTTTATTTAGAATCTGGCAGTAAAATGGAGTTATTAATCAGAATGTAGTCACTGCGCGGACTTTGGCAATGGACTGCTATTGCAGTGCCTTTGCCTAGTCTCTGACTAACCCTTAGGGGATAATAGTCGTGATTATATGTATGTATGTTATTTAGAATCTGGCAGTAAAAGAGTCTTTATTTTAAGTTAGACCTCTAGCAACTTTAATCAATAAAACATTTAATTTTTGAGTAATACGAGCACAAATTTATTTTGGCACCTGTATGTAAAGATCCCCTGCATTACTTTTTTCGGCATATTGATTGCTTAAGGATAGTTCGACCTGGGATACTGATGATAGATACAATTTTATTACATGTATACCCAATATAACATATGCCTTCAATTTGATTCCAACAGCAACATTAAAATATTAATAACTCAAATAACATTAACAGCCGTAAAAACTTATCATCAGACATCAGGAAACAGACAATGAAATCCCATAATAACACTAAGAGATGCTTAGTGTTATTATGGGATTTCATTGTCTGTTGTGTCAATAGGCTTAGGCTATTGACACAACAGACAACAGTCGAGCGAAGAATAGGCTTCCTTTCTTCGCTCGACTGTTGTGTCAATAGGCGGCGGCATTTTGCACACATTCCGTTACTGGATGTGAAAATAAATATTTCAATTTGCGCATATTGCTGCCTGCGTCATCAACTCTGCGTGAGCGCATGGTAACAATTAAGATCAATATGGTTTAATATTACAAAAAGAAACGTAAAGCTGAATGGGATTATATGGTCTCTTTTACAAAGAACCAATTTAGAACATTTAAAACTTCAATAATGTTCATGTGCTCCGGTGCACATGCCTTGACTGCCTTGACTCTAGTACGGACACTCGTACACCTGTGCATGGCTAAATGATCACCATCGATTACATAGGGACCTTTAACAGGTGAAACCCCTAGGCTCCTGATGAACTTCAAGAGAAGGTAGGTATCCCATTGCGGGAGTTCCTAAAATGTTTTGGAAAATTCTAGAAGATGTAAGACGACATTTTTTTAAGACAACGATCAACGCGATACAATCAAGAAGAGAAATTATTTTTATAATAAAATGATAAAAGAACAATATTCGACTCACTTAACATAAAAGTTTCTAATAGCAAAGGTAATTTGTAATAGCTCTGTCCTTGAGCTACAACAAAAACTATAGGAAATTAGTCAACGTTAACAATGTACAATTTAGATATTAACAGTTTTTTCACCGTCAATTTAGTAACATAACACGTACCAAATGAACACGCACCTGTTTGGATGACCTTACTGTGTTCTGTAACAAGTAATTTAATGGCTTCACAAAAAAAATAGACGGTTGAAATTAGGAACGAACATATAGACGAAATCTATTAAGTTTTATATGGTATAACTAAAGTTTTACAGAACAATATCGCATTTTGCCAAGAAGATAACTTTTCCATTGGTCTACAAGTTGGATTGTATAAGGAAATTTAACTTAAATTATTGTCAGGTACAATATTTACTAGAATTATAATGAGTAATCTAATGCAAGTATGCACAGGTGAATCACTTCCGATCAGTACAGTTTTGAACATATTAAATGAAACTTATCGTGATAATAATAGATTTTTTGATTTGATTTTGAATCCTAGGACATATATTTTTGATACAAATTCAATAAAAATGTTAAATGTTAGTCAAATAGAGATGTTTTTAATTTAAGCCAAGAATTAATGTATTATAATATATCTACTCACAGTTTCCCATCAGTACGGCAACCATTAAGCATTCCAATGCAATCGGCCGTCATCTCTACATTAGTCAGATTTATTTTGAGAAACACCTATTTATTGCATTTTCCCGAAGAAGTCAAATTTCATTCACACGGTACACTTCCATAGCTCACTTTGTGATAACAACCGGTTGACACCGTACAATACACTGTCACTTTTATTGATGAAGTGAGTGTTCACGCGAAGGTAGACGTTTGTGAGTTTAAAGAAGTTGTTTACGAAACGGATCGCCGTATCGATGCGACCGACGAAGCAGCCGCGCGGAAACTGTCGAAGCGAGTCGCGAACGAAACAATATTGATAAGAACCTGACGTCACTTATAGGCCACTTTATTAATCTGCATCAATTTATTCATGAAGACAATTGTACGAATGGTAAATCTTATCGACACGACGCAAGACCGGGAATGGGTCAGCACGGCGGATGTCACGGCACAAAATTTTTAAAAAGCAATTTCTCTGTCTGAATGCGAGGGACCCGTGTTGATAAAGGTCTCGTCGACGTGCAAGAGATAAAGCTGACAGAGACAGACATAAAAAATCTGCTTATCGCGGTTAGATGTTTCCGCAAATGCCATGATTATCACCTATACAAGTAGATATCAGATAAAATTGTGGGTGTGTTGAGATAAAATGTTTATGTACACGAATAGGTTCTCTCTCTTTGTTTTTTTTTATCAAATTAACGCAATTTATAAAAACCTCAAACTCAATACGATTATTTGAGGAAGAAATATAAAAATATATGACTGGTTATAGATTGAATTTTTAATAGTATCCTTGGCCTTATAATTACGTCATAACCAATTTTCAAATCAATTGCTGTTATTTCTCAAGCATAGTTATTGCTTTTTTATGATAAAGCACTAGTGGTACATGTTATGACTACATAAAACCAGCTTGGAAGCTATCAGCACATCTGTTTTGTCTATTCCTAGCGTCTGTTGAGTCTAGATTCATAGTAAAATTTAGTCTACGGTTCATTAAACATATCTTAAGAACGTGCAAACATTTCTTTTCCTACAAATTTTACAAGCAAAGATACCAGGAAGTCCAAATATCTCATGGTCAGCGGCTAACCATAAGAAACCAAGGAGAAATTCCTAAACTGTGGTCTTCTCGAAGATTTAAACGAAAGGTGAAACCAGGTGAAACTCAAATGCCTTAACAGAATCACATAATAATTTCGTGTATCTAAATTATGAAGTTTATGTATGTATTATGAATTATGTTATTTTGAGTGATTGTGTATTGTCTTATAACTTGATTGATGCCTATTAGAAAATAGATTAGGAAGAACCTGTTTCGAGACATGTCTGGACTTCACCTTTTCACGTCTTTGTTTCTTGAATATTACCTTGAAATTCTCCAAGGCTAGTCCATTAGCAACAAGTGCTTTCTAGATAATTTTGCTACCTTGCCGCATTCCAGAGATGATGGCCAATCGCTTACGACGTAACTTAAGAGCTATAGTTACTATAAATAGCTATAGATACATTAATGACAACACTAAACAAAAGATACAGAACAGAAGTGGTATCTACCACTATGCAAGATGGGATGAGTTTTCTTTTTCTAATCTCTGTTAAGGAGTTCTGGAAATTTATTTTGTCCTTGTAGTTTATGATATCTTCTAATTGATTTTATAAACAATATTGTAAATGGATTATACTTGCTGAGATTCTTACCCGTTCTTTTTTAGACAAGGCCTGGTAAAAATGGTAGGCATAGTTAAACAAGTGAATTGTAAATAACCGAGACAAAATAAATGATTTTTGATTTTTTTTTTAATAAAGTATAATAAAAGACAAAAACTTCAGCAAAAAGTATTAAACATAACTTTGTAACATTTATAATAAAAATTATGGTGAACTATGCTTAAAATTTGATCCAGGAGTTGCTACACTCTGTGTGTTTTCATTGTAAGACACGCCGAGTTGCCTAACAGGTGTGTCCATATAATTTTCATATCATAATACCGAAGGGCCTCGTTAATCAACAGCTGAGACGGCAATCTCTTTATATCCAGTTCTATGGCATTCATATTTAGTTATTGGGGTTCAGTATCAAAATAAAATAACTGTTTCATAAAAGGGCAATTGCTACATTTTAAATCTTCATCCATGTGTTCTAGGTGAGTTTAAACATCATCAGATGAATTAAGTAAGAGGCTGATTTCCATACATTAGAGATATAGAAAAAAAGCCTACTATGGAGGTCCTTACTTGCGAAACGAAAGAACTCTTCGTCAGTTGTGTTGACCTGCTTCACGCAAAAGATATCTGATAGCATCTGTTACTAAATGCAGGTTTCACTAGTGAATTGCTAGAGATTTAACTTAAAGACCCCATTTGGTATAATAAACCAAACAAATGACAGCTTCGCACCTGATGTTATAAGAGAGTGGAGTTCAAATGCAAAGGTAGCTGGTACAGTGCGGATAAACACAGCATCAGCCATTGCCTGTTACAAAAATTATTGTTAACAGATTTTGAAATCAAACAAAAAACTATACGAAACCCTGACTTCGACTCGATCTAGTCTTGCCCGGTTTCGAAACGATCGATGCCACAATGCTATCGTAATATTAGTAATTTACGTAACTTCACTAATTTTCTTAAACAGCTTGGATTACGAATGAGGAAATTAATTTTTTTTTTATATAAAAAAAAATTACGACACCAGTTTTCCTCGCATGGAATAAAAATAAAGTCCATTGAGTCACGCCGAATTTGTAGGCGATTTCCGTTACAAGTAATTCATGCAGTCAGTATCATAGTAAACCCAATATATTTAGTTATAAAATCAAATTAAAACACGCGAAATCATTTAACATTTTATGCGAATTGATGGGAAACCACCAAGTCTTCCTAAGTTGTACTAAGTAAAAGCGAAAATTACTTCATAGATAAGAATAGATATTG
The DNA here is from genome assembly GCA_910589355.1 of Parapoynx stratiotata. Taxonomy (NCBI): domain Eukaryota; kingdom Metazoa; phylum Arthropoda; class Insecta; order Lepidoptera; family Crambidae; genus Parapoynx; species Parapoynx stratiotata. The sequence goes on from OU342477.1 coordinate 4,542,724, forward strand.
CAATTCAAGAAGGCGACTAAATCATTCGACATTAGACTCTATCTTAAAGCGTTAAGAGCGAAGCTACGCGCCATCATAAAATGCATTCGCAGGATAAACCAAGTCTCTCTATAAGATACATAAGTACTCGAATTCCTACTAATAAAAGGGGGGTTCTCCGGTTTCAGTCGCTATCAACATCTCAGTCGCACATGGCGACGTTCTGCTGACAGCGACCTGTGTTTTATTACCAAGGTCATACTATAACAGATAAGCTGTAACTAAACAAGAGGACAGTCCATTAAAAAGTTTATTTAACTGCATGAAGACACTGTTGACAGTGGTTCAAGAAATAAACTCTTATTTTCTTCTTTCAAAATGTTGTCGAAATAGCAGACTGCACAGCTGATGGCAAGGAGCTGCAGACGTGTAGAATTGTGATACCCATAAAAATTGCATCTGCCCAATGATACCGTCGTCCTCAGCCTATGTATGGCCTACTGCTGGGCCTAGGCCTTCCTCATGGAGAAACACAATGACACGAGGAGTATAGACCGCAACACCACCACGCTGGGCCAATGCGGGTTGGTGGGTAGAAACTGTTGCAATAACGACCGGGAACAACGCCTTAACGTGCTTTCCAAAGCACAAGGAGCTCGAGATCACAAAGTTTTTACAAGGGAAAAATATTTGAGTGCCATTATTAATTTATACAAAATCGATGTCATGGTTCGTAAATACAGATTACGCAATTTCTCATAGTTTCGGATTTCTTGCCACTGACCCATTTGCATTGATCATCCTGTAAATATAACTATGTCCTATTAATATGACTATACAATATTAATACTACTCTTTTGCGTAAGAATAAAACTAAGACAGACGACTCAGTAAAAAGCATCTTTCTGCTAACATATTTGTTTTATTAGAATAGAAACAAATAACATAGGTCAATGATGAATATCTGTATCTTTATTTTAAGCTGTTAACTGATACTAAGTGCTTACGAGTTTGTTATCAAATTAAAAGAACAATTGGGCATTGTAAATGATGTCTGAGAGATTTGTACATGTTTTATTACACTAATATTTAATTTCAAAGTTCATACATAGAAGGGATTATGTAGTCTGACGTCATAATTTTAAAGGTATACAGGTTGAACAAAGAAGCGATTTTTTTTTCTCACATGCATACATCAGTTTGCAGTATGTGATGTCATTTGCTCAATTAATTTTAAGCTCCGCCAATATTATATATTTGTTCGAATATATATCAAAACATAATCAAAACTATTGAAAATTATGATGAAAAATGACTAAGACATATCCCATACAACAATTCATTGAACTAGTGATGAGATAGCAAAATATTGAGTAAAGACCTGACGTAAAAAATACAAATCACCTGCATTTCCCATAAAAAATGACGAAGCACTTAAATGGTTTTTTTTTAATAAAAGTGATTTTAGACCTATCGGTTTTTTTAACACCTGTACATTGAAACAGCAATAAGAGGAATTGATAATACATTTTAAAGATGAATAATAAATTATAGCTCATTGAAAGGTAAAGGTAAAAGTAAAGAAAAAAATTATAAGATATGCAAGAGATAAAATTACAATTTTAGTAAACCCCATAACAGAAAGTTCGAACACCGTGGTAGCGCCTCATTAAAAGAATACTACCAACCCATCTCTTCCGTAAAAGGCGACTAATGAACTTAGAACTGCACAACCATCCAATAGCTTATAGCGGCGACGGGCTCACCACCTGTCACGCTGAGTGCAGTCACTGCTTGGAGAAGCGCGGACTATGCCAGTGCACTGCTTTTGCGGTGCTTTTGCCTAGTCTCTGACTAACCCTTAGGAGATAATAGTCGTGATTATATGTACTCGTATGTGTGTATGTTTAGAAAGCACGATAGCAACTTTACACCCTAAAATATAAATATAATAACCAAAAAATGGTTACTAAAATTTTGTAACCATCGAAGTTTTTCGATTTTCGATCTTACTGCATAGAAATTACGATGTAAAATTTACATTCACAACACAGAAAATAAGTTATTAGGTTGTCGAAGTAACCCGATAAGTTCCTGTGGTTAGTTTTTTATTTAAAAAGTTGTCGGTTCGGTGCACATGTTGTCACATCGTTCTATATCATCTGTTTATCTTTGCGGTTCCAAGCTATTTTTATTACGTCAAACTATTAACATTTGGTTCAAAGAAATACGAATAATGCAGATCAACAGGACTGTTACAATGTATTTCAATAATTATGCAGGTTTTGGCTTTAAAAACTAAGCAATATTCACTATGGTTAAAACGAAGAAGGGTGAGCGAACATTTTATTAAGAGTTACTCATATCGATATTGCAACCTACTACTCACTAATCCGCATAGTGTTATTAGAGCCTAACTTATCAAGCTTTTCCTGTTCGGAAAAGCCTGTGCCCAACAGTGGGATCACAAAGGCTGATAATGATGACGAAAAGCAAAAATATATATTTATATATTATAACACCCTGCGTCTATATTAACATTCACGTTCTATATTAACATTAGTAAAATATGGATTTGTAACAATACCGCCTTCGAATCCTTATATCAAACATACCATCAATATTATGAAGAAAAGTTATGGTTTCCGATATCATTACTCCAATTGTTAAATACCCGTTTAAAATATACCAAGAATTAAATTAAACAAACGATACCCGTCATACGTCGCTCAAACGTCAGTATTTATAGAATGAAAGACAACGAGCAATAGTTCCTGAAAGTATGACGCGGCATACAATACCCTTACATCAAGGAAAATACCGTCTCCGAAATAGTATGACTCCAGTGCCATTGACGAAAGTTGTGTTAGTGGAAATTTTAATTTAGACTGGGAAAGTGACGCGGATTGAAGAATTACTCAAACCTTATGAAAATAGACTAAAAGTAACAGAAATTGTATGAGTTGCCGTTCAATAAATAATAATGTAACTGTTTATTATTTACTAGCTGTTGCCCGCGACTTCGTCCGCGGTTACTATGGTTTTTTACTATCTCACGGGAACCCTTTAATTTTCCGGAATAAAAAGTAACTAAGATGTTGACCAGGGATATAAGGTATCGCCATGCAAAATTTCATTGAAATCGGTCCAGCCATTTCGGAGATTAGCCCTTACAAACAGACAAATCGACAAACAGATAGAGAAACAGAAAATTAAAAAAAAACAAAAAAGAATTTGGTATTTTCCCTCTTTTTACATTCGCCTGACTTGGTTTTAACGATTATTTTTTCTGTGTACGTACAGACATTCGACTTTCTCAGTTTTATTATATGTATATTATATATAAATATCACTTACTTTACTTACACTTTTTTCTTGGATCAACGTGAAAGGCTTTCCTGTTACATTACGGAGTAAATGACGTTTGTTAATGTTACGGGAATAAAGGCGTGATGACGTTATAATTCGTAATTTTTAACCTGTAGATAAGATGACTTTCCCGCATGTTGGTCATGAAATACCTAAACAAATTGTTGGTAATACCTAGTCAATAGCGTCGATTTTCAAACAAAATTTTAGATTAAAGACGGAAATAGGAACTATGATAACAGAATTAACAACAACAACAATTTAACAACACCTCTTGATCGTCGAAAACATTTACACGGACCCAAGTTTTATGTTTTCTATGACGATGAAGAATTCTATGAAGATTTTGCTATTGTTTAAAGAATACCGTTCTTAAAACGAGATATTTAGTAGAAACGCTTGATTCATAAAAAGTTGTATGTAAAATAAGCTGTGTCGTAAAGAAACCACAAAGCTTAGACCCTCTAGCCGCAAAACCCTTGAGATTATTTGTTCTGAGAAAATTATATAAAAAAGATATCGTAATGTTTTCAGATTTCCTCAAAATCCCATCGAGACAACTGCAGCCACTCCACTGTGACGTGACTCATATTATTGGAGTCACTAGCGACGAGTTACACGGTTGTTCTAATTTTTACACCGGTAGCCTTGATCTTCGCCGAGATGTTATAGTTTTTCCTTTAAACATCCCTACATACAACTATAAACACGTCATTACGTATCAATCCCACCCACTCACATTGCTTAATATTTTAAGCCCTAAAGTATTGCGGGAAGGGTCAGGCCAACGATATTCATTGTAATTTTTATTTTTATTTTATTCAAGCTCAGTGCTACAGGCAGGTATTGAATCTGCATCCTTTTGTCGTTTTCACAACTCGGACTGAAATATTTACCTCTGTGATTTTATGTCTCTCTGGCATATTTCATAATACTAAACTAAAAATTACTTATGAGTAGTTTGAGTTCAAACGAATAATACATAAAGCTGTTTCTGTGTGATTACCTGTGGTTTTGATTATTATTGATGAATTAACTGATTACATAACAATAAATACCGCAAACCACGATAGTTACAGGAAAACCTTCCATAATACGAAAAAATACAGTGTAATATGACATTTATTGTTAATAATCATATAGTTTGTTTTAAGGTGAATTCCTAAAAACCAACCATATGATTCACTCCACTTAATGCTTATCAGCCTTTTTAGCTTGATAAGTAATTCATGGAAAATACAGCATTATAGATTTCCAGGCTGTCTAGGCGAACCCAGTGATTATGATTCTGAAATAAACAATCTTGCACTTGCACTTCATTAGACACAAAAAAATACGGGTTAATGTTTGGTCTTGGCGTCTTGTCTTGGCGGCCCATGCTCCTCATGTGTTTCTTCTTTAGGAAGGCCTGTCCCAGCAGTGGGACGTATATAGGCTGATGACGATGTTTGGTCTCAAGGTCTCTATCTCCAAAAGTTTGAGTTCGATTCCCATTGGGGGAAAATGTTCTAGTGTAAAACCAGCATTCGGTCTTCAGACCTGGATGCTTATATATTTTGTTTACATATGATAGGTAAGCTCTTGACCTTCATCTCTCCTGATGGTAAGTGACGATAAGGCCGAAGGTGGGAGCGAGCTTCACCTGTAAATCCTCAACAACTGAGGAACTGGCTATCTTACATCCTAATGCCGGAACACAACAATGCTTAAAACATTGTTATTATGACGACCATTTTAGGTAAGACGGTGGTAGCTAGGTAGCTAGCCAGGCGGGCTCGGAAGCCCTACCACCAACCAAACCGAGCAGAAAAACTTCTGCCTCCATGGGGAATCGAACCTGTACCTCTCGATCAACGCCCGGTGGTGTGCACCACTAGACCAAAGAGGCGGTTAAAATTGTATATGTAATGAGTTTTTGTGAAAATATATACGTATTTATGATTTATATTTTCCGTCATATCCATAACCCAAACGTACCCATGAAGACGCCTAATTTGTACTAGTTGATAGGTGTGAATGTCAGAAGATATTTATTTTATTATGTGATACACTATATTTATATTTTTTTGTACTCTTTATCACTTTCATCGCGTTTACCATAATTCGACTTTCGGCTGTTCTCATCTCGTCTAATCTCGACATCGTAGATTTTTTAAGAACTTTTCCTCAAAAATCAAGCTTTCTCTTCAGGAACATTGTGATGTCGGATTCGGTTTGAAAGAAGTACAATGGGCTCGCGATAAATTATAGTTGCCATAAAGAGTGGACAAAGGGTTCGATGACCCTGCGAGGGCGCGTGTCCGTTACCGAGGCCGGTACGGGCGGCGTGTCGGTCGCAGGCGCACTGAAGACGTTTACACATGAAATACTTCAAATTACATTAAAAGAAAGAATGTGCCAACTGCTTTTCTTGCCTAGCATGTCGTAAAAGGCGACTATATTAGAGATTGAGTTTAATAGGCAGTGTCGCAGTATATAAAATAATGTAAGTTAAAAGATATATATGGTGTATTCAGTAGATATTAATATAGTGACAGACATACGTCATATTTAAAATGATCTGAGTATGTCTACGTGGCCAGGGTGTTCTTATTAAATAAAAACCAAGTAGGCTTAACAGACTAAGGGCGTATTGGGTACTGGGTCTGTGATTGTGTAGGCGATGAGCTAGCCACTTGCTACTACTCTTTCACGATTTTTCATCTGACCAAACCCAATTTTTGTATGCCTAAATGTGGTCTTAAGGAGCAAAGTGTTCCTTGAACTCTGCCGACGCCTTCGGGGATTGCAGGCGTGATTGTATGTATGTATGTATGTGTACATAATATCTGACAAATTACACAAATCTTATGTATATGGGTATCTACTAAACTTAGTTTTCTTACTATTTAAACTTATTATTGTGCAGCATGTAAAATGGCAAAAGGCATTGGACTACTTGTATTGATCGTATGATCTTGGAAAGTCGAAAAAAAAGTTCAAAACAGAAATAACTATTTCTAATAAGAATGTTAGTCAGCCAAGCCAGAAAAAGCTAGTTAGTTAATAGCATGATTTGCTTGTTCTGCGTAGTATTGTATGTAACTACAAAAACGTAAAATTTTCAACGATATCATTTCAAAAATATTCTTGTCGCAAAAATCTGTCATTAATTACTGACTCAACATAATTATTATTCGTTTTAGGCATATCTTCTTATAGTTGGCATACTGATTTTAGAAGTTTCTTAAGTCGTAATCCTGAAAATTCACTGACTCTAAGATTCAACTTTATTTCAAACAGTTTTCGCATCTGTCATTTACCTAGCCGCAATTTTACGCTCTCTACACTTTAAACTTTTTAACCGTTTCCGAACCTGTCACTGCGCCGCCCCGCCCAATGCGCACGCGCACCGAGTACGTTGCACCGACCCTGCAGGCACCTGTTGACCTTGCACTAGCTATTCGCTGCCATCCAATTCTGTCCTTATCATTGTATTTAAGTGTATGACATAAGTTTATTTACCTTCTTATCAATTCTTCTGACGCAATTTCTGCGGAATCATAAATAATATACAGGCTATATACATCGAAATCTCATCATGCCTTTATCCCCGAAGGAGGGTGTACAACCACGTTTCGCCTGTTTAAATCCCCATGTAGTGAGGGGTGAGCCTGACAAACTTACGCCTTTTCTACGCTCTCCTGAGATCGACTTTAGTCTGATAGGTACTTGCAATAACAATATCATCGCGCCATAATAGTTATAAGAAGGTGTAGGCAAAGGTGTTAACAGCTTAACAGCCACGTTTCGCCCGTTTAAGTCCCCATGTAACAGGGGGCGAGCCTGTCGGTATGCACTATCTTACGTTATCATTGACAGATAATAGTGACAGATAATAATCTGATTCCTGAGTATCTAGACGGTATAATAAATATATTATTGACCGCGAAGTCGTTCGCGTGGCTATTAACTTAGCGCCGATAAAAGTTTACGAAAGTTTTTGTGTGTTTGTTAACACTGCATTGTTTTTTTACAAAGTGCTCAACATTACATTCCTACCTCTTATTAGCAAAATGTTGATTGTTAATAATTGAACCTATAAACCTCTAAATAATAAAATAATGAAAATAATATTTTTTGTCAGTGTCATCTGATAATTTTTTGTCATGGTGATAAATCTCTGTTGTCGTGTCAATATTTTATATTTTACAATGCCGAGAAATTTTAAAAATCGAAATTTTGAATATTTTGACGGAATTTATCACATAATAATCAGTCGATCAGATATTGACAACCACGGTTACACCCGCGCCGTATCCGTTCCCATGGGAATATCAGGATAAAAAGTAGCCTATGTCCTTCTCCTCTAAAATTTCTATGTACCAAATTTCAATTAACAAGACAGACAGACAGAGTTACTGTCGCATTTATAATATTATGTATGGATGACAGTGACTATTAAGCAATTAGGAAGAGTGTCACAGTTACAAACATTTAATAAATACATATTATACTTGGATTTCGTAATATTGCATATTTTATGTTTTTACCTACGAGTACCTACCTACATAATAGTACATACATACAACGAAAATATTATCACGCGTGACGAAGCGTGATGAAAATTCGATATTCGTGCAGAAAAACAAAAAAGAAAAAAAAATAAACAGTATTTTAAAATGTTTTTTTAAGTGATAATACTACCTTTTTGCTTTGTGCTTACAGAGGAAAAACTGAATTTAATGAAAAAATTAAATGAATAAGGTCACATAATGCAAGGAGTTCGGTAGCGTAGTGGTTCGTTCGCATTGGCAGTCGATATCGCCATTTCGCCATGGTCAGTCCTGAGATGGGTGACCAAAACTTTGTAATCCAGAGTTACACCGTGCTTCGGAAGGCCCGTTAAGCCGTCGGTCCCGGTCCGTATTGCAACCGTTTCTATCCACCAATCCGCATGGGGCCAGCATTGTGGTGGTAAGGCCCATACTTCTCATGTGTTATTCATGTAGGCTGGAAACGAATGAAAAGTTATGTAATATTGCAAAAAATATTTGTAAAACGATTAAATGTATGTATAAGTTTTTCGACTTTCCAAGTTTTTTTTAATATGGCTAGCACGGTTTGTGCAACACCCAAAGCAAAAGGTAGGGAAACGAATTAGGAAAAGGAATTTTTGAAAATACGGAAGATCAGGAAAGTAGGTGTATAGTAAGAACAAGGCATGAAGGAAAAATATAATGAAATATAAATTATAGTTTTATATTGTTTGCAATAATAAACTTACATAAAATTAAATATATTAATACAACAAATTATCAAAACAAATCAAAAGAGCTCAAAAATATAGTCTATTTTTAGACGAGGTAATTATTTTTTAGGAATACTCTGAATCTTAATAGTTACAGACAAAATACTAAGAAAGAAAAAAAAACCAATTTCATAGGTAAGGACCCAATATTTGTATATTATTGGTATGTATCAGGACCGGAATGGAAGTAGGGAGAGGAACTTTAGCTGCACAAAGGGAATGGAATATAGAGGAGGAATCATTAAAGACACAAGCAAAGAAAATATGGTTGATGTCACAGTCATCATGTAATCGAAGTTGTTGCCATCTACTTATATATTATTTGGGTCCTTACCTATGAAATTGGTGTTTTTATTCTGACTTAGTATTTTGTCTGTAACTATTAAGATTCAGAGTATTCCTAAAAAATAATTACCTCGTCTAAAAATACACTATATTTTTGAGCTGTTTTGATTTGTTTTGATAATTTGTTGTAAGTTTAATTGTGTTAAAATTGGACACGGAGACAACTCTTTTTAAGTGCCTCCCGAATACATCATTTTATTTGCATCACTTAAAAACGATAAATAATTTTTATGAAGTGTGATATTACGCATATTACTAAAGCTTGTCTAATGATACATCCCAAATATTATTATCTTTGGATTTGTCGTTGTGAAGAAAACTGATAAAATGTTAGTATGGAAAATGCAGAATTCCCCAAAATCTCCATACAAAACACCAATTTCATAGGTAAGGACCTAATATTACATAAAGCACATTCATTGCTGTTCCAATACATGTCAATTTGGTATCCTTACTCAATAAGCCATCAATGAATATCTCAGAAAAAGCGACCGGGATTATACATGAGCAGTTCGGCAGTCTTTTGTTTTCTTAATTTTTTCTACAATTTAAACTCATGAACTTTTTGTTAGAATTTTAAATGGGGACTCCATTTAAAATTCGAACAAAAGATGTTCTCGAGTACATGAGTGTATTTTCGAGTACTTTTAAGTACTTTTGTAATAAACACGACAATAGTAAGGTCCGGTCTTATCTTTAGTCGCACCCTTTGTTAGTTTCTTATTGTTACCGCCAAGATGTACTAAAGGAGACCTTTTACGATCTCTAACATCTTTCGTTTTGCTTAAAATACAAAATGGCGTAGTCAAATGGAAATACCAGCTTTAAAATAAGCTCCTCTAAAATAAGTTCGTAGGTAAAATGAATTTACATACATACAATCGAAGAATGAATTTCGCTGACAAATATTAAATTATAAATAATTAAATATAAACATTTTACTACAGTTATAGATCACAGCCAGGGACGACGTCCGTGGTCAAGTGGTCTGTAGGCCAGTCTCAAGGTGTCGCTATCTCGAGGGGTTCTGGATTCGATCCCCGGTGGGGGCAGATGTTTGTGTGTTGAATACAGGCATTTGTTCTTCAGTCTTTGATGTTTATATATGTATTGTATATATTCTGAATATTTGTTTCCATTTATCTATTAAATCATTCCGTCATTGCTTAAATGGGGCTGGTTGATAGGTGTGAATGTTTGAAGATATTTATTTATTTTGATGATGAAGTCACTACAAATAAAATTACAATTATTTAATGGCTTATAAAAGTTAATTACTTATTATATTGTGATTACTATTACTTATATTGTGAATTTATATAGCTGTTGTAAGTATGCTGACTAACCATGACATTTATATATTTAAAAAGGAGGAAAAACTAGTTTTTGGTATATTTTTTATGTTCACTCACAATCGTATTGAAAGACACAATGTCCTAGATTGAATGAATCGTTTGAGTTAGCTCTGAGGAACTTTTATTCTTTTTATCGCTGCGATGAGTACCAGTCGGTGCGTTTATCCCTTAGGTATTTGATATAAAAACAATAGCAATAAAGAATATTTGATTCGTATTCCGTTGCGTGTCTCGAGAGACAAGGTAATGATATGACAGCAGAGTAACTCACTGAGACAAGTGACGCCAGAACCATATCTCAGATCAGTGTGCATTGTTCTGACAAAGGTTCGACTGTTGGACTAAACATTACAATGTGTAATTTATCATATTAGGTATAGACACAAAGAAAAGCTTAGGGCCAGAGCAAATATATAGATATTATAAAGACATAAATAAACAATTTTTTTTTATTTACATATAACAAGTAAGCTCTTGGCCTTTATCTCACCTAATGGTAAGTGACGATAAGGCCGAAGGTGGAAGCGAGCTGCACCTCTAATCCTCAACAATTGAGGATCTGGATGTCTTACCTCTGATTGCCGGAACACAACAATGCTTAAAACATCGTTATTATGGCGACAAATTTAAGTAAGACGGTGGTAGCTAGCCAGGCGGGCTTAGAAGCCCTACCACCAACCAAACCGAGCAGAAAAACCAACTAAACCGAGAAGAAATTTCGCGAGTTTCTACCGTATAATTCTTTTATGAGATCGTAGGTATACGAAGAAGTCTTCTTAATAATCATTGAATTAATTTGTAAACTTCAAGCACCTATTAATATAAAAAAACATTGTTTTTTAAGTATTAAATGGTTTTTATTTGTAGGTTATTTCAACAAATCTGATTACGCTCATAAAATATTTATTTTATATATTATTTTTCTTATTACAAATATCACAAACATGTTAATAGTTCTAAGGTACCTACCCATTCAAAAAGCGAGATGAGAATACAACCTTGTCAACGTATTAAGCCGACCCACATACAAATAGTGCTAATGCCTGTATAAAAGTAAACAATAAGCAGACATTTGCACCTTAACAATTACGCCGTAAGGTCCAAAATGACATTCATTGATAGAGACACGTGCGTACTAAAAACTTTCCAAATAACCGAACCGCTACATCATAAATGTAGGGAAGAATTATGTAAACTAAAGGTTTACATACCTTTGTAAGTACAAGCACAAAAGCAAAGATTATTATTGATCTTTTCTATACATAATGTACAATGCCTAGATATATTTGTATGTATAGAGACATAGAGACCTCCTAACAGATACTTTTAATGGACGAAATTTGAAATATTTTTATTTTCTTTGCTGAAAATAATTTAGTTTTGCAGTGTTTCAAATGTATACAAAACAGACAATCTAGATTTTAACAAGTGCAAAGGATTTGACGACTACAAACACTCCTCTTAATTTTAACTCTTTATTTTTACTCCAAATGTAAAACATTTAGATCCGTGGTTAAATGGTACAATAGCCTAAGGTACGTCTATTTTTCAAAGGTCATCTCATAATCTATAATTCCATTAGGTGACATTCGTAAGTATAAATATCGTTTATCTGAATATATATTGCTTGTTGTACATTGTGTCCGGTACATTAAATCACTTTTTCCTTGCAAGACAGGCAAAATGAGGGTTCAGTCATGATGGCAAGATATGTAATGTTAACTTAAAAATCGTATCAGAAAATCTCACCATAATAAATTGCTGAAATTTGATCCTAAACGTATAGACCATAAAATATATAATTGTTTGTCATTATCCCATTTCCCCCTAGGACCAAAGGCCACAAAAGGCTTAATCGGCGTGTCTCCTGCGCAGAACGCCGGAAGTCACAGGTACTGTCCGGCCGGAAGCAGTGGCCTGTTTGTGCTGATTTACGAGTTTTGTCAATATCTATGGCTATTGGTACAATGAAACGATTAGAATAGATACCTGTTGTTTATTTGAAACTTTTCTATTGTTGTTTACGATTTTAAGGAAAAAGAAGGAAAAAAATTAATGGGTATTGTGACTATATAAAAGTCATTTTAATGCAATTGATTATCTTTCCTTTCTACTACAAAGCTGATATGTTTGTGTATTTGATTAATAAATATCCAAGACTAAATTATTTTTCATTGATAACATGGAGTAATAGAGTTCCAATTTTATTGTTAAAAGACAACAAAACTTAGTTTAATCTAGGTTTTACTCATTTTTCACCGATATGCTTGTATTGCTATTTCGAAATTTTAGAAAATTTCTACAAAATTATAGAACAATGCTTATGCGACACTAGATAATAAAAGTACCGTTTATTCTCTCACCATAGTCATTGAAATTACAAAGTTTTATACAATAAAAAAAATCATACAATGTGGGTGGGTCGAAATAAAGTAGATACATAAACAAGTTCAGTGACACAGTAAAGTCAAATCAGTAAATCCATAGCGAGGTTAAAGACTATGGCGGGCTAATACCTGAATTAGGATAAATCCTGTATTTCAGTTTATTAACCCCCACCCCATGAAATGGTCTAAACAAAAGACAGTTAATAATACAATACAATACCACTTATACATATTGAGTTAAATTTAGTTTAAACATTACTTAATTTATTAGTTGACAGATTTCAAAGCAGTTGATATTTATTTACGACACTATCGTTGTGTTTGCCCGACTTTGCCCAAATAATAAAATCATTCCAAATAACCCATCCACATATCTACTTACGGGCAAACGTCTCAAATAATCGATGACGGAAACGCATGTTCGCTATTTACGCTGCTTGTACCATTCGTGCAAAAACTCAAATAGACCACACAAGGCCGTTTTCGGACAAACAGCAAATACACTAACACGCTAGCCAAGTGAAGTGCCGCCACCAGAATACAAAGCTCACATACAGAAAATAAAATAAATTGATTTCCATGCACAGACGTGGGCAGTCTCGGATAAAAGCGTAATTATCTAAAAAAAAATTACTTTGATTTATATTGTAGTAATAAACAATAACCCGAATATTGGGTCCTTACCTATGAAATTGGTTTTTTTTTCTTTCTTAGTATTTTGTTTGTAACTATTAAGATTCAGAGTATTCCTAAAAAATAATTACCTCGTCTAAAAATAGACTATATTTTTGAGCTCTTTTGATTTGTTTTGATAATTTGTTGTAAGTTTAATTGTGTTAAAATTGGACACGGAGACAACTCTTTTTAGTGCCTCCCGAATACATCATTTTATTGGATTCACTTAAAAACGATTCATAATTTTTATAAAGTGTGATATTACACATATTTCTAAAGCTTGTCTAATGATAGATGCCAAATATTACTATCTTTGGATTTGTCGTTGTGAAGAAAACTGAAAAAAATTTTGTATGGAAAATGCAGAATTCCCCAAAATCTCCATACAAAACACCAATTTCATAGGTAAGGACCTAATATAAATATCCCTTTTATAAACCATACAAAGAAGGACGTGTATTACAAAGAAACTATTAATAATATTTGTCAGTAACAACAAAAGAGGGAAAATTCATTATACTAAGCGCTCATTGTACTTCGTCACACATCCTCGAACCTACAAATAAGAATTAAATTTTATCTCCTTGATTAATTCTATTGTTCTCCTTACGATTCGAAGAAAACACCTTTTCTTAACAAAAACCCATCTGGCTTACTAAGCTCACATTTACAATTAACGACCGTATTTGTATTCACAATTCACACGATACTAAATCTTATCCACGTGACATTGGAGCCGAAAATACAATGCTGCATCTGTACAGGAAAAGCAACAATCGTTTATTCTCGTTACAGTAAAGAAAACTTTGTGAATGAGTAGCTTTCTTTTTAGCTGCGACAATTTTATTCAATACATAATAAAATGCTTCAGCAAAGAAAATTAAACTCTATTATTAAAGGAATAACCTACTTATTGTAGCCTTATACGTCGTTTATCGAGGACAATGGTGCTGCATGTTAAAGCTTTGAGCCCGGTTGTATCTTGAACACACACGTGACTTAAAAAACTTTATAATGATAAACTTGAATTTGGAACAATTTTAAATGTAACGGCTCCGAAATTCGAATTATGAAATTGGAAGATATAATATGGAAATGACCAAAGTGAATTCAAAATCTAAGAAAGTAAACAAAGAGTTCAATATATCAGTATAATATAAATTATAAAAAAATCTAAATTATAAGAAACATAAAAATTAAAAATTAATCCTTTTTTACATATGACAAGCAAGCTCTTGGCCTTCATCTCACCTGATGGTAAGCGAAGGTGGAAGCGAGCTTCACCTGTAATCCTCAACAACTGAGGAACTAGCTATCTTACCTTTGAGTGCCCGAACACAACAATGCTTTATAACATTGTTATTATTGGAACGGATTTAGGAGAGACGGTGGTAGCTAGCCAGGTGGGCTTAGAAGCTCTATTGAGAATCGAACCCTGAACGTCTGGATCAACACCCGGTGGTGTCAACCACTAGACTAGAGAGGCGGTTAAAAATCTTAAGCTGTCTATGACTTTTAAATTTTTTCAATAAACATATTCAATAATCTATTGAATTATTCAAATATTCAAAAACAAAGTTCACAACTGAGTATTATAAATATGGATAACTGTTAAGTATATACGATTTATAATAGTGCCGTTAGCCCAATCCGACTCTAACTGATTTAAAATAATAATATCAAGCACATCTTAATTTGTATAGGTTTTTCTCATGTCTAATAATAATATAAAATGTATCCCAGTGACTATCAAGTCTTGTATTTAAATTTTTATATTATACCATGAACAATATAAATGAGAATCTGCTTAAAGTCAAAAGAAAAAACCAGCACCAAAACATATAAAATAATTTAATTTTCCCCTCTCCTCCTCAGCCTATATACTACCCGCTGCTGGGCAAGGGCGTTGCTCATGGGCCGTAACACCACCACGCTGGCCCAATGCGGATTGGTGGTAATTTTAAGTAATAAGATGTGAAAAAAAACATACCCATCTGGCCCTCATTGGGCACGTAGTCCGGAATTGTTGGAGCCACGGTTACCACAGAAAAAAAAACACTGAACGTCCCCAAATGTCACGTCAAAACTCACTGGCACTCATTTTTAAACACAGGTCATCGACCTAAAGAAAGAAAAACAAATCAATCAATGTTCTATTTTTAAACAAATTATAAACTCGTTAGCAGCTAATGGACGAAGCGTTTAGACCAAAAACAGACAAACGAGTAATTAAAACTATAGAATTAGCTATTAATCATAAAATTAAAATTATTAATTAATTATAGTAATGATAGTGGCTTGAATAATCGTGTTTCTAAATGAATTATCAATTTCAATAATAAATAAAGACTTAAATATATTACGGATTCAATCTCATTCAAAATGGACAGTAGAATCAAAGATGTTTTGATGTTATGATTCAACAAAGTCTTAAAAATATATATTTTAATAGTCGAAGTTCTAGGCCCGAGCAAATATTTATAAACCGGAGTAATGTTTATCTATGTGTGGTCTCGTGGTTATTGACTACCATAACATGGCCCGGTCAGATAATGCTTGCGAAGACACGGAGCGGAATATAAAATAAAGCACATTTTAAAAACATTACGTAGAACTTTAACTAATACGATGATACCTTATCGTTTAAAAGATAATAAAATTTATAGTCTACAAAACGCATTAACCGTGGGTCAAGAAGAAAACCTTTTTGGTTGTTGAGTTATAAAACGCAAAGCAAAGGGTCTAGCTTAAACAGCTGTCTTCAGTAAATAAGTATTTCTGATTTTAAATTACACCAGCAAACCAAACAGTCATTTAATTCAGATTAAGTTAGAATTTTTTTTAAATATCCATAGCTAGTTCAAGTTAGTAGCCAATAATGGACATGTGTTTCAAATCAAGATGTGTCAAACCCGAAACCGAGTACCGTAGCTGTTTTCACTGGGTATCGCTTACATAAATACCGAACATGTTTAAACAGATGTGATCTTCTCCTTTTAATCATTGGCTGAATATTATCCTAGCACTACGAAAATAATAAAAATAATATTTTTAAATATATCCACACCTTGAACAGAACAGAGTGTGAAACATAAAATTCTCCGCGCCAACTGAATTACCCTGTATTCCCATCAATTAAAAGCTCCATGCCTAAATCATTTTCTTAAGATTCATTATAATCCCATAAATAATTTAAAGGAATACATAAATCGTGAATCACTAGTAACTGGCTAGCAAAAACAATAAGAAGCCATCGGCCGGGAGTTCACTCGTCGAGAATAGAATTCATTCTAAATTTAAACAGGCCGTTAGTGAAACGCCGCGGGAACTCGCGTTCTAAATTCGAAATTATTTTTGAATTTCGAATCCTGTCGTTTTGTCACGTTCAAGGTCGCAGTTGAAGATTCTTCCGTCAGCGGTGGAATTAAAAATCGTTGGTTTTTTTTAATGTTGGAAGTAACATCTGGTAAGTGGCTGCTATTCGGGGAGCCACTAATGTCTTTGAGGCGTTTGTTAACGGTAAAATACAAAGGTGTTTAAGTTTTAATGGCTGCGTAAATGTGTCCTTCAAAATGCAAGTACGAGTTCAATGATAGAAAGTGCGTTTGTGATAATAAATAGATAAAGTACTAACCTTGCAAGGCAATCAACAGAGAGTGGGTGTGCGATTGAGCACAGCGGTCATAAGCTATTCAATTTATTTTACAATCAACTTGTTGTGACTACTGTTGCGGTGCTTTTGCCTAGTCTCTGACTAACCCTTAGGGGATAATAGTCGTGTTTATATGCATGTTGCAATCAATGTTTGAACGAATCTAAATAAAAACTGTATTCTAAAATTGGACAGAATGCAGAACAGTTATTGTTCTGTAAGATTTATATTTGTGAATTTCTGTCTTTTACTAAGATCCTTGGTCTCAGAAAACTCTACATTTGTGACATTTGTGAAGATTAAGCGTAAACCGGATTTTGAAATTTGGAACTTATAAAAAACTCAGAAAACCCAGAAATACTTAAAATTGTCACTTTAATTAGTTCTAAGTATAGTCCACGAAATAAATTAAAACGTCGTCACCCAATACCGAGCTACCGTTCAAACGTCAGGGGTACTATATATATCTCTCATTTGACAAACAGACAAATTGCTTGTCCTCATAGGGAGCAATTTCGGTGGGTATTAATCTTATACCTATTTAAGAAAAGAAAACGTTTGCTTGTAGTCCAATTTTAAACGCAATGTATCCTTGCTCTTATAAGACTTGTTAATATTGGGTCCTTACTTATGAAATTGGTGTTTTTTTCTCTCTTATTATTTTGTCTGTAACTATTAAAATTCAGAGTATTCCTAAAAAATAATTACCTCGTCTAAAAATAGACTATATTTTTGAGCTCTTTTAATTTGTTTTGATAATTTGTTGTATGTTTAATTGTGTTAAAATTGGACACGGAGACAACTCTTTTTAAGTGCCTCCCGAATACATCATTTTATTTGCATTCACTTAAAAACGATAAATAATTTTTATGAAGTGTGATATTACACATATTACTAAAGCTTGTCTAATGATAGATGCCAAATATCTTTGGATTTGTCGTTGTGAAGAAAACTGAAAAAAAATTAGTATGGAAAATGCAGAATTCCCCAACATCTCCATACAAAACACAAATTTCATAGGTAAGGATCTAATAGTACAAAGCATTATGGCGAAAGCAAGCGAAAGCATCAGCCCACTCCTGTCCACTGTTGTATGTAGGCCTCCCCTAATGCACGCCACCGCTCGCGATTGTCGGCTGTTCTCACCCAGCCCACACAGCTAACCTACGAATACCTTCCCATTAGGCTTAGCGCGGGCCGGAGAGAAAAAGTCCCCGGAGACAAAATTACTAATTGCATCTCGCTTCCACGCGAACGAAGAAGCGAGAGGCAATGAGCATTTTTGTCTTCGGGGACTTTTTCTCTGCGGCCCGTGCTAGGCCTTCATCATGTCACAGGGGGTTCATTTGCAAAGTCACGGTCTCCACTCGAGAACTTTACGGCCCCAACAGCCTTCAGTGAGACAGAAATATGCTATAGATAATGCAATTCACGAAGACGATTAAAACATTTGACTTTAGACTCTATATAAAGGCATTAACGGCGTAGTCACACGCCATCATAAAATGCAACAACAATACTAATATCACTTTGACGACAATCCAAAAACTCGTAAATGCTCTCCATTTCAATGGAAAAAATTCCTATTCTGGTGGAAATATAACAATATTTTAATTTAATACAGTGTTTCATAATGGATACCATCTACGACTCTTACCCAGGACCGTAGCCAAAGGTACGGTTAGTCCATCGTTCAAATAAAAAAAAACGTTCAAATAGGTCTACGCAGTTACTATATCCTTCATCTTCCCTTCAGGGGAGATAGTAATCAAACTCTGTATACATAATACAAAAGAGTGAAACTGCGAGCTAAAACTAGTATTGCAGGATCGTAAATGATCATTAAGGGCGACATTTTTATTACATTGCTATGTTTATAGAAGATAAGTGCAATTACGTGTTACCGATGTAAGCGGTAATCTATTCATAGTTTGTAGGCGGAATAATGTCTGCTAGCTTCTAATTGAATATTCCTTTTCTATATAGATTCCAATCGAGAATCAGTTTGAATAGTTATTATTTGTAACAATAATGCAGATGTCTTTGAGAGCTGCCTACACTGTTTGTGGCTCTCATTAGGTATGTGAATTATAAGATTGATATAATTCGGACTTATTTCTACACAGTCCTCTTAGCATAAGCACCGCATTTGATTGAAGTTCAACTATCAAAATACTACGGAATTTGAATCAACTGGACGAGATAAAAACTTGATAAATATGATATCGCGTTACTCATGCTACTTCTGATTTACTCTCAGTGTGACTTGATTATTCTGGGCGATGTTTGCTTAAGAAAATATTCTATATCTTTGCAAACTATTCTCAATTAATGAATTTGTAAGAGGACAATGCACTATAGATACGGGAAAAAATAACATGGGAGGTCTTAATTACAGAAAAAAAGCCAATGAAACAAAGACAATTTTAAATGTAATCAATCATTAAACTCTATGAAACATTTTACAAAATTATCAGTGATTAAATTTAAACATTTCATCACCTCTACCTCACATCCCTACTACAGTTCAAAGTCGAAAGCAACTCGATAAGAAAAAAAATATTCTTTTCCCATTTTAAGTAAGCGTAATCCACTAATAGCTTTACAAAGGACATACAAACAGAAAAGATCACGGTCTGTAATTTTCAAATCTAAACAAACAAAACTCTAAGACGATTGATGACAGACATAAAATCTTATGGGACACCGGACACGTGATTGGACAAAAAACTGGTTCAAACTGGATACAATGTTGTTTACAGTAATATAAATCAGAGTTAACATATTTTGGGGCTGTCGTAAATGGTGTTCGGGATAAAAAAAACAGCAGTAAAGATTAGAAAAAAACAAAAATGCTTTAACGTTTCGTAGGCTTTAGTGAAATGGTTTTGGGTTGTTCTCATAGTAGGTGCAAGATAAACAAATCAGTAAAATGGAGTTAGTTTTTAAATTTCGCGTCATATGCTACGTGAAGATACTGATAATAATAATGGACCTAGTTTTAACAAAACATCATGGCATGCATTACAATTTCTTCTTACAACAAATAAAGCATTATTTTTATAAATTTATTTGCAACAAGAAAACACGAATACAAATTAGATTTATATGTGTTCCTTAATACAAAAAAAAACATTAAATAAAAAAATATAGCCTATCCCAATGTAAGTTTTAAAAGACTTGCGGATAGACATACATACATGCAATAAATATTATATATTATGCCATCACCCTAACAAGATCATCTATGACTGCTATTCTTTTAATTCAAATAGTTTTAGCCACAGGTGGTCGAAAGCTTCAACGGGTAAGGTCAGTATCTCACAAATTATCGGCCATTGTCATTTTTATTGGATAAACGATTGCTACAGAAATATCTTGGACTATCTAAAAGCTTATTGGTGTCATTATTAACTGTCTCGAGGCTTAGACCGACTATATTATCAAATAAAAGTTACATTCTAAAGCGAAAGCTTGTATTCTACACATTTAAAGATATATTTACACAAAATTAGGCACAAAATGGAGGACATATAAAATATCACAAAAACCAAATTAAAAAATAATGTTGATTTTTAAAAGATTTCACACTTCATCATGAAATACTTCGAAATGGACAACGAGGTGAATAAATACAAAGAAGTTTGTTTTGGTTGAAACTCTCCATCAGCCCACCATAGGACAAAAAGAAACACTAATGCATCCATTAAAAATAATCATAAAGAAATGACTTCTGTGAGCATAACGCGTCACTATGTTCTCAGAAGATATTAAAAAAAGTCGTAAAATTTCCGGAGACATTAGATAAGATAAGGAAGGGTTGCTTCTGAGAATTTTATGTCTTAATTGGGGCGACCACAGATAAACCGAAAGGGTTTAAAGCTTATGATACATAAGAAATTACAGAAACCAAAGGGAGGTATTTGTGAATTCTTTTAACTACGATGGCCTAGTCTGGATTGAAAGAAATAAAAGCACAAGACACATAAAATGTGCATAAAACCTAAATAGTAAAAAGCAAATTGTTAATAGACCATTGTAGGAACTGTTCCAATAACAACCATGACAACATAGGTCACAAAATTGTGGTGAACCATCCAAAGTTATAATGAAAATTAAAGACATTGAATCTGAAGAAAATGGCAAATTTAACAGTAAACAAGCCCCAGTTTATACTTGAACATTTATATGAATTACCCGTCAGCCTAAAGATGGCCATTGCTGAAGGCATCCCTAAAGGAGCTACCTAAATGAAAGTTAAAAAAGATAGCAACCATATGGTTCAAGCGACGCAACCCAAACCGTTATGCTTTTAATTGGGCTGGACCATAACGGGACCTTGCGAACCATATTAGCATGTCGCGTGCGCAGCCAATTTGTGCTCCCGCTGTTAACCGCTCAGGGTTCGTAGTGAAGAATTGAAAAAAAGGGTTTAATAGCTTGTTGCCATGCAAGTCTGACTTGTTCAATAATGTTAAGGACATGGGTATTTCTATAAATAATCTTAGGAGCTGTTTAAAAGAGTTGTTGTCGATAAAACAACAAGAACAGAATATTTAATAAGTAGATTATTCTTTCTACCTCTCTGTTTTTGTGATTTTTTGCCATGCCTTATCAGTAATTATCACCTACAAGTAACCCGCTGCTAAGAACGTACATTTATACATGACACAAATACTCGAGGAGTCTTAACACTACCACGGTGGCCTAATGCGATTTAGTAACCGTAACCAAGGGCTTGACATGTCTTTCGAAATATGGTAGAAACTCATGGTTATTCCATCCAGAATTCAACCTTAACATAGAGACGGTTCTTAACTGTTTTTTATTTTAATTTTTTTATGTAAGAGGAGGCAAACGGGTTCACCTGATAAAAAGTCGCCCATATACATTTTGTTTTCGGAAATTGAAAAAATATATGTTAAGGTTGAAAGAAAACAAAATTGCTTTACAAACACAACCAAAGAATCTGATAAGTAATAAATAAATAAATTCATTGTCACCCAAGAGCTAATCTTAATTGCTTCCATAACGAGAAAAGTGATAGAAATGCAACGATAAGCGTTCATTAGTAGACATAGTTACGAAGCGCCTGCGCACGTTCCTGGCTTACGAGCATTGCGTCACAGACATACCGAAGTGTGGTGTATTTGCATAATAACCGACTGCGACTGAGACGATCCATGTAGCCCTTCGTACTTAATAATATATTTTTTTAGCAATTTCAACTTCATAAATGGTAGCAGTATATCTTTTTTAAAGATATGCAATAAAAATGGTTACACAGGTACCTATCACGAGATATAAATGTTGTAATAGCTTGCGTAAATAGAAAAACGATGGTATAAGATAAGAACATAACGAAATCACAATGAATTTAAATGAGTTGATGACCTACATAGGAGAAAGGTAACTAATTAAATCAGAAACGTAGTTGAATAAAGATTTTAAAGAATCTGCTCAACATATATTTTCAGTGGACAGAAAAGATCACTTCCCGCCAGAAAATATCCGTCAGTTACATTAAATAGATTTAACCAAAGCGGAACTTATAGAGCGATACTGTGAGCAAACCTAGTAATTATTATGAAACTGATGGTTGAAATCCTTGAATCTTACTTGCAGCGTTTATCAAATGTTCACACTTTTCAATCTGACTAGAACGTGATAAATGAGCTAATTCTAATGTCAGGTACAGACGCACGTCTTATCTATTTGTATATGCGCGTAAACAATTTCAACGCATTGCACGACTTGGGCCGACAAACTGCATATTTTAAATTTAATTAAGAGGTTGAGCTCATAGATTGTTAAATTATGTGTAAACTTGTAAAGGATGGTGGTAATTAAAGGGAATTACAAACAGAAACATTATTTCAAAATTATGGAATGGAACTAGTAAGCAACGAACTTAAACGCATCGTGTTTGAAATTTCAATAACATTTCAACAATTTATTACGTTCCTTGTTCTAATTTAGTCACTAATGGGAGAGTTTGGCATGGATATGCGTCACTCAATAATTATAGCAACAACAGCAAAGTTTTAGTATTTAATTTCATCTTTTCATTCAAATATGGTCCAAAGTTCAAAACAGAAAATAAAAATACCTACTAGAGTAGGAAGTCAAACGAATTCCCTTCAATTGCGATTAATTGTTACAATCAACCACTTGCCACAGGATTACATCGCTGAAATTAACCATGATAATAGAGAAGCAGTACATTCAACCAACATCAAACCCTATTGTGTACAAGATAGAGTAGGAAATATTTAAGTTGATGTTGTTTACAAATGTGGTAATACCAAGTAAAAAGGTACTGGTTGAACCAAGAGAGCCAAATGGTGACCATTTAACATGTAATCTTTAAATAGAGGCAGATAAAAAGATCCGACAGAAACCTTAAATGATACAGACAACAAACTAATAGATTTTAATGATTAAATAGAGTAGTCAATAATATAAGCTATTGTTGTAATTTAATGTTTAGAAAATTGCAACATTAATGCTAATTAAAACTAGAGTAGGTATATTGTTGTAACTACGCAACAAAATATGACTTCTCTAACACTGCTGGTCGTGTGGGCAGGATTTTTTGTGATGAGTTTCTTATCGTTATCATGTCAATATCGTACAACATAAGTGGTCATACTGCATAGAGGTCAAAATCTATGTATTTAAAACCAGATGATATCATATTATAACATGCGTCGCAATCTCGAGGTCACGATTGACCATAACAAACAGACCTCTGGAGCTTAAAACGTCTCCTATAAGTTTCAATGTTTGTTGCACATCTAAGGGTTTCGAGTTCGCTGGTGATGCAGTTGTGACGTTGAATCACGTCTGATAACAATGGGACAATCGTGGTAACATACATTTTATTATTCCTTTCAGCGAATCGTGATAGATTTTGAACATAGAAAATCATGACCGACATTGTAATAAAACGAACCAAATGACTTGAGAAATAAACAAGTGAAATGTTTTACTTGTAACAGAAACTGTTTTATAGCTGATTCTGAGATCTTAGTTGATCTTAACGATATAGTTTTGATAGTCAACAATGAAATTTATGATGTTGGTGAAGGCAATAAAATGCTACAAAGTTAGGTAGGATCTTCCCTTGCTACATAATTGTAGTTATTAGAATATTTCTCAACACACATAATAAACAACTTGCAAATAAGGAAACATAAAAACAGTGATGTTCTTTAGGGCTAGTGTTACGGGTAAAAAAATGGATATAGAATTATTGACAGACACATAACGAAACTCAAAACTAATCTCGAGACATGAATAGTATAATTCATGTAGATTAAATATACAATACATCTTTCTTAAAGTTATTAATGATGTGAAACACATACAAACATACATATAATCACGACTATTATCCACTAAGGGTGAGAATCACCTTACGAAAATATATTCTCCTGGTGCTTAGAATGCCACAACAAAGAACCTTACTATCAAGGCATCACTCGCTATCATCCCCAATTAATGAGACATTTTTGACCCAATTTTATAATTACGAAACGAGACGACGTTAGACTATCTGATGTCATTTCTGGTAATATTATGTCCTAACAATTAACACTGATTATTACTAGTTTTCAATGTTACCATTGTTAAATACATCTGTTAGAGATAGTCTTGATACTTATCTAAATTGAAATACGTGAATTAGACGATTTTGACAATGATATTGATAACTTCAGGAAACTAGATAACAGAGTTTGATATACAATAGGTAATCAATTTAATATACATTAGGTAGCAGATAAAGAAAATATCAACACATGTGCGTCCAGCTGAGAACAATAATAACATCTAAATGCAATAAAGGAAGTGTTTACATAGTTTACCTTTCCTCCTTTTAACAAACACTAAGCCATTATTAAAAATTGGAACAACTCATGCATATATCCGCCTCTGTTTATTTTGTACCTGGCTTAAGCTTAAATCCTTAGAAATTTATGCCAAAATACTCCTTATTCTTTTGTGTTGAAGTGCTAAAGTCAGTAGTCGATTACAAGCAAAGGCATCCGCTGGCGAAATCCCGATAAAGCCGTTGCTTCATGCCATGCACGTAGAATGTAATGTAAATATGGTGTAACATGAAAGTCGGTGAGGTAACTTATGGCACCTACCATATCTTGAAGACCAATTGTTGATTCATATATTGTTCTCACCTAATTCACAAAAATGCGGGGCGCCTATAAATTAGAATGGACTATAAGGTACAAAACTGTATAAGCAATCAGTTAATAAATAACAGGTAGAAGAGAATGGAAGACTATTCGCCAATTCGTATTCGATGATTATTGATAAAAATTAATTAATTACAACAATCAGTAACGATATAAAATTATTTGTAAGATGTATACCAATTACCAAACAGATAAAAGATAACAAATATCTAATCACCGGAATATCCAATGACATGCGTATCGGCATTAGAACCAATCACAATAAAGAGTTTTGACCTTGGTACATCGAAGATCAACATAACTAGAAGTCCTAAGAAACTTCAAGAAAATACTCATCGAAGGTAAATAGTTTGTGATTGCCTTATTAATATTTCAATTGTTTTATCAAATTTTGTTAAGAATTGCAAATAAACCAACACCGAAGAACCTGTTGTGAACAAAACCACAATCTCTTTTAAGGTATTGAATTTGATAATAGTTGAAGATAATATTAAACATTAAATGTCTAAAGCAAATACTTTTAGCTTTACTTTACTTTTGCTAGTTTGCTACTTTAAAAAAGTGTCTATCCCATGCATAACCGTAAATTTCTTTTTGCAGATGCTCGGAATTGAACATCTTAAGATTTATATGCACCATCCGGCAACTGTAGAGTACCGGAAACTCTCGTGAGATAAAAAATGTACACAAGACATTCATTCATCTTAGGAAACTCGGGATGACGAATCAAGGTAGGACTTCAATTAATAAATGAAACTGACTCAGACCGTCGCAGAGCTGGATTAGACGATATAATGATAATAATATACAGTAGAAATTGTTTTTATTTTCAAGTAGAGTAATGAAATTGTTTATAAACATTATACTTTTATGACAGGTATGGTATGGTATGGTATGTATAACTGGTAAATATTATGTATATATATTAAGAACATCCAGTTTTTGTAAAAAAACGTAATTGTAACACAAATATCTCTCCATTTTACAGGAAGATACGCCTTGAGGTAACTTTTAGTTCTTATAGCTTTATAAAAATCGTATTATTTTTTGGGTGAGACTTTTTATTAATCTGCTAGCATATTTAACAATAGTAAAATATTTTTCTAATTAACAGCACAGGCTGTTTGCCTTCATATGAGAATACTAGCATCCTGTAATATTTCTACAATGAAAGTTGCAATATCTTTACTTTATTGCTATCTGGAATGGTTTCATGACTAACTGACTCCGAAAGGTTTATTAGAGATGTTACTGTGATTAATGTGACTCTATGTTAATATGTATTTAGGCTACTTGCTTGTTTATCTTTTGATGTGAACATTTGTAGCATTAGTAAGGTTTTTAAGGAATATACGTAGGAATTTTAGTATCAACATATCCTCTATACACAAGGATAGTTTTTAATGAAAAGTAATGTCTTGACATTGGACAAAAATTGCAGGACAAAAATATTTTTTGGTCTACTTTCATAGAAACCTTGAAATTTTTTTCTGATTGCATATTTATTTATTCTTTATGTACGACGTACATAGGCGGACTTAATGCCTTGAGGCATCCTCTCATTTTTTAAATATATAAAATTATAAGTCAGATGTAACTTTAAAAGTTTTGGAAGAACAGTATTTCGTAAATATTTTTTTAAATATTTGAAGAAATCTTGGAAATAGTTTCTAATTCTATAACTTTTATAGATACAATACATATGTCCGATGTTCGTGACCTCCACCAAGACTGCAGCTGGTACGGGTCAAGCAAATGTTTGTTGAGACAACAAGCGCTCAACTGACATAGAAAGCAGGCTTAGAACAATAATAATATTATGATATAGGTACGAGCCTCGCTTCGATAGATGATGAAAAGTTACTGTCATGAAAAATTATTCTTTACCATTCATTATCTTTGAGGAAGTCTATGGGACATATTGTCTATTGTTTAGAAATTTGGACAATATTTTCAATATTTTCTATTTACAATATACATTCAAAATCATCAATAAATCTTGAGGATTTAACGATACAAATATTGATATAACCTAATTATGAATATTTTTTATTACCGATATTTATGATTTAGTCTTTGCTATTAGAAATAAATCTATCTACGATTTCTGCTTCTAGTGCAATAACTATAGGGTCAAAGATCAGTTGTATAATATGAGCAAAGAGATCAGCAAATAATTTCCTGCAAATAATAACATGTTATGTAACTTTCTCAAAGTAGTATTAAAAGCATTTATCTAACTTCGTCGTACGCTAACGAGAGGCCGTCACTTGTTATTGTATCAAAAAATGCTAATTAGCTTGAATCATCTGTTGACTCCGTAAATACGACTCAATTACACACGATTTTTTGCCGTACAGCAAAAATACTAATCAAAATTCAATGTCATTATTTTTTTTAAATTATCTAGCACTAAAAATGACGTACGTTTTACGTTATTACACAAACCACTATCACTCATAATCAAGAAAGATAATTCCACAGTAGTCGATAACAAGCAAAATAATGTAAAATATACAAACCTGCATAGATGTAATAAACTAAATTAATCACACAAACTTTAACTTGGTGCACTAATAAAAAGGCAGCACTGATATGAGGTCTAGCTCCACTGATTCACAAGAGATCTATTTAAACGATCAATAGAAAACTCAAGAAACGAGCGTGAACTTGCTCCGAGCGATGCTTTAGGGCGACTGACAATTGGAATCACCAACGGTGCGTAAGCGCATGGGTAGCACGGCAAGATTTAGATAGTGCTGTGTTAGGCAAGAATCTTTATAGCGAAGTCATTTTAAAATCAGTCGGTTTACTGTGTTTATCCACCATGAAACTGGTGTATTTTTAGTTGTTGATAGGATGGGGCAGGTAACGTGTATCGAGTAACGACAGAAGGGATAAGGGTTTCATAATGAAACGTTATATTTTTTATTGCTTGAAGCATAAAATCAAAAAGAGGTTAAAGAACTATATATTAAAGTAAACCTGTGGTTAAAATAGGTTTGAAGCTTTTTGTAAGATAAATATTAACAGTCAACTACGGTTCAACGATTTAATGACATCATTATTGCACCCTCAAAACTTACTATTTGATTATAAAATATGGGCATGGTTGATAATAAAGCCCCGTTAATGGGTCCATTAATAAAAAAGCAGATGTAACACTAGCCGCATACAAATTAGATAGAAACGATAGATACTCATTAGAATCTGTGCGTTCGGCGTTCGATATGGGCCGTTCTAAATTCGTGGATCGTTTAATAGATTTGGATCAATAACACGGAACGAGCGGGTGTCAACGCACTGCGCCTACGCAAGGACTAAACGTTGATTGAGGAAGCACATTTTTATGAAATATCTAGTAGTATTGGAATGCAATAATATTCTAACGATGATAGATTAATGGGATAAATATTTCAAAGAACGATTTTTTTGTGTTCAAACTTAAAAGCAAATAAGTTCAAACTTCTTCTTTTTCTTGGCTGCGCATGCACAATTAGTTGGCGCCATGAAATAAAATGGGATCAGTCATTACAAAGGATTATTACACTAAATTGATTATTATTACAACAATATTGCTCGTAGAAATTTGTTTTTTTTTCCTATAGGCGTGATCCTGTATGTTAATTAAAATGTTCATCGAGTCACTATTGTCTTCCAAGACACGGCACGCCTGACTAGAGGTCCGAGTCTTTAGAGGCACCCTCAGGACGTCTGCCGATCCCCGAATCCGGCTTGAGCGCCCTGGAGACTCTCCCTGGAAGCGGGACCCCCTAGGGGGATAGAGGAATCCTCCAGTGGTGGCACGCCTTTACAGACTTGAGGACCCACCAAAGTTCCGTCGCCTCAAAAGCCGTTGCCTCTGACGGCTATTCAACTATCAGCGGATTATTTTATTCAGAATTATTACGGATTATTTATCAGTGTAGGTCATTCGAAAAAAAGAGACACTATTAAAACACTATAAGCACAGAATAGTAGATTAGTAGCCAAGGGCTGTAAGGCATCAATTGCAGCCCGAGATATTTAGGCGCACGAGCGCAGCGAGGGCGCTTATAGTTCGAGGGTGCAATTGATGCTTACACCCGAGCTAACTACTCTGCTTTACATCTCGATTGTGAGGTAAGTGGAAAAAAAGGCATTACAAGAATAAATATATTTATTTTCAAGAACTAAATTTAGCTTCGCCGTTCGATATTCAAAATTGATGAAAATAGCGAAGAGACCTCTTTTGTCACAAGAATAAATAAATTTATTTTCAAGAACTAAATTTAGCTTCGCCGTTCGATATTCAAAATTGATGAAAATAGCGAAGCGACCTCTTTTGTCATTGGGCTGAATGCATGATGTCTAGTGCCAGTAAGATGGTTAGATGTACGCGAGCTTTTTGAAAGAGTTTTTTTTTTAATTACTTACCGCCCTAGGGCGTTTCTAGCTACATTATTAACCTAGGGCGGTAATTGATCACTTACAACCCGCATCTGGGGGTATTAAGGACCTACTTACCGAACATGAGAGATGTAAAACTATGTTAAGTACCTTTAATCAAACAATTATAATTGTCACATCAATTTCAGTTTTTTTGTCATTAAAAATGAATTCAAAATATTCCATTCATTGTATTTTTTTTATCTGCAATGTATTTTACTCTCGAGCACGAAGATACCGTGCTTTGGGCACACTCCGTACAGTAAAAGTATAATTATCATACCATCAAATTATCATTTATTATTGGATTATATTTATAGAACATATGAAAATGCAAAATTACAAAAAATAGGTATGTTTACCTGATATAATTTACAAAATACAGACAATATAAATGTAATTTTATTTAAACGTATCGTACAATCACTGTCTTCACCGAGATCTTTACTTAGCCCGGTGAGTCAGTGAGTGACCCTCAAGGAAGCGACCTATGAGGCGCCCAGCGTCGCGCCGGCGGCGCCCGCGCCGTATGGACGCCAGTTAGTCAACAAACAAAACCACCTTTAGGTCAGAGTTTCCATTAACAGTAGCGTAGTGAATTAGTGATTTCGATTTTGAAAACCTAATTTTGGCATGGTTGAACCTTATGGAACCTCTATGCTTCGAAAAATACGATAAACCCTTGATCGGTTGTTGTTTTTGTAAAATTCTCTTATTTAATATTCAGTTTTACGGCTCTGGTTGCAAGACCTTTTGAGCCACACGTTAACAGTAGAATACTTTTCTTCAATAGTTTGTAGTGTAAATGCATTACACTAGCATTTCAATGCATCTTGGGAGAGTTTGGCGTCAAATAGTCCATGGCAGACACTGTGGTGCTACTTCAATGAGGTGAATTTCCACGATAAAAATCTCGTCGTTTTTCACACCACTTGACGGTTATTTCGATGATCACATTGCTCATCATCACAGACACTTGTTACACAAAACTACACTGATTTTACGCAACAAGATCAACTCCGAAACAATATTACAATCACTGAAATAAAAATCACGTCCGCTATAGTTGAATGGCACCAAAAACTCCTTAGATCGGTTGCTATCGTAAGTGTTGCTGTCCACAAATCCAAATTGGGTCAACAGCGTGCTGGTCTTTAGGCTCGCACACCTCATCTCCATGTTGCCTATGCTCAGCAGTGGAATGCTTTGAGGCTGCTGGTGCGAAATTTACTAGATTCAGCCCAGGATAAGACCTTAAATATCAAAAATGTTGCCCACTGAGTCAGTAAATAGCTGCTGACTCTCAAGGAAGCGACCTGAGACACCCGGCGTCGTCGCGCCGGCGCCCGCGTCTGGACGTCAGTCAGACAATAAACAAAACGACCACCTTTGGCCAGCTTTCATTAATACACATACGCGTAGCGAATTAGTGATTTCGATATTGAAAATAAACTTTCGCTCCAAACTTTTGGTACAGTCGACTCCAAAAATATGTAACCACTTTTTTTACATATGACCGGTAAGCTCTTGGCCTTCATCTCACCTGATAAATGACGATAAGGATAATACCTGAGGAACTGGCTATCTTACCTCTGATTGCAGGAACACAACAATGCTTAAAACATCGTTATTATGGCGACAAATATAGGTAAGACGGTGATAGCTAGCCGGGCGGGCTAAGAAGCCCTACCACAAACCAAACCGAGCAGAAAAACTGCTGCCCCCATGGGGAGCAGATCCCTCACGATCAACACTCGGTGGTGTGAACCACTAGACCAGAAAGGCGTAGAAATGAGGCAGTACAGTAAATGACTCTTATTAGAAGGAAATAAAGATTGTCTCCTCTAAAATGTGCACAATACATATTTTTGTACTCGACTGTACAAACGGGTGACCAAGACTTTATGATCGGGTTCCTCTATGTTCCGGAAGGCACGTTTAGTCGTTTGTATCAGGACCGTTACTATCTACAAATCCAGCAGGTAGCAGGCATTGGGCCAGCGTGGTGGTGTTACGGCCCACACTCCTCATGTATTTCTCCATGTAGGAAGGCCTGTGCCAGCTGTGGGACCGAGGCCAACAGCATATCGTGCCTTCTGAAGCACAGAGGAGCTTGAGATCACAAAGTTTTGGTCACCCATCCACGGCTTGACTATGGAGGAAGTAGCTTTGTTTCCGATCGAAAGCCAAAGCGTACTAACCACTACGCCACCGAGCTCCTCACCATTATTTCTTAGTTAACATAATAATACTAGCTTTCCAAAGGTACTTATAGATACCTACATATATTTTCATTTGTTTCTTCTTTTATTAATTTTTTACAAGCTTTTATTTAACTTGTAATGTATGTTGTAATGTGTGTACGGGTGGAATCTTACAACTCAATTTTATTTTATTCAATTGCCTCTAGAAAAGATTCTAGTGCCTGAGTTTGAATAAACCTTATGTACAGTTCATTGTGAATATCGCTTGCCTCACATTGTGCCCGGTGCATGGCAACAGGCTCGCCACCTGTTACATGGGACCTAGCATATCTGGCGAAATGTGGGTGTTTAACACCCCTGCCTACCCCTTCGGGGAAAGAGGCGTGTTGATATGTGTCCCTCTAGTAATACTAATTATTGTGACGCATTTCAAAGCTTTTTATTGTATATTTGAGCTCACGATTATTATTCATCATCATCACTTAAACCATGTGTTTGATTAGAATAAAAAATCTATATAATGATATGTATAATAACTTAGCAAAAGCGTTTGAAGCTATGGCATATTAGAATTAAATAATATACATTATAAGGTACTATCTTGTGATCACTACTTCGTCTGCGGTTACTATGGCTTTTTAACTATCCCACGGGAACCCTTTAATTTTCCGGAATAAAAAGTATCTTAGATGTTGACCGGGTATATAAGGTATCACCATGCAAAATTTCATTGAAATCGGTCCAGCCATTTTAGAGGTTAGCCTGTACAAAGAGAAAGACATTAAAAAAAAAATTTTTGGTTATTTTCCTATTTTGACATCTCCTGACTTGGTTTTAAACAATTTTTTTTCTAGGTACAGACATAAGTTCTCTACAGTTTTATTATATGTATAGATTATAACCGTTTGAATGCTTAGGTACTCGACTTCAGTAAATATTGGTATAAAATTATAAATTCGAGTGTTATTTCACTCCCACACGTTGAATATTTGAGAAGATCTCACACTTCAACATATTCTATGGTAGCGAACAATACGAGGCTTACAAACCTTTAATTACAAATACCTACCATTAGGTACTTCTTGAATAGAATTTGTTTTAATAGTAAATGTCATGTATAATAACGTGAGATATTACGTTATTATACATTACATTACATTACTAAGAATGATAATTGAAGTTTGTTTTTCCTAATGGCAATGGGTTATGATGGCTAAATTATTTATCCCGGCATGGTTTTTTGAGAGATCGTTCTACCGTGACTAATTTAGCCCTTTTCACTGAAGACATTGTTGAAGCGATGAGTGCGGGCTGTCAAACAGATACTATTTATACAGATTACAGTAAATGTTTTGACCGGATTGATCACTTAATTCTTCTACTGAAATTGCAATATGCTGGTTGGTTCGAATCATACATATCTAACAGGTCTCAAGCTGTTGTAACATCAAACTATAACTCATCATGGATTACAGTACCCAGCGGAGTGCCCCAGGGTTCTCTGCTTGGCCCGCTTTTATTTGTTATTTTTGTGTCTGACATTGATTACTGCTTTTCACACTCTAAAGTATTAAGCTTTGCTGATGATATGAAAATATATCATGTGATTAGTACTTTAAACGATGCAGAACTTCTTCAAAAAGATTTGGATAGGCTGGCTAGTTACTGTCGTCAAAACAGATTGGACTTAAACACATCTAAATGTTCAATTATTTCGTTTTCTAGAAAGCCTCATACAATCATTTTTGATTACTCGCTTAAGGGCAATCAACTGCAACGGGTAACTACTGTTAGAGACCTCGGTGTCATTCTTGATGAGAAATTGTCATTTCAGGTGCATGTAAATGCAATTTGCAATAAAGCTTTGAAAATTCTCGGGTTTATTATGCGATCTACCTCTGATATTCGAAACGTTAAATTATTAAAAATTCTTTATTGCTCGTTTGTACGCAGCAATTTGGAATATTGCTCCCAAATCTGGAATCCTTACTACAATGTTCATACTAAAAGGATTGAGCGCATTCAATAAAAATTTGTGCGCTATCTTAACTTCAAAACCAAAGTTAAGTTCGAAGATTACTTTCAGGCCTCCAGACATCACCATTTGCTTCCATTATCTATGCGTCGATCAACTGCGGACTCAGTATTTTTAATAAAAATTATTCAGAATCACATTGACTGTCCTACATTGTTGAATAAGTTAGCATTTTCTGTGCCGAGCTGCAATCTCAGGCGATTAACGTGTAAAGTTTTTAATTTACCATAAGCATCAGGTAACTATGAACGCAATTCCTACATCTGGCGAGCATGTCATGCCTTTAACGGTACAGTGCATGAGTTTGACTTGGATCCATTCTCCATGAGTACAAATAAAATAAAAAAAACGCTTAATTCAATTTTTTTTAAAGAGCGATAGCGGTTATTATGTTTTTTTATTTTTCTTTTGTTATTTAACTTTATTGTTAAACTTACATTATTTCCAAGGTATACTTTGGTGTATTTCTGCATTTCTTTCATTCCAACTTTAATTGTATAAAGAATACCGTATAACGTTTTCTACTAAGATCGGTTAGATCCGCTGTGTTTTTGTTTTTAATATGTTGTTAATTGTGGATTCTTTATGAGACACCTATTTTCTACCTTTAAAGCATATTTTGTAAATTTTGCCATTAGTTTCCCGAATATAAATAAACTAAAATAAAATAAATTATTCTATTAAACTTCAATGATTGTATTTTATATTAAATATGCCTCCAAACTTATGCTTTCCTTTTGAGCCACCGTATCGTTGGGTAAAAATGGATAAGTGAAACAAAATACTTATTCTGTATTTGTTTTTTTATTATACATAATTACTTAGCTCTCACCCAGCAGTTCATTGAGAAACACGAATTTATATTTGAAAGCCATTGAAAAAAATCTCCAAAGGTGCTTAATAAAAACGAACACGGTGAATAAGCAGACTTCAATGTATTACTTAATTATAGTAAATCGATTAGTAAGTGCTAATAAATTGTTATTCGCACTTCATTCGCCATACGTGATGTAAAATTACATACCTGGGCGTAATATTAAATATAATTTGAGCCCTATATCACAAAGAATAAAGCTGAAAATGTGTAGAAATATTAAAGTAAGCTATATAAATTCAGAACGGAAAGCATCAATGACAAAACGTCATTACCTACAGTTATGTCTGCAAATCGGGTTGGTAATGTTTATTTATTCGCTGCAATTATTAACATTTCGTCATCACCCTAAATACGTCCCACTGATGTGATGGGCCCAGGCCTTTTTACATAAACAAACAAGAAGTATTGGTGACAACTTTTAGCTTATTATAATTATCGTGACTTATAAATCAATATACAGGAATAGACACTATCTATAGATCTGATATTATATGCACAATATTAATCCAGCTGTTAAAATGTACACATTTTAAATCTGTCTCTAGGGATGCAAAGTCCGGGAGACGCGTCTAAAGCCAGCAAAAAAACTAAAAGTTATATCTATCTACATTTTTTGTATACAAAAAATAAATAAAAACGGCTCTTGAAGCCACCTGTTGACGCAAAAAGTGCGAAGAAATCGATCAATCTTCAGATTTATCTTTTTATTCTTTTCTTAAGTATTTCGGTGGCGTATGTTAAAATACCTACACTTTAAATGGATTTCTTCGGAATTTAATAAAGCAAGTGACAAAAATGCTGAATGTTCAAATCGAAATTTATTCAAACTATGGCCACTTGCAGGAAAATTAAATCTAGATTGAAACTAGATTCAGTGATTTTCTGACATTCAATGATACGGATACGGATTGATATCCTCTTGATCAGTGAAAATTCATACTTCTAGCTTCATCCACATCAAAGGGGTTCGAAAATCACCTGAATGACTTCGGGAAAAGAATACTACGGCCGCGGCCGTTTTGTCTGGACTTGACTGGGGGCACGCTAGACTCGGCGAGGGCGGCCAAGCCCTCGCGAGTACGCCTTGATTTGATTCAGCCACTTGCACCAATAATGCTGATATCTAACTCTGCTCTTTTAAAAACTCTTTGAAATAAAATAAATGAAAGTTACAATGCTATAATGGTGGGAGACTGGCTAGGCTTTAACAATTTATCGTTAATCTTGGCACCATAATTTCAAGACTACGATTGTTATCGCTGCGCCTGCTCATAGAGAGCGAGGAATGCTTGCCGTTGGACTAAAACACGTTGAACAAGATTCACCTTTGACCCAAGCACAAAGTATTATAACAGTTATATATTAAGTACAACAATACTTCACATTTTAACGTAACACTTTTACGTGTTATAGGAATGGACCGAGTATTATCTTCTACAAAACTTTTCTTCTTCTTGCCATTGCCTACTCTAGGTGGGGTCAGCACAACATGTCGTCTTCTTCCATTGTTCTCTCGTCAGATCTGCATCCGCTTCTTTTATTCTCATATCATATCTCATATCTATCTCTATTCTCATATCTTCTAGATAACTAAGTTCTAAAATATGCGTGTTCGCTTTGATATTCAGTTTAGCCCAGCAGACGATATCAGTTTTTGGGATTGGTTATGAAAGTTAAATTCGCGAGTACAAGATTTAATAAAGGTAAATAAAGCAACAAGTCTGTGTCAGAATCGTAGCAAGTGTCGAGATGTTATTTGGGTCCTGCATATAGCGCTAGGAAGGAACAAAGTGATATAGGCTCCGGAAAAAAATATAATGGAAATAACAAACACTTTGGTGAAAACCGCATCAAAACGGTTCAGCCAATCGCGAGATAATCGCGGTCAAACATACATACATACAGGTCAAACTAAGAACCTCCTTATTTTTTTTAAGTTGGTTCAAAAGATGTGTATTGAGAGCACCCACGGAGGTCCTATATGGAATTCTACAAAGTCTACAAATCAAATCGTTAAATTAAGAACAAGTTTTATATGGAACCAAAAGGGAAATAAAATATAATAGTTTCGTAAAATGTCAACGTTTAAAATATAGATTCTTTGCTTAGTTCATATTTTAGTATCTGTCTTTCCTCTACAAGCCTGAACATTTGAAAATATTAGCTACCACTTTAAGCTTAGAATTTTGCTTTTAAAAATTTTAAGACCAACCGAAAGAGAACCACTTAATAACAAAGCGCAATAGAAAGACACAGGTTTACCTATATTCGTGTTTATAGCTTATTTAAATAATAGTGTCGACAATGAAACGACTTATTGTGATACAAATGCACAGTAATGACAATAGTCAATTATAGCGGAGGCTGTCGCATTCGATTAGGCTAACCGCAGTCGAACGAATGTTATTAACATGTCAAACCACAATACTGACACTTGTATCATGCATGTCTGTGTATAATTTAAAGGCCAAGTCACATGTAAATTCTCTAAAAATTTACTTTCTAGCTGCCTTTGCTGCTCAAAGCTGGAAAACGAGTTGGTTTTTCCCACAAATATACCTGCATCCGGACTCCGGGACCTTAGAGATCGTGTGTCTTTTAACATCAGATGATTCCTGTGACGCCGTGAAATTGGATAATCAGATATTAGACGGCAATGAAATTTAAATTGAGAATATTAAATATCGAGTTTCTTTTTCTAACTAATGAAAGTATGTATCTGTCTTGCCTTCAAGTGAAAAAGAGTATAGGTCATTTTACTAACGCGTCATAAGTGTAACTACTTGTTACCTAAATGATTAAATAAAGAATTTCATTTCATTTCATTAACAAAGTTAGAAATATTGCTCTACTTAAATTCTACTTTTTTTCACCACAACGGAAATAAAAATCATTGTGACAACCATTTCATTAAATCACTATTCCGTTTGGTTGTTGAATATTTGACGTTTGACAGCTCATTACGAGATAAAAGATGTAGAATTGTAGAGATGCAATTAGATAATCGATGTTTATTACTAGATTAGCCACATTAAAAAAAACGGGTGATACCATTGTGAAGGCACTAATTACATAACATATAATCATAATGATAGGAAACTCAAATAAAATGAAGACATCACTGCTTCAAATTAAGAAAATGAAAGTTTTTTATGTTCTGACCGACCTTTTGCTCGAGATAAGCATCTAAAAGATACCTACTTACACGAGTTGTATTATAGGCCGAAAATAAAAAAAATACATTATTTAAAAAAAACATACATTATATCCTTTTAAGTAATATAGCGAGACAAATGAAACTGAGAATAAAATAAAGGAGGTAAGCATTGGCGGCGGCGCGGCGCCCGCGCAACTTTGCTTGCACTTTTTGCGCCATATCTAGTGATGTAGTAAAGATATTTGAATCGTTGAATATCAACCAATCCCATAACATTATTTAACTGAACCTTTAATGACGAAGCATACTCGATTTGCCAGAGTAAAAAAAACATAGGGCAGGTTTAAGAATATAATGCAATTATTATGATGTAATGTTTAATTTTAGAAGTAATCGTAATGTTTAAATCAATTGACATGGCCGTTCTCAAAATAAAGAACGTCTACATTCAGATTCATGACAAAGGTGTTTTAAGAAACATTCACCATTATCGTCTACTTTTCTCAAAAAATATAAATCTGATATGGATTAAGAGAATTTGTGTTGTAATATTTCTGTTAAAAAGTAAAATCACTAGAGTTCCACATTTTAGGGAAAGATCTGTCTGGTGACTCCTAACCATTAACCAGACAAAACATAGGTTTCCAGAATTTCCCCCGAGTATTTCCAAAAACACACAGATTTCGATTTTGCACAGAATAAAAGAATATCGACAGTCTTATCGATAACGCCCCATCTCTAGCTATCACGTGTGCATTACGCTGCGTCGCGCACGCACGCTTAAGGGCAGGTTTTGAACATTGCACTTTATTGTTGTCTTTTTACGAGCGCTCATAGTTACTGGAGGTTTTTTCTTTTTTTTTGACATTACATGAGCCAGTTTATTTTAAGTTACAATCTTATAATAGTTTCGAGCGAGGTCAGATGTTATACATAATTATTATGATAGATAAAAGTACTTGTGACTGTGAGATTACATTTATTTTTGTTTGTAATTTTTACATAGCTAGCGACTGTAATTTTATAATTTGTAATAATTATTTAAAAAAATATAATATTAAGTCTGTATTTTATGCGTAAAAACATAAAAGGGTCTATAAAATATTTGAAAATGTTGCAGTTTTTTTATAAATAGATTTAGTAATACCTAAATGTATTTTATATCTTTAGGTAAATAAACATCACAAAATAGTGATAATTTCATATTTGATGTGATACTCCTGAAAAAAAGTCTTATCTGTATGATATTACACATAAGTACCTACCTCATATTTATACTAAAAACTCAATTTTCGATTCGCATTTTTTTTTGTAAATTATAAAAAATATTGATAATATTATACGATGGATTCAGATATTTGATAAAGAAATAGGTAATAAGATTATTTATTTACAATTATGTCTTTTTATGCTTCAAAATATGAATTTCTGGTTTACAGATGATGGTAATATAGCGGGATACACCTATCGACATAAACATAGTGATAGAATGTTGAATTTCGATATTAGGCCATTATTCTATGGTTATAAAGATACTCCGTCGGAATTTAGTCAATCTTTCAAGAAAGAATACAAAATAATCCCTATGGTGAGGAATTCGGTGGCGTAGTGGTTAGTATCCTTTGGCTTTCGATACCGAAAACAAAGCTACATTTGCCATGGTCTGGTCTTGGATGGGTGATCAAAACTTTGTGATCTCGAACTCTTCCGTGATTCAGAACGTACGTTAAGATGTTGGTCCCGGTCGCTATAGCACCGTTTCTACCCACCAACCCGCATTGGGCCAGCGTGGTGTTACGGCTCATACTCCATGAGGCAGGCCTGTGCCCAGCAGTGGACTTACGAAGGCA
Source organism: Parapoynx stratiotata (assembly GCA_910589355.1). NCBI lineage: Eukaryota > Metazoa > Arthropoda > Insecta > Lepidoptera > Crambidae > Parapoynx > Parapoynx stratiotata. The sequence continues at coordinate 4,582,540 of OU342477.1, forward strand.
GAGGACGAATTCCCTATGGAATAAGAGGCGAACACCGCAGTAGGCAAACAATATTCAGAAAAACTGTACAATAATATAAAATTTTATTCAAAGTACTAAACTCAAGGAATGTCTATGAGAAAATATTTAACCCAGAAACAAGAGAAGTGCCGTGGTTAGCAGATGCTGAACCAATGCTTATTGAAGCTGCGCGGGATCTTGCGGCTTCTCGTTTGAATGGCTTCTCTGAGAAATTACATACATTCCGAACTAACAGTAACTTGCGGAGGAAATAAAATAAAATTATACGTAGGTACTTTACAATGAAGCTTATCACTCATAACAGATAGGCAGGTGTTATACGTTACATTATTTTATTTTTATTTTATTTTATTTTCATGGTAAACCAACAGTTACAAAAAACACAGATACAAAGTTGGGAATATAAAACAATAAAACCAATTAAAGGTCCACGCTAATAGTAATTAACTAGAACCTTAAAAATAATAGTCAAAAACTAGAAACTTAACAAAATATATAAAATTTAAGCTCGTTAAAAAAGTTACAAGGTTACTCACATACACCAAATAAAACTGTATTAACACAATTCATATTACACTCACATTTCCATTCAAGAACAAAAATTTTACAATCCTACGTTGTTTGTTGTTTGTTGTTGACGATCATTTATTCCAATGCATTTTTAAACATGTGTTATTGAGATAAAATGAATCTGAATAATTTTTTAAACAATTTTCGTTGTAGATTTTTTTTTCAATTTTATGTTGGTACCATTTATATTAACCTTATAGAGATTTAACAGGCTTAACCATTATGGTGTATGGCTAATAAAGAAAAAACTTATAGAGAATCATCACGCTGGATCGTGACGAAACCCTTTAACTCAATACCACGCTATATTTTCTCATCGCCTGCCTTTCACTAAGGTAATTTTCTTACATTACAAATTACATTGCTTTTTTTAAGCCCTAAGCAACGGCTCAACAAGTACAGTCAAGTTCAAAAAGAGATATGACAGATAGTCTTTATTCCCTTTCAACAAGAGTTATTTACTGTCAAACGTGCATACATATTTTGAGCTCGACTGTACTGTATGTATGTCAGTACCCTGTTTTGAAACCAAACCGTCGTCGTCACGTGAGAACTTTAAAAACTGCAATCAACAGTGAAATAAATTACTCTCACATTTCTAAAGAGTACCGAGGAGCACAAAAAGATATTAACAAAGATACATAACATTTGACGTAGACCTTAAAGCAGTGCGATAAGAGTCAGTTTCATAATTTGAACTGCAGCAGTTTCTTGACACCAAAGATTGCATTACGTACTCTAAAAGATGCTATGTAATTTGATTCATAAGCATGCGCTAAGACGCATCTAAACTGAATAAATGCTTTTGATTTTGATTTTGATTTTGATGACTCAAAAAACATACAGATCTACGTGAGTCGATCAACTCAAAGTACCTTAAAAGAAGTGTCAAGTTAAAACAACTGTTATGAGTAAGTAAGTATTTTAGCAGATTCTACTAATCACCCTACTTACATACGGAAACACCATATTTCGTCTTTAAAGTCCCTAGCAGCTTACTTATGAAAATCTCTTGGTAAAATTTTTTGAACGTAGCTCGAATATGGTTGGTCCTAAATATCGCTTGTCTAAGTATCTGCTCTTCTATCAAACAACTGACACATTATCTGTATCATATAAATACCTGTATATTCATTTGATTGCATAATTATACGATACTCAGTACAAGTAGTTCTCGAATCAAGATCGCATCGGCCCCTACGGCCCAATGTCTCGAAACTCGACATTAAACGCTCCCAATTATGTTTAACGCGCTAATCACGTCTATCTCATTATTTTGAGGCGTAAATAATTTGAGTTTAATTGTACCTTCACTGCGATTGGATCAAGTTTAGGTGTGTACTGTCGGCGTCAACTGCGCATGTTTATTCAAAGTTTGTATAATTTCAAAATAAAATTCTATAAGGCTTCTGTCTCAGTAATTCCGTATTTAAAAAATTGTATTAAAATTTAACTTGAAATTCTTGGATGGAAATGGATGAAATGGCGACAGGTCACGGGAACTACATGCGACTCACGCATTTCCCCTAGATTGAAAGGGAAAATATATAAAGCAAAGACCTGTTGTTGTGTATGGATCGGAATGTTGGGCTATGAAAAAGATGGATGAAAATAGATTGCATGTGGCCGAAATGCGTATGTTAAGATGGATGTGTGGGGTGACGAGGATTGATAGAGTGAGGATTAAGTATATCAGGAGATGCCTGAAAGTTGCTCTAGTCATAGAGAAGTTGAGAGAAAAGCGGCTATCGTGGTATGGACATATTTTAAGAAGAGAGAATGAGGATGTAACGAGAAGAGTTATGAATATGAGAGTGGATGGTAATGCAGGGAGAGGAAGACCGATGAAGAGATGATAGATTGTGTGAATGAGGATATGGCTAGAATGGGAGTGAATGTTGATATGGCGTGTGATAGGGAAGACTGGAGGAAAAACAAACTTGTTGCGCAGACCCCAAACGAAATTGGGAAAAGGGCAGGCAAATGGTGATAACAATAAAATATTTTTATATATATTTGCCACACAAAAGCACTCTATTTTAATATCTGAGCGAGATAGTTTAGAGTTTAGATATAAAGTTTAGTGACAAATCTATTTACTCATATTTCTCAATACGCGCAGAATATCTTATCTCGAACCCTTTTTTCCCAATAACAAATACTTTATTCAGTTAGAAGTGGAGTAGGCGACTGTCCCACTGGGGATCGTTGATTCTTTTCTCGTGCAAGTACTTGCGTCCGTGCAGGTAATCACCATTAGATTTGACCTTTTCAATGCACTTGGTGAGATTAAACACGGACAATAACAAAGAACTATTAATCTTATTCTAGACGTTGTGCTGTATTTCACGTACTTTAAATGCCGCTTGTAGAGTTTCCGACCTGATTTTTGTTTGTTTTATATCTTACTCGAGTTTAATAAAGGGAATCGACTGTAGGTCCCACACTAGGACGAGGACAAATCTGTATTATGGGGCGTAAAACTGATATCAAATCAATAAAAAAACACGAACAGTCATTACACAAAATCTAATTAAAGTATCGAGCAATCAAACTTGCCCAAAAGGTGAACAAAACGAAGGTAGTGTTTCATCTCTTAAATGTTTTGTGTTGACAGTAGTTATGTGAAATTAATTGAAATGGCCAGCAATTGTAGTGAATTGTATTTATGTGCCAATGTTCGTGTAAGAAATGTGATTATTGATTAACAAATTCGGTAAGTCGACTTTTTGTTTACCTTTCGGACAACTTTGATTGAAAGATAATATACAATAATTGTAGGTAAAAAGACAAATCTAGTTTACATTTGTGTTGACGACTACACCTGTACTGTAAATATTTTTTAAATATTTTACCAATGCTTCTTACGATAAAAGTTATTAAATACATTAGAACTTTCACTTTGATAATGATACACGCAGTAATAATAAACCTCATGTGAATAATTAAGTCAATAAATTTAAAGCCACACTAAGAACTAGAATCAAGAGCTCTCCTGCCATGTGTAAGAAAAATGTGATTTGATTTTTATATGGTACACATGTTGGATTTTAAGTTAAATATTAGTTAAGCACGGTGCGAGTCGTGTGGTAGCGGCTCTTTAAAAAGTACTACCAACCCATCTCTTCATTTGGGTGTCGTAAAAGGCGACTAATGGACTTAGAGCTGCACAACCATCCAATAGCTTATAGCGGCGACGGGCTCACCACCTGTCACGCTGAGTGCAGTCACTGCTTGGTGAAGCGCGGACTATGCCAGTGGGTTGTTTTTGCGGTGCTTTTGCCTAGTTTCTGACTAACCCTGTAACGATGCCCTATATCTATATTAGCGACTCTTTACTGTTGCTGCGCTCGTTCCTGGCCATTTTCTCTTTGTTTCTGTTTTTGATTCGCTGTCTGTCTGTGCTGTCTTCCCATTCTATTGGTCTCCAACGTTCGATCCAATGTAAACAAATAGTTCATTTTTAATTCTAATTTTGAAGATTATATATTATTATGGTTTTATGCCCAGAAATCATGAAAGCAATTTGTAAAAAGGTACCCAAATAACCTAACCAAAGGCACTATTAGTGCCTTAGTTTTTGATAATAAATATACACCAATAAGTGACGACCTGACGATTTTTATTTATCTCCGGGCTTACCACGTCACAACCCTTAAGGCATGATAGTTGTGATTGTATGTAACAAAGAAAAACTGTTACAATGTTTGCTTTGAGCTAAGCTAATTGTTGTATACGTGTGAAATTTTTAAGTAATTAATCCCAACTCTATAGCGTTGCCATCTCTAAAGGTTCTTGGTTCGATCACAGATGTTTACTTGTGTTTTTGTTTGCATTTGTTTTCCAGTCGTGGATGATTTGCTTAAAATAAGGCTAGTTGACAGGTGTGATGTCTGAACATGTTTATTTATTTTATATATATGTAAACAATCTATACATATAATATAATACCGTAGAGGTCTATTGTCTGGACATAGAAAAAAAATGCTGAAAACTAAGCCAGGGGGATGTAAAAAGAAGGAAATACCAAATTTTTTTTTGTAATTGCCGTAGTACGTTCTCGCATACCGATGGAAATGAGTCGTTGCACGTGTTTCGTAATAGGAGCTTAAGGTTTGAGTACACACATATAATTGTCAGCGATCTAAGAAAAAAATTACATTATCTGTGTTATGTTAGATTGCAGAACTAGTACTGCCCGCGACTTTGTTTGGTTCGAATGTTCGAAATGGATTGAACCCAGAACCTCTCGAGATGGCTACGCCTTGAGACCGGCATACGAACCACTCGACCAATGAGGTCATCGTGTTTCATAAAGTAAAATCTATCTTTTGTAAAAGCTGCTTCTGTTGTTTGACTCAATTTATTTTTTCAATATAAATGTAAAATGTAGAGACAGCCGAAAATATATGATCATTTCCACATATTTCATAAAGCCACGGTTCCCGCTCTGGGAAAAAATTATGACTATAAACATCTCAAACCCACCATAACGCTGGGTGTTTGTGAAAATAAAATAGGTGGAATTCTGAGGTATTTAAAAGAAACAATAAAAACGGTTACAACTTATTTTGGTGTTATTCTAACGACATTGACGGTTAAATATCGGAAGCATGGATTAAACTTAAAGCTTTATGCGTGAGATACGTCGAATTTTGTAGTTTAATTTGAAAAGACGAATTCCTTCAACTGTCGACGCCCAGAAATACTTTCACTGCGCCTAGCACGAACTATTTGACGTATCGTTAACGAAAATGATTTTTGAATCGAAAATACTCAGTATAAAATAATTTTTTCTTAACTTTAAGGGTTTGTTAATATCTCTCTACGATACAAAGTGAGCATGATGCATAATTTTAATTGGATATTATAACAGAACTGCTATATTTTGAATTCAAACATCATTACCATTACGATAGACAGACGATTTTACTTGTAGGCTTGTAATTTTAAGGCTATAATGAGAAACATTCACATTGTACTACTTAGTTGGACAACAATGCTACAAGTTAAATTGTCCTTTGCATATTTTTAAATAGTGAAAAACATTTATTGTGGAAATCGTAAACCTGCGATAACTTCATAAATGTCTTCCTAAAAACTCTGTAGAAAGAAAGAAAGGGAAATAATAATATCTTCTAGTAAAAGGTTAAGTGCTAATTAAAGCACATACCCGACGATATTTTTAAGACGATTAATATTTTGAGAAAATAAATCAAAATAACGTACCTACCCATTACTTTTAGCATCCCAACAAACATGTCTAGGCATGTTTGTTGAGAACGGTTGCATTTTAAAAATGTAAGTGCAGTTTATGTAGAGCTCTGCCGATTTTTCTGTTTGCAAAGCAAACACGGCAACACTGTACGCGCCACTGGGTTACCAGACGATAAACAAAAAGCGCGTAGTAGGTATTGGAAAGCGCATAGTGAAATAGGCCTAACGGTTGACGGATCCGGAAAGGAATATTTTATTACATTTACAAAATTGAGAATTTTTAGGAATGTCAGAGGTATAGAGGAAGATCTTAGACGAAGACAGTAATAAAGCAGTCAGAAGTAAGTTATTTATATAAAATCTCTACGGTATTTTAGATAGCGTTATTCAAAAACGTAATATTGACTAGTGCCCTCACTGCTGGAAATACGAACGGCACCGTAATTGACAACATTTCAATTTTTTAATACACCTAAAAATAAAAAAACCATTTCTACATTTTGCTATACAAACCCCGAAAAACATTGAAATATTTCTTTTTGTTGTATAGTTTTCGAGAAAAACTGAAAAACTAAAATCGTACGCGTGACGTCATACATACGGAAGAATAATGATTCCCCCTCGCCAAATTCAAAATAGAAAAAAAGTTTATGTCATGGCCTTGTTATTTCTATATAATCTGTGGCCAAGTCAACAAATTTGATTGAAATTCAGCGGATTGAAATTCTGCGCTCACTTTCATGGTGTCACAAAAATATCAAAGTCAAATAAAGTAAAATTCTCGAGCAAATTTATAAGTATCAAAAACTATTTTTTATACATAGACAAAAGCAAAACGCTATTCCTCCGTATGAATGACGTCATTTGGCGCCTACGACATTTTAGAATGAGCTGATCTTTGAAGTTGAAAGAGAGTTGAAAAGATGAATGAAAAAGTCGATATTTTGAAAAATAAAAAAATACGTGTCTCTTAATTTTTATCTAGTTTTATTTACAATAATACAATACACCTTAAAAATTTGAAATGTTGTCAATTAATCTCATCTAGCCGGCAACAACCAACCTTCGAATATCGTCATCTCATCTTGTCGCGCAAGTGTAACACTCCTTTTTCTTATTATCACTTATTACCGTCTTAATTACACATAAAGGCATCAGAGTTAAGTAAAATCACTAATGTTTGTTTGTTTCATGTTGTTTACATCGTCATAATGACATATGTCAATTCCTTATGTCATTTTAACTTTTAATTTGTTTTTAAAATGCTGGTTTGACTCACTTTGATCGTGGTTCATAGACAAAACCATAGAGTTTAGCGTATCAAAACAGGCTAGTCAGTATATACAAAGATAGTCTCTTTATCAAACGACCGGCGTCCTTCTCGAATAAGTTTTTTTGGGCAATTTTAATGTTTCCGATGTCGGTTTCTTGTAAAATCCTCTTTAAAAAATGTAATAATAATAATGTTGACAAATTCCTAGTAAATTAATAAATTCCTCGTTGAGTATAAATGCACTTGCATGTTTATATTCAAATACAAGTTATTTTGCAATGAATCAACGTAATTTCAAATGAAAAGGGGCCCTTTAAGTATTTTTAGTAAATAATATAAACAAACAAACATTACTCATATTCTTGGATGTATGGACGCGTGTGTCTTTGCCTCGTCTATGGGAGCTACGGTCGAGACGGATTTCTCTCGAATCTGTGGATCGATATCTGAAAAGTCTCACGCGCTGGTTCTGATTTTGCTAATTTACTGAAATCTCGAAAAGAGAAGTCCTCGAATTTATTTCAGGAATATTATAATCAAGGGATTATTAAATTAAATAGCTCGAAGTTCGAGTATATTGGCTGAAGAGCGCATAAAATTGTACATGCCGGCTGGTTTATAGGTTACCGGCGGCACTTTAATAAAAACCTATAAAATATTAATAAAAGCCCGAGAAAAAGGTCAGTTAAAGATAAATTTCTTATTAATTCATCCGATTGTAAAGCTTTAATACTTGTGTTTCTATAAATAATAGTCTTTCAGTAAGAATTGTCGAGATTTGTCATTGGTGGGTGGATACAAGACTTATCCTCTCCATAACTTCAATAAACTCATACTAAAAATCCTTTATCCCTGTTAATTACATATATTTCAAGGTAATTGGTATTTGTGTAAAACAATTAATGTAGAATCATCATGTTTATGATCTAAATTAATAGTACTTGATGAAAGTTTGTCATAAGTTAGTAATTGAATTGTGTATATCTTCCACTCTCCTGAAATCATATGTTTTTATAATCTTTCTTTATTGCTTAGTTGTCAAAAGTGAATAGTATGAAGGAGAGTAATTTTAGTTAATCAAATCTTTTGTTAGCATGGGTTATACCCTTATTTAGTCCATAACAATGATAATATAGCGTTTCTTTTGACATGTAACAGGGCAAAAACTACCTGGTGGTAGTGTATGGTATAACCATACTATATACAGTACCTAAGAAGCACAAATAACAAAGTATACCAAGATATTTGAATATTTGAGAAAAGATCAACGGGACAAATTTAAAATACAGTATCCGGACCTGCAAGGTATGCAGTACTAACCAAGGGGAAAGGGAGATAATATTAATAATAATTATACATAATTATAAGAATTATGAGTTACCTATTTATTTTTGTTATACCTGTTTAGTACCTTTACATACCGAGATTGATCAAACAGGACCAGAACCAACCTGCCCTTGTATTTATTGTTGCTTTATTTTATTTTTAATGTGTATTTTATTGTAACTTATGTTGCTAATCCTTAAAAGAAATAAATATATTGTTTAGCTTAAATATTTAGCAAAATTTGTAATGGAATAAATCATAAGTATTTTTGGTAATTTGTTGTATTATTTGTTGTTCATGAATCTTTAGTTGATGGGTTAAGGAGAAAAGAAATTTTAACATTACATTTGCCGCCCGAATATACAGGAGGTTCTGTGACTTTTTGGTGGCCCATTATTCTGGTCTAATGCTCAGATAATGTTGATCCATCTCGGTAGGTATTTTTTCATATAATTTTTGAAGGTTTATAGTACTGTATAAGAGAAATTTGAGAGAAACAATTGAAGTAAACATTGTCATTTATTAAGTAATTATAACATATTTATTAAGTGAGTATTTGTGGCAGGATTGGTTCAACAATATATGTGGATAGAATATCAAGATTTCTTTCTATAAATTGATATATATTTTTTTTTGTTGTTATTATAATATAGCAATAATAGTATCTCTTGAGAAACATAACATTACATTATATTTTTGTAACAATGGAACAAAGACCAATTACTTTTAACTTGCTTAACAAGGATGAACTAGAATATGAGGTGAAAATCAGGGGTGCAAAACCCGCGGATACTGTGGTGGCTTTAAAAGCACAGATCCGTTCACTCAATAAAGACATGCCTTCAGATGAGATTCTAACATGTGATCTTGATAGCAATATTGAATTAAAAGTAATACAAAAGAAATTAGATGAACTTGACAAACTGATCACTAGTTCTGCCAGTAAACCAGCCTCACTTAAGGTGTTAAATAGAATTCAAAATCTTGCACACCATTTATTCCATAGAATGGGTCGCTTGTCTCCTATTGAGGATGATGACAATAATCTCAATTCTTTATTACTTTCTCTTCAAAATCGACTAGAAAGCATTCTTAGTAAAATTGACAATATATTTCATAACTTTAAAAGTAGCTTAACACTTGAACAACCCATAGTAAGTACCAATTTAGCAACACAGAGTACAAATAATGATTCTTCAGTACATAAACTTAATTTACGCTTTAATGGCAAATCTTGCATTAAAGCATTCTTACAACGTCTTGAGGAACTATGTTTATCTCGTGGCCTTCCGGATTCAAAGCTGTTCTGCTCGGCAGCAGAGCTTTTTACAGATGAAGCACTTTGCTGGTATCGTGGAGTCAAGTCTGATGTTCATAATTGGGTAGAACTTAAAACATTACTTCTTGATGAATATTTGCCATCTGATTATGACCATAGGTTGTTGCAGGAGATTAGAGGTCGCACTCAAGGTACTGATGAAAGCATAGTCAATTATTTAAGCATAATGCAAAATTATTTTTCTCGATTATCAAAACCGATCTCTGAGGAAGAGAAATTGAATATTGTCATGTTTAATATCAGACCATTCTATACTACACAACTTGCTTTAAGCCCTGTGGAATCCTGGAATGACTTGAAAAGAAAATGTAGGTTTTTGGAGAATGCAAGGGAGCGTACAGCACATTTTAGTGAGCCCCCTAAGGTGACAACTTCTTCACTAGCTCCAGACTTAGGTTATAAAAATCATAAATCTCCACCTAGGGTCTGCGCTATTCAATCTACAAATGGTCTTTTCTGTGTCCGTTGTAGAGTGAATGGTCACAGTCTGAAGGTTTGCAAGGCACCATGGCTTCTAGTTTGTTATCGCTGTGGGGAGAAGGGGTTCAATGCTAATAATTGCCCTAAATGTGCATCTTCAAAGCATGTTTCAACTGAGGTTTCAAAAAACTCCAGAAAGTGAACCGGTGGCAGAGCAGGGTATATTTTAACAATAAATATAAACATTTTAATAATAATGGGCTTGATAATAATGAATCAAGACCCGAAAACATTAACTTCTCATTACATAACAAAACTTTATGCGTTTCACATATAACGCCGGTTCACTCTATTTATAACAATGATACCCGCGCTTATTTAAAAGTGACAATTTTTGATGTTGAATTTAGAGGGTTGCTAGATTCAGGTTCCCAGATTTCCATTGTGGGCGGGCAAGCATATAAATATTTTAAAGATTTTGCTACAATACATAAATCTAGGGAATTAGAATTTATAAGAACAGCAAATGATTCCACCTCGAGAGTCATCGGTTACCTATGCTTACCAGTATCATTAAAGAATAAAATTCGTGTAATAAAATTTTTTGTCGTCCCTGGGGTTGCCACAGAGTTACTATTTGGTTTGAATTTTTGGAAGGAGTTTAACATTGCACCTGAAGTTTTATCATTAGTACAGGGCAATGAACATTTTTATATGAATAATCAAGTAAATTCTATTATCACGGCAAACCGTGTCATACATGATTTTGAAAGTTTATCTCACAATGAGCGAGTTAAGGCAGATGATGTAATCCGCCAGTTCGAGGAAATATCGGCAGAGAGAGTAGGATTAGGTAGGACTCATTTAGTTAGTCATACAATTGATACCGGTGACCACCCACCGATTAAACAGCGATACTATGTCGTCTCTCCCGCGAAGCTAGCAGAGTTAAATAAACACTTAGATCAGATGCTCAAGGATGACGTTGTAGAACCAAGTAATAGCCCATGGAATAACCCCGTCACCTTAGCTGTCAAATCTGATGGTACTTCACGTTTCTGCCTAGACAGCCGTAAACTCAACTCGGTATCAAAGCACGACGCCTACCCTATGCCGTATATTAGTCAGATCCTAGATCAGCTAAACAATGCTAAGTATTTGTCCTCCATTGATCTCAAGTCTTCATACTACCAGGTCCCACTAGACTCTTTAGAGTCTAGAGAGAAAACTGCGTTCACCATACCATGTAGAGGGTTATTTCATTTCAAAGTAATGTGCTTTGGCCTTACTGCGGCTCCAGCTACCCAACAGAGATTGATGGATAGACTGTTTGGACCTGAATTTGACAGTAGGGTATTTGTTTACATCGATGACCTGATCTTGATTACACCACCAGGTCCTGATGCTTTCCATGACCATCTACAGCTCTTACTAAAGGTTAAAGAAAGGCTTAGGTTCGCTAATTTGACAATAAATATGAGTAAATGTCAGTTCTTTAGGAGACAACTAAAATTCTTAGGTCATGTAATTGATGAATACGGGCTACGCACGGACCCAGACAAAGTAAGGGCCATAGTAGACTTTCCTACTCCCGCATGTAGAAAAGATGTCAAACGTTTCTTAGGGACTGCATCGTATTATAGGCGGTTTATAAAAAATTTTAGTCACAGGGCAAGTTCCCTGAATGCTCTTACATCTACTCGTAAAGGCGCGCCCCCTTTTAAATGGACAATAGAAGCAGATCAAGCGTTCAATGACCTTAAAATTGCGCTATCTACGTCTCCTGTTCTTGTATGTCCAGATTTTTCTAAGGACTTTGCCGTTCACTGTGATGCCTCGGATTTTGGCATTGGTGGTACACTAACACAAGTGTTAGACGGAGAAGAACATCCCGTCGCTTACTGTAGCCGTTCACTAACACCAGCAGAGCGCAACTATTCCGCCACAGAACGCGAGGCCTTAGCTGTGGTACACGTTGTTGAACATTTTCGTCCTTACCTCGAGGGTGGACGACCGTTTCGTGTTATAACTGATCACGCGAGTTTAAAGTGGTTCTTAAATCTTAAAAACCCAACAGGTAGACTGGCACGTTGGGGTTGTAGGTTGTCTGCGTATAATTTTGTAGTCGAGCACCGTAGCGGATCGCAGAATGTCGTTCCGGATGCACTGTCCCGTTCTGTACCAGTGGCAGCCGTAAACACTGATGCATCTGGCGATGCGTGGTATAATAACATACTAAAACGTTGTACCGAACGCCCACGAGCGTGTCCAAATTTCCAAATTATTAATGGTAGACTTTTCAGATTTACTAAAAACAGTAACAAACTCTGTGGTGACTACCAGTGGAAGGAAGTTGTTCCTATTGAGCATAGAGAAGACATTATTAAAAATAACCACTCTGTACCTGTAGCTGCACATCTAGGTGTTGCTAAAACATATAAAAAGTTAAAATTAAGATATTTTTGGCCCGGTATGTATAAAGATACTGCGGATTTTATAAAAAAATGTAATACGTGTAATTCATATAAGCATAGCTCACTAGCGCCGCCAGGCTTTATGGGGGAACCCAAAGTTTGTTGTCGACCATTCCAGTGCATCAGCATTGATTTAGTTGGTCCACTGCCCATGTCTCGTCAGCAAAATACTTATTTACTAGTGGTTGTGTGTTGCTTTACTAAGTATTGCTTATTGTTTCCATTACGTCGTGCGACGGGCAAAGTGATAGCACAAAGATTGGAGGATCATGTGTTCCTCGTTCACGGGATTCCACAAACAGTAATTTCAGATAATGGTCCACAATTTATAAGCCACGAAGTTCAGGCGCTTTACGAAAAATACAATATCCCACAGGTACACATGGGCCCCGTTTACTGTCCACAAGTTAATACCGTGGAAAGATATAATCGAACAATAATCACAGCTGTTTCCTCTTTCGTTGAAGACGACCATAGGACGTGGGATGTGAATATCCATAAAATCCAATTCGCCATGAACACTGCGGTGAACGAATCCACATCTTATACCCCTTTCATGTTGGTACACGGTAGGGAAGCGGTTACGGATGGCAATATTTATCGAAATTTCGAAGACATCCAAGAGTTGGTTATAGTACCACGCGATACTCATGCTTCTAACCTTGGTCATCTAGCTGACATTTTTGTTAAAGTTAGAGAATCTTTACGGAAGGCTCACGAAAGAAACGTAAAATATTACAACAACAAGCGTAGGGATATATCTTTTAACGTTGGTGATTATGTGTGGAGACGTACGTATAAGCAGAGCGCTGCTCACAAATATTTTTCAGCAAAGCTTGCTCCCAAATATGAACGTTGTAAAATAATACGTAAAATTTCCCGTTTAGTCTATGAGCTCGAAGACGAAAACGGCAAATATATAGGCAAATGGCATATAAAAGATTTTAAAAACTTAGACACCTCTGGTGATTAAATTAATTTACATTATTTAAGATAAAATAACCTCTTATAAAAAAAAAAAAAAAAATTACATATTTAGTAAGCATTTACATAAGCATTTAATATGACCGTGGGTGTGGCGGTTCACGAATACCTACCCCGCCTTTCTTTCTGGCGTCTCGTAGAAGTCGAGTGTGGGATAGGCACTATTTAACAAACTTTTAGGTGCCATTGCTGTTGCATGTACATGTTCCTTCTCATCATTTGTTGTTCATTAATTTTCCCCTGATACTTATGTCCCATTTTGATAACATCTTATCCTTTAAATTGTATTGTTGGTCAGTTATGACAGTACATAAAGATCAAAAACACAAAATTAAACGTGTCTTTGTTCATTATATTGTGTATTTAATAACGTTTCCTTTTACAGTGCAATGAGGTTGAAACTCTCCCAGGAGCGGTTTGCAACTCTCAAAATAAGCCTTTGCTATATTCATATGTAAAAAAGAGAGAGAGAGAGAGAGAGGAAAAAAAAATACATCTAGAAATGTAAGGTGAATTAATGACAATTGATGGGGGGCGCAGGTACATGCAACACAATAGAAGGGTTGATATGTCTTATGCACCCAACACCTCGCGAAGACATCATCAACACCTTAGCATTTAGAGTTATTTTTTTTGTTCTTTATTATAGGCTCTTGGGTGGGGTTCCCAATGTCCTATTATTATTTTCCTTTAATTTTCTTTGGTTATGGGTGTTTTCCCGTTGCGGAGAGAACAAAATGTTCTGGCTCATACAGCCATATATTTTTTAGTTTATTTTTTCTATACATACTAAGAATTACCATGGTTTCTTAGTAAGCATTTTTTTGTTTTGTTTTCATTGGTGAGAAGACACCAATTATAATAGTATTTATTCTTTTCACGTGATATTTTTCAGAATATCTGTTTAGATTAGTGTGCATGCATGCATAATAGTTCTATGGTATTGTGTAGGACATTATCTTATTGTTTTTTATTTTGAATCTTAGCATGTACAAGTGTACTGTTTTACATGTTAATGTGTTATAATCATTACTGGACGATAGCGTCTTTTCACTTTGGTAAATTTTCCTTTAGCAAAGTTTCAAAATAGATATATTATATTTGTTAAATTGTTGTAAGACTGTCGAGGACGACAGACGAATTCTCTACGTGAATTCTATCGTGGTTGGGGGGATACTGTAACACTCCTTTTTCTTATTATCACTTATTACCGTCTTAATTACACATAAAGGCATCAGAGTTAAGTAAAATCACTAATGTTTGTTTGTTTCATGTTGTTTACATCGTCATAATGACATATGTCAATTCCTTATGTCATTTTAACTTTTAATTTGTTTTTAAAATGCTGGTTTGACTCACTTTGATCGTGGTTCATAGACAAAACCATAGAGTTTAGCGTATCAAAACAGGCTAGTCAGTATATACAAAGATAGTCTCTTTATCAAACGACCGGCGTCCTTCTCGAATAAGTTTTTTTGGGCAATTTTAATGTTTCCGATGTCGGTTTCTTGTAAAATCCTCTTTAAAAAATGTAATAATAATAATGTTGACAAATTCCTAGTAAATTAATAAATTCCTCGTTGAGTATAAATGCACTTGCATGTTTATATTCAAATACAAGTTATTTTGCAATGAATCAACGTAATTTCAAATGAAAAGGGGCCCTTTAAGTATTTTTAGTAAATAATATAAACCACGGAACAGAAAAAAAGAGTGGAAGTGCTATGTGACAAATTTAGTAGGGAACCGTTGTCGCCAAACTCACACAAATAAGCCTGTAATCATATTCTACACTACATACAAACAATACGCTTGATTGGTCCATGTTCATTTTAGTAAAAAAAGATTAAAGTCACTGGTCCTACATCGAATAACGTACCTTCATCCATATATATAAGATTTAATTTGTACTATACAAGGAACGTAATTATGAGCGTTTTTACCCTTAATACAATTGTAGAGAAATTTGCGCTACCTGACCATAGATGGCGCTGTTATCTGTTGGAGCAGTTATAGACCTTTATACAGACATAATAAGGTTGACATTAGTATCATATATACAATTCTACTCCTACTCGACCCGTGCAGCCGCATTAATTGTAGCAGCACAAAATCGATATCGATAGATTTCATCTGTACTAAAATTATAAATAAATTCGATAGTAACCATTTATGTATTTATTTAGTTATTATACGATTTTGTATTAAGAAAGCAGAATAATTTTAAAATAAATAAGTATATATAAATAATAAATAGATAAATGACTACTTTTCTAACATCGAATACTAAAGAACGTTTAGCTGGAAATAAATTATATTCGAATATTAAAATGTTGTTAATTCACATAGTTTTCAAGGACAACGAGAGCGACTGCGGCTAAAAATGGGTTAAAATATAATAATATTTTAAGACAATGTTAATAGTACAACTGGTATTTTTTTGTTCTTCATAGTATACTACACTACTACTACAAGACTAGCAAGTATTACGGGAAGGAAGTTTTGCCCTTGGTATTACTGGTAGTACCACAGGCAAATAATGATCAATGAAACATTGATCATTATTTTCTGCTTTCTTTTAAAATTAGGTTAGAAAAATAAAATAAGAAACGTTATTTTAAAATTATTTTATTGTCCTTGAAACAAAACGTATTTGTTAAAAAATTTACGTTTTGAAAGTTTTATTTTTAATTTTAATAAATGATGTATGCGTACATTTATGTATTTTTCAAGAATGGCTTTCATCAAGTCAGTGACGTGATTAGACGCAGGAAATTCACCTAATTGATGAAAGGCAATGTCATTAAATAAAGGGGTTCCCACAAACTTTCGCATTATGTGCGCTATAGCTACTTCCTTTCTAAATACTCCTTTATCAGTATTTTTCAAAAATTTTTCGGCTGTTTCACAAATTTTTACTACATCTGGGGATGGATATAGCAATCCCCCTCTATCTCTTGCAATGATAAACTTGTGGAAGCTTTGAAAGTGATGTGTCACTAATGCACTAACACATATGTCACAGTTTACCTTTTTCATCAATATTCTGACAATATATCCAGCTATATGGCCCATTGCCTGAATACTGAAGTCAGAAATGTGTCCTCCTAACTCTTCTATTTCTGTTTCTCCTTCATTTTCATCATGCTGAGAAATATCTTGAGCTCCGCTTACACTTCTATTTATTCTTTCTACTGCTGACGAACAGTTCAGGATTGATATATGTTCCAATGCCACACAATTTCCTTTGTTCGTGTCCTTTAATTGTACATGAGTTAATATTTTTTTATATGCAGACACAAATTGCCTGGAAGTGGGATTATTATTTGATCCACCCTGTGACCTTATGTTGCAGAATAGTAACTCAATGTGATCTTGACTTAACTTATAAAATGGTAAATATAGCAGTTTTTTAGTTACTATTAAGCTTGAATATAAATGTTCTAAGGCTTTGATACACCCTAAAAATCCTAAAAACCCAGTTTTTCTCCGACTGTTAATTAGAAGTGTGCCGCTCTCAATTCTTAAATTTCTTATATATTCAGATGCTTCACCTAAAAACCCAAAAATTTGGTTTGCATTTTTCTCATTCAAAGCTTTTTTGAAGCCGTATAAATGCAAATTTTTGGAGTTGAATATGTCAAACAAATTATTGCAAATAATCAAAAATTTCTCTGTGGGCTCGCTGTCATAAAAGGAACTTATTCCTGATTGCCTGCAATATTTAATAGCCTCCGCGACACTCACACTAAAAAGTTGTGTCGCTAATTTGACTTTCATTCGTTCATTTTGGAAGTTAATGTGACGATCTCTTAATTTATTTGACAGATGAAAAGTTTCGTCATTTTGAACAGTGTTAAGTTGAACAAGATGTTGCCATTTAATTTTATTTCCATCCTTATCTATAAGAATTTTATAACCTTCGAAAGTATTTCGAAATAATTTGATCATGTGACAAGGATCTAAGACAGCCACAATTGGGTCTTTGGTAATAGGATGTTCGAACTTAACACTTTCTTGTTGGAAAGAGCAACCTAGATACGTCGACATGGCGACATTTGCCGCACAACCATCAAAAGTGAGAGCAACTATCGTTACGCCCGCATTATATAATAATTCTAAGCAGAGTTTAACAAGATCAGCGCGCTGTTGTCCACTTACACCATCTACCAAAAAAAAACCAACTGGAACTTTAAAATTGCTGTTTATAGCTGTAACTAAAAATACCAGTGCTTCTTTTGCCTCTGCTAAGTGGTCCCCAGCATCTACTTCTGTGCCCATATCGACATATCCATGAAATTTCTGCCCATCCCATTCAATACGGCGACGAATACTCATTTCATCTAAAACTAACGTGGCAAGTATGGAGTGTGTGGACGTATCAGATTTCTTTTTTAAGGCAATGAATGACTCCTTTGTAAATCCGGGCTCCCCGCCGATTTTCGAATACCAATTCTTTAAGGTTCGGGTATGTGGTAAGCTTGTGTGGAATGTTTTACGCACGTAATCATACGCTTTGGGCGAGTAGTAATGTAATGTCAAGGCAAAGCTGCGAAGTGCTGGAGAATACTTTTTTCTTGATATGACACCTGATTCAGCGTTTCTAACTTCCCTGGTGACCAATTCTTGGACCTGTTATACACACATACATATAAATTTATAAGGATCTATTATTTTTTTAAATAATAAATTTAGATTATATATTATCTGACAAAGAAATTAATAAAAACAAACCTCTAAATTAGTATTTTTGAGACATTCCAAGTTTTCCTTTGCCATGCAATACTTTTCTTCCAATTTTTTCAGTATTTCATCTATACTATTTATTTTCTTTTTCAGCGCTCGATTGATTGTTTGCAGTCGTTTTATTTTTAGGTCTTGCTTTTTAATTTTGTTTTTGCAAAATCTTAGGCGCCCTTTTAGTATCCTTTTTCTAGGAGACGAACACGTAGAATCGGAGGAATGGGCATGCACAGGATTGACATGCTTTACCCCTTCAACATTGCATGTGCTCATCAATTGTTCATCCAGACGACTCTTTTTTGTTGGTGGACTCAAGTCAAAGCTCCTCGAATCACCTTGTGTTTTTGAACATCCAGCAGATATATCAATATTTTGCTGCTAAAATAAAAAATATTCAAAAATTAATCATTAATTTAAACTTATTGAGTTGCATGATTGTCAAACTTCGTTATTTTTACAATTTATATTTACATGGGTAATAATAACTTACTTTATTAAAAAACTTCACAATTTTCAATGTTGGAAGCGCTGTAGGTTTTATGTATCTACATCCTTTATTGGAAATTAAAAAATTTTCATCCGTGAAATGCTCAGAGCATATTGTACTCAATTTTGTTGGCATCCAATCAACTCTTCCAGTTGGATGGAACTCTTTGCAAGTTGGATCTTTGGGAAACCTAAAAATTTTATTTTGCGTTAAATTAAATGAATCGATAAAATTAATAAATCATTTGGCTACATCACTAATTGAGTAGCGATGAACTTTCGAGAAGCATAATGTTCAATACAGTTATGAGAAATGGACTTTATTTGAATGGAATAAGTTTGGTTTTCGCTAGTTTTCTATGAAATTATTTATAAATTCATATTTTTAGGAATATGCACAAAATATTACTTACCGATGGTACGAAACACCTCCATTTTTAAGATTCTTTCTCCTACTATCATTCTTACACTCTAAAATGGAACAATACGGCATAGCTGCGAAATTGTATTGTATGACACGAACGACCGACTTGACGCGATGTCAGAACACGACTAGAGTGAAGTAAGCGTAACTGTGCTTACTTGTGGCAGGCGCACCACGCCTACTTTGCACTTCCACTCTTTTTTTCTGTTCCGTGATATAAACAAACAAACATTACTCATATTCTTGGATGTATGGACGCGTGTGTCTTTGCCTCGTCTATGGGAGCTACGGTCGAGACGGATTTCTCTCGAATCTGTGGATCGATATCTGAAAAGTCTCACGCGCTGGTTCTGATTTTGCTAATTTACTGAAATCTCGAAAAGAGAAGTCCTCGAATTTATTTCAGGAATATTATAATCAAGGGATTATTAAATTAAATAGCTCGAAGTTCGAGTATATTGGCTGAAGAGCGCATAAAATTGTACATGCCGGCTGGTTTATAGGTTACCGGCGGCACTTTAATAAAAACCTATAAAATATTAATAAAAGCCCGAGAAAAAGGTCAGTTAAAGATAAATTTCTTATTAATTCAACCGATTGTAAAGCTTTAATACTTGTGTTTCTATAAATAATAGTCTTTCAGTAAGAATTGTCGAGATTTGTCATTGGTGGGTGGATACAAGACTTATCCTCTCCATAACTTCAATAAACTCATACTAAAAATCCTTTATCCCTGTTAATTACATATATTTCAAGGTAATTGGTATTTGTGTAAAACAATTAATGTAGAATCATCATGTTTATGATCTAAATTAATAGTACTTGATGAAAGTTTGTCATAAGTTAGTAATTGAATTGTGTATATCTTCCACTCTCCTGAAATCATATGTTTTTATAATCTTTCTTTATTGCTTAGTTGTCAAAAGTGAATAGTATGAAGGAGAGTAATTTTAGTTAATCAAATCTTTTGTTAGCATGGGTTATACCCTTATTTAGTCCATAACAATGATAATATAGCGTTTCTTTTGACATGTAACAGGGCAAAAACTACCTGGTGGTAGTGTATGGTATAACCATACTATATACAGTACCTAAGAAGCACAAATAACAAAGTATACCAAGATATTTGAATATTTGAGAAAAGATCAACGGGACAAATTTAAAATACAGTATCCGGACCTGCAAGGTATGCAGTACTAACCAAGGGGAAAGGGAGATAATATTAATAATAATTATACATAATTATAAGAATTATGAGTTACCTATTTATTTTTGTTATACCTGTTTAGTACCTTTACATACCGAGATTGATCAAACAGGACCAGAACCAACCTGCCCTTGTATTTATTGTTGCTTTATTTTATTTTTAATGTGTATTTTATTGTAACTTATGTTGCTAATCCTTAAAAGAAATAAATATATTGTTTAGCTTAAATATTTAGCAAAATTTGTAATGGAATAAATCATAAGTATTTTTGGTAATTTGTTGTATTATTTGTTGTTCATGAATCTTTAGTTGATGGGTTAAGGAGAAAAGAAATTTTAACATTACACAAGGTGTCACACACTTCCTTTTAAGTGGGCACGTGTTAGTCTATGGCTGCTTTTCACCAGAGCTATGACTAAGACTCACCAGCAAAAGGCACATCGCAGACGTACTCCTCGACGCAGTTGTCAGTGTTGCCGCTACGGTCTGTCGCGCCGCTCGCCACCGACGCCACGGATGTCGCCCGCAACAAGCTCACTTCGGTCTCCGTGAAACTGTCCCGGAGCATGGATCTTCGTTTGTATTCCTGTGGGAAGATAGAGATCATTTTTCCTTCCGCTCACACCAATTTTTTTTTTAATTCTATTCTATTCTATCGTTATGTCTAAATTATTTTAGGAACACTGTATCACTGTTTTTACAAGGCTTGTAAAAAAGATTAGATTCGACATCACAACTAGACCTAATAA
This sequence comes from Parapoynx stratiotata, assembly GCA_910589355.1. NCBI lineage: Eukaryota > Metazoa > Arthropoda > Insecta > Lepidoptera > Crambidae > Parapoynx > Parapoynx stratiotata. The sequence goes on from OU342477.1 coordinate 4,603,773, forward strand.
CTCTTTATTATATCTCTTTAAATATCTTTATTTTATAGGCTTGATATACAAACACTTAAAAACGTCAATGTATGAATAAATGAATCTACCACTCTACATTTACCTTTAAAGTCTATTATAATAAACGTCTTCAAGGATAAAATGGCTCACGTATACCTAATTCATTTCACTCCATGGAGGGTTCCTTCAAGAGAGAAATTAAGACACCCAGTAGGTGATTAATACACCAGCAAGGTGGAGGTGGCTAGTTCTATCTTCTGTGGCCCTGCCTATTACCACAAATTGACTCCCCTTTTAGATGGATTCCTCCTAGTTATTTGTACTTACGATTATTGGTGTGTAGTGTCGATATCACTTACCATGGCGTCGTTCTGCCTGCTTTCTTGTGATTTGCGCCCGATTTTAGATTTCAGATTCTGGATAGTTAGTTTCATACGTAATCGTTTATTAGTATGAATTAGGTACACGTTTCTTTTCATATAATTATTTAGGTACCTACTGTTTATAATATCAGTGCTATTCCATATTATTTCCTAAATAAATAGGTTCGTGCAAGTTTAAGGTTATATGTGCATCCTAGACTGTAACAATCCATACTAATATTATAAATGCGAAAGAAACTCTATCTGTCTCGCTTTCACGTCAAAACTACTGAACCAATTTAACCGATATTTGGTACACAGATAGAGTAGAGCATGTAAAAGGGCATAATAAAAATAATTTGCCTTTTTATTTCCTTTATAAAAATAAATACAATTTTTTCACAATGATTATTGCATGCTTAATTAACTTATTAACAATTGGTTCTATCAGTTCATTCATTATTTCGCATATTTCGGGTGCCATGCAGGTGAATAATTAAAATTTTAAATAACGCCTTCCAGAAAATGAAGGAAAAATTTACGCTACTATGAACTTTGCTTCTAATAATAAAGTAGGAGTAAATTTTCAATTCCACCAATTAAGGCTAGACTGTTCCATTTGAAAAATCTTTAAGTGTTGAATAGCCTATTTATTGAGGAAGGCTATAGGCTACATACCACCACTCTATCTTAAAGTATAAGAATCAGATTATTTAATGACTTTAATTCGATGAACTTTTTTAAGAGACGCTCTTAAAAATATTCACTAGTACTTAGGTAGGTACTTAGTAAATTTGCGGTCAGCAAATTCCTCGAAGTAAGTAAATCTAAACACGCAATTACTTAACTAATGAAGTACTTAATTTTAGTTAGGTATTGTCGTAAAATCTTTATTCGGACATTATCTACCTACATGATTTGCATTAACGATGTCTGTGTACTACCGAAAACACGCAACGAGATAGCGAAATGTTTTAAAACAAAAATTATCAACCTTCCAGTGTGTATATTATCTATCATTAATGCTCGTCTTCAGGCTCTCTGATGTTATTGGGTCCTTACCTATGAAATTGGTGTTTTATTCTGTCTTAGTATTTTGTCTGTAACTATTAAGATTCAGAGTATTCCTAAAAAATAATTACCTCTTCTAAAAATAGACTATATTTTTGAGCTCTTTTGATTTGTTTTGATAATTTGTTGTGAGTTTAATTGTGTTAAAATTGGACACGGAGACAACTCTTTTTAAGTGCCTCCCGAATACATCATTTTATTTGCATTCACTTGAAAACGATAAATATTTTTTATGATGTGTGATATTACACATATTACTAAAGCTTGTCTAATGATACATGCCAAATATTATTATGTCTGGAGCTGTCGTTGTGAAGAACACTGATAAAATGTTCGTATGGAAAATGCAGAATTCCCCAAAATCTCCATACAAAACACCAATTTCATAGGTAAGGACCTAATATATTTATTTAACCTATCAATTGTTTTAAAATGTATTTAACGGGTTTTACTGACGCCAGGTAAATCGGAAGTAATATCGGGGCAGTAGTCTGCTAAAATCGGCTGCTACTCTTCACACTAAGAATCGTAACGATTTGCCTACACACAGGCGATCTAGGTGGCGCTCCCCTCCACTACCCCATTATTGCCTCTGATTTGAGCGACGTGAGTAGACCCCTTTAGGAATAACTGTCAAATTAATCGATTTTGTCTATTATTTTGAAAAACATTCATGGTCCGAGGTTATGTGAAAAATATAGAATTTTAAGCGGTCGGAGGTGTTTACACCCAAATACCTGATGTCTAAGTCCTCATGTAACAGGGGGCGAGCCTGTTGACATGCACCGGTGAGAGGATGATATAAACTGTACTTAAGTTTTATCCAAAGTCAGAGGCACTGACACCGCGAGGATCGATCAGGGCCCCTATCTCGTAATTACACAGTCGAAAACGGTATGGCTCATTTAGGTACACTACATACTCTTATACTCTTGTTCCTTTGTGCCTCGTGGAGTGTGAATGGGCCGTAACGTTTTCGACTCTAATTTAGTTGTGGTAAATATCTTCTACCATTCACACCTATCAACTAGCTCCATTTTAAGCAACTAATGCTGCTTGTGTTACGAATACTAGATGACGAATAAATATATTTAATTGATAAACACATATAAATATTCCGAATATATATAAATATATATAAACATCCAAGACTGGAGAACAAATGCCTGAAAATTCATCACCCAAACATTTGCCCCCACCGGGGATCGAACCCAGGACCTCTCGAGATGGCGACGCCTTGAGACCGGCGTACAGACCACTCGACCACGGAGGTCGTCAGACCACGGAGGTCGTCGTCAAATACGTTCGTATTTAGCGCAATTAGGGTCCAGGAGTCGTGTGGTAGCGGCTCATTAAAATAAGACTACCAACCCATCTCTTCCCTTGGGTGTCGTAAAAGGCGACTAATGGACTAAGAACTGCACAACCATCCAATAGCTTATAGCAGCGACGGGCTCACCACCTGTCACGCTGAGTGCAGTCACTGCTTGGTGAAGCGCAGACTATGGCAGAGGACTGCTTTTGCGGTGCTTTTGCCTAGTCTCTGACTAACTCTTAGGGGATAATAGTCGTGATTATATGTATGTAGGGTCCAGGTGATCTCTTCTACAAGTACCTACTTAGTGTCATCAGAGCCAACAGAGCTATCGCTGCATATTAAGGTTTAAAAATCTAGTGATTTTACGACGATACAATGTTACCTATTCAAGATTCGATTCATTTGTAGCTGTGGTCTGTGGTCTGTGGACAAATCTGACCATTATCACCTAAGTACTATATTGTTATATATTTTTCTATAGTAAGAGTAATTACTTATAATAATATGATTGTCTAAATACCATGCCATGCACAAGAAATTTAATTATCGTCAAATTAAAGTAAAAAATTACCTACAACGAAACCCTTGCCATTATTTAGGAGCACTGTTGCTTAACAGCTACAAGCTTATTTAAAGTCATAAACTTCGGTACCTTACTTGCATTTGTAATGAAAAATGTTACTGAAAATATCCAAGAATACATATTTTGTCTATAATAAAAAACTAAACTACAAAAACAGCTTATCTCCTCGCGAAAACAAAAAAAACCTAAATCTAACAATAAACAGTTATAAGTACCTTACTTATAACATTCATATTACCCGTTGGGAAGAAATAATTAGTTTTACAATACCACCACCATTACCAGTTTACCGACAAACGGTAACATCTATTGGCAGTATGATTTGCTAGAATCTTTATCATTTTAGCTCTTGCTGTATGAACATGTACCATAACATATAAAAGGCGCACGAAACCGAAAATAAAACAAGAAAAAAAATTTACTCGCGTTACAAATAAGTCCATGTTTTTGTTTCAATTAATATTAGGTACCTGTACTAGTTAGTCGAACGTGAACGTATAAATTTAGTAAGGCAATCACTTTGGACCTATGAATGTTGCTCAAGAGTTTTGTCAAGGAGTGTTGAGTGGAGCTTCGTATGTCCGTACGCAGCGCTAGGCCCGGCGCACATTATCGGCATCGGCAAGGAAAGGAATCCTTCGGTATCCCTACATGCAAGCACACACTCTCAGCAACTATGCCTTGGCATGCTGCAACGTCTTTAGGGATGCCGAAGCGTCCATAAGTATGCCGTACCGTCCAAACTACCCCCGAGTGTTGCCTTGGCGCGGCGGCAGCGAACTGAAGAATGCCGAAGTATCCCGCAGCAACCTCAAAGCCACCGATGGAGCAACCTCAAGCATACCGAAGCGGTATTTTTGTAACTACGGCCATATATCATGGAAATTTCTACTTTGTTGCCATGAAGTTAATATATTATGTTGTTATTTATCACATAAAATCCTGAAGCCGTGCCGATGCCGATAGTGTGCACCTAGCCCTACTCTCCCTCGGTATAGAAACATTCATTTAATTCGTTCACTGTGACAATGACATAGTCAAAAATAACAGGATGTTCACTTTATTTGGTATATTTTATTACGAAAAGTGAAGGACATTGTATCAATGTTAGATAAAAACTACAAAACACTAAAAACAAAGGAGGCGGGTGGGATGACCATACGATCTTAGAATAACTTCATCAGTATCGCCATATCGAGCGCTCGCTACTCGTACAGTCAGCATTTAGCAAAAGTTGACAATTTAAGTACCTTGTCGAATTAAATGACATGGTGTGTCTAAAAAGAAAAGCTATTTCTGATGTTGACTGTACAAATGTGCTTCGTGCTGCAAGTTTCCACCAAAACCGTGCTCATACTAACTGGCCTGGCAAATTATGAAATAAGTAAGCTTTACTAAATCCTGGTATTTTTAGCTAAATTTTCTTCCTATACTAACGGAACAAGCAAACTTATCTAAAATATCCAAGCCATTGATTCCTGGCACATGTAATGTTGCTAATCGTGACGTTTGTCATGTTAGCACTTGATGCAACTTTTGGCGTTCTCTTCCAGACAATCAGTCTTTAGAGATATACATTGAGATTTCGGGATCCCACAAAAACAGTAGGTTTATCCAACTTAAAAGTTTAAACTACTAGGAAACTAATAAAACTTGACTCCAAAAACATGTAACCACTTTTGACAGTAAATGACTCTTATTAGAAGGAAATAAAGACTGTCACCTCCAAAATGTGTAAACATGTTTTTGTACTCGACTGTACCCACTCTATTCTTAAATATTATACAGGGGTGTAGGGGTGTGTAAAATACCTATCATCAGTGTAGTTGTAATATAATCCATCTCCGGAATAGTACAAAAAGGTTTACACTTATTTCGGCACTTTTAATTTAGATATAGTAAATCAATTTTGTTGCTGTGGTAGGTATAGTTAACCACTGTTAACTATACCTACCTACCTTATATCACTATATTAAGTGACAAGTTGCTAAGCCAGAGACATTTTTGCTCGAGACTGAACATATAAACAGATCATTTTTGTGATGGACTTATACTGTAGAATGTAGGTAAATTATTAATCATAAGATCATTATTTAATATTTATTATACCTGGAAAGTTTTATTAAATAAATAATAGAGCACTAACATGCAGTGTATCTGTAATAAATAAATTTAAAAAAAAAACCAATAAAACTAAAAAAAATGTGGCATAAGTAGTTTATTACGACGAAACAAAATAATTGAAAGTAATATACGACAAAAGCCTTAAAATTAATGTCATTGCTAAGAATAAAATCATTTTTTTACTTTTAAACTAACCAATTGATATTTGGGAACTAATTTTCAGTCTAACTACTTAAAATAAAAATTAACATGTATCAGTTTATAAATTCATTTCATCGAACTTTTTAACAATACCAATAATCTACAAAATTAAATGTACATACTGTCATGTAGGTAAAACATTATCATTAGTAACTCACAAAATAATCATTTATAATCTTTTTTTATATATCTTATGTAAAAAATATTTTAAACACTAATTTAAATCTGTGTTACATATTTTGTGAGTTAATTTTAGATAAATGCAACATAACTTAAAATAATACTCAAAAAGCACGTATATAACTGGAATAATTTCAAAACAGGAATTTCATCAAAGAATTTAGTTTATATAATAGTTGATGAGTTAATACTAAATAAATAGCACCTAAGTGAATAATTCTCTCGATTATAATTCAAAAGACAACACAAATATACTTCTTGGCAAACTTCATATCTAAAGCACCATTAGCACAAAATCTATTCGTAGAAATTCTAAGACTAGGTTAGTAAGGATTCTTAAGAATATATCGCTTTCATATTATTTACATCAGCTATTTGATAACCTATCACCCTGGCACTTTTTTCTAATTCTTATTTCTTCAACAACTTCCATTATAAGCTGAAATATTCGAAAATAAAATGATAAAAACCAAATCATAAAATAATAATTTTGCAGCATTCTCATGCGAGTGAAAATTTACAAAAAAAAATGGTGTGAAATAAATGTTTACAATGTTATTTTGTAAAGTCATCATGCTCTATTAGAATTGAATATAATATTAAACAAAATAATATTTTAAATAGAATATATATCTAAATTATTAGTTCGAAACAAAATGAGTAAATATTACGAATTAAATGTTAGGAGAATATGGAACTCGTCGAAAATTACCAATACATAGGCCTCAATATAAAAATACTTATATTTATATTGTTTTGGAGAAAATAGTTTCCTGTTTATAAATACATAATAATAACAGGAAACAATTTTCAGCGGTTTGAATATCTACCACACTAGTTGGAAAGCCTCAACAAATTCAAGGACATGTGTCCAAAAATACTATGGATGCTGTCATAGATCATACTGCCCCTTATTCTCAACTATCGATTCACAGATTCAATTCGAAATATCAAATTCCGTCTCTTTTTGGTTCGCCGCAATAAAAAGAGACAAACAGATCGTGATTCATTTGTATTCTGACATATGAGAATAGGGAGGCAGATCGCTAAAGGGATAATTGCATAATCTATACTGTTAAAAAATAAAAATGAATACAGAAGCATCTACATAGACTTTCAATCAGGACTAACCTGACTAAGCGGCCTGATCCGCTCGTGGATGCTGTTCTCCGCTTGCTTCGCCGACGGCGGAGGGTGATCAGGTGTCGGAGGCTGCTCGTAATGCGACGGCGACAAAGGGATCTCGATCCTCGGCCCATCAAAATACCGCTCACAATCGCTTGGACTATTCATTGACTGGTCGTCCAACAAACTTTCCAGCGACGACCTCTCTTGGTTCGAATACTTTCTGACTCTGTTGTCCATTCTGGGCTCGTAATTCTCGTATTGTGGAGGGAAATTTCTTCTGAGTTTCCGCCTAGGGTTCTGTTCCTTTATGACAACATTTTCGTAGGTCGCCGTGATGGCGACTGGTTGGGAGCGGATTTTGAGACTAGGCCTTGGATTAGGAACGGGCACTAATCTGGGAGAGTTGTGGTTGTCTTCGTACTCTGAGTATGACAACTTTCCATCTACGTACTGGTCCACGGATCGGCCGTGTTTGAGGTAGTGTTTAGCACCCTGAAACAATGACGACAAGCATTGGGATTGGGGAACAAAATTTCTACCTTGGATGAGAGACTATGCAAATTCGTCTTATTTCCTTCCACTTCCTATGATAACCATTCATCTTCATGACGTTCCCAAACCATTCATCTATATTTCTATTTCGCCACTAAGTCCACTTTCACATATCTTCATAAGATCTAATTTCTACAACATTTATTCTACTGTCATCCTTCCAAACACATTTCTCATACTGATGAAAATTTAAGACTAAGGGAATACTCACACTTATTCGACTACATTCGTTTTTCTAGGTAAAACGACGATTTTATATGAGATGCTTACGCGGCTGAACAGACGCGGAAAGCTGAACAAGCACCACACAAAACTGGCGTTTTCGCCAAACGCTGAATAGAGCTGAATAACTGTGAGTAGTCCGTAAAGGTTTCTGCCCACTACACCAGAGCATAAAGGTAGGCGACGGAACGGCTAGTTAGCAATGGACATCCTCTCATAAAGGTCTAAATAAAAAAGAATTTCCCTGAATAGGTTCTAGCATGATCATGGTAGTCTCCAATGTAGGCAGAAACCTTTAACATTATTTGACTGCCTTTTAGGCACCTAATGGGCCAGCAAGGTGGGGGTGGCTAGGGTTGCTGTTATCTGTGGCCTCGCTAGCTAGCTACCTAGCTACCTCCGCAAATGAACTCTCCTATTGCTTACCATCAGGTGGTTTTGAGTCAATTGCTGTGCTTTAAAAAAATCCGGGTTGGTATGGGACGCAAAAAAAAGTGCCAACTGCTTTTCTTGCCTAGCATGTCGTAAAAGGCGACTAAGGGCGTATTAGGTACTGGGTCTGTGATTGTGTAGGCGATGAGCTAGCCACTTGTTACTACTCTTTCACGATTTTTCATGTGAGCAAACCCAATTTTTGTATGGCTAAATTTGGTCTTAAGGAACACAGTGCTCCTTGGACTCTGCCTACCGCTTCGGGGATTACAGGCGTGATTTTATGTATGTATGTAAAAAAAAGGCCAACCTGTATATCGTCTAAGTCGTCCTGACTCCTCGCGTGGGGCCTCAGCTCGTAGCTGTACCCAGAGGAGGGAGAGTTTGCGTGAGTGGGGGACACGGATAGGTTCCTACGCGGAGGCTTCTTTGGAGGGGTGGGCTGTGGACAAAAGAAAACATACGTTAAATACATTCGCGTAGGGTTCATAGCCGAAGAATCTCAGAGGCAGGTTGAAACAAAGCTACATTCGCCATGGTCAGGGTGGGTGGGTGACCAAAACATTGTGATCGTTGGTCCGGGACGCTATTACAAATTCAATCCACAAACCCGCATCGGGATAGCGTGATGGTTTAACGGCCCATACTTCCTTTTTGTGTCTCCATACGGAAGGCCTGTGCCCAGCAGTGGACGTATATAGACTGGAGACGACGTGGGTTTTTAAAATGACAGTAATTTATAAGAAAGTTAGAGGTTTTAATATTTTGCACAACTGTTTTTTAAGTAAAATTGCAGTATAAATCTGATATTATTATCTCTTAGTGCAAATAATTACATGAGGAAAATTTTATGATAACTTGAATGTTAATACGAGGTAAGGAATTATCTAATATTTATTTTATGATATAATTCTGATATAGCCAATGACAACAATGATAAACACGATTGAAGTGAAGCGTTGTGAGAATGTTGATATTAATATGAAAACAAAAATTTCGTCTCCAGAGATGTTCAAAAGTAATCTTAATACATTTTCCAATTATGAAACTAGAAATAGTACAGAATTATGGTAAAGTTATGTGTAGACGTTTAACCCTTTAGCCCGCGAACACCGGTGCGCGCAAACAATAAATGTTTCTTTTGTTTCTCGTTTTGTCCCCATTGACTAATAAAGTATAGAAACTAAGAATTCATCATACTATGTCAGCATTGTAAAATTTTAATAGAATTTTGTAGTTTAGTAGAAGAGCAACATTCTTTTTTAGTGAATATTTTATTAGATTACGTGTTTGTCATTATGTAATGGATAATTCCATAAATTACCAACATTATGAAGCAATAATTTTTACTCAGCAACACATCTGGTGCCAAATTAATGTTAAATAACTCACTAACCATATATATGCAAATTTTCCACTAACTCACAATCACCACAAGACATAATCCATGTTTTGATTATGTGACATTAATAGTCCACCTCATGAGATAAAATATCCCACTGCTCTCGCTACGAAATCAGAACTCCCTACAACAATCATGACGAATTGAATCAGCGCATACACTCACAGTTGTCAAACAATAATGATTTATTATCATGGTCAATCAATTACAATTTACAATAGACGAAAATTTTAGATTGATTGTCATAGGAATCTCAAACCTGATATTAGTTCCTGGCTACCTATATGTGTATTACGTATCAACAAAATAACACAGATTCATCAAAACGAAGCGCGTCAAAAGGGCCAGGTCTAAATGGACAAGTTTATAGACATTGATAATTAGTAACGAAATGTAACTAATATTATAAATGCGACTCTGTCTATCTGTCTCGCTTTCACGTCAAAACTATTGAACCAATTTAACCAAAATTTGGTACACAGTAATAGTCTAGAACCTGAGAAAGGACATAGGCTACCTTTTATCCCGATATTCCCATGGGAACGGGTGCCATAAAAACTTTTGATAACGCCTCCCAGAAAAATTAAGGAAAATTATACGCCACTATGGAACTTCGCTTCTAATAATAGAGTAGGAGTAAATTTTCAATTCCACCACCAATTGAGGCTACTGTTCCAATTTGAAAAAATCTTTCAGTGTTGAATAGCTACATACCATCACACTATCTCAAAGTAACTATTCTATGCGGACGAACTCGCGGGCGGGATTCAGGAATGGTATTGAGGAATCTGTTGAGCTTATATTATATAAAAGCAGTATTTTACGATATGGCGCGAAGAGCCGGGAACAAACCCTTGTAAAGCAATATGCCTGAAGTATTTCAGTTTTATCATCGTCTTGACTCATCGAAACTAAACAACGCAAAACATGTCCTGACTAAATCAAAATCCCCAAATGGACTGAATATAATTATTATCCTTGTAGTTCTAGAAATAAAGGCGATTTTCTGACAGGATTAAGCGTGCCAGGAAACATTATCTATTATGAATATTTATTTTTAGCTGTTGTCATCGTTGAGGAAGATAAGTGTCCGCAATTGAGTAATTGGGAATTTGAATGAAAGCGGAGACGCAGTGGACAGTGGTGCAATTCATAAGACTAGCGATAAGTTTCATTTGAGTGCGCTTAATTAAAATCCTCAAAAACCAACCGAATGAATGGTAAGGAATTTTATACATAACACAAACTAGGTACCTTGTTCCTTAGAAAATAGTTGAATACTATTATTTTAATTACATAACGTGAGGTTGCTCATGTTCTGAACCATAGCTATGCCATTTGTCAAAATTCAAAAGCGTTTATTCAGTTCAGATGCGTCTTGGCGCATGCTTATGAATGCCATAAACATTTTACAATATTTCTTGAAAGAGAAAAACTACGCCGTCCGTTCACAAAAACTGCCAGTAGCCCTTGTTTTGAGAAGAACGGGCAAGAAACTCAGGCAAACGGGCAAGAAACTCGGCAATTAGAGTGATCCTTCCCAGAAGTTACCTTTTTTCATACCTAAAGTGTATGAATCACAGATTTAAATAAAAGATAGTAAAATGCAAAAAAAATGTAAATGTTTAGAAGGGAAGTTAGTAAGATATCAAATGACTATTAACATGCCTGATGTCCTAGTGATTATAACTTGTTGTGTCTGTGCAAAACTGTAAAATAAAACACAAGTCTAGTAGAGTGTAATACGCTCTCTCCTATCCCTTAAGTAACAGTGCTTAACCCGTCTGGTCTAAGTGATCTAATATCGGTCCGCGGATGAGGGTAAATTGGCCACAGCCGGCCACTGAAAGGACCATTTTCTATGTATGTACTAGTTGAATTTATAGGTCTATTTAATCACAATAGGCAACTATTATAGAGCCTGAATACTATGCTTTTCACAAAGGTACCTTAAAAATTATTATATAAATATTTTTCATACCTAATTATGATTTAAAGGAATACAAATATTATATTAGACTTATTTGCAATTAACTTTAGTTGTAGTGTAGTATTATTTAGGAACACATAAAATTTTAAATCAGCAACTTAAAAATAAATACAAGGAAATACAAAGCCCTTTCCCTACACGCGGAAATTCTTAGTACCTACTTATCTTGTTCACTACTGTACAAATATAGATTGTTAGGATCTCGCATGAAATAAAACATTTCCGACGTAATCCCAAACACTTAAGTTTCGTAACGATGAATAGGCAAGTACAGTCAATATAGCTGTGTTTACATTGCGGCTACTTTAAGAGTCTGATTACGAAATATAAGTTGAAAAGGAAACCATATTAAAATTTATACAGTTTTAGATTGTACTAAAAACATATTTGAAAAGTATCAAAATGGTTAATTTGTAGTGCCTACATTGTAAAGTACTATAGCGACAACTAATAAAGTTGATACTTAATACAAATCAATTTTAGCAAATTGATATAACAATAAAACCCGCACAACTTTGTCTTTTACAGTAAAAAGATAAAACGAGTCCCTTCAATGCGTAAGTATAGAGTTTAATCGACTATCAACTTTATTGCCCACAACAGAGATCACAAGAGATTAGTTTACCAGTTTAACAGATCAAAGGGATGAGTAATAAATCGTGCGCCGGCGCAGACGTCACGCTCCCAACGATTTGTTAATATGGCGCCAACGGATGAATCTTCGATGCTATGGTGGCGTTTTATTAACTGTGACCAACCGCGTTTATTAAATTTAAGCGGTACCGCGCATAGACAGGAGTGCCTTTGTGTCCAATCGGTGTGTAATTGACGGACAAATATCCACTTGTGTCACAATGGAATGAATTTCATTTAATCACGGGTAAGTAATCGAAATTACTACAACTAAACAGAGAATCTCTCATTGGAGAATCCATTTATAGAATATTTAAAAACAACTCAACTAATAGATTCTGAGTGGAGTGCTCAAATTTTGTAGACTAAATTACACATACATACTACAGTAGAGAAGGAGCAGTGAGGAGCTCGGTGGCGTAGTGGTTTAGTGCTTTAGCTTTCGATATCGAAAACAAAGCTACCTTCGCCATAGTCAGGCCTTGGATGGGTGACCAACACTTTGTGATCTTGAGGTCCTCCGTGCTTCACAAGGCACGTTAAGCCGTTGGTCCCTGTGAAGGCCTGTGACCAGCAATGGGACTTATATAGGCTGAGGACTACAGTAACTAAAAGTACATTTTTAGAAAAGAGGCATCTATTTAGGTCGACACAAGTACACCACTCATCCAAAAGTGCAAACACATCACCCAACATAAAATCTAGATGTTTTATTTGGAATTAGTCAAAATAGTCCAAAACTATGGGCTACTAAAATAGATTACAAACTAGTAGACACGACATATATTATGGGAAAAAAATAAACAAAGTTGCTCCAGTAATAGAGAAGTTGAGAGAAAAGAGGCTATCGTGGTATGGACATATTTTGAGAAGAGAGAATGAGCATGTAACGAGAATAGTTATGAATATGAAATTGGATAGTAATGCAGGGAGGAATAGCGAAGAAGAGATTTGTGATTGTGTGAACACAATCTATCCATCATGGAGGACATGGCTAGAATGGGAGTGAATGTTGATATAGCGTGTGATAGGGGAGAGTGGAGGAGAAAGACTCGTTGCGCCGACCCCAAATGAAATTGGGAAAAGTAACATCGATACCTAGATATCCCAATATTTCAAGAATACCTATATTTGTTAATAATTTTTAGCCGGTGCTGGCAAAATTCACATTAACATTATTGATTACAATCGATGCAATTCTAAAACACCAAACTGAGAAAAATTTGATGATACAAGTGTAAACAACAACCTCACAGACAATACAGAACCTAATCGAAAAGCTAACTATAAATTAGAATGCAATGAATTATACACAATAAAAAACCTTCCCGTTGTTTCGTAACTGACCCGACCTAAATATTTAACAAAATCGACAGCTTTGGACGCACAAATATTTACATAACCTAATACATATTACATACATATAAAGAAAATGGGCGTTTGCATTTGCCAGATGTTTGCTAGCTGTTGCAATAATCACCTAATTATACATTTTATGGTTATTGTATAGCATGTGGCTGGTAATAGAATAAATGCTGTTGAGTTATCACTATCAGTCACTGGTTTTTTAATTGATACATTAACGTTTCTAGCAGTTCTTGATAACCAGTTAGTCAATGAAAAATGAGGCAACATCACGAAATAATGGGAACCGGAGATCGTTTACAAATCTCCGTTTTGAAGGAATGTGTTGCAAACTCGTTTATCCGGTCCAACTGTACTAATTTAATGTAAAGTATATAAATAATTAGATTTGAATAGTACCTACTGGTAGCCAGGAAGACTGTATTAGCTGTTACGGGATTTTGTATGCAACTTTTCCTTATTTTTAAAGTACACCTCTGCCAATAGCTTCCGGGGAACCCCTGTCTCTTTATAAGGCTTGCATACTATAACTGATATAGCCTCGATCAAGTCCGAAAACTACAGAACAAAAATAAGCAGCTATCACAGGTCTACATACCACACGTTCGGCAAATTCAGTTAAATTGCGTTTACGTGGACGCCCTGGCTTGCAGCCAGACACATTACGCTTGCTATTTCCGTAATAATCTTATACACCGTGTCAATCAATAAGCAATGACGTTTAAAATGTGTACACTGTCTTGAAAAATAGGCCTGATAATATTAGTTGACAGATTGTTGATTGAGGGAACGTAGAAATGTCCGAAATTTAACACATTTTTTTGGTTTTTATTGATACCTATACCTATGCTATCCAATTCTACGTACCTATATTTTTATCAAAAAATATTAAAATTAATACTGCCGTTATTTTTAAAGCTGTGTTTGACATATTAAAGAAACTTACAAGGATCAACTAGTCACCTCGCCCCACTTACACTATCACTAACACAACACACACAACAAGTGCACCGCACTGCACACAATATCCACAAAAACTACTAAAACCAACCGATTTTTTTATTAAAAAAATTTCAAAACAATAACACGACCAACACAATCGTAAGAACGCAACGCAAGCGTCGTCACATACGCGCCGGTCCGACTGGCCCAATTTTCTTCGCGCCTTCGAACTAGCCACGTGGTGCCGACAATTTAGTAGGGAGCTAATGATAGACTGAAACTGAATTATTAATTCCTGAGAAAAACTAGCGGCCTTCGTACATTCGGGAGTCAAGGTTGTTATAAAAAAAAATTTTGTTATTTTTGTTCTTCAATAAACAGTTATGAATTTTTTAGGTGAAAAATACGGCTTTTCCTGCCAAATCAAAATATTTTGAAGTAACTGGGTTTTGGTACAATAAAAAGATTTATATCGAAATCAATTGAAGGTATCGTTCACAGAACTTATGTAGGTACCTATGATGTATGGTTCAGTATAGACCATAACAATATAATTACTTAAATTCCAGAAATGAATTTCAGATAGAATGGTTCTAAACAAACTCAAAATTATTCTGATATAACTATTTCTTATATTAATGATTCGATAAAAATTATTCGAGTACATTCGCCTAACACAAATGTAGAACAATGTACGGGACAATGATGAACTAACCCGCCATATGTCGTTAAGACGCAAAATCATTTTTCACACGGATTTGTTTTATTCAGCTGACAAAAAAGTAGACTTATTTAAATGATTCAAATGACGTGTTAACTGCTCTGTCATTATGAAATGTGAATAGGATAGAATAAATACGAAAAACTGTAGGCCTAGACAAAGTGCCTTTCTATTGACGATTTCCATAATAGAAATAGAATAAAATGTATTGAACTGACAGTTCCGATAGATAAGTCACGTGATTCCATCAAGCGAGTAGCAAAGTGGTAGACAAGATGCTTTCTACTGTGTCTCTATTCTATCATACGTCATCATTCTATTTTGACAGTAGAATAATCCCATACAAAGTGGTAGACAAGATGCCGTTTTTGACAAAACAAATAGATAAGTTTCTATTCTACTAATCGCTAACCAAACGATTCCTCGAACCCAATAGTAAAGCGTAAACCTTTGAGTTTCTCATGGTTTTTTACTTATGCTTTGTGTGTCGTGTTTTAATTATAAGTTAATATGCATACTTTATGCCTTTTGTGGGCAGCCAAAAATGAAGAAACTTGGCTTAGACGGCAGAGGAGACATGAAAACCGAAAACGTCTTGAAAAAGTTAACATCATGCCAGACAAGTTATTTGTTGAACATTTTAGACTAAATAAAGATTTTTTATAAACTATGTAGTGAACTTAGAAGGCATACACACTTGAAAGGAACAAACGAGTTACCATTGGAGATAAAAGTAAAATAAAATAAAACTTTAATTATGTAACACTGTAATAAATAACTCTAAAAATTGTAACAAGATATTTCTTTCGTAGGTCTTGTGTGCCCTAGGTTTTTCGCCACGGGCTCTTATTAGCGAGTAGTTAGCAGCAACACATGAATTCTACCAACGCGGCAAACTGCTGTGGGCTTGCTCTTTGTCTAGATGCCATCCTAAAAAGGAATAAACATAGATTGTAAACCCTTTTCACTTTTTAACTACAACACCAGAATAATAATAAAATTCACGAACGTAAAAGCACTTTCTTTCTTGCACTGTTAAACATTACACCCAATTTAAATTATTTATCATTATTTAATAATTACCAAATAATAACCACATTCAGAACAACTCATTATTTTCAATATCGGATGTTATCGTCCGCGCGCCTTGATATCTCGGACCCTTGCATCGGCGGCGCACGCATGCGCAGAAGCGCGGACCGTGCGACGACTACCGAAGAGAACCGAATGGAGCCGAGAGGCAGCGCGCGAAGTAAGTTTGACGTTTCTTCGATAGAAAAACCACGGACACTTTTTTTTTCTTTCTACTGTCATGATGGAAACAACGATCTTGACAGTAGAAACATCTTGTCTAGCTATCTACGATAGAAAACGTTAAGTCTATTACGATTGTAGAAATAGAATAGATACGAAGCGATGGCATTTTGTCTAGGCCTACTGGGCGTGTTACACCAAAGTCGTAGTAATAAAAATATAAATCATGATGAATACGAAATGTGGAACAGAATTTGGTAGACACCATGTCACGTTGGGAGTCACGTGAGGTAAATAATGGTTGCCAATCACGAACCATCGCGTGACATAGCGCTCAACAAGTTGCAAAAAGTGCGAGTAGCGATATCCATTTTATATTACGAATAACACTTTATTGCCCTGACTCTTCTTGCTAACCGCGATCTTGCGTCCATTTACAAAGAAAAAACAGTGTTTTTTTGAGATAGCAAACCTATAGTTTTGAATGTGACCATGACCAATATAAGAACACTAACCAAAGATCGAAAAACAATAATAACTAAGAATACACCGTGTTGTATGTATTTTCAAAATAGGTAAATTCCAACAGTTTTCTTTGAATGCATTATCATTAAAATGTAAATCTATACATAAGTATAATAAAACTGTAGGGATCTAATGTGTGTACTTAAAAAAATGCTTAAAATCAAGTCAGGGGGATGTGAAAAGAGGGAAAACACCAAAAAATATTGTTTTTTATTTTTTGTTACTCTGTCTAATTCTTAATCTCGGAAATAGCTTGACCGATTTAAATGAATTTAGCATGGTGATAACTTTTATCCCTGGTCAACATCTTAGATACTTTTTGTTCGGGAAAATTAAAATGTTCCCGTGGGATAGTTAAAAAAACCATAGTAACCGCGGACGCAGTTGCGGGCAACAGCTAGTAACCAATAAAATGTAATTTCAAACACTGTGCATGGGATCGAAATTATCTTAACAAGTGCTTTTATAAATGGTTGGTTGAGCCAACTTGGTGTTAATTATTGTTAATTACGTTTATTCTCCCACGTTCAATTGCGACCAACACTTAATTGTAAATTATAATACAAAGCTGTAAATTGTACAGTTCAACAAGTTCAAGTACGCTCGGCCAAAAAAGTGGTGATGCACCTAAAGTTCGAAATCATTCTCGCTTCATCAAGCTATAAGGCTTATGTTCCCTTGAAAAAAATTACTGATGACGGTATTATGAATTATTCGTCAATATTAAGTCGTCTAAATATTTGTTGAACTATGGGTATACCATGAGAACCCCATGCATTTGGGGATCGTCGCCATAGTAAAAAAGTTACATTTTGACAAGGTCTATCAGTTGAGATAGGTCTTAATTTCTGTTGGTGTTGGGGACGGAGTCCACACATTTTTTGCGATTGTCCTTTATTTATTACATGCCTGTTACTGTTATTTTCTTTTATTATATTCTCCCCTACTAGAAAGATATCCCATACAGCCATGTCTGAATACGGGCGGCGCAGGACCGGTTGTTGGAGAGATCATAGGAGGCATTCGTACAGCAGTGGACGTCTATACGAGGCTGATGAATTGACAGAGCATTAGTGCTAAATCACGAAAACTAAATATATCGCGATTCACTATGAGGTTCTAGATTCAGCGTCACGGCGAAGAAGGGCGAATATCAGATCACAGTTACATGAATTATCAATCGAACAATAATCTTGTATAAAGACAACCCGGTTCTTCGGATAAACATTACAGACAGTCGGTAGCATTACATTCTGAAGCACGCCAATACAGCTCATTACTATGAATCTTTTGTTATGAACCTTATTGTAATTTTCGATGACTAGCAAACTAAATCTAAAGTCGATAACCACTTTTTTGGCACACTGAACTATACTAATAATGTCCAGAAATTAAAAGCGTCACCAGTTTTCATTCCACTGCTGGATGAGGAGGAACACATGAGGAGTATGGGTCGCAACACTACCATGCTGGCCCAATGCGGATTAGGAACGTGTCTTCCGGAATACGGAGGAACTTCGGTCTAATATATAAATATTATGATGTAAAACAACATGAATAATTGTTTAGAAAGATAGAATGCGTTTATTGGCCAAACATATAAAAAAATAGTGTATAACAGGCCAACTAGGTCTCTGCCTCAGAATAATGCCACAGCGACCAACGTCACTGTGGCGCTGGTATAGCCGATATTCGTATAAAGCGTCTCTTTTAGGCAACTGTAGCCGAGTTGAGAAGAAGTCATCAGACCGAATGTCACCGCCTGTACCACTAAGTTACCACGTTTTTATTTTTGAATAAAACTTAGGTACAGTTTGTAGATATCGCTCGCCCTAAACTATGCATGGAAACAGGCTCAGGCTGATAAGACTTATGCTTACGTCTTCCGGGATAGAGGCCTGATGATATGCACATATGTGATGTGTCTCTTAAGAGACCTCGTGATCTAAAAATATTCTAGTAAAAAAACGAAGAAATAAACTTACGGAAACTTTGCTGTACTCGTGGTGATGCACCAGGTGCAGGGGAGCACAGCTGGAGGCGGCACTGGACACGCTCAGCGCGTCGCCCTCGCTCGTGCCCTCGGCCTCCTCCCACCGCCGCCGCCCCGACCCGCTGCGAACACCCCCCGCCACACCCGGACCCCGCTCAAGCGAAGCGACAAGCGACACCTCCGCTCCCACCATCGGAACACCACTGTCATCCCCACATTCCGACGACGAACTCTCCGAATCATCTACACTTATACCACTCTCAAATCTAGAACTAGACTCCGTTATAACCTCCTCTTCTTCTATTTTACTTACAAGCTTACAAACATCTTTCGGACCAAATTTAAAGGAATCGCTATGAACCCACGGTCTTTTACTTGTGCTAATGTCCGACTTAACAGTCTCGGCATCGGATGTATCGTCGTCGGAATGCAAAGTGTCATCGGAGTCTTCCTCAGAAGATTCTTCTAAGCAGGTTACAAATGAGTTATCTGATTTAATGGTCACATTTGATTCACACGATTGCAGAGACCAATGACCAGAGTGTTCCGAAGAGCTTTGTTGTAGCGGTATTCGGTTAGAGTCAAAAGCACAAGTTTTCCCAGCGGTCGACGTCGAGTTTATAGAAATTACTTCTGCAATATCTTTTAAGGAATATGGGCGAGCAGAAGACGATGATGATGATATCGTGGAAGGCGACATAGAGACATAACATTCCTCATTGCTTTCATTTTTGTTACAGTCATTATCGAGCTTTCCTCTCAATATGATATCTTGAACATTAACAATGGCATAAGGCTCTTCTAGATCAATGGAGACTGACTTGTTTTTAGTTAAGGTATTGTTTTTTATTGTCAAAGAAGGAGAAACATTTGGTGAAAGTTCTAGTGAAATATTTGGTGTAGATATACTCTTATTAATAGCAGAAAATTTTACGATTAAATTACCCGTGTTTCGTTTATCTGCGTGAAATACACACTGACCCGAATCACAAAAACAACGAAACGAAGTGACATTCATTTCCCTGCTCGTATTGAGGGCATTAAAATCAATTGTTACCTTTTCTTCTTCATCCTCAGTATAAATATCAAGTAAGTCTTCAGCACTGCTGTGATGTTTAAGTGGTTTAGGTTTACAAAAGCATATCGCAGTTTCGTAGTAACTGTCGCGTTTATTATTGCGTACTTTTGTAAAAGGCGGTACATCTTTATATAACGTATCTCTATTGAAAATATAAATGAACTCTGAAACTGTAGGAGCTTTGTAAATACAATGACCAGTACCCCTAATATGATAACTAGCTAGAGTTTCTTTCAAAAAGACGTTGTTCCACTTTGGGAAGTCTCTAGCTCGTACTGAATTCCGGTCGACTTCAATGTTGGTAAATGTTTTGTGTCTAAAAAGAACTTTTTTCTTTTCGGAGTTTAAGGTTTTTTTATTTGGCATAGTACCAGACATTGATAAGTATATATTGTTATCTTTATTATCCCCACTACAGTCAACATTTTCAATGGCACTTGCTTCAGTTATATCGGTAGAATCGGATGCAATGGAATCAGACCGCGTACGAGATAAAGAGGATTTGTTATTTTTTTTATATAATTCGATATTTGTATTATGCTTAAATGATTTAGATTTTTCAGATAGCAAAATATCTTCCAAATTTGATTCGTCTATCATCGAATCTGAAGATAATGTTGATGATCTACTATTAGAGGGTGTACTTCCTTCATCCGACTCTGTTTGCTGTCGAAACCAATTTCTTTTAGGGGGCTCTGGTACTTTTTTCTCTTGTATGAAGGAAATATTTTCATATAAATTGATATTACGTTCCGCAATAGGTATCTTGATAGGTAAATTAGTTCTAGCTGCAGGTGTAGGCCGAGTAATGGGTTTGATTATATTAATAACATTTTCATATATAGTATCATCGGTATTGATCTTAACACCAAGTACATTCTGTCTTGGAGGCGGTTTAGGTTTATGATTATCAGGGCTGTTATCTTTTTCTACAAACACGTACGATTCATAACACTCATTATCAAAACTAGCTGATTCATTAGATGTGCCTGATAATCTCTTCTTAATCATATTTTTGCTGATATTTGCATTAGTATTGATAGCTTCCACAGCAACCATTTTATTAACATCACTTTTATCACAGTCTATTTCAGTAATAACTATAGAGTCGGTAATTGATTCCTCGCTTAGTTCGTTGTTTTCTGATATGTTAGGCAGAGAAGTTTTAAACCCTGGACAACTCCGATTACTTTTATTAACAACGGAATCCCTATTTAAGGTACTTATTCTATCTAATGATATCGTATCAAATTCATCATTACAAACTATTTCACCAGATTCTGCCTTCTTTGACAACCTTTTAAAAAATTTACTATTACCTATTAACAATGTATTTGTACTTGTTTTCTGATCGGAATGTTTTGACTTAACATCGGCTTCCAATTCATGAGTTGAGTTGTTAGAAATATTAGGAGCAGAATTGAACTTTGCTTTTAGACCTAAGCATTTAGAAGCAAGCTTTTGCACAAAACTTTGAGATTGATTTTTAGTTAGTTGGTATGATGAAGATGGAGATAAGCCCTTATTATTTTTGTTAGTATTTTCTTGGGTCTCTGGGGCGTTCCTGTAAAACACATAAAGCAACAAAAAACTAATAAATCATAAAATAACCAAATATTCAATGAAAATAACTGATGAATTTGTTAGTATATATGTAACCGTTACAACTAATATACCACCACCACCAAACAATTGTTATAATAAACTAATGCATTAATTTAGGCTTCTGTAATAATACATGTCATATAATCTATAGCACCAATTACATTTACCAGTCCATAGCAAACTGTTTTAGTTGGTTCAATTTTTTTTTGAATATGGAAGCTTTTTTAACATTGACTTTTTCGTTGGAATGTGAACGTTGTTGTTGATTTTCAAAAGAGTGAAATGAAAAATTATCCGCATTGGCCGTGGAGGCCTTGACCACCGGCTGTTCACTAGAAGTATTATTTGAATTAACATTAACATGTATTGGAAACTCTTTACTTTCATGTTTGGAATCGGACAAAGGTCTTTTATTTGTATGAATAACATTACTTTTTACTTCAATGTAGATATCTTCACAGCTGTGGTACTGACTAATTGAATCTGATTTTTTTTTCGTATGTGTCGGTTTGATCTTTGGTGTCACGCCATCGTGGCCTGGACAAATACATTGCGTGGAACCTCCACTTTCTTTTCTCCTGTTAATGGGGTGTGCATTATTAGTTAATGCTTCGGGATTTAATTCATAAATATAGAGGTAATCGAATGTATCATAAATACAACATTTATCACCTTTAGTGTGGACACTAGCTGAAGGACGAGCCAGATCGTTTAAGCTTAAATTAAAAAATTGTTTTCTAGGATCCATACAAGTGTAACCCGTGGAGTTAATTATATCAATATTACGTGAATAGAAATCCATAAACTTTTTGCGGTGATCACACATATGATCCTGTTTATTATTTAGTAATAACCCTAACTTCTCCTTAAACTGATCGGCGGAACTTGGTACGTCATCATATTCCTTTATTTGAGTTGTCTTTTCCATTATAACATATGATTCCATTGGAGTTAAATCTTTATTACCACATTGATCATGCGATATGTTCTTAACTTTTTCGTCATCAGGTAAATTTTGATTTATATTCATATAGAGGTCTTGCTCTACTTCAGGCTGTTCAAATTCTTGTGTTTGTGTCTTGCAAATTTTATTCATCTCAAGATAAAGACCTTCTTTCAAATCTTCTATACGATCTGAGTTTCTGTTGATTGTGTCAGGTTGGTCATTATCATATAAATTTTCTTCATCAAAAATAGAGTCACTGTTTCTGTCCATGTATGGCTTTGGCAATGGCTTTGGTCTCTTTTTCAACGAAGGTGAAGTATTAGTGATCACAATTTCTGGCGGAGGTAATTTATCACTTCTTGCGGAAAGTCTCTTTTCGAGCTCTTCTTTAAATTCTTTTTTGTTTCTGTACTGGAGTTGGACATTCTCATACAATGTGTTACTTTCATTACAGGTGTTTGCCTCATTGTTTTCGTCGTCAGATAGAATTTTTGTGTGTTTATGGAGCTCGCCGTGATTTACGTAAATTTGCTCACTGTTTGATTTTTTTGATACTTCAGCTGCTTTTTTTGCTAGTTGCAAACTGTAAGATCTATATCGAAATTCGTTACTTAATTCAATAATATCTTTTTTGAGTGATGGTGATAAGGTTTTATAGTTTTGAACGGTACTCGCGTTAGATACTTCATTTTTATTTAAATCGTCTGAATTTACAGGTAAAGAAGCATCGGTTTTAGTGCAAAGCGACGAAGCGTCAGAATCTGTCTTTTTATCACACCTGTAAATGGAAATTATATTATAAGGAATAACAAATATAACTAATGTAACTTGATTATGTGGCACAATATATCTCAAAGATTTTATATGTATTTATTATAAAGATAATAATTATAGTATGATATTATATAATAATTACATATGTATTTTAATTATGATGTTTTTAATAAAGTATTTTAATTTCACATAACATTTTTAACGTGTTTTCATATTATTTTCGATTAAGCTTAACATGGGACTACTTCATTTATGAGAGCCCTTAAACTGTGCTTTTCCCTGGCGTCAAAGGAAGTCGCCGAGGTATCTTTATGCCGTGGAAGCTCATCTGGCCATCTCCAGACAAAATCAAAGGCACGGAAGATTTTAATGAGGCTCGCTTTCAATGTTTTTGTTTTGCGTCCAGTTTGTAAGGAATCCTATACACGAAGCGACGTTTATTGCTACATCTGCTATGTTTGAGGAAATATAAATGGAGAAACAAAAAACACTTTTCTATTATCTTGCGTTAATCATCTGTGAAAGTTGTACTGTCTTGTACTACGTTGATTATGTTGTATGCAAGTTTTTGTTTTATCTAACATTTGCCACCGATAGCCTACTTTTATAAGTCAACAAGCCAAAATAAGAAAAGGAAACAAAATTGATGACAAGATGAAAAATAAAATGAAAACAACATAAATCATGTTTAAATTCAAAGAATTTATAATGACAATTGACTGTATAGATAAAAGGGAGAGGTAAAATCATTTTACATAAAAAAATGAGATCTCAAAACGGTCTTTTTGCGTTTCCAAGATAGCAATCAGAGTTCAAAGGTGAGACAGCGTGTGTCGTAATTGAGGCGCTCTCCAATTAAAACCGATGTTTAGGGCCTGGCTCGGCGGATCTTTAAGTAATTACAGAGGGAGATTCCTTTAGCGCGCCCTCGCAGGCCACAAGCACTATAGGCCTTCACAATCAAACGAACATTTTTGATATTGTCAAAGGGATGCTTTGTCCTTTCATGTTAGTGTTAAAAAGCGAACGGAAATGGTTATGATTTACAAGGTGCCCCACCAAGTTCGTTAAATGTGCAAGAACGTTTGACTTTGAAAATGTTTTTGGATTCTACGCGTATGTACTTAAAGTGTATATTTTTTAGCTGACAGTTTAGGACAGCTTAGAGATATAGAAATGATTTTAAATTTAATAAAAAAAATTAAAAAAACTAGTTATTTCTTTTGAAAACAATTGATATCCAGTACTTAGGGTCAGTTTTATGATCCGTGGTCAGGTAACCAGTAGGTTAAAATATGGACCAATGGCGAAAACGTATAATGTCGTATATATATGACAGCTTGTCCAATAGACGAATTTTCAAAAGTAACTAAAGTTAAATAATCATAGACAATTTAACCACAACACGGTGCTGGGATTAGTAACATGGCGGCTGGCGGCACAGCTAATGTATATTGCTTTAACAATTTATCAAGCTGACGTCACACATTTTGGCGTTTCCATTGACGCTATTGGTCTAGAATTTAAGTATTGTGGTCACCATAACTACGGATAAAACCTCACCTTACATGTTTATTATTTTTATAGCTACTTACACCGGGAATAGCTACTTATTGTTTCTCTAGTAGGTACATTTTCAAAGACAAAAATCTTAAAACGCAGATAGAAGTAGATACCATATCGTAGCATTCACTAAATAATATCACATTAGTATGCATCTTTAAAACATACTACTTTAAAATTATCACTGTATAAATAAATATATAAAACAAAATATAATATTTTATCAGTTGACAGCAAGTCACGACTCTACAAAAATGTCAAAAATTTTTATTAATCATCGAGATTTTGACTTTCACGGCTTATGCTAGTACGACGAGCTGTTGTGTACTTGTAAAATGATTTCATAATGATATAATTGATAATGCAGATATAACATAAATAAAGCATAAATAGTTCTTTGTCAAAAATAACACAATTTTTATTACAGCAGTTTCATGTTTAAAAATAAAACATGAATTGTTATACTTTGCATAAAGAACTACTTACACCGAGAAACAAAAATTTTAAACTACAAATTTGAATCTAATTCCATAGGAAATAAGGTACAACTTACACAATACCGGCGGGCGGGTAACTAGGGCTGTAGTCTTGTACGGGGAATGGGGGTAGGTCTTCCTCACTCTCATACGTCATTCTTGATTGACTCTCAAACTCTGAAGGGAGGAAAACATACACTTAGGACCTGTCTTCAGGTTGAAACGTTCACTTTAAAAAAGTCACACACAAAAGAGATTTTTTTCGAACCAAAACTACGCTCCACGACGTATACTAGCAAACTAAAAGGAAGTTACGTTCAATCTAAACGATAACACAGATGATAATTTTAACGTTGATTTGTCATAGCCGGAATCGAGGTAAAACCGCTCATAAATGTGAGAGAAGGCGAGGTGAAATACGTCACACTTTCGCGCCAAAACAAGTGCCCACTATTTGACGTCAAACTTAAATTATACATAATTGTACAAATAATATTGTAGGCATATTGCTAGTATAATATTTTAATTGTAACCCTTTTATAGAGGTACATTAGTGACATACATATTTGTTGTTTTTTAAGCAATAAAAGTAATGAAAACCCAACATTTAAAGATATCAACGAAAAAACCCACGTTACGATAATTTATTATTCATTAATATTTTTGCTAAATGACTTATAGAAACACTTTCCCTTCCTCTATAAGGTAATAACTCTTATATAATAATTAAAGATATGAATATAGAGATATGCAGTATAACTTTATTAGCAATAAAACTTTATTACTAACTTGTTGATATTGACACCACAAACCTCTCAAAACCCTCCTGACTCTTCTAGTGGACTCCTCTGAGTAGTCGGCGAGGACGTCGTACACAGTCTTGCCTCGCCTATCAGTCGCATTGATGTCCGCTCCGTTGGCCAACAGGATGCGGACCACGGACACCTTTCCGAAGCAAGCAGCCTCGTGTAAGGCCGTCCCGTTGTACGTACGAATATTGGGGTCCATTCCGGCCGCTAATAGAGCCATTACTACTTCCCTGAGGACAAAGATTTATGATAAAAAAGGATGATGTGACTTTAGTATATTGGGTCCTTACCTATGAAATTGGTGTTTTTTTTCTCTCCTAGTATTTTGTAACTATTAAGATTCAGAGTATTCCTAAAAAATAATTACCACGTCTAAAAATAGACTATATTTTTGAGCTCTATTGATTTGTTTTGATAATTTGTTGTAAGTTTAATTGTGTTAAAATTGGACACGGAAGCAACTCTTTTTAAGTGCCTCCCGAATACATCATTTTATATGCATTCACTTAAAAACGATAAATAATTTTTATGAAGTGTGATATTACACATATTACTAAAGCATGTTTTATGATAGATGCCAAATATTATTATCTTTGGATTTGTCGTTGTGAAGAAAACTGAAAAAATTTTAGTATGGAAAATGCAGAGTTCTCAAAAATCTCCATACAAAACGCCAATTTCATATGTAAGGACCTAATAGATAGGTTGTATAACTATTCGTCGTCACTAGCCCATATACCTACGATTCACTGCTGGGCAGAGACCTTCCTACGTGCTGAAACAAATGAGTAGTACGGTAAGCCGCCACGCTGCCCTAATGCGGATTACTGGTAGAAACTGATGTCCGATACAGTAACTGTTACAAGGGTTTTAACATATCGATATGTAATGTCATTGTGTTTGAGTAGTTGTGTTAAGTATTTGACGAACTCCGTGGTCGAGTCGTCTGTACGCCGGTCTCAAGGCGTTGCCATCTCGAGAGGTCCTGGGCCTGGGTTCGATCCCCAGTGGAGGTAAGTGTTTGGGTGATAAATTTTCAGATATTTGTTCTCCAGTCTTGGATGTTTATATATATTTATATATATTCAGGATATATAAATGTATTTATCTATTAAATATATTTGTCCGTCATCTAGTATCCGTAACACAAGCAGCATTTAGTTGCTTAAAATGGTACTAGTTGATAGGTGTGAATGTCTGAGGATATTTTTTTTATTTATGTCATATTTGTGCGCGGGGATATTTGCGGTACCCGACAGGGTAATTGAATCTGTATATAATGTACCTCCTGTTACATTATGGACATCATGACGCCTCTCTGTTATTGTTGATTGACACCACCGGGTGTTGATCGGGAAGTCCGGGGTTAGATTCCCAATAGGGCGTGTAAACCCGCCTGGCTAGCCACCACCGTCTTACCTAAATCTGTTGCCATAATAACAATGTTATAAAGCATCTAGCAATTGCCATAATAACAATGTTATAAGCATTGTTGTGTTCCGGCAATCTCAGTTGTTCAGGATTACAGGTGAAGCTTGCTTCCACCTTCGGCCTTAACGTCACTTACCATCAAGTGAAATGAAGGTCAAGAGCTTACCTGACATATTAGGTTGGGGAAAAGTCTTTTCGCATTATAGTATGTATAAACTTATAATAAAATCTCTTTGGCTATACTATTTGTATCTGGCTGGTTTTGGTATCATTGAAAGTTTAAATTTTAAAGAACATAATTCCAAATTCAAATTAGGAAAATGTGTGATTTTCATTTGTTTTTCGTACCGCCAAGATGAGTGAATCTAATGAAGAAATTTAAAAAAGGTAAAAAAAAGGTAAAAATGCAACGCAAGCCGCGAAAAAAATTTGCGATGTTTATGGACCTAGTGCAGTGTCTGTGAGAGTAGCACAAATTTGGTTTAAGCGTTTTCAATCCGGAAATTTTGATGTCAAAGATGCACGTCGCTCTGGTCGCCCTATTACAGATAAAATGGATGCCATTTTTGGAAAAGTGGAGCAAGATCGGCATGTCAGTAGTTACGACGTAGCTGAAGAACTGGGAATTGACCACAAAACAGTTTTGGCGCATTTGAAAAAAACTGGGTACACAAAAAAGCTCGACATTTGGGTACCTCACGAGCTCACTGAAAGAAACCTAATGAACCGTGTACTCATTTGTGATTCTTTATTACGACGTAATGAAACCGAACCATTTTTGAAGAAGCTGATAACTGGTGATGAAAAGTGGATCACGTACGACAAGAACGTGCGAAAAAGGTCGTGGTCAAAGGCCGGTCAGGCTTCACAGACTGTGGCGAAACCCGGGTTAACTCGCAACAAGGTGATGCTGTGTGTGTGGTGGGTTTGGAAGGGCATTATTCATTATGAGCTGTTACCACCAGGCAGGACCATCGATTCTGAACTCTACTGCGAACAACTGATGAGATTAAAGCAACAAGTTGAGAGAAAGCGGCCGGAATTAATCAACAGAATGGGTGTGGTTTTTCATCATGATAACGCTAGACCTCACACATCTTTAGCCACTCAGCAAAAATTAAGAGAGTTTGGCTGGGAGGTGTTAACGCATCCGCCGTATAGTCCTGACCTTGCACCTTCAGATTTCCACCTGTTTCGGTCTCTTCAGAATTCTTTAGGCAGTGTCAGGTTAACATCACGAGAGGACTGCCAAAACCACTTGTCGCGGTATTTTGACCAGAAGTCCCAAAATTTCTATAGCAATGGGATCATGTCCCTACCTACAAGATGGCAAAAAGTTATCGAACAAAATGGTACCTACATACTTTAGTTAAATGTAAATAAACTATATTAAAAAATGTTTTGAATTTTCTTAAAAAATGCGAAGAAACTTTTTCCCCAACCTATTATGTAAAAAAAATCATAAAGGATACTTCTGATATGCCTACCTAGTATAATTGCTACATTTATGCGTTACCTGCTATACGCCATACTAGAGTGTAAGCTGCTAATTAACAAGTGTTAGTGTCACAAGTTATTTATTTATGTTATGAGTTAAGTACTCAAGGTATTTATCCTAAAGCGCTAGCGCCTAATGAGTCAATGTGATAAGACTTAATGACGTAGAGTCAAAAACAATCGGTCGTGTGTAATGCTAGACAGTTATCAGTGGGTAGGTGATGGGCGACAACTGACTCATTGCTGCCTTATGTGTGAGATAATAACTAAACAAAACAAAGCTATTTAACGTTTCAATTGACGGTTGTAAAAATTAAAGTTCAAATATACATTTGTAATCATTTTCATTTTACTTAGTCCTAAGAAAGACCTAGGAGGCTTGTGTTAGGGGATCTATATCGCATACCTGTACAATGTGTTAAAACAATGTAGATTATTCATAAAAGTAATGAAAAAGAAAATTTCATAATAATAAACAAAAAGTGAGTGTTGAACACCTCTGCCTACCCCTGCGGGGAAAGAGGCGTGATGATATTATGTTATTTTATGTTATAATAAACGCGTTTGTTTTTCACGTAAAGTGTAAATATCATAGTTCTTCAACAAAATGGTGGTTAACTGTACAGGTTGTATGAATAATACAAGCCAAAAAAAAATATATTTCATGTTTTAGTTATCCCAAGGAGTCTAATATGTAAGCAAATAAATAGTAACAGATTTTATCTTTTTAAGATAAAGGGCGTGTAAACCTTTTTGTTCCGTTGTTTAATAGTTAATTGAATTACGTAAATAATTTAATGAATCATCAAATAATAGGTTGGGGAAAAAGTTTCTTCGCATTTTTTAAGAAAATTCAAAACATTTTTTAATATAGTTTATTTACATTTAACTAAAGTATGTAGGTACCATTTTGTTCGATAACTTTTTGCCATCTTGTAGGTAGGGACATGATCCCATTGCTATAGAAATTTTGGGACTTCTGGTCAAAATACCGCGACAAGTGGTTTTGGCAGTCCTCTCGTGATGTTAACCTGACACTGCCTAAAGAATTCTGAAGAGACCGAAACAGGTGGAAATCTGAAGGTGCAAGGTCAGGACTATACGGCGGATGCGTTAACACCTCCCAGCCAAACTCTCTTAATTTTTGCTGAGTGGCTAAAGATGTGTGAGGTCTAGCGTTATCATGATGAAAAACCACACCCATTCTGTTGATTAATTCCGGCCGCTTTCTCTCAACTTGTTGCTTTAATCTCATCAGTTGTTCGCAGTAGAGTTCAGAATCGATGGTCCTGCCTGGTGGTAACAGCTCATAATGAATAATGCCCTTCCAAACCCACCACACACACAGCATCACCTTGTTGCGAGTTAACCCGGGTTTCGCCACAGTCTGTGAAGCCTGACCGGCCTTTGACCACGACCTTTTTCGCACGTTCTTGTCGTACGTGATCCACTTTTCATCACCAGTTATCAGCTTCTTCAAAAATGGTTCGGTTTCATTACGTCGTAATAAAGAATCACAAATGAGTACACGGTTCATTAGGTTTCTTTCAGTGAGCTCGTGAGGTACCCAAATGTCGAGCTTTTTTGTGTACCCAGTTTTTTTCAAATGCGCCAAAACTGTTTTGTGGTCAATTCCCAGTTCTTCAGCTACGTCGTAACTACTGACATGCCGATCTTGCTCCACTTTTTCAAAAATGGCATCCATTTTATCTGTAATAGGGCGACCAGAGCGACGTGCATCTTTGACATCAAAATTTCCGGATTGAAAACGCTTAAACCAAATTTGTGCTACTCTCACAGACACTGCACTAGGTCCATAAACATCGCAAATTTTTTTCGCGGCTTGCGTTGCATTTTTACCTTTTTTGTAGTAAAATTTTAAAATGTATCGAATTTCTTCATTAGATTCACTCATCTTGGCGGTACGAAAAACAAATGATAATCACACATTTTCCTAATTTGAATTTGGAATTATGTTCTTTAAAATTTAAACTTTCAATGATACCAAAACCAGCCAGATACAAATAGTATAGCCAAAGAGATTTTATTACAAAATTATACACATACTATAATGCGAAAAGACTTTTTCATCCCACCACCTCGGAAAGTGTAATTTTGCGCTTCGAAATCTGGCTGGAAAATTCTATTTTATTCGCTTGAGCGGCAAAGTAGATTTGAATTTAGAACATCACATATAATGAGTACTCAATATAATTGTAAATTCAAAACGTCATTAAACCTATTTTCATCCCACCACCTCGGAAAGTGTAATTTTGCGCTTCGAAATCTGGCTGGAAAATTCTATTTTATTCGCTTGAGCGGCAAAGTAGATTTGAATTTAGAACATCACATATAATGAGTACTCAATATAATTGTAAATTCAAAACGTCATTAAACCTATTTAATGTAACCTCTATGGTGCCAAATTTATGATTAGAACTTTTTAAATTGTGAAAAAATATTTTGTCATTATAAATTGTTTTCTTTTTCATTTTGTCATTTCCTCGCTGAGGTGGGATGAAAAGTTACGTATTGCACTCGAGTGGAAAGATTTTTCACCTTGTGCTCGTTTGTTTCCCTCGCTGACGCTCAGGATTCTAATTTAGAATCACTCGCTGCGCTCGTGATTCAACTTAAGAATCCTTCGCTTGCTCGGTCATCCAAATCGAGCACGCGGTTAAAAAGGAACTTTCCACTCTTGTATAATAAATAACTATTAATGTAACCTCTATGGTGCCAAATTTATGATTAGAACTTTTTAAATTGTGAAAAAATATTTTGTCATTATAAATTGTTTTCTTTTTCATTTTGTCATTTCCTCGCTGAGGTGGGATGAAAAGTTACGTATTGCACTCGAGTGGAAAGATTTTTCACCTTGTGCTCGTTTGTTTCCCTCGCTGACGCTCAGGATTCTAATTTAGAATCACTCGCTGCGCTCGTGATTCAACTTAAGAATCCTTCGCTTGCTCGGTCATCCAAATCGAGCACGCGGTTAAAAAGGAACTTTCCACTCTTGTATAATAAATAACTATTTCCCCAACCTAATATTTTACTGTTTGATTTTCTTATCATTGACTTTAACAAAAGTCAGTGAAGTCAATTTTGGCAAATATCAACTAAATTTGAGATAAAATATAATGCATTTTTTGTTAGTTTCCGTTTAAAATATATTTTGTTAACAAAGAGTGCTTTTTTGGCGTAAAATATCTACCTGCAGTCAAGTTCTTTTAGTCGGAGACTAGGCAATAGCACCGCAAAAATATTTTAAATGAATGATATAATTAACATTTCCGGCCTTCATTGCAAGTTATAACACAATTCCATTCCACAATTATTATCGACTAAAGCTATCAAAACTCACGTCATCATATAAACAATCATTTGTTTAAATTAACTGAAACTATAAATAACCATCTTGCTTGATAAATCATACAAACTACAGATAGTATAGTGTGTTTATAGTCCGTCTCAATCAAAGTTGCCAAAAAGGTAAACAAAACTAAGGTAATGTTTCATCTCTAAAATGTTTTGTGTAGGTAATTGAAATCAATTGAAACGGACAACAATTGTTACCGTTAAATATATTTACGTGCCAATGACCTCTTAAGAAGTGTGATTATTGAATAACAAATTCGGTAAGTCGGTTTTTTTGTTTACCTTATTGGCAACTTGGATTTGAGACGTACTATAGTTATTTCTCTTAGATTGACTCATTTGTGTATGGAAATAAAAGCGAAAACTTCAATTACAAAGGACTTCGTACCCTGTAATGTGTCTTCATTACAAAAATCTTCTCACTTGTCTTTGCGTTAAGAAATGTATTTTTCTATAAGAAATTTTATTTTAACTATTTCCGCTAGCAGGGGCGCTTTTCACATCTGTTTTAAATGCAAGTGTAATGCTTTTCTATGCATCTTGGGAGAGTTTGGCGGCAAATGATCGATGGTAGACTGTGATGCTACTTCGATGAGGTAGATTACCACGATAAAAAACTGATAACTTTTCACACTACTTGACGCTCAATTCAATGATCTTTCTCCACCACATTGCACATCATCATAGACATATTACACAAAACTACACTGATTCTACGTAACAATATTCACTCCGAAACAACATTACAATCACTGAAATAAAAATCACGTCCGCCATAGTCAAATGCCGCCAAAAACTCGCTTTTCACGTTTCCCATAGAAATTGACATTCTTGACATCTCTTAACGCAACTAAGGGTGCGTTCCCGAACGAATGAAATCTCCTCGGAGTAGGGTAAATTTTACTCTAGGCCGTTCTAAAATACACCCGATTGAAACCAAATGTATGGAATTTACTCAGACAAGGCCGATTATTACCAGTGGCGAAAATTTTTGGAGCACACCCTAAAAGTGAGAAGTTTTTACAATGAAAGCTTACACTAAGGGTACCTATTGTAAGCTTTACAAATTTTGAAAGAGATATTTGATTTTTTTTATGTGAGTAATATAATTTTATTGCAAAAAGTTTATGTTATACAATCTTCATCATTAGCCTATATACTCGAACGTCCTACTAGGAACAGGCACTCCGCAAGAAAAACACATGATGAACATGAGCAGTGACTCGACCACAGTGGCCCTCTGCGGGTGAGTCTAAATAGTTGCAAAAGTAGGTATTTCCTGAGCACGGAGGACCCCAAATTACCTATAAACTTATGTTCACCATAAGTTGATTTACTTTCCAAAATCAAAATGAAGCGTACGCACCACGATAGGAGCTCGATTCCACAAATCATTTACACGTTCCGAATTAATATTTTTTATTTGCAATGTCTCCATTTGTCCCATTAAGTATACGCCCGCCATGATCATTTCTCACTCCAGCTGCTGACGCCACGCAAATTCGTAGGCACGAAAGCTATTGGGGCGTTATAACGAACGAATGAATATGAATATGAGCCGATTGAGGCGCATGTACACACGCCTTTACATTAGCATAAAATAATAACGACTTCAATCTACGACGGTATATAGGGTTATCACAGGTAGAAAGAATGTTTTAGTGCGAAGAAATAACACTGAAACGTGGGGCTAAGATAAGACACTAGCTTTTTACAAAGCATATTGGATTTACTAAAGTTATAGGTCGGAAAACAAATACATACTGTTTACCTCACTCACCAGCTCAGAAAGACTAAACTTTATTCTTCTAAATATGCGTTTAAAAGTCTATTTTACGTTGAAAAATTTAATTGTTAATCGAAACATGAAATCTGAAATCTTAGTGTAAGTTTTTTAGTATAAAATACGTTACTATTGTAGTTGCGTTAAGAGCTCAATTTGTATGGGAAACTTAGTATGCGTTACGTTCCGCTAGAGGCGCTATTCACGTTTTCTATACAAATTGGACTCTTAACGCAACTACAATAGTAACGTATTTTATACTCAAAAACATACACTAAGGCCTCAGAACGACACATTTGCGGTTGCGTAACCAAGGCAAAATTTTAATATAGCACTCTTTTTCCTTACTACAATGACGGGCGTGACAAGCTGCTTATTTCTCTCGGAATTAGTTACTGTTAGTTAGTCCTTGAGTCGCTCGCTACGCTCAGGGGTGTTTTTGAACCCCACGCTTCGCTGGAGGTAACATTTTGAACCGTGAGCGTAGCGAGCAATTCATGTTTAGCACTTGACGCAAAAACTTTGCAGATTCGCTTAACAAATAACAGTGTACCGTGCCAAGGAAAACAAATAGTTAACAAACACAATTAATCTAATTGTTAATCGTCAAAGCCACTGTAATGATTGTTGACAAATAACTTACTTGCGTCCATTCTTGCTTGCCCTGTGAAGTGGAGTCGATGAGAACATTTTCCCTCGGCTTTTCGGGTGTTTGTACTCTTCTAGCAGCTGTGGCGTTTCTCGTATAAGACGTTGCACCGTCTCCAATCTAGGGCATATTATATATTTAATTTAAAGCCTGGAGCCAGCCTGAGTGGTGGTTAGCCACCACCTCTAATCACTATTAAAACATACTCGAAGTGAGATGAAGGTTATAGAACCAAATTGAAGCGTTGATCTCTGCTTGGGCACAGTAAGACAGAGATGGTACTATCAGAGAGAGAGAGAGAAGAGAGAGATGGTACATACCACGTAGAGCCATCTCTTCCTGTTCTCGAGCAGTTGTTTTATTAAAATTTAACATCTTCTATTAGTTATCCACATATTATTATTTCCCAAAATATCGATAAATATCGATCCATAATAACAAAACTATTGAATGGTGTTATACTACAGAAATGTTTTTTTATGTTTGGGTTCGATTCCTGGCTGGGATTATTGATTTTTCAATAATCCAATTATGCAGTTCTTGTTTTCATCAAAATCGAGCTCTTGACTCCTTTGGGAATTTTTGATATTCCTAATAGTTTTGGTACTGTTTGGTACTGAAGGCACACTTGAAAAATTCAATATGTATAGTTCTTAAGGCCTAGTTCGACCACAATCTCGATGATAAAACAATTCATCGCTTTATTAACTACCAAATACCTTCAGATAAAACTTTTAGATGTCGGTCATATCCAAGGTAATTATTACGCTTTACCTATATTATAGCAACGTTTTATAATTTTAGCATTTCATATTCTGTTGTGACTGGACAATATGATCACGAATACTTCTGGATTCAACGAAGTTAAAAAAACTGCAGACTAGAAATTGTACAATGAAACCAAAACTAAAAATAGATAAACATAATTTTAAACACCGCTTCTGAACATGTGACAAGTACAAAATAACTATGAAGAATCTAGAAACTTCAACCCTACATCCTTTATGTAGTTACATAATAAATTCTCAAAGCAACGGGGAAATTCTTCAGCAACGATTTCAGGAATGTTTCAGGTCTTTAGCGAGGCACAACGGCTGAGAATATTACTTTGCATAGTGAACATAGGTGTACTGTGTCCATTGGCATATTATGTAAATAAAACCATAACATAAAAATAATAAGTGAATGTCGTATGCATTCTAGCAAATAACCCATGTGGATTCAAGGTTCTTAACTAGGAACGAAAAAGTTTACTCAGAGTATAGAAATGTAATCTATAGGTAAAATAAAGCCGAAAAAATTTAGGGGCTTTTTGATATCAACTTAATGCATTTGGACTTGTTATACTAATAACAAACACAAAATATATTGTTTAAAGAAACAAAGATCAAGAATCTATTTTAATTGTCTACACACATACATACAAACAATCACGACTATTATCCCATAAGGGTTAGTCAAAGACTAGGTAAAAGCACCGCAAAAACAGTCCACTGACATTGTCCGTTGCCGTAATCATCCACGTTTCATTGTCTCTAAAAGGCAAAAATACTCCTTGACTACTGTACAAAATCACACAGGTTTTCGTTTGTTACATACAGTTAGAGCTAGTCAAGAATCTATCTAATTGCAATTATGACTGAAATATGAAAGATTATGTTCTTGAAAATATTGCAGTGCCTTTAGAAAATCCAATTTCGCAAAGTTTGAAGCGCGAGCTGCTCAAAAGGTCCATCTAGTAAATTGGCCGAAGTTCGGATACCTAATTACCTATCTTGTACCGTTTAGTTTATTACTCGAATAACTCGTAGAGCATTTATTATAAAACAGCTATATGCAGACTAATAGACTATATCGATGACTAATAGAGTAATAATCCTATTTCCGAACATTAAATACCATATATGGCATTTTTTACATAATCTGGTGTGAAATATTATTAAAGTGTTTATTTATATAACACATTGATCTTTTTAGTTAATATTTCAAAATTTACTAAATTCGTTAAACAATGCGGTGACTAAAATATATTTAAAATAACGATGAGCCGCCTAATTAAAATTGAATTTTAAATATGCAGTACAGAATAATAACTTTATCATCCTGCTTAGGACCTAATAGCAAATTTGTGACAACATTAACATCGTATATCAAACATTATTAGGTTTACTTTCATTCTTACACCCACGTTCAGAACTGTGCTGTAAGTGTCATAATTAGTTCAGACAAGTTACTGTGGCATCGTATATTCAAAGTTTCAAAGGAAAGTTGAGACGTTAGAGGATGGACTATAAAATCAAGTAGTTCCTAGCCTAAGTTATGATTTAGGCTCTAACGGTCTTGGAAATTAACGACTGAAGTTAGGTTTTTGTAGGTTTAACGCTGAAGTTTTGAAGGTAATTAAAGTTAAGACGGTTGGTAACCAAGCTAATAATATGTATCAACTAATGTTTTCTTGTATTCATCATCTGGAGATAGGGTCACTGCTGGACATTGGCTTTCTACAATGATTTTCCCACTAACAGATCTTACACTGATTATTATTTGAGAACAGATAATAAAGGGCACGCTATTTATCACTTGACTTCAATTAATTTTCAACTTTCCTGTGGTCGACAGACTAAACAATGTCCATCTAAATACTTGTAACATTATTGCATAATAAATGAATTTGACACAAACGAGAAATGAATTATTATCATCAAAGATTACCTACCCAAAGACAACAAACAGCACTACAGACAACACTAAACGGTCAATTCTTTTTTTCATAGATTTTCCACCTTATACAGTGGCCCGATGGACCAGGAGGACCGCGAGAACCGGTGTTCGCAAACAATAGATGTTTATATTGTGTCTCGTTTGTGCCCCTTGACTATTTACACATAAAGAGCAAAACGATGAAGGTTTGATAGTTAGGGGTAGTCTTACGAAATGTTGACAGAATCTATTAGGTACATACTGTTGTTCAACTCACGTATTCATATTAGACGTGAGTTGAACAACAGTATGTACCTAATAGATTGAATACCTATATTTAATCAATCTTTCGCGGAATCACTCTGTGTTACCTATCTCAGTAAAAACCATCTAGGGTTTACACTTATTGTGACTACGACTACGAAATTTTGGTTTGAATAAATTAGTAGTAATTTATGTGTCATTGACAAAATCGCTAGTTTTTCGGCTCACCTGCCATATTGCGCTGCCAGGTCCAAGGCGCTTTCTTCCTTAATGTTCTTGACGGTGACGTCGGCGCCTTTCGCCATCAGCTGACTGACCACGTCAGCGTACCCGAAGTGGGCAGCTATAAGTAGTGCTGTTTCGTGGTCCGAGGTCTGAGACGGAAAATATAATTACTCGCGAATGACTCACGGGGAAGTACGAATTGTTGTGATTGGTTTGTTATTGATATTCAAGTGTTTACCTAAATAATACATGTTATAAATTATAGTATTAGGCTTGCGAAGGACATTTTCCTTTTATTTTTGTTGTTTTTTTATAAACTTATGTTGTGTTGGATTTAGTACTAAGTAGATCTAAAATTGGCATTTTACAATGGCAGATTCATTTGTAATATTAATGCTAAAAACAAAACTGTGACGTTGGGGCACATTGCTTCAATTTTAGTAAAAGTAAGCAACGATCTACTCCGTCTATCTATCGGTAAACTATGAATATGAAAACTAAAATGGTTGATAGCACGTCAATCATATCTACTGACGTGTTGTATTAGTGACCTCTAAATATGATTGAAGCCAATATGGCAACATGGTACATGGAGAAACATTCCATAATGGTGCCTTCTATTGTTGCACATCTCCTTTAATATGTCAGAGACTACCATTTGACTACCATAATATTATAAGGGTTATGAAACATACATCAAACACATCAAACATTTCATTTCATTACAGTTTGGAAGAATCATAAAAATATGTTGTTATTGTGCTAACCAGACATTCATTGCGTTTTTATGTATCATTGTTAACAACTTCACGGATTTCTTATTTATTCGGTTTATGTTAAAAGGTTTTGAATAGGTCAAGAAATTTTTGAAATATTTTAACCGTAAATAAATAGAAAAAAAATTGCTAATGAAAATATACACAACACTAATTCAATTATAATAGAGGTACCTACTCTGATAATGTCTGGCTTTTGGTATCGCGAACCACTTCTAAGAAACTGTGCAGAGATCAATAGATTAATAATAGCAATGGGTTCTTGGAATGATGGAACACAAAGACTCAAAATTAAGCATGATTTTTCATCGTCGTCTCGAGTATCTGGCTAGGCGAGACGGGATATGACAGTTGGAAATCAACAGTTTCCCTATTCTAGGTCGCGAGCAGTAGGGTGCAGCTTTAGGTGCAGGCAGTTCAGCTTTACCACTGATATTGAGAAACTAGGTGGCTTACTATGTGGTCTATGTTGACATGAGACCACGCCGGAGTCACCTTTCCAGGCGCCAGGTGTAGCGGCGTTGCGCCCTTATTGTCCACGATGCATGGCGACGCGTCGACCGACACGAGTAGCTGGACTGTAACTAGCTGACTCACCAGGTGGTCTATGTTGACTTGAGGGTTCTTGTGGGCTAGCAGCAGAGAGACGACGCTGGAGTCCCCTTTCCAGGCCGCCAGGTGCAGCGGCGTGGCGCCCTTCTTGTCCACGATGCAAGGCGACGCGTCGACTGACACGAGTAGCTGGACTGTAACTAGCTGACTCACCAGGTGGTCTATGTTGACTTGAGGGTTCTTGTGGGCTAGCAGCAGAGAGACGACGCTGGAGTCCCCTTTCCAGGCCGCCAGGTGCAGCGGCGTGGCGCCCTTCTTGTCCACGATGCATGGCGACGCGTCAACTGACAGAAGCAGCTGGACTATATCCCTTAAATACGTTTAAAATTAGTTACTTATGTATTTTTTTTGCGATAATTTTATCTAATTCAATTAGTTCCGTCCTCAAAAAAATTACTTTATTAAAATATTTTCATTTAACATTATCGCAATGTCGCCTAGAATACAATTAATAAGCAATTATAATTCTTTTATTTGTTAAAACATGAGTACCTTACATTACAGTCGTTACAATTTTATTGATCCTTGCAAGTTTTTCCCATTTTTTGTGATTTGCAATAGTCAGCAATTAAATATAGGTAAATAAGTATATTTATAACTATCATGTAATTAAAAATAAAACAAATCATTGATGTTTAGAGAATTAATTGTGTAAGTATAATAAATCAAAATAATTTACATAAACATCGGATCCTATTTAAAAATTACATTTAATAAATGTATAATAATTTTATTTCAATTCTAATAATAATTTGATATTTTTTTGTAATAAAACCTTAAAATTCCACATCCACAGTTATATTTTAGTACTCTGTCACATTATCATATCACCAGAATCTAGGCCGCAAAACAAATAATTTAATTTAAACCTTAAAATGACAAGGTACTAAAATCGTCATATATTTTTGCCGGTGACTGTACACGGCCGATTTTCAGCCCTTAGTCGAAATATTTTAATTTGTTAATGTGTCTTTCGTTAATGCGATAGTTATGTGTATGTGAGCTGGTAAACATGACTTCATTATTGTTTCTTCACTTACAATGAATTCATAGTATCAATACAATAGACATTGAACGGCCATAATATCCCCGATAACAGTATATCGCTCAAACAATTGGAAATCTTTGCATAATAATTATAGGTGAATCAAACGATACAAACTTCTATAATTGAATAGTAAAAAACATACTTGTGACCATTGAGACAGGCGTGATGGAGTGGTGTGTATCCGTTGTCGTCTTGTACATTGACGCCTGCGCCTTTTCGTAAACTAGAACAAAAAGAAAACACAATATTAAAAAATATCTTTAAAAAAGTCCGCAGTCGGTAGGATTCGAACCTACGCTCCCAGAGGGAATCTGATTTCTAGTCAGACGCCTTAACCGCTCGGCCACGACTGCCACACCGTCTGATGACCAAAATACAATTCAGTTTCTAGATACGATATATAATTATCGTTTTCAAGAAATGATTTGAAAAAAATACACGTCTTAAATGAAAATCGCGTACTATAGCGCTGTAAAACATTACTAGAAAGGTATTTATAAGTAATTGTATGTCCAGACAATGCAGTTATCGCGACGATTAAGAAAACCATCGGAATTTTAAACAGTTTGGTCCTATGTTTTACGAGTCCTTCCCTCGTAAAACTCTCACTATCACACAACATAACTCAATATACAAATGGGGCGTGTGAGACTGAGTTATATGTATTTATAGCAAAAAAAAGCTACGTAGCATATAAATACGTTAAAATCCCCGAAGATATGTTGGCTTTCTTAGCCTGAGCGTTTGTTGTTGGCTCATTCCATGTTACATGGGAACAGGCAAATGTGTCAACCCCTTTAGGTATAGAGGCGAGATACCTAGTACCCGTAGAACCTAATGTGCATAGAGTTATTTCATGTGATATTTTTATTAACAAGCTATAGTAACTGAATCAACCTTATTGAACCCTCACTTTCTAACAAGACATAAAATTAAAAAACACACTTAACTGTAAATACGTACTGGATCAAGAATTAAATAATACGAGCACAAGTGACAAAGATAACTGTACAATAATAAAATCGGCCTTGACACCAAACAAACATGGTCAACGAACTTTATAGCACAAGACAGACCCGACAATGGGGATTGTCTCATTTTTTTAAATTGTTATAAACTGAAAACCATTTCGAGGAATAAGGTTGCTGATCGTAGCCTATTAGTTAGAATGCGAAAATAATCATGGATTATTAATATTTTAGCCCTTAAATGAATAACCTTCATTTGCCCTTCAAATGACGTCACTGTTGGCTGAATATCAGTAATGTGTTTGCTTTGACAGCAATGACAGAAATGACATTTACAAACACAAGTGTCATAAGTCACAAACAACAAATTATAACCTTACATTGTAAGGTAAATACGATTTGTTCTCATTGTTTTAATAAACAAACGTTTAATAATTATGGAATATAGAAAGTGGTTTGTTTCTACCAGTAAGGTAATTATTACCAATGTAAGTTAATGAACCAAGAACTCAAACTCATAGCGTCGGCTTCACTTCGTAAAATTGCTCAAGATGCAAGCGAAGACTGTTCAGAATTGAACAAGTTACTTGAACAACCTATAAGCAGTAGCAGACCATTGAAAAGAAAACGTGAGGAAATAGTAATGCCCAGTACTTCTACGTGTCATAACGTGTCCTACCATGCCCACAAAGGTGAAGAATATTTTACTGAGAAAAACAATGCTAAAGAAACAGTATATTAATAGTCGCGAAGATATTTTTATATCTCTATATTATTGATTAATAACATTAACGTTTGTTTTACAGATGAATGTTGCAACACAGTATGAAATAAAAATGGTGCATAAAGGACTAACTATATAAGTAGAAAACCGCTAACTAATATTACAACAGTGGAAGTGATATCTTCACAAGACACATCATCTGTGACCACTCCTTTGTTTGGATGTACAACAGAGACTGAGGAATCTATCTACAGTGCATGAATCAACTAAGAGTATCTTCCCGTCTAGAAAAATTATGTTAGACACAGTATTTAAGAAACCAAAAATTTATTTAGGATGTTCATGTAGAGAGTTATTAGACGTGTAAGAGAGTTTATTTAAACCTCGCTCTGTAGTGAACTATCAGTTTGTACCATATTTGGACGAATTAGTCATGATAGTAAGTGGACTAATCAATTTACAAGGAGAAATAATAAAAAGTTATTGAGTAAAAATGTTTTTATTAACACACTTTCTTTTTTCTCTTTCTAGATAGAAAATATTTAAAAAGATGTTTATTTTTTAACACTATCAAGTAATTCAAAAAATAAATAATAATATGTAGGCTTCATTGTAATCCACCCAAACAATATGGATGTTCTTGGTGGTTTCAAACAAAGGGTCAGAAACACAAAACAACCCCTCATTTTTATTACAAGTCATCATTTAACACATGACATGTGTTCTAATTTATCCTCTAAGTTATTTCCTCATTTTTCATGTATGTGCTAACAACTTTCTCTGAAGCTATTCTGTACTGTTCACTTCAAGTTTTTGGCTCCATTTATTTCAGCAAGGTTATGTTGGTTATTTGTAGACATATATTCCAAAATCATAACATTCTCTACTTTCGGCAGATTCCGTGAGTCCGCTTTGACAAAATTATTTCACGACATACTAGTTTTTTCACGAAATAATAAGAAAACTGTTAATTCGCGTCGCTTGTGGTATTTTTACAGTAAAAAAAATAAAAGAATGAGTGACACATGAGTGTTGACATTTGTTTGACGGCATTTTTTTTTCCCTTGAAGCAAAGGCCTTACACAATGTTACGCCAACAGTGACGTCATCGTAATAAAACGATCACGTTTTTTCAAAATTCCGTATAAAAGTTATTACTTTAAAAATAACTAAAATATTGAAATTAGTTTCTCAAATTGATCTATTTTATCCATTTCAACTATAAAAACAGCATGTCGAAAATATTAGACAATCCCCATTGATAAAACGTAAACACTACCCAAACGTTAAAGCATAAAGATCTATTTGCCTTGCTTCTACAAATAGATACAGAACATAAATAAAATAACCTACATAGTGCCGACATAGCATAAGCTTTGACAAGAGTAAATAATATAAATTACAGAGAATGGAAGAAGAAATCATGTTTTGCCGACCCCACTTAAAGTGGGAAAAGGGCAGGTAGAAGAAAAAATGGGCTCCCTCTATTTTAATACATAGAGATAGAAAAGATCAGCAATATATTACATAACATGCTATCACACATATTAATAACTATCGAAGGTAAATTGTAGATAGGTAATGATAATAAAAGCCCCGTATCTACAAGTTAGATAATTCCTGATATCATTTCCTGGTTTTATCTTTATCAAAATAACAATTTACACTAAAATAGCACAATAAAACAGCACGTGCTTACACTCGTGAATAATAGGCTTAATTACAATCAGGTAAAAGGAAAGAAAATCGAATATCAACAGTTTAGCAGATAGTTGAGGCCTTGAGGCACGTAAAAGTTGAAAAGCCTGAATAGACAGATACATACAATGAAGAAAAACTCAATAATCATGTCAATTCCTTTGTGCGA
Organism: Parapoynx stratiotata; assembly: GCA_910589355.1. Lineage (NCBI taxonomy): Eukaryota > Metazoa > Arthropoda > Insecta > Lepidoptera > Crambidae > Parapoynx > Parapoynx stratiotata. The sequence continues at coordinate 4,647,941 of OU342477.1, forward strand.
ATAAGAAATATGAAATAGAAATTAACAAACTTTTTTGTGGAAGGCAAGTATTCATTTGCCATACAAACCAAAGCCCATAATACGAAGAATCCTATAGAACGGAAGTTATACAGAAACAAACCGCAAATAGGGACAGCATTCTAAGAAATCGATTAACTTCACTCAAAATGAATTCGTTAAACCAGTTATTCTCTGACTCAATATTAATTATAAGGCGTTTAAAACATTTAATAGCTACTAACAACATTTTGCAACCATGTCTTTAAATTAATTCATGAAAAAACCAAAAACAGAACGAGAATTATGTAAATCTTGAGTTCATGGTCGAGCAATGTAATATGAAACGAGCTTGTTATACCTACCGGGTATAAAAATTTAAATTAAAATATATTAATTAAACGAAAAATGAAATTGAGCCGCCATCGCATGATAACTAACCATTCATTATTTTTGCTGAACACTTACCTATCTTTATCAATCAATATTGACTTCAACTTCTTTGTTTTACGCCACCTCCTCTTAATATTGAATCCCATGTCAGATATTTGTTTATTGATATCAAAACTATCACCACAACACTTGACAGTCCTTTCTTCCATGTCAACAAAAATACCGAAGAGATACAAGTTACTCTATTGACAGGTCCAAAGATACTAAATGAACACTTTTGAGTCACAGATCTGTAAACGCAGCACAATCTCAACGTGTTATGAAGCTGGTTAATGATAACATAACACCTCTATAAACCAACCGGTAACAACCAAACAAATGCACTAATTGAAGAAAAGCCGACGTTGGAAAAATTAATATTCAAGCTGGCTTACTGATAACTCCAGCAGATAAGATAAGTGCAAACGATTATGACAATTTCTTTTAAGATTGTAAGTAGGTAATCTACTTGGAATTGGAAATATATATTATTACAATAATATAGTGAATGAATGATAGTAAAGATAAATAAGCTGAAACGCGTAAATGAACACACAAAAGCAGACACATTTACCTTATCCTTACGTAAAGTTAAACAAAAGACAACACCTCCATTAAATTATTGCAAGCAATTTATGACCACATAAAACAACAATGAAGAGGCTCAAACATTCGCGCAAACATAAATCGATACCGGGAAAGTGCAGTCAAAATCACAATGCAATTCCACTTAAAGGTGATGGCTTTTCAAACAACAATGTAGTTTTAAAAGCCATCAGAGAAAATAGGCACGATGTTTTATAAACATTCATTACGATGAACAGAGCTGGTAGGTCAATGGGCCGTTATTTGACCAATATATGTATTACTCATGTTTATGAGTGTGGGCTGACATTTGATAGAACCAATTTTGCAAAGTTTTTTTTTTAAATTTCGCTCGACTAAAATCCGTTGGTAAACAAAAACAATCACTCTTCGAGCCATACAGCGTTCTAGATGAGGAGGATTCGCCAGATAACAAAGTAAACAAATTATTAGGTACACATAACAAAGATTACGAACAAACCTGTAAAGAAGTTACTGGTTTACAAGATTTTCTCGATAATCAGCAAGTAAAGCCATATGGTTGTAGAAACATTTCCGGACTAATATCATCATATTATTATCATAGGTAATATCTTGACATATTACATGAATATCAAGAAAATCCTTAGTGATAAAGATACCTGCCCACTTAGCATGAACACCGCATTATGATATATATCGGGTTTTTATCACGGTCAACTGTCAAAGTGCTATGGAATTTGACAACTGGGCATGATAAAAATGTAATAAACATCATGCTGCGCTGCTCATGCTAGGGAGAACTATTAGGGAAACTCGAACTAAACATTTTAGTAAATGGCAGATACCTAAAATGTCGTCTGATTTTCTTAAACATATCTGTCTTCATCCAAAACTTCATTCTTGGCTACCACTTTGTCACATAATCTCACTGATAACTCGCGCTTATCTCGCGTCAAAAACGTTTTGCTTTACATATTCTCCGTTTAAATATTGATTTTAAAATATTTCAGGGAACTGTACAAACGGATGGTCCAAGCGGCCGGCAGTGACTAACCGGGCTGGGCCAGTTGGATGAATCATAGAAGCAGGCAACAGGTCGCTTCACTTAGAGGTTTTTTATTGCGGTATTTTGGTGTAACCGTTGTTCGGCGACGGACCAGTGCGCAAACTGGAACATTACCTACTGAACCAAGTATTAGTAGTACAATCCTGATTACCAGTTAATTTTATCTAAATTTGATGCTCAGGCCCGTAATCTAGAACCAAAGTCAAGCGGACTGCTTGAGTACTGTTAGAAAGAAATGGCTCAATTCGTCCTCACATAACGTCATCTCTTTCTAGCTGTGCTCAGAGATCTACACTGGAGATTGATTCTGGAATCTGGGCCTTGATATCAGATCGAAGAATATTCATGTCATCTTATTGTCGGCATCTGAGATCGTAAGGAGTCCGCAGTGTTCTACAAGAGTGGGTAATGAGTCGTTCATAAATGAAAACATACATCTTAGCAACAAAATGTTTTGATGTTAGTCGATACTAAATAGCATTGCGACGTGTTGTTATAGCTCTCAGCTCATTGTTGTTAATGTCAACACAACTATTAGTGGAATCGTCAGGACCACAGCTTAATTATGCAAATAATCAACAACTGGCTTCATGATTGGAATGTACAGTCGAAACCGAAACCAGATTGGATTGTCAAGTCCCACACGAATTTCACTTTCAACAATCAAATTGAAACACATTTTATGTCTTTAAAGTGAACATAAACGTTGTGTATGTAATAATTTACCTATATTTCTTTTGCCTTCTGGACTCTGGAGATTAGTTTCAACGGTAGGCTTCTTACGTAGGGTCTGGAATATGTGCGAAACATTCTAATCACGACCCAGAAACTATTGGGAGACATTGAGATGAGAAGGAAATAAGAAATAACTTAGAGCGGAATATCCTCTTAAAGCGTGATAGTGGTGGTCCCCCCAGTGTGATGGCGTCACGGCATATACTTTTTTATATAGGAATGCCTGTGCCAAGCAGTGGGACTTAGGTATATAGGCTGACGGCGATTCTCTTAAAGTGAACGGTTTACAAAATAAGGCGGAGAAACTATAAAGGCCAATATAACTAATACCAATCAAATTTATGGAATTTACCTGTAAAGCAATTAATACGTACTAATGGATTTCCAATATGTCAAATGCTATTGGTGCCAAACTGCCAACCCTCAACATAATAATTCTATCATCATGCCTGTTAACAAGCCCATTCGGCCTGATATGTTTAAATCATACCAAGTTCTAATAAATTAATTTTAATGGAAATGTAGAGCGTCCATGTGTGTGAAAACATTGAATCCCGCCTGTTTTTTATGAATCGTTATTTTAATTTGACATTTCTAAATTATGCGCCAAATTTGAATCAATTTTATGGTGGTTTTATAGATACTATGAAGCCTTCGGAGGCGGCGGGTATTCCCCTATAGTTTCCACATAAATATTTAAAGACGATTCAACACCATATACAAAATAATATTGTGTAGTCCAGCGGAGATAGTTCAAATTCCTAATAACGATTACTCGAGCGGGTTAAATAAATTACCCAATATAAAACCAATCTCTTTGAGATCGTACGGACGAAACTTATTAGGTAGGATTAAATTGGCTGTATTACTATGTGTACCTATATTGAAACCTATGTAAGGTTTCATTTGATTGATTTGTCAATAATCATTATCACAGTGAAATGCCTCAATCTATTTATTACTTGGATAATTGACTTTACTAATTTTTGTATCTAAAATAATCAGATAACTATCAATTATTCTGCCAAGGGGAGCATTTTCAACTTCGTTTAAAAGCTTTGTTTATATCTGAAAGTGGAATACTTACATACTTTTAATAAATCCAACAGTGCGAAATAAAGTAAAACAACTGCGTGATACCAAAAACAAAATGAAAAAAACTGCAACAGGCGATCGAGTTAACCCGCGACCTCTTGCTATTTGAGACCGGTTATATGCTTGCTTACATTTTCATTATGAATTCGAAACTCATAAAACATAAATTACCATAAAATTATATCAGATGTAAAATTTGCAATATTTTGATGGCGAAAAACTGTTACTGATAAAATAACGCCTTCCTTCCTAGAGATTACAGATCTCTATTCTATTCTTCACTTGCTACGATCCTGGCACACATCTTTCGCTTCCCCACCCTCAAACTTTTACTCGATTTGAATAAAAAAACATAGGTAGGTGTTATTAATTATTAAATTTGGGCTGCTTTAAATGGAAGACAATAGTGTCACAATTGTTTTCCGTTAGGGAAATCCTGTTATCTATTTAGATGGGCAAGGGATATGCATAAGTGTTCCAAAACTTTTTGACATAGCCTTCAACCTCCAAATCGCACAAGTCGCGAGTTTGCAGTTCCATAAAAAATGTTGTGCATACAAATATGCTGATTACGGTGCATTTATGAACATAGGATGTTCTTACTCTAAAGGTGTTACGGACGAACAGACAAAAGTTCAATGTTCGTTCCTTAACATCGATTGGCGTCTGGCCCGCCGCCAAACACTTCACTTTAATGGTTCGACTTATCCTATTCCCTTAAATAGATAACTGTTTTTAGATGATGGATATGTTACCTTTGATATTGCGATTGTGTCGTGCAAAGAATTAATTAATCGTAGCCAGTCGCGTTACGCTCAGAGGACAAATAACGTAGAAACTGAGGGCCTGGATTATCCTCATTTGACGCAGTAATGTTTTAATATGCTCGCTTAATTTTGCATAATATTCTACTTACTATTTTAATACAAAATCGTATCTTTCGATAGAAATCGTTGCAATTTTTTCTCTACATCAAATTAAGTTTTATTTCAATTGTGAAATAAAATAATACATTTACTATGTAAAACATAGTAAATTGTTTCACCCAATATTTTTTTAATCCTTGATAATTTTTTTCTAATTAGCTATGCCAATTCTTCTGACACCTGCATTAATACTAACATAAAAGAGGTCATTTATGTTATCTTTCACATTGTCAGTTAAAAACATCTAAAAATATAAGCCATGATACAATGCTACTGTCAATAAACTAAATGTTTTTTTTATGCCTAGGAATGTTATTTATTTATACATTAATTTTTGATAAGATATATTAATCTCATTTGGCAATGGTTTAATTCTTATAAACATTTCAAACCTATTCATAATTTCACAAAATTTTTTTTTCAAATCACACCAATGAGTAGGTTAAAGGGTAAAGAGTATGTGAAGATTTTTATATGAAATATGTTGCAGTTATAGGGACCTTAAAAGCAGGCAAATGCAGGTGTTAATACATCAGAAGAATACAAATGAGATAAATTACATTTAAATAATTAATACAATTTTATAAAAATGCAAGAGTAATATCAAAATAACTTAAAAATAATATTTTTAAACATAACCAATAAAATGTATCATACATTGTAGTAGAAATGTAACATCATAAATGTTTTGATCGTGAACTCATTTCAAATTGAAGAGAGGAAGCATAGGTTCCAAGTGACAACATAAAAAACATACATGTTTATGTTATGTAAGTATGTTTTTATTCCTCTTGATGTCAAGTGTAACAAATGTCTTCTTAGTATCTTGCAATATGAAACACATACACATACAGAATCATCACTTTGCCAGAGGATTTTAGTGCTACGGAGTTACAAGCTCACTGAAAAAACATTCTAGTTTGTATTGGTTTGTATGTTCAAATACTGTGAGCTAGAGATTCTAAGGTAGGTATTTTCTGTTGAAAATTTTTGTTTATCCCCAATACATTAAAAATCTTGTAGTAGATTTTAGTTTCTAAGCAAATTAAATTGCTAGTATGATTATTAAGTGTATTGATTCATTTTGTATGTACAATAATGGTAACTATTATGTTCCTACTCTAATACAATGGCTATAATACTCAATTTTGGTCAGGACTCATTTCACTTGACTGTTTTAAACCCATTAGTCATTAAAAGATACCTATATCATTAAAATATATTAACAAGTAGTTAGTTATTTATGTAACGATGTAAGATTAAATGCACATAGTTTTGTTTACTTGTGTTATAAAACACAACTGATAGTAGGTATTTAAGTTTTAAATTGTTTATTTTCAGTGTTAATTTTGTGCTTTGGAAAAATATTACTGGTTTAAATAAGCCCAATATTTAATTCAATGGGTAATCAAATCATACAGCTATTATTATAAGTATTATAAGGAAAATTTATATGATGAGTTACTAACTGCTTGGCTGGTTTTGACAACATTGTATACCTATTTTATCAACGACTTTATGTTCTTGTACTAGGTAGGTACATAGAGAAGGGATTTGTTTTGTGAGCTTTAAGGCTTATTTGGAAAATATAATGCTTACCTACAATTTACTTACATCAAGTCAAATTAAATAAATATCATCAATCTTTTTGGCTACCTTTATAAGAAAAGAACGGTGTAAGTATAAAATACGAGAAGGAGCAACTAAGATTAGCAAAGAAATCGATTTACATGGAAGTAAACATTGTTTTACAACAAGACGATTGTTGATTATGCTTACGTGCAGGAGTACATTACTTAGTTTACAATGAAAAGACGTATAATAAACTATAAATTGCTACTTATACTATAGAAATCCTTTTAATGAATCTATGAATAAGTTTAAAAACATTTATTTCTTAGCACTTACCTCGTAAAAGGACCACTCCTTTTCGTTATTTGGCCAATAATTTTCTCTACAATTCGCTTGTCGCCACTGCGGGCTCCATCTAGCAACTCCTGGCCACGCCCCATGGTCCATTAATGGACAATATCACTCACAAAAACAACACAAATTGAAATCATTTTAATTTTTTACACTAGACTTCACTACACATTACAACTTCATTGATCGCGCCGCCATGTTTGAGAAATTGTAGATTTTGACGTGAGTGTGCTCTAGCGGACACTGGCGGAATCGATCAGAATCGTTCACATTCGAAATGAACTACCACGTAACGATACCTACCGAAGGTAAAGATATTAATTATTTCTAACAATGAAATATTTATCACATTTAAGGATTTTTAAATTTTTAAACTACAAAAAGTAATCCATTAATGGGATGTACTATTACACTTTCTCGCTCTTCATCATATTATTTTATGAGAATAAATAAGCAGTATAAAGTGTTAAACCCGGTTCTAGAAACTTATTTCGAAGGAATACAAGTAATACATAATAAAAAAAAAGTTTTCATTCAATTAGATTAGGCACTTACGATTTACGATTTGTTTTTTTTTTATTTCAATATCTATTATCCAATAGAGTCTATTTGTTATAAAAATTTTACAGTCACCCAATTAAATGAGCTACATGCCTAATTAAATACTTTGAACATACTTATTAGCAAAATAATGATGTTAAATATTAAAAATTTATATCGTTCCGTAATAATGCTGCCAAGAAAGGAAAGTACACTTCACCATGCTTTTCGTTCATTCATTCATTCTACTCAAGCTAGAGGGCGTTATCAGCATGACTTCAAATAATAATCAACTTTATTGTCTAGATGTTAAGGTGGCTTCTTTATGGTACGTAGCAAAATATTACAATATTTACGTCACTCAGATTGTTACTGTCAGTTTGACATACCCGCTACCCGGTTTTTTTCTCTGTTTGTTCCATTGTGCATGAAGATGGGTGTGTTGTTTTGTGTTATCATTAATTTTATCTGCTAAATTAGTTCAATGCTTCTAGTGTACATTATATAAGAAATTTGAAGTTATTCAATACCCGAAGAAAACGTGCAGAAAGATATCTACACGGCCGTGTGATAAGATTGATAAGTCAGCTGATTTTGACGTGAAAACCAAAAATGTTTTTGAGAAGCTGATGTGCCTGTTGTTCAGTTTTTTGGTGAAAATTAGTTTTTGAACCTACATGATGTCTTCACCGTGTCGGGCGGTTCTTTTACTATGGTTGTGTGGAGCAATAAACTGTGTGTTAGGAGTTCCAGAGGATTATACTAAAAGTAAGGCTGCACAATCAGAGCACAAATTTTATCTTGGATTTTGTTACTATCTATAATTATATGTTCAAACTTTTATTGCAATATGTAACAACAGATTATTTCTATTTTGTGAAATTACTCTACTTAAATGTTGGTAGAAATATTCTTTAGATAATTTAAAAAATATTTCTTATTAATATTGACAATAGGTTAAGAAATAACATATCATCATATATATCTCAGAAGTAATAGGTTGTTTTGTAACTCAACAATATTTGGTGTTGTCTTCCCGATACACCCATCCTAGACTTACCACAGGAACTTGGATTCTGCCTTAACAATACTATGTTTAAGTTCCTAATACTGTAGGTGAGCCTGTTATCATAGCTGTGATTGAGACTGCGATTGAACTGGTGACTTCTTTTACCACAAGTGCAATTTTCCCAATTTGGATAATAAGCAAGTAAACATTTTCCAACATTCATACCTATCAACTAGCCCAACCAAAGTCCTCGCATTCCTTAAAATAATTCGGTAGTAGCTGAATAGAAGTCAGAGGCATCAGTCATTAAAAACTACCCAAAACTAAGCAGTTTATTCCACTTATGGGAACTAGATGGTGGATAAATATAATATAATAGTTTTGTACATATTTTCATAATTAAATTATTACATGTATAAACATCCAACATCGAAGAACAAAATGCCTGTTCATTTGACAAATACTTACCCCGACTGGGAAACAAACCCAGATCCTGTTTGTGACAGCAACACCTCGAAACTGGCATACCACAATACAGAGTCAACAACAGACTTTATATAATTTTATATGAAATCCCCTTTTTTTTCAGGTATAATTCTCAATAACACGGTAAATTGGCAAGACCGAACAATGTACAGTGAATTTATTCATATAAATAAATCATCAACAATTAAATTCAACTTTTATAATGCTAACAAAAGCATTTCTTATATCATATTTCAAGTGCATAGTCATATTTACAATGTTACTGTTTATAACAATACTATGATTGAAGGCTCATATGTTGAAGGTACTAACATAGGCCTCTACAGTTCTGTCCAACCTAAAATAGACGCATTTTACATATTTAATTCAAATGAATTTGATTTAGAGCTATATGTGGCTGTGCTGGGATATAGAGATAAAGGTACTTTTTTCCTTATTAATATTATTATGTAAGTTGTGGGTGTAAGGTTAATTGTGACAATAGCCCTTTGCTCTTTATTACTGTATTAAAAAAATATTTTGAATGTTTTATTTAGTTATTTACTCTAATTTAAATACTGTTGTTTATTATTTTTTTACACAGTTATCGCTATTCTCTGTAAAGTTTCAAAGAACTAAAATAATCAGTCAACTATAGAAATTAAAAGGGGGAAAAGTAAATGCGTACAAGAAAATATCAAATTGTACTAGTCTGCAAGACCTATTGTGATTTTTGTTTGTCGATACTATGCCATTTTTATTTTCAAATAAACTATTAAATGATACAATAGTTACCATAGTAACTACTACAGTACAGTACAGTACAGTCAACTCAAAAAATATGTAACCACTTTTGACAGTAAATGACTCTTATTAGAAGTAAATAAAGATTGTCACCTCTTAAATGTGTATACATATTTTTGTACTCGACTATACAATAAGAGGGATTTCCCCATTATAAGGTGTGATGGCTTATCAATATTATGTTTGCAGATCCAATTCCGGGAGGATGCAACATGGAGTTCTCAGTTCCAATATCTCCATTTATGCACACATACTACGAGAAAGACTATATCTTTGTTGATGCTGCTGCTGCTCGTTATTATTCAGATAACACATGCATGCATACTCAAAACATTACCGTAGAATTTTATATGATGTATCTTCCAGAGAGAAATTTTAATACCAACACTTATTTTGATGGGATAAAAAAGATGTTGACTCTTGACAAGATTAAGGAAAATGCTGATAGAGTAAGTATTTGCATGTATCAATTTCCAATAGTAAATATTACATCATCTCTGATTTAGTTTGAGTAAAGACTACTGTTTCATTTGATAAATGAATCAAATTATTTGATTCATTGGTTAAGGGTTGAACTAAAGAGATTTTTTTTATTGCCTGTTTGACGGTAAAGCTTTTTTAATTGACTACTACTACTACATGATTGCTTTTTTATATTTAAGAGTATTTAATTTTATAGAATCAAGTAAAGTAAAAAAAATCTAGTTTTATCTAACATACATGTTGATTTTAAACTTATTCAATATTGTTCTAAGTCTTCAAAAGTAGTTATTTCTTTATGATTAATTTACAGTAATGTTACTCCTTATGTTAGTGTTTGAAAGTTTTGAGACAATTTAAGATAATAGCACCATTGTAGATACCAAAAACCTCGTGGCTTATGCGTCGTATGCTGAGCGCATATCCCGGCACCGGAACCATTTATGTGGCAGTTGCAACTGACGCCAGAAACTCTGAATACTATTCGGTTTATGTTCCGATCCATAATTACGCTTGCTATCTATCTGATGATGCGGACTGTGAAATCCTGGGTAAGTAAGTTAGAAAACAAAGTCCATCTAACACATTGATGATATTAGTTTATTTGCTAAGAAGTTGCGAATTTAAACTCATGATACTGTTGGAAGACGTCACGCTTTCCTATTCTATTATTAGCCCTTTACCATTCCAGACTAGGCATAAAACTTAACAGCTTTCGAGAACAGATCTATAGTTATTAATTTTTTTACATTTTATTTAACAGAATCTTCACTTTAGGTACAAATATAAAAATAAAATAAATAAATATTTTCAGACATTCAAACCTATTCTACCCTATTTTAAGCAACAAATGCTGCTTGTGCTACGGATACAAGATGACGTATAAATATATTTAATAGATTAATAATTGTAAATGCTCAGAAAAGTTTTGCCACCACCGGGGATCGAACCCAGAACCTCTTGAGATGGCGACGCCTTGATACCGGCATACAGACCATTTGATCACAGAGGTCGTCAAATAAAATATACCGTATAGGCCCCGTTTTATTATTCTACATTGATTTTAATCCTACCTTCTAATCTTTGAAATACACAGATGGTTTGTTAATATGGCAAAACCTTTAGTAGAAGTTTGATCTAAATCATTAGTTCCCAAAGTGGTCCAGGTGGACCCCTAGGGGTGCACGGGAGACTCGACAGAGGCCTTGTTGTCTTCACGTCTTCACATTTTTGTCGAGTTTGGGGAATATGGTAAAAATGTAGCTGCAGGGGGTCCACCGGAACCAGATAAATTTTGAAAGTGGTCTATGTGAAAAATAAGTCTGGGAAACTCTGAGCTAAATAGATTTAAATACCTTTATATTTCAGATGACTTTTTGTCAAAATTCATCTGCGCCACATTCCTCTTTGTCGGAGTTTTCGTGTGCTACTTTGGACACAGATTTTTTAAGACAGAGATGTTTTTGTTCGGGATGTTGAGTGGAGGAATGATTACCTTCATTATTATATCATCCATAGCTGACCCTAATCACCGTCCAGGTAAGGAAGGTCTAATCTGGAATAACCCTTGATCGCCTCCCCCCCTGCCCTTCATTACAACTTTTAATTATATTGTCTTTTGTATTTTAGCTATCACAATGGCTTCAGTCTTATCAGGGTTATTTTTTGGTGCCATTTGGCTGACCTTTTGGTGGTTCTATGGTATTCCAGTCATCGCTGTATCTTTGCCAACTTTAAATTTAGGATTCCTAGTTGCTGCGATCATTTACAACAAATTTCCAGGTATTTCTAATTTTGTGTACCTTTTTTTATTTAATAAAAATCATGTCTATTACAAAATTTGATTAATTATCTTTATCCTAATCTTGTTTATTTATAAAGAAATATTTTTGCAGGAGATGTCGTTTTGCTACAGGTGAACTTTAACTTTTGGATTTTGTTTATTCTGATCATGCTTCTGACCTCCATGATGCTGGTGTCAGTAGCTTTCGTTTCCAATATTCTCTGCTGCGCGGTTCTTGGAGCGTATGCTGTAATCTACCCTATTGACTTCTACTTAGGGTCCAATTTGAAGTACATTATCATAAATACAGTGAGAAGAGCAACGGTGCCTAAGTTCAACATGGCTGTACTTAATTTACCTTTTGAATGGAGAGGTGTGTTATGTTTTTAAATAAATCTTTATTAATTTATGAGGTTTTGGTCATGCTCATTAGTTAGTACCTACTCATAGTTTTGTTTAATCAAACTGTTATTTTAACTCAAATTTTTAAAAAAATTGTTAAGCCGACGTTCTCTTTCAGACATACTTGTGATAACACTTTGGATTGGTCTGGCCGTTTCTGGGTTCTTGTTCCAAAACTACCACAATCGAGGCCGGCCGCCATTCCCTCCGCCTCCCAGGAGTGTTCGCCCTGGAACTCCAATCAGACATAGATATGGAACCACATCACCGGCAAACAGGTATATCTGTGTGTCGCTTAACTTCAAACTCGGATAAATCCATTCTAACCTTTTTAGAGATATCTTTAAAAAAGTGATAGTTAGGTTAATTCGATTATTTAAAACGCAGTATTTTTATTGTGGCAACAGTTTTGAAAAAAACATTCCTGAATAGCGAATTCAGTAATAAAACTATTCATTCTTTAATAAAATTGATATTTAGCTTAAGCTTTAGATTAAGCTTCATTTGATATAATTGAATGCATCTTATGACCAACTGGATTACTAACGGCCATGTTGTAAACGCAAGTCGCTGATTGGCTGGGATCGATTTACCTACACTTGAAAAAAAAATCTTGCTATCGAATTTTGAAATAATTCATTGACTTAAACGGTTTTTTTTTTCTCAAAAATTATGCGGATTTATACACAGCTGGTACGATTGTATCGAAACATGTTTTTTACCTTTTCCTTTGATACCAAAATCTTAAAAAATCTTTCAATTGGATTTAATTGAGTTCGAAGTTAATCGACTCATATGGAATCAGACTTATTGTTTTTAATAGTTTTAATGTTCCTACGTGTTAGCTAGGTGTAAGTCCGGGTAAGGAACAATCGTACGATGAAATCCGATGTTGCATCAGAGTGGACAGTTGGACGATAGGTCAACGATATTGGCCATGGTGTTGATGGGTTATCGATATGAGTTAGGTATATCTGGATTCTGGATGTAGCATCTGGATTTTGTCTCAGAATGGGGACTGGCGGAAAGAAGTCGATGCTCGGTGGGGGACTATGGGCTGACATTGATAAAATAATGACGTCTAAGACCAACGAAGCGATGGATAGAATGCGTGACGCATGATTTTAGAATAAAGGATGTGAATGAGCTGATGAGTGACAGAGGTGAATGGAAGTAAGAATAGGGTAGATAGTGGGAGACACACATCATAGGCAGACTATCAGACGGCTCTTTTAACTTTTAAAAAGTGAGAACAAGTATTGCTAGTGGAAAAACTCAGAGCTTATTGTATATGTGAAATAGAACCTCCAAGATTGATCACATATTCAAATTTTTTTGATTTTCTGCTAATAATTTGTGTTATTTCAGAACCGCTGATTCTGAACCAACAACTTCACCACCCCCATACAGAGATTCAGCAACACCCGAAGAGTACTCTGAAAGGTCTCCGTTATTGGCTTAGTCCATTTCTTTCTTCTAATAATGTATAGTAAAATATTAAAAAAAAAATCTTTCTCGGCCTGTATTGGAAGCGTAAGTTTGTTTTTTGTTTTATAAGACTGTTTATTTACTTGTATGGATAAGCCGAATACTTTCGCATACACAGGGAATAGGGAAACGCAGTCTTAAATTAGTCTGGAACAAAATATGCGTTACCTAGTATGTCACTAGATAACCGCATATTTTGAGTAGGACGTTTATGTGGTTACCTACTTCATTAGCGGAAAAATGGTTTAAGAAAAGTTTAAGTCTTATTCCACAGATACACTTATACTCTAGCAGTATAGGGTTAAAGTTGATTCAAGTATTTGTATATAATATTTATTTAATGTGCTAGCTTCTTATAGAAGTACCTACAATCGAGACAATTCACGGTCAACGCGGTCGAATATATAAGGTGTTTTTAGGAAGCGTTATTTTCAATAGTAAAATAGTACAGTTTTTATTAATAACAATATATCAATAATATAATATTTTGTATACATTATATTTATTTTATTATATTACATTTTTAAACAACGCTTCCTACAAAAACAACTACCTGCTGATCTACCGCGAATTGCCTTGACTATGCCAATCTTGTCCATTTCATATTAAAAAAGTTTCGCTGCTTCGCACAATATATTTTTTATTACATTTTTTAATATTTCATAGGAAGGGTATTTTAATAAATCACTACCTAATAGTCAAATAACAGGTATTTGACCATTCAAAATTTTAAATTCTTCAATTCAAGATATGAACCTTAAATTCTAAGCCATAAAGTTGAAAACATAATTACCTATTTTGATTTTGGTAACCTGATGAAATATTGACTAATAATGCTATTTTATTATGGCTTCAATTACCTAATAGCTTCCTCCATTATAAACAATAAGTTTGTATTCTATACCACTGTAATAGTCTTAAATTAAAATGTACGAATTAAATATAACTTACTTGGCTATGAATACCTATAGGTATGTTGTGATTAAATGTTATTGCTTATTATTATATAAGTGTACCATATTGTAGTTAATGTTTAATTTAACTGTACAGGGGGTAAATACTATTCACAATGAACGTGATAATTCACATAGGGTTCGTTGCAGACTTTTTGAACATTCTGTTTATAGTTTTTGTAAAGATTGTAACATCTATACATATAATAAAACTGTAGAGGTCGAATGTTTATGCATATGTGAAAAAGAGGGCAAATACCAAAAAATGATTTTTTTGACAATTTTGTTTATCGGTCTGTTTGTACGAGCTAATCCGAAATGGCTGGACCGATTTTAATGAAATTTTGCATGGTGATACCTTATATCCTTGGTCAAAATCTTAGATACTTCTTATTCTGGAAAATTAAAAGGTTCCCGTGGGATAGTTAAAAAACCATAGTAAACGCGTTTTTGTTTTTTCTTAGAAGTCTTTGCAGTAATAGCTTCTTAAATTTTTCATTTTTTTTCTTATAAATTATTTCTTCGTGTTTATCAAATGTCGCTCAGTTCAAGCGAATAATATATAATATTTTCTGTGAGTAATATATCTTATAATCACTTTATGATCTCAATAACTACCTAAGAGTCATCATCAAATGCCAAATTATTTTAGGTTTTTACTCAGCTTAAAAAGGAAATTAACGAACTTTAGTTCATAATTACAATTTACAATTACAATTTTACCCGCCTCTGTGGTCTAGTGGTTCACACCACCGGGTGTTCGGGGTTCAATTCCCCATGACAGAAGGCTTCTGACAGAAGTATTTCTGCTCTGTTTGGTTGGTGGTAGGGCTTCTTTGTTGTCGCCATAATAACAATGTTTTAAGCATTGTTGTGTTCTGGCAATCCGAGGTAAGAAAGCCAGTTCCTCAGTTTTTGAGGGTTACAGATGAAGCTCGCTTCCACCTTCGGCTTTATCGTCACTTACCTATCATTAGGTGAGATGTGCTTACCTGTCATAATTATGTTAAAAAAAATGGGTATTATGATGTTTACATATGTTTTGGGTTAATATTAGTTATTACTTTTCGTAATTTTGTCGACTTTATTACATACACTATTGCATGGAACCCCTTAGATTGCATTGTATATTTAAATTAATAGGTACAGATATATTTATTTTAAGGCAATTGTTATACTTGGACTTAATGCTTATTCTAAGAAGGTCTAAAATCACTTGTTCTAGAAGAGACATGAATGCTCTCTTGTTTAATATAATATCGCTCTCTAAGACTGTTCATGTGATGTTAAGTTTTAATGCGATTTCATAATAAATGTTTGTTTGCATAGAAAGTTTTTTTTTTATACCTAATTATAGACAATTACAAGTTTGTTTGAGGCCTATAACCTTGGTGCTGACCGTTAACCTATCGGCACTCAATATCTCATCTCATCCGTGATCGGCGGCGCTGGTTGGTTCTCCAGTCGCATTCCGCCTCCCTCTTTGGTGCCACGCCAGTACCCCATGCGCAACTATTGGCAGCTATCACCTCCACCAAAGTTATATGATGTTACTTATACTGCTTTTATATTCCGGTAACCCTTCAAAGAGAGAGTAAAATTACTCTTCAGCACTATGACTTTATATTGCAGTCGCGGACTGAACTACGACAGACTTTAGCAAGATCGACAAGATGGAACCGCTGAGAAATATTAGGTCCTTACCTATGAACTTGATGTTTTGTATGGAGGTTTTGGGGAATTCTGCATTTTCCATACTAACATTTTATCAGTTTTCTTCAAAACGACAAATCCAGAGATAATAATATTTGGCATGTATCATTAGACAAGCTTTAGTAATATGTGTAATATCACACTTCAAAAAAATTATTTATCGTTTTTAAGTGAATGCAAATAAAATGATGTATTCGGGAGGCACTCAAAAAGAGTTGTCCCCGTGTCCAATTTTAACACAATTAAACTTACAACAAATTATCAAAACAAATCAAAAGAGCTCATAAATATAGTCTATTTTTAGACGAGGTAATTATTTTTTAGGAATACTCTGAATCTTAATAGTTACAGACAAAATACTAAGACAGAATAAAAACACTAATTTCATAGGTAAGGACCCAATATAAATTGACCAATGACCATGCACGTTATTCGCAGTACCGTATTCAATAATTAATAGGTAGGTTTTTTTTTCCCTTTATTTTTAAAAGAATTTTATCACAGAAATGTCAGTCCTATTAAAGCTTATTACAAACACAATAATCACAATTATTAATTACAAGGCAAACAAGGCGGATTTATTAAATGAATCACAATCTTCGCTTCTCCTGAACCAGGATTAGCCAATATGGTGTGAAATATTAATTTTCAAATCTTCTTCTTCTTCTTCTTTTTCCTGCCCTGTTCCCAATTCTATTTGGGGTCGGCGCAACATGTCTTCCTCTTCCACTCTCCTCTATTACTCGTCAAGTCAACACTCACGCCCATCCTCATCAAATCATCATTCACACAATCCATCCATCGTTTCTTTGGTCTTCCTCTCCCCACACGCCCATCCACTTTCAACTCCATAACTTTCCTGGTGACATGATCATTCTCCCTTCTCATTACATGTCCATACCAAGAAAGTCGTTTTTCTCTCAGTTTATCAGCAATCGGGGCAACTTTCAGACTTCCCCTAATATATTCATTCCTTACTCTATCCATTCTCGTCACACCACACATCCACCATCCATCCAAATATTAATTTTCAAATATTTAAACTAAAACATGTGCAAAAAGCAAATGCTGTTAAACCGTCGGAGATTAGTGATTGAAATCGCGCGTACAGTCGGATGGCCAGACAGACAGACAGACAATGTGTAAACCAATTACCGCAACGATAATCTGTAGTATTGTCTATGGCGGTGGGAGTACCGAATGCGTGTTTTTGATAGAAACGCCACAGCCGTCGTATACAGGGTGTTTTAAATATTTTTGCTTGGTGGGGAAAATGTAATTTGGAATAAAAGCTGTGGCATGCATAGTGAGTAAATAGGTATTTGTTATAATCTTAAAATGTTTATACTTACTTGTATTTTCTTTGCAAAAAAGGGTAATATGCAATATTATAGAACTAAGTAAATATTTTGATACTTAGATTGTTTTATACTTCACTTACCCTTTACAGACACTCACCCTAGAAATTCATGATTTATTTATGTATTGCTAACTTACCTGAAGTGCACTGCTAACTTCTATTAAAAACATACCTAATAAATCTAAAAAAGAACCGAAGAGTATCTTTATAAAAAGATGAATAACTGCCTTATAAATGATGAACTGATCTAAATATGGAGCAGCCTGTAATTATTTCGTTATCTGTACAACCCGGCTGCGCTTAGATCAGTATAATGGTATAATGCCTTCAATGCAACACGTTAATCCCATCCAATTGTTCGGCACCCCACTTTTCAAAACCTATGGGTTATACACAGCGCAAAATACACCCCTCTCTTTCTCTCAAACACAGTTAACTATTTAAACAATACCTATTATTGAATATATATTTTAAGTATTTTTATTATTGTAATTAATCTCAAAACAAATTAAGTGTTTTCTAATTTAGTGATGACGAAACTGAAAACAGCGCCATCTAGAAGAATATGTAGGAACTTTGTTAATCCAGTTTTGTACTGGTTTAGACACCAGAATTAAACAAAAGTTGGATGGAGTGAGAATTTATTATTCCAAAAAAATCCCCACTTCTGGGATTTCAACAGTCATCGATGAGTGGCTAAATAAACGAATTACTGTTATCAAATTACATTGTGACGACATCCCACACAGAATTAGTATGTACCACCAATACAGTTAACAATATAATTTACTACGGAGAAATAGGGTGCTATTTGCACTACTGCGAGCCACCGCTGCCTGGATTATATTAATATTTTATTCAATAATAAGCTATTGTCATGTTATTAGATACACTCAAGTGTTTCACATCCATCACGGCAATTGATTGTGTGGGGTCCTATTTGGCTTATTTAAGTGTGACCGACGCAATTCTTTTCTTGCTAATACAATGAAAATGATTACGCAAAAATTTTGCTAATATAATAAAAACAAATGTAATGGTTAATGCAATATTTATTAATAAATTTCACTGTAATCTCCTCAATCTATATGCACTTATAATCGAGTAATAATTTATTTTACACTTATTTTCAACCTACTAATACTTTACATACAAGTACGCCTATACCACGTCCATATTGCATTTTATTTATTTAATGAAAATATATTATGGTTTACATTCATTTCAAATGTAAAATTATAATTTAACTGCTGAATGTTAGCAGCAATTGAGTTAAAAACACAAGCTATTTTACATCATTACCTATCGTTATATAGATACAGTTTGTACAGTGTATGTTTGTGTTATACATTTCAAATAATATTTTACTTTCCAAATGTGTTTCAATCGTAATTTTCGTGGTAAAAATAATTCTATTTCCTACTACATTATAATCACAGCAATATCGATCTCCTTAGGTTTAGTAATAAATAATAAATTAATTCGTTTCAAGGTCGGTGCTATAGTATAATGAATCAACACATTACTTACAACATCTATTAGTGTAGTTTATTTATTATACAATAATACAAACATGATTAGTGACAATTTGTTGGCAAGGCGAGGGTCTCAAACAAATCGCTATAACGAATCCCATTGCCACGTTTTTTCCTGTGTCATTAATATTTTGCACCCCTGCTGTATACATCAAAAGAAATAAAGGGTTCTCTCGCAAGGGCGCAAACACTCAATTATTACCAAACGTTGGCACAAACAATTTACATTTATTTCCCGCCACGCCCGGCGACAGAGCGCCGACGCGCGAAGAAGCTTCCTCTACCCGGCAATAGATGGCGTTCACCTATATTTACAATAATCTATTGCCTCCTAGCTTATTAATTTATATTGACCATGCACGATGAAAAATAATGCACTAATTATATTCTTAACTGTACATAGATGAAGCAAATCATGAAATGTGTGCAAATAAAATGAATTTGGCAGTCTGCGATATAATTCATTGTACACGGTCGTGACTTACCGCTAAGTTTGAACATCATCAGTTGCCTCTTAAATTTATGTGTGAAGAAATATACAAAAGAATGTTACACCATAAAACACTGGGAAATAAATGTCACTGAATAATGATGAACTGTCTTACGACACTGTGTTTTGCTCTTGGATGTCTGCGGAAAGGACGTTCGCGTCGTGACCGGCCGTCATGTTTAAAGCGTTCATGGACATGTCCGCGTAGTTGTGCGCGATCTCGCCGCTAGATGGCGACTCGGGAACATTGGTCGGGTTCTCCGGCATCGAGAGGAGTCGATGCGGGAACCCGAATAGCTGAGATCACTGAAGCCGCCCCCAGTAGTTGGACGCGAGGTCTGGCCCTTGCGACGGTATTTGCACGGGTACGCTCACCCCCGCCGATATTACACCTACGGACAAAGAGACACTGTCAATAAAAATGGGAAAGACGCTACTCGTTAAAGCTTTTGTGAAGTAAATTTTGACGGAAGCATTTTGTTTGAACGAAACAGAGCCATGTAAATGAACAGAGTTTTTAACTTTGATGAAGGTAAAGCACTGTTATTGGCGCCCACCGTGGGATTTTTATAAATTGTAAATAATTAATTTAAATCCACATTTCTGTACATAATAAACCAACTCCATTGAATATTTACGATATTTAGAGCTTATAAGCCTATGTACGATAATCCTATGCAAACATTAGGCTAATATTAATCCCCATGCAGTGAGGAGGGCGTCAATCACTCGTATCACACGCTAACAGCCTGAAGCCCGATGTACCCTGTATCGGCATCGGCCATACGTCTAATAGGATTGCAATTGCATTCCGTTTATTACACACAATCACGTTATCGGCGGCTCGCGTCATGAAGTTAACTGGATACCTACAAACGTGAATATGGACCTATATGGCAGTATGCGGAATAAAAATTATCACGCTATTTCCCCGAAGGGATAGGCAGAGATAATACATCCACACTTTGTCAGCTATTTCGTAAAGACATCATAAAGTTTAAACTAGCTATAAATAACTGGAGTAATAAATAGTAGGTACATCGAATTGTATTGAAAACTGTTGGAAACTTAGTTGAAATTATAAAATATGAAATAATTCAAACTTAAGTTCAAAGTCAAAGTCAAACATTTATTACAGACCATAATGTAGTACAATGAGATCTTATATTCTAACAAACATCATGGATCCTGTCGGGCACAGCAACACTTAAATACCTATTCAATCAGTTAATACAGTCAAAAGCAATGAATTATTATATTAATTATTAATTTCGCTTTTTACAATTATTTATATTAAGTTATTACGAATATTATGCTATTCAATTCAACCTAAAATAAATTGTACAATATTATTCTAATAAGCTTTAAGTTCATTATATGGATATTATTCTTATATGATTGAATTAGATTAGAAACCTTGATGGCTTTAAAATAGTAGTTTCTGTATTTTATAATTATTAATTATCTATTTGTTATATCTGCCATTGCCTTTATAGCTTATCAGTACGAGTAGTAGGTGGGTAGTCAAACTACGACTATAAATAGTCATTAAAGTATTAACAACGTGGGAGTGGTAAATATTGCGGGTTCGGACAATTTTGTTCATTAAGTTTCGACCTGATAATAATTTGATACTAATAGAAACACAATTTATTGGTTTTGCCATCGGATTTCACTTCGACTAAGTTTTATGTAATACTAGAATGAAAAGAAACTATATTTTGGAAAATTTTACTTTATTACCGTTGTGTTATAGTTTCAATATGACAGGTAGGGAATGCAATCCGGATAATCCGAAAAATCCATATTTTCGCAAATTTCACTCGACTTCCAAAACCGGATTTCTAAATCGAAGCCAGATTTTTCGTATGCAAAGAATTCGTAATTCGGAGACTACATTACACCGAATGAATATGCTAGCCACGAATTTTAAAAGATTTGTAATCGATGTTAAGCGAGTGATGAAGAATGATTGTTATAAAAATACTATTTGCCAATAATTTAGCAATTAATGTAATTAGTGTATAACAATATGCGCCACAGACTGGATGTGAGGAGTCTAAGAAAGAGAGATATTGTGAGGATTTTGATATGATGAATATCATCATGGAAGGAATACTTGAAAGTCACGCGGTGCGAAAATATGGACACTAGTGTAAGTAGTTTGCCAATGGCATTGTTCTTGTAGGAGAAAATGTACCAGACGTCCAGAGTAGGAAAATAGCATAGAAAGCTGGAGAGTGTCCGTTTACAGGATAGTAGAACGAAAACGGAGTACTCTGTTTTTTCGGATATTCTTTTGCGGTGCATCCCTACTACTGGTTTTCTCTGATGTCCTGTACCTTGATCATTAATCCAAAATAATGCTGGATGGATGAAATAGCGACAGGATATTACGACGTAAGATTGCCCCATGTGCAAAAGGGGAAAATCTAAAGCCGTCGCTTGACCTGATTCCCCGATGTATGGATGGACACGACAGAAGACGTGGGCAACGAACGTGGTGGACAAAAGAAAACTGCACGCAATGTTTGATGTGCGGAGTAGAATGGACAGGTTCAAGAATGAACATATTAGAGGAAGTTCGATAAAACCGTCACCGAAAAGATATGGTGCAACAGTAGCTGGTTTTTGTCATGAGCTGAGGTGGAATGACTGTCTCATAACTTTCTAGTTTGCATTTCTCAAGATTCATTTGCTAAGTGTAGAAATGGAAATGGTTTTAGCTTCTAAAATGAGAGGTAGACCAAAGAAGCGATGGATTGAATGTGTGAATTCTGAAATGAGAATAAAAGAAGTGGCTGTTGAGCTGACTAGTGATAAAGAAGAGTGGAAGAATAGACATGTAGTGCCAATCCTACTGTCTTATAGTAGGAAAATTCCAGGAAGAAGAAGTATATTTACACAAATATATAAAAAAAACATATCTATTAATAAAATATGGGTAGAAATACCTGCTTTCATGAAAAAGTCCTAAAATCCGGATTTGCATTCGCTAGTGACAGGTACTTATTTAAAAAAGATCATTTTTTAATTTACGCTAGTTTTGTTAAGAGTAGCAGGAGTATGTAATATTAGCGCGTATATCGTTAGGTGCGGCGTGCAGCGGTCCGATAGCGTGCCCTGTGGAACTCTGCGGAAGGGTTCATTCCTTCATTATACATTATTATCGGCGCTAAACAGCCGCTCATTCAATGGCTCGTGCTATTTTGTCACACCCCATTGTGTAGGAGCTTACAAAGCTTTATTGCTACTAAAAATATAACTAGGTTGTAGAAGCCTTGTGTTCAACATTGTGTATTAATGGACGTTGATATTATAATTTCTTAGCTTCTATTTTCCTCTGAATGGGCTTCGGTTAAGTTATGAATACGGATTTGTATTGTTTGATGATGTAAATAGGTTGAATTAACGTTAAAATAAATAAAGTATACAATAAATATAATGAAATACGTAATCTTTCTTTATGTTATCTACTTGTGAACTTTAACTAAAATAGACGAACAATTAATCACAAATATAAATTAAGATCCACAGTATGCCTTTTGAAGAAAAATGCAGCTAAAGTTATTGACCAAAAAATAAGTGATTTCGCCAACGCTGCTGGTTCACAAAATATCTGTATTCAGTGAATCCATGAAAAAATAGAGCCAAAAAGCGAAATGTAGAACAAATCCGCATTATTTAATACCGCACCAAGCTGGAAATGCACCCGTCGAAAGAGCGCAAAAGAGTAAATGAAACGAGAACGTGCATTTTGAATTGCGAAAAACTCTTTTGTTCACGCGCGGCGCTGAAGCCGGCCGAACAATGCCGCGAAGCGCCCCAAACAACAATAATTCATACCGCTTTCCGCCACCTACGGCTAAAAATGCCGCTGCATGATATATAATATCAAATGGAAAAGTTACCGCTTTTTAAAACAAAGCGAACACCGACACGAATGCATTCTGTTTTTGAATAAATCTACAAAATTATATTTACACGTTTTGTACGGAAAACACCAATCTGAGCAAAGACTTTTTTATTTCCAGCCAGCAATTCCACTACTTATTTGTTAACAAAGCATTCGATATTCAAAATCAATTTAAAAGCCATTTGTTAGGAACAGACAACGGCAAATCCAATCGGGCCGGCTACTCGTATTTTTCCCTGTTTTTCCTTTTATTTTCCCCGTCATGTCGCGGTCTTCGAGCCAGACGCCCCTTGCTCTTGACTCAGCGGTTTTTTTAAACGTTTTATTACGAAGTTGGTAAATATTTTCGAAAGCCTCTCATCTCCATTTCGAGGATTTGAAATGTTTTCATAGTATTTAAATAGGTATTTAAAAGTACGTAGATATTATTACGCTCTAAAATTTTGCTAATGTTTGTAGCCTAGTAACAAAGATTTTTGGTTAGATGTGCTTTATCCTTATCCTTGAATAAGTAGTTCTGTACGACTATGATTTTTCCATCTGGTTCGGATAATATTTATTTATTAATCCAGAATAAGTAGATCCTTTTGACAAAATAAGAAACGAATACGCGGGTACTCGCCGCTGACGAGCAAGTTGTCGAACATGTACGAGTACACGTTCGCTGACCTCGCTGCAGCAGAGTTTAACATAGAGTGTGCGGCTGCTCACCTGTGCCGGCTGCGGCCTGCGGCTGCGAGTAGGCGGCGTGTTGCTGGTGCGCGGCGGGCGCGCGCGAGTACCCGCCGCCGCCGAGCACGTCGCCGAACATGTACGGGTATCCGCCGTCCCGCTGTTGCAGGCACGAGGAGGAGAGACCGCCCGACATCGAACTGAAAAAAAATGCAAGGTGAGTATCATCATAATCATTAGAGATGTCTGTAACTGAACGCAGACCTCTCCAAGAGTTACACGTCGAGCCAACTAATCAGCTTACGTTGCGTCTTCTTTTTTACTTTGATAATCCAAGTATAACATCATCCATCTACTTAAATAATTCAGTGCACAGTTTTCTGGTTTATAAAGAAACTTAAAGTGACTTGGGATAGGGGGCAAGCGAGCAGATGGGTCACCTGATGTTAAGCAACTACCGCCGCCCATGGACACTTCCAACACCATTGGGGTCACAAGTGCGTTGCCGGCCTTTTAAATGGAAATACGCTCTTTTCTTGACGGTTTTCATGTCATACTGGTCCGGAAATACCGTCGGGACAATTCATTCCACAGTTTAGTTGTGCGGGGTAGGAAGTTCCTGGAGAAGCGCACAGTGGAATATAACCAAGCATCCAGAAGATGGAGTGGATGTCATGTCGCGCTGAACGATGACGAAAAGTGGCGGCAGGTATCGAACCGAAAAATTTTTTTACCGACCGACCGAATCTATGGAATAGTAAATTCTAATTATTTTTAATGTCTAAATATTATCAATGAAATAATCAATAATTTAGTTTTTACTGATTGAGTTTAGTATAACGACAGAAGTTACAAGACAAAGAAAGTGTTGGCAAAAGCCATAATAAAATTCGTTCGATAGAGTGAACTAAAGGGAAAACTTCTCGTTCGACTAAGTTAATTTGCTTCACGACAAAAGCTAAAGCCCGTAGTTCACTATTAAAAATCAATTCAAGTGGAAACCCGTCGACCTTCGACACTGAAGTTCGGAACGTCTCGGTGCATTGGCGGGAAACGCAAGGAGGCGCGACCTTTGCCGCTCGATTTCGCGCGCAATTTAATAATTGTCGCTTCTCGATGATAGATGGCGCTGAAGGTAAGAAAAGTTTCTAGGAACAGCTTCGTGATATCATGAAAGTGTTAACTACTTGCTAAAGCTACATCAATTTCTTCACAATTGAATGAGTTTCAGTGATAACTTGAAGGTAATTTACCTTAGTTTAAGTCATTTAGATATGACTGTAACTTGGCGTTTTAACTACAAAGTTTAAATATTTACTAAAATTTGTTTCGAGCGATATATTTATGAGATTTTTATTGTTACCATCATGTGCCTTAGAAAAACATTTATTCTATTATAACTATATTTGGTTCTTGTAAAATTAAGGACGTTTGCGATAGAAGATGTGAAAAAAATAATAAAGTGATTCAGACATTTACAATTTTGATAAAAGTTGTTAATTTAGGTATTTTCAATAGTATAAATTATCAGCGATTCTTCAATTATTTTTTAATTACTCTTAAAAACACTACTAGGTAGTCGGACGCAAACTTTCAACGATGCCTGATCAATGCCGCGTTCTTACCTATTGAAAAATTGCTACGGACAGTTATCTTGACATATTTTTCACAAAACAAATATTTCAGCTGTCTGTAGCCAACGAAAAGATGGGTGATGAATAGTTTTTCAATATGGGAACACAACATAAATCTCTAATCTCTAAAAATCTATAAA
This sequence comes from Parapoynx stratiotata, assembly GCA_910589355.1. Taxonomy (NCBI): domain Eukaryota; kingdom Metazoa; phylum Arthropoda; class Insecta; order Lepidoptera; family Crambidae; genus Parapoynx; species Parapoynx stratiotata. The sequence continues at coordinate 4,674,066 of OU342477.1, forward strand.
AATTAAACATACCTATACGAATCACTCATAGTAGCAATCGGCTGCGGTATCGGACTGTACATGGAGTTGAACCCGCCGTTGAGGGGCAGCCGCGGCGCGGGAGGCGCGGGGGGCGACGCCGCCGGCGCATCCCTGCGTTGGCTGCGCAGCTTCTCTTCTCGCCGCCATTTCGCGCGGCGGTTGGAGAACCAGACCTGTTGGGAGGTGAGAGGTTAGATTGGAACAAAAGATTCTATAGGGTCGAAGAGCTCTGAGTGATCTTAAAACCACTAAAAACTTGGTAATCTTCTACACCCCCTGTGCAACACTATCGAAAATGAAACATTTTTGCACCAGATGTAGATAATGATAAGCAACATCATTTTTTTCTTTTCTTCATCTAAACTATATAGGCCTTTTGTGCATTATCAAGGTAGACTTTATTTTGGGAAGGACAGGATGAGAAATAATCGAGGATTCAGGCTCCAAGATCGATCATTACATGCAAACTAAATTGGTGTACAATAACGATTAATTTCATTTCATTCATCTCATTTTTCATTACCTATCGCTAAATGAAAAATGTATCGGATTTTGTAATGGCAATTTCCACCGCTATCAACACTTTCTTATGGAGTTATGCCACCTACATTTAGTCCTTAGCACCTCTGTCCACCTCTTCCTTAGCTCGAGTAGACCGGATTGCAACACACCTTACTTTCTAAAGCTTTAAGTAAAAAACAGTACATAAAATCTAACCACAAATACTTTTAACTACTTCATATTTAATAATAACTTATTCAGCTAACACCTAACACGTGCCAACACCCCTCTACGGCTTTTATTAACGTAATAGACTTGTAATTAATACACTAATAGCCCACGATGGGTTATTAAGACACGCGACGAAGTAATCACTTAATTATACTGAAATCTATGTGGGCGTACGTGAAATAGTACATTTGCATAAAACTTTAATTTTAAAAGATACAATATGAAAATGAGTTTTATTAGTAAGGGTAGTAAAGGTGAAAATAGCACGTTTGGCGGACTGTCGAACTTAATGTCTTTTTTTCATGGTTTTGATTTGAATTCTATTCTAATGTTTATTCCAATGTCTATGAATTGATACTTGAACAAATTACATAAATATCCTATTATTATGCCCAAATCCCCGAAGGAGTAGACAGTGTAGACCCTCGCGGTTACCAACAGATATGTTTTAGCTCTAATGTAACAGCAGCGACTCTTATTACTAGCACAGTCCTAGACAAGCGACATTTATTATACCTACATAATTATCACAATCATAATATAACTTATTCTAGAAAGTAGGATGCCATCTCTCATTATCAATACTCTTATTTTAGAAAAGCCAAAAATAATTTCAATTCGCTTTTAAACGATCCAATAATTTCACTTTAAATTCCATGAAAAGTTCTAAATTTACTCCAAGTTTCACAATAAACAATCTTCACAACAAAACTTGGTAACAATTTTACTGATCCAAGCGTGGACACAATATTGTGACATTGAATTGCGTGAAACGGAACGTGATCCCGGAAGTAGCCCTCACGTGCGCGTCACTTCCGCCGCCGACAGTCATGGCGACGGCAATATGGCGCCCGTTTCCCGCCCCGCGAAAAGCGGGCGGATTTATAATGCTATTATATTATGTAAGATCGTTCTTAATATCGTAAAATGTGGGTGTAGGTAGTTAAAAAGTTTAAGCTTTTTTTAGGTATTATATTGATATTTACGAACTTGGAGAATTCACTTACAGTCTTACAAAAGATTGTAAAATAATGGTAACATTGTTTGAAGTAAGAAAATACAGCTAATTATTCTCTTGCTTTCTCTTTAAGTACTCTAAAATTTAAAAGAACTAACGAAAAACTTCTTTTGTTAAATGTACAGCTTTCTCTGCTTTAACACTGTCTACCTAGGTTATGTAATACATTTTACTAATTTCAATGTTTTATTCTCGTTTTCATATTCTACCTTTTTTTAATTACCATTATCAAGAGTAGGTACATTACACAGAAGGAACTTATAGAAGCTTTTAGAATTCGATTATAATCTTTATTCCTAACACATTTAGGCCCTCCCTTATCAACAACTTAGCACAAGAGCCAAGACAATTCCCTAAGACAATACAATACGCACAAAGGCCACATAACGTTAATTATGTCGGCCCACAGTAGAGCAATATTTCTTCTGAGGGAAAAAATAAGAAAATTCCCTGGCAGGTTCGTTCAAAGAGCTCACAAGGAGGCAATATGTCATAATATTATTGCTTTGGCCTCCGAAGAAATCGCCGAAATGTTGCCTACAATATTTTATTCCGCTCTGAAAAAAGCTAGTGTGGGGAGATTAAGTCGCGAATATATGGAGTTGGCGTCTGTATTATATTAAGTTATATTAAAAGCGGTTGTATTTTTCATGATTTTTCAGGTTTTGAGTAGTTTCTCCTTCGATGACTATATTTTTGTAAAAACTTACTAGCTTTGCAAGTACATGTAAGTACCTAAACTGCTCACAATAAAACGGTAATTTTATTTTACAGCGAAGTTAATTGGTTACTTAACTTTAAATAAAATTATTGATACCTACTCGGGGTAGTACTGGAGGTAGAATTTTACTATAATGAAGGCAAAGAGATAAAAAAATAACATGAAAATTTCATGTTGACGAATGTCACTGAAGAAGTAGAGAATCAATAGTAGTTAATGTCACTGAAGAAGTAGAAAATCAATGGTAGTTAATGTTGTAAAGATTCTGTTACAATTTGACAAACCACCTACTGAATTGGTCTTACCTAAGTGATCGAAATCGAATTTCGGACAAAAGCAGCCTCAAACTGTTAAATAGCATCCGGCAACAGCTTCGCTCGTTATGAAAAAATCCTTGACTTTTTTAGTTCATTTAAATTATAATAATAGAAGAATACCAGTATTATCTAAATGTTGTTAGAGCCCACTTTGATCTAGGATGTGCGGACATGAAAGGAGTAGTACCAGTTAATATTTTGACATTTTACGCGTTTATGTAAAACCACAATCTATTTTTATTTTTAAGAGTACAGAGGCTTTAGTGTAAGTTTTTGAATATAAAATACGTTACTATTGTAGTTGCGTTAAGAGTCCAATTTGTATAGGAAACGCGAATAGCGCCTCTAGCGGAACGTAACGCATACTAAGCTTCCCATACAAATTGAGCTCTTAACGCAACTACAATAGTAACGTATTTTATACTAAAAAACATACACTAAGGCCTCAGATCATAGTAGATTGTATATTTAGCGTATTATTTGTTTGTCAATATGGAAAGTGAGTGATAATTTGTTTTTAGTCATAATTTAGTACGCAAACATTATGAACGACCCCTAAAGATACGGGAAAATATTATGACGTTTCCACTTTCCCCGCTCTGTCTTCAGATATTTTTTCCGATGCGATGACAGCCTCCCGCCCCCGTTCTGCCACAAATTACGCCTACCCTCACTCGCCAAGGGAAAATAGTTAGACCACACGTTGACGCACATTCCCTAGCATTCATGTTCTGAACCCTTTTTTATTTTTCTTTTAATTTTGTCATAAACTTCGAACATACTTGCGTATAGGGACATAATAGTTCAAATTTCTTTGTGATTATATTTTGATATTATGTATTAGATGAAATGTGGGCGCTTAACACCTCTGCTTACCCCTTCGGGGATAGAGGCGTGATGACATGTTATTTTTTGTGCTATGTCATTTATTACGTCATTCGTCATCAGCCTATATACGTCCCACTGCTGGGACAGGCCTTCCTCATGGAGAAACACATGAGGAGTATGGGCCGTAACACCACCACGCTGGCCCAATGCGGGTTGGCGGGTAGAAACGGTCACAAATGCGACAGCGGCTTAACGTGCCTTCCGAAGCACGGAGGAGCTCGAGATCACAAAGTCTATTCACCCATCCACGGCCTGACCATGGCGAAGGTAGCTTTGTTTTCGATCGAAGCCAAAGCACACTGACCACTACGCCACCGAGCTATTTTTACGTACGTATTTATTACGTACTCGTACGTTATTGTAGAGTAGAAGGACAAAGAGTAGGAACGTTAGGTATAACAGAGAGATCTTTATTATAGAAGGGTCCAAATGGGATTTGCTATAATTCCGTTATTTCACCCACAAATTCCAGGGAATATAATTGTTGCCTGCATAATATTATTTTACGGGCAACAATATTTTTGTCAGATTCATAGTCCGTACACACATGTGTGAGTTGCAAATTTTAATTGTAGTGTAAGTAGTTGAAGTTGCTGTTTCATTAAAAGTTCTCCAATTAGCTAGAATATAACAGTTTTGAACATTAAATTAACTAGTTTTTTAGTTTTAGTAATATTATATTTCAATATCATGCTTTCATGAGAGATTTATCGTTCTGTTTTCTAAGTTATTGGCTTCGTAAACAGTGGTTATAGGAATGAGTCTCAAAATAATTAATCAACAATTATTTACCAACAAAAAACGGTTGTTTTGTACAGAAAATGGAAAACAAGATAAATCAGAACACCGATCTAACACCGCAAGATCTGTGTACTTATTCAAAGGGCAAGATAAGGGGTGCATTTTTGCTGAGTCCTATTTTCTGTGTGGTAGGGATTATTTTGAGTCGTTTCGAGAGTAAAAAGGTTTGTGCTGGTCGTACGGTGCCAATTTTTCAAAACACCCCCTCCCGACCGGAAACGCGCCCCTCTTCCTGTAGGCTCGGGATCGATACCTCTCCCCTGTGGTACTGTGACCGTGATTAAGTGGAAAATATTCGGGATTTACCTATACATGAATCTGACGCGGACTTGAATCGGATGAATCTTGTTGTAACAATGTTATTTACGCCTAATTCTACTTGGATTCTATTGGTATACTTTTGTGTTTATTAATTATTTTTCATAATAAGCAATACATCAATACATAGAACAAAATATTTCATTATGGTTCTAAAATTTTCACTAATAGTTCGATGATGATCCAATCCATTTGGATTAAAATTATTGAAAATTAGTAACCTCAAGCCAAGTTGAGAAAGTTGTAAATTTTTTCGGTCGCCCACCGGTTCAATCCCCGCCTTAACCACAAAGTTTTAATAAATCTATAAGCACAATTTATTTTGAATATCGCTTGCCCTACCCAACATGCTCGCCTGTTAGACGAGTACTAAAACGTTCATTTATTTATTGCACAAACGTGGTAGTGGTATGGCGTGGTGTGGCCGGGGAAATACCCCTGGTATATGTCTACCCCTACGGGAATGCAAGCGTGATAACATATTTTAAGTTGCGGTTGACTAGTTATATATTTTTTTTAATATTCAATGAATAAATGAACATCAGCGCTGAAGTAGATACCTACTTTAAACATTGATCAGATATTAATAATATTTTACACGCAACAGATTATATTTGCGTGTTTCAGAAAAAAAAACAAAAAAGACATTCGGTTCCCTTAAAATAACTGAGCAAGTTGTAATTTAGTAAGAATATCAAAAAGTTTAAAAAACACCACCTTTCGTTTTAAAATCGCATTTAATATTATTATTTCATCTGATTTCATCGGGACTTTCAGTACTATTGAAGCGATAGGTATTTACAATTCAAGAACTGTCCTCACCCTCAGCCTTGAACCCGGGGCAACACGTGGCGCGTCCGCCGGAATACCAAACGATGTTCACCCTACTTCTCCAACTATAAACAGGCGTGCGAAATTGGACTTTGTCTTCTTGTGTTTGAGCTCAATTTGGCGCGGTAATACACTTTGGAGCGATTAGGGCTGCTATGTTTACTGTAAAGTGTTCCATTCGGAAACGTGCCTTTGGAAGTACGCGGCTAATTTTTATTTTGCAAGTAAGAAAGGAAATATTGTATTGAGTAAACAAAGAGAGGGCTGATGTTTCTTAAAGGTATCATAATATGAACAATTTCAACCAGTACTTATGATCCAGTTTAAGTTCTATTGATGGGCATACAGATTTTCCTGTAAGGAAGAAAGACATACAAGAAGAATAGGCCTTAACAAAGTTTAGTGGGCACTTAATATATAATGGTAGGTAACTGCCTTAAATATTACCAGCGGTTTTACGTGAGCGGAACAAGAGATGGTAAACGTTTGGTCACCCTAATGCATCACACCTTTATTGATTTACCAGTAGAATCGGAATATGTAGGTACACATTATTCTCTATGATATAGTATATAGTATCGTAACTTCCGAAAAGTTATGAATCTCTTTTCAGTTAATGGAGGCTGTTTTAAAAGTCTACATTAAAAAACAATTTCTCTTCACTGCGATGAATCAACGATGAAATGAATCAACGAAGCATCTAACTTCAACAGTGATTTCAGTAACAAGACAAAACAAAACCATTCATGATGGAAATGTGCCAACCGCCAACCCTACAGATAGGTACTTGTTGACCGTGCGATGTGACATTGCACCGGGGTACACTCCCACGAATGTTAACTAACGTCGCCGACGAGAGGTTAATGTGCGAGCTTAGCCTCTGCCTGCCGTCAAACAACGGCATCTTCATTTTGGCACCAAGATTTGGACAGAAAAACTGTCTTATTTTTTCGGACGAAGGCATTTGTTTAAGTTTAAAGAACTTTGATTTTCGAAACGATAATTTTTCTTTATTCTCATAGGTTGCAATCTCTGGTGCAGGTGGTTGCAGGCCGCTAAGACGCGAACAGAAAGCAAACTTCAGAAGATAGACTGTCATAGGTAATTGCGAATAAGGAAAGGTTGAAAATAACAAAATGTGAGGGAAAATCAAGCTAAAAGGGAATATTTCTTACAGATCTATGATATAGGTAATGGAATCGGTTTGTTATTTTAGTTTTAAGATTAACTCAAAGATTATACACATTCAATATAGATACACTTCAATATAGTTTTGTTACAAAATTGACAACCTTAAAAGATGGTTTCTCTTGTGTCACAGATAAAACTGAACACTGAAAAAATTAAAAAAATCCCCGACCAAAAAACAAAAAAGTCGATGTCCCGTCGGGGGTCCGCTAAGTAACATGGTACCCTTAATTGTATAGAGACACATACACGCACACACGCACACACACTTAATATTAAACGTCATATTGGTATTCAAAAACTTATACGATACTTAAAAATCCCAACCTGGCGCTTAAATAAAAAAAGAAAATAAAACTCCCTTTAACCTCCCCTCGCTTCATTTACGTGCCGTCATCGTTCTAAAATTTAAACGTGTTAAAACAAAATGGCGGACGAAAGCACTTTAGTGTAATTCGATTTATTTCGAATCAAACTTGAGTGCAAAACATTTTAAAAGCAGGAGAAATTATTTTAAGGCACAACAGAAGCCAAGGATTATGATAAACGGCGTTTTAAACTGTTGGCAACGTAATATGGTGACGAAGAATGTAATGTATTGTGAAAGTGTCTTGGCAGCCATTTTTTATGCTGGCATTAACAAGTTGCTGTCTTCGCTTCATTTGGGTGTAAATTATAGCCTTTTTTTAAATTATTGTGCCATATTCATCTGGGAACCAAAGCAATGATAACATAGGTAAAATCTTATAGGCTATTATAGTAGCTTAATTAATCTTTATTATATTTATTAATTTTACTCTATTATCGACATAGAAAACTGTTCAATATTTTTTTATAAGTTGTCTATAATAATTTTACCGTCTCATATTTAACATAACATGTTTGAATATGAAAAATTTACCACCGTCCTCATCTCCCCCCCAATTTGATATGCACATAATAACACAAACAGCCAGTGCAAACATTTAAAAAACAATATTTAAAATTTTACAAACAAACCACCGTTTGTTTTCGGTAATTCCTAGGGGTGGCTATTTTGAAGAACGAACATCGTAAATAGTTTAAGCTTTAAAGCATTTAAAAGGAATGAATGTTCGACATTTGCGTTCAATATTTAAATCAGTGTAAAAACTGTTATGTTGGCAGCCCTGTTTATGTATTACTTCATATTATACCGTATACCATGTTTGCTATCTACCGTGGTGGGGTTATATTATGGTCGGCCCTTGTTTTTTTAGTGTGTTTGCTAAAGACGCATCCACATGGGCCCGTGCCTATGTAAACAGCGCGTGTAAACATCGCCTTATGAACGGCTTTATTACAGCGGCTCCCGATTTTATTTAAAACGGAATTAATTAGCAGTATCTGATTGGCGGGAAACGTGGAGTGCTTTATATGAATACTTTTTTAATTCAAAAGAGTTCCACAAAGGTTTTATGCGTACAGAATTTTATTACCAAGTAACAGAAACCGTTTATAGTGGATGTCTGCACTCTTAAGAACCTACCTGCCAAATTTTAAGTTTGTAGATGTTAGTTTCTGAGATTTCGAGGTTAATCAGTGGGTATTCCGATACAAGTTAAATACGTGGTTAGCTGTTAGTACAAGTATAGACCAGGGTGTCGATACTGCCACCTTACCCCCGTAAACTGGAGTTTATTTTACCTGGATACGTGCCTCAGGCAATCCGATCTTTTCCGCGAGCCTCTCGCGCGCGAAAACGTCCGGGTAGTGCGTGCGCTCGAACTCTGTTGAAAAAAAATTGTTTTTTATTCATTTGGTAAATAATAATAAATTAAGGTGCTATTCTTATATTAACATATGAGGTCACTAATTTAAACCATACAACATTGTAACGGCGCGATTCGCGACGGGGTTTTTAAAAAAGTGTAATTTAAAAAAATAATGTAAGTAAATATTATTAATAAATCATGAAAGACTGACTGACTGTCGTCAACCTATACGAAGCACTTGAGGAGTATGGCCGTAACACCACCACGCTGGCCCAATGCGGGTTGGTAGGTAGACAGTCGCAATAGCGACCGGGACCAACGGCTTAACGTGCCTTCCGAAGCACGGAGGAGCTCTAGATCACAGAGTTTCGGTTATTTATTATTTTTTATATAAAGCTTCCTAAGAATCTCCACTCCTACCGCAAACTTCTCACAAACTAAGAGTGAAAACTTCTTAGCAAATATTAACCCAAATAATTCAAAACTGAAAAAATAGAGTATTCATGGAGTTTTAAAACAATGTTGTGCAAGTGAATAAAATTTGAAAAAGAAAATCAATAAACAAATGACTACCAATGCACAAACCTTTATATTTATTTTTAATTGATTGTTGTGCTTTAGATGAAGAACAGAAACAATATAGCTCATTTACATTTCATGGATAATACAGCTTTCTCAATTTATATTTAGACAAACAACAATAAAAAATACGTTTATCTACACTCATGTTTATAATGTTCGAATTATGAACTCAGACTCGAACTCATAACTCACTTTTTAACACAAATGATAAAAATTTTAAAATGGAAACTGTAACATAATGACCATTATGCAACAAGTTGGACTCATTATGCAACACTTATTTTTCTTAAAAACGCACAAAACTATGGCAAATGTTTTCCAGACAAACAACAATAAATAAAATTAATGAACTTTTTGTTTTATTTCTTTAAATAATGAGTGTAGATAAAGTAGTGTATGTAACTGCACATAACTCGATAAGTAAACACTCGCGTGATACTAATAAAAAACTCGCCAAGGCTCGTTTTTTAAAGCCACGCTCGTGTTTTAATAACCTATATTATGTGACAGTTACATAAACTACTATTATTAGCAAGAAAACCTATTTTACACAATTTTCAACTCTTTTTTCCAAAAAATGTCTTCCAGCCTACACTTCAGCCTGAGTCTCTCCGAGCTGTCAAAACGTCTATCACTCTATTGTCAAGTCGTCCCCAGGGATCTCATAAGCCCATTTCCCAATGTCCCTTTCATCTTATTTATTGTTTGCCGAACAGTTATTAGTAAATAAATAATCGTCCCCATGTTTGTTTGGCTCTTGCGTGGTGGCAACACGTCCAATTATGGCTGTTGACCGTCCCATCTTAGTTTTAGTATTTTATTTGCGCAGCACTTAGCTATAGGTTTATTATTGTGGCAATTAAAAGGGATTGACTATTATACTGTGCTGTTTTCGCAATCGATGATTAAATTGTTTGCTCTATTACAAAGATATGATTCATAAAGCTTTTGTTTTTTGTTGTTCTTAATTCAAATTTTAGGGATGCGCAATTATTTCTTTTTATTTATAAAATCAGTAGTTTTATAATATCTAAGATATTTACTAATGTGACCATTAAAAACTCCGAAGCTTATTACTGTTTTCTTCTTTATACAGTTGAAAAATTCTTATCAGATAAATCCAAATATAGGGAATATAGAAATAACTAAAAATGAAACTGTGTGTGCTATTTTCACATATTTTCCTTATTTCTGGGAGAACGAAAAGCTAAAAACGTAATGTTCATAACTGCCTGTCCTAAAGGACAAAAATTAAAAGTACTACTAATATTCGTAATACCTTTTAAATTTTCAGTCGCATTTTTTATCAATATCAATAAATGTGACCATACCTTTCTCCAAGCTATCGATCTGGTCGTTGGTGAAGCTGGTCCGGTTCCGCTGCAGCTTCCTCTTCAGCCGCAGCCGCATCTGGGAGTCCTCGTCACCCGACGACGCGTGCTCGCTGTTCCCGTCCGACCCCGCCTCTGATTGGAGGGCATCTGGAAAAATTGCCGAGGTAAGACTAGGGAGTTTTGAATTTCGAACACTAAAATAGTTTTTTGTGGTTGTGGTATTTTATCCTGCCATTTTTAACTTTGTCAAAAAGGATTGTAGTTACGTCTGTAGAAAGAACAGTAATCATATTGTAAATTGTTTTAAAAGGGTAAAGGGTCTCTTATTCATTTACAAATTGTTCAAATTTTTATAACTGCTTTAACAAGTGATTAAATATTGATTAGTTTAAGAATGTCTGAGTTTTATTTATTTCCTCGCAAATGTGTTATAAAAAGTCGTATGACATACGTGCGGTTTGATAATTACAGCCTCTGCCTTCTTACAGCAATATCGCCTCGGCTGTAATTTTCAACTTACCACACTTATATCATAATGTACTATTATTTTAAAAATGGTTTTCTTTACAAGTTCATCAAAAATCATTTGTAAAAATGATTTTCTGATACGTCTTTGAAATGTGGTTTGCGGCCTATGCAGATACTTATTTTAAATAATAAAAACAAGACTCATAATAATGCAGACGTTTAATATAACTACGTAAAGATAAAAAATGTTATGTATAAGATGTCGTAAGAACAAATACCACAGTCCGTTGTCCGATCTATACGCCACATAAATTGAGTTATAATAATAGTAATTCTAAGCGGAGAATAGACATTCTCGCGCATTTATTTCCACCCATTAACCATTCCCGTTACTTTCAAAATAAATTCTGCTTTCGACTTACGAAACTACATCAAGCAACAGATTGGTAATTTACTAAACACTCGTTTAAATTTTTAATGTACCGAAAGATCAGAGGGGAGCTCTTCATCAGTAACTATCAACAATGCACTCGACAAACGCACTCCTCGGCTTTCAGCCACATGCGTCAGCGGAATTGCGCACTGCCCGACCAAAACACGAAAGTCATCATGACCCCCACACACATACAACTTACATACAAACTGTAGCTCTACAATAACTGGCAACATCATCGTGAACTCTCAAATTAAACAACCTGTATCAACCTAAGGGTCTTTTTACATTGGGCTGTAAGGGTAGCGAAATTAAACGTTAGTAATGCCGACATGCCCTCAGCTAATTGATTAATTTGCTTTATGGTCTCGGGTTCGACTCCCGGTAATGGCGAACGGGCAACTGACTCGTCACAAAGGGGGGCTGTTATGCAATCTGTCACAATTCCGCTGAGGAGTGGGCGCGGGTAATAATCGTGATGGATACACGAATTGCAAGAAGTAGGGGCAGTAAGCGTATACATCATCTGCAGTCGAATAAGTAAATTAGAAAAGTCCGGATGGAAGGAAAGAACCAAAACAAAATGTATCTTTGTAAATAAATACCAGAACAAAACATTGCAGAAGGCCTACGTTTGACCGTAGTAATAAATTATGTAATGTATAACTTTTAAAATAAGGAATTATTTCATAAAGTCCTTTAACATAGTTTATTTTAATTTGATTTAAGCATGAAATTACTAACATATACAACCGTGAACTTTATAAATTAAGTTGACAAATTAACATGTACGAGTGTTTAATAACTTAGGTATAAACAACTAAACGTTGATTGTATAATTCCAATTTCCTTTACACATACACACATATAATCACGACTGTTATCCCCCAAGGGTTAGTCAGAGACTAGGCAAAAGCACCGCAAAAGCAGTCCACTGCCATAGTCCGCGCTTCACCAAGCAGTGACTTCACATATGCTCAGCAAAATCAGGTTGTGAAAATTTTAAGACTGTATTCGCAGCTCTAACACAAGTGAACCAACAGATGAGTTTATTTCCAAAGAGTCTTGAATGGGTTCCGTAGCCTCCATGCCCTGAATGAGTAATGACGTGCTGATCCTGCGGCCGACCTAGAAAAAGATGGCGGCGAGCCAACGGAACACTGTCTATGGTAATAGCTTAAACCCTTAAAACAGACAACGAAAAAGTTTTCTAGCGTTTTGGGCGAAATGCAGCATGGAGTTATGGGTTTCAAATAGATATATACCGTTGAAAACATTTTTACTTCTAATTCTCTATTTCAATGAAAGAAAAATCCTGTTTAATTTATAGCGTTTGATCCTTTAATTTTGACAGTATCTAAATAATATTATGTTGTTCTGACCAGGGGAGAATTAGATTAGCTACGTTAAAATCATAGTCCGAAGGCATGAATGAAGCCGTTGGTTCGGGTTGAGTTTAAAGATGACTTGTAGTTATTGGTTTTATAACTTGCAACTATATAGTAATGTGCGTTAAACGTCTAATAACTACGTGTACAGTTAAATGTGAAGTCTTGCCGAATTATTTGCATAGTGACGCAACAACACCTGTGCGCGACCATCAACAAAGACATTCTAGAGCACGACCGATCTGAGCATGATTGATGCGCGCCGTTCTCGAAACACGGACTTTCCAATCGGTTGACAATTTTGATTGATCGCTCCGTGTGCACACGCCCTTAACTCGTGACGTCGCGTTCTAATGATATCTGCACTTTAAAAATGGGAGTGCGGGAGTTTGAATTTAGATTTAGCACGTTCGATAATTTTTAGCGCAAAAACTCTGTGTTCTATTTACGAGATTTGTTCAAAATGCGATGCTCGTATGTTTGCTTACGAAAATAGCAAAATACATATTTACATACTTATACAAGTAAACATTTTTCTCGAAATAACTAAGTAACCAGACCATTCGTTTGCACGAGTAGTAAGTACCTACACAAGTTCCTGCAAACTCTCAAACGTAAAGAACTCCATTGAGTCTGAGGCTTTTGTTAGAAACGAATATTTCCAACAATCCACATTTTCATTATTTATTATCGAGCCTCTGTATAAAGGAAGAATTCATTAAAAAAATCGATTCCCGAGCGCACTTAGCCACAATCCCAATAACGACCCACAAATGATTGAGGCAGTGCGGGCAGAGAGGGTGGCTCGGGATGAAACACGAAAAAAATACATAAGAGAAAATAATAGTAGTGAGAAAATAAGAAAAGGAGCGAAATAAAAGTGGGGGTCGGGGAAAAAATTGGAGAAAATAGGTACAAAGGGGCGAAGAAAGTCGGGCCGGGCAGATAAAGCGGAATTGGAGTTATCGGGGCGGACGCGTAGGTGGGGGCGGCGATTATGGGAATCGATACTGTCACTCAAGAACTACCCGCCACGCGCGCAGGCGGGCGCGGGAGCGGATACAATACGGTGCTTCAGAACGAGCCATATTGACGGACATGGTCGCAACAAGTATCATCTGATAAAAAAATCATGCCTATTGGTGGTGCAATAAAAATCACATGCTTTATAAAGAAAAATGTGGGTTGTAAAGTAAAACTATTTAACGTCAGAAGATATTTTTAGAACTGACAAACGGACAAATGACTCAATCTCATTTTAAGTGGAATCCACCTTTGGAGAAGTGTCTAAAAATTATTTCAGAATTTTGTTGTTAGGTATAAACAAATTTGCATTTAGGCTCTTAATTGATTAGAAAGCAATCGTTAATGAGGTTTTCTAGAACGCCATAACATTTTTCTCTTCTTATTAAAAACAGTATTTATTTTTATATCTATAAATAAACACTGTTTACATGGTTGGCTGGCAGAGATCTCTATTAGAGATAAGTCATATTTTTGTTTATTTTGACCTGTATTCATGTTTATTGGTGCAATAAAGAATTTAATATATCCGTTATGACATGGTTACAAACAAACAAAATCTTATCATCACGCCTCTTTCCCCGAAGGGGTAGGCAGAGGTGTCGACACCTACATTTCGCCAGATATGTTAAGTCCCCATGTAACAGGTGGGATTCTTTCTATAGCTACATAAAAAACACATGAGTTATTCTAATGTTTGCATAGACCGCTACCGCTTAACACTTGCACCACCCAAGCTAAGAACACGGTCTGCGGTCGGACAAGGCGCGACTTGCCTAATTCGTCACGGTTCCGCAAACGACACCCTGTATCTGCTGTACCATCAACAAACATATTTAACTTTGAAGTAAAAATGCATATTATGCCGTTTTCTTATTTTTATTAAACTTTTGTGATTTTTTAATTTTGCAGTCTTTTTTCATTTAGAAAATTGGTTACCTCTATTTTTTAAAAACTTACATGTAAAAAGGCCACAAGTTACGATTTTTTCCGAGTAAATATAAAAGACTAATATAACAGAAAAATTAGATTTCGAAGGAAAGAGATTTCTAAATCAGATTTTTCGAGATCTTTTTACTGGCAGAAAATAATTTTCTTTAAACAAATGTACCTATAAGTTACTTTTGTACTTTATCCAGGGCTCCTTTCAGTGTTCAGAAATACAAAATTAAAAGTTCTGCGAAATCTCTTTATATAAATTTATAAAAATAACTAAATATAATCTTCAAAAACATACCTAGCTTGTAAAGAAGAGACGTGAAAAGTTAACATTGTAAAAAACTTCACTTTTTCAGTTCGAATGGTAATTTCTATGGGAAACATGATTTCAGCTACTTTTCGCTAGGGGCGCTTTTCACGATTCCTATACAAATTGTCATTCTTAACGCAACTTAAAACTGTAACAAAACAACTTAAACTAGAAGCTCTGATTGAAAGAAATAAAATAACATTTTTGGAGTCTAATTTTAACGTAAGCAAAGGCCGAAGCAGAGCAGACGATAGAAGTGGCTAGGCCTGGCTGTTTTCTGTTATTCTGTGTCTCTATTGCGAGGTGAGTTGAGTTATCATACATACATACAATCACGCCTGTAATTCCCGAAGGGGTAGGCAGAGTCCAGAGAGCACTGTGTTCCCTAAGACCACATTGGGTTTGGTCAGATGAAAAATCGTGAAAGAGTAGTAACAAGTGGATAGCTCATCGCCTACACAATCACAGACCCAGTACCCAATACGCCCTTAGTCGCCTTTTACGACATGCTAGGCAAGAAAAGCAGTTGGTACATTCTTTGTTTTTTTTTTCTTTTGTTGAGTTATCGCCTGAGATATTTTCTGCTCTTTTCATTATAAAATCAAACCCAAACATTTTCCATACTTCTCATAACTTTATTCTTAGCTGGTACATCTAAAGTCCCTATCAGTAACATCCCTTAATACTCGCAATAGCCCCTCGAAATCACAATAATAAAAACTAAACGTTATCTTCCCCACGCTAAGTAATTTAGATGGGCCTGTTGGGGACATTAAGTGAATGTTCAGTTAAGCTGTCCCCTGGCATGTACCGACTAGTTGTGGGACGAGAATTAATTGTTATGAATACAAGTCATTAATTAACATATAAGGATACAATTGTTTAAATAAATAATATTTCACTTGCGAGCGAAACAAGTAGTTTAATAGTAATAAATTGTAAAATTGAGCTACACTTTAAGTTCTTTAGCTAGAATTGCATACTATTTAAAAATTTTGGTTTTGCGTTAAAACGTTTACATAAATACATATAATCACGACTATTATCCGCTAAGGGTTAGACACAGACTAAGCAAAATCACCGCAAAGCAGTCCATTGCCATAGTCCGCGCTTTACCAAGCATTGACTCAGCGGATGTTGTACAGTTCTAAGTCCATTAGTCGCCTTTTACGACACCTAAGAGATGGAGTATTCTTTTAATGAGCTGCTACCACACGGAAAATCCAAGGAAAACCATAATATTGACTTCTATCGATCTAATAAAGGCCCCATATTAGCGACCAGTGAATCTTTGGTATAAACAGCCATGGCTCAGACTCGTCATCATCATACAAGTAAATATATACCTTCAAGACGTGAAAACCTCAGAAATTTCGATAACAGCAAAACAATACTAACTAGTGCATTACTCAAACTTAACTGAACTCGCAACACGTGGCGCGGTGTTAAAGAATTGAAGTACCCTCGAGTCAAAGTCAATCGAACAGTTGCAGCTTGGTACGGGCGCACTTATAACGGCTATTAAAATGTATTGTTTTTGCCGATCGGTCGTAAGTGAGAGCTTTCAAGCACCGGTGGCAGGGGTCGGTGAAATTGATAGCGTAATTGCAGTAAGTGATAACGAGTTGCAATATTCGCTTGTGCGATTACGCAACTACTTGCATCAGGATTTTCGTAAATTAAGGTTTAACTTTAATTAGCTTGGCTTTAAAATGTTTGGAATATTAAATATGGTATCTGGAAAACGTGGTAGGACCTTAAGAACAGATAAACAACATTTTACTACTTAAAATATCGTGATTCAATACAGAAAAGCGTTGGAAAAGTTAAAACTTAAAATGTAAAAGTGGAGGAGCGTTACACGAAGGTACGGACACCAATAATGCTTAAATTTCATTGGTCGAATCCGCTGTAATGACGTGCGAATTTGACAGCTGAAGCATTTTTGGTGTTAATACACCAGTGTAACTAATGGAAATTTGGTCGAATTCGCCCTTAAGTAAGTACAATTTTGTGATAACTAGCTCCTCCGTGCTTCGGAAAGCACGTTAAGCCGTTGGCCCAGTCGCAACTGCAACCGTTTCTCCCCACCAACCCACAAAGGACCAGCTTGGTGGTGTTACGGCCCATACTCTTAATGTGTTTCACCGTGTATGAAGCCTTTGCCCAGCAGCCTATATACGTCCCGAATATAAGCTAAGGACGGAAGTTCAAAAGAAACATTATAAAATAAGAAAACAACTGCATAGACGATTAAATTATGAAGCTAATAAGGTTAATTTCCGACTTGCAAATATAAATAAAACATAAACTGTAAATACTGAAAGAATCAAATTCGTTTGTAATAAATAACCGTCGTTTGAGTAAAGTTGCGACGTCCGTCAATCACACGCCCGGCATTCCCCGGAATTCGATTATAGGAATTTTTTTTTTATTTGTGACATATTTTTCTACGTGTCCACTTGCGAGGTATTACTGTCCATTGATGTTTGAAAAATCAATCCTTTTTTTCGCAAATTCGTATGTGACAATTAAAAGCATTGCTCTTCATAATGTGAGAATGATGGTGTGTGACACAACTGAAAACCTATCGAAAATATAGGTTCAATATAATTACATACATACACATACATATAATCACGACTATCATCCCCTAAGGGTTAGTCAGAGACTAGGCAAAAGCATCGCAAAAGCAGTCCATTGCCATAGTCCGCGCTTCACCAAGTGACTGCATTCAGCGCGACAGGTGGTGAGCCCGGCGCCGCTATAAGCTATTGAATGGTTGTGCAGTTCTACGTCTATTAGTCGCCTTTTATACCCAAGGGAAGAGATGGTTGGTTGGTAGTATTCTTTAATTGAGCCGCTACCACTCCAGTTAATTATGGGCATTAACTGGCTCAGTTTGGCTTGGCTTGTTGGTAGTATTCTTTAATTTAGCCGCTACCACACGGCCAGTTAATTATGGGCATTAACTGGCTCAGTTTGGCTTGGCTTATATGATAAGGAAAATAAGATGTTTATACATAATTTGTACTGTATATATATACAATCTCTTGTTACCATCCTGGCATATATCTCGTCCTTTGCTTTAAAATATCAATATTGATATTTAAATTCTGTTCGATATCTTGTTGAAGTTTACGATATACTCGTATTACAATACACTCCCTTCTATACACATTCATTTTAGCCTAAATTAATCAGCTTACGCTTATTACATTAGCTGTAGGTAGTAACGGATTAATATAAATGACTTATATATGTACCTCTCTAGAAATGAGAATACACATTTAAATTAAACATAAACTTATGAGTATTACGTTCATGTCTCAGTTCTCATGTTCCACTGCTGGGCACAGGCCTTCCTTATGGAGAAACACCTGAGGAGTATGGGCCGTAACCCTGGCCCAGTGCAGGCTGGTGGATGATTAACGGACTATCGGAGGATTAACGTGCCTTCCGAGGCACGGAGGAGTTCGAGATCACAAAGCTTTTGGTCACCCATCCACGGCCTGACCATGGCAAAGGTAGCTTTGTTTTTGATATCGAACAGTACGCCGCCAAGTTCCTCACCATTTGAAACGTATTAATTATTTAATATGTTACTTTGAATTAAGATAAAGATACATATACTAAGTTTAACTGAAATTGTATCGAAACGTGGTTAATAAAATGAGAGGAATAGATGAATTCATATCATATAAATAATCGAGTATGGAAAAATATGCCTGCGGCTTCGCTCCAGGATTTCAGCCATTTTGTTTTTTGCGGATCTCGCGTGAAATAGCATTTTTTCCACACGTGCGCATGTAATGTAATGTAACCGAAGCCTAATTTAAATTTAAACATATTTTTTTCCCATATTTTTACTCCTCTTTTAATGTCATTGGGAAATGTAATTATAAGATTCATCCCAAATTTTTACCGTATGTAAAATTTTAATGAATTTTGCTCCGACTTTTTCACTATTTTTCTTGTAAATCCTATTATATTATAATGTTCACAAACTATCTCCATACCAAACTTCACCTAAATCGATTTAGAGTCAAAGTAACTTTAAGAATTATTATATTTATATTGCTATGTATTACTAAAAAGTTCGAAAAGCCTTTTTTCATCACAGACAGTGTATTTACGACCGCCAAATTTTTCGACTGCAAAAACTTTTATGGCTAACCTTTGAGCTACTAAAAGGGAAGTTATATCGAAGCTTGTTTATTTATCCAACTTTCACAATAGGATGATAGACATATTTGTTTCATTTTCCAACGTCTATCGGAAATATTGAGCATTTTCTTGGAAGAGAACAGTACCTGTAACGAAACTTTGCGGATCCCGTGAACAAACTTGGACAGGTTGTTTTGATCAGTTATGTGACAAAAATGGCGGACTTTTTGGCGGCCACTTTGAAACATCTATTTGACAGGACTTGATAGTAACGAATACGACATTTTATGGTAAAGCTAAGAATATAGGATCTTTAGAGAATCTAGACTCGCGAAATAGAAATATATCTCCATTTACAACCGAATTAAATGGCTACATTACTTGACCTTTCATTTGCCAGTAAAACCAACATGATTTCTCAATGATAGATCAAGACACCTATTTTAACTAAATAGGTGTCTTGATCTATGGACAATTTTAATAAAGACATGGACAATTTTAATAAATTTAAGAACTGTAGAAGAAGTTTGAATACTGAGCTAGGATCAGGCATTGAATGACTGCTAAATTTTTTAAGACACCTGTGTTTTCAATTATTAATAAATAAATAAATAAAATAAATAAGTGTCTTCAAACATTCACACCTATGAACTAGCTCCATTTTAAGCAACAAATGCTGCTTGTGTTACAGACACTAGATGTAGGATAAATATGATTAATAGATAAATGCATATAAATATCCTGAATATACATAAATATATATAAACATCCAAGACTGAAGAACAAATGCCTGAAAATTCATCACCCAAACATTCGCCCCCACCGGGGATCAAACCCAGAACCTCTCGAGATAGCGACGCCTTGAGACCGGCATATAGACCACTCGAACAAGGGGGTCGTCAAAGAGTAGATTACTTTTTTTGAAAGGAATAAAGTCGCTTTTTGTTATTTGGGTTTTGTTGCACTGAATTGATTTGTAAGATTAGTATAAGATTTTTATATTATTATAAATAAATAAATAAATAAAAGTGTATACATGTTTATGCTCGTTACTACACTATTGTGTATTTTCAACAACAAACAAGAATTAGAAGGGATCTCACTAAATGGTAACAACTTTATAAGTACCAGAAATACCAGCGTCAACTTTAAGCGTCGAACGCTGACCTAAGCGGACATAAGTCACCTCAATCGCTACACCGTGAGGGACAACTCCGTTACCGGTCGTTCACGCGTAACGAAACGTAACGTAACGGACGGAGTTTGGTTACTACTTTAAATATCTTCCTACTAAATCGTCATGATAACTTGGTAAAGTTATTTTAAAGTTTACTGTTCGCTCAACATTTTTAAAACATCTTAACATTGTAAAAAATCTCAAAAATTATAATAATACTTAGAACTTTTCATAAATGCTTTACAACTTAAACAGCTTTCAAATAATTCTATACTAATTTAAACTAAATAATAAATAAATTCTATATATATTTTTTTTTCTTAACTGTCAATAATTTATCATAAATAATATTTATATGTTGTATTTAATATTTATCTTTAGTATTGAATATTTATTTTATGTATTTCAGTGTAGTCAATAGCGCTGAATTACATAATTGTATATATTCTCCAACGAAAAAAAAATATTCATGATATAAATAGTATTTGACGACCTCCGTGGTCGAGTGGTCTGTACGGTCTCAAGGCATCGCCATCTCAAAAATTCTGGGTTGGATTCCTGGTGATAGCAAATTTGTAAGATGAATACAGGAATTCGTTCTCCAGCCTTGGATGTTTACATTGTTCATATTCGGAATATTCACGTGTATTTATAAATCAAATATATTTATACGTCATCAAGTTTATGTAACACAAGCAACATTACTTACTTAAAATGGGACTAATTGATAGGTGTTGTATGAAGATATTTATTTATTGAGTAGTTTATGTAACTGAAGATACTGTACTGTAAGATTAAAGTTGCTAAAACGAGCGGGTGGATAATAATAAATGTTGGCTAGTTTTTCAGTAGCAATTTATGTGTTCACAATCACCATTTTAATCTCCGAAGCAAAAATTATAGATACACAAAATGACGTCAAACTTAAATTTAAATAAAAAGATTTGCTCTACTGGCTAGTATCGTGAAAACTTTTAAGTACTGTGTCGTTAAATCCATTTTCAAAAATCAAAGCAAAAGAATTTCAGACCGCTTGAAATTGGATTCCTATATCGTTATTGACTTTAAAAAAACTTAAATCTAGACTGCATACCTACAAATAAAGTACCTATAAAGTGACATTAATGTAGAGTGTGGTTTAATTTTGTCTATGGATTAATAAATAATCCATAGACAAAATTAAACCACACTCTCAAATGTAAATAAATAGAGTAAATAACTACTCATAAGTCAATTTTAAAACACTACCTAGTAATATTCTTAGAGGCAATCACATAATCTATTATATACACAAAATAAAACTGTAGAGGTCGAATGTCTGTACATTGAAAAAAAATGCTTAAAACCAAGTCAGGGGGATGTAAAAAGAGGGAAAATACCAAAAATAAATTTTTAAAAATGTTTTTGTTTCTCTGTCTGTTTATCAGTTTGCCTGTTTGTACGGGCTAATCTCCGAAATAGCTGGACCAATTTGAATGAAATTTTGCATGGTGATTCCTTATAACCCTGGTCAACATCTTAGATACTTTTTATTCCGGAAAATTAAAGGGTTCTCGTGGGATATTTAAAAACCATAGTAACCGCGGACGAAGTCACGGGCAACAGCTAGTAAAGTAATATTTTAAAAGTAACAAAATAAGTAAAAAAAAAAAACCTAAATATAAAAGTAAATTTAAATAAAGCAAAAAAAAAGCTGTTTTTGTTGTTTAGTTTTTATTATTCTTAAATTAAGATAACATAGATTTTATTTTAAATAAGTAAACCAAACGTAAAAGAATAGACGTATATCGCAATCACTGGTAAGATGTACAAAAGTCTGCCAAAACAAAGTATGTATAACGTAGCTTGCCACGACAAGCCAAGGTGTTCGGTAAGACCCACCCGCACCCCCTACCTTCCCCAAGGGGGTGGGACAGGGCCCGAATATTATCGGGTGAAAATACCGTCACGGTTTGGGCCCCAACTGACCGTGTGAGGTAAAAAGCCGTTTATGAATTATATGTTGCGTTATTTTATTTATGAGATATTATGTATTAATTTTTTTGTAAACTTTATTGTTGGGAATTTATTATGAGTTTAAAAATATTACAAGTATACTACCCACCCATCTTTTCCCTTGAGTGTTCGTAATAGGCGACTAATGGGCTTAGAACTGCACAACCATCCAATAGCTTAAAGCGGCGCCGGGCTCACCACCTGTCACGCTGAGCACATGTGCAGTTGCTGCTTGGTGAAGCGCGGACAGATCAATAGTCACGATTATATGGATGTATGTGTATGTATGTTGATTCTGACATAATTTTTTTATGCTTCAAAATATTCATTGTTATGAAATTCTCTACATATTTAAAATTCTAACGTTATTTTTCGTTCAAGTAAAGACTACGAGACGCGGAAAAACCTACTGCAAATGAACCCAATAAACTACATAAAGAAAATAAATCTCATTGTAGTCATCACACAAACGTGCCCTTGCCAGGACTCGAGCCCAGGTCCACTTGATTTAACAGAATCACCGACCATCCAATCAAGCGTGTCCTAAATATAATGTATTTTATTTGTTTCATGCTTACTATACTCGTATATCGTGGACTTTCATAGGCAGAGAATCGACGCTTTTGAGATGTGGTGCTGTCGTCGCTTGCTGAGAGAACCATGGACAGCGCACCGCAATAACGTATCTATTCTTCAGCAACTTAAGATAGAAAACACCCAACATCTATCCACTACCTGCCTACAGCGAATACTGCGATACTTTGGTCATGTGGCACGCAGGGACACCAGCAACTTGGAACGTCTTATGGTGACTGGCAAAATAGAAGGGAAAAGATCTAGAGGTGGTCCGATCAAATTGCGGAGAAACTAAAAATACCCGTAAGCGATGCACTCCACCAAGCAACAGAACGGGACCGATGGAGACAGCTTGTTGTCGGCATCAAACGGAGTCACGATCCTCAGCAATGAGGGACCGATTGAAGAGAGAGATACTCGTATGTCCCTAATATATTTAGTATAGTATAAGCATACAGGTCATCACACCTTTTTTCCCGAAGTGGTAGGCAGAGGTGTAAACACCCACGTTTCGCCAGATATATTAAGTCGCCATGTACCTATACTATAAATCCCTTAATACTAGGTCCTTACCTATGAAATTGGCGTTTTTTTCTCTCTTAGTATTTTCTCTGTAACTATTAAGATTCAGAGTATTCCTAAAAAATAATTACCTCTTCTAAAAGTAGATCATATATTTGAGCTCGTATTATTTAATTTGATAATTTTTTGTAAGTTTAATTGGGTTAAAATTAGACACAAAGACAATTATTTTTAACTGCCTCTCGAATACATCATTTGATTTGCATTAACATAAAAACGATGAATAATTTTTATCAAGCGTGTTCACACACATATTGCTAAAGCTTGTCTAATGATACATGCCAAATATTATTATCTCTGGATTTGTCGTTGTGAAGAAAACTGATAAAATGTTAGTATGTAAAATGCAGACATTCCCAAAATCTTCATACAAAACACCAATTTTATAGGTAAGGACCTAATATTTTGACTCATGACCAAAGCTATCCAGAATTAACATATTAAAGTGTTAACTTAAATCCGGAATGACAACTTGTCAATACCCGTTCCCGGAACCAAAGCCATGATTATATAAAAAAACTTCTGGCTTTGTGCTATCTCGGAATTTTCGCAGTCTTTTATCTGTCGTGGTCGTGAGTCACCGTATTTTTGAACTGCCTTTGTTTGAGCGATAGAGCGAGCTTATTGGTTAAATGTATTCACATACATACATATAATCACGACTATTATCCCCTAAGGGTTAGGCAGAGACGAAGACGGGTGACGGGCTCACCGCCTGTCACGCTAAACATATGTGCTTTTGCGGTGTTTTTGCCTAATCTCTGACTAAATGTATTCATAGAATTCGAATATGTAACAAATGGTATGACTTAAATACGAATAATAGCATCTGCTAAAGAAAATTGTGTACAGTCACGGCCAAAATATTTATAGGTATACATTTGACCATTTGAACCCGCATTGGGCCAGCGTGGTGGTGTTATGGCTAATACTCCTCATGTATTTCTCCATGAGGAAGGCCTGTGCCTAGCAGTGGGACATATGTAGGCTGTGGACTGTATTTGACCATATTTTTTTTTACTTTTTTTGAGTAAAAGAAATCGCTGAGTTTCGCTCATCTGTATACAAATTTTTCCCTTTTAACTTATTCTTATTAATTTTGAAAATTTATCCAAAAGAAACAATTCTCAATTGCCGCATTTTTGAGAATATTGCAAAAAAATTATAACATGTTATTTTTAATCACAAATATTATATATAGGTACTTAAAAAAAAATAATTTACCATCTATTTCTCTCGATTATTTGCCGATTGGTTCTTCCGGCAAAAGTCGTATTGTGGTTAACGTACACAGACGTAGGCGTAATAATTACAGGTAATTAAGCGTCACGTGGATCACGGCCCATATATTCACTGTGGCTTGATCTGAAGAAAAATGTTACGGGGACTTAAACGGCGATGCTTTTCGAATGATTATAACTAGTTAAACTGTTCGATTACAATTGTTAACTAAAAATAAAGTTTTATTCTGATCATAAATATGTCGTACAAGAAATATAAAAAGTCTAGCTAAGGCCCGCGACTTCGTCCGCGGTTACTGGTTTTTTGACTATACCACGGCAACCCTTTAATTTTCCGGAGTAAAAAGTGTCTAAGATGTTGACCAGGGATATAATTTATCATCATGCAAAATTTCATTAAAATCGGTCAAGCCCTTTCGGAGATTAGCCCGTACAACCAGAAAAAAAAAAATTTTTTTGGATATTTACCCCTTTTTACATCCCCTTTTTACAGACATTCGATCTCTACAGTTTTATTATAATTATGTATATATAGATAAAATAATTGTGTCGATGTCTGAAGAAAACCTCTGCAAGCATATTCTTTATTCAACAAACATGAGAATTCAAGAAGACTGCAACATTTAGTGAAAAGCTACAATCACAATAGGTAATTTAATTACGTGATAGCTGGAAGAACTGCATCAGTCAACATGTCAAATTGTGACATAAGATATATTGCTGCAGTTTCAGTGATGCTTTTCGGAAGAATTATGTTAATTAAAAAGACCCATGTTGATTCAGTAATAAGTCTTCCTCTGGTAAAAAGTGCCATAACCACAAAAAACGTCTTTTTCAAAAATAGAACTTCTAAAGTGATATTGATAAGTAAAACCTGAAATTTAGTAATGATAATTGATAAGAGTACATACCTCTTTTATGCTCATCATTGCTCCCCGTCCTGTTAAGCTGAGGAGGTAGAGGAGCAGGTATGGCCGGCGCCGCCGGCGCTGTAGGCAGCCCCGGGTACCACCAGCCCGTCGCCGCCTGCCCATTGAACATCCTTAGTTTCTCGTACACACTATCGTTTTGCGCAGACGCCGCTTGTTCTTTCTGAGACGCCAGATTCCGCAGAACTCGGTTGATTGAAGACACCTGTTTCAAATAAAAGCTTATTATAGTTTTAAAGGTGGTTGAGTTACTTTCACTTTGTAGAAGACCGCAGTTTGTGAATAAGGCCATCAAAGCTTATTGAAAAAGCATAATTTTGGGAACTGGAGCCTTATCCTTTATGTAGTCAACAACGCTTTCTCTTGTTTCAATAGGACAGAACGCGTAAGAAGTACCTACCCAAGGTGTTATTAGCGTCTATCTATAAAGTGTCTATGGGTTACCACTATCAGGTCCGAATGCTTGTTTCATTATACCAATTTCTCTTTAACTTTATAAAACAATTGATATAGGGGTGGAAATATTTTATATGAAGATATAACGCACTCTTTCAATATCAATCCTTAACGTGATCGAAGTTACCTCTGTGAGTATGTACTCTATGAACGTCTCGTATTTTCTAAGTTAAACAACACAATTTCAATATCGGCTGAAATGGATCGCTTATTTGCTTAGTGATGGATTTAGAACTGAAAACTGTACCGACGAGAATTATGTCTTGTTTCTCATCCTATAAGATCATTATGCATTGATTCCCACGAGTTCTAATTAGATTTAAGATTCTGATTAGAAAATGACAAAAAATTACAAGATTTATATGAAAAAATTAACATAATTAAAATTATTTGTAAACAATCCAATTAGTATTTTTAATTTTGTTTAATATAATTTACAATAGAGACTAGATATTTATATTCAGAAACTTTATATAATATTTGTTATCCGTATAATCACAGAACAATACAGAAATTGCAGTTAGGGTGCCATTTGCTTTACCATGATCTTTTAAACTCGAATTCCAATAAGATACAATATTCTTATATGATTGAGTTTTATAAGTGTTTGCTTTTACTTTTTAAAAGTTTTTAAGTTTAGTGAATAATAAATAATGTTAAGATAGTCTTAATTTAATCTAACCATTCTTAAAAATATAACAATTGCCGTAAATATTTTTAGCAAGATATTTTTTCCTGTTGAATTAATTTTGCGTTTATTGGCACGAAACTCCTTTACAATTAGTTCCAGCCTAAGCTATCAGCACATTTCGACACAATAAGGTATATGTGCCCCGTAATAGGAAACAGGCTTAACTCACGAATCGGCAATTCCAATCAACATCACAATCACATGGAAACAACTATCTAATAGGAAATAAATTGCCTCCCGACCCCACTCTTTAAGTTCAAAACACGTGTAATTTAAAATCTAATATGATTACTAAATTCCAATCGAGGCCCTCAAAGGGACAGATTAGGGCACGCCACCCCCACCCGTACGGGCCTAAAAACCCCAATATCTATCTACTTTCACCGAAGACCACGCATGCGTAAAAACCAGACACACACAAATATAAAATCGCGCGTATGCCTATTTTAACACGTAGTACCTACATTGTCATAGTTATGTAGAGAGCCGTAGATATAATATCTGTTTTCTTGTTGCTATTGGCAACGGGGAAATCGTATTTTTCCCTACACTTGGCGTTGGGGGACTGCGCTCAGAACGTAATGTATTTTGTAACACAGAGACTGTGTGATGGAACTTTTGTATATATAGTCCAAGTGACATTGGAGGAATATTAATATAATATGAGGTAGCTTTTGTTTTTGGAACGTAGTTCTTCATTTAAATCCAAAATTAAAAAAAGACTAATCAGTGAAGTATTTGAAAAAATAATTAAAAAGTATAATAATTACGTTAAAAGATTTTTTTTATTTGACTTTTGACAGTTAGACTAAATAACAAAGATTTGGAACAAAGTAGGTAATCCTAAACACAGTAAAAGGTAAATGTACAATCATGGTATAGCGAATTCGCATGTAGAGTGTCTGATTTAATCCGTTGTTCGCCTAATGGAAGGTAATGTACGCGGACGGGTGGCGGGCGAAAACAGGCTTGAAAAATAGACGAGTTATATTAGATCTAGTGAGCTCGAGATGGGGAATTAAATAGAAAATGCTATGAAGATTTTGTAGTAAGTAACCAAAATATATGAAACAAACTGCAAAATTTGTTTAAATTTTATGACACGTTTGTTGGTGACGATGAACTAAAGATATCGCGCTCTCATGCTTAAAACTCGTACAGTTTATAGTGATATCGTCCTCAGCCTATATTTCCCACTGCTTGGCATACATACATACACACATACTCCATGAGGAAGGTCGACTCTTAAGATATTAGTTGAGTATCTCTAAAGGTAACAAACCATGAAACATAACATGTTATACAACTTTGCTATAAAATATGTTATTTATGTGTACAACAATGCTATATAACTTAGCACTGAATAACAACAAACGACAATGGTTAATACACAAGTTATATAATATGTTACATAGTTTGTATTACCTTAAAATATAAGCCTAATATTGTAGGTACTTATTTTAACACGTAAGCTTTTTATAACCCAATTTAAATACCAGTCGAAAATTAAGCGAAGACCTTTAAGTCTAAATAAATATAAAACTCGATTTCGTGACATAGTGTAATTTAAATAAACCGCAAACCCGCCGTCGTGTGAAAAGAACGAATATAACAAATTGAAAAAAGCCAATTATAAAATCCTTTTCTAATCTGTTGCGACACTAAAAAAGAGCGTTCCCGTTTCCAAATAGGATTTCGAATTTCGAATATGAACTCGACAGCAGTTGTATTTAAAACGAGAACCCTGCTTCTGACAGCACTGGCCAATCAGATAGGTGCTCGAAAAGATTAAAGAGCGTACACTAGATTTTATACATGCTACCCGGCCAAATAAATGAAAATGGCGCAACGTAACGGATACTGTCTAAAATTATTGGATGGGTTCCAAATGAGATTTATGTAATTAAAAAAGAAATATTCCATGTAACATTTTTGTGAAGAACTTAGATGCGTGAGAATATGATTATTGTTAAGGACGAATACGTGTGTTGGAACTCTTAGCAATGAAACTAAAGAAACTTTAAAACTTGCTATATTTTGCCCAACACAAAATACGACAAAACGCAAACGTAATAATAAAAAGACAACGACAGACATATCAAAAAATACATAAAAGCAATAGACAAAATGTGTAAAAAGGCTTTATAAAAACTGACCGCAACATCCTCCACCACCCTGGCGGAGCCATCTTAGTCAGCACGGGGGATGCCGTCAACTGGGAGCTTCACAATTTTCGTGACTGGTCGCAGTAGACAACCTCCTGAAGTGGTGACCTCAACGATACGAATGACGCCATCTCTTCCTGGATGAATCGCAGAAATAAAACCTCGAGGCCAGGTTCCTCTTGGAAGAGAAGCGTCAGCCAAAAGGACGAGGTCACCAACTTCAAACTTTTGGGACGCTGAGTTCCTGGGTGCGCGTCTAGGAGCAATTAAGGGAAGGTATTCTTTGATCCAACGATTCCAAAACATGTCAGCCAAATGTTGGGACTTCCTAAAATCGCTCCTGCGCAACAGGTCACCCTCGTCCGTCTGAATGGGATGGTATGGTGATGATGAGCCAATGATAAAATGAAACGGGGTCAACGCTTCGGGGGTGCCAGGTTCGTACGGAATATCAGTAAGAGGTCTGCTGTTTACAATTGCCTCAACCTCCATCAGGACAGTACTGAGAACTTCTTCTCGAGGTGCCCGCTCTTGCAGAATCGCTTTCAGCGCCACTTTTACTGTCCCAACCAATCTCTCCCATGCTCCTCCCATGTTTGGAGCTCCTGGGGGGATGAAACGCCATTCCACATGGTTATCAGCGCACGCGTTTCCAAAGCAATCCTGGTAACATTTCAAAAGAATGGTGTTTGCCCCAGTGAACGCGGTCCCGTTGTCGGAGAGAATTCTTGCTGGGGTGCCGCGTCGAGCGATAAACCTCCGCAAACACATTACAGCGGCATCTGCTGAGAGACTTTGCACGATCTCGAGGTGAATAGCTCGTGAAGTAAGGCATGTGAATAAGGCGATGTATCTTTTTTCTCGTCTTCTTCCAATCGTGATTAAAATAGGGCCCATGTAGTCCAGTCCGACAAAGGTAAACGGGCGTCGGTGATGGGCAAGACGTTCCGGTGGGAGATCTCCTAACGGCGGCGGCATCGGCTTAGAACGGAGTATCGTGCACCGAACGCATCTCAAGGTTATGGATCGAATCAGGTTTCTTAAGCGCAAGATCCAAAATCTTTGGCGTAACTCGTTGATTACCAACTGATTGTGCCCATGGGCAGCCTTAATGTGGTAATGGGTGACTAGAAGTTTAACAGAGAGTTGGCGAGCGTCTAAGATTATTGGTTCTTTTGAATCTTCGGGAATGTCTCGCACAGCAGAAATCCTTCCAAACGAACGAATTACACCGTCGGAGTCCAGGCGTGGCGATAGTCGCGCTATTCGACTGTGGCGACCAACTGGTAATCGCTGACGTAGTAGCGATATTTCTTCGGCAAAAGATTCTGCTTGACATCGGCGAATAACATCTTGCTCTGCTTTGCACATCAACTCGCAATCCAATGGAGAAGGGTTTGAGCGTGATGGCGGTGAATGACGATGAGGATGATTAAAGGATTTAGTCAAAATATTATTTGATCCAGATTTTGAATTTTGACGGTTGCGAAGAATTTTTATATACTGATAGGCACGAGCGGTAACGCGTATCATTCGCAACCAACTACTAAAACGCGAGGGATCAGCTGCAAGGGAAACCACAGCTGGCGGCGATAGTTCAGTTTCATTTAAGGCGTGAACTTTTAAGGAATCATACAACCTGTTTATAATTTTGAAAACTTAAGAAATCTTGGGGTACGTCCCAAATCAAACCTAGTACGCGACATGTTGTATTCAAAGAGGCGGAACCTAAAGGAACTATTGATGCTGGGGTGCGACATCTTCGCTAACCTCTTGTACGACGGCCAGGGAGGAAGCGGTTGGTTTGCAAGACGAACGTGAAAAAATATTCGCACCATGCAATAATGGATGATGCCGGCGTTTACAATTATCTACACCGCAAAACTTATGTTTTGAACAAACACGCCAAAGATGAGCTTTGGGACATAAACATTTAAAGCAAATTTTATTTTTTGTGAGAAACTGTACTCTTTCTTCAACTGAAATCGATTTAAAAATATCACAACTCGGTAGAGTATGTGCTTGACTATGGCACAATAGACATGTGTCACTTACTTCAGTTACGAGTACTTGACACTTTTTGTCACCGACAATGTTTTTGTTATTTGTGAACTGAGAATTTGGAAAATTGTGCGAAAGTAAACCAAAACGAATGTAATTTGATGATTCAGACCGGAGAAAATCAGACAATTTTTCAATTTTGGATTGGTTACCTGTGTGTTCTGCAGCGTACCGTGTCCACAGCATGCGCATCAAAGGAGTTAATTTTGATAAAACACTGTTGTAAATTTCTGGCGAATAAAGATATTCTAACTGACCTAAGTGTTTTAATACGGAAACCAAATTGTGTACACGACATGAAATTAAATTTAGATCTTTCAGGTCTGTTTGTAACCTGGGAAGAGACTTGATTACAGAAAGCTCTTCATAAACAATAAGTTCAGGCCTCCCGAATCTTTCTTCCAAAGCTTGTATGACTTCGTATGGGTCTTTAGCAGTGAGTAGCAAAGCAGAAACGGTGGATGCTGCCTCACCACGCAAGGATGAACGGATACGAGCTAAGTTCTCACTTTGGGAGCAAGATTCGTGACCCTGGAAATATGTTTGCTTAAAAGCGATCCAATCCGCCGCTTTCCCAGAAAATATAGGCAAGTTACAGGGCCTAGGCTTGCTACTGAGAGCGACAATAGCCTGGGCAAGCTCCTGCACTCCATTACACTGGTGGGAAAGCGGTACGGTTGCAATCGGTTGTGTAGTGGGTTGTAATGATGTGTCGTTGTAAGCGGCTGTGGTACGGAAGGCAGTAGGACTTGATTTGCTGGGGCCCTCATCCACGCGGATGGTATTGCGAGCCTGACCTTGGTGCACGGGATCGACAAGCACCATCGGTTCGACCACCTCTGGAACCACAGGGTGCGCGAGCTCTGCCTGTCCTTCAGGAAAGTGGTCAGGTAAACTGCGAACCCAAGATAGCACCGAATGGTTATGTGAACTGCTAGCTCTACTGCTAGCTCTACTCGATTCTATAGCTGCCAACTCAGCAGCGAAGATTTTAGTTTGCGCCTCTCTCTCGGCGGCAGCCAACTTGCGCTCTATCTCAAGCACAGCCAAGGCGTGACGTGCTTCCGCCTGCATACGTAGTTTGATTGTGCTAGAGGTTTTGACAGATCTACCGCTATGACTAGGCGCCTCATCGTGTGTAGCTAGGGTAGCTGCGACGTTACCGTCTCCACTAGCTGACACGTTGACGCTATGTGGCTGCTGCAACATCGAAGCTGGGGGTCGCATCACCTCCGAACTGTCAATCTCAGGCCCCGAGCGGGGAGACCGTCCTGAGACTGGAAACGGGTGAGGGGAATCGACCTCCAGATCCAGAGCTGCTCCCAACTGTTGCGCCTTACTACGAGTAAGCATATTAAAGAAAAATGTTATACTTACCTCAATACTTACCTTGTTTCAACGGCTCGAAGGACCACTGGTAAGGACGAATACGTGTGTTGGAACTCTTAGCAATGAAACTAAAGAAACTTTAAAACTTGCTATATTTTGCCCAACACAAAATACGACAAAACGCAAACGTAATAATAAAAAGACAACGACAGACATATCAAAAAATACATAAAAGCAATAGACAAAATGTGTAAAAAGGCTTTATAAAAACTGACCGCAACAATTATAATTGGTAACATTATAGAGTCTTACTCTATCGAGTGGAAAAATTGAGCGGTGAATTATTTATTATTTATCATTAAATTATTTATCAAATCAACTAATATTTTACGTAAACGAAGCCTCGCATCTAACATAGTTCACAAGAGCAGTCGATTATTCTACTGCTCAATAGTAACAATGATTACTGAATGTGGTAAGTAAAAAAAATATATAATGTATTATATTGTATGTAATTTATTATTTAGTTTTATTACATGCATGGATGCCAATACAATGAATATTGAAGTGACTTTTGTCAAAAAGAGATGTTAAAAAAAACATAGACATTTGTAAAACAGGCGCGTGCTCAAAAACCAACTTTTTATCAAACGGCCATATTTGCTCAGATGCCATTATTTGAGGAATCGGTGGATTAATCGAGTGTTCCTTCACATTATTACGCAAGAACGCACGCAGCTGTTGTTATTGTTTTTTTTTATTCAATTTGTAACGTTTGTACTGCTAATTGGCTTTGTATTTTTATCAGATTAAGTTTTTGTTTGATACAAATGACAGTTTACATTGGTGTTTGTCGATTTCCAAATATACTTAAGCTGTTTACATTTAATGAATATCAATTAAAGCGAAATAAAAAAAAATATTAAAACTTTATATAAATTACAATCAGTTACATTTTCATTACATTATGCAAAAAAATACTGTAAATATCCAAACGTAATCCTATGAAAATATGTAACAGAAATGCACACAATATATATTATAAACACGATTGAACGTTTTGTCTTTCTCGTATACTAAGAACAATTAACACATTTTTATTTTCTCGACTTATACCCTTTCTAAGCTGAAGCTCCCGAATTAGTGTCCAGCGATGTGTGTAAAGGGCCTAAAACTTTCAACAATTTTAGAGCCGGGGTGTGTGCCCCTTGCATGGGGCGAGATTTTTAAAAATATGGTCTTTCCCCGGCTATAGACAGCGTTGGTATGGTATGAGCTTAAAAAAGGATTTTACGAAAATAGTTTTACTTGTGTCCTTTTTCCTGATCGATTTAATCTTAACCTAAAGTATCTACGAGTTACTAGTACAGTACCAGGTAACGGTATTCGAATATAAAGATATTCCGAAGTATAAATGTTATTGAAACGAATAGAATGTATTATGCATAAACGTGGGAAGGTTATCTAAATAAGCGCTTCATACGTTGAATAACAGGATGCTTAAAAAGCAATGCAATTGAAACTGAACTCATAAAGGAGAAACATATGGTTTAACAGATCATTATTTCTAAACGTTATTAGATTGCATTTAGACTACTAGTGAGAGTTATAGGATTAGCAATTTTGGAAATACTTTTTCAATAAATTTTAGTGATGAAGTACAATATCAAAACTAACCTCTACGTGTCTTAGAAAACTTTATTTTATGAGACATGAAAGAGGTTAGAATTAGAGAGGTTAAAAAATTGCCCTACCTATGCCACCAATATTTTCGTGCGAAGTTGTGAAAAGTAACAAGCAAAAACTTAAACATTTAGGTATGATAACACTATAACACTATTATAGAAGTATTTAAATGTATATTAATAAACAAGTGAAAATCATGGCGGAGTGCGAGTCCGTAACATGATCCGAGACTTTCGACTGACAAGCGAACATGCCGGCGAAACTCGATATCGTCAGAATGCGACAGATTTCATTTTGAAAATCGCATAAATAACATTGCTTTATCTTTAACAACAACCATCAACTAATAAAATATTAATAATATTTGTTATAAGCCGTGGGACATACACATAATATGAGAAAACTTGCATAATCGAAAAAACATATTTTTTCTATCTTAAAATATTTTACGAATTTATTTCACTTCGCTTATTACACGTTTTTATACATGAGCGTTTTTAACTTTTTAAATAAGTAAATATAAAGTAAAACAAAGGAATATAAGTTTTGCATGTGGGTGAGGGTGTAGTTATTTAGTAATGATTTATTATTTTAGCTAATAACTTAACAAATTAATCACTAGTGTCCTTAATCTCTCAAGGATAGATATTATATTTTATAATCGTCTTATTCTGGATCTTGTAATATTTTATTTTGTTTTTATTTAATTATATTTCGAGTATCTTTAAGACCGGCCTTTGGTATCTAATTTCGCGACGTAGGAATAACGCTAATAGATCATACGAGAGAGTGCGCAGGCGTCCCGGTGTTAATACAAGGATGGCAAATTCCGGAATATTAAAAATATTTCCTTTAAACACTTTAATTGACGTGTATGTGTGCAGTAAAGGTACAAAAGTCAGAAGATGTGTTTTTTCGCTATTCTTAAAATATTTTTTCTACAAAATATCAAAATGTCCCTTGTAAACACAACAAAACGATTCCACCCGATCCTACGTTACACACTATGACAATGTAACCACTACATAACACATTGATTAGTTAACCGTTACAGTTGCTTAAGGTAAATTATTTAAAAATTTGCCAAGGGAACGTGAAGGCTGTAAACAAAAAATAAAAATAAAGTGCCATTAAAAAATACATAAAAAAACAGATTAAAACTGAATGTGTTCAGTTGGCGAAAACTAATTTGAGTTTCACTATGTGGACACGCGAAAGAACTTGGCGTGTCCAGATGGCGAAATCATAAATGGTTCTAATTTTTTGTTTCGACAACTCGACACACGTTTGCCAAGTGCCAACCCTATCAAAATAGGTATGAATTTCGCACGCCCTTAGGAATCTTTCTCTGTTCCTTCGTTACTCTGTGCTCCGTACGTTGTATGAGGCATTTTAAGCGTGAAAAGTATTCATTAATGTCCATTTTCAACATCACCTAGAATGTTACATTTATAGAGGCTTTATATTGGGTCCTTACCTATGAAATTGGTGTTTTTATTTTCTCTTAGTATTTTGTCTGTAACTATTAGGATTCAGAGTATTCCTAAAAAATAATTACCTCGTCTAAAAATAGACAATATTTTTGAGCTCTTTTGATTTGTTTTGATAATTTGTTGTAAGTTTAATTGTGTTAAAATTGGACACGGAGCCAACTCTTTTTAACTGCCTCCCGAATACATAATTTGATTTGCATTAACATAAAAACGATGAGTATTTTTATCAACCGTGTTCACACACATATTGCTAAAGCTTGTCTAATGATACATGTCAAATATTATTATCTCTGGATTTGTCGTTGTGAAGAAAACTGATAAAATGTTAGTATGTAAAATGCAGACATCCCCAAAATCTCCATACAAAACACCAATTTCATAGGTAAGGACTTAATATACAGATGTAAAAACTTCATCCAATTCCAAGCAGTACATAATTTTGGTGTGGAACGAGTACAATTAACAAAAATTCTATGGTCTATGCTTTTGACTTCTATTGCTCGATTAATGACTGCTTCTTTAAAATTTTTTTCAACATTAGTTATGTCAACATCGTTCTGGTACAATTGTATTATGGAAATGGTGAAATAAAGTTCGAAAATATAGAATAGAATGATATACCATGTACAACTAAATAAAAAAATATATATTCTGGGCTTAGCCTAAATGACTAGAAATCTTTCATGTGCGACGATGTGAGTGTGTGTGTGTGACTATGTGTATTTTAGTAAATACATATAAATCGTGAAAGAAAGTCCAACCGCCAGCCCTACGAACATTGACAGTGACAGGTGTCACGTGGTGTGCGCGCGCGCCGCTCATTACCTCCGACGCGACATGATAGATCATCTAGCGATCGATAACGTTAGAGATCCTCCTGCGCTGGTGGTCCACAGAAAAAAAATGTTACAGAAAGTGACGTTTACTCGGTCGTTGCCTTTTGCGGAGATTATTCGTTTTGACAAATATGTCCAAGTTGGTATGGGAATTTTAGTCTACGCAGTTAATAAGGCTTACACCGCCTACCAGTTATGCAATCATAGATATTTGTCCATATAAGGAAGCAGGGTCAAATCAACCAAAGAATATCACAATTATCTATCTAAAATCGTCAACATACAAGTTGAGTACGGTTTTAAAATTTTATCATGATTTTTTTTGTATATTTACTACAACAACCCCAGCCTGCACAGTGGCAATTATCCAAATTATCTGGTCAAAAAAAAAATTACAAAAGACACGGCACTCGAGCGACCCTCACAGCTTCCTTTCAACATCAAACCGATACTAAGATGATATCCGCACAAAGCCATTGCGTTGAATACAGATTCCACTAGTTTGGGGTTCGCCTCCCTCAAATTAGAATTACTATTACCTACATTGGTATTATCTATAAACATTTTAACGTGTACGCTTAACCCGCGGAGACCCAGGGTTAGTCCCTGGTGAAAAGCGGTTTTGTGGGCCCCTCTTGAATGGGGAAGTTTTTTGCAATCCTCCAAGGGCTGAGATTGGATAGTTGCTTTCACCGAGTTCATTATGCCCTCTAAATCGTTGTCGACTATTTGCTGTGGGCGAGTGTGTAGTTATTTTTTAATATTCTCGAGATATTTGTTAACTTTTAGCTTACTGCTGTAAACATATTAAGAGGCTGCTGATTGGGGACTAAGATTTTTATGATTGTTGATATAAAAATTTTACGGGATGTTTTTTTTCAGATATTTAATATATGTCTACTGTTGAAGCTGAATAATCAATAAATGAATTCTAAATACACTTGTAGTAAAGTAGGTCATTATCGTCAAAAAAAGAAAAAAGTCACTCTTTTCATGGATTTCGTTCACTGCTATGCTAGCTTCAAATTTTTTGTATATTTCCACTACTTCTTGAAAATATACATCGATTTAACTTACTTAGTGAAACATATTTAAACCTTAATAAGAATCGAATAACTGCCCAGATTTAATGCTATTATCTCGAACAGTGTAACCGCACCCCCGTAGTTGCGTCAAATAAATACCGTCACAGCTCCACAAGGCAGCTAAGTGAGGGTAGTACTCCGAAACGGAGGGTCGCAGCTTTCATCTCTTTGAGCGTTCTCTTTGCGTATCGCGGCATCTCAATATTATTATCGCAATTACACGTCATCTGCCCACTCGAATGACGTTAACATTAACGTTATTATTAAGCAATTAATTTGACGAGTTTT
This sequence comes from Parapoynx stratiotata, assembly GCA_910589355.1. NCBI lineage: Eukaryota > Metazoa > Arthropoda > Insecta > Lepidoptera > Crambidae > Parapoynx > Parapoynx stratiotata. The sequence continues at coordinate 4,711,868 of OU342477.1, forward strand.
TCTTAAAGAAATTGGATGTGATCGGGAACCAATTAATCTATTATGTTTTAAGCAATTTTGAAGGAAAAGTTGCATTTTGGTTCGTTGTAAGTTAATACAGTTGAGATCACATATGCATCAGGCCTTTGCCGATGTGATTGGTAGAAATTTTAGATTTGCGTTTGCTTTCAAACCTGGCAAATATCTTTCATTTCCTCTACTCTCTTAACTAGCTAGATACCTATAAATTTTGATTTTGAAAAGTTTCAAAATGTAGGATAAGATAAAACTGCAAGTATTTAATGAACTGAATATAACCTAAAAACAAACTAAGAAAATCTTTCTGTTTTAAAGGACACACAAGGTTTTAATGAAGTCCAAACAAGTCAACGCTGGGCCACTGTGTAAAAGAATCTCCAGTTACAACCGATTTCGAGTAAACGAAAACGAAACCTCGCTACATAAGGACATCAGGCTACATAATACAGTTTACGTGCTCGAAGCCCCCGAAATGCTATTCGGTAGCGTTTCGGCGGTGTCGGGTTGCGGCAGTGTGCCCGCTCGATCGAACTCATGAATTCCAAATTTAAATTAGGTGTCTCCAAATCGTATTAAACGGTGCTTGGTTCGCAACTGTCGCTCTCAGGTTTTTGGAGTACTCCTTGTTGGAGCGTTACGCAATTGTTTTCACGGCCTTGCATTGCAGTTGAAAATTGATCCAGAATTCCACATCATAAGGTATTTTGATTGGAACTGCGATTGATGTAGGAAAGTTACCGTCTTACCACAAAAAACTTAAACATCTGTTAAGCAATTGTTTTGAAAAAACGTTACCACAAGACCGTGTTTTACGATTGTCTAGAGCTAGACGCGGCTTAAACATCGTCTAAACAAAAATTAAACAAGCGTTGAACGCGTACTTAAACCTTAAATAGTGTTAAATTAAACAAGTGATAGACAAATGTTCAATTTGTCCTTTGTGGTAAGACGGTTAGAGTCGAGGAAGTTCACGGTCGACCGTTTTTACAGTTTTAATAAAGGCTTCCTATAAAAACATTGAGTTAATCCCTTTCTTACAGAAAAAATAAAGGATAGTGATAGCGATAACGATATTTGTCTTCGTCTTACGAGTAAGATCGAAAAATGATGAACAGCTTCTCTCTACATCTCTGCACAATGTATTGAACACGGAAGATATAGTTCTGAGGAATTTTAATTTGATTATTGTTCAGGATCTGCGTTTTGCTAAAAGTTCTTACATTGTTGTAAACCGAAAAAAGATGCTTGCTTGTTTGATTGTCATAGTCGGAATTATAATTTAGGACAAATTCAATCAAATTTCGATTAGCAACACCGCAGTAGTGATACCAAAAATGCTTTAGTTGTCAAATGCGTACCTACACGGCCGATTTTTGGCCGTGTACGTGTGACTTCGTCATTACAGCAGATTTGACCAAAATCATTTATTGGTGTCAATACCCCCGTGTAGCAATACGGAGTTTGGTCGAATTCGCCCTTAGTCCTGTAACAATTAATTTCATAAAAAAAAAGATGTAATATTTTGAGCGACAGAAGGCAAGTCCCAAGTTAAGCATTCTCTGTTTATATAAAAAATATATAAATGCACAGCTTAAATAAATGCTTAGACACATTTTTTTACTACATGAAAACTTTAACAAATTAAGACATGGCAATTATCTGAGTATAGGTTGGTACGCGCAAGAGCTCTTGATATCAGTAAAAACAATTTTATGTTCGTCTAGACTCCAAAGCATTCGTTCCTACATCATAAGCGGTTGACGTTAATCCGAGTGAAAAGGTCGGAAAGATAACTTAATGCAGATCTTTTGCGGTGTCCTCGTAGGTGTGAGAGGGACAACAAATGTTCTGTGCATTCACGCGTAAACGGATTTATAGAATGACGCGTCAGAAGGACAATGGCGTAAGATGAATTTTGAGTTAAAACAGTTTTGTGGTAACTTTGTGATGTTTAGGAGTACTGAAGTGAAGTCTTTGTTATTATGCAAGAGCTTTATAAAAGGTGTAAAGAATACTTTTAAATGAAAAAGGAATTGACACAAAATAATCTTAAGTAAATACACTTGAGGTGTAAATAGGTACGTAAGTGATTTAATGTTTTAATTCGTTACACGCAATATTAATTAACATTTTTTTCAGTAAAAATAATATTAAGTCACGTTACAGTAAAACAAGATTAACATAAGCTCTTCGGAGCGCGGAGCAGTTACGCCCTTCTCGCGCTGAGCAGTAATCGATTGTTCCACGTATTTTTGTCCGCTTTCAGTTGGTAAGAAACATCACGCCCATTCGACCGTTATGACTAGACGACGGAACTCACGGTACTGCACCATCTCGCTCTCGCATATGTGGTGGTAAGTACACTGTCCCTTTCGCCTATTTGCCCAGTGGGCCGAGTGCGTAGGTACGACAGTCATAAAAATAGCCCCTTTGGCGCCGAATCTTCTAGGGGCATTCGGTGTTTCGATTTTGTCCTCTCGTTACGGAGGGTGACGTATACGGTGGGTATAATTAGTTATAGGTGTGTCTACTGTTTTGTCATTGGTTATGATATGGCTGGTGCTCGTTCCCCTTCGGCTGCTTTTGATTAATTTCAGTTTTTACATATGTTAATCACGTAGGTAACTAAAAGTGTGAGAAATCGATACACTGAAGCATAGATAGGAGTTAGTGATAATGACTACCGGTTACACATTATAAGTTTAAATCAAATAAAATAATAAAAATAAAAAACAAATATGTTACATTAAAAAGCTTTTAAAACGCCATATGAAACATAAAAACTAACTAACTAAATAAATAGTAACCTACGTGATAAATACACAAGAACTGTACTATAAAACGGGACAATACCCAAAAGTTGCAACACTCGTGAAAGACAAAAACTGCCTACAACCATTCCATTGTGTTTCCAAGTGTTTACATTACAGCCGCGATCACAAAAACCATATTCGAGTTGTGACATTATTAACAGAAAAATTGGCGCGATGAATTATACTTATGCAAGAAAAAAGGCTTTTGTTATTTTTTGCTGTCGTCGGCGAGCAGATGTCCCTTGGAACTGTCTGGTTCGATTACCGTCCGTGTCACTTGGTGTAAAGCTTTATTTAATATCGTGCGTGATATTCCCCGATCGTGGTTTCAATTTGTTTTTGTTTATTTTACAATGGCCTTTCTGATCTTTGGCGGTTTGCATACTGTGTCTAGTGGTAATAGGCCGTGTTGCAATTTAAGTTACATACATTTATATAATCACGACTATTACCTATCCCCTAAGGGTTATTCAGAGACTAGGCAAAAGCACGGCAACAGCAGTCTACTGCCATAGTCCGCTCTCACTTCACAGATAAAATAGATAAAAAGATTTGTGCAATGTCCGCCTCAAAACAAATTATTTAATGATTCAAGTGTGTATCACAACTTTTTAGTCTGTGCAAACTCAACTATGACGTTACAAATTACTTAAAATTTACGTCTAAACAGTCGGAATCTATTTATACATCTGACAGCAACACAACGGACAATGAAGTTGAATTAGCAAATTTATGAACTCTCAAAGCTGCGTAGAGCCGCCTATTTGTATAGAACGTAACAAAAACTCAATAAAATGGCATTATTGAGTCCCGGACTAAAATTTTATAAGCTATCATCAATAATGCGGGCAGAATAGGCTATATTATAACAGGGTCCATCTTCAAAAGGTCTTGGACACAATAGTCCTTCGAAACATATGGCGGGTGTCCAAACTTATCGCGGAATTGGATTAAAGGTGATGAATTGTCACAGAAATTTTGACCAGCTTATTTCGAGGGCGTCGCATTGTACAGCAAACATGTGCTTGTGAATTTAATTAAATTTGCAGTGAGTTTAAGTGTATTTTGACGTGCTACTCCGCGTATGTTTAGGTTAAGTTTGATTGACGTTTTAGCATTTGCAAGATATTTGCGAGACAGAATGGTCATTAAAAATGATATGAGAATCGTGGGATAGATTTGTTGGTAGGAATATATTTTTAACATGAGCATTTTACGGCTTCATTATCATTGTTAGATTTTAAAATGTTTGTGGGTCAGCAATTCTGGTAGGTAAGTAAAACAAGAACCGTAGAAGAAGTTTGAATACTGAGCTAAAATCAGGCATTGAATGCTTTTGTTACGGACACAAGATGACGGATAAATATATTTAATAGATAAGTACATATAAATATCCTGAATATATAAATAAATATGTACATCCAAGACTGGAGAACAAATGCCTGAAAATTCATCACCCAAACATTTGCCCCCACTGGGGATCCAACCCAGGTCCTCTCGAGATGGCGACACCTTGAGACCGGCATACAGACCACTCGACCACGGAGGTCGTCATAAATATCCTAACTGATAGTTAAATGGACAATTATATGAACAAGGGATTTCCTACCACATTGCTTACACCTCGGTTAACCTTTGCCTTAACTAATAAAATAAGTACGTTGCTTATCTCTGCCCCAAAAACAGTCAGTAAAAAAATATTTGTGAAAACACCACATAAAGAAACACAAATGAAACTACTTACGCTTGGTATATTGTCGTTATTGCACACGTTCTCGCTGAGCAGACGGTCCCTGATCTCCCAGGCGAAGATCGAGGGGCACTCCCGCTTGTAGTCCGCTATCTTCTGCACCACCGGCGTGGTCGCCACCCGCGGCTTGGACCCCCCGATGGCGCGGGGCTTGATAGACCCAGTCTCGTAATATCTGCGTGCAAAGCTAACCTTAGTTTGGATTGTGGAAGGCGGTGAGAGCGTATCATCACGATTGTCATTGTTGCTCGTTATAAATAAAAAAGCTGAGATTTGCGGATAAGTTGGCCTTGAGAGTCTACAAATTAATAGTTTTTGGGATAACTAGAAGAGAGGCAATACAAATTATGATAATAAAAACGTATTCATAATGAAATGTTGTTTTGCGACAGTCTACTAATTACACATAAAGTTTTATATGCACTTACTATTAAATGATGTTGAAATTAAATAGAATATTTGTTTACCAAATCTAATAGTACTACTCAAAACGTTGTATTGTAACGATCTCAAATGCTTCCCGTTCCACTTGGAGCATTAAAACACAATTACAAACATAATCCTTCGAATTCATCCCCTTAACTTGAAGTAGCTATCCACAGAAATACTCAGTACAAAGTTAATTTTACTTTCCGTTAACGATGCTTTCAATCGGAATTGTGCTTTAATTGTAGAAAATAAAGGTGAAATTTGAGGTTTGCTAGATAACAAAATCTTAGCTACCACCAATTCGCATTCAATCAATATAAAGGCGTACTACCAAACTGTACTTTATGTATTGAGAGATAAAGATCATTTTATGGCTTGATTGTACGATAGATTTGTACGTAGAGGAAATACTTGGACATAAAGCTATTGTTGTGAGATCGACATGACATGTGTCGATACTTAGGGCAACATATCGATTGTATTATCATCGAACACATTCGGAACAAAATTCTTGATGCGATCAAGATGTTTGGTTTAAGATATGTCTCCGTTCGGATTCTGCTATTAAATGTAATATCGACTAATACGTCATAATAGTAGTTAAATTATAGGTTTAAAGAATTTGTTTCCAATATGAGTGGTACATCTTTGTTTGAATTAAACTTAAGTATGGGCCTATAGTTCATTTTATTTATAACTTAGTTAAGGTATTACGTCCATCTTTTTTGAATCCAGACATACATCTGTTAAAAGCATTGAAGCACAAATAAAATGAATAAAAAAACATTATAATTATTTAAAAACAGAAAAAAAGATTTTAGTCTAAGTATTATCCAAATTTGAAATGCGACTAGCCCACTGTGCACTGAGCCTCTCGCATTTGAAGCGCCCAAACTGGGGTAGCCGCGACCTACAGAAGACCACATAAAACATCACTAGATTTTACGGTGTAATATTTTTGTACATATGCTGCTGGAGTTGTACGGGTTAAGAATAGGTTTTCCAATCACATCAGTTGATAAGCTACATTGACTGCGTATCACTAGGGCATATCTGTCAATACAAAGAACTGTAAAAATAGCCGTTACAGAACTAAGTAAATATTTACAAATCAATACCATGTCAACTGTCGATGTTGTTTGCGTTGGCATTGTCGGAAAGCATTTACGATGTTATTACTGCTGAGGGCCATTCGGTAGTGACAGAGCCGCGGGGGTCCGTAGTGTTCCTTAATCGCTTTCGCCTAAGGCCGCATTGTAGGGAGACTACGGGTTAATTGAGTGCCAGTTTATTTAAACTTTATGAGGTCAGTGAACTTGTAACTCCTTCAAATGTTGCTTGGAGGAAATCGAAGGTAAATATACGAAGGTAAATTCGGCTTCTATGAAGCCTATAAAATCTTTAAGTAATTTTAGAAAATTGGTAATTTTAATATTTGCTTTAGTTAAAGAAACTGAACAAAAAGAACAGTTTATAGAACCTACGTATCACACAAAAAATTCTAGTATACGTTCCATTACTAGAGGTCCAATAGAAAACTATTGGCTTCATTTTACTATTAATTTTTAATAACAAGTTCTACGAGTACGAAGTTGCGGGGAAAGCTAGTTTCTATTAATATTGGTTAAAGCTCCAACATTCTAATATTAGGTCCTTACCTATGAAATTGGTGTTTTGTATGGAGATTTTGGGGAATTCTGCATTTTCCATACTAAAATTTTTTCAGTTTTCTTCACAACGACAAATCCAAAGATAATAATATTTGGCATCTATCATTAGACAAGCTTTAGTAATGTGTGTAATATCACACTTCATAAAAATTATTTATCGTTTTTATGTGAATGCAAATAAAATGATGTATTCGGGAGGCACTTTAAAAGAGTTGTCTCCGTGTCCAATTTTAACACAATTAAACTTACAACAAATTATCAAAACAAATCAAAAGAGCTCAAAAATATAGTCTATTTTTAGACGAGGTAATTATTTTTTAGGAATACTCTGAATCTTAATAGTTACAGACAAAATACTAAGAGAGAAAAAAAAACACCAATTTCATAGGTAAGGACCCAATATTTTGTAAAAAAACATATATTTGATGTGAAATATTTAACACAAACGCAGAGTGAGTTTAATTGTTAAAACAAAGGTCAAATAAAAATCTTTCAACTCGTTAAATTGAATATAATTGAGAAAATGTCATACTCAACGCAGTCTAGTAATAACAAAACAAATCGGGTAACCGACCTTTAGCCGGTCAACTTAACCGGGCCGCAAATTGCAACAGAAATTGCTTACAAATTGTCGTCCGACCAAGCAATTATATCGTCAAACAATAAATAAATTGATCGAAATCAGTCACATCGGCTCACAATGCGATTCCAACCGAGGTTGCCATTATTAATTTCGGTTACGCATTCATTTCTCGCTTGTGAGAGCAAAGATAAAGGGCTAGTAGAGACTGACAGACCATGTAATCGGAAATACTCGAGACTCGACCAGGGGGTCGAAGATTGTCGATGTATATATCGTATCAAATGTGTGCTACAGAGATTGTTTTTGAAGTGGTTTTATTAGTTACGAAATTACGTTACACATGTTATACTGAAGATTAATGAAATGGAATTGCATTATTGTGATACTTCACATGAATGCACAGTGGGGCGGAATCTGCAATCTAAGCACATTGATATTATTTTAGAAATTTTGTTTTTATTAAATTTTTATCTGGTTGAGTTACTAGTCACTTTTTATTTAAAGATTGGTCGAGAGTGCAAGAACTAATACCCACATCGATATTGAATTACTCTAGGAGTACCTCAACTAGACTTAAATAAGGAAGGACATTAAACTGAGCCGGCAGTTTTGAGACAAGTGTTACATTACAATACATATTTTACAATATAATTCATCTATAATTAATTAATCCAGTATATTTTAAATTTAAAATTAAATGATTCGTATAGTACCCCTAGACAGTATCTCCAAATATCATCCTCAGCCTATTATATATTATATTATAATATATTATATATAAATAATATTCGTCCCTCTGCTAGGCACAGGCCTTTCTCACCACCACGATGGCACAATGCTGGTTGGCGGACAGCAACGGTAGCAATAGTGACAGGGACCCACGGCTTAACGTGCTTTCCAAAGCACGGAAGAGTTCGAGATCACAAAGTTTTGGTCATCCATCCAAGGCTTGACCATGGCGAAAGTACCTTTGTTTTCGATATCGAAAGCCAAAGCGTACTAACCACTACGCCACCGAGATCCTCTCCAAATATACCTACTTATAAGTAAAAAAAGAACTCAAAACTAATAGTTTCTCCCTGCTTCTTAGCCAAGTCCAAGGCTGCAAGTGCGGTGTTCCCACACACCCCTGGCCATCCTTATCGCGCCAATTACGAAGGGGTTCAGTCCCACAGAAAGGGCAAGCGTGGCATGACTCCTAATTAAAGAGACTCCCGCTGTTACGTTCTTGACGTTTTAACCGTTTGAGGGACGCCTCCTTGTTTTGTATTTTTGGTTGGCAAAGCGAAATCGGTTTAAGGAAAACCCTTTTGTGAAGTTGTAAATTTTTATACATAATTTTGTTTAAAAGGATTTTTATGAGATGTAATGTAAATCAACAGTCAACTTAGTGAAGGAAATCAGTAAATGTGTTTGTGTACTTGCATTTATTGAATTTTAATATTCCTTAAAATTTACAAGGTTCAATATAAGATGTTATCGTCTACGATATTTAATGAAAATAAGCCTTTACTCCAAATATGTACATAGAAAAAAAGAGTTATGGTTTAACACTTTACATTTACAATGAAGATGACATTACTTAGTTTAATGTCATTATATGACTTGCTTACCCGCGACTTCGCATTTGCAGTAAAAGCTTAACCATTAGAAACGAACAGCTTACGATTACTTCAATAAGTAAGCAAAAATGTTTAATGTCTTCATAAAAACCATATACAACCAGTGTTCCTAACAACACTTGAAGTTCGTCAATATCTTAACAGGCGAAACATTGCAAAATAATAACATGTGCCCGGGGCTTTGTAGGGGCCCTAAGCATTTATTTTCCTATAAGATCTCTTGAAGTGGCGTCAAGCGGTCTCCCTCAGTAGGGGTGCCAATTACTAGTAAAATAATGTTTTATTTAGATTTTTATTTAGGGGCGGTCGTGGGATAGCACTGCAAGGTACACCCTGTATTAAATATGTTTGGTTCTTTTGATTGACGTCTTTAATATTTTTTTCTTTGAAATTGACGTTTTGACTTTTTGTTCTCATTGACTTTATTGTCCTGGAACTAAGACATTCAAATTATTTAGGGAAGAATGTAAAATGCATTATAATACATTATTTGCATTACAGTTTCCCGATATTACTAAATGGGTGTTATATAAACGACCAGCAAAATATTCGAATTTTGGCCAGCAAAAAAATACAATTGGTCAGTTAAATAACTAATTCGTCAGCAACTTATGGGCAGCAAATATTTCTAATTGGTCAGCAAAATAATTAATTGGGCAGTTACATATGAGCAGCAGATATTTGTAATTATTCTGCAAAATAACTAATCGGGCCGTAACTCATATGTTTTCTGTGCTGCCAAATTGTTTAATATATTATGTTTTGATAAAACAAATATCGTTTATAAGGGTCACAATAAAAAAAAATTACCTAATATCTATCAGAATACATTTCCTACGAATTGATCTGTACGGTTCTAATTACCGCACATGACCCGCGTCAGCATATTCCGTTTAATAAATTAATATGAAATTATTGTATTCAGTTCACATTAGATCATGTTAGTGTGTACTCGTTAATATCAAGAAAATAAACAAGATCAAGTACTAAGAGTTGTCATTTACATCCGTAACATCAGCAAGTCATCAACAGATAGTACAGATCTACCAAGAGACTGTACATCTTTATGGTCCTTCGAGCCAAGTTTTTTTTTTTGTGATTTTCGAGTGATAGCGATCGGTTCCGTCGGCCTCCCACCAGCGGGTCTCACCGACGTGGATTGAGAAGGCGCTTGAATCATTCGGGGACACATTAAACAACGGACTATCAAGGCCAGCGAAATACAAATATTATCAAGAATCAAGTTTTTGGGGTCCAAGATCCTGTGGTTATTTGTTTGTGATAGTAACAACAATCCCACATTTTCATCAAGTTTGTGCACAACAAAGAAAATATAGTAAGGTACCTACTATCCTATCACTATAAACATAAATCAAGAATTTTTTTCGTTTGGGACGTGACGACGTCATAACAAGCAAGCAAGTTATAGTGATTATCAAGTTTATATCAAGAAACAAGGTAATTTTTTTCCTTCATCATGGATGTAAAAGACATACTCTACGAACAAGTGAAAATCGCAGAAGAAATCAAGAAGGTGTTTATTAATTTTAAAAAAGATAGCCAAGCTCGGAAAACTCAAGAGTATATCAAGAGACGTCTGGATACGCTAGACAAGCTTTGGGTTCAATATGGAAAAAATCATGACAAACTCAAAGACCGGCTATCCGAAAACGAAGATTATTTTACAGACAATTATTACGAACACACACAGCAAGAATATTTGGCTGCCTATAAACACATTGAAAAATCAAGTTCTAGCAAGACTTCTGACGAAATTCAAGTACTACCGGGCCCCTCGCAAGAAATCGGGAGCTGGGCTGAACTATCTTTACAAGAAGACATCAAGACATCAAACATGCAACAAGGCAATAATAACCAAGAAGACGACGTATGTACAAAGCCTCAGGAAGTTACTGGGAAAATCAATTCGGGTAACAATAGTAAACTGGATGATATGCAAAAAAGGCAATTCAGTAACTTTAAGGCGTTTGCAAGAACCGCGTCTAATTTTAATATCGAATTTATGGAAGAGAGATGGGAATTTGAAGATTCTCTGAAGACCATTCAAGCGCGCTGGAATGCGATAGACACCCTGCATTGGGAACTGGACAGTGAACTTGAAGGATCAAACAAGAATTATGAGTCGAGATTCACTGAGCACGAGAAAAAGTATCACGAGATAAAAAGAGCCATAAATAGCAAGATATGCTCAGTTTCGCATAGGGAAAAATCAACCCCACATCTTGACATCCCTATATTCAACGGCAACTATCAGCAATGGATGTCATTCAAGGACTTATTTTACGAAGCTATACATAGCAACCCTACATTATCAAACGCACAAAAAATGCAATTCCTTAAAAGCAAGTTAAAGGGAGAGCCGGAGCGACTTATTCAACACCTACAAATAAGTTCTGAAAACTATCATGACAGTTGGGATATATTGAACTATCGCTACAATAACAAGAAAATGATATTTCATCATCATCATCGTTCATAGCGGCTCTACGCAGGATGGCCGCGCGAAGAGGAACGCCAACAAACATGTATTGCGACAATGGCAGCAATTTTGTTGGAACAAGCCGAGTACTACAACAAGAATACAAAGAAATTTTAGAAACATTTAATGTAGAGCTACATCAAGAGTTAGCTAATATGGAAATTAAGTTTCATTTCAACGCACCATCGTGGCCATCAGCGGGAGGTCTCTGGGAAGCTGCAGTGAAAAGTTTTAAATTTCATCTCAAAAGAGTCATAGGGCACCAAAAACTCACCTACGAAGAGTACACAACATTACTTACTCAGATCGAAGCGTGTCTGAACTCAAGGCCACTATGCGCCCTAACAGAAGACCCAGAAGATCTAGACTTCCTAACGCCGGCACATTTCCTTTCAAGTGGACCAGTTTTGACATTAGTAGAAACAGAGAGAGATTTAAGAACACGATGGCAATTGACTCAAAAAATCATGCACGATATTTGGAAGCGTTGGCAAACGGAATATCTCACTCAGCTGACATCAAGGTCAAAATGGAAACATTCAAAAAGTAATATCAAGATTAACGATGTAGTTCTCATACAAGAAGATAACCTCCCACCAGGCAAGTGGCTCATGGGAAGAGTAGTGGAACTACATCCAGGCCGTGATAATTTAGTTCGTGTTGTCACTCTCAAAACTAAAGGTGGCTTCATGAAACGCCCAATTATCAAGTTATCTATACTTACCAATCACGAAGATGACCCTGAAATCAAGTCAAAACGAACGGAACCTATTACACACGAGTCAAATAAGCGGAAAAGAAACACCAAGAAATCCTTTTTCACTTCATTGCTAATGACATTCCTTCTATTCATGTCTGTCTTAGCAAATTCTGAAGCCAACGTAAACATAAGCAAGTTCAGAGATAACCAAAGTTTATACTTCGACAAGGTCGCCGATATGCTATTGATCAAGGATGAATGGAAACTTATTGTATATTATCAAATGGAGCCTTATTGGCAAGGAAACAAGACGCTTGATACATATTTAAAAACACTCGCTACGACATGCAACAAAATACGAGAGCAAGCACATTGTGACGCGATACTACTCCAGTTACGTCACGACTACGCGGAACTACAATACTATAACCAGCTGCTACTGAGTCAGCATCTCGACCAGCGCCCGGCCAGACAACGGATACGCCGAGGTCTTATAAACGGCGTCGGCTATCTAGCGAATACACTGTTCGGTGTTCTAGATGAAAGATTCGCTGAACAATATAAGACCGACATAAAACTATTGCAAGAAAACCAAAAACATATTGTGAACCTTTGGAAAAATCAGACATCAGTTGTCGAATCTGAAAATAATTTATTGAGACAAACAGAGTATGTGATGGACCAACAGCGTAAAGTAGTAACTCAACATATGAATATGCTAGAAAATGCCATGAAACAATTGAAAGATGAAACACAAGCAAATAGCTACGCTAATGACTTCGCAATTGGGTCCATAATAGCAAGTAACGTTCTAAGCAACTTAAAAGGTTTACAAAATACACTACTAGACACAGTGACCGACATTTATCAAGGACGGTTCAACTTACATTTGCTGACGCCGAACCAACTGACTGAAGAATTAAGTATTATAGCAAGCAAGTTACCTAAAGATGTGTCTCTTCCCATCGAAAATATTCATTCGGACCTTCGAAAATTGTATAACCTTATCAAGATCAAAACAAGGATGATGCAAGATTATCTTCTATTCGAGATTAAAATACCATTAATCAGCAGGGAGACTTATGAAATTTTGAAGATCATACCGATACCGAAACATCAAGACACCAAAGTCATCGAATTGGTTCCCGTATCAGATTATGTTGCAATGAACATCAAGAAAGATACTTTTATACCAATGAGTGAAATAGATGTCAGATCCTGTCATACAACAGAGGAAATGTATTTCTGCCATAGTATGAAACCAGAATATTTGATGAAAGCTGACAAAAACCTGTGTCAATTACAAAACAAGGAATGTGAAACTAAAATAAGAACGTGTAAAAATACATGGCAAATTAGCTATTCTATCAACACATATATCTACTCATGTTGCGAGCAATGTCAAGTAAGAACAATGTGTGGGAATCAAATGACCGCACATCAGCTGACTGGCGCAGGACTCGTAAGCGTAGGTCATGGATGTATAATCAAAACCGACGAATTCACCATTTATCCTCATAAACCTCATTCAAGCGAGGTTCGCATAACTCCAGATTTGTATACACCAAAAATTTCACCAATTAATCATTTGATCAACATAAGCATACCACATTTGAACATGACCAACACGTCACACATAGAATTCCAGTTAGAAGCTTCACTAATCGAAGACAAGATACGATATATGAAGAACAACAAGATTCTACTGGACAGCGAGTCTCATCATGATATACATCACTACGTCATGATATACTTCATAATCGGCGTAATGATTATGATCATCATCATCAGACGGATACGACACAGTCGTATGACAATGCATCCAAGTGCGGCAGAGCAAGCAATCGAGATGCGTGTACTGAGCGGACCTCCAGCCGCCCGCCCGCCGGCGGCCAGCGCGCGCGCCGGAGGCAGCGGGAGCCCGTCCTACGCAGCGGAGACACGGTCGCCTACCACCGGATTCGAAAACAAGTCTACGAGCCCCATTTTGCGTAAATTCAATGAGATGTTTAATAGCTCTGTATGAAATATTTAAATTTGTTTCTTATCATTTGTATTTTTATATAAATTTATATCTTAAGTTTTACAAAATTATCTTAATTACTTTCTCTGGCCCGGGAATATGTACGGTTCTAATTACCGCACATGACCCGCGTCAGCATATTCCGTTTAATAAATTAATATGAAATTATTGTATTCAGTTCACATTAGATCATGTTAGTGTGTACTCGTTAATATCAAGAAAATAAACAAGATCAAGTACTAAGAGTTGTCATTTACATCCGTAACATCAGCAAGTCATCAACAGATAGTACAGATCTACCAAGAGACTGTACATGATCCTTGATCTTTCATAGATCCTTTTCCTAGATTTTACACATTTCCGATAACATATATATTCCTGCCTAATTACTTTTCCTGCTTACGAAAAAACCATTTTTTTGCTGACCAAATAATTAAATGGCTGCCCAATAATTACTTCCCTTTTTAAATTATCTATATACATATAATAAAACTGTAGAGGTCGAATGTCTGTATATAAAAAAAATTGCTTAAAACCAAGTCAGGGGATGTAAGAAAAGGGAAAATAAATATTTTTTGTTTCTCTGTTTGTTTGTCTGTTTGTACGGGCTAATCACCGAAATGGCGCGACCGATTTAAAAAAAAATGACATGGTGATATGTTGACGAGTGATAGTGAACCTATAATAAAACGCTGGCTTAGTGAATCATGGGTTTTATAATATTTAAAGGAAACAGTACAGAAAAAATGGAAAGAAAATCAATGACAAGACAATTAACCAAAGACAACTACAACCAGAATATAAAAAAGATACATAAAGGAGGATGTTAAGGCTAGTCCGTAACAGTGATACCTTATACAACATTTCAGATACTTTTTAAACCGGAAAAATAAGGGGTTTCCGTGGGATAATTCAAAAAATATAGTAACCACGGACGAAGAACGAAGTCGAATAAACTTGCTTGTACTAAATATACGCTAACACTCATAAGCCCAGTCCAAGTAGAATAGTATGAGTAATGTATGAACTTAGATTGTCATGATACTATATTTAACAGATGAGACAATAACACATATAACACAATAATATCTGTATTTATTCCACAAACACCTGTCGTGGGGAAAGGCCAAGGCCAGGACTAGAACCCAGCACCTCAAACATAACAATTCGTTGAAGCCGGCTGCGAATCGAAATCACAGAGGTCGCCAAAAATAAGGAACTATTAATAGTTACCCAATTCTTACACAATGTATTTATGTAGGTTGTACCTAAATTGCGCAGTTAAAGGATTTTTAACGTCATAGATGTTTATAAATTGTTTTTTGATTTTTCCATCATTATTATTCTTAGGAATCGCCAACACTTGTAGTTTCGATTAGCGTTAACAATCGAATCGCATTTCAATAAGCCTCAAGACGGAGGGCGAGGGCCGGAATCCTCGGTGATCTCCAGATAAAATCGCAATCAAACAATAAAACTGCGAAATTAGAGTTGGCACCCCATAGCACCATGGCACCCGATGTCGATTCCCACCTTGTCCCCCCGCTGGGCACACGTCTACCATTCAACAAAAACAATACTGTATGGGAATGCAAACTCCAACTATTGTATTGATTAAGTCATTGAAATTCCTTAATTTTGTCCTCCTTTGTACCATTGTGCAGGCCCGGTATTATGGGAATTTCATCAATTTGTACTACGCGTGTCGCGTCATGGCCACCTTTAAATCGATTCTTCGACTTCAGACTACAATAGAGTGTTAAATAATTCGTTTAGTTCTCAGCACAGTGGTAATAGTACTCGATTTAATTGTTATGGGCGCTCGGTTGCGACGGCTCATTGTGCACGGCCAACGAGTGACTTTCTTGAATCTTAGTGTCCAATTACGTAAATGAATTATTCATTTTTGGTAATACAATTTACTGAAACTGTATATAGTTTTGTGGTGGCTTTATGCTATGTAAGTATTTATACGTAATATTGAAGTGTACCTATACGCAGAACTCCATACAAACTGAAGATACATACCACTTAGACACGCAGCCCTTGGAGACCTGCAGGATTCAGCTGATGTCGCAGGACCGCGCGCCCGAGTGCGCTGGTATGATCAGTTGGGTCTAAAGGTTTGGTTGGAGCAAGAGCTCCATAACAACTGACCTGCCTAGTATCTTGGACACGCAGCCGTTGGAGACCTGCAGGATGCGGCTGATGTCACACGGCCGCGCTCCCGAGTGCGCTAGCTCCACTATCTTCTGCCTCGTCGAGTCGGGCAGCGGCCTCCCATTTACGTAGACGCCCCCCAGCTGGTTGATGCCGCTGTGACCAGCTGAGGAGCACCCAAATAATGCACCGCCCCCCATCGCAGCACTGTGCATCAGCTCATCTGTGGACAATACTGTTTATTTATATTTCTGGCTGAAACTTTTTAAGTATAATAACAAACGTAACCGCATCATATCCTTAAAAGGGCCGTATACCGCATCATATCCTTAAAAGGGCGGTATACCGCATCATATTCTTAAAAGGGTAGACACACACATTTCGCCTAATATTTTAAAGTCCCAACTTAACAGATTTCGAGGCCAATGCCATGCACCGGCCATAATATGACGGGGATTGATCATAGCACGTGGAGAGACAAAAGTTAAAGAGAGAAAATTAAAAGTGTAAAATTTTGCCCATGTGAGGACCAAATCATTATGTGCTAAATTAGGTTTGTGGTCAATAAATTTATTAATTTCTGGACACTCCAATATTTTAATACATTTCTAGTATAATACTAATGTATATGTGGCACATCAAGTTTATTAATATACAAACGCTTACCGAATCCAGATACATCCATTCACAAATAAATGTACAGATTTAATCATTATTACTATGGTTATTATTTAATTATTTGTATTTTCATAATCTCAATAATCACACATTTCCTATGCATATTCTCAAAAGTAACTTTCCTTATTGTGTTCCTTATCATGTAGGTGAAGACTCAACAAACATACATAAATATTATTAACCAACTTTAATAATATTATGTATTTAATTTGGTAGAGTTTTTGTGTTTATTTTTTAGCTCATTTTGTCACAATTCATTGGTATAGTGATTTAAGCACATTTGATTGATTTGATTTATTTTTATAGCTTGAATACTGAAAACCATGTTTAACCACGGTTATTCTTTGGATAGTTGACCATATGGTTATGTCCATCGTGCTTTTTGAACCACGTAAAGTTTTTTATACATTTTTGCTCAAAAAATCTGCATTAATATTGTTCAAAAGACAACATAAGATATTATTATGTTATTTTAAAATTTTATTTAGAAAGTAGATAGCGTTAATACCAAAATGCATCTGCCAGTTCTTAAGTGGGTACCCACTTGAGATAGAACGATATTCTTCCTCCCCTTTGTCTACGAGATAACAATCTGTACCATAGCTTTTAATAGCCGTCGCATCTTCTATACGAAGGCATTAAAAACCTAACCCGTTTAAAAAAATAATCCGCTTTGCGAAATAAAAAGTGGTTATCATACAAAAAAGGGTTTCGCGGTGCACGCAAAGAACCACAGATATGCTCTAATCTTTGCGGACATTATACTTTTTACTGACAAAAAAATCTAATAGAATTGCGTGGTAACTTAAATTCTTAGTTATTTATAATTCAACAGTTTTTCTACGAAACATATTATTATCATCATTTCAGCATCAGCTTCGAGCCGGATTTTCAAGACTTTGGAGCAACTAGAGGTACGGTCTGCATAAACGATATAAATCTTCATGCTCTATTTAATAAATGTAATACGAAAAATAAACTACTTTTTCACATTTTAAATAAACGCATCATTGGAAAACCCTGCATCCCCAATATTTGGTAACTTCTATATATAGATATACATATATAAATATACAGTCCCAAACTTCCACGGTTCATTTATTTATTTATTTAACAATTTATTGTACACAAAATACAGAACAGGAGGACATTAAAAGACAAAAGTACAAAAGGTAGGGCTTATACATACAACCCACCTGCTATAGGAGAAATGCTGACAAAAAAAAGCTGAGTCGCGTGTACAAAATAAGTATATACCTAAACAAAAACAAAAAAACAACAAACACATCAAAACAAAAACAAAAACAAAAACAGCCCAAACTCAGATCAGTTTGGGCTGAGACATAATTATACGTGGCAACTAAGAATATTAATGTCCAGAGTTTTGTTATTAATAAAAAGTTCAGTAAATAACTCTCCACCCTAGCCACCTTCTGACACTTGCAGATTCTGCGAACAAGAGCGTGAAACACCAATGCACCTCTTGTGCCACTGTGAACCGCTGATTCACAAAAGCAGCAGACACCTGGAGAAACACCCTTGACCGAGATGAAATAAAAACAATCAGAACTGGGAACATCTTATCTTTCTTAGACAGTGCCCACTTGATGGAGCTACTGTAGGGCCGAAATAGAACTTACATAGGAGTCCTATAGATCTAATTAGGTCGCAGTGATGCGAAACAGCCTCAACTACCACAAATAATAATAATGGCCACCTTCGCCATACTGGCCTTATGTAAAATCACACCACAATAAAAATATATCGTTTGTTTCTTTGCTCGTATGTGTTTCGAGAGGGATGGCTTGATTCGGACGAATGACGAGGTCGGACAGGTCGTTTCTTGTTCTCTTTCTGTTCTTGTTCCTTTCTTTATCTCCGATGGCCGACGACGACCGACCTTCGGTGTCGAGTGATCAGTACGCCCCGGTCTTAAGGTGTCGCCATCTAAAGACGTTCTGGACGTCGTGGGGGCAAATGTTTGTGTGATGAATAAAGGCATTTGATACTACAGTCTTGGATGTTTAGTATATGTATTGTATGCATTTTGGATATTTATTATGTATTTATCTATTAAATATATTTACCTGTCATCTAGAATCCGTAGCACAAGCAGCATTAGTTGCTTAAAATGGGGCTAGTTGATAGGTGTGAATGACTGAAGATATATTTTTTATTTATCTTATTCTAGTTTTTACTTAAACTTTGTAATTTTAACTTTGTGTTTTTAATACGGGATTATCTTTTAATAAGCAGATGGTGTTCTTTATAAATATAGAGAGATAATAATCATTTCACCAGGAAAGTTTTGGATATGATAGTGGATGGGTGTGTGCGAGAGGAAAGACCGTAGAAAAGATGGATGGATTGTGTTAATGATAATAATTATGATGAGATAGAGCAGGAGGAGGACATGTTGCGCCTACCCTAAAAAGAATTGGTGACAAGCCAGGTGAAAGAGGTGTTCTTTATAAATATAATTAAAAAAAAACTATTGCGGATTCGTCCATAGCCTATATACCTACGTCCCATTCGGGACAGAGGCCTTCCTCGTGAAGAAACACATGAGGAGTATGGGCCGTAACACCACCACGCTGGCCCAATGCGCTTGGTGGGTAGAAACGAATGCAATAGCGACCGAAACGGCTTTACGTGCAATCCGTTCGAGATCACAAAGTTTGGTCACCCATCCAAGGCCTGACCATGGCGAATGTAGCTTTGTTTTCGATATCGAAAGCCAAAGCGTAACAAAACTATGGAAGATTAATACATGTAAAAGACAAACTTATATTCTAAGGAAACAAGAGTTCAAGAGGAACATTACTATGCATGACAGCATTACAACTTTGTTCAAAAGTTGACAAACGAAATAAGGAAATTCGCTCAGACTCTTCACAGTGACAATCGATACGATACGATACAGAGTTCATTGACTCGTATACCAATAAAGTTTACGTTGCTATCGGTACAAATGAAAATCTAATGATAAATTAAACAAAGTCGTCAGGCTATATTATCAATTACATAACTTAACATATCACCACGCCACCTTCCTCAAAGGGGTAGGCAGACCTGTTAAACACCCACATTTCGCTAGATGTGTTAGATATGTAACAGGTGGCGAGCCCGTTACCATGCACCGGGCACAATGTGAGGCAAGCGATATTCACAATGAACTGTACATAAGTTTTATCAAAACTCAGTGGTACAGGCGGTGAGATCGAACTCGCGGCCGGGCCTCTCAAACGAGAAGTGCCCCGTCCGTCCCAACTCAGCAACAATTCAATATAAACGAAAATCATGATAAGCAAAAAGCTAACAAAATATGTTTGCCTATTTTTGTATGCCCGCCTCAGACTTTATACAACCCACTGCTGGGCACAGGCCTTCCTCATACAGAAACTTATTAAGAGTACGGGCCGTAACACCACCACGCTGGCCCAATGCGGGTTGGTATGCGATCAACGCAAAGAATACGCCATGCAATTGAATGCAATTTTTACCGATGTTTGACTTGATGTTAACTTTAAATTGTTATAATAATTTTTATTTATTTTACGTCTTAATATTGATAACATAAAAACATAATTATCACGCCTCTATGCCCGAAGGGGTAGGCAGAGGAGTATTTAGAATGTTTATCAACGAAGTTAATATTTTTGCATCTTTAATTTATTAAATACTGTATTTGTACAGTACAGTTTGTACAACTGTACTCGTATTTGTTAAATACATAACTGAAATTTTAACTAAATTATTGATCTACTTCTAATATATTTTTTTAAATCTCCATAATTAAATCCTTTAATACGCACAATTACAGACGTTCCCAGCCGGCAGTTGTCCGAGCCCGTTCGTTGTTTTCACACCAATACTTTTCAATAGATCACATTAGCTCAGATGTGCTCAACCGTTTGCCCGCTAGATAATTTCTTTTTTCCACACCCCTTACAAACACGCCTTGCGGTAAAAAGTGAACAATTGGATGCAATTTGTGGGCGAATTTGGGGCACTTTGATTAAGGCTTTAGGTGGAGGGAGGAATGTTCATTGTTTTCGTCCTTTTTTGCGGCTGTCCATCTAATTTTGATCGAGCGTGCTTTGAATTATAATTATTTTCCGCGCTTATGTTTTTAACGATCTTATTATCATGAATGAGATTTGTATCTTTGAATATAATTTTGAGATTCTGAATTTCGAATGCGTGTTTTAAAAGTAAATCAGAAACTATTTTCGAGCGTCAACGTTGACTGCCAGTGTTTGTTCAAAACATGATGAAGGTTGTGTTAGATGTAAAAGCAAAAAATAAATATTGCCGACGATTAATTCGCCTCCAACGCCAATTAATTAGCGAATACTCGTCAATTTAGCCGCGAGCGTGGAGTGAGGACTTTTTTCACGCTAAAACTCGTTGTTAATCACACCTCTTGGAGTTCACCTTTCGTTGGGCGTCACGAGCTGCCCGCGCTAGCTAACAAGCGAGCGGCTGTTAAAAGAACAATGGACAATCGCTTGGGTACACCCCCCAACGCCCCGCGAGAGTGTGGCGCAAGTCACTAGGGACAAGTTAGACTAAACATCCCTCTGTTAGTTTGGAATTTTGGTTAAGGATAGAAAATATATGTTCTGCAATATTTCAGAAATTCTGAAATACACAAATGAAATATATGTTACTGCTTTTGGAATAACTGTAACTCTGGTGAGGTGTTCTGCTCTATAAGAAGCTCTGAACTATCCAGATGCGTTTACATTTACATTACTATGCAACTTTTATCCCTTCAAGGCACAATTGGATCTTTGAATTGTGTATGTTATGAATGTTATTATATCAGTTGTGGAAATGAAAGGAAATTAATTGATACATTTTAAGATAACTACTGTAAAAATTACTAACCTGAAAGGGACAGCTTACAGACAATTCTCAATATTTGTACCAGCCTCCTCAGTCAACTTGCGTGTATTTAGGAATATAAAATCGCTACCGTTCGGGACTTGCGCCACAGCCACGTCGGTGCAGGCACCGCGTGTCGCATGAGGGAGTGTTTTAATTTCAGAGGTGCAATTTATTCGAGCGATTTATTTTTAATCCCCGTTTTTATGGGTGCGACGCTATAAATTTCATGTGTAGTTGTAGTTATGTATTTTATTTATAGTTTTGTAAGCGTCATTTAGTTCCGGGCGAATATATCCTGTTTAGTGATATTTTTATTATCTCTGGTCTGTTTAGGGGTAATAGAATATTGATATTTCGATGGACATTAATAAACACTGAAAGTATCTGGGTAAACACTTTTTTATATGTGAAATGTGTGACACTCTATAGCATTTTTAGTATTTTATATATTGCTGACTTCGTCGAGGAAAATTCGTATAACAGTAAATTTTTAACAAAAATATAAATTATTGAACTGCTTGCTAATATCGTTTGGAAATTATTATAATAATAATGTTGATCGACTTACACCTCTGCCTACCCCTTCGGGGAAAATGGTGTGATAATAATGTTGTGTTATGTTATGAAAATACTAAGTTCTTAAAGGAAAAAATTGTTATATTAGTTTTTTCTTCACTATGAATGTTTGATCCCCACTAAAGATTTTCTTGTTATAATTGGTTTCTTGACTTATTTAAAGGGATGCAAGAAAATCTTTTCTAAGAATACAGAACTAAACTTGTTTAATAATAAAAAAATCGTATATTAATTACCAACTACCAATATTACTATCCCTACATGATTTACTGTAGTTATTGATAGTGGCGTTAGTTTGATTAATTTCCATTATCGATAATTATAATATTAGGGTTTGTAATTGCAATCATAGATAGGCTATAATGGCCTATTTGGGTATTAATAGAGGTAGATAGACAGGTACATTCACAAAATTCTTGGTGTAATAAACCTGAATCTAAGAAACTTTGAATTTCTTGTATAACTCTTTTCGGTGTAGTAAATAAAGTATAATCATAACATAACATTCATTTAGTTACACACTTATGAACCTCAAAATAGGCAACGCCATTCATTAGCGAAACTACCAGGAGATCGATCTTCTGAGAAGAATTGGCAATAAATTCGGCCAAGATTCATCCCTTACTTACATCATCCTCAAAAAAAAGAAAATGACATAATCTACATCGTTTTTGAACTCTATCTTTTGTTTCGATGTTGTATAATATAAAAATTGATTGATAATTAAACGGCAGTTAATCTAAAAATGGAATACCCTTAGTTAAATGTTGCATCAACATTAATCAACCACTCATAGGCTACATAAGCTGTACATAAGGGTCGTCCCTGCGCATGACAGCACACCTGGTAGACGCGTATCCCCACCCTTACCCCTCTTATTATTATTTTGTATCTGTTTTTGAATTGCTTAAATCTATAGGGGAGATTTGATTGTGACAGTAAACGCCATTTTGGATGCGCTTAATCCTGTTTCAGAGGTGAAACTACGATGCAAGCGTTGGTTGTAGTTAAATATTTAAATTTGCGTGATGCTATTACGTGTTAGATTAGTATGGAAGATGTTGGTGTCACGTTAATTTTATAAAGATTGAAAAAATGTTTAGCATCTCTGATTTACAATTATCTCATTATAGTGTGGGTCCTAAGTAAAAAGTGTAGATCTTGATCAATTTTAATAGAATAAGGCCATCAAACGTAAATCACACTATAGACTAATATGAAAGAAGAAGGAAAATAGGTGGTACGAGTATAGAACATTTATTTTTCTTTCTTTTAGTAGAAGTGTACTGGGTTGGGTGCTGGGTCTGTGATTGTGTAGGCGATGAGCTAGCCACTTGGTACTACTCTTTCACGATTTTTCATCTGATCTAACCCAATTTTTGTTTGGCTAAATGTGGTCTTAAGGAACACAGTGCTTCTTGGACTCTGTCTACCCTTTCGGGGATTATAGGCGTGATTTTATGTATGTATATGTAGTAGAAGGAGAAAAATATCGCAAAAAAATTTTTGAAGGATTGAATGCAGTTTTCACTCGTACAATAACGTACTTCCAGTTTTCACGCAAAAAGTACTATATAATTACCCCTAGCAAACAACCAAAAAAATATAAGTTTATCATACAAAGAAAAATTTGTCAATGCCAATATTATAAAGCGAAAAAATGTGTCAATTGAAATATGGTCATAAAATTGTGTGAATGAACATTTTTATTCCAGTTCCCATTCCCTCATTCGTTCGGGATGCCGGGCAGATTGTTTCGTT
The DNA here is from genome assembly GCA_910589355.1 of Parapoynx stratiotata. Classification (NCBI taxonomy): domain Eukaryota; kingdom Metazoa; phylum Arthropoda; class Insecta; order Lepidoptera; family Crambidae; genus Parapoynx; species Parapoynx stratiotata. The sequence goes on from OU342477.1 coordinate 4,736,044, forward strand.
TCGACGTAATTTATTGCGAATAACCGACCACGCCCTTTTTACAAGAAAAAACACACCATTCACAAGCAAAGTTTGCTAAACTCACTATAAGTTTTATTGCCTTGGGAATTTGACTTTTATTCTTTAAAGCAAATGGATTTGGAGTTTTGTGTCAACTTTATTTTTTTTGTTAGTTCAAGTATTAACATAGAATATGATCTTTTTGATTCAGACCTTTTTTTAGAAGTAGTTTATTTACATAGTTAGTTACGAAATTCCATATAGGACAAGTCGAAAAAAGTTTTTTTTTTACATTTTGTTCCTAAACCGTTAACTAAAGTTTAAGATTAAGTACTCGTAAGTACTTTGTCGCCACTTATTATGTCACAGAGTGAGTAATTTATTGCAGGTATTTATCTCTTGTCACAAAAAACCGTAAAATTTAAAAAAAAACAATATTTTACGGTTTTCAAAACGAAACGTTCATCAAAAGTTACTAAATATCATTTTTGCACCAAAACAATGAAACACATTGTAGTCCGGTACTGTTCTTCATCGCTTTGTTCTTAAAAGATCTCGTTTGTAAAGACAGATTAAGTCGATTCTATTAAAAAAAGTAAGACCAAACAATACTTTGTGAGTTGCAATATTTCTAGAATGCAAAATCTCGCTGTCCCTTAAAAACATTTGAGTACTTTATAAGGTAATTGTTTAAGATATAGGATATAAAAAAAGAAGAAAAGAAACGAAAATACACGAAAGTTGTGTCTGTGCTTGTAGAACAAACCTTTACCCACATCATGCATGAAGATGATAAAGCTTTCATTTGTGTTTTGCAACAGTTCTAATCTATACGTATAATAAAACTGTAGAGGTCGAATGTCTGTAAAAAAAATGCTTAAAAACAAGTCAGGGCGATGTAGAAAGAGGGAAAATACAAAAAAAATACTTTTTGTTTCTCTGTCTGTTCATCTGTTTGTACCGGCTAATCTCTGAAATGGCTGGACCGATTTTTTTGCATGGTGATACCTTATATCCCTGGTCAACATCTTAGATACATTTTATTCCGGATAATTAAAATGTTCTCTAGATAACTATCCATAGATAGTTAAAAAACCACAGTAACCGCGGACGAAGTCGTATAATTCTAAATTCTATAAAACTGTACAGAGGATTAGAATAGAGGCAATGCTTTTCGCTAGATTTTCTCTGAGCGAGCATAGAGAGCGAAGATACATTGACCTGAATTCATAGTACTAAAAGAATTATCTGCCGAATTTCATACAAATATACCTACATATTATATTTATCTGACAAGCATGGCTGGACTGAATTGAATCTGTTTCTGTGATTTTGTCACCCAATCAAACCAAACTTAAAATGAAAATTATACAATGAAGCCTATCCACTTCAATCATATAAATATGCATAATATCAAAATGATTAATCTAATACCAAATATACGTGTCGTATATTTCAAGATACACAAAGCACTCGTACTAAGTCCAAACCGAATTCAATTGCAAAACAGTAAATTCAAGAAAGATGTGGCCATGCGGTAAATCATTAAAATTCCACGACGTGACAAAGAGAACACTGTTTATCCTGCTCAGACAGCTGTTTTTCCGGTCTATTTGTCTTTATCTAGCGTCTAATATGACGCGATTGTCGCATGCTCCGTTTGCTTGGCGCACAGAAATTATACGTATAATGTATGTCGTGCCGACTGAACGGTTCCAGTTGATTTACAGACCTCGGCAGCGCGGGTGGCGATGGATGTTGCAAGCGGCCTTAAAGAATTTTTATTATTACAAACTTTTTATACTTATATAAAACTAGCTGTTTTCCGCGACTTCGACCGCGGTTATTGATTTTTTAACTCTTTAATTTTCCGGAATAAAAAGTATCTAAGATGTTGACCAGGGATAATAGGGCATCACTATGCACCCGTATGTCTAAATCGTGAACGATTTACATAATGGAAGACGATATGGGTGATCCCATGTATTTTTGTTGCGATCGAAAATTCGATCTTTCCTTTTCCTTAAGAAATGTACCATTTTACGCGGACTCGTGTTCAATTAAAAGTAAGTAAATGATCGTAACGACCAATCGTTTAGTAAATATGCTGCACATTTTAAAGCGATCGATTACTACGATAACTGCTAGACTAATGGACTTAGAACTGCACAACCGTCCGACGGGCTCATCAACTGTCACGCTCAGTGCAGTCACTGCTGGTGAAGCGCACAATGGTAATGGCCTGCGTTTTCGGTGCTTTTGCCTAGTCTCTGACTGACCCTTAGGGGATAACAGTCGTGATTATCCCCTAAGGGTCGTGTATGTATAATTGTTACGATTAACGTCAGATTGATGATTACGATGGATCGTACCATATAAGGTGCCTTTAGTTTCCTGCTTACGCGTTTGCTTAGAAGATACCTGAGCACTTGCGACTGGAAGAATCGCAGATTATATTAAACAAGAAACTCTGCAAGGAGTTCCACAATCAGATTGCACATGCACATTCAGTTACATAAAAAATCAGACAAACAAGCCGTCCTGTCGTCCTCAGTCTATACGAACTGCTGGGCACAGGCCTTCCTAATGGAGAATGGCTTAGCCTGCCTTCCGAAGGAGGAGTTCAAGATCACAAAAGTATTGGTCACCCATCCAAGGCGAAGGTAGCTTAGTTCTCGATATCGAAAGTGTACTAACCACTACGACTCGGACCTCCTCACACTCCTCACAGACAAACAAGAGTGCTTTAAAATTTTGACGATCTTCAACGACGAAATGCTTTACATCATTAGCTATTAACAATCTACAGCTCGGCCCAGGTCTTCCTACGTGGAGAAACACGTAACTCCACCAAGCTAGCCCAACGTAGATTGGAGGGAAGGAACCATTGTAATAGCCACCGGATCGAACAGCTAACGTGCGAAGGAACTCGTAATCACAACATTTGGTCACCCATCCAAGGACAAACCATGGCGAAGGTAGCTTAGTTTCAACATCAAAGTCAAAGCGACCACTACGCCACCGTGCTTCATTATTATAATAATTACATGATTTCAGTGCCGCCTTGTTTACGAAAGTTTGCCAGTCAAGTTAACTGGAAACTACTAAGGGTGCAAGTTACTGCTGTTTGGAAGGTCAGCAAGTTAACGACTTGCCATTGCTAACTCCAGTGGACAAACAAACGGAAATACCTTCCCTTACAGACTTGTACATGTTTGTCTTACGAGCTTATTCATTGAAGCTAGTTTGATTATGATAACATTAACATTGATGAAAATAATTTCATTTTTCATATAATTCAGTACTTACACATGTCGATGTATTTTTGTAGAACGTACTTTTTATATGATTTTTTTAAGCCCGGCCTTTTTACAAGAAAACGTAATGAATATTCTTATGTGTACGAGACAATTTCAACTGAAAAACAAAATGAAATTCTTCAGTTTTTATAAAATATATGAAATCTAATCAAAATCGTTTATTTTTAAAAAGAGGACGATCACAGAGTACTTAAATGATTTGTTTTTCGAATATTTATACAAATAATATTAGAAAGTTGAAGAGTTTGATTGATTGTTTGTTTGAACGCATTAATCTCAGGAACTACTGGTCTGATGTGAAACATTATTTCAGTGTTAGATTACTGTACCACGCAGACGAAGTCGCGGCAAAAGCTAGGAAAGCGGTATAAAATAAGAATTATAATTCTGTGTATTAGAATAACCTAGTACATAGTTAAAGGCAGTGGTAGCCGAGATGGGGGTTCATTTCAATATCGCTTGCCTTGCATTGTGCCCGGTGCATGGCAACCTGTTACATGGGGACCTAACATATCTGGCGAAATGTGGGTGTGTAACACCTATGCCTACCCCTTTGGGGAAAGAGGCGTGATGATATAGTAAAAAAAAATTCCATTTGAGCTCAAACTATGTATAATTGTAAAAAAATTATAATTCCTTTACAATTTTCTTCTCTTATACTTTGAATAAAAACGAAAAGTTTGGAGCATCAGGCAACGCTGCGCTGACCGCGCGGAAGTTAGTCTGCGCAGACCGTTGCTAAGCAACAGGACGCCAAGGGATTTTGCGTGGAAATGTAGAAAGTACTATGGGAACTCGCTTTTAACTCGATCGTGAGAAGTATTTTTAGCTATGTTTTACGCTGCAATTTATAAGAGAATTATCTGAATGTTTGTAATGTACTCTTGTGACTTTTTTGTATAGGGGACTACTCACACTTATTCAGCTCCATTCAGCTTTATTCAATGTAAAAGGACGATTTTATATGAGATGCTTACGCGGCTGAACAGACGCGGAAAGCTGAACAAGCTCCACACAAAACTGGCGTTTTCTATGGACAAACGCTGAATGAAACAGAATAACTGTGAGTAGGTCCTAATTCGTCTCTTCATTTTACTTTCTGTGTTTTGATTCTTCTTCTTCTTCCTGCTCTAATACCTCTTTTAATCTCACTCTTGACCAGTTTTTTTTCTTTATCACACATCCCACCAGTCCATTCCCCTCGTTATCCACTCATTCTAGTCGTGTGATGAAGAATTTATTCATCACACGTCTGACTTAAAATAGTTTATACATGTTTTTTTATGGAAAGTCCGGATAAATGACTCACGCTGGATGTTAAATAAGAGTGTGGTTTGCCTAAAGAACATAAGGCCCGACGCACATTATCGGCATAGGCAAGGAAAGGAATCCTTCGGCATCCCTACATGCAAGCGCACACTGTAGGCAACAATGCCTTGGAATGCTGCAACGTCCTTAGGCATGCCGATGCACCCTTAAGCCTGCCGTAGCGTCCAAACTACCCCCGAGTGATGCCTTGGCGCGGTGGCGGCAGCGTACTGAAGGATGCCGAAGTATCCCGAAGCAACCTCAAGGCCGCCGATGCAGCAACCTCAAGCATACCGAAGCGGTATTTTTGTTACTACGGCCATATATCATAGAAATTTCTACTTTGTTGCCATGAAGTGAATATATGATGCTATTTATCACCTAAAATCCTAGGCCGTGCCGATGCCGATAACGTGCGCCGGGCCTAAAACTACGTACATTCGAGTTTCGAGCGAGAAGCCTTGGAGTACCAATAGTACTGTAACAAAACCAAATCCAAGACTGAGCCAAGTTACCGTCTGTAAACCGGCGCCTTGTATAGTTGTAAGTTGTAAACAAGGTGCCACCTTGTTAGCCGTTATTAACTCCGGTTTAGACCAGACTAAAAAGTTCCACTTCGGATAGAATTCATTTAAAGTTCCCAGGGGTATTGTGGGCAAGGAGGACGATTATGCTTACCAAAACATTTGTGAGCGGAGATTTGGTCAGATTGGTTTTGCGTTGTAAAGACATACATACAACCACGCCTGTAATCCCCGAAGGGGTAGGTAGAGTCCAAGGAGCACTGTGCCATTTTAGCCATACAAAACTTAGGTTTGGTCAGATGTAAAATCGTGAAAGAATAGTAACAAGTGGCTAGCTCGCCTACACAATCACAGAACCAGTACCCAGTAAGCCCTTAATCGCCTTTTACGACATGCTAAGCAAGAAAAGCAGTTGGTACATTCTTTTTTAAAGACATGTAGGTTAAATATTAACAGTCTCTACCTTGAGATCTCGGGAGGCGCTACGTGGCATATTAGTCAGTACGCTTTGGCTTTTGATATCGAAAACAAAGCTACCTTCACCAAGGTCAGGCCGTGGATGGGTGACCAAAACTTTGTGATCTCGAACTCCGTGCTTCAAAAGGCACGTTAAGCCATTGGTTCCGGTTGCTTTTGCAAGCGTTTCTACCCACCAGCCCGCATTCGGCCACCCTGGTGGTGTTACGGCCCATACTCCTCATGTGTTTGTTCCACGAGGAAGGCCTGTGCCCAGCAGTGGGTATATAGGCTGAGGACGACCTTGGGATCTTTTATGTTCACACAAAAATTTCGATATTAACTAATAAAATGCAAGTTATATTACTTATTATAAATTACACCATTGTATTTGGACAAACATAAAAGAACAAAGGATAAATATAATTTCTTGAGCTACAATGGAGGAAGTTCGCGTAAAACCAGTAAACTATTTGTAGAAAACTTTATTTAAAAAACAAACATTTTTAAAAAATTTAACTTTATTTAAAATAAAATATTTTAAACTACTTGATGCAAAGGAAATTCTTCTGGTCGACCGAATGACAAACATAGTTGACTGTAAGTACTTAAACCTATATCTAAGCGAGAAAATTTAGGCCGAACTAAATAGCTGTCTTTCTGATGATTTTGACAACTATAACTTTAACGTTAATATAAAAGTTGACTAACCTTTATGAGGCATCTTCCAGAAAGCCTCTGCCGCCGTGGTGGGTTCCCGCGGCGGCGGCACCAGCCCGCCGACCAGCGTGGTGGCGGCGTGCGCGGGCGCAGGCGCAGCCCGCCCCCACCCCCCGTGCAACGCCACGCCTCTACCGTCTCCTAACACCCCTTAAACTACCCCAAAACTACCAGCAACAGTCGAAAAATCGCCCCAAACTTTCCCCTGGCGCACTCCCAACTTAAACCAAAAAAGTGAGAAATCGCATCGCTCCGTGACCTGCGAACAAAAACATCACGTTTAAAGAAACTTATTGACCCCGATACAGCATTAGACAATCGCATCATCAATTACAATCAATACAAGAGACGGGTATCCTCACCCGTCCCTCTTCTATTGCAGCCGGGTGAAAGGGACGGCCGAATGCTAATTGGTAGATGATGCTGCTGAATTGTGTGTTAGTTGGAAAGCGCCATCTTTTGTTGCATAGTACAAATAGCTGCGGTGTTCGTGATGCTCGATAATGATCGATGCGATATGGTAGTAATGAAGTTAGATGGGCGAGATACGAGCCACCCATCATGTTGGCAGCAAACGGTAGTCGCGGCGTTTTTGTTGTGTTTTTTGTTCGACTGAGACGTAGTGTGTCGGCGTGCGGGTCACGGTAATGATATGACTTTCATACAGAGAACAGACGGAATAATGGATTCGGTGCCCGCGGTTTCTTCATTCGGACAAAGGTGATATCATCATCGCAAGACGGCAGCTTCGCGGCTGAACGCACTAGTGAATTATCATTAGATAAACAAATTAACCAAATGTAATTTAAGTGCGATTGAAACTATTACTTAAAAGTGTGGGCAGGTTAATGAACTTATTGTTGGCAATGCAACTAACAGTATAATTTTAGGGCAACTTTAATTAATAGAAATAATGACGTAGAAATCGATGTATATGAAATCTTAAGAAAAGGATGTTTAAAGTTTTAATAGTCCTTTTACCACACAAAATTGTAGTGTTATATAAAAATATAGTCAATATTATTTCAATATAAAAAGAGCTTTTGTAAGTTTAACATTTATAAGTAAATACTTATCAATTCTCAACAACTTGCTACCTAACTATATCCTTACGTGATTCTACATGGTAATATAAAACTGAACTCCTTTTATCCGAGACGTCCAAGACAACATTCCGGGCATCATAACCAAATCCAAAGGCAATCGCATTACAAGTCAGCCACTCAAGCTTTTTGATCTTTTCAAGGTCCAATCGAACGATTTCACTTTGATATTTACCCCCAGTTATTCCCCTGGAAGTTTCCCTGGAAGGTACAATGGAGAGAGCCCTAAATGTAAATTCAAAGCGAGTGGTTGGAGAGCTACATGCGCCTGAACACTAATGGTGGCGCGTTTTGTTATAATTATTTTTGTATAAGGGTTTTCGTCTAACTTCTGTGTCGTTAGTGGGTACAGCGGCTCCTTTTAAAATGTTTGTCGCAGTCTATTTTTAAATTCAAAAGCATAAACCAGGGGAAAACTAGAAAACAATTTCGGGCATTGACCCAAATCATCCCTCATTCCTGGTTTGTACCGTTAGCTTCATATTGGCAGAATATTCATAGGTTTTAAGAGTAGATTTGAAAGCTAACCCTAAATATTTTTATTATGTATAAAGATATCTAAATAGCCGGAACAAATATATTCAGTATTATTATGTTTGAGTATTTAATAATACAAACCCAGATCACAAACACCATCTGTTCGATCAAATATATGAACATAGACTACCGTTCGATTGATGAAAGCAGATAAGCAAGATCATATCTAATATAATACCAATATATCTACGAATCGCCCACTGTGGTCTACTCGTATGTTCAGCAAGATACTACCTAAGAATGTAGGTGCTTCAAATTTTTTTTTTAATGTTTTCAGGTCAATGAACCCATATACCTCATATTGAGTATTTTATGTATATTTATACTATATGTTTCCTAATAAATAAATACTAAGGAGTCAACATATAGGGTTTATTTTTGAAAATTAGTTCTCTACCCAATAATATAAAACGATTAGTGGTACTGGATTTTAGGATAAAAAGCTCCGTTCTCTGATATTTTTGCCTCTTATTGTACTAAAAAAACATAAAATAATCATCAATAAATCTCTCTTCGATTCTTATTTCATCCTAAAAGTCTTTTCGTATCACGTTACGACGGAATACAGTTAAATTACTTTTTTTAAATTACAATTAATTTGACATTTATTTTTTAATTTTTATTAAGTACATAAGAGTTTAAAAAGCTCCATGCCTTTAGAGCTACAAAGGACATACTGTATAAATACACGAGGCCCAATCAAACAGTTTATCGGACGCCGAGATCGGCTCTTACGGCTACCGACGTATCACGTTACGTACAAAGAGTTGTTCCTAATTAGAATAATTAGCCGTCATAGCCGCCTATAGACGTTTGAGATGAGCGCCGACTGTGAGAAAACTAAAGGAACTGGCTGAAAAAGAATGGAGAATGAACAACGTTGGCAGTAAAGTAGCAATCTTTTTAATGGTATTGAAACTTCTTGGGATGTTATGGAAGGTAATTGAAATATTTTTGTAGCAGATTTTTTTTCTTTTTAAAGTTTGCGAGTTATACTATTACATCACATTAAATAACATTTTCTACAACTGAGTTTGCGAGTAAAGATAAATATGAAATATTTTAAAGTAGAACTTTACCTGCTTGTTTTAGGGTCAGTTTTTTTATCTGTGGCCAGTTGACCAGTAGGGAAAATATGGACCAATGGCAAAAACGTATGATTTCATGATGTGACAGCTTGTCGAATTATCAAATATAAATAAAGTTAAATAGTCATAGACAATTAACAACAACACGATGCTGGGATTTGTAAAATGCCGGCTGGCGCCACAAATTTAACATCCATCGCAAATTTAACAATTTTTGAAGCAGACGTCATACAATTTGGCGTTTCCATTGACGCTTTTGGTCTAGCTTTTAACTATTGAGGTAGGTATTACTACGGATCAAAAAACTCACCCTTAATAATCAATAAAAAGCAAAAAATTGTGAAATGCGTTTAAAATTAGATTTTTGACGACCTCCGTGGCCGAGTGGTGGTATGCCGGCTCAAGGCGTCGCCATCTCGAAAGGTCCTGGGTTCGATCCCCAGTGGAGGCAAGTGTTTGGGTGATGAATTTTCAGACATTTGTTCTCCAGTCTTGGATGTTCATTATATATGTATTATATTATGTATATTCTCAATAATTATATGTATTTATCTATTAAGAATATTTGGCCGTCATTTAGTATCCGTAACACAAGCAGCATTAAGTTGCTTAAAATGGGACTAGTTGATAGGTGTGAATGTCTGAGGATATTTATTTATTATTTATATTTATAATTAGATTTTAATACTGAGTCTTATAATTAAAAAAAAATAATATCGTACATCCACAGACAGTTATAAATATAGGTTTGCTTTCTTTGTGTTTAAGTGGACCCAAGAATAATTTTAAAGCTAGAAAGTAATTAATTTTAAACTTGAATTCCATTTGAGCCGTAACAACACACTCGCATTTAACACGGCCTATTCAAGAGCAAATCAATATTCCACAAAAGTTATAATACTCCCAGATTTCAGTTCCAACTTCGCAGACACGAAAAAATACCGCCGGCAGCGGGGAACGTTTCAAAAGTACATAACTGTTAAAAAAACAGTTTTTCGATGTAAGTGGCCGTTTGTGCGTCAAAGGACTCAGCATGCAAAGCTCTGTAAACGAAGTACGGAACTAGTTCTACTCTAGCAAGATAATGTTAGTTTGCCGATAACTTGCAAGTTGGAAGAATGTTTGACAAGGTATTATGGTTTTAATGTGAAGTTGATAGCATTTTGGGTTCATTGTGGTTATAAACTTTTATGTAGTTACCTATCTCTCACACGATTTTTTCTTGTTACGAGCCACATCCCAATAAAGAAAATGGAGGCATTTGGATAATAGTTCGTTCTGTAAGCCTAAGAAATTAATTCGATTTTGTATCTATTGTAAAAATCGAATTGCTTCAAGGAAGTCTTAATGAAAGCCTAGCTGTTTCCCGCGACTTCGTCTGCGGTTGCTATGGTTTTTAACTATCCCACGGAAACCCTTTAACTTTCCGGAATAAAAAGTATCTAAGATAAGGTATCACAATCCAAAATTTAATTGAAATCGGTCCAGCCATTTCGGAGATTAGCCCGCACAAACAGACGGAAAAACTAAAATTTAATTAAAAATCATTTTTTGGTATTTTCTCTCTTTTTACATCCCCGACATGGTTTTAAGCATTTTTGTCCATGTACAGACATTCAACCTCTACAGTTTTATTATATGTATAGATGATAAAAAATATGTTTGTTGGATTTTTTATAGTTTTGTAAAAACTAAAGCCAATGTCTCTACATTGGCGAAAGGTGAAATAAATTATTGTAAGTAATTAGCCTACCAAGTTTTTTTGTACTGTCATAAATGATCAGCTTAAAAAAATATAAAAAATTTAAACAGCGTGAAAACTTAACCACGTGTTTCTCGTAGAAACACCGTCCAAGTCTAAAGGGGCAAGGAATTACGAATAAAAAGCGCAGAGTAGCAATCGCTTATTTCCATACTGGCAGGAATCGGATCTGGTGGGTTCCGCTGCGCACACCTCATTAGGCCCGCTTTGAGGGCGCAGGTGGCGGTAATGTCTCGTCCTGAACGAACTGATTTCGTAACTCGGTGTTTCTTTGTTTGGTGTGTTTGCTTTTAATCTTATAAAATCACGAACCTACTCAACAATTATCCTAGAAGGTTTATTAGTAATTAATTCAAAATGCATGTTTCGTTTTATTTTAACGCTTTGGTTTTATTGAAAAAGTATCCTTTGCTATTGTGGATTGGATTTTTCCTAGATAGGTGATAAATGCTGAGTTTTTTCACGTTTCTATATTCAAATACTTCTTTTGGCTTTCGACAACAAGATTTTTGCTTCTTTTGTAAAGTTTTTCATAGAATAAATGTCAAATTATAACACAACTCGGTTTTAGAATGTTCCAGTACATACGTGAAGCCAAGTCCAAGGGGTCAATGTCGCTATTGCCCCAAATGGGATAGTGTGACACTATTTCTCATGTATATCTTCCATGCAGAGAGGTCAGTGCTCAGCAATTGGGATGTCCGTGGTATGTTGATGACAAAAACGAAAATGTATGAAAAGCTAACAGTGAATTCCAATGTCACAAAGTCGCATCAAAGTACGTTTGAATTATCAAAGAATTAAGAGCGTGTGTTCACAACACATGGCAAAGGCCGCCTATTCCGCGAGCACCCTTACGTTTAACTTTCAAAAGTCAGCTCTTCCTTTTCACTACGCTTTAAAAAACAGCGCGGGTGCACTCAGCAAGCTCTAGAAAGAACATAATTAAAATTACCTACATGTCTACAAAGTTTTACAGTTCACGGTATAGTGGTCCTTTGATACGTGAAGTATCATGCTCGTAAGCTAATTCGGAATACAATTTGTTTTTGAAAAACGAAAAAGGTTTTAATAATTGTCGTGCTTTTTCTGGCAGATGTCGCGGCGTATTATGGTATATCTGCAAAATTGTGTTTTCTTTGAGTTACTTCATCTTGTTTTTGATTAAGAATGTGTCTCTTTCACGAACTTTCATCTGACCAAACCCAATTTTTGAATGGCTAATTGTGGTCTTAAGGAACACAGTGTTCCTTGGACTCTGCCTACCCCTACGGGGATTGCAGGCGTGATTGTATGTATGTATGTATGTGTCGCTCTTTATTTCCTTACGGTTTTGAAATTCTGAACTTTACTGAGACTTCCATCTACTTACATCGACGGTTAAATACCAATGTGTTATACATCATCAATGCTGGTCCCAGTGCTGGACAATGCTGGACACGAAAAACACTTTCGGAGCATGTAACCAATATGATGACTCAAATGCGGATTCATGGTTATACACATTAGAAATATTGTTTAGACATCAAAGCACGAGGCTACCGCCATTATCAGTCCTATTCTTAATCTATACGCCAACACACCGATCAAAGAGGTTAATAAAAAGCCCTCTTGTATTTCTATAAGCCTATCCAACAGCCCACAGGCATTATACACTGGTCTATACATTTCAGTAGTGTCAGAATAGAAATAAATTACAATCTCTCGTTGCATTGCCGTCCGTTTGTACGGTCAGCACAACGCCGCTGCCGGCGATTTGTTACATTGATTTAAAACTGACTGGTACCGACAGCAGAACAGATGTAATTATCGCTCGGCCTGATTGGTAAAATCATTAATTTGAGACAACAATTTGGCACTTTCCATTTGAAAAATATTAAAACTAAAGAATAAGTCAACTAGTGTCAATGTGTTAATCGTTTTGATTATAGAATACAATATTTGTTTAAAGCACGAAAATCGATTTGCTAGTAAAAAATCTAAATTTCAGTATTATAATTACTTATCTATTATATATACATATATACACACGAAGAATACCAACATAGAAACCAGTCTTTTGAGAATGTGCATAATTGTATTTTTTTTCTCATCCAAAAAATATTTGACTTTGTTATTTTTTATCGCTTATTAAATATTCTGACATGGATCATAATACAACTGTTCATTAAAATGCAAATATTTATACCAATTAAGAACGCATATTAATTATCGACTTTTTGGCTTCCACTTAATACTTCCTGACTAATGATAATTATTGTTCTTGTGATATAATTTCGTTAAATTATATAATCGCTAATTAGCGGTGAAACTTTGTTGTGTCTTCTGGACTAAGTTTATTTTAAGTATTGTGTTACTGTCTGACCTAGGTTCGAATCCTAATAGAAGAAGATGTTTTACGTAATGAGCACATTTGTTTACTACGATTTACTAAGTTTTTTTCAAATTATAGTTTAGATAGTAAAGAAAATATCCTTACGTCTTCTGGTGCACTGCAATCTTTCTTGACTGCCCTTATTATTTATCCATGATAATTAAAAATGTTAATAAAACAACGACCTTCATTACTTAAATAAGAGTGTGTTAAAATGGTTGATTCTACACTCTTATTCTCTCCCAAAGCAAGTTCATAATAAAATCAAAATATTGTTTTGTTACTTATCATAATAATATTGATTCTAATTAGTTTGCTGTCGGTACAATGGCGGTGATTCGGCAGCCGGTAGGTTACGGCACGCATGCTATGTCGGCATGATAAATCAATCCAGCGCAATTGTGACGGAGGAGATCGTCTTCACCTACGCCGCACTGGCCGCCCGCAACACAATAAAAAAACATTTAAAAAGAATTTTGGTAGCGGCACTATAGTAATTTTGGTTCAAACTCTTTATTGAAAATTGAAATAAAATTTTATTAAAATATTTGCTCTGGGGAGAAAATTAAATTCGTCATTATTTTTTAATAGAATCATAAAGTATCATAGGTTATTCTTCTGGAACAGATTTGATTTTGTATTGGGAAGTAATTAATTGGGCAACCATTTAATTATTTGTAATTAAAAATCATTTGGGCAGCACACAAATATTTTGTCAGCAATATAATTATTTGGGCGGAAAAATTATTATTTGGTCCGCAGAATGATTATTTGGTTAGCAGGATAATTAATTGAGTAGTAAGATAATTATTTGGGCTGCAAATAATAATTTGGGCTGCAATATATATATTACCGGAAAAGTATAAAGTCTAGGAAAAGGATCAATCAAATCAATGAAGGATTGCAGAAGGAAATGTATTCTGATAGATATAGGTAAAGGTTATTTTTTTTATGATCCATAAAAACAATATTTATGTCATCAAAAAAACATATACTTAGTAAACAATTTGGCAGCTGGGAAAATATTGAAGTTGCTGCCCTATGAAAATATTTAATTTGGCTGACAAATTAGAAATATCTGATGCCCATAACTTGCTGACCAATAAGTTATTTTGCTGGCCAATTTAGAAATATTGCATAAGTTGCTGACAATTAGTTATTTTTGGTGATTAATTGTATATTTTTGCTGAGCAAAATTCGAATATTTAGCTGTTTAAATAACATCCCATTGTATTTGAATGCGCTATAATATTGATAGATTTTTTTACTCACATACACTCAGACAAGAAATTTTTAATGGGTATTTTAATTGGTCCTTTGTAGAGCTCTTTCATACTAACCATAGTTGCTTTAAATAACACTGATGTATTGCATGTATTATATTTGCTGTGAACCGTTTGCTAAGTAATTCTTTTACTATTGCACTTCATATTAAAACATATAGATTATTATCTTTTCTTTATCTTTATCTGGATTTTTTTTATCTGGATTCAATAAAAAATAATAAGCCCTAATATTTAGGCTATATGTAGGTAATTGTATTAAAACCTTTGTCCACCTCATATGAATACAGGTGTGATAGGAAAAGTTAAGTGTGTTGAAAAGTATAAAGTTAGATATAATTTTTTAACTTATTTAAAAATTAATAAAATGGATACTTAGGACTACTTATCAGAGTTTTTTCGTGACACTTTTTTGTGAAATATTTTAAATCAAATAGTTATAACTCTATAGCGGCATTATTCCCTACATGTTATCTTCTCATTAGAATTAAAGATTTCATTCTTCCCAGAGCGAATCGCTGTAAGACAGATACATCGAAAGCTTTTTACATAAAAAAATATTATATCTTAATCCTTATTAAGCCTCATCGAAAGAAGGGCGAGCCTTTGAGTTGAAAGAGGTGTTATTTTGAGGCTGTCACAGATTATACTTAATATTTTTTTAATAATAATATAATGCCTTGGCATCGTAACACTGGGAGTCGGAGTTCAGTTAAGAAGATTATTAAATATGCGTATAAACTTTGTACTTAAAATAATACAGGTCTTACATTTTGTAACTTTTAACGCCATATTGTTTACTAGCTTATTGTTTACTTCGTCCGCGGTTACTATGGTTTTTTTTACTATCCCACGGGAACCCTTTAACTTTCCGAAATAAAAAGTATCTAAGATGTTGACCAGGGTTATAAGGTATCACCATGCAAAATTTTATTGAAATCGGTTCCGCCATTTAGGAAATTAGCTAGTAAAAGCAGACAAACAGAGAGAGAAACAAGAAATTAAAAAAACATTTTCTTGGTATTTTCCCACTTTTTACATCTCCCTGACTTGATTTTCAGCAGTTTTTTTTCTATGTACAGACATTCGTCCTCTATAATTTTATTATATGTATAAATTCAGTGTATAAATAATTATCTTTTGTTTCATACACAAATAATACAAATTTGAATCTAACTTATTTCAAGTAAATTAAATAAACAATATTGGTAATGAAAAAAATTATGTCTGTACAAAAGTGGCATAAGTCACATTTTCAAAATTATGAATAGATTTTTTATATGCTTGTTGGGAATGGCACCGAAGTGTCTATAGCAGTAAAGTCACATTTAGCACCGTGTAATGACAGCATGTGAGAACGTGTTCAAATGTCAATGGTTATGTCTTTCTTTGTCAAAAATGTGTCATTAATACTAAAAAAAAGTCAAAGTGAGAGCGAGGCACCCCTGGGAGTTGTTATATAATAGGAATGTCAACACTCGAAGACCGCTTTCAAGTATAAATAATAGTCAACTGTTGTATTTCAATAGTGCTACTTTTGCGATACTTTGTCGGCAAGAGTTCACTTACCGAAATCGATTTATTGATTTTTCTGTAACGATATTTGTCGATTGTGTTTTGTGACTTTACTTTTTGACGTGCCGATAGAGTTTTTTAGTTGTTGCATATTTGGATATTTTCATTAAATGTTTAAATTATAGTAGTATTTTAAAATTAACGTGAAAAAATATATTTTGTGACGTAACATTTCGCAAAATGTTTGATGCGATAAAAAAATAAAAATTTTCACCTACGATTTTGAGTATAATAAAATGTTATTATAGACTGATTATGTTACAATTTACAGCTCATTTGACATCATAATATATGTAACAAGGTTCAAATTTAGACGCGCTTACTTATAAATACACTTTGGATGAGTAATATTGAAATGTGAACGAAACAATACAATACAAAAATTATTATTTTTAAAGGTAACGATAATTTGAAACATAGTAAAAAACTAAATACATGAGATTACGGTCCGATTTTATACGTCTGTAAGTTAAGCTTGGAGACAAAATTGTATGCAAAAAATTTTGAAAAACGCTTTGGACCTTCAAACTACCAGTCCCACATCAATGTCGTCCATTGTACGGTAGTATCGCTTACCGCAAAAATTATTTGCCCCGGACAATAGCCCTCGAGATCTCTATTTAACAAAATTACGAAATCGTACTTACTTCGTTGTGACAATAGACAGTCGACTGTATTCTTTCGGTATGATGAAAGGTAGAATTTCAATAGCAACCTACAATGATATAAACTTATTTTGACTGCTTTTTTTATTTATTTATTTATAAAAAAAATATTTTTATAATTAATTTACTTTTTGTTATATGATCGATCGATTACAAACCGAACGTTACTTATTTTATATATAAGTTATTTGTTTTTATTTATTTGTTTGTATATTTATTTGGCCTTGAATTAAAATGGGGAATAGTGTGAAATGTGGAGTAGTGTGTGTGTAGTGTGTAATAATGGTGAAATTATGATATGGCTATATCTTCTAAATTATGTTTTATTAAAACAGTAGGTACGTTTTTTGTAAAGCTATTAACTGATTTTTTTTTGAAAACTCAGTGATTTTCGTAAGCAAATAATTACATTGAACATTTTTTTCGCAAAATAAAATTCGCAGAAGTTTTTGAGGTGAGGTCGACGGTATCTACAAAATTGCTCACGCAAAAACCAAACAATACGGCCAAATGTTTACTATTACAAATTATCCCTGACAATAGCCCGAGATATTAAATTAAACGATTGCATTACATACTGATAAAAACCAATAGTTGCGTCTAACAAAAATATCAGGTTACTGACACGGGGAGACCTTTGGTCCCTAAGAGCAGTTCGAGCCGTATACAGGTAACAAATTCTTTTTATATAAAAAATGTAACATACTCAGTATTTTTTTTTGTTTTATGTTTTTTAACCAGCAATATGCCGCCATAGATACATACATATAATCACGACTATTATCCCCTAAAGGTTAGGTCAGACACTAGGCAATAGCAGTCCACTGCCATAGTCCCCGCTTCACCAAGCAGTGACTGCACATGTGCTCAGTATGACAGGTGGTGGGCCCATCGCCGCTAGTATAATAAAATATTGTATGGTTGTTGCCGAAATAGTTGTCAATTGTTTTTATTTTATTAACATTTTAATTTTTTTTTGGTAGGCATTGGAAAGTAAATATTTAATATAATTTCTTCATTACAAAATTTACAAAGACATTACAAAGTATGAAGTCATAAATGTGTGTACTGCAATAGTGTTATGTTTAAAAAAGTATATATTTTCAGTTCTCATTTTTATTTTTTGTTGACTAAGTCATATACTCTGTATTTTGTGTTAATTGCTAACTATAAATGTTTAATGTTTTTTAACTCTACCAACCTAAGTACTTGTACAATAATAAATAATCAATTGTACAATTATATTTCCTGCTCTCTTGATGGTATAAATTTTTTTAACGCAATATATTTGTTATAGTATGCAAATGATTCTGCTAGTGAGATATCAATATTGAAGAGATATTAGCAATGTTTCACCTCTACAATCCGTATGATAACGATACAAAGGTTCCGTATACTCATAGGACTACGGACCGTTAATAAAAAAAACAGTAAGTTATAGCTTAGTTGCCTGTTATTGGACACTGTTACACTCCTATACAAAATAGGCATTAGTCTATAGGGCTCTTAGGTGACCTAAGTTAAAACCTAAAATTACAACATACAAAAACAGACGTACCTAAACTGCAACGTCGTTCAAAAACCACACATCGTTCCTTATTCACAAAAATGACAATATCACTTCAACATACGTTCACAGTTGACTAGCGACGCGTGTGAGCCGAAAATACTTTAATTTGTCAAGTTTCTAAACGGGCGAGCAGCGTACCGCGTAATCTATGGTCTAAGTATTGAGAGGCGTAAGGTAGCGAACCGTTCACGTCACGGCTGGCTTACGACTGCCCGACCATCTGATTCCAATTCAGCCGTGTGAGCATCGAAAGGGGCGGGGCCTGTCGAGACAGCCCTGGGGTGGAACGCACACAGCCGCGCCACACACACTACCTCACAAAGGCACACCGATGTATTGTTTCATTGTAATGAAAGATGATACGCTACGCGATCAGAGAAAGTGATTTTTGAAGTAATCTGTTACGTTTTATTCCCGTTTTTAATCTGGCTCGTGGCTTTTTATGTTACTTTGGGCTTTTTATTATATTGTGATTAAAATTATTTTTCGATTTAGCTTTTTAAAGTTTTGTTGATAATATTATATCATAGCAAGTAACCTTTAAGTAAGAGTAACCTTGCTCTGTTAATGTTATGAAAATTACATTATATGCAAAATCACAAAATTTCAACAAGTATGTAGTATTTTGTTTCTTCTTCCTTACTATTTCATTATTTATGTAAATTTTTCTTTTTACATCCTCATTGCTTAATAAAACAATTTGCAAAACTATTTGTACCTAAGTATCATAACTTGGTTTTAAAAAGTAAAACAAAACGCAGATGACCTGTTTTCCGAAGATAATAAGTGTTCAATGGCACCAATAGATATATGCCCGTTTTCCTCTGTGAGGCGTCCCTCGTAAACTGCGGATCAGGTTTACGGCCGCAGCATCCAATGTTTATGTTCACGACTTTAGGTATAGTAAACCCACGGTGTAAAAGCTATGTCGGTTAAGCAGATAACGTTCTAAACTTTATACGGCTAGTACCCAATTTTACTTTATTACTAAAATAGACGGGTTATATAGTTACAATGTTAAAATAAAAACACCTGAATTTTCGAAGGTTTTTTAGTTTGGTAATAATACGTCAGAGATCCCAAATTTTGTTTCTGTAATACCGCAATTATGACAGTCTACTGACAGTCACAAAAGAGATTATATTCATAAATATTAGTCAAATAAACGTAACGTCAGCCACAATTAAGTTGTAGCCGGGGCTTGTATCCAAAATCAACTAAACGTTTTCGCACGCCGCTCAGCAACAAAGGCCACGCGGCGATCGTCACGCGCTCGGCCCAAGAATGACTGAGCCCTAATTTATACTGAGCTAATTTCACGCTTGCTCATACTTATTGTGAGATCCTACGATACCATGACACGGTTTTCGATGCGGATGGTTATTCTGATTGAGTTGTCCTTTTACACGACTGCCGAAAAAGAGTAATGTTTCGTGACGAAGTCAATTGTTGGTTGCGTTGATTCCGTTTATCTTCTAAAAAAATATTTACTGTCCACAAATTTCGTAAAAGATCATAAATAAAAAGTACTGTACACTAGGAATATTAGGTCAAAAAGGGGTTTTCTATTATCAAAAGTTAGATGTACAATTTATTTTTTAAATTGTGATGCGAACCACTTTTTAACATTATGCTGCCATAAACGTTGATGATGTAGATGATTATCATCTAAGCATGATTATGTTTGATAATCAAAACCCCAGTTTAAGAAATTATCAGGATCCAATACTCTTGACTCTACTATCTTATTTCTTCAAATCTAGAGTTGATCGTACATGGTACGTAGTCGATCATGTAAGCCAATAAAAGGTTAAAAACACAAAAGATTCTGCGTTAATTTAAAATTTTCGACCCAGGTTAATTCAAGCTTCAAATCTTATAGAAATCGAGGTTTGATTCACTAAAAAATATAATATAATGGGACTTTTTGGTGGACAAAGAAAGTGTTTGTCTAAGAACAATGCGGAGTACCGCAGCGGGACATCTAGATACGCGGGGCAAATGTATTTTCTTTGGGATTTTTTTTATTTGCACTCATACCTCGGGTGAATGCCGTCGGATCCTTAATTTACGCATCGATAGATTTATTTTGTAGTTTCGTGTTTGTAAGGGATTGTTCTTAAAAGCGTTTTGTAACATTGCGTATAAATACGCGGCTTTTGTTATCCTTGTGCAAAAAACGGTTAGAAGCTTAATTGGAAGTTTTAGTTTTCATTTTTTAATTAGATATAGATTAGGGTTAGATGTACTTACATAGTTGATCGATTTCCATTCTTATTTAGGCATGAATTTCAATAATCTAGGTATAGAATCCATAACACTTTGGGCTCTAATTCTATAAGCTTTACAATTTCATAGGCTAGGCCAATTGGAGTGAGCATAAAAAAGATTCCTTTCATTATTAATATGACACACAACATATATTATGACACAAACACACCCAGTTTATTAACGAGATCATTACCTAAAGTGACTACAACATCCAACTAATATATCTGTTAGCAAATCGCCCTGCACATAATAAGTTGCAGTTCGCGAAAATATCCCATAAATCAGAGTGGATGGTGTTGAGGCGTTCGGCGCAGCTGCCGCGCCTTACGCGGTTCAGTGGCCACTCACAACATCCATCGGTTAAGTAACGAATGCTTTGTGCATGCCGATAGATTACTGTGGTCTAAATGGGTAGGGGTAGCGTCTGTTTTTCTAGCACAGATTTAAATAAAAAAAAAATTGGCTATACCATTACTTTTTGGCCAGTTCATTAAAAATGATGAGTTCACACACAAAAGACTCGCGTGATCCTTTTAATGACGATGTTTTCATTAGTTTTTACTAGATTCAACTTTTGATGAGTATAATGCATAATTATTGTTAATAGAAACTAATGTTCAAAAGCGTTAGTCAGATATTTAGTATTCTTTAGATAGTTGTCTATTCATTTCCTTGTTGTAGTTACAGGCTTCTATTATTTTGATAGCACAGTAAAACACGTTTTTAATTCATAGGTATAGATTATTTTTATCGCTGCCACCCTTAACTTGACCCACACAACTGAATTAAAAAGACCGAGACTCTTTTTACCGATAGGTTACAGGCTGCAGTCAATTTGATGTGCAGTGTCTTCTGCAAACCGCGTTTTTGTGTGGTTTCCACTTACGCCCTTCTTGCGTCGAGGTGCCGATGGATTAGGATGCATAAACAGACTAATGAAGTGCATTGGATTGCAAATGTATCGTTTAAATAGAGATTGTGGCTAAAAGGTTAGTTAAGCAATAGTTGTTTGAGAAAAGTAGTCATTTCGCCTTTTAAGAAAACTGTCAAACCTAGTGAATATTTTATAATGATGATGAAGGAAATATCATAAGGTTGTAATTTTTAATAATGTATCTTTCTTTTATAAATATATATAAGGTTAATATAATTGGCAGCTTCTCACATTGAACCTTACAATGTCGAAGATCAGGTGGGTTTAGTTTAGAAAATAAAGGTCATTGAACTCGGGGTTGTCCAGTGTGTTATCTACACACATAGGTAGATATTACAGATCTCCAGTTATACTTATTATATATGCCCTTTCGGTATTTTATAATATTCTACTAGGTATGTAGTTATATAAGTTCATGTATAACCATTACTTCTAAATATTAACTAAATATGTTAAATATCTACCTTTAAATAATAAATACTTTATAGGTAGAACCTAATATAAAGTTAACCTTTTTATACACCAAATTATCGAGTATTTTTAACATAATAAACTGTATGTAACGTTATTTAAAGACCTACTTTTTAACTTCCACGCTGTTCCTATTATACCCAATAATGACATTCACCTATTTGAATACAAAATTTTAAAGAAACAAAATATATTAGCTTTTTACATTTTAATGATATGTACCCCACTCGCCTTCAGCTATGAATCCACAAATAACTATATCTGAATTTATAATCATGTTGCATCTATAATGATTATGGAGGGGAATATTAATGTTTATTAACTCAAGATTATATAAGACTATTGTTAATTAAAAGGTTGACACTGTACCTAGATTTTATTGGCTATACAATTTTAAACTTTTCACTGTCATCTGTTCTAATAGTCTTAATAATATAATAAAATGCAGTAATTGTAATGATCAAACCATTTGTTGAAAATTGATGACTCTTATGAATGTTTTTCATTTCGTCTATTTTTTATAATGCTTTTTATACCCCTAATACGAACAAAGTATTGTGAGATTTAGGAAACGTTCAATTATTTTCAAATGCATACCAAATAATATTATCTAACTATAAAACGAAAAGACATATTTTGTTTCCAAAATACTTACTCGGAACTATTTAAAAACATTATTTTAGCTGCTGACTGAATTTGCGTTATTTTGGTAAAGTAAGCTTTTTTTTAATAAAAAAGGGTTTTTGTAATAAAGCAAAGAGTAATGCAAACAAAATGTGTTGGTAAACCCAAAAGTAATATAAAAATGTTTGGCCAGTAATAACTAAAAGCATAGTTTTATTGCATCCGAAAAGAAGAGTTGCTTTCTTTTTTTTCATTACAAAAGTGCAACGTGCTTTGGCGCTATTCCGTATCCGAATAATGAAAAAGTTGAAAAGGCATTCTATTTTCAAAATATTATGACTTTGTAGAGAACCGAGAGCTTTTCCCCTTCGGCGAAAATTACGCACACAGACGCAAGTATTCGTACACAAACAGTGAAGGAAACTCCTTTGTTGACGTAAAAACATATTTTGTACTGTCTATGGAATTTTAGCTCAAACTTCGTGTTAATTTCTTCGCAGGATTTTGATTCCCTTTTAATAGGTAATAATTACATAAAACTATCAAGTAGACATTCTTTAAAATTATGTTTTCTTTTATTTTTCTTAGATAATGTCAATGTAAGAATTGTAAAGAGCACACGATAAAATTTTTGGAATTTTTACAGAACAATCTTAAGTTAATGGTGTAACTTAACATATTTATTTATACCGACCTCACAACATGATAGCTTAACGTAATACGTGAGTAGGCAATTCTCCACATAAGCCTGTACATAACGCAAAGTTAATTCCACTCCTTACGCTTCGCACAAAAAAATACATAAATAAATCGAACAGTAACCGATACTAAAACAACGCGGTGCATCATATTTCCCCCGTACAAACACACGCACATGCTCCATCCTTGTCTTTCGTATCGTTTTCCCGCATAGCGGGGTCTCTGTCTTCGCGGGGCGTGTTCTGGTCTGTGATTGGTGGAGGGGCGAATGGCGGTAACGTTCACCCGCCGGCCGGCGGCCGACGGCATTTTCCCGACGCGTCGTTCTAAAATCGAAAATGCAACACGGGCGATCCATTCTCAAAAATATTGGTGAAATTATAAGCAGTGTGGTGTTATGGTGTTCGTATGAGATCGGAGAGTGCTTCTTAAATGAGCCAATCGGTGAAAAATTCTCGACGTCCGCTATAATTAGGAACACGACTTATTTTCCTCAAGAAGACATACATTTTAAAATTAAAACTAAAACTGTGTTTATTATGAAGTGAAACGGCTTTAAAAATATCATATTGCATTGATATGAGAATATTATCAATAACTTTCTTCATTTGATTTAGTAGATTAGATTAAAAACCCATAATAGCATTCACAGAGATGTTGCTTTTTCAAAAGTGTGTTCTGTTAATATAAATAATTAGAGTAAATTTATTTTAATGGCAAATACAAAACCAATTTATCATTTTTGTAAATTAAAGCTTCTGTATTGATTAATTATCACATAAATATTTATTGATATTTCATAATTAGAAGTTTATTTTACATAATATTATTCAGAAAAATAATGATATTATTTTATAACCTACTTAAAGTATATATTACAATGTTTCTACATAAACCCTGCTTTTGTTTGTGTTATTGACATGACTGAAGAAATTTTCAATAATTATGTTTACTTATATAACGTACGTTACAAAAAAATTTTAGTATTGTAAAAAGAAGCATAATTATTATCAAAAATATGTTTACAGTTTTAATAAGTCAGAGTTACATATACTTGCTTACAAGGAATGTGAAAGTTTCATCTTTTCAATCGATAGGTACTCCAAAATTATTCTTACTACCAAACAATCATTGTCACGCAAGGTTACAAATAAATCTTTATAGCTATTAAACATTCAAGAATACTATTTGCTATTGTTCCATAGATATGTTTACGTTGTAAGGAACACATCATGCTTTACGATCAGGCTTTCATAATTTTATTTACACCTTTTGCTACATAAATATCTTTACAGTTTGATTGAAACCTCAAATTTGACTCGAGCATTGACATTCTACTTGAAAAACATATATTATGAATAAATTGAAAAGTTTGAAATAAGATCGCATTGAAATATTGTGATTATTCTTTCCATTTAGTTTGGAATTTTGTTATTGAAAACAAAGTTACTTTTGCTATGGTCTATCCTTGGATGGGTGACCAAAATTTGTAATTTAGAATTCTTTTGGAACATTAAATTGTAAAGATATCTTTATCGTCGACTGTACAAATTTTCAAAACAGTGAAAAACCTAATAAAAACCAAATGAGTTTCTATAAATTATTTATTTTATAGTTATAATTACCTCTCTACACATAGATACATATATACGACTATTATCCCCTAAGGGTTAGTCAGAGACTAGGCAAAAGCACCGCAAAATCAGTCCATTGCCATAGTCCGCGCTTCACCAAGCAGTGACTGCACTCAGCGTGACAGGTGGTGAGCCCGTCGCCGCTATATTGCATTTATTGCAAATATAAAACATTCTTTCTTACACATATACACACCCTAGAATAGGATGTTATGTTGTCTGAGTATTATAGCTTTAAAGTTTTAGTAAACTCGTTTTAGAACATCTTGAACCTTAAGGCCCACTTGCAGGAAATTTAAATCGAGATTTAAAACTCGATTTAGCAATTCTTTGACATTTGAGCCATAGTAAAAACCACGAAACGTCAAAAATTGTTGTCCTAAAAGAATTAAAGCTTTTGATAAAAAAGTATTAATAATTGAGATCATCCAGTATTTATGTATATGAATTTTAAAAAAAACGTTATTCTTATCAAAATATCTAGCCACAAATATTTTGCTAGTAGTTTTATAACAAATAGAATATCAGCATAATATTGATCTCATGCGTGGGTAAAGCTGTAAGGGTGAGAGCACACCACACCCAATTACTCTGAGACACGGCACAATGCGCGCGCGGCGACTCGTGACCAAGGGCCTTACAAATACATGCTATCACGTTACTAGAAACTTGGAGCTGTTCCGATAAATATCCTGATGGGTGGAATAAAATATTGATAATAAAAGTTCATGTAGACCCATGTACTTCACCGAATTGAGGATCCTTACCGTACCCTGCATGTATATACTGGAGCTGCGCAAGTTTATTAGAAACAACCCTAAAATATTCAACGAAGCTAGACCTAAAAAAATCGCTTCAAGAAAAAACCAAGAAAAAAGGTTAAAATTTCCTATAAGTCGTTTGGGTATGTATACTAACAGCTCCTATTTTAGTGCGATAAAAACATATAATAGGCTACCTAATCAACTTCGTCAAGAACAAAATACATTAAAATTTATAAATAAACTAAAAAATATATTACACAAAAAATGTTATTATAATTTCAATGAATTCTACAATGATGAACTGCTCTGACATACCTATTTACTTTTTAATTCTACTACAATATTTTATTATTAAAAAGTAATCTATTAACTATTGACATTTTCTATTTTAATTCATCTTGACAATCAAATAATGATATCAAATTATTATTAACAATCTAATTAATTATGTGTTTATTAAAATTATCTTCAAATTAAGTACCATATTTAGATTATTGACTTTTTTTGTCATTAATGACAAGGTCTGCTGCACGCTCCAAACATTAAAATATATTTACCTAGTATAAAAATTCCAATAATTGTTGCCTTGTATCTCTTGCTATGCCCAATCGGGTGTCATGGTGAAACTATATTCTAATATGTAACAACACTTATTGTACACATGATTGGCAAATAAAGAACTTGAACTAGAATTATTATTCGAATTTAAACGTAAATATACCATTGGAAGCTCCGCCAACTGCTGCAGCTTATAACCTTTCCACTGCTGGGAACATGTATGCCCTACTGCATATTAGGAATACGCGATACCTACAGTCACGTTCAAAAATATGTATACACTTTTGACAGTGAATGACTCCTAATAGAAGGGAATAAAGAAAGACTATCGCCTGTGAAATGTGTGGGTCGAAACGGTATATAGACAGTTTTGACTTGAAATACAACTCATTTAATATTTTTTACAACATTCTCAGTTATGCTACTATATTTAGTACAACTGCAACACACGCTTGCTCAAACCAATGCATTAGTTGCATAGAATTTTGGCATGTACCTACGAGTTACGATGTACACAATAACATGAGATAAAGCAGGATTTAGAGTTGTGGATGTTTGACTCCTCAGCCTATGATGCTGATGTATTAGGTAATAATTATGTTCCTGTTAAAACAGGATTTTCCAAAACATCCGATATGGTGATGAGATGGAGGCCAAAGTTTGTTTAATTAGAAAAGAAGTTTTAATTAGTGAACTACGTTACCACGAATTTATCTGAAGCGCGACTCCCCAAACATAAAATACCATTGTATGCACTTTTTATAATGAAACACATCACATTTAAATGATATATATTTCCATCTATTCGAAAACCTTTTACTACAAAATAAACAATAACACGAAATAACGTTTCTTTGTTACAAAATTGAAGGAGAAATAGCGGAGGTTGGAAACAAAAATCACACCTCGCTAAGAGCATTACAAACGTTCATAATCGGCTAAATATCGAATCGTTCCATCCATTGTTTGGAAGCTTAAAACCTTTGGAGCCCTCGAGAATTGGTTTCGAGAGTTCTAAGCCTACCGCCTTCGGAAAAACTTCCTTAAACAAACAATTTTCATCTCTATAAACACCGCCGTTCGGTCGAAAATCTCATCGAGGAGCCTCTAAAATAATTCCTGAAAAGTGAAAGCTTTCCTACGCAAGGTATTTAGGTTTAAACTCCTATTGAAAGAGGTGAAAGTTTTGGGTGGCTGTGTTTTCCGATTTTGTACTTTATTGGTTATAGTTAGGGCGCTGTTTTGGTTGTGTTTTGTAGGTCGTTGAAGAGTGTTGAGAAGATTGTGCAGTAACGAGTCTACACACAGAGTGTAATTGTATCGGGGATCAGGATCGACCCGCTGCCGAATAGGGGTGGGAAAAGTCGATGATTTTAGAAAACTGTTCAAGGGAATATGGTCCTAATGGGAGATTAGATTATCTACACATAATTATGTAGTAACATATCTATAACCGCATAGTAAAAAAGGTTCCTACTAGGAATTAGTTTATTAGAATGTATAAATTATCAATTCACCAGAAAACAGTATAAGCGATTAAATTCTAACAAAAAAATTATTATTTATTAATGTTCCATAGGTTAACGATGGCTTGTTATAAAGGATATTATAAGAGCCGACTAGACACATACACAAGATGCACAAGGTTCTAAATGGTCAAATGATTGGTCTTATAACGGGGCTGCCACTTCAGAACTTTCAAGAGTGCGGTTTTTTCCGAGTGCCATCGTGGAAAGATTCTATTTTTTTAGGCAAAGAATACTCGCCATGTCCTCTACCATCTGGAAGACAAGGAAGAGGGCGTGCGAGTACGTTGTTTGAGCAGGTATTAGAGTTGACGACAAATTCCAAATTGTTACGATATATTCAAAGACATTTGGTTTTGGCTACAGACATATTTTGACACATTTTTCATTGAGTAAATGCTAAATTTAATCTATCCGTAGTCCAAGCGAATAGATTTGTTTTAAAGAAACCGGACACAGACCACTTCTAAATAAAAGACTTATTTCTATAACCACACCAGTTAGTTTTCTTCTCATCGAGATGACGATCACCCTAGCTTAAGCCAAATTTAGTTACAGTCTTGACACATCCAATGTTTAAAAGCCAAAGTGAAATCATTTATTACTTCGGTAATTACATTGCCATACTCTTGAATTACAAATTATACTAACTTTTAAAAAACTAGCAGGTTACCTTGTTCTGAGAAGAACGGAAATGAAACTCAGCCAGTTGATACCCCCTTGACAAAAAACTATTTTTTGAAAAATTTTCAGTGTGCATTATCAAGGAATCAAAGAAATTGTTCTTATCAACTTATACGTATAGATTTTTGCAAACCGGTACATCATCCATCAGAAAACCGAGAGAAAATATATTAATAATTGCACGGTTAAAAATTGCCTGCTTTAGGGACGTATAGATCTCGGTGGCGTAGTGGTTAGTACGCTTTGGCTTTCGATTAAAAACAAATCTACCTTCGCCATGATCAGGCCGTGGATGGGTGGGCAAAACTTTGTGATCTCGAGCTCCTTGCTCCGTGCTTTGGAAGGCACATTAAGCCGTTCGTCTCGGTCGCTATTGCGGCTGTTTCAACCCACCAGCCCGCATTGGGCCAGCGTGGTGGTGATACGGGCATACTCCTCATGTGTTTCTCCATGAGGCCTGTGCCCAGTAGTGGGACGTATTTAGGCTGAGGACAGGTGCATTAGGGGAGGCCTATGTTCCGCAGTGGACGGGAGTAGGCTGATGATGATGATTTGAGTCAAAATTGTTGGTAAAAACTGGAAGTTTACTGAGTTCTACCTGTTCTTCTTAATACCAAGTCACAAACTGTCACAAAAATTTTGGTATTTCAATGCTTTTTCACAAATATTGTAAAATGTTTTGACATCCCAAACCTATAATTTATTTTAAAATTAGACGCATCAAATCTAAATAAACATTTTCTGAATTCGAATGTCACTTAAGTCCAAAATGCCTTGCGAAATAGATTTTATCGATACCACATAAAACATATAAAAACTACCCCATCACTAAACAGGCAGGGGTCGGTCCGCGGCTGGGGCTATTTATTGTGCGACCCTTATTTTTATTTGTTTCACCCTCTTATAATTGTTGCTTAATGAACGTCGCAGTAAACGTTATAATATAGGATATTTTTATTGTGATACAAATCCAGCCGGCAATGTATTTTCTTTATTTGATGAGATTTTGACTTTGATTTAAAATATATTTGCAATTTCGTAGCATGTAGACGCTCGAAGCATCTATATCTTGTAAAAAAGATTTGTAATATGGGAACTTAACATATCTGATAGGTGACACCTCTGCCAACCCCTTCGGGGAGAGGCTTGATGATATATGTAGATGCTAAAAAAAGGTTACTCATCATAGGAACACAACACTGCTATGTTAAAATTATAATTAATATAATCAAATAGCTTAATTATAATCAACACTTCAACTAATAGCGCTCAATTTGCTATGTTACCGAACCTAATTTTTTTTATCATTTCGGTCAACTGTAGAAAGTGTTTTATTAAAAACATATTGCAGACTTTCATTTGAAACTAGTAGCGACATCTATTTCCCATATACTTATAAGGGAAATAGTAATCTAAGCGTTTGCACTATTCGCATGCAAATTGAAAGGTCAGAGGGTAAAGGTGAAGAACTTCATTTTGCTACCCCACAATAGGTGGCGCTGTTCTCTTGGGCCATACTGAACCAGATATGAACTGGTACATATTGGTAAATAGGACAACTTCAACTTTAACAATTTCAGAATGTTTTTGAGTTTTTTATTTAACGATAATTTTCTATAGTATAAATTGCCTTTTATTATTTTTTTCTATAATTACTATTAATTATTTAAACTAGTGAAATTACAACATGTTAGAAGATTTCATACATTATATCTGTAAAACCAACCGGCTAATCATGTTTTGAAATTCTTCAAAGTTTTGGTGCATTGAAAAAGAAACATTTTTTATAATTCGCCACAGACTATATCGGCAACAAAACGCGTATTATGTATAATACAGTATAATAATAACATGTAGCACAGTAATACTCCTTTGTCGGTGCGCGGCGCCTTTGGAGGCGGCGGCCTTAGATCCTTTGCGTTTGCGCAACCGAAACCTTCGGTAATCTTTTACCATTGTTTGTTACCAACAAGTGTTTGATTTGTAAACAAGTTTGAAAATTACAAAGATATTGATTGTGGGATTAAGGTTAGACAAGGTTGCTTTACCTTAAAAAATACATCTAAACAGCCAAAAACCGTTCTCTTTCCTTAAAATTCTTGAATTATTTTTCATCATCATTCTTTAAGTAATCCTTAACAACTGAGGAACTGGCTATCTTACCTCTGATTGCCGGAACACAACAATGCTTATAACATTGTTATAATGGCGACAAATTTAGGTAAGACGGTGGTACCTAGCCAGGTGGGCTTAGAGACCCTACCACTAAACAAACCAAGTAGAAAAACCCCTTCTCCGTAGGGAATCGAACCCCGGACCTCCCGATCTACACCCGGTGATATCAACCCCTTGACCAGAGAGGTGGTTAAAATTAGGTTACTGGTATTTTACATAAAACCATTAAAAATATATTTTTTTAATTGGCTTAATTTACCAAACGCCCAAGTACGAAGTCTGCGGAGGCACACAGCTGGCTTCGGCTTATAATCATACACATAATTGATAAATCGGTTTAGTTTTCGGGTCATGAATGTGCAGTGGTTCTGAAGCGTTCAGTGTCCGCTCTTCTTGGTATATTTTTTCCAAATATAAATTGAAGCCATAATATTTTAACCTGACTTTGAAGGCTAACTGGCTTGAACCGGTATCGAGGTATCGACATCTTTGAGGTGGTGATCAACAGATCTTTAAGTGATGATCGTTCAAAGGTTAAAGCATTTGTTCTCAATCCTGTTTATTTAACTAAGTTACATAAGTAGAGTTAGACGACTATTATCCAATTCGCATGATATATTATATATATGAACAAAATTCAGAGTATCCTTGAGAAGGAAGCAATCGGCTAACTCTTCCTTGTTTGAATTACACATATTACGAAGTATTTGTTTATTTTGATTAAACTATTACTTTATATGTAATAATTTAATCCAAACAATCAACTGTCAATGTTAGCTTCGAAAAATAATCTAAAAAAAATTAATTATCCTCAAAAATATTCCTCAATTATATTCTCCAAGTGAAAAAATATAATTACTCCGGCCATCTGTCTTGGGTATCAATTCTTGATAATCTTCATAATCCTACCCCGTTACCTGGGGTAAAGCCGGCAGGTGGGGGGTGGGGAGAGTCTAAAGAAATCCTATTTTCATAGTTCACTTCACCAACCGCCGTAATTTTGTTAGTACGCATCAGTGCATTGGGCTTCTGTTGTATAGTTGGGCCAGGGATTTTGATACTTTACGAGTATTGTAAAGTATTTATACATCCACGATCCATTAGGAATGTGTTTTTATATGATTTCGCAGGCCCTCCCACATCAAAAACATGAGGAATTCACATCACAACAACATTACGATAAAATATGATATTGCACGTACTAAAAATCTTGTATGTTTCCATCATTCTAATTTTCTGGAGCAACAACGTCTCTAAGTACCTTACTTAACACGGAGGCCAACGTATCTTCCTAAACATCAGGACGTATCTTCCTAAACATCAGGACGTATCTTCCTAAACCTGGCGTAGTCAAAAGTAATGATGTGCCGTTCCCGGGAATGTTGCTGACAACGTTTCTGGGGAGGGTGAGGTGAAATTGTAATTTTATTAATCAAATTTAATTATATCAATGCAAATATATTAAATGCATCACTTAATGAATCTATAACACATTTTGCAATGATTTATAACGTTTCCAAAAATACGAGAATGTTCCCTGGGAATATTCCCAAATTTCCAGGGAATGTTCTTGTTTCTGGGAACGTCCCGGCGACTAGACCCGTTTTTATTGCAAACATCTTATTAATGTAAAAAACCAACATTTATTTATGAATAATTACTCGTACACAATGTTTGTGAAAAAATAACAGTTAATCTTGCGGAAAACTAGCGAATTAATTTACTTTTCTGCTTTGTCGGTTTTTGATGCTACATCAAATTAAGAATACTTTACAAATTATTAAGAAAAACAAACATTTAAAGATTTCACTAATTCATATGGGAATGTTCCCCGAAATCGAAAACGTGTTCCCTGGTAATGGAAATTTGGGAACGGCACATCACTATTCATATCAAGAGCAAAAAATATTCATTTTAATTTCACAAATAATTTAATGAAATAAATTTAACTAACATTAAAATTCAACAATTAGGAAGTATCAACAACATCAGAGACGACTATAAGACGTGAATGTTTACAAAGTTATAGTATATTTTCAATTTAAGGAGCCAGGCGGGTGTGGGAAGGCGGTCTGTTTCGACTGAACCGGCTCATTGTTCTGAATGCCTTGCGGTGACGTCATTGTTACGTTTTTTAAATAAGAAAACAAATTTTCCGATTTTCGATCTTTTTCATCCGTAGACAGAGATACTCGAGTAGATAAAGAGAGAGACAGAGAGTGTTGCACTCCAACACATTGCCAGTAATTTCGCTGATCCCAGGTAATAGGGACAAGCCTATTACCGTTACCAAGCACCATGGAAAATCCTTAAACACTCTGTCATATTTTATGTTATGCTAGAAAGTTTTTCCTTTCCTTAGAATTTCCTTAGAAAATTTCCTTAGAATTATTAATGAAATTCTTTCACAATGCAAAGAAATGCATCAATACCACATAGTCATCACCAGCAGAGAATAGTTAAAAGTGGATTAGATGCAACGTACTGTAGTAACCGGGACTAAGTCGTTACACTTGAACTGCTACGAAGTACCGTTCCTCTGTACTTCAGAATGCAGGTGAAGAAATAGAGGGAGAAAAGTTTTATTCAGTCCAATTATGTCCAATGATCGTCACGAGCAAAAAGATGTACCCTTAGTATTTTGTCATTGGTAAAGTTTTATAAATATCTGCGCTTGCGGCGGTAGTGATGTTAAAACGATAAAGTACTAAAATGATGGCTGCTTTTTGCTCGTGTCACGTGGAAATTGCCCCTTTCATAAAAAAGGAATAAAATCCATGGTAAATTGAACTTTTATGAATACAATACCTACTTGAAGTCAGGCCAGTACTGTATGATCCGAATACTTCAATATCGATTATTATAATATTATTATCGATTACAGCCGGTCGAACGGTCGGTTAGGCAGCAAGGACAGTTGTCGTTTCCTACCGTGAGATGACAACTATGCACATTATGGCGGAAAGCACGAATTATGCCATCATAGTCAATTATTCACGGTTCCCTTGAGTTTTGAAAACGTTTAGCTAAATTGTAAGCTTTTTGTTACTTATAAATGGTACGGAGTGATTACATTGTTATTTAATAGATATATTGGGTCCTTACCTATGAAATTGGTGTTTTACTTTTTTTTCTCTCTTAGTATTTTGTTTGTGACTATTAAGATTCAGAGTATTCCCAAAAAATAATTACCTCGTCTAAAAATAGACTATATTTTTGAGCTCTTTTGATTTGTTTTGATAATTTGTTGTTTGTTTAATTTTGTTAAAATTGGACGCGGAGACAACTCTTTTTAAGTGCCTCCCGAAAACATCATTTTATTTGCATTCACTTAAAAACGATAAATAATTTTTATGAAGTGTGATATTACACATATTACTAAAGCTTGTCTAATGATAGATGCCAAATATTATTATCTTTGGATCTGTCGTTGTAAAGAAAAAAAAAATTTAGTATGGAAAATGCAGAATTCCCCAAAATCTCCATACAAAACATCAATTTCATAGGTAAGGACCTAATATAATATCTTCCTTGGTTCGTTGGTTCGTTCCCTGAACATTGACAGGTAAATTAACTAAAGTACATACACATATCATCACGCCTCTTTTCCCCGAAGGGGAAGGCAGAGGCGTTAAACACCCACATTTCACATTCGCCAGATATGGTAGTTCCCCATGTAACAGGTGGCGAGCCTGTTGCCATGCACCGGGCACAATGTGAGGCAAGCGATATTCACAATGAACTGTACATAAATAATTCGAAGTAATATGTAAACTTTACTGATTGCTGTCATAAGTGTGACTATTACCTAAATGATTAAATAAAGAATTTAATTACACTGTTACATAATTTTCACGCATGTGCTAATCAAATTATATTATATTATATTATATTATAATAATAATTTAGGTAATCTTTTTTCAAAACTAAAACAAACTAGTAGTAGCTTTTTGGGAGCATTGTCGTGATCATGATTTTGGTCATGAATTTTCAGTGTTACTGTGTTGTGTTACATATCAAACATATCATTACACCTTTATCCCCGAAGGGGTAGTGTTTACACCCACTTCGCTGGATATATTAGATCACTATGCACTCTCAGGGTAAGTGAGGCAAGCACACAAGCGGTCTGTGTTCTATATGTGTAATATGTAATCCAGTTCCACTAATACTTTGATAAAATAAATACTATTTTTCGTTCTCTATTTACTAATATATTTATACTAAATATAGCTTTCTTATTTTTATACGTAGGTCCTTTTTGTGTGTTCTG
This sequence comes from Parapoynx stratiotata, assembly GCA_910589355.1. Classification (NCBI taxonomy): domain Eukaryota; kingdom Metazoa; phylum Arthropoda; class Insecta; order Lepidoptera; family Crambidae; genus Parapoynx; species Parapoynx stratiotata. Next base: position 4,770,942 of record OU342477.1, read on the forward strand.
TAGGTTTGGCTGACCTAAATAAATCCTTCGCGGTAGACTGCCCCTGGTGACCACAGCTACCTATTGAAGGCTAATTATAACCATGCTTACACACTTTATTACGTGTTATCTAAATAAGCCTTTATTTTAAAATCAAAATATTATTATCTACATGAAAATCGAATTAAATTTCGCTCTTTAAGAAATTGAAAATAGCACCTTTCATCAGATAAAGCCAACATTGAATGCAGTTCCTACGATCCTGAAAGCTCTAAAGCTCTATATAAATTCATATGGAATTAATAGCCTTATATTAATTCCATGTGAGTATAAATATAATATAATGATAAGGTTTGATTTAACAATCTGTGTTTCATGTCTTCTCAGAATTTGCAATTTGTTCTATTTGCTTTTCTGATTCGTTTTCTATCATCCACTCACCTTCTTCGTAGTGATATCACAATTTACATTCAATGTTCCTCATCCTTCATGACTGTCCGCGATCGTTTCCCACCACCTTCACCAGATAGTTGGTCATTTGTGCTGCCTTTCAAAAAAATAACAAAAAAGAAAAAGAAGCAAGTGCAGGACCGTAACGTCCATAAACTTTATTGAGATAAATTAAAAAAGTTAAACCAACATTTAAAAAACAAATCGCGAATTTGCCAGCAACTTTTAGTATCTCAAAAAAGAAACCAAATAATTTTAATAAATCAGATAATATTACTCCTTACGCTTAACCTTTAAGCAGAGCGAATAATGAGTGTATATAACGAAACTGTATTTAATTGGCTTTAATTAACTGCATTGAGATGTACTGACGGATGGCCGGCTTCCAGGAAAGTGGGGGCATCGTACTGGCAGGTTGACCACACGGCTGGTTATGCATAAACTTTTTACAGCTTTTGATTTTGATTCAATTGTACACAAAAAATTTAAATATTCCTTTTTCTTGAAAAAAAAACAAAACACTACATAACTGCAATAAATACTAAAAATAAATCGTTTATAATGTAAAAGAAGAAAGAAAACTTTCCGAGCTGAGTTTCATGCAATTTTTTGGTTTCTAAAAATATTCCATGGTTATTGTTTACATTCTGTTCCCATTAAAGTTTTTGGATTTATTCAGGAATTGTAGTTTTATTTGTTTCCTTCGCATCGCTGACCTAGCTTAGCTCTTTCGTTCGTGGTTGAACCAAAAGAGATGAAAAGATGCTCATAGTAAGACCAATAGTCGTTGGTTTCCCTGGTCTTTTCATACCCACAACAACCGCTACGAGTCGCCCGCGCGGAAACTGTCACATTTTGACGTTTCACTTGACGTGACTTCTCTCCCTACTCAAACAGCCCGCGTTATATTTTTGTTTCTTTATCTCCATTCCAATCTATCCAGCCAGCACTATATAAAATCACTTTTAAACACACAACAAAAAGGTCGTATATTGAATAATGTATTCCAAAGATACGGGATACAATTTTTAATCGTCTGTTATCTCGATAACCTGTTGTGGGGTATTTCGTTTCATTTCGTGCATTGAACGCGATGAATGCATAATTAAGTGGAAGCATTTTTATGATTTGGTTAATCCAAGAAGGTCGTGTTACGTCAGAGCGGGGAAATCAAAAGGATTAACATATCAGAGGCTGATTAATTGTTTTCAAGAACATAATCCTCTCCGTGATGCAATAAAAATCTTTGAAAATGAAAGCTTATAGCCAGCCAGTAAACAGTGACCATAGAGTTTATTGTTAATTATTAAAAACAAAATAACTGACGTCACCTCAAACGCTACAACAAAACTTTTTATTTTATCATCGAAAGTAAAAAGTCAGTCCATCCTTTTTCGTACTGGCCGCTGCTCGTCAAATTTCGAACGAGACTTTAAAAAAAAGAGTGACGTATTCTTTTTTAAGACGCCGCACGCAACCCGATCCCCAAAATTCACTTGCTACCAAGTTTATTATTTGATACTTTGGGGCGGATTATAATATTTTTTCTTCTTCGCCGCGTCGGCATCTCTTTGGGTTTTTGTTAGGAAGGATCTTTAATGCTTAGGTGTTGTTTGTACAGAAATTATTACATGTCTCGATAGCTTGCGAGACACTGAGATGGTTTTGTTGATGGAATGTTACGAGTATTTTTACTTCAGCATATTTGTATATTAACTTGGAGTTTTTTAATTTGATGTTTAAAATTGTTAGTGTTCCTCCTTTCTCTCACCTAATACACAATTATACACTCATAAAATTTACCTACTTACTTATCCAATATGAAAAAAATACAAGGTTTGGTCGACTGAAAGTGAAAAAATGTGTACAAACGTATACATTTTTGCACGTGACTGTACCAAATAACCCCAAACATTTTTTTATGAACAAGTAAATCATAGATGGTTTTGAGATATCTTGTCGATTTTTTTACTTTTATCAATTAGTTGAAGAAACCTCAAAATATTTTCCCACTAATTATAATTTAAACTATCTTTATCTTCTTCGTCATCTTCGACGAGACCGGGCCCTGGTGGTCCTTACGGAGACCTGACACTTTCTGAGGAACGAATTGTCAAACTGTCGACCGATCACCACACTATGACAACCTTTTTTACTGCAGCCCACAAAAATTACATCAACTCTATGACTTTGTAATAAGTGTGATTATGGTAGTATTTAAAGAAATCCAGGTGTAAATTGAGTTGGTTTATCAACGCAACAAAAAGAATGAGATTCAAGATAAGTTAGGTCGACAAAAGCTTCAGCGTATAATATTCCTGGTTGAAATGTACAAAAAAATATATATTTTCTATATCTGTTGTCCAATTTAATTTGCCGCGCTTTTAAAAATTGTATATACCCAGTACTTAATTAAATTAAACTAGCTGTTGCCCCCGACTTCGTCCGCGGTTACTATGGTTTTTTAACTTTCCAATGGGATCGCTTTAATTTTCCGGAATAAATAGTATCTAGGTTGACCAGGGATATAAAGTATCACCATGCAAAATTTCATTGAAATCGGTCCAGCCATTTCGGAGATTAGCCCGTACAAACAGACAAACAGACAGAGAAACAAAAATAAAAAATTTTTTTGTTGGTATTTTCCCTCTATTTACTTTCCCTTGTTTTAAGGATTTCTTTCTATACACAGACATTCAACCTCCACAGCTTTATTATATGTATAGATCTAGAGTTGGCATTAGTGGGCGTGTAATTTATGATAATAATTGAAACTCATTAGTCAGTATTTTTTTCCAGAATAAATATAATATAACTAATATATAAACATTTATTTAATACAACAGTAACATAAAATATTACAATGCTGAAAATGCATACGTATTCATGAAACTTTTGCCGGTGCCGATGTGGTTGACATTGTTTATTTTTTGATGGATTTTCATTCAAATAATTTTATTGTCGATTTTAGATACAACTAGGTCATACATCATATCTTTTTTAAGAATCAGCCCGGATGCTACGATTACTCAACACGTGTTTGTTTAAGTACACTACGTTTTATCAAAGACGAAAAACTTTTTAGATACATTAATATTCTACAACCGCTTTTTCATTAACACCCTTCGACACAACGGCTGCGTTCCAAAGACAAGAAAATATTTTTTTAATTTTTTTTTTCGTACCACAATAGTAGGTATTCTGGCTAAACTAAACTCTTTGCTGCACGCGCGTAGACTTGAGTAAACTACTGTAATTTGCTGAAAATATGTGAGTGGCGTATCATTAAGGTCTAAATTAATGAAATATTGCTGTTTCGATACAAGACATCACAAAATTACACCTCTATCCCCGAAGGAGAGGCTGGTACACATTTCACCACATACATTTAAGTCCCCATTAGCAACTTAGTTGCCATTTATCGGGCAGTGTCGGGCACCACCATTTTGTACCGTTTAAATTCCACGATATTGTTAATTTACGCCTTACATAGTGTGTTTTTCTGAGAGAGTGTGTGAGAGCTAATTATTCGGAATAATCGCCGTGTATCGATAATTAGACGGACGAGCGATGTCGCGCGACCGCCCACAATCAAGGCGCTTCTCAAACTTTATATTGGGTCCTTACCTATGAAATTGGTGTTTTTATTCTGTCTTAGTGTTTTGTCTGTAACTATTAAGATTCAGAGTATTCCTAAAAAATAATTACCTCGTCTAAAAATAGACGATATTTTTGAGCTCTTTTGATTTATTTTGATAATTTGTTGTATGTTTAATTGTGTTAAAATCAGACACGGAGACAACTCTTTTTAAGTGCCTCCCGAATACATCATTTTATTTGCATTCACTTAAAAACGATAAATAATTTTTATGAAGTGTGATATTACACATATTACTAAAGCTTGTCTAATGATACATGCCAAATATTATTATCTCTGGATTTGTCGTTTTGAAGAAAACTGATAAAATGCTAGTATGGAAAATGCAAAATTCCCCAAAATCTCCATACAAAGACCAATTTCATAGGTAAGGACCTAATATACAATTAAGAATTATTGAGATTTTGAAGGTGGAACGAGAGAGGTGGCGTGTATTAGGGGAGGCTTATTCCAGCGGTGGACTAACATAGGCTGATGGTGATGATGATGAAGGCGGAAAGATCTTCGAACGAGAATATGACAAGAGCACCGGGATGTGTGAATGTGTATCTTTGATGTGTAAGTTTAATGATTGTAGGGGAAAATTTTAATATTATGTTTGTTGTCTTCTGAATATGATAGAACTGTCTACATAGAAATACTTATCTCTAAAAACGTTAGGTCTTGCAGAATCTGATTTAAACTTTTCAGTACCTTGATTTCATTTATATTTTTATTTTTATATTTTTAATGGAGTTAACTCTTAACCTTCAAGTTCAGCTCTTAAAAACATATTTTTACTAACATCTATAAATTAAAAGTAGAATCAATGGATTTTTAGATAACTTTTGCATTTCTTTTGAATTTTTAATTAAAGTCTAATAAAGTTGTTATCCAAATAAAAAAAAAATTAAATAAAAACAAAGTTAAGAATGCATCAAGGTTGCAAAGAAAGAATAAAGACTTAAAATATATATATTTTTTTTTTATATTAAGACATAAAGAAGAAGAATATTTATAGAATGTTAAGACTTTTTTAGACTTAAATTTTTGTAAAGTTTGAGGACCAGAAGAAAAATTTTTGAGAATGATGGATCACTGGCTCTTCGGCGAGGTGTCGGAGCGACGCGGACATTTCGTTATTCGAATAATCGTTATCACTTAATCGATTCACTCGTCCCGAAAACACTTTCGGAGCTTTTGAGTTTAATGAATCGATTTTTTGTTTGCAACCTGCCGATGAAAGGTTTAATTTTATTTCTTATTATTATGCCTGCGTAGTATGTAAGGTATTGCTATTTCTTTCTTTCTTTAATTATGTCTATTATTATCATATAATTTTTTTTACTAGACGTTTGGACACAAATTCGTTAGAATAAATATACCTTCCGCTACCAAATATGGGTTTTCCTACATATAACTACGCGTATGCGTCGTAACATCACCACGTCATGCGAATGTAAAACCAATGGCATAGGTACTTAAAAATAATCAGTATATTGGTCACCTATCCAAAGTCTAACCGTGGCGAAACTTTCATATAATCCTAACCAAAGTTATCTGCAGCCACCGAGATCCGCAGTTCCTTCTCATTCCTTCTCATAAAAGACATTAAGTATCAGAGTCGGAGGGAATTAATAAAATTATATTTTCAAGTTTGATATTCGCACCGAATAGAGACGTCGGCGGCGCCAGCGCAGCCACCCGACCGCGCAACCCACATGCGCGATCAACTTTATTAATACCCACGACAGCTTTAAAAACCATTGCGAACTACCTCGTGAAGGTAGATACTTACCTAAGTATCAGATAAAACATAGTATTATCAAGCTTATGTCTTTGTTTATCCGAAGTGGTCCAATTTCTACGTGAGATGATAACAACTAGTCTGAGTCTGTTGAGTCCACGATACGGCATGCCTGAACCGAGATTCGAGTCTTTAGAGGCGCCCTCAGGACTGCAGCCGCTTCACGTACTTGCCTCGAGTGCCTGGAGAAACTCTAACTCCCCTGGGGGGGTTGCCTACCATAGTGAAATCCTTAAAGACCCACCAAAGTTCTCGCCTTCCTTAAAAATCCAATGAGTTTGAGCAAGCCATCTGCTGCAATATTCTAGGGCCAATTATAAAAAACCTGTGGAAGGAACAGTAGAAGGTAAACTATATTCCTAATAAACTGTAACTTAAAGTCATACTATCATCTAAGTAATCGATTTATCATCGTAAAAAAAAACCTTTTTAAGTTGCGTTATTAAGCTCAATTTCTATGATAAATATGATTTCAGATACTTTCCGCTAGGGACGCTTTTCACGTTCCCATTGAAATTGAGCTTCTTAACGCAACTGAAGATGTTAAGTTTTTACAATAATAACTTATACTTGAGGTACAGGGCTCGAACCCAGCACCGTTTTTTAGTACCCCCTTCCCTTTCAATACTTTTACGTCTTTTAAGTATTTACAATTAGTATATTTCATGACAATGCGTCCAGTTGTAACTTCAAACACTTCGTTACAATGCTTACAAAATTGTCACCAAAACTATGACTAACTAATTCATTAGCAATCGTATTTTCTTCACAAAATCCCAGCATCTTCTAAGAAATATCTTTTACACAAACAAACACTCTCAATTAACAAGCAGGTTGTACCCAAAGGGATTATCGTAATGACATTTCTTTGTTGAATCCTTTTTTTTTTTGAGTAAAACTATTTTATATTTGCATTTCGGGAATGCTAATATGAGCCTTACTGGGATAGCAATAAGAGGTATGACATAAGCAGAATGGTGACTCTGAAAGCGAAATCATTGAGTGGTTTTGTTGAAAATTAACTTTTGCCCAATAAATTTTGACAATAGAAAGTTAATATGCCGTAGTTTTACCGCTACTGGGCGGTCTGAAGGAAAAAACTGATATTATGACATTTTATGATGAAAGAATTCGGAGTGGGTGGTTCGCGTTTTGACAGAAGACCAGCCAAACCATATTTCTTAATTTAGTTAGCAAATCTTGAGACTTTTTTGTTACCCATTTTTTGACACGATCAAAATGTCGAGTAGTAAATAAACTGTTGTGGTCATAGTTAACCCCCTGGCGGTTACGGCGAACACCGATTTTTGGAAATAATATATAAATAGATTATAAATAATATATATATAGATTTTAGAAATAATATTATTTTGCTCTTTTTAAAAACGTGGGATTTTAAATGTAATATTTTATTATTTATTACTACGGGCAGCGTCTTCTATTGATTGGAGGTTTAACATCAATCAATAGATGGCGCTGTGAGTAGTCTCTCCATACAAAACCTAAAAGTTGTTGTTGAATTTTCGACGGGAAAGTGCTTGTAGAAAGTTGAAAGTAGTTGCAAGTTGCACTGTCACCGAGTTCTGAACTATTCCTTAAGTTTCCCGATAGCTAGTCCTGAAGTGCCTCAAAATTGAGTTACAAATATCCAGCTTTAGTTTGGAAGAAATCCCCGGGCCGCCGCGGGTCGCAGCGCGCCCATACATCTCGTGTCATCTGAATGATCTATCGACACCTCGTGATTGACAACCACACCGATCACGCGATCACTGGATAAGCTATCGTTTTTATTAAATAAAAAACATTTTGGCACAGTATTTTATTATTAAGGAGCTCGGTGGCGCAGGGTTTAAACGCTTTGGATTTCGGTATCGATAACAAAGCTACTTTCGTCATGGTCAAGTCAATACTTTTCACCAAAACTTTGTGATCTCGAACTCTTGCGTGCTTTGGAAGGCACGTTAAGCCGTTTGGTCCCAGTCGATATTGCAACCGTTTCTACTCATCAACCCGCGTGTCAGCGTGGTGGTGTTACGGCCGGCTCCTCATGTGTCTCCATGTGGAAGGCCTGTGTCCAGCAGTGGGACGTATATAGGCCGACGTAAGTATTTTACAATAATCGCATGAGACGGTCTATTTGAAAGTAACCGAACTAATTCATACTTGCAATTGGCAAAATCAAACCTTATTAACATTGAAAACAAGAGTACTTCTGTCATGGCTTCGACCCTGGATCTGGACCCTGTGATCGATCACACTTTGTGATGTCGGCTATTGGGTATTTAGAATTGTATTTCCACCATTTCTTGGATTCAGCATGCGTTTATGTGGGTCACGTAGGCCACATAACTATTGAGAATTTACTTTAAAATTTTTTTTGACAATGTTTCCCAAAATGTTTAAAATTATTTCCAAACTGTCCTATCTAGTAGTACCATATCCTTGGTGGTGGTGTTGCCGTAGGGCCACACAAAATTAACAAGCCAGCACCCCGTCGCTTCTCGGAACAGAGGTCAAATTGTAATTTAATTAATCCGTCTCAGAATACGCACTACCATTACTTTGTAGGCTACGGGGTAATCACTGAACTGTCATTCATAACGGTAGCACAGTAGCTATGAGAGCAGCTGTCTGGTGTGAATGATGGTTGATTTTAGATTGCCCAGTAGTTAAAATTAAAAAAAAAGAATAACGATGTTATTTAACTGTTTTGTATGTTAACGTATTTACTATTCATCTTTCAAAAGCCATTGAACGGGTCGAACGTCGCTGAAACATATTATTATTCAGAGTATCGAGCAAGTACTTGGCGGAATCATCCCATAGGTTTGCATAATATTCCACATAGTACTACACTTTTGTCTTGAAAGCATATTCTAGAACGAGCTTTAAGCTTTAAGCTACCGTAGTGCAGCCTCATCCTCACCTCAATCATGTAGATCTATCCCAGATCTTGTAAAGCTGCTTGTGAAGTAAATAAGAGTAGAGTAGAGTAGGGCAGAGTAGAGTAGGGTAGATTGGAGTAAAGTGCGTAAAGTAAGTTAAGGTCGGGTGCGAAATATTCTAACAAATTTCGAATAGCTGTTTTGATGCGTCAGCCTAAGCAACATGAGCAGCGCGACATGACATTTATCACGTTTTTATTAAACGTGATAAATGTCATAGTGCTATGGAATTATTCCATAGCACTTTGATAGTTGAACGTGATAAAACCCGATAAATATAATAATGCGGTGGTCATGCTAAAAGGGCTGGATGGTCATCCTCCACTCCACAGAGTAATCCACAGCTAGACCTACGCTTCCCCTAAAGACCAACGTATGGATGTGGTTTATTCAGTTTCGGTATTTACAAATCGCCATCGCTAAGGTGAAAAAGCCAAAAACAACGACTCAAATACTCATAAAATCTCGCATTTCGGCTTCGTAATGCGTCATAGAGCTCCTGTGGAGTGTTTGTTTGATTGATGAACGTAACCTTGTATTACATATTCGTAATCAAGCCTTCAAATCGGGTCAATGAACTTAAATTCCCAACTCAAACACCACTAACCTTTTTGCGGGATATCAGAAATCGTTTTTGTCGTATCGTAATATAATTTTACACGGTATATTTGTTCTTGTTTTTTTATATATTATTGACATGAATTTTTGTATGAATTAGCATTTTATCGGATTTTTAGATAGTAAAAGGTAGTAAATGACTACCTTTTTAATTGATAGTAAAAAAAAGACGTGTGGCACTCGGGGACTGCCGCGGTAAAGCTATTGCATAGCATTTTGTATCAACTTATGCAATTATAATTTTATTTATTTTAAATTATTTATTATTTATAATATTATGACAATCTGTTTTTTTATATACTTTTTCTTTTATTTATTTTATTTTTTATTCTTGTATTATTTGCGACAGACTGAAATGAAACGACGTTAGACGATGCACGGCCTTCAAGCCACACCTCCTTGCGCATCGGAGTAGGGAGCGTGAGGTTTTTTCGTTACGGAATTTCTGGATTCGGTCCCCGCGCTCAAGGCCCGCGATAGAAGCTATGCGATAGCTTAAAAATATGATGGTGATAGATGAAAACGACGTGAAAGGTCACTATGCAAAGCAATTAAACAATCACGAATCAAGGCATAGAAAATACCAACAAAAAAAGATGTAAAAAATTACAGGAGATCGCTATAATAATCTGCTATAGATAAACATTGAATCAGGAGCAAAAGTTGTGCCTATTTATTTTAAAAAAGTTCTAGTTACAACTACATTCGATTGTGAAATGTACAAATTAACGCCTACACATCAAAAACTATTACAAACAGTAGCGCCAACTATCAAAATTTAAAAGTTAATTCGGATCTATGACCCTCGTTCAATACACTAACAACGATACATTGCCGGTTCATGTCCTTCAACAAATTTTGTACCTTACCCCACTACATTAAGGTTGTTACTGCAAATGATTTAGAATCATCATTACGTTTCTCTGTGCTTGTATGAGATTCGTTTCATGTCGAAATGCAGTGGAGCGCTAAATGGAAGCTCCCAAGATACATTCAAAGGAAAATAAATGATCTCCATAATATATTACTGCGCGCTAACTAATATTATAAGCCGAAATTATAGTTGTCTATTTTATAATCCATCACTGATTTTATTGTGAATAGAACACTGTACATTTTTCGTAAGAGCAGGACTTCCTCGTTCACTTACAAAAAATGTACAATCGCGGTCAATCAGTAAAGTTTTTAGGAAGCTTTTATTTAATTAAGTAGTAAAGTCAAAGCTGCCATTTATAATTTAAGTCAATATCTATCTAGTAATTGTTCTTTTTTTACTAGGTATCATAAGTATCGGCAGCGGTAGCTGAGTTGAGACGGACGGGGCACTACTCGCGAGTTCGATTCCACCGCCTGTATCACTGAGTTTGACTAAAACATATACACAGTTCATTGTGAATATCGCTTGCCTCACATTGTGCCCGGTGCATGGCAACAGGCTCGCCACCTGTTACATGGGGACTTTACATATCTGGCGAAACGTGGGTGGTAACACCTGTGCCTGCCCCTTCGGGGGAAATAGCGTGATGATATGTATGTATGTGTCATAAGTTTACTGTCTTACATTTTTGAATAATGATTCCTTATAAAAACTCTATTGGTGGCCCACGACTTTACCAAACGTTCCTTTCCCAATATATCAATCCGACGTTGTGATACATTGTTTCTTTATGATATTAATTAGGCAAATTAAATTTTAAGTAGCCAATTCCCTAAAGGCGACGTTATAATATCAAAAGCCAAGGAAAGGTTACGTTAGTCTTTCCCTTTCTAGTAATCTTTACTACTGCGTACCTTGTAGAGCTAGAGCTCAATTTAATTAAATAAGTCAATATTTTTTTTTTTTTTTCACTTCATTATTATCTTTTAGATATCAATACGCAAAGAGGTTTACACATACAGGTGGCGATTATTGTTATTTTAGAAGCTTTTAGGGCATAGCGTCTAGCTCTTAAACTATCAACAATCGCGGAACGTACAAACATGGGGGTGATTCGGGGTACCTGAACATAAGGCATCAAAACGTTTTCTATCGTCTGTCAACTGGCCACCCTGTATATCCCGCCTACAACTGGAGGCCCTTCGGCGACTACTAAAGCACGGGGTACATAATGTCGGCTTTACACACAAACCTATTTATGCTCTAGTGCATATCTATTACATCAACAATCGCCTACTTAAAATTAAATCCTCGGTAAAAGTGAATTTCAGATGGGCCGCGTATTTAAAAAAAAAGTAAAGAGCGGCGCCGGTCCGTAGTGACCATTGGTCCGATGAGATTTGAATTGCGATGTGAAGTGGCTCCCTGTAACCTTACGACTAAAATTTTGTCAAATACTTTATTATTTTTCTTACAATTTGTTTAGGTACTTGTTCGTTAGAGATATACAGCTTTCTATTATTATATTATTTCAAGGTACCGGGAATGTCGTGTTTCTCTTAATTTGTTTGCATTTGGGGCTACTTTTAGTAAAATACATAATATACTTAATTATGTAATTAGTTTTTTCTCTATGTCTAACGCGAATGGCTATTCAGTTGAGTCAATTATTTTCAAAATTTCCATTTCTTACACTTCTAAGCAGGGTTTTGATTTTAATTATCAAGCATTATCATGGTACTGTTATTAATATTCTACACATATTACCACAATATTTGGTTTCAACAAAATGCCTCAATTTTTGAATGAATTTTACAAATTGTGATATTATTATATCGTTCATACCTGTTACCTACATACCCAACTACGCACATAAATAGGCATATTTTACTAAATCGTCGCAACTTTGTGGCAGACCATACTCGCCACAAGGTTGTCGCCGTCCATAATCGGGGGTGTTCCGCAGATTTCCTTCTCTGGATGAACTCGAATCGATTTATTTTGGTCAAAGTACGCGTAAAAGCGAACAGCTGACTACCCTCCTACAATGGCCTATAGTGCACGTAGATTTTCTGTTACGATACCTCTTGAAAATAAATAGGAAAAAATCTCCTTGAGTATGTGTTCTTTGTCACCCTCAAATATTTTCGTTCGCAATATCAGACGTACTTATTGACACAATTCGGAACGAAACTATTAGAATGCTACGAGTACATACAAACATAAAATGACGCCTATAATCCCCGAAGGGGTAGGTAGAGTCCAAGGAGCACTGTGTTCCTTAAGACCACATTTAGCCAAATAAAAATTGGGTTTGGTCGAGTAGTAACAAGTGGCTAGCGCATCGTCTACACGATCACAGACCCAGTACCCAATACGCCCTTAGTCGCCTTTTACGACATGCTGGGCGAGAAAAGCAGTTGGTTGGACGAGTAAAGTGCAAAAAAATTGTTGGTTATTATAACACATGTAATCAACGTAAATACTGTACGAGTTTGCGACGTGGTGGATGCCGACGGTAAATAAAACCCAGAGTTGATGTCGCTATTTGTATAATAAGTTCAAAGATAGTGCCTTGGTATAGTCATTTAAGTTCCTTGATAATTTACTGTTATAGTTAATTACTAATATATATTACAATTTTATTATAACAATTTACATATTATATATTTAGGCGTCGAGACAACCTCTCCAGACGCTGACTCTGATAGGAATGACAATTGGAAACCAAAATAAATGAAACAAAGAGACAGTTGCTTAATTTAAAAACAGAAATAAAGAGACAATGCAAGAGAAGAGCGCAATAAGGGCAAAGGGTCGCTAATACTGATATAACGCCTCGTTACAAGTTGCTGGTAGTATGTACAACTTATCCTAAATATCTATATCTGGACAAATCCAGTCTGCCTGTTTGTTAGCTATTTATTGGCAAGAAAAATTGGTAATAAGCATTATCTTTAAATAAATTAAATATACACTTAACTCTTTAAAACATCGTAGATAACAAACTGGCTTATGGAATTTTAGTCCTTTTTGTGATAATACCCGGCTAAACAAATATCAAACTAGTGGCGTCATACTTTCGCCGCAACCTTTTAAAATAAGCGAATAACAGTTACAAACAAAGAGATCGCATTACTACTTACAAATCACTGAGTAGTTGGGAAAAAAACCTTTTTTGGGTACTTTCGGCTTGGGAGGTAGGTCTGGATTATCCTGGCACAGTCCCGAAATCCGGGCATTGTAAGGCAAGGCGGCCGCGTTTGTCCCGGCTTATCCTTTAATAGAATGTTTGTAAGAATGCAAGTGATAGGTTTCTTATGTGGTCGGCTGTGCGCTCAAAGAGATATGTTGTTTGCTAATGTAACTTAGTAGTCTTCTACTGGCAAATGTGTGCCTTGTATGATATGAATGCTTTAGCTAGTCTGCTAGCCTACTCTTGAACGCAATATCGATCGATCGACATTGAGATTGTGATGTTTCTTACTCTTCTGTGGGCCACTAGGGCCATAAATGGGTGCAAATTATGCGGATATTAAGTGACTTAAATGACATTGAGCTTAGCTGAAATTGGTACTGTAGCGAACTCTTTGCTACTCGCGCGTTGTGTCGGGGTCGTTGAAAAAAAGTAACAATTTGAATTTAAAATAAATTATTCGATTGTCATTGGAAGACAATAGAAGCATAGGAGAAAAACAGTGTATGTCGGTCCGTGGTTCGTGAAAGTGCGCGTCGTCGTCGCGCTCATGTTGTAACGAAGAGTCCTGAAATAAAGTGAACTTCAAGCAGTACATGTGTTTTCCTGTTTCGCCTGCTCGATCCTGACGGTACTCTCGTACCGCCTCTCTAGTCTCGGCATTTTGTGATATTGGATTGTGTTATTATTGAGTTTTAATTGAGATTGCGTTCGAGAGTAGGCTGGCTGATCTTCTGATAAAAATGCAATGCTTAATTAAAGTGCTGTACTGTCTCCATTTCAATATAGTATTTTTTAACCTAACATGTTTTGTATAATACCTACTACAGTTAACAATCGTTAGAATAATAAATGGTAAAAAGGTTAGTACTTAGAGCTAGATTGACAACGTAATTTTATTAAATGAGGGGTGTCTGACCTTTACACTTTATACTTACTATAGTTTGCAACAGTTAATTAAACAACAGTTAAACAATTGCTTAAAACTTAAATAGCGTTTATGAATAAGGGTGTGTATGTTTTGTGAAATAAGGTATATATAAAAACAGTGACCTGACATAATCCTAAACTATATCCATTCTAATATTATAAATGTGAAAGTAACTCTGTCTGTCTGTCTCGCTTCCACGTTAAAACCACAAAACCAATTTAAGCGAAATTTGGTACACAGATAGTCTAGAGCCTGAGAAAGGACATAGGGTACCATTTATCCCGATAAATGGAGTAAATTTTCAATTCCACCAATTGAGGGTACTGGTGCTATGCGGGTGAATGTTAAAAAATTTAAATAACGCCTCCCAGAAAAATGAATGACAAATTTACGCCACTATGAACTTTGCTTGTAATGATAGAGTAGGAATTAATTTTAAATACCACCAATTAAGGCTACTGTTCCAATAAAAAAAAAACATTCAGTGTTGAATAGCCTATTTATTGAAGAAGGCTATAGGCTACATACCATCACACTATCTCCAAGTAACAATACTACGCGAAGTCGCGGGCAAACGCTAGAAATAACATAAATATAATTGGCACTAACTGATACAATATTTTATTTTCAATAGAAATAAGGCGAAATTTTTCTATATTTTACTTAATCATCAAACTGAATTATTGCTATGTCTATTAATTGCATTTTTACTTCTTTTATGAGTTAAAATTAGTAAGTTTTCAAATAATGACCCAGCTACTTCTATGAGTGTTAAGACCTACCTTCTAATTTAGCGATGATCTAAAATTTTCTATAGAATCACAGTCATACTTTGTGAAGTTTTTCTATAAGTCTCTGCAATCATTATGACAAATTTTTCTTAATTGATGTTCAAGAGTAAATACTATTTCAATGTGCAGTTCCGTAGTAATAGTTGGCCAAATAAATTAAGTTGAAAGAAAAAAATTAAGAATCTTTGATTGGTTTTGTTCTGGGCATGAGCCTTCCATCACTTGGGGTGCATGTCTAATACCGATTGATTGGTAGAAACAGTTGCAATTGAAACCTAAACCCAGGGGTCAGTTTCATTGTCAGTTTTCATTATAATCGTAAACAACTCTACTTTTTTAGATGGATGATTTCAACTTCTTCCCGCTAGGGACGCTTTTCACATTTCCAATAGAAATTGATATTCTCAAAGCAAGGAAAAGGAGCTCGGGGGCATATTTGTTCAGTACGCTTTAGCTTCAGATCGAAAACAAAGCTACCTTCACCATGGTCAGGCCATGGATGGGTGACCAAAACTTTGATATCTCGAGCTCGTCCGTGCTTCGGAAGGCACGTTAAGCTGTTGGTCCCGGTCGCTATTGCGACCGTTTCTACCCACCAACCCGCATTGGGCCAGCGTGGTGGTGTAACGGACCAAACTCCCCATGTGTTTCTCTATGAGGAAGGCCTGTGCCCAGCAGTGGGACGTATGTAGTCTGAAGACGGACGACGAAGGAAAAACATGGAGCTTTTTTAAAATGAAAACTTACACTAGGGGTACTGTATCAAACGTGCCTTCTGAAGCACGGAGGAATTTTTGATCACAAAATTTCGGTCACCTATCCTTGGTCCAGGCATAACAATGAATACTTCGTTTTCACTATCAAACTCAGAAACATACGAACCACTGAACTGCGTCGGCGCAGCAAAAAAAAACTCGATTTTATATATTTTATACTAAAATTTTTATCCAATTCAAATCATAATAACGTTCACAAATCAATCCCATGTAACTCCAAACAGATGATGTTACGCGCTGACTCAGTCTATACTTTTTACAAGAATATCTTTGATACACGTAGAAAGTATCTTGTAATGCGAACTTGATTATCAATTGAAAATCTGTAATGAATGATGTGTGTTCTGCGGTCCAGGGCTGCCGCTCGCGGTTGAATCACTTGAATAATTGATTAAAAATGTAGTTATATTAATTTTTCAAACAATTTTTATTTTTAGTTGAATTATTTATTAAAAATGTAGTTTTTTTTTCAGAATATTATATTTTATTTTCGTATCAGTTTTTAAAATTGGAGAAAAAGCACTAATAATAAGAATGTAGTACAGTCAGCTGCTCAATAGCTCATCCAATCATGGAATCTGTGTTGTGTTAAGAAATTCGGTTAAATGATTTGTTTGCCCTGACAGTGAAGAAAATGTGTAAAAAAATATTGTTTTTATAAAATTTGTAGTAACAAAAATTACCTATAGGTCAAGATCACTGAAGCAAAGACTTTCTTTAGAGCAAGACTGGTTTGTAGATCTAATAAGAGTGTCATCAGTGCATAATAAGCAATCGTAAGATTACTAAGCGGCTAATTCCTCATCTGTTTCTTCCACATAGGAAGACCTGGGAATGTGGAAATTAAAATCAAGTCTATGGAGCCCATATTGAAAATACCGTGTGGTACATTTTTTGTATTGAGTGTTCAAACAAGAAAAAATAAACAAAAACTGTTAAATAAACTTCCTTGCTCTTATAACAATTTCAAATATAATATACCCATACATCCGTAAGTCCATAACTAACACAATTTGATTATAAATATTAACACAGATTGATATAATAAATATCTGGTCTCTTGTTAGCATTAATTGAAGCGCTTTCATTAAAAATATGATGTATTTGTAAATATATATGTGATTGGTGCCAACCCTGCGTGCGTTATTCGGTAGCGCACAAAGCGGCCTCACAAAGCCGCCCGCCGGCCTCTCTGATGCGGGAGCCGCCATCAAGACTCGCTTTTGGGCATCGCACACTGGGAAAAAGTAGAATAACCATTGCTGGGTAAATGTTAGATTGTTTTTAAAAACTAAAGGTTATGGTAAGGTAATGTTTGAAGGATGATCCCTCTGTATTGTTTCGTTTGGAACCACCTTATGCATATATGAGTGGGTTTAAGGAGTAGGGGTATTCATTAAAAAGAAAAAAAAATAGTCATACATGCATCGCTATTGTCCATGCCATGCCTAGTAAGTTAATCGTCTTTAATATCATTATTATCATTATTGTTGGCTACTTTACGACAGCAATATCCTATTTTTATACTTCGTCAATATATTCTACATCTATGGTTTATATAATACAACTTTTCTTTCTGGGAAACCTTGCTCCATTGTAGACCACATCTCACCTGTGGCTCAAAGCCTCTGGTGTAAGTTATTGTAGAAACTTCACTTTTTTAGTTGCGTTTTAAATGTCAATTTCTATGGGCAAAAATGAAAAACGCTAGCGGAAAGTAGCTGAAATCAAGTTTCTCATAGAAATTGACATTCTAAACGCAAATAAACTTGTACGGGGTTGGACAAAACCAATCCTTTATAATTAAAAAAAAACATAAGTGCAACCTTATCACATGACTGATAAACCTGTGTGTGTCCAAATTTTTGAAGACATGTAAAAACATATTGTAGAGATGTTTAACATAAAAGCAAAAATAGAAACAAAGTTGTTGTGTATGTAAGTTCTTGTGCTAGTGATGGAAATACATTCGTAGTCCGGTCGTAGTTTCCACTGGTTTACAACACAAAGGCAAAGGGTCGACTGCTTTGTCAAACACAACCATTATTAATATTTATCAACTTTAAGAAATTTGTGTTGGTTGGCATTACAAAACATATTTAGCGGATTCCCAGTCGTCACAATCAACAGCACCTTCCAATTTGACGTTGACGTAAGTGTTTGTAATTAAAAAAACACGATGATTTATTTTCCGACATTCCTGAGCGGCGGATTGGTCAGCGAGCGGTCGGCGCGGGCGCAGGCCCGCCGCTGTCACTGTACTTACAACTCTAGTACAGTCAGCAGAACTGGAGCTCTGAAAAATGTTCTATAATGAGAATTATTCTATTTTATATACAAAACACATGCGTACAATTAACTCATCTTATTTTTATTTTTCATGAGTAAAACTCTTATAACAAATAGATAACAATATTGCTCAATCCTGTGATAGTGTATTTTTAGGAGAATATTTTCAGGGAATGAGATTTATTTCGGCAACTTGATGTCGAGCATTGTAGCATAAAAATGTATACAGCTGGACTTTGACCTCTGATCTCCGGGGCCTGCGAACATAAAAAAGTTATAGAGCAATATAGATAGCATAAAGCAGTGGTAACCGAACCGGGATGGTCTGGGTACTACTCGTTCGAGAGGCCGCGGGAAACGCGGGCTCGATCCCACCGCCTGCACCACTGAGTTTGAATAAAACTTATGTACAGTTCATTGCGAATATCGTTTGCCTCACATTGTGCCCGGTGTTTGGCAACAGGCTCGCCACCTGTTACATGGGGACCAAACATATCCGGCAAAATGTGGGTGTTTGCGTGTTTAACACCTCTCACTTTTCGGGGAAAGAGGCGTGACGATATGTTTTAAGTGTTTATGTGTAGATAGTTATTTGGGGATACGGTTTATATCTCGTTTAACGTTTAAAGCACGCACGTAAAATGAAATGCTAAAAGTTATAGTAAACCGTGGTTTATTGGTAGATAAACAATGTTTTATATAATACGGTAATTAACCATATTTCTAAAAGTCAGAGGAAATATTTAAAAAAACATTGTCAAAAGTGAACATTGCCTTATGTTGCAGTCGGTACCTGAGCCAACGCATCAGTACGGGAGCTTCACGCATGACGAGCGCAGCGTGGGGCCAATCTCTGTTTGTGGAGATAATCTTCCTGCCACACTCGGCAGCTCGCAATTACGAGGGTACTGTCTAAAACACCTCCTCTATGCCTTCATTACTCAAGTTCCGTAGAATCTCATACACTGCCTGGTTAGAAAATTAAAAAGCTTAAGTGCTGATTACAATCGTAAATCTATGTGCAAGGGATTTTATTACTTATGTGAGCTTCAGGCGGTATTATGTCAAAAAATGAATAATAAATATGTTAAAAAATGATGAACAAAAAATGAATAATAAATATGTTAAAAAATGATGAACAAAAAATGAATAATAAATATGTTAAAAAATGATGAACAAAAAATGAATAATAAATATGTTAAAAAATGATCATAAATCACGTAAATTTGAGTATCATATAATTAGTCATAATTTAAAAATGGCCATTAAAGAACCAACAAGATTAAAAAGTGGAACATGTCTCGACAATATTATCCACAACATTAGGGGTTGCACAAGCGAGGTTATTGAGTTAGGGTTGTCAGACCACACGGCACAACTTTTAAAATGTCCAGTAAAGAAAACTTGTACACTTAAGTCGTGGCGCATTAAGCGCAGAGACTATTGCAAGGAAAATTTATTAAAATTCGAAGAATGTATTGGAAATTTGACTTTTGCTGACGTATTAGCTTCCAATGATGCTAATGAGGCGCTTGACTTCTTTTTGAATACGTTTAAGACCTTTTATGACTTATGTTTTCCTCTTAAAAATAAAACTATGACAACGCGTAGGAAAGTTAAATGGATATCTAAAGGTATAAAAATCTGTTGTAAAAAGAAAAGAGAAATGCTGTGGCGATTGAGAACTAAAAACACACCAGAAAACAAACAAGCATATAAATACTACTCCAATAAGCTGAAACAAGTAATAAAATTAACTCAACGATCACAAAATAACTACTACATAAATATAGCAAAGAATAAATCTAAGGCGACATGGGATATCGTGAATAAAAATAAATCTAGCCTACCTAAAGAACCAATAACTAAGATAAGACACAACAATAATTATATTACAGATCCAGAACAAATTGCTAACACTTTTAACAACTATTTTGTAGATCAAGTAATAGCTGTTACTGAAAACAACACTATTGACACAAAATTTAATCATCTCAACTCAATTTTTATAGCACCAACGACACCGTATGACATACTTAGAATAATAAAATCACTAAAAAATACAAATTCTGTAGGAATTGATGGAATTTGCACCAAAGTGGTCAAATATGTTGCTTCATTTATTGTAATTCCTCTCAGCCACATAGCCAACATTTGCATTAATACCGGAATATTTCCACAAAACCTTAAAACCTCTATTATAATACCCCTGCTAAAAAAAGGTGACAAACAGGACTTAAAAAATTACAGGCCCATAGCATTGTTATCAGTTATATCAAAAATTATTGAAAGGGTTCTATACGATTCTATTTATGCATACTTAGATAAAAACAAGATTTTAGTAGACGAACAAAATGGTTTTAGAAAAAACAAGAATATGAATTTAGCAATATATGATCTAGTACTACCGATACTTAGAAACATTGACATTAAAAACCCGATTTGTGCAGTTTACATGGACATGTCTAAGGCATTCGATTGCGTAGATCACAATATTCTATTAAAAAAACTGAACAGCTATGGCATACGGGGTAACTCACTTAGTTTAATAGATTCATACCTAAGCAATAGAGAACAATATACAGACATTAATATAATTTGCACAAAATCGTGCAAAGAAAAGAATTTTAGGTCTAGGTCAAGGATAGTTAAATATGGTGTGCCCCAAGGTAGTGTT
Organism: Parapoynx stratiotata; assembly: GCA_910589355.1. Taxonomy (NCBI): domain Eukaryota; kingdom Metazoa; phylum Arthropoda; class Insecta; order Lepidoptera; family Crambidae; genus Parapoynx; species Parapoynx stratiotata. The sequence goes on from OU342477.1 coordinate 4,791,915, forward strand.
CTAGGTCCACTATTATTTTTACTATATATTAACGACCTCCCAAAACATGTTAATCACCCTATGGTTCTATTTCCAGATGATAGCACAGTAATTATAAAATTTGACATTAAATATGACTACGAACAAGGAATAAATGACACAATAAAAACAATTATTGACTGGTTAAACCACAACAACCTAAAAATCAACATAGACAAGACAAAAATAATGCATTTTACACAAAGAATGCCAATTAATACAATGAAAATAGCCTATAATAACAATATGATTGAAACCGTCAATGTCACAAAATTTCTAGGCATCCACATAGATAGCGATATGTCTTGGAAAACCCATTCTTATGAAGTTTGTAAAAAACTCAATAAAATATCTTTTGCATTATATAAACTCTCTAAGACGGTAAAAAAGGAAGCGGTATTAGTGGCATATCATGGATTTGTGGCGTCCATTATACGGTATGGAATAATTTTTTGGGGCAATTCAACACAACGTGAGACTATGTTTAAAGCATAAAAGAGATGTATTAGAGCAATGTGTGGATTAAAATCAACAGAGAGTTGTAGGCCTTATTTTCAGTCGCTAAAAATTCTTACATTGCCGTCTACATATATCTATGAAGTAGCAATTTTTGTAAAATCGAATCCAAATTTATTTAAAGTACAAAAACGGCCATTATTTCTAAGAAAAAAAAGTAGAATTTACAAAAATATTTGTAGGACTTCACTCACATCAAAAAATTTATCTAATATGGCTCCAAAAATTTATGATAGATTACCAGCAGCAATTAAACAATTAAATCTCTCACTGCTTAAAAGGAAACTATCTAAATTATTAATTGAGAAATGTTACTACTCAATCCAAGAATTTTTTGAGGACGAATATCTCTAATGACAATTTTTTTTTTTTTCCTTAATGATTTTATTTTATTTCGATTGCTAAATATTATAAAGTATAAAATATGACATTGGATTTATGTGCTGAGTCTTGTGTGTTATTAAATTATGACATTATTTATCTTACTTGTGACATTAATATTTTTGGTATTCATTAAAATTTCTAATTTCTATATTTTACTTTGACATGTAACCATTAATTTTATTAGTTTAAAATCATTATAAAAATCAAATAATTATTATTGTTTAGTTAATTTTGTGATTATTTAAATCTTGATTACGTATGTGCTTAAATTTTATAAAAATTTGTACGCCTTCATGGCAAAACATGTAGAACTGGATGAATTATTATATTACAATACCTATGTAATTTCACTCATGTTTTCACAAATAAATCTTATCTTATCTTATCTTATCTTATCTTATCGTACTTTTTCTATCTTAAAAATTGATGATCACAATGATTATCATTGGCGCAACATAACAAATCCGGAAGCTAAAGGAAGGTAATAAAAGGTCATTTTGACAATATTTTTAATATTTATCAACATGAAAAAAACATTTGCTCCACCTCCAAGGCAAGTTATTATTGTAACACAATACAGATAAGCCGTTTGACCACTGAAGACACTCCAAAATTTTGCATTTATTTTCGCAATGGGACAAAATGTGAGCTATTTAGCTGCAGGGTTCGCCGGGTCGGGAGTGGGCTCCTTCGAAGGCTCGTCTTCGTCGCCTTTCTCTTTCAAAGTTTTCTTTATCTTCTCCAACTTGGCTTTATTAATCTTATGGAACATCCCAGACTCGTTCACAGCGTCCAGCCTCCCGAGCCTTCCCCCAGACTCTCTCACCGGGTCTCCTTTCTCAGAGTCCGAGGTCACAAAAAGCCTTGACAACGAAAGTGGGTTCAAGTTGGAATAATCTTGCACGATGTACCACTTATGTCTCTGATAGTAAATCGTAGTACAGAACTGATACGGTAGAAAGCTGACGACCCAGTCACTTAGAGAGGTCATGTTAGGCATACCACCAGAATTGGACAAGTATTCACGGAAGAAAAGTTTATGCGATCTACCAAATTTTGGGGTCTTTCTTGCTGACAAGGCATGGCAAAAGATTTTCTTGGTTATTTTGTTACTGCACATTTTGAGAATACAACAAAATCAAACATTATTGGGAAAATTAGGATGGAAGAAAAAATATGTTTACTGATCTTGACACAGTCATGACAATCATCAACTTTCGTCTTTGCATCCGTCTTTACTTAAAAAGGTGATATCACATTTGAACTCAGAGCTGTTTACTCTGAGCATTTGAAAAGTATCAAAATATGTATAAAGTGAATGCATTACCCATTGAGTTGATCTTTATTAATATTTTGCTCTGATGTTATGTTTTCAGGTTGTATGAATATAAACGGAAAATAAACAGTTTTTTTTTTATTTTATTTTTTTATCCATTCTAAACACTTTGCGGAGAAAAAAAATTGAATTTAAATTATTTCGTTACAAATTTTCTAGAGAAAAAACTTTGTAAATTGATATTGCGTACATACTAATATTTATAAATGATAAACTCATAAACCAAAAATAATACAACCATTAAGCTGGGTCAAATAATTATGTATTTCGCCGAAAATCTTATCACTTATATTTTCTTTGCAGGACTTTCAACAGTTTCAGGCTTTCTCTTCAACTCTTCCAGTTCCTTCTTAGCCTTCTGTGTGAAATACCCTTCTTCTTTTATATGCTCTGGATGGACGAACCCGGGCATTTTCACCGTTGACTGTTCTTCCTTCGCTGGTTCCGAGGGCTTGCCCGCTTTATCCGTGTACTTTCTTTTCTGCTTCAGGTATGGCTCCAACCTCCCCTTCACAGCTGATAGACACCCCGAATTTCTCTTCAATGCACCACGAGACCGTAAAGAATACAGAAAGGAGAACTTTACCATCTTAAGAATTGTATTGTTGTTCCTTCATATAATAAGTGTTTATATAAATAATAAATAAATAAACTGAAAATTTTCGCCTGCAGTCTACATACTGTCCAGATGACTGACAGGCACAGACAATTATTATTTTGGTCGTTTTGCTCATGAGCACAGATTATACTTGGGCTCCAAACTGACCATAAAAAATAATATATATTTTTTGATGGCTTTAACACAATACATTTTGAGTTATATATAACGTTTTTGCTTAAATGTAAAAAACGCTTTCGGTCATAATGGTCTGAATCGGAATGAATTATCGGTGCCGTAAAGTCACGAATACGCATGCGCGACACAGGTTGACACAGCCGACAGACATGTTTGGTTGGTTGCGACTGGCGTTTGACAAAAATTTTGATCATGCGTAGTAATTGTTTACATAAAGCGATACTCAACAAATTTCACGAATATGGTGTATAGCGTTTTTGGCCTGAGGTTTTTGGCAGATGAAAAATAAAACATGCTTAAATTTAATTTCTACGACAATCCCTTATTTATATTTATTGAACTGGGTATATTTTACCCTTGTTCTAAATACTATGTGAATTATACATTATTTTCATTACTTTTGATATGAGTTAACTAGCCTATTGTAAGACTATCGATGGGCCTATCTATAGTATCGATACTATCGATATGGTACATGATTTTCGATGTAAACTTTCGATAGTTTTAATATCGATAATTTGGCAACACTAGTGTGGGCACATAATGATGTTAATGGTGTTTGTATGTTATGATTTCTAAAGTTATGATCAAAATTTTTTATTATGACCAATGGGTACGCCAATGATTATCAAGTAAAACATTATTTGATCAGTAAATAGGTTTATTGTAAAATAGAAAGTTTTGAATTAAATTTGAAATTGGTAAAAAATTATTCCACACGGAAGCCTTTACTTCTCCTCTTTTCGCGTGACCGATGGAGAGTCCGCGTCCTTCTTTATCTTGGCCTTGATCTTCTCTAGCTGTTCTCTTTTCTTGTTGAAGAAGTACTCCTCTTCGTGGGCGGCCCCATACTGGCCCAGGCCTCCCCCGGACTCCCTTACAGACCCACCAGCTCCACCTCCCCTTCCTGCCCCAGAACCAGGGGGGTTAACATTATAATACCTCCTCTTCAGAATTTTCGGATAATCCTGACGTACCAACATAGCTCCGGAGCACCCTGAGAAAGTCCTGGAGCCGAATTTCTGGTTGACATGTTTAATTGCTCTAAACATTTTTGCTGGCTTTCACTCCATGGTCGATTTTGTTTACTTTGACGTGATTGACAGACGTCATTTCTATTTTTGAAACTGACACTAGTTTTGTTTTCATAAAAAAGTACGCACTCTATCCTACATTTATTATTATACATCTCAACATAGGTACTCTATGCACTCTATGATAGAAAATAAATTAACCTTGGATTAATGGTTTTATAATAACCACGCTGAACTTGTGTAACACCATAAGAAAGCACTGATTGTATTGTAATCTAGATTGCACTTTACACTGATCAATTTTACTTAGCAAAGTATTGAAATTACAAATATTAACACACACACACACACATAAAACACCTCAAAAACGTAGGTGCCACTTTATTTCTCGGGATATACCTAAGTACACTTTTAATTATACTTATTATCATAAATTATGTTATTTATAAAAGGATTTAATTTTCGACGATATCTTTTGACGTAGATGAATTTGTTGCGGTGTTAATTGCTAAATCCATTAAATCTACACTAAAACTATTTTCTACGGGAAATTGGAGGTTTTTTGCAATTAAATAATGTATGCTAATTACGTATATTAACACTTTCATTGTATATAAAGACGATGCACAAGGTCCTCGTATAATGAGTAAAATGTGTTTTGAAGGCTGAAGTAATTCGCTCGTCGCTGAAGCATAACATGGAGGCGATCGAGGTAACAAAAATTACTTTTTTTAATTCAAATACTTATTAATTTTTTTATTTAACAATTAACTGTTATTTTCAGCTTCTATTCTACCTCTTTTTATCTACATTTCGGTACACTAGGTAAGTCGTCCTTTAAACTTTTAGTATTATGAAGCAGAATATTTATTTACTACTTTGCGTGGCCTGTGTTTATACAGACACATAATAACACCTCCCTCCACCTCCCTGAAGGGGTAGGCAGTGTTGTCTACATCCACTTTTCACCTGATATGTTTATTTAAAAGTCTATTCACTTGCCTAACATTAGAGGCAATATCGGGAACCTCGGCCCCAAAACGGGGAGCGCCCTAATTTGCCTCATAGAACGCCTCGTTACAAATCGTTACGATTTTTAGTGTGTAGAGTAGCAGCCGATTTTAGGGTCGATTTATCCCGATATTGACGTGAGTAGACCTTTAATTCCCTTTATTAAAAGAGGCGAGTTTACTGCCATGCACAGATTAAACTGCAAATTCAAGAAATATTTATGATAAACTGAAGGTTACTTATGTGTTAGTCAATCAATCTCAATGGTACAATGCAGGGATCGAACAGGCGACCTGTTCCACGTGCTGTTCCCTCAAATCAGCTAACGCTCTGATTCTATCAAACAGATAAACGGAAAAAAATCTAAAAAATCTAGTTTTTTTATGTAAATATAAATATTATATGTATCACTTGAAGGATTATAATTAATATTTATCTGTTTTACAGTGGTCATATTCTTAAACCGGCTGAAGCTGATGTTTCGGATAAAGACAGTTCCAACAACCAACAATGTCCGTGCTTCGACGTCACCCACGACACTATAACTCAGAATTTATATTATTCAAATCACATCGAAAGGCTTGTCTTATACATCTACAAAGATCCGTCTGGCTCAGCATTTCACTTATACATACCTAGAAAAGAAACACAAAAATCATTTCCTGATCTTTCATTTAAAGCTGGAGATGAATTCAAAGCAGTTAATTGGGAAACAATTCCAGAAATTTTTCAGAACAGCCGTAGTCGCATCGGCTTAAACATACATAAGCCAGATGTAGTCGCCATTAAATCAGCCAATCATCCCTTCGATGATGAATTCATAACATTGCCACCATTCGAGCTCGATGTTGTTCGGAATTCAGAGAATATTCCAGATCAGGATAATAGTGTCGAGTCTAGTGAACCATTTATAATAACTCATAAACTGGATCCATACTTTAGTATTGAAATCTCAGAAGATTTTAATAAATATAAAAACCAACCGGCAACAAGACTTAATTTTAATATTGACTCTACTAAAGCTCACACTATTGTGTCTAGCCTCGATCCGCAATCACATGAGCTTACTTACAACATTACTGCCCCAAAAAATAACTTTCAACAACCTTATTTTACAAATGAACAAAAGGTCTTTGATGATATTACTAATGCTACGCAAATACCAAACGCGTCACTATCATCAGAAACAGAACATTATTATAGACCTAAACTCAATGATGATAAAGATACAGAACAAGCAATTCCAGAAGTTGTGAGCACACCAATTGAAATATTAGAGCTAAAGTTACCAGCCTCACGTCCTCAGTATAAAACGTTCGACAAATGGTTTAACGAACAAATGCACCGCATAAATAAAACCGGTTCAACGCCGAGAAAAGATATACATCTCAAATTTTTAAAACTGCAAGTAGAGAAAACTCTACACGATAACCACATGTATATAACAAACGACGGAGTATTAATAGACACTAATGATAATATCTTTAATATAGCAAACTTAAAAATGAGGCCAATTTTAATTGGAAACTCCCTGCCGTACAATATGCTTCTCAATGCCAACTATAATAAAGTGGAGATTCCTCCGAACATGGCTTATCTAGAGGGCGTGTTACTTTCTTTGGTATATCCTCCTGAAGTCCTGGGCGTCATACCATTAGGTAAAACTTACGTGCCTATGGGATCTTACAGGAGAGACTATAATTTTTGGCCAAGAAAGAATTTATCAACATCCTCTGAAATTAGGAAAATATCATCCCATAAACATGATGTACAAAATTATCATCCCCTAAAGCCACGTTCACACCCTCAACACAAAAGGCCAGTCAGATCTGAGAATTCGCAATTATTGTATCCGAATATTTTTGGTGGACTACGCAGACCATCTCAAAAGAAACCGCCTACTCGTGATAACCAAAGCAAGTTGAACCAGAGAAGGCAAGATTTATTTGATGTTTTGAGATCATTACTTAATTTGGACAACGAGGAGAAGGAGCGCAGTGAGTATGATACCAAAAATGCGTTGAAAAATTTATTTGGCGTTAGGGAATTTGCGGATACAGAGGATTCGGGACTAGATTTTAGGATTATCGGAGGCCATGCAGCGACCGGCAGTGGAACGCCCGTAAACAACAGAGGTCGATCGAATCCGTTTCGATTTGACTTGCGATAGCTGCTTTTTTTACCAAAAATCTAAATTAAAAAAAAATCCCCGAAAATGTGTGACGAGATAGGGACTAACCCATGAAGCAAGACAGAAAGGACGCATGATCTAAAAATTTGTTGGCTCAGGTGTATACAATTTATATGCGTATACGCTTAAAAATCGTTATTCTCAACAGAATCAACATTTTTTTTATATTTTTTATCTAAACAGTAGTTAAATAAGAGTAATAACATAGACATTGCTTAAAAAGACACGCGATAAACACGGTTTTGTGGTAACAAAAATTAAACAGGCGTTGAACAGTTGCTTAAACTTTAGACAGTGTTTAGTTAAACAAGTTCAATTTGTATTTTGTGGTAAGACGGTAGAATTCAAATCGGCAGATGCAAATTGTTACCGTAAAAGTTTGTTGAAAGTATTTTTTACTCCTATGATCTCTAAATATTTAGGTTGTTATTTACTTATAATATTCCCTTAAACGACTTGGCTTAGAATTCTGGAATTGATCGAAATAAATATGTTACAGCATTACAATGATTATTTGTTTTTATTTTTTTCCTACACCATATTTTTTTTGTAAAAAATACATTTCAATATTGCATTACTAAGCAGAGCCATCTAGTGGTGAGAATACTAAACAAATAAGGTTTGTGGCGCCATCTAGTGATGTCGTAATAATACGTATGAAAACTAAAAGCACTATCTACGTTGCTTTTTAAAGCACTAAACGTATACTTATACTATACAACTACACACTTAAAAACTAGATAGCGCTAATTTCAAAATCGTGAAGTTTTAAAGGCGACATCTAGCGGCATGTTTCATGAGCATGACAGAAGTCTTGCTAGGCCACAATAATCAAAGTTCAAGTCAGCCAGTTCACGAGCAAAATCAAAATAAGTTTAGTCGTTCACTCGGCGTGTTTGCAGGTGGTGTATGCAGTCACTCTAAAAATAACACCGGTCTCGTATTAAAAAACGACAAAAGTAAATCTAGTTTTCAATGACAATCCGTATACAACAACCTTTTATGTGATCCTTAGTTACTTCTCAGCTGAGTGTGTGTGACAGAACAATATTCTTGTTATTTTAATTTGATTTTGCTGTGATTTCGCGGTATTCTCGGTGTGTGACCTATTGTTTGTGTGTGGATACGAAATCAATGTTGAACCTATGAAAGGATGTTATCATTGTCGTCAGAAATACTAGGAACAAATTATTTTGTACTTTGATGGGCTTTAACAACCGGTAAGTACCTAATAATAATATAAGTTTCGTTCATAAAAACTACCTACAAAACATTTTTATTTCTAGATGATATGTTTTTCTTCTGTAATAAATAAAGCTGATAAATAGGTACCTAGAGCCTACCTAATTATAAACTTTGTATTTTTTTTAAGTAAGCGCATAGCTTTGTGTAAATTTTATACGTCTACCCTATTATACACACAAAAATATACTGGAAAATATTTTTTTTTTTTTTCAAAATAAGTAATTCAACCATAAAAAAAAAATTTACTGGCCTATATTAATATAAATATTTAAAAGTTTAAGTAATTTATCTGGACATTTATAAAAAAGTGTGGGTTTTACCTTCTAGGACATTTTTGTTACTATTCTTTACGAGTTTTTAAGAGCTAGTGGACTAATAATAAAAACTGAATTAAGTAAATTACGTTTATAGACATGAGGTGATGTCTTTGCTATTTGAAGAATGGATAAGAATCATCGCCCTTATTTTCATATAATAAAAAAATTAAGAGCTTATTTCGCATAAGGCATAATTATTAATAACTTACCTATTAATACCTTCTCTACTTCCTACCCTTTTGAGATACTTACAAGCGTAATAGGTAATAAAATCGGTTACTTAGAACTTAACAATAGGTATCTCAAACGAAAATGTTCAGTTCTAGACCTACAATCATGTTAAATTATGTACCTATGTTATTATTTTATAGGCAGTATGTTTTTATTTAATTGTATAACAGGCTTAACACAACGTTATTATTTGTATTATTATTTATATTAAAGATGTATACCTATTGTTTTGTTGTTGATTGTTTGTGTTGTTTTAAATGTATATTATATTAATTTTTATTTCCTCTACCAAGCACTGTAGTAATAGTTCTGATATATTATTTGTAGGTAAAGGTAAAGTTATGAAAGAACATATCGCCATCAGCCTATATACGTCCAAACGTCCCACTGCTGGGACCGGCCTTCCTCATGGAGAAACACATGAGGAGTAAGGGCCGTAACACCACCACGCTGTCCCAATGCGGGTTAGTGGGTAGAAACGGTCACAAATGCGACCGGGACCAACGGCTTAACGTGCCTTCCGAAGCACGGAGGAGCTCGAGTTCACAAAGTCTTGGTCACCCATCCACGGCCTGACCATGGCGAAGGTAGCTTTGTTTTCGACCGAAGCCAAAGCGCACTGACCACTACCCCACCGAGCTCCTCCTTTGAAAGAATATATATTTTATTACAAACGCACATCAATGTGAGTCTATCTATCTATCTATCACTCTATTGTCCACGACTGGACATGGTGTTTTGTATGGAGATTTTGGGGATGTCTGCATTTTACATACTAACATTTTATCAGTTTTCCTCACAACGACAAATCCAGAGATAATAATATTTGGCATGTATCATTAGACAAGCTTTAGCAATATGTGTGTGAACACGCTTGATAAAAATTATTCATCGTTTTTATGTAAATGCAAATCAAATGATGTATTCGGGAGGCAGTAAAAAATAATTGTCTTTGTGTCTAATTTTAACACAATTAAACTTACAAAAAATTATCAAATTAAATAATACGAGCTCAAATATATGGTCTATTTTTAGAAGAGGCAATTATTTTATAAGAATGTTCTGAAACTTAATAGTTACGGACAAATTGCTAAGACAGAATAAAAACACCAATTTCATAGGTAAGGACCCAATATAATGTTTTGATGACACCAATATTGTTTCTAAGGTCACAACCTAAAATCTATCAGAATACATTTCCTAGGAATTGATCCTTGGTCCTTAATTAATTTTTTTCTTATATTTTACATTTCCTAGATTTTCATTTCCAGCAACATATATATTGCTGCCCAAATAATAATTTTGCAGCTTAACTTATTATCTTGGTGCTCAATAAATTTTTCTGCTGACCAATTAATTATTTAGCCGCCCAAATTATTATATTGCTGACAAGATATTTGTTTGCTGTCCAAATTATTTTTCTGCTGACCAATTAATTGCTTCCCTTATTTAAGTATAAAAGTAGTTACCTTATTTTGTCAATTTCAATCTCATCAATTTCATAGTATCTTAAGCATCAAGTAGACAGCCCTACCACGACCTTGCCCGGCACCCTTGCAAAACCTTCCTTGTCTTAAATTCTGCTGTCGCAACTTTTTATGGACCTTGTTGTGGCAAGCGGATTGGTGATTCTGTAACAGATAATGCTAAAAATAATTCAATATGAAACATCCAATTTTTTGGTGCGCTTACCTTATTTGTTATTACAAAAGATTTCTTTATCAAGATTAATATGCCAATCGATTTCGAATAAGTGAACTTTTTCAGTTTATACTTATTCGAAATTGATTGAAGCTTACTTTTGAACGAAGTCCTGTCTAACTAAGGGTTTTGAAAATATCATTCACATTTTTGTGTGATCTTCACAAAGGATTAAATAATTATTGCAATTATCTGATAATTTCTTACCGATTGGTCTATTCCTAATAATGATGTTTACCAGGAAGGTATCATGGTCAATTCAGATAGTAACTAAACACAGTGTAGATGGTAATGAAGGCAATGACGACAAAATTATTGCGAGTCATAAAATACATAATTTTTATTCACTCGAGTACCTACACAAACTGAAGAAGATTTCGACTATGAAAAATTCAATCCAAGGAACACGATGTAGTCCTGTCCTGTCCTCAGCCTATATACGTCCCACTGCTGGGCTCAGGCCTTCCTTATGGAGACACACATGAGGGGTATGGGCCATAACACCACCAGGCTGGTCCAATGCGGATTGGTGGGTACAAACAGTCGCAATAGCGACCGGGACCAACGGCTTAGGCTTTCAAAGCACGGAGAAGCTCCAGATCACAGTGTTGGTCACCCAAAACTTTGGTCTAAGTAGACCGAGCTACGAGTAGATATAAAAATTGTATGAAAGTTTATTAGAGTCATTCTATACTGCTCAGATAATCGGGTTCAACCCGAGTCATTTGGAGTAATAACATTAAGATATCCTTCATAATTAGGAAATTTTAGGTTACTTTTGCAGAAGAATTATGCGAGTTGGCGAAGCGGTGTGCCAGGAAAAATATACTAAACGATTGCATGGTGGAAAACCACACTTACTGAGTATTTATAACGCTTCCTCTGTAGGCTTTGGGCGAGTGAGTCCCGGCAATCACACAAGACTTACTGTGTAATAAAAAAACCGTAAATCAATTCCTTCCTCCAGACAAAAATTGTGATTAATGACTAATGAATCAAAACCTTTTTCAGGATCAATAGTTTAAAAGTAAGAGAAATGCGATGAGCGTTTGTAAAAATATCTACCCTTCGCGCGATAATTTAACGAGCTTCCGTCTTCTTCTATGTCATTTCAGGGATGAGATCCGTCTTTTTGAATGTTTAATGACTCTAAACACCCTATAGTTATATGTATAATGACAGAAGACCAAACGCCTTATTTTATCTCGCTTTAAGCAATTATAAAAGAGCTTTTCAAACGATAGGTATTTGTATGATATAGTTATTTCTTCATAAAATGCATATTATTTGTCTATGAAATTTTCGCTAAATGTGGTCTTAAGGAACACAGTGCTCCTTGGACTCTGCCTACCCCTTTGGGGATTATAGGCGTGATTTTATGTATGTATGTAAGAAATTTTCGTAAAACTTTTATATATGCCAATTTAAATGTCGATTTAGTTGAGGAAGTTCGTGGCCTCTGCACCTTGTCTGACCGTAAAGTGCCACTTTACACATTTTTTTAAAACTCAGCATATACGCGGTAAACCTCAAAGAAAATATTTGTCTGACTTTTCCTCACCACGATATCAAGCTACCAATACCTCTGTTAAAAAAACTTATAAAATGATTATCACAATAACCTTGAACAGACAGACAGACGAATAGTCGGCTAAGGTAATACTATATCAATAGCATTTTACGATTTACACTTATCACTAATAACTGTAGTCATAAATGTAAAATTCATAGTTGTAACTACGTAAATATTGATAAATAAAGATCATTTTCATTTCATTAACAAAAAAAAATAGTAGCAAAAGTAAATAAAAAAATTAAATCAAACGCTAGAAAATTTTCATAATTTTTATAAAACTTAAATTTGTAGTGATTTTTTTTATTAGAGGTAGGGTGCCAATGTCTACCGCAGCTTTCCAAATTAGGAAAGCCTATTGTTTTTGTACTCTGTCTCTATTATCAATAATGTTTTTCTCAGGTCGTTACCTATGAAATTGGTGTGTATGGAGATTTTGGGGAATTCTGCATTTTCCATACTAACATTTTTTCAGTTTTCTTCACAACGACACATCCAAAGATAATAATATTTGGCATCTATCATTAGACAAGCTTTAGTAATATGTGTAATATCTTCTTCTTCATAAAAATTATTTAACGTTTTTAAGTGAATGCAAATAAAATTATTTATTCGGGAGGCACTTAAAAAGAGTTGTCTCCGTGTCCAATTTTAACACAATTAAACTTACAACAAATTATATTTAACCGATCAATCCACAAAATACGGCACTTCGTGAGTTGTGTCACAGCACTTTCCCACAAACAAAGGTTGGACCAGAGTGGAATAAGAAATTGCTTATTGGTATTACGTGACAGAGACCTGAAAAGATCACGTCTCGAATACTTACCTGGCCATAATGACACAATGTTTCCGTTTTAACAATTATTAAGAAACCTTCATTGTTTAGCCGAGTCGTGATACGGATTTAATAAAAATTGATTAATGATTTTTAAACGGGACTGTAATTGTTACCGGATGGCTAAACCCACGACTTTATATCTAGTCTACAGGTAGATAATTTTTTATACCCCATAAAACTACATGCCCTTACAATGAAAAAAAAACAATATCGATCAGAAAATATAATAGTCTGGATAATTTAATACAATAGTTTCATTCTCACAGTTATTGTCAGATTTTGACCTACATAGGACCCGCTCCACAGAATAAATATAATGGACGCAATCGATATGAGGAGCCTAGTGGTTAGTACGCTTTGGATTTCCATATCGAAAACATAGCTACCTCCGCCATGGTCAGGCCTTGGATGGGTGATCAAAACTTTGTGATCTCGAATTCCTCTGTGCTTCGGAAGGCACGTTAAGCCGTTGGTCCCGGTCACTGTTGCAACTGTTTCTACCTACCAACCCACATTGATGGTGTTACGGCCTAAACTCCTCATGTGTTGCTCCATGAGGAAGGCCCGTTCCCAGCAGTGGGACGTATACAGACTGAGAACGAGTAAATATCATTGCTTTTTTATAATTTTTACTAAATAGCTTGTGTTAAACGATTCTAAAGATATTATAGGTTCTATTACTAAGGAATTTACAGTTCACTGAGCTTCAAGTTTAGATATTACGATTGAAATGGCTCCATAAAAAACGTGCACTTATTGAGAAACAAGCATTCGATCTATGGTTTTCATTTGGAACGACATTTTTATAATTCAGACTAACATTTTGAATAAATACAAGGAAATTTTCAATATAAAATTATATTATTTGTTGTTAAATTTACACCCTGCTTACTATTTGTATTAAATACTATTCTACATAATAATATTTGGAAAAATGTTGTTTAATCTGATTACAATTTTCCCTAAACTATGCCGAGGCCCGGTGCATGGTTTCAGGCTCCCCCTTTTTTACATAAAGTTTTCTGACAAACGTCTTTTTTCAATATTTTTGCCAACCAATTTCTAACATCATGAACATATGTAATCTTTGGCCTTGAATTTTTTACAATAATTTTAAAGAGGACCATTCTTTTCTTTATCCCTTTGTTCTTCAATTGTCTTTTTGATCAAAATCCATGATCGGATATTGTGTTCTAAATAAATAAGGTAAAGCCAACCTTCTACCCAAGCCATAGAACCTATTTTCTTAGAAATGGAAAGGAAATCGTGTCCTCGACCCACGACATTACAGCGACTAGCCAAAGGCACCATCGCTAAACGTGAATAAACATTTACCCTATTGTTACCGAGATAATAGTAATTTAAACAAAGCTCTGTGTAGTCGATGACAAAGTTACCAACAATCCCGAAGCGACAGTGGACAACTCGGAAAATGTAGTGTAAAAACCCAGTAAGAACGCTCTTCTACTTGGGTTGTGATTTATTTATTTAGAAATCCAACAGCGATTACATAAGTATCTTGACTTATAATATATAACTTACAATATGGCCAATAATAGGTTTCCCTTAAAATAACAATAATTTCGTTCTTTGTGGATAGATGGTATATGAATTAAATAAACAGAATAACAATTAAAAGTTCACCAAAACGTAGGCAACTTGTTGAGCAACGCATTGAATAAAATATTTGCAATGAAAGAATAGGTTAGGGTCGAAGATATGATTACATTTTGTATATTATCGTTGATTAGTATTTAAACTCTTGTCTGTCATAATCCTAACAATTTCCCTTCTAAATACATTCTTTGTACATGCGAAAAGGTCGACACAACAAAAACGCGATTTTGCAAAGCGTTTTATTTACAAAGTAACGTTAACGTCGGGCTTTAAGCTATATAAAAAAATGCGAACATACACACAATAATACACAATTTTTCCGTTAGAAACATCAATAAAAGGAAAATACCTACTTAGCTAGTAATTTTCATAAGATTACAAAATAATTTTAAAGTTTAATTTTTTAACTTACATATAAATTAAGCATCTTTCTTTCTTATTAATTTGAGATTCTAATATACATTGTAGAATGCAGTGTTTTATTTTACAGTCCTTCTCTTTAGTCTATTAACATCTGAAATTATAATTATATCTACAAAATCTGTTTGATTTTCATTCCACCTCGTACATTCAACGAAATAAACAATGCTATGCAGCGCTAAGTGGCTTGAATTCAAATCATAAACCAATTTATGAATCTCCAACCCTTCCAATTGGGTCTTAAAGTACCCACATAAATCACCTTATATGGGTTAAAAGATCAACAACCAATATGCTCTCGCGCAGGAAGATCTAATTCAGGCCCAGACAGGTCAATCGCCAGTCTCGTTCAATCATATTAACAGATTTGACATAATTTTAATTCAATTGAAGGAAAAATCGGTCGACCTATGTATCATGTTATAAGTTTGTACCAATTTTTCGAATTATTTTTATATGTCCCCAACGGAACTCGAACCCGGAACTTCTTAAAATTACGTCACCTTGAAAGGCGTGCAAGCCGTTCGGCCACGGAGGTCGGCAATGTACATACGACCCTCAATCACTATTAGCATAGTCTGTGAAAATATCGGATAAATATTGATCTGAATTCACACGTTGAGGTCATCTTTAATCGGAGTTGCATGTCTTTTAATATTTAAGAAAACATGTTAACTTAGTTAGACAAAGAAATATGGAGATATATTTTTATGTTCAGTCCTTATTAACTGTACGACGCAATTAGATTCCAAAACAAAAACGCTTTGCAATTTGCAATCCTTGTAAATAATTTGAGATTATTAATAGTTCTAACGTATTCTCACCAATATCACGATTAACTGCACTTAATGGCTTCTTTAGTAAAAGCGTAATATACCTATGATTTCTTTGAAATTTTAAGGACAAGATGAATGACTTGTGACAACAGTACATTATTAAGTAAAGTAATTTAAATTGTACCTCCAAGTTGCGTATAGCTTCTTAAAACTTTATTTAGCCAAGAACTTTATGGTTACATTATCATTTATATCCCAAGAAAAAAGTCCACGCAAATTCGCACGATTCAGATATCTGGGTAACGATAATAAGACTGAGAATCACGATACAAAAAAGCTTGTAGCATTGCATTATTTATTACGTTTGGAATAACAAAAATTCATCTGATATTCCATAGCATCAACGCGTCAGAATATACAAAAATTTGCAAAATTTCTAAGAAGATTGTCATTCTTAATCTCAGAGTTCTTAACTAATATTATAAATGCGAAAGTAAATCTGTCTTGCTTTCACGTCAAAACTACTGAACCGATTCAATTGAAAATTGGTACACAGATAGTCTATAGCCTGAGAAAGGACATAGGCTACTTTTTATCCCGATATTCCCACGGGAACGGGTAGAACGCGGGTGTCAACTAGCGTTTTACCACCACCTTCCTATGCTTGATGCTTTTAATTCTGTTGCCCTGGCTTCGTTAAGTTTTCCTTTACACACAGGACAATATGGAAACAACATGGACTCATTTACTACACCATCAGGTGGATTTTAGTCAATAGTTGAGCTTTTTATTAATATTGGGTCCTTACCTATGAAATTGGTGTTTTTATTCTGTCTTAGCAATTTGTCCGTAACTATTAAATTTCAGAACATTCTTATAAAATAATTGCCTCTTCTAAAAATAGACCATATATTTGAGCTCGTATTATTATTCGATAATTTTTTGTAACTTTAATTGTGTTAAAATTAGACACAAAGACAATTATTTTTAACTGCCTACCGAATACATCATTTGATTTGCATTAACATAAAAACGATGAATAATTTTTATCAAGCGTGTTCACACACATATTGCTAAAGCTTGTCTAATGATACATGCCAAATATTATTATCTCTGGATTTGTCGTTGTGAAGAAAACTGATAAAATGTTAGTATGTATAATGCAGACATCCCCAAAATCTCCATACAAAACACCAATTTTATAGGTAAGGACCTAATTATTAATATTCTGAAGACATTTATTACAAAGATACAAAATTCAAAGACCACTAAGAAGTCAAGAAAGATCTGATAGGAATATTTATTTTTGTTCAAATTTTTAGGTTAATAAACTTGACACAAGACAGACAATGAACGTTGTGTAATTTATGTTAATGTTTAATATGTTATTATTAGCATGTATATTATGTTATAGAGTCAAGGACAATGCCTTTCACGTTGAAGTTGATGGACGTACCGTGCTAAGTCTAGTTGAGAAACTTATAGCTGAGATAAATAGTGCGTCGATACGTATATGAATGAGGTAGTAGTAGTTTGATTTTCTTGTTATATTGGGTCCTTACCTATGAAATTGGTGTTTTTATTCTGTCTTAGTATTTTGTCTGTAACTGTTAAGATTTAAAGTATTCCTAAAAAATAATTACCTCGTCTTAAAATAGACTATATTTTTGAGCTCTTTTGATTTGTTTTGATAATTTGTTGTAAGTTTAATTGTGTTAAAATTGGACACGGAGACAACTCTTTTTAAGTGCCTCCCGAATACATCATTTTATTTGCATTCACTTAAAAACGATAACTAATTTTTATGAAGTGTGATATTACACATATTACTAAAGCTTGTCTAATGATACATGCCAAATATTATTATCTCTGGATTTGTCGTTGTGAAGAAAACTGAAAAAAATGTTAGTATGGAAAATGCAGAATTCCCCAAAATCTCCATACAAAACACTAATTTCATAGGTAAGGACCTAATATATCCTAATTTATTTAAATTTTGTTGTGGTATTTTGAAAAAAAAACCCTTATGTTGAAGTTTATTTAGCTTACGATGTACGAGAGTTTTCTTAGCGAGTTTTGAGTAAAATTTTCAAAGAAAGTATGTTTTCACAGAACAATCTAACCACAAAAACATTTACGTTTACGACACAGGTACTACACCCTGAAGGTTTAACGACCAATGAAGCTTATTGAATACATACTCGTTTAACATCGTCCTCAGCCTATATAAG
The DNA here is from genome assembly GCA_910589355.1 of Parapoynx stratiotata. Taxonomy (NCBI): domain Eukaryota; kingdom Metazoa; phylum Arthropoda; class Insecta; order Lepidoptera; family Crambidae; genus Parapoynx; species Parapoynx stratiotata. The sequence continues at coordinate 4,810,153 of OU342477.1, forward strand.
TCCCACTGCTGGGCACAGGCTTTCCTCATGGAGAAACCGTAACACCACCAGGCTGGCCCTTTGCGGGTTGGTGGGTAGCGACAAGGACCAACGGCTTAACGTTCCTTCCGAAGCACGGAGCTCGACATTACAAAGTTTTGTTCACCCATCCAAGGCCTAACCATGGCGAAGGTAGCCTTGTTTTTGATATCGATAGCCAAAGCGTACGCCACTGAGCTACCGTTTAACACGTGTACATGAGTAATACTAAAGTTTGGTTAAAAAAAAAAGTATTCTTACAACAGATTAGAAATAATAGTAAAAGCATATTAAAAAGCTATTCTTATCAATATTGATGGACTAACTGTTGCCTGCAACTTCGTCCGCGGTTACTATGTTTTTTTTACTATCCCACCTTTTAATTTTCCGGAATAAAAAGTATCTAAGATGTTGACCAGGGATATAAGGTATCACCATGCAAAATTTCGTTGAAATCTGTCCAGCCATTTCGGAGACTAGCCTACAAATAGACTGAGAGACAAAAAAATAAAAATAAAAACTTATTTAGTATTTTCCCTCTTTTTACATCCCCCTGACTTGATTTTAAACATTTTTTTTCCATGTACAGACATTCGACCTCTACAGTTTTATTTTATATATATATAGATTGACCCTGAGTAGTTTGTAATATAGTTACAGACAAAATACTAAGACAGAATAAAACCACCAAATTCATAGCTAAGGACCTAATATTCGGCGGTTCGGTGAAATGTTAAGTCGAGGCTACTAATAATAAAACCGGTGCCAAGATGTTACCTATGGCGACAACCCATCGTGGACGAATCTGCTGACGTTGCTTAACTTAGTTAATTGAGCCCGCGGCAGCGTAATAAAACAATGTCACAGAGTAAAGAAATACTTGATAATTTCGCACCTGCGTTGTGCAATGGCGGGGACGTCTGACGAAGTGTACCACAACTTTTAGTTCTAATTAATTTTCATAGTCAAATTCAAACATTGGATTGTATTAAAATGACTGATAATAGTGTTTTTTATATTGTGAAAAATAGTCGAGGATAGTGAGTGAGGATAAATAGTGAGGGACGATTAAAAAAAATGTGTCTTAGTACGTTCGTATACATAAAAAAATTATTGTTTTTTGGCGTCAATCAGGCTTCTGTTCTCTAATATGACATACGCGACTGTTTAGTTTTTTGGCCTTATCTCCTATCGCAGATGGGCTGGAAGAAGATTTGTTTAGGAATAGGCCCTTATACCTCCTATATAATTTCTGTGTTCTGTAGGTATATTTGTTCTGTGTACTTACAAAAAACTATAAATTAATGATCATGATATGATTTCATGTGATATTAGGTCCTTACCTATGAAATTGGTGTTTTGTATGTAGATTTTAGGGAAATCTGCATTTTCCGTACTGAAATTTTTTCAGTTTTCTTCACAACGACAAATCCAAAGATAATAAGAAATATTTGACATCTATCATTAGACAAGCTTTAGTAATATGTGTAATATCACACTTCATAAAAAATATTTATCGTTTTTAAGTGAATTCGAATAAAATGATGTATTCGGGAGGCACTTAAAAAGAGTTGTCTCCGTGTCCAATTTTAGCACAATTAAACATACAAGAAATTATCAAAACAAATCAAAAGAGCTCAAAAATATAGTCTATTTTTAGACGAGGTAATTATTTTTTAGGAATACTCTAAATCTTAATAGTTACAGACAAAATACTAAGAGAGAAAAAAAACACCAATTTTTTGATCGAGTGCAGTACTGTGAATATTGATGGCCCTATTACAAAGGGACTTAAAAATATCAGATGAAATGTTTGAAATATATTTACCCCTTCGGGATGGTATGTAAATAACTTAAAATATAATATCTATTGACAAATTTACTGTAATAAACATGGGCAAAGGCTAGTATAATTTTGTTACCATGATACAAAATTCATATGTGAAACAATAATTTGAAAATAAACGTGGTCATTTAAAAGTTGCTTTTGCGAAATGCATTGCTTAACCGGTTCAAGTGGGCGTGATAACGAACTAAAAAAAATATTCGAGAATCCGTATAGAGTATACCTAGTTCGCGATCTTTTTGTAAAAGCTATTTACTGCTATTTCGTAGTTTGCGAGAAAATAAGTGATAAAATATTAGTTAACAGCTCAGAGTAAACAGAACTGGAGTAGCCATTAGTCAATTTCTCAAACATTTTTTTCTGCCATTTCTTGCGGGGGGTGAGGTTACCACTACACTCAAAGCCAGCCGTTTTTACAAATGCACACATGCATAGTTCGACACACAAATGTAAATTTCACGCACACACGCTTAAAATAGTCACGTGGGGTGTGCGTTTTGACAACGTCACAGCCGCACTCCCCACGAGACTAGCGTTAGAAATTTGAAATCGTAGAATTCTAAAACATGAAATAATGAAGTAAATAATCATGAAATCTTAAAAATTATAATTACAAATAAAAGGTGACACCATCTTTTAGCATACTCGATGTTTTCTTTTTATTTTTACAACAAAAAACAGCACAGGCAGGCATTTTTGTGGGAGCTCTGTTCGCCGCAACGTTTACAATGTTATGGCTGTCAAAATGGCAGCTCAACTAGTTTTATTAAACGTGCAAGCATCCGATGCTTGTGCATTTGGCAGAGGGGAATGTTAGACAAAGACTACTCCAGTTCTGTTTACTCTGAGGTTAACAGTGATCAAAAATAGAGTTGTCATGTTATTTACTATTACGGCGTTGTTATATAGAAGTTTTTATAATGTATGGTGACTTTTTGCTGTCTGTTTCACAATATATAATTTTTTAATTGAGTTTTGAATTTAATACAGTCAATAATTTTTTAAAGTACAATCTGTATTCGAAATTCAATTATTTTTTGCGGCTAACCATTAATTTATACAAATAAAATATACTAAAGTTTTTTTAAATCTATTCTAGATAAAAAAACTTTAAATGAGAAGTCCATAATTCTCACGTCACACGGAACTGATAGTAAATACATCAGTGTCACCGTTGATTTGTGGCCCTTTGTACAACGAAAATATTTTGTTGCAGTCCATTAGTATTCTGTTCGCGGGACGCCGGGTTCGCCGTGTTCAAAATAGACCTGGTGTAGGTATATTGTACGAAATACTAGGATATGGAAAGATTTATTTTAGCTTTTTAGTTTATTTTAGTTCATAGTATAGTACGTCTCAATCCAAGTTGCCAAAAAGGAAACAAAAAAGCCGACCGAATTTGTTATTCAATAATCACACTTTTTACATGGACATTGGCACGTAAATATAATTAACGATAACAATTGTTGTCCGTTTCAATTGATTTCGATTACCTACAGTCATCACAAAACATTTTAGAGATTAAACATTCCCTTTGGTTTGTTTATTTGCCAACTTGGATTGAGACGTACTATAGTAGGTAGTTGTTGATTTAACTTTTCACCAATTTATCGTATAGCCAAAAATATGAATAACACAAAAAAGAACAATGGCTACAGAATTGTTATGTTATTTATTGAACGTCTTAAAATGTATTTACTATTATTGTATGTGATTTACAGACCTATGATTTTTCAAACCAGTATTATATCTTGACTATGTATCAACACATAACATATCTCAAGCCTCTTTCCCCGAAGGGGTAGGCAGAGGTGTTAAACACCCACATTTCGCCAGATATGCTAGGTCACCATGTAACATGTAAAGCAAGCGATATTCACAATGAACTGTACATAAGTATTATTCAAATTCAGCGGTCTCTCGGACGAGTACCTAGCGCCCCGTCCCAACTCAGCTACCGCTACCGCTGCCTTGACTGTACGAGAATAAAAATTCTTTCAAAAAGATCAAGATTACAGATCAAGTTGCTTGCGTCTTGGATCGATTCAAACGTCAGTTTTCTTTTGTGGCTTCTACTTCCGACTTTGGACTTCTGGTCAAAATACGAAAGTCTTAAAAAGAATGAAAAGTCTTCACCTTGTTGGCCCAAGGGTGCCTGCTGTATGCTAGGAAAATAACACCAATAGGACAGCTTCATTTCACGTCACTCGCAAAATGGTGCCAAAATGGTGCCATCCTATTCGTCTATTTTTCCTCCCACACAGCATAACCACATAGCGAAGCTCTGGTGGAAAGGCACCCTAAGAAACCCTTTTACGCCTCTTTTAAAGGAACCCATGTTCTAGGACGAAGGGAACACGTGTACCGATAGGCAATGAGGGTTTTCTCTACTTTATCTGCCACCAGGCGGCGCTATTTAAAACTCGGGTCTAACAGCTGTCAGATAGCACAGAGTCGTTCGATTATATATCGTCATCAGCCTATATACCGTCCCACTGCTGGGACAGGCCTTCCTCATGGAGAAACACATGAGGAGTATGGGCCGTAACACCACCACGCTGGCCCAATGCGGGTTGGTGGGTAGAAACGGTCACTAATGCGACCGGGACCAATGGCTTAACGTGCCTTCCGAAGCACGGAGGAGCTCGAGATCACAAAGTCTTGGTCACCCATCCACGGCATAACCATGGCGAAGGTAGCTTTGTTTTCGATCGAAGCCAAAGCGCACTGACCATTACACCACCGAGCTCCTCACCGATTATACATCTATAGTCGTATTACTGTATCGAAAATAAAAATTTTGCAGATCTGCGTGAGGATCTTCTTCTTCTTCTTCTTTGTTTAATGGCGACGGAACGCTTGAATTCGCCAGGATCAAGTGGTTTGCTAAGTTGTGCGTGAGGATCAGCTTGGGATCAGCATAATATGTGTTTTGACAGCTCCTAGCTCCCGACGTGACAGTGGTGCCATCGGTTTCGTTTTTAGAAAACCCTCATTCCATGCTCTGGATGCTCGTGCAAAACATGATTTCCTAAACCCCTCATCTCAGTACGCGTAGGCAAAAACGTCACCGTAAATGCGTATCACCGCAATCCTGCGTACGCGCAATAAAGAGAACAGAAGTATAAAAGTTAGAACTAAGTATATGATGTAGTGTAATAATTCTTTAGTACCTTTGAAAAACTAAATGAGTTTAATATACCCTTCATGTTCCATTGCGGACACACAATAAACCTACTGATGGGCCATAACACCACCAAGCTAGGTCAATGCAAAGTTTGCAATATGCCCTTGAACTTAATAAAATAATTTGCATACATTTAATATTAATATATTCCATGTTATGAATTTAAAATTGTTGTATTTGAATATTTTATTTATCTAACTAAATGCTGAGAAACGTAGTCGAAGAACACGTAAAACGTGAATGTGTTGAAATAATGCGGAACACTTAATATTTCCGAACATTTATATGTTATTTCAAAGATAAAAAAATGTTAAAATGTTCACATACTCGTACATTTAACACATACATATAATCACGAATATTATCCCTAACGTTTAGTCAGAGACTAGGCAAAAGCACCGCAAAAGCAGTCCACTGCCATAGTCCATCGAAAAATAGAAAAGCATCAGCAGCAGTGTATATTTTATATTCTTAAAAAAGTTTAATATTAAAAATATATTACTCAAGAACATTCACAAATGATAAACGTGTATGCTAAATATTTATGAATACCTTACAACATTAGTTTACATTAGCAATGGTTTTAAAACAGTTGTGTGGGAGCCTACTCTCTAGCGTGTACCATCCTTGATATAGTAGTACACATAATCAATAACGTACTCTAGACTATATAAAATATTTAAAAATATTCCTTATTAAACTATGAAACTTATACGTCATATTGAATCATGCAAACATCTCGCTGACAAATTACTTTCTTATTTATGTTGGTATAAAAGGAAAAAAAACTGTTTTTGGTATTTTCCTTCTTTTTACATGCACCGGACTTGGTTTTACCTCTACAGTTTTCTTATATTGGGTCCTTACCTATGAAATTGGTGTCTTAGTATTCTGTCTGTAACTATTAATATTCAGAGTATTCCTAAAAAATAATTACCTCGTCTTAAAATAGACTATATTTTTGAGCTCTTTTTATTTGTTTTGCTAATTTATTGTAAGTTTAATTGTGTTAAAATTGGACACGGAGACAACTCTTTTTAAGTGCCTCCCGAATACAACATTTTATTTGCATTCACTTAAAAACGATAAATAATTTTTATGAAGTGTGATATTACACATATTACTAAAGCTTGTCTCATGATACATGCCAAATATAATTATCTCTGGATTTGTCGTTATGAAGAAAACTGATAAAATGTTAGTATGGAAAATGCAGAATTCCCCAAAATCTCCATACAAAACACCAATTTCATAGGTAAGGACCTAATATGTATAGATTATATAGTTAAGGTTTATTCTATGAATCTCATTCTTTTTCGCTCCAAAAACAAGAATGAGACAAGATCCAACCGAACTGCTCAATACCAATACCACACTATGAACGTGTCTCAAAAATTAAGAGGCCTGTTTTATAAATTTCAGGGTCATATTTAAATGGCTTATGATTTTCTTACGTCGAGGCACGTGCTTTTTGTCGTTCCGGTTACAAAATTCTTGGTACCCGACTTTGTGCAAACATTGAATTTTATTTGTTGCTTTGCAGTCTTATCTCTAAACGATCATCAAAGTAATTAATTAAAGCAGCAGATGACCTGCGAACGAAAAAATCTAAGTATATTTAATCGTGGTTTAATATTGAAGAAAAACTGATAGGTAGGTATGTCGTGATAACGTACTCGTAGAACTGACAAGATCGTTATGTACAAAAAATACATTTATTTTATAATATTTACTTACAAGGACTCTCTTATAATCATTTATTACCTCATATAAAAATATTGAATAATTGATAGATATATTATAAATTCACAACACTAAAAAAACCTAAAGTAGAATTTTCGTTCCAGGATATGGTGGGTCACATCATGAAATGATTAAAACAATTTTTTTGGCTGCGACATAATACACATACTACATACTACATAATAATATATATACAAGAACCCCTCGATAAGTTCTCACTTACCAAATGTGTTGAATAAAAAAACAGTCTTAATCAGTACAGCAAATGTCGCTTGCCTCACATTGTGCCCGGTGCATGGCAAAAGGCTCGCCACCTGTTACATGAGACTTAACACAACTGGGAAATGTGAATGTTAACACCTCTACCAACCCATTCGGGGAAATAGGTGTGATTATATATAAGTATTTATTTTATTTATAAAACATAACTAAACTAACCAAACAAGAAGAATTCTGTATAAAAAAATATTTTCCACGCAATAGTGCACCTTATAAACAACATAATATATCTAATCCAAGGTGGCCCACTTTTTACCACATAGCTGTGCCTGCATCTCTTCCGACCCTGAACTATTGAGATCGGTCCAACTTGGGCGATCGCGAACTAGTACAAAAAATATTGAGGGCAATATCAAATGATATATTAGATGATTTACGCAATTGTAAAATCTACTAAATAGGGATATCATTAAAAAATATTGACTTTCTCTGCAGTGGAATCCTTAAATACGTTATAATAATACATATATACATACATATAATCACGACTATTATCCCATAAGGGTTAGTCAGAGACTAGGCAAATGCACCGCAAAAGCCGTCCACTGCCATAGTCCGCGCTTCACCAAGCAGTGGCTGCAGTCAGCGTGACAGGTGGTGAGCCCGTCGCCGCTATAAGCTATTGTATGGTTGTGCAGTTCTAAGTCCATTAGTCGCCTTTTACGACACCCAAGGGAAGAGATCGGTTGGTAGTATTTTTTTAAAGAGTCGCTACCACATGACTAATAACTTATATCTAATAAGATTTACATCTACCTGCAGCTCTTTCAGGGTTTATCAGTGGGCTCTAAAGCAAAGCGAGCTGATCAAAAAACATAAATAAAGTCAATAAATACGTACGATCGATGATAGCGGAGAATAGAAGGTCCAATATTTTGCAATTGTATGACGAATTATATTACTTCTTACTACTCCATAATCAACACTAATAATCAAAATGAAAACTTTCGTAATAAGATTCAGTTTTGAAATCTAACTCAAGCTTCAAATGATTATTGTCTAATATTGCAGTCCGATTTGTTTTTGAAGGTTAATTGATGCTGTGCCTCTCTAAATAATAATGAAAGAACAAAATTAATTTGAATTTTTTTTTATAAGGTTCAGTTTCATTGATGTGTGTATTTGGAGCACTGGAGCACTTTTTGTCGGATGAGATACTCCAACCAATCCGATTCGAGTCAAAGTTAAACGTATTTTTAACTTTATTTCTTTTTTCTTGGTTGTCTTCATGTGGAGTACACACTTCTTTCGATTATATATTTATTTAATCCTCAATACAACTCGCTAGTTTCTACCAACCAACCCTTATTGGGCCAGCGTGGTAGTGTCGCGGGATATGCTGCTCTATTGTAGTTCTCCATGAGGAAAACCTGTGCCCAGCAGTGGAACGTCTATAGGCTGAGGGCGTTTAAGTCTCACATTCCATTGTTTCAAAATTCAGATATAATGGAAGTGTAATCTAATTATGCTATGACTTAACTAGTTGCATAGGACGTGGTAACAGTTTTCACGGCCGATTTCCCGCATTCGTAGCACAAAAAGTGGATCGGTATCGAGGAACTAATGCCCCTTTATTTTCAACTAATAACACAAACTTGTCAGTTCACCTCTGAAGCTGTTGCAATTTTAATTGTAACCTATTTACTGACGGCAGTGATAACCGACAGACAGCACTACTCGTGGTCAGATCCTCCCCACGGGGAAGAATCCTGCATTGGATACTTTACCGCAGCTGTAAGGTTGACTCCTACCGACAAACATGACCTGGATGCGACCACTCCCTCAGAAAAGGTAGAGGTCGGCGCTGCCTTAGTTAAATACTAGTGCATATGGTACAATGAGCGCCTGAGGTACAATTCGACTCCAAGTATCGGACTGAGTTGGTGGACTGGTACCAATGAGTTTAGATAAAACAAGTACAGCTTGTTCTGAACGTCGCTAGCCTAGCTTTGGGCCCCTTGCATGGCAACGGACTCCCCCCCTTTTACATGGGCACATACTTATGTAGTTAGACATTTGAAGGAATTCTTTAACCAATTTCTTGTCAATTTGTGTTTGTTGTCCTTTTGATGCTTTTAAAAGAAATATGCCTTAAAAACTATAATTTTTACTCTATAAATGAAATTGTTGACTACAAGAAATTAAGAAATTGAAATTAGATTTCAGAATTAACTACGTAATTAAATAAGACAATCTAAACTACTGACATTAGCATGCCATTAGTGGTAAAATATGGGACACTATTTTATGATATGACAGAAAACATCACTGTGCACCATAATTTTAGCAAATAAATTGTTTTATTAGCTAAGAATATATTCTTAATTAAAACCTATTTAGGCAATTAAATAAAGTTTTATTCGCGTGCGCGGAAAATTGCATCAATGTCAATCGGAAATTTCGTTGACCTTATTGGAATTTTCCTCAACAATTTTGACTTTGAATGTTAATCCTAACATTGAATTTTGTCATTGAAAAGTGAGGTTCTTACCTTTTGTATGTATGTTATATGCAGGTAGCACAAAAAAGTTAAATTTGTACAAAAGAGCATACAAATAGGAAGTTAAATGATAACAAAATAACCTAACAAACCTCTTTAAGGTTGAACGTTCTGATTCTTATAAGTTTTGAATTAATTGTGTAAAAAATGCGGAACATATCTACGTTTTAATTCCGGTACCTACCTCTTAGCATAAGACACAATTTTTTATCATCTCATTTTTTTTCCTATAAACGTACCAAATCTATTTTAGGTTTATTCTATTTGCTTCAAATAATGTGGCAGACACTTATAATAATAAAATCATTTATTTCAGATCTAAAATCCATAGTGTTAGTAACAATTTACCTTATAAAACTATGTTAATAACTCAAAAAGTTTGCAATCAAACTTTTTTGAAGGAAACCACTATCACACATATTGATTATACGTGATAGTGGTGTCCTTCTAAAGGTGGAGTCGAGTCCAGTGCTGCATCAGAACACTGTCCACGTCCAATCTCCCCGCCACAGCCGAGGCTAGCATCCCTGAGACACTGCAGTGGCGTGGCAGCCCCAACAACGCCCTAAAGGCATTATTGTATTGGGTACGCAGGGCAACGTATGCTCGCCGAGTGAAATGCATCCACAGCCCGCACATATAAAAAGAGTGACAATAGGCTTTAAAAAGCGTGATTTTGGCTTGTTTCGGACAACGTGCAAACCTCCCAGACAGCATATTAGCTCGAACACACAGTGCCCTACGCTCCCGTTCCAAATCCATATCATCCCCTAACAACTCCGTGACCCAATGCCCCAGGTACTTAATGCTCCGCAATTGCCCAATCTGATCACCATTGAGCACCACAGGAGGAACTTAATAAAATAAAATGTACAATATTTTTCAAAAATTTAACATTAAAAGTGCAAAAAGTATTTTAAGATATTTTAACTTTCTGACCTTAAAACAATATTAAGCATGTCACCTGCGTCAATTATTACATTTTAACGTACTATAAAGGAATATATCATATTTCTCATGCATGGTCTCATTTCTTATTCATTGCATTGCGGTTACACATTTTTTAAATCGTAACTGCGTTTGACGGCGGCACAAACAGAAGCGGTAGCGTGTAATAAATAAGTTGTAGAGGTCTGCAAGCCTAATTTTTGGTTTTATTTGCCAATTATTATCATAACATTATCATAACAAACACAGGTAACTTATCATCACACCTTTATCTTCGAGGCAGGGTGAGAGGCGAGGGTTAGGCAGACCTCTGGAACATCTGTTACACCTGTTAAACATCCCAATTACAAGACGTATTAGTCCCCAATGTGATGTCCCCAAGGTTGAGCCTGTGTCCATTCACCAGGTACCCGTGAGGCAAGCGATATTCTTATTGAACTGTACTTTAGTTTTACTTAAACTCAGTGGTACAAAAGCGAGTATTATACGAGGAGTGCCGTTTCTCTCAATGGCTATCGCTGCCTGGTCAAAATACATTTAGGTTACAACAAATGAAGTTTCTGCATCTGTTAATGTATTATATAAAATTATTTGTAGACTAGTCGAAATACTGACACCAAATGAACAAATTCATAACAAATGAAAATACATTTGTAAACTTCAAAATAGAGACACACCTTGAAAATCAATTACATGCACCGACGAAAATTATGCAAATGTGAACCTTAGTAAATTCCGTCTTGGTCTCGCTGGAGATAATTAAAATGATTAGAACGGTTCATCCGTTATAATGATATTTCGTTCCGTTCACTGACATTTTGAAAATCAGTTTCATAAACGTTTTCATAAATACACAATTAGTAACGGACTGTGGGCTTGCTCGAACTATATTTCATAATTAGTTTCAATGAAATAATAAATTAATAATTTAGTTCATTTATTTTGAGTCAAATCTTGCTTTGCGTATTGAATTACGTAATACATATATGGAACAACTATTTTTTATAGTTTAATTGATACTGGTACTTATTTCTTTTGTTTAATTAAGGTTTGAAGGTCATTCGATTTTAAAGGAGATACCTATTGGGGAAAGCTTATAAAGCATACTACAATCAATATGCCTAAAAATAACTATGATATAGCTTGAGAATATAAATCAGGTAATTAATGAACCGGTAGCAGATTTCATTAACTGCTTCTTGTTATGATTACGACATCTCTTTGAAATGCTAATATCGTTGGATGATAAACCTCAATCCCAATATTTGGTGCTGGTGCTTGATAGGGCTTATAGACATTTGGCTTTTCTTTAAAAGCAGTTAGTAAACAAACACAATATCCACTTGATATGCGTAGCTATATTTGTCTAGATAAGTTAAGAGATGAACTTAAAACTCTTATGAGGATCATAATTTGCATTGCCAACAGTATCAGAATTATGTCGAATCCGAACTAAGTAGAACTAGGTATCCCTGAGCGTGATGTCCCCGTTTCAACAAAAATATTTGTGAAATGCTTATTTGCATGCATTGTTAATTCACGAATAAATTACTATATTATGTTTACAATAGATATCTATAATAATACGTTGTATGATTTTAAATTTAGCTCGAACGAAGTCGAGAGCAACAGCTAATAACATTTTTTTCCGCTTTCGCTTATGCCTGACAATGAACACCAAATGAACAACTTTTCCCATATATCTGAGACACTATTGTATGCAATTGGCAATGTCAAGCAGTCATACTAATAAGTAGATCATTGTTTTTATGCATTAGATGCCAGTAATGGGTTTATGTTGTACCCACGATCCCTACCGAGTTGCACACGTTGCAACACCTCTGGTCCAATTCATAAGATTTTGCCAGGTTAATATGGAATACAATAGGTAAAAATAATGTAATGTTTTGCAACATATTTTAGATGATCTTAGGATTGCGAATCTTGTGTGAAATTTTGGCAGTATTTTTAATAGTATAATAATGTAGGTTACCTAGATATTATTATAATTGTTATAAACCATTTTATTTAATTTTGAATATAATAATATCCTTATACTTTGTTAAAATTGTGCTATTATTATCCCATCAGCTAATAAAACCCTCAGATCTATAACCTGAAGTTCAGTAAATATTGTAAATGTTTTTCTATGATTATATAGTTTAGTATAATTTATAGTTTGTTACACATTCGTATAATTGTCTCTTCCGCAAATAATATTGGACCAATCGTTCAGCTCGATTTCAACGTGTCCTTTCGCTACCAGATTGGCCAATGCTCCTGATCTGAGGGCTAGCACGATTTCATTACACCACTTGTTACAAATCATTCAAGTATTAAGTTAAGAAATTGATAACAACTACACGGTTGTCCCCAAGTTTAAGATTTAGTGGCTAAGCTGGTAAAGTGAAGAATATATACCAGTTTATCAACAAATCAACTGCTAACCTGGTGGTATCTTGAAGCTTATGTCCAGCAGTAGACCAAAATAAGCTGGTGGATAATAAACCTGAAGATCCAGGTTCAAAGTTCAAGAGCTAGTCTTTCTGCAACTCCTACAATGCTCGCTATGTATGTTGCCAAATTGTGACAATAAAATGATGAGAATAATGTATTTAAAGAAAAAAGAAATGACTTCATTCTAAAGTTTCGTGACGTTGATAAGAATTTGAGCTTTATTCTCAACAAACAAATGTGTTTATAGTGAAACGTATACACCCACACTTTATCTGACCACATAATTCTAAAACGTCCTAATCAATGAAAATTACCAAGTAGTTTATAGCGAAGTAGATAGTTTTATCGTGTTGCATTAATTGTGGTGATAGCAGTAATGGACTGTCTATCATGACATAAACGGGGCAATAGGTCTCAATAAGTAACATAGCGTAATATTTCTCAACAACGAAAAGTATGTTATTATAATAATCTTAGCTAAAAAAGCTACCTATCTTATTATCTTTATTAGTATTTATCTTATTCTATTCTTGCGATAATCTGAGATAACTCAGGGCACTTCGAGCCTATGGGATCTTTTGTGCTTCCCCTTTCCTATTCATCCCTCCCTGCTATCACCCAAAATGTCGTGGATGAACGTTATGATGTTGACTGGGGGCATGCCTATAAATTCCTCAGGGATAGCCCGCCCCTAGAATCCGTAGTCGTTTGTTTCCTAGAGCTTTTTTTAAGTATTTAAAAAAAGCCACTTCCAAGAATCTCTACTCCAATCTGTCCTCCGGTGCCATCCTAATGGCTTCCCGCGGCCTTCGCCATAGCGTCAGTTCTCCTTGTGGAAAGCCCCCCCTGTTTGCGCCACCTGGCCTGTGGAGGTGGTGGTGATGGACCTGGGCCCTGATCACTCTAAATAACAACGTATTTACGAGGGAACGCCAGTACGAGAGTATGGAGTAATTCCTAAATAAATTCTTATTTTGGGCTCTGGTAACCCTTCCAACCCAACAAGTGGACAATGTCTGTCACTGTATAGGCTGAATAGGCTGGTCACGTAAGCTAAAATACGGATCTCGTCATTAGCATAGCCCTCTCATATGATATGATTAACATAAAAATAACAAAAACACTAGAGACAGTTAGAAGCTGTTTTATATGTTTCTCAGAAAATATGCACAATGCATAACTGTATTACTACCATGATACCGGTGTTACTACGGAAATGTATACAGAATGCTTTATTCATAACATATGAAGTATGTTATGATAATTAAGTAACGATAAAAAATATGAGCTAAAAAGTCACTCTTTTGACTGGGTCTCTTTTATTTGAAATATCTCTAAATCCTAAACGAACCACATGTTCACATATCATATTCATTCAGAATTCCATACGTTGCTAAACGAAAACATTCTTATAGACCAAGTTAAATTTTACTCGCGACCGTACTACGAAAAAGTTATTAAAATTAACATAAAACATTTATATTTGTGTAACGTCAATATATCCTGTTCCTTGAGAGGTCCAAACTGTACTGAAAATATATCTCAAACTTACTAAAGTGTCACTCGATTGAAAACTTTATTATCTACACTCATGTTATAATGTTCGAATTATGAACTCAGACTCGAACTCATATTGACATACTTTTTAACGCAGATGATACAAACGAAAATTTAAAAATGGAAACTGTAACATAATGACCATTATGCAACAGGTTACACTCATTATGCAACACTTATAATAATTTTTTTTTGTTTTATTTATTTGCAAAATAAGTGTAGATAAAGTAGTGTATGTAACTGCACATAAGGCGGTATTAAAACACTCGCGTGATACTATTAAAAGTACTATAAAATTATAATTGTCATGTTGCAAATGCGCCTTTAAAAACATTAGTTGGTAATTTTACTCTTCATGCGTTTCTCCGTGTAGTAACGGATGCCCAGCAGTAGGGCGTGTAAAGGCTGAAGACCTATAAGAGTATCTCCACAAGACCATTCCGTCACCGTCCTAGCACGCGATCATGCTCCAGTTGTAAAAATAATGGTGTCATTTTCACTTTTATTTGCATAAAGCATGACAGAAACAATATAAATATTAGAAGGTATTAATCAAAATCGGATAGAAACAATAAAAATTCGATATATTTGCCTAAGTAATGCATAAGACAAACAAAACAAAGCCGATTAGACTATTATTTGAGTAGCACAAAACAAGCAACCTTGAACAACAGCAAACACTCAATGGGACCGAGACGTGACGCCGCGTTGCGCAAGAGTGCACGATCTTGTATACTTAAAATGACATAGAATATACCCAGTTATTATTATTTAAAGGATTTTAAAGGACGACTTATTACAAAGAAAATAAAAGTAATAAAACAACTACAATCCGTTCTTTACTCAGGTGACTACCTACAGTTTATATCTAAAACCTACAGTATTAATTTACATCTCTGCCTACCTCTTCGGAGATATATACGCGTATTGTTGTAATTATCTGAAAAACTATCAGGCGCTCGGAGCAATATTTTAAATGCAATATTATTGTATTTTTACGTAATCTCTTTGCTCGAGAGTAGACCTCGTGTTGTCTCTCGAATATAATACTTTCTTTGTATAAAATGTGCGTACCTATTAATATAGATTAGATAGAAAAGATACTATCTATACTATATTAGTGCCAAAGCAAACAAACGCAAATTTTGTATCAGTAACGATTTTACATCATTGTCTACAAACATCATTAAACTAAAGTTGCTTTTAATAACGACTGCAATCTTCAAGATCACCATTCTAATACACATATCATTACATACGCGTCTTGCCTGCAATAAACCAACAATAAATTGAAATTGTAAGGCCAAGCCATTAAAAACCATAAAGTAATTTGTGCTATTAGACTTGTGTATTATTATCTTCTACCTCTCGTATGCATTACGCATAAAATGAATACTGAAATAATCGTTTCATCAATTCAAAGTCAAGTCAAAGTATTAGGTTCGCAATAGGTGGGAAAGGCGTATGCCCAATCAACATACGTCCGACCGGTTTGGGGGCTCGCAGAGCCTGGAATTAGTTGCCCGGCAGGAGCAGCAAAGACAGTGGCAGAAGATGGCCGACTCGGGAGACTTGCGCTGCTTCAAATGCTGGGGGTCGGGCCATGTGAAGGTGACATGCACCTCGGTGGTCAACCGCACCGAGGGGTGCAGAGGAACAGGCCACAAGGCCAGCGAGTGTCGGGCTAAGGCCCACTGCCCGCTTTGTGCGGAGGCCGGACGAGAGGCCAGTCATCGGCTGGGTGAGTCGAAGTGCGGTGCCCCAAGGCGCTGCGTGAGAGCGGCCCACCATAGGGGGCCCACCATAAGTGTGACCTACCGCAAGAAGCCATGGATGCTCAGACGAGTGTCGATGGGCCCGTTGGTGGCGTTGGGATTGGGTCAGTTGGCCTAGTCCTGAGGTGTAGAGGACTAGAGAATCCCTATTCGGGGGCCGGTGTATGTCTGCAAGGCCGGCGGGGACGCCGGTAACCCTTGTTGCAGGCGTCCGGTGGAAGTAGCCACTTCTCTTCGGAGAAGTGGGGATGACTCGGTAGAATGTGCTCTGCATCGAGCCCGGGCGCCTCCTATAGCGCATCGGAGTCAGGCCGGGGTGGATGTTTAGTGGGTAGTCGGGAACGCCTTTACCGGGGCCCCACATACCCCTGTGATTATACCACCATCTCACAGGGAACCTCCTTGGGTTCGAGGAGGTTAATGCGTGAATGCAGTTAACCGCCTCGAACCCAAAAAGCCATAACTATTAGTCATTAAGCACGACTCAGGTACAAATGCTTCAAAACACAAATATCTGCCCCTTACACACAAACCCGGGACCTTAGAGAGATGGCGACAACTTAAAACCGGCGCAATAGTTGTCAATGTATTAAAATAATTAAAGTACGTCTAGTGCAAGTTAACTACACTACATTTGTCAATTGGTCTTATTTAACCTACCATAAAAATAAACAATGTAACCTACCTAATTGGAATGCCAAAAGTGGTTGAATATCAGAACCTATTTTTAAAATGACTAAAACACCATGAAAAAATGATCAGCGAAGCATTCTCAGTGTAAATTTTTACTTTAAAATCCTTTTTTGATCTATATTTTTCGCAAGTAATTTATTCTCATTCTTATCTAAAGTGGCATACATCAATGTAAGAAGTAACGTCGCTCATAAGCGCTATTGAAGTCGTATTCAATAGCAAATATCATTTGGTTTGTTAATATTATCAGGTTAAAGAATCATTAGTTCCATTACGCGCTACGGCCGTGTTTAATCGTTTCTGAGACACAATTTAATTTGTGTGTTAGTGGAACGAGTTGGCTTAAGTTTTAATCGCTAAATCTTTCTTCAAAAAAATTGTAAATCAATGCTGTCTTTTTTTTGTCAATAGGAAAATCTTTATTTTTAACACGTTTCCTAAGACACCCATCCACTTCCATATCTGGAAAATTTGGACGTGCTAGTGGATGGATGAGTAGGGAGAGGAAGACCACACAAAAGATGGAAAGGTTTTAACTTTCCACATTGATCAACACGTTTTATTCCTCAGAAGATAGTGAGTGGTGACATGGCGAGTAATAGTAGAGAGTAGAGGAGGTGTGTGAGTAGAGGAAACTGGAAAGCCGATGGAAATATGGATGGATTGTATGAATGATAGTTATATGATGAAGGGAGTGGCTGGTGATATAGAGTGAAAGAGACGTCACGCCGACTCCAAAAAGAATTGAGAGGAGAAAGAACAGTTTTTCTTAAAACTTCTGCATAGTTTATTGTTGTTGTACATTGATAAAGGTAGCTTATTTAAGATGTTATAATGGCAACACCGTATTTATTATTTTTAAATGGCAAGACTGCTGGCTCCGTACCCTTCTTGTTGTCACGGTTCATGTACCTAACCTATGGGCTAAAATAAAAGTGTTATTTAATTTATACAATACATACAATACTTTTATAATACTTTTATTTACACATCAAGTGTACAACAATTGTAAATATCGCTTGGCCACGCACTGTGCTTTTTTTTTAAGTACTCGGTAAAATGAATAGGTTTGCCCTATATAACGTGGGACCACAAAATTGCTGGCAGTTGGTATATAATGCACCAATACCTTCCTCTTCGGGGATATAGATGATATTATGTAAATCAGCGAGTACGAAGCTAACAACCACCGAACTTCTCTTAATGATATGCTTAATAACGCTTACTGCAAATCGCAAGCGGCGCGCCATACTAAACTACATAAAGGTCGCCTTTGTGCACGCGCAATTTCACGGTTCGCGCTTAACGAAGTGCTGTCTTAATGCGATTAGCAGTTATTAATAGTAGTGCAACCCATAATTTTGTTCCTCGTGAATTAACAGCAAAAGTCAAGGAACTTCACTTCTGAGTGAAGAGTATTTATTGCTGCAAATTTGTAAAATCAAAAATAAATTTATTTCATAGGCCAAACTTGGCACTTAAAATCGTCAACATTTTACATTTAAAATAATTATTTTACAATAAAGAAATCATGTGTGGGAATTTATTTCAATTAATTATTTTACATTAAAAAAATCATGTAGTATAGTTATAGTAATAATCATGTAGTGTAGATTTTCATAACCTTGCAGTTATTGGTAAACGGATTCTACAATGATATATTTTTGAAAATAAACATTACTGCGTTTGAAGCCTCAGCTGTCTTTCCCAAGAATTTTAAAATATTTCACGCTCTAGGTTTCTCCTGGGCACTCCTGAAACAGAAATTTTCTGAATTAAAAGTCCTCTGAGAATTTTTAATGATCGTTGTGAATACATAACATACACATCTCTTTATTATCTTAAGATTTCAAATCCGTTTTATGTTGGTTCCTTTCCCTTCCCCTTTTTAAAGTAGCCTGCTTTCGTATAGGGAATGAAGCTGTTTTCATATTTCTTGTATTGTAATGGACTTGAATGATTGCCCGTGACCGTGCAGGTATGAATGGTTCGTTGACGGATGGCGCAATTAGTGGCATACCTTACCAGCGACCTTGTCTGCGAGCAACGGAAAAGGTATAGAGCACTTTCGTTCGAGAAAATAATAGGAGCTGCCCTAATATTAATAATGTTCAATGAAGTGGAGTGCCTTTGCAGCCTCCTGGTACAAGTATTTCAATGCTTACGAGGAAATTGTTTATTTTAAGCTGTAAAATATTTAATAAACGGATTTGTTTAAAGAAATTGTAAGAATTCTGTCAATTTCATCATCATTTCCTTGCCCTTATTAAATTTTATTTGCGCATGCGCAACATATTGTCTTTTTCCATTGCCTTCTATCACGCGGAATTTCATTTGCTTCCGACTTAGCCATGTCCTCATTTATTTAACTACTTACTGTACAGTACAAAATAAAATTGACCACAGACAATACATAAAACAAAAAGACAAGTACAAAAGGTGAGGCTCATTTCCACAATCTATTCATCTTTTCTTGGTCTTCCTTTCCTTGCCATCCACTCTTAAATTCAAAACTTTCCTTGCCACATACCAATCTGTTGAATATTAATCAAGCTCGCTTGCGACACTTGAGGTATCGTAATGGACAAGACTGTAAAATATGTATTATGTATTATTATGCCCTTTTTATAATATTTTTGGAAAATCTTTTCAAGACTTGTTATCACTTAGATTATGAAAAAGAAATATTATTGGTATTTTTATTTGTATAAAGTTAAGTTCCATTTAAATGTTTTGGAAAATTTTAAAACTATAATTTCTTGTATGAAATATTTTGAATATTTGAAGAGGGAGAGTGACACTCCTTTAAACTCAATTAAAAATGTTTACAAAAATAAAAACGACGCCAAAATCACGTTCTTATTAAAATTATACTGAACCAGTAAATGCTTTCATTGTCAACTTATCAGTCTGTGTCCTTACCAACGTGTATATTTCGTAAACTGATTTACATACTTTATTATGATTGACATACTTAAAATACGATGTGTGGCCGAGGAAAAGACAGTGGTTTATTATGTCTGTTACATCTTCGACATTTACGTCTTTTGACTTTACTCAATAACCTTTTGTGATGTCACACTACAAGGTCCAACAATGCGTGTGAACTTCAATTCATGTATTGTCCTAAAATTGGCAAATTATTGCTTAAGTGAAAATGTCTCCCTTCAATATCATTTTCTTATGAGTTTCCTTTATTTTTAATAACTAAGGGGAAACTTAGGGGTTATGGAGTAACGATATTGTCAATTAGCTGTATTTATTAAAACTGGTACAATGGGATCTTAATAAATTATGATAGATTTACAGCCTTATATGTTTTTCCACAATGGCATGCATATACATCCATATGTAGCATGTTCCGCTTGTTTTAAATCTAAACCATGTTATTGACAACATGATTAACGGCACGTGTGTGACATATGACTGAGACTATTGAAAAAAGGAGTGATAAGCGGTTGTTGTACTTTCTTAATCGTACATACTTTAATTGCGGGCTATTTTAGTTGACTTATAACCAGATATAATAAGCCTTATTTTTGTGTTATCTATATCCGGTAAATCATTCATACAGTCGGCGCGAAAAGTTTTAACTTACAAGCTTTTCATTGAACGATATTAGATGTGTATAAACATTTACAATCATATTTTTTACACTTGTCTGTCTTTGTTTATAATATTGAACAAGAATGTACATGGTCCCAGACCTCTCGTACCTCTCGTATGCATTACGCATAAAATGAATACTGAAATAATCGTTTCATCAATTCAAAGTCAAGTCAAAGTATGAGGTTCGCAATAGGTGGGAAAGGCGTATGCCCAATCAACATACGTCCGACCGGTTTGGGGGCTCGCAGAGCCTGGAATTAGTTGCCCGGCAGGAGCAGCAAAGACAGTGGCAGAAGATGGCCGACTCGGGCGACTTGCGCTGCTTCAAATGCTGGGGGTCGGGCCATGTGAAGGCGACATGCACCTCGGTGGTCAACCGCACTGAGGGGTGCTACAGATGTGGAGGAACAGGCCATAAGGTCAGCGAGTGTCGGGCTAAGGCCCACTGCCCGCTTTGTGCAGAGGCCGGACGAAAGGCCAGTCATCGGCTGGGTGAGTCGAAGTGCGGTGCCCCAAGGCGCTGCGTGAGAGCGGCCCACCATAAGTGTGACCTACCGCAAGAAGCCATGGATGCTCAGACGAGTGTCGATGGGCCCGGTTGTGGCGTTGGGATTGGGTCAGTTGGCCAAGTCCTGAGGTGTCGCTGTAGGAAAAAAATATTTTTCAGGGCTAGAGAATCCCTATTAGGAGGCCGGTGGATGACTGCAAGGCCGGCGGGGACGCCGGTAACCCTTGTTGCAGGCGTCCGGTGGAAGTAGCCATTTCTCTTCGGAGAAGTGGGGATGACTCGGTAGAATGTGCTCCTCTGCATCGAGCCCGGACGCCCCCTATAGCGCATCGGAGTCAGGCCGGGGTGGATGTTTAGTGGGTAGTCGGGAACGCCTTTACCGGGGCCCCACATACCCCTGTGATTATACCACCATCTCACAGGGAACCTCCTTGGGTTCGAGGAGGTTAATGCGTGAATGCAGTTAACCGCCTCGAACCCAAAAAGCCATAACTATCAGTCATTAAGCACGACTCAGGTACAAATGCTTCAAAACACAAATATCTGCCCCTTATACACAAACCCGGGACCTTAGAGAGATGGCGACAACTTAAAACCGACGCAATAGTTGTCAATGTATTAAAATAATTAAAGTACGTCTATTGCAAGTTAACTACACTACATTTGTCAATTGGTCTTATTTAACCTACCATAAAAATAAATAATGTAACCTACCTAATTGGAATGCCAAAAGTGGTTGAATATCAGAACCTATTTTTAAAATGACTAAAACACCATGTAAAAACTGATCAGCGAAGCCTTCTCAGTGTCTATTTTTATTTTCAAATCCTTTTTTGATCAATATTTTTCGCAAGTAATTTATTCTCATTCTTATCTAAAGTGGCATACATCAATGTAAGAAGTAACGTCGCTCATAAGCGCTATTGAAGTCGTATTCAATAGCAAATATCATTTGGTTTGTTAATATTATCAGGTTAAAGAATCATTAGTTCCATTACGCGCTACGGCCGTGTTTAATCGTTTCTGAGACACAATTTAATTTGTGTGTTAGTGGAACGAGTTGGCTTAAGTTTTAATCGCTAAATCTTTCTTCAAAAAAATTGTAAATCAATGCTGTCTTTTTTTTGTCAATAGGAAAATCTTTATTTTTAACACGTTTCCTAAGACACCCATCCACTTCCATATCTGGAAAATTTGGACGTGCTAGTGGATGGATGAGTAGGGAGAGGAAGACCACACAAAAGATGTAAAGGTTTTAACTTTCCACATTGATCAACACGTTTTATTCCTCAGAAGATAGTGAGTGGTGACATGGCGAGTAATAGTAGAGAGTAGAGGAGGTATGTGAGTAGAGGAAACTGGAAAGCCGATGGAAATATGGATGGATTGTATGAATGATAGTTATATGATAAAGGGAGTGGCTGGTGATATAGAGTGGAAGAGACGTCGCGCCGACTCCAAAAAGAATTGAGACGAGAAAGAACAGTTTTTAAAACTTCTGCATAGTTTATTGTTGTTGTACATTGATAAAGGTAGCTTATTTAAGATGTTATAATGACAACACCGTATTTATTATTTTTAAATGGCAAGACTGCTGGCTCCGTACCCTTCTTGTTGTCACGGTTCATGTACCTAACCTATGGGCTAAAATAAAAGTGTTATTTAATTAATACAATACTTTTATTTACACATCAAGTGTACAACAATTGTAAATATCGCTTGGCCACGCACTGTGCTTTTTTTTTAAGTACTCGGTAAAATGAATAGGCTTGCCCTATATAACGTGGGACCACAAAATTGCTGGCAGTTGGTATATAATGCAACAATACCTTCCCCTTCGGGGATATAGATGATATTATGTAAATCAGCGAGTACGAAGCTAACAACCACCGAACTCCTCTTAATAATATGCCTAATAACGCTTACTGCAAATCGCAAGCGGCGCGCCATACTAAACTACATAAAGGTCGTCTTTGTGCACGCGCAATTTCACGGTTCGCGCTTAACGAAGTGCTGTCTTAATGCGATTAGCAGTTATTAATAGTAGTGCAACCCATAATTTTGTTCCTCGTGAATTAACAGCAAAAGTCAAGGAACTTTGCACTTCTGAGTGAAGAGTATATATTGCTGCAAATTTGTAAAATCAAAATCAAAAATAAATTTATTTCATAGGCCAAACTTGGCACTTAAAATTGTCAAGATTTTACATTTAAAATAATTATTTTACAATAAAGAAATCATGTGTGGGTTATAGTAATAATCATGTAGTGTAGATTATCATAACCTTGCAGTTATTGGTAAACGGATTCTACAATGATATATTTTTGAAAATAAAAACATATGCGTTTGAAGCCTCAGCTGTCTTTCCCAAGAATTTTAAAATATTTCACGCTCTAGGTTTCTCCTGGGAAACAGAAATTTTCTGAATTAATAGTCCTATGAGAATTTTCAATGATCGTTGTGAATACATAACATACACTTCGCTTTATTATTATCTTAAGATTTCAAATCCGTTTTATGTTGGTTCCTATCTTTTCCTTCCCTTATAAAAGTAGCCTGCTTTCGTATAGGGAATGAAGCTGTATTCATATTTCTTGTATTGTAATGGACTTGAATGATTGCCCGTGACCGTGCAGGTATGAATGGTTCGTTGGCGGATGGCGCAATTAGTGGCATACCTTACCAGCGACCTTGTCTGCGAGCAACGGAAAAGGTATAGAGCACTTTCGTTCGAGAAAATAATAGGAGCTGCCCTAATATTAATAATGTTCAATGAAGTGGAGTGCCTTTGCAGCCTCCTGGTACAAGTATTTCAATGCTTAAGAGGAAATCAGGAAATCATTTTAAGCTGTAAAATATTTTATATACCGATTTGTTTAAAGAAATTGTAAGAATTCTGTCAATTTCATCATCATTTCCTTGCCCTTATTAAATTTTATTTGCGCATGCGCAACATATTGTCTTTTTCCATTGCCTTCTATCACGCGGAATTTCATTTGCTTCCGACTTAGCCATGTCCTCATTTATTTAACTACTTACTGTACAGTACAAAATAAAATTGACCACAGACAATACATAAAACAAAAAGACAAGTACAAAAGGTGAGGCTCATTTCCACAATCTATTCATCTTTTCTTGGTCTTCCTTTCCTTGCCATCCACTCTTAAATTCAAAACTTTCCTTGCCACATACCAATCTGTTGAATATTAATCAAGCTCGCTTGCGACACTTGAGGTATCGTAATGGACAAGACTGTAAATTATGTATTATGTATTATTATGCCCTTTTTATAATATTTTTGGAAAATCTTTTCAAGACTTGTTATCACTTAGATTATGAAAAAGAAATATTATTGGTATTTTTATTTGTATAAAGTTAAGTTCCATTTAAATGTTTTGGAAAATTTTAAAACTATAATTTCTTGTATGAAATATTTTGAATATTTGAAGAGGGAGAGTGACACTCCTTTAAACTCAATTAAAAATGTTTACAAAAATAAAAACGACGCCAAAATCACGTTCTTATTAAAATTATACTGAACCAGTAAATGCTTTCATTGTCAACTTATCAGTCTGTGTCCTTACCAACGTGTATATTTCGTAAACTGATTTACATACTTTATTATGATTGACATACTTAAAATACGATGTGTGGCCGAGGAAAAGACAGTGGTTTATTATGTCTGTTACATCTTCGACATTTACGTCTTTTGACTTTACTCAATAACCTTTTGTGATGTCACACTACAAGGTCCAACAATGCGTGTGAACTTCAATTCATGTATTGTCCTAAAATTGGCAAATTATTGCTTAAGTGAAAATGTCTCCCTTCAATATCATTTTCTTATGAGTTTCCTTTATTTTTAATAACTAAGGGGAAACTTAGGGGTTATGGAGTAACGATATTGTCAATTAGCTGTATTTATTAAAACTGGTACAATGGGATCTTAATAAATTATGATAGATTTACAGCCTTATATGTTTTTCCACAATGGCATGCATATACATCCATATGTAGCATGTTCCGCTTGTTTTAAATCTAAACCATGTTATTGACAACATGATTAACGGCACGTGTGTGACATATGACTGAGACTATTGAAAAAAGGAGTGATAAGCGGTTGTTGTACTTTCTTAATCGTACATACTTTAATTGCGGGCTATTTTAGTTGACTTATAACCAGATATAATAAGCCTTATTTTTGTGTTATCTATATCCGGTAAATCATTCATACAGTCGGCGCGAAAAGTTTTAACTTACAAGCTTTTCATTGAACGATATTAGATGTGTATAAACATTTACAATCATATTTTTTACACTTGTCTGTCTTTGTTTATAATATTGAACAAGAATGTACATGGTCCCAGAATAGTGCCCTGTGGTACCTTGAAAGTACATGCCACGTAGATTGATAAAAAAACAAAAACAAAACAAAATTTTATAAATAGCTTGTTATTCGCGCTGTTTTGTCAAGTTATCGACTTGGTGACTAAAATCATAAATATTATGCTGTTATGCCAACAAAATAAAAAATATGTAAAACGTTTAGAAGGAAAAAAGGACCTTACCTTCTTTGTCTATGTTAAGAAATAATTAATGGGGCCAAACTTCTGGAATATAATAAGGAAATCAATATTCAACAAATAGAAGCTGTGAAATCTACTTAGCTACTATTATAACAATCACAAAATACTAGATGCAGTATAAAATGTTCGGTACCCCGAGTTTATCAAATTGTTTGCAGCGCGGGCCAAACGATACTTGAATTGGGTTGCAAAGATAAAACTAAGTATTTGGGACATCTAGATCAACCACAAGTGCCAATTTTAGACTTTTCGTATTTTATTAGTACATTAGCATCAAATTATCATATGCGTATTGATGATTTTGCAATTATTGTGCAACATTCATCGTCTGATAGTAATGTTCAGGTCTCCATGTAATATATGTAAGAGTGGGCGAGCCAGTTACAATGCTCCGGGCTAAATGTAAGACGAACGATATTTAGAATCCTATCCAATATTTCGTGCATTTACTATAATAGTAATATTCTATACAGGACTGCATTTGTATCGAACAAAGTAAGCGTAGTGTGCGTCGTGAAAATCGTCGCACCTTGTTTAAGATTCAATGTATTCGAGACAATAGACAATACTTACCAGTTTTATTGGTACCCAATATTCTTTACATCTGCAATTATTATACTTAATACAGCTACTATATCATATAAAAGATAACCTTGATCATCGTCTATAAAAACCTAAAATTCACCTGAACGATTATTTACTCACGACATATGGTATTTATTTAAGACACTGTTTAAGTCTTAAGGATGACGCACCCTTTTCCAAGAAGTTGTTCGCTTATTTCCTGTTTTGCTATTTGATTGTATGTATACCTTAATCACAGTATAAAGACACACAACCTGTGATTATGCAGAGCTAGAGGTAAAAAAAGTTTAAAATGAAGAAAACCCTACATCGTGCATAGTACGAACGCCTTTATTAATTCCTTTGTAAAATAAGTCTTTTACCGTGATAAGTGTATACATATTCTTGCTTGGGACTGTACACCTCATACAATACAGTCAGCTATCAAATATCTGTTTCATTTATTTCTCAAAATATACATTAAAAAAACGTTTAGGTATATAATAGTTATTGAAAAATATCATAATGGTGTACATCCCACGATATAAATTTAGGGTCGGCAACGCCAGAGTTATACACCTAATGTAAGAAGCGTGTGATTGCCACATTAGTGGTAAAAAAGTCTTAACTGAGATCTAAAACCCAAAAACGGTTTCAACTTTCGAACCTGATTCAGGAAAAGATCCCGGCAGGAATAAAAAATAAGTATGCATGTTTGTTAAGAACCTGACAAGCTGTGTGTCAAGATGAATTGGTGCCATTTAGCCATAGTTACTGTAAGGGATATCGGCGATCAAGTCATTGTTAGGACCCTTAAGTACGTTGCCCTCAAGCCGGAGTGCACAGAAAGTATAGTCGACATGGTTGGGTGGTCAGTACCAAATCAAATAAGTCCATAAATGCCTGGCGGAACACACGGTAAAGGCAATTGTTTGCGCACGAACATAAACTCACTCGATATCGCTGGTGATTCAAAACTTACTTTGAAAAAAATGGTGTTCAATCAACACCTTCTAAACGTTCGAGAGGTTCCAAATGAGAGCATAGTTGAATCTCAAATTTAACTTAAAATATTTGACTATACATATAAACTTTAATTATTTTCTGGGCACCGACTTCATAAACTTAAATATATATTTTTAATTTTTTTTTATATTTAATGGTACCAACATTAAAGTTACTTGTGTATTTAATAAAGGCATATTTTTTTTTACTTTTGAGTGATTTTTTGTTTTGGTTTTTTTTTCGGAGTCGGTTTTTACTAAAAGGTTATGAATTCCACTGGTATTTACATGGATATGCATTTGTTCTCCATTCAGGAAGTTCTTCAGTCGACAAGTAGAGTGTTTGCAGGAAGCGAAACAAGAAAGTTATGTTAAAAGTAACTATTATAAACGAAAGATCAATAATTTAATTTAAATTTGAATTAAAAATAATCACACATTTTTTTAAATCAATGCTGCCTAAATAATCTACTGATTCCCCACGGAGGCTACTTCATTGACTCTCCTCAAATAATTTAATTTGAACTAGATAATAATCTTTAAGTAAATAAATTATAATTAATGTATGTACACAAGATTTTCAGCTGTTAGTTTACCATCATATCATAAAACATGTGTCTCGTTACGTGGTTCAGTTTAAAAGTTATCTTTTACTACAGACTTTGTTCGTTATCTACTGTTTTATAAACATTTGGATGTTACCGACAAACTTGCAAATTCCCGTGGTAATGAAACGAGGAAGGTGTATTTAACATCTTTTGACTTAGATCTATGGGCGGCGGCGAGCACTTGCGATCAAATGAGCCGTTTGCCCCCTTTAACGTAAAAAATGCATAACAATTCAAAGATCAACTTTTGCTGTGACAAATTTTTTTCAATAATTATCTGCACTATAATCTATTCACGTGGGCAAGCTGGGTAAACAAAGCAAACAACAAAATTACAAAATTCACAGTACATATAGGAACACTACGGGCCGGGCCTTACCACCACGCTGGCCCAATGCGGATTGGTGGGTAAAAGAGACCAACAAGAGCCATGGCGAAAACTTTGTGTTCAATATTAAAAGCACTACGAACCACTATGCCACCGAGCTCCTCGAGATATAGTTGCTTGTTTTGTTTAATTTCGTAGGTTAAAGTCTTAGGCCCTTTTACCCTACCATCTATACATTTAAAAAAACTGTAGAGGTCGAATGTCTGTTCATAGAAAAAAAAATGCTTAAAACCAAGTCAAGGGGGATGTAAAAAAAGGGAAAATACCAAAAAAGTTTTATTTAATTTTTTTTTCTCTGTTTGTTTGTTCCGAATGGCTAGACCGACTACCGACCGACCGACCAACATATTAACAACATGTTAGATACTTTTTATTCCGGAAAATAAAAGTTTAATAAGGCCTAAAGAGAGTGTTTTTAAAAACGATTTATTTTGACAATGTTTATGGCGGATGTTGCTGTTTTTTGTTTTTAATTGATAGTTAAGTATTGATGTTTACTTTCGATTTATTTTAAATCACGCTTAGCTAGTACTTATTGGCCGCACCTATCTTAATTGCCTGACCAAATTCACCCGCGGAAGCCTTACCTAGATATATATTTTTAACATAATATAATTTCATGATTTTTTGTTGTTGTCTTTACATTAGCAACCTTACCTAATTCATATAAAAAATTCAAGTGCATATTAATGCAGCTCTGTGTAATATTTACTAAAGATTCTTATATCAATTATTCAGTGACCGTGACTTAATTTTATTTTATGAGCGCTGTTAATGCAGGCACGAACGTTTGTTCATGAATCAAGCTTGTTAATAGTTATTTTTTTAGTTAGAATATTATTTTACAAGATATCAGGTTATTTACTGTAGATGGTATTTACGAGCCTTGGCGAGTTTTTTAATAGTATCACGCGACTGTACAGTTTCCATTTTTAAATTTTCGTTTTTATCATCTGTGTTAAAAAGTATGTCATTATAAGTTCGAGTCTGAGTTCATAATTCGAACATTATAACATGAGTGTAGATACATTGTATTTACTTTACAACTTTTTTTTCCCAATAAGCTTTTAATTTTCATCTTTATCTATTTTACATAATGATATCTACTAGTCAAATCTATTTAATTTTTACATCTCAGTTTCTGTCTTCTGAAATTCGTGCCTACGTCAGCTACAATAACATATGGATATTTTATATATACAGCATATTTAATTTTTATCTCTACACAAAGATTCTTCAAGACTTATATTTGTTATAAGCCGCGATATTTGCCTTCCTATTATTTCAGTGTTTTGTATAAATGGTCGCTCTACTTGGTCGTCATCAAATCATACAGTTTCCATTTTAAAATTTTCGTTTTTATCATCTGTGTTAAAAAGTATGTCATTATAAGTTCGAGTCTGAGTTCATAATTCGAACATTATAACATGAGTGTAGATACATTGTATTTACTTTACAACTTTTTTTTCTCAATAAGCTTTTTTTCATCTTTATCTATTTTACATATTGATATCTACTAGTCAAATCTATTTAGATTTTTACATCTCAGATTCTGTCGATAAATCCTAATTATTTATTTCTGGTCTTCTGACCTTCGTGCTTACGTCAGCTACAATAATATATGGATATTTTATTTATACAGCATATGTAATTTTTATCTCTACACAAAGATTCTTCAAGACTAATATTTGTTATAAGCCGCGATATTTGCCTTCCTATTATTTCAGTGTTTTGTATTATGACTTATAAATGGTCGCTCTACTTGATCGTCATCAAATCATATACACAGGGAATTTTTCATTGTAATATCCGTTTCTATTTTTATGTGTGATGGAGAATTATAGAGTGAATAGAGGAGTGTTCTAAAGAAACAAGCAAACAAAACATATCTATGCGTGCGAATGACATACCTCTTGTTTGTTTTTGATGTGCAATGTATTCTATTCTATAAATAAGTCAGAGAACATGTTAATGATACATTATATACAAAACATTGCAGTGGCGAAATGTGTCGACTACTTTACCAAAAAGGACAGGCTTCAATAACAGTCAGAATAACTGCATGACCAAAATCTTAGGCACAATGCTGTCTGAGTCGTGCTCAAGCTGACAGCTATGTTCAGATCAGAAGTGCAAGTTAAACTTTATTGTTACCTAATGTATACATTAATCCCGAAGAACAGATTAAATAGGGTATGGTACCTCTTAAAGAGTTATTTATACAGATGGTATTTTCTTATATAACTATTATATACTAGCTTTTGACCGCGACTTCGTCCGCGTAGAATAGTTACTTTGAGATATGTGATGGTATATAGCATTGCCTTGTAGCTTTCCTCAATAAATTGGCTTTTCAACACTGAAAGATTGTTTCAAATTGGAACAGTAGCCTCTATTGGTGGAATTGAAAATTCACTCCTACACTATTATTCGAAGCAAAGTTCATAGTGGCGTAAAGTCCTTCATTTTTCTGGGAGGCGTCATTTAAATTTTTTAACATTCACCCGCATGGCACCCGTTCCCATGGGAATATCGGGATCAATGGTAACTTATGACCTTTCTCAGGCTCTAGACTATCGGTGTACCAAAGTTCGGTTAAAATGGTTGGGTAGTTTTGACGTGAAAGCGAGACAGACAGACAGAGTTACTTTCGCATTTATAATATTCGTATGGATATTTATTTAATTAGGTATGTTGTTTGTTATTTGTTATGTCTTTATTTCTTACGTTAAATGCGTCCCAAATACAATAAAATAGAAACATAATATGTGTCTGATCTGGGACTATGTAATTTAGAAATTAATTGTATTTACGACATATTTTTCTAAGTTTTATTAAAAGTTTTGTAACTTTGAATGATGTGTTGTGGATTAGAATTGCTGGGTATTTTTCTGTTTGACATCTACGTGCAACAGATAGCCCATTTTAACTAAACATGCCCTAGTTAAGAATAAGAATAAAACTTAAAAGTGTATTCAAAAACCTTTTCACTGAGCCGATTCCATGGCCTATAGACCTAAACATATCAGGTAGAACACGTGTACTAACTGGTCAACCTATTATTCCTTAACTTATCAGGTATGCTGATTAAAATAATGTTCAACCTTATGATTTAGATAATTTGAATTCGCAGAAAACAACCGAGAGTGGCGTTTGCGTTGCGATGCTTACAAAAAAAAACTCTGACAAATTCCGCTACCCTTTATTATATTTGCTGTCGGGCAGGTAGGCACTACTTATGAAAATAATCGTATAATCACTAGCAAACGTAACTATAAAACCCGCGTCAAAATACCTATACTTATCTAACAACTAGTTATCATTCATACTGCGATAGCGTTGAAAGTTCAAAACCTATTCATTATAGAGATTTATGCAAAAGCCAGCAATTTAATGACAAATGATCGTGTTTATAAGGAAACCAACTGATACCTTTGTAGTATAACATAATTTATTCGTGATGATTCAGGGATTTCTAACATTTATCCAGATTACGTTATTGATGATTGTGTTTTACCAAAATTTTTTTTAAATAAGTGAAAAACTTCATCATGGTTTAGAATTTGTAAAGATCAAAGAATTTGATCACTCATGTATAACAATGTTTTTAACTTAATTTCCTTATATTTGTTAATTTCCTCTGCCTACCCTTGACTCTTCCAACAATATGGAAACTTTGTGTTGTCAACAATAAGGAAGCTTCATTTGTTCCAAATTGACTTTTTGGTGATGTCTATGTATTTGAACACCCTGGGTATCACTAATTATTTTACGCTGACTACAGTGGTTGAGTAATTTTAACTGTTGTTTCCTTTGCAGTGAAACCCAATCACATTAAACGAGCCAAAAAAGTAAAAGAAGAGATGTCTTAATTCAAAAATTTATTCAAGACTCTTCTATCCATTTAGTCATACATATTCTTATGACAAGAATCGGAAAGAACATTATCTGTCGGATTAATACGACAAGGGTTTTAAAGAAAATAAAGTAAATAAAAAATACGTTAAATCGGATCTTTTGATTACTATGAACTTCTGAATGCAAAGCAAAGCACGTCCAAAGTTGCTCACTTGAAATCGAAGCTATTTTTAACTCCCGCTCCGTCGTATTTGTTTACACGGGATACAATTAGACAGCAAACGCTATAACGTTTAAACTTGAAAGTCAGAAAGTCAAATCATAAAGTTATGTACAAATCGCAAAAAATAAACCTCGTCCCTTTTCTAGTTAAGCTCGTAATCAAAGAACTTTTCCCCTCAAACGCGCGGTATTTAAAACCAAGTAGAAAAGATTACCGGTTTATTTTTGTGTTTCAGCAGTATTATTATGAGCAGTGTATTTTGAATACGTACTGTCATACAAAAATTATGAAAAATAAAATTTTGAAATGACTTGATCATTTTTATGTTCACTTTCGTTATCAAAGCCATCCAAAAATGTTTCCAAAAATAGAAAAAAATCCTAAGAACCATGGATTTAAAATCTAACTAAGTATAGAACATACTACGCTTTGCATGTAATTATTATTTTTGTAGGTTTCCAGTATAGTACCTAAAAATTCAAATTCAAAGGACATTTTGCCCACAATCGTGCGCGGGCGCACAGTAAGTCCCGTTGTTCCAAGCTGATCTAAATATACCCTCACCGTTACAGAAATGCAGTCTGCCTATAAACGCGGAACATGACATGTATACTGCCTTTTATACTTTACTTGCATTTGTAAAGTGAAACACTGCAACTATAACGTAACCTAAGTATCCTTAAAATTAACATATAAAAAGGTCCTTATTTCCAATTTGGAAAAGACATTATCTTCCAGATAATGGTGTAGTTTTTATTTCTTAAAAAAAAATCCCCGGTCATTAAGGGTCGATTTCTTAATCCCCAGATAAAACTATCTGTCAGTCAAATGTTAGCTCTTTCCCTTTTCTTTTTATGACTTTAGAAAGTGACAGTAACAATCACTGTCACTGTCACTGTAAATGTCGGATAATTTTATCTGAGGATTGAAAAATCGGACCTTAAGGTTGTAAGTTTACTATTAAATATTTTCAAGCAGTTCATTTTAATTTTTCTAGATGTAAATTTTATGTCTACATTAATATATAATATTGACAATGTCAACTACATTTTTCATTAAATACTACGTTAACAAGAAAATATATGTAAGTATAAAATAAAAAAATATACATTTGCAATAACATTTATATGAAGTAGCATAAAACAAAAAAAATGCCAAAATAAATTCACAAAATATGTGATTTTGCTGGCCTTACATAAAATGTGATATACCCGGATGGTTCCCATTCCTTGCCTTACAGAGATATAAATAAACCGTTGCTAAAATGCATACCATCCAATGTTAAATATAAATCGATTTAACATGCAAACATAAGAAGTTATGTGTAAAAATTGTTAATGTTTTTATTTAAATAATAACCATTCGTCACATGCGGGAAATATGTTAACTAGCGCATAATAACCGATAATGGAGTCGTTATTGGTTTCTAGAGATAATTTCTGCATTTTCAAAGCGATTAGAACAATATTCTATGTTTATTTTATCATCACGTTTTTATTAACCCACTTCTTGTTTGTCTTTTTGTACCGTTTGTTTGCCTTCCGGACTAGCTATCGGGCTGAAACTGTAGGAATAGTTCAAAACCCGTTGACAATGCAACTTGCAACTACTTTCAACTTCCTACGACCACTGGTCGAAATTTCAACAAATTTCAGGTTTTGTATGGAGAGACTACGCATAGCGCCATCTATTGATTGGTCGTAAATTACCACACGGCGCACAGCGCGATCTATTAATTGGCGTTAAACCACCATGGCGCTGTTCGTAGTTAAAAAGATTAATATAATAATAATAGAATTAAACTCAAAAACGTTTTTACAAAGACGTTTTTAAAAAGAGCAAAATAATAATAAACAAACACTAAACAAGAAGGTATTCACCGCACCAAATCGCAGTTGAATACGTGTGAGTGGCACACTCCATACTCTCGTATTCGCGTTCCCTCGTGTTGCCTCGTGGAAGTGGATGGGCCATAACGTTTTCGACTGTGGTACCAAAGCAAAACCCATTTTACTGCCTACTGATGTATGAGTAACTCGACGAAATGCCGGTTATCTAATTAAAGCCGACCGAACGTCACTAATGGATTCTTCTACGAAAGGCCGAGTATACCAACGGTTCACCGTAAATACCCTTCCCAGTGTTCTTCTCACTTCCATACAAGTGTTCGCCGAATTGTTAATGTTTACCGTGCTATTGCAAGAATCTTTGTTATCGCTTTAGTTCTAGGGAACAAAACAGGGCATTACGTACGAACTATGGTGTCAGGGTGCCTTTCCACCAAAGCACAGAGCTATGCTAAGTAGCTATTGCTATTGGTCTATTTTTCCCCGCACACAGCAGCGGGGAAAAATAAGCCAATGGGAAAACTTCGTTTCACGTGACTCGCAAAATGGTGCCATACTATTAATCTATTTTTCCTCGTACACAATCACAACAGCTACAGCATAGCTCTAGTGTAAAAGCACCCTTAGGGTGCTTCTACATCAAAGCTATACAATCCAACTAAGCGGTGTGCGATCCATTTGTGGGTAGCTAGTATAATTATACACCTGATATGAGTTTTAGGTCTTTATTAAGGACTCAGACCGTTGCTCCATCCAAACTTGAAACTCAAGAGGTTTGAGTGCTTGCAATTGCATTAAGGTTAATTAGTGCATTAAACTTTTGATTGCTTCCATTGCGGAATGCACGGCTATTATCGACAGATGAAGCCATTATGTTCGACCCAAAACTACAAGCTTTGCAACGTGTTTCTTTACATTGTTCTATTTACTTGTAGGAATATCGACAGCAATAATTTTTTTTTTTAGTTTACCTAATGACTTTAGAAGGTTTGACTACACTACTACATTTTAAACGTTAACTATAGAACTTTAAACATAGTTTTCCTTGTAAGAAATAGATTACGAAACATTCAACGAATTCCAAAGTTAATCTCCAAAACAATTAGACTTAAAACAGTTCGACCAGAGTGATAAGCAACGGCTATGCTGTCGGTACTATAACGTAATTTGATTTACATTGACACCCATTCGTAAGGTCAAGCGGCAAGAGTGCAAGGTCGGGTCAGATAGGGTTAGATTAGCTACGCATGCGATGCACATTGCACTAGTAGCGGTACCTATTACGTAATAAATTCAGTGCGAGTATCGTCCTCAGCATATATAAGTCGCACTGCTGGGCACAGGCCTTCCACATGGAAAAATACATGAAAAGTATGCGCCGTAACACCACCAAGCTGGCCCATTGCAGGTTGGTGGGTAGAAACGGTCGCAATAGCCATAGCCAGACTGGGACCATTGACTTAGCGTGTCTTCCGAAGCACGGAGGCGAGGCCATGGCGAGGGTAGCTTTGTTTTCGACAGAAAGCCAGCGTACTAACCCCTCCGTCACCTAGCTCCTCTATATAGAGCAGAATTCATAAAAAATTGGGTATCCTGTAACACAACATATTATATATAAAGTCACAAATAAACTTTTCATTTGCTACCTAGCTAAACATTTGCATATTTCTTTCGCTTCATCAACTCTCCTTACAGTTCTTATACGTGTTCGGCTTTTGGGTTGACATTTCTTCAATAATATTATACAAGTTGATCTACCCAGTCAGTAAAGGATAGATGTCTGCAGATTGTCAAAAATTTGGCACTAGATGTATAAAGTTCGTCGACATTATAATAAACAATTAACACGTCGAAGCTATTAGGTATGTTATAATCATTGGAAGTCTTACATCATATAATATGAGAGATTGAATGATGGCGTTTATCACATTTCACAGCACTCACGGAAAGGAAGATAAAATGTTGAATTATTTGTATATGTATGCGAAACAAATTGAATTACCTATTAGCTATTTTATTTTGATGATTAACGTTTTGATTCGGTTGCCCTTTAATGTATTATTTAATAATTATATACGAGCATTACTCAATAACTTAGAAATTGTTGAAATTGTTGGTATTATTTTTTATATGACAGGTAAGCTCTTGGCCTTCATCTCACCTGATGGCAAGTGACGTAAGGCCGAAGATGGAAGCGAGCTTTATCTGTCAACCTCAACAACTGAGGAACTGGCTATCTTACCTCTGATGGTTAGGTAACCATATAGGTATATGGTAAGACAAAAGCAACATTGATAAGCATCTTCATCTTCAGGCAGTACGGAGGATGACACAATCACCAAGTCTAATCTACCAAGGTCCCATCACGGCGAAAGCTGCTTGATATTCAAGTTTTAAGGTTCAAGGATGAAATGCCGTGTTCTTTTATACTTCACAGAAATTTTATACTGGCTCGTATTAAATGATTTCGTGTGCCGTGTGAGGTGAATTGTGCGCGAACCACCGCCAATAGACCGGAACGAGCGCACATAATGAGACGTTTGCACGGTTAGTTCGCCTTCAGTGCGCAGGCGCCTCAAAGAGGACCAATTTAGTTACGTGGTTTTAGCATGTAATTACTGTTTTTGTTTTTTTTTTACAATGTTTTATTAGATTGGTTCCTCTCCATTCTAAGATTATAAGACGTTGTTCTTAGCGATAAAAAACACTTAACAAATATACAAAAATGTTGAGTTTTAATAAAGATTAACGTCTCTAAATTTTTAAAAGGAAAATTTTATTAAAGGTAATATAGATACAAGTACTTTCCTAGTTTAGATGTCAACCCTCCATTATTTCTTATTTTACTGTAATTTGTAAGTTTTACATATTTGATTATGGTGAGAAATAAACACCAATATTCCATCAACTATAGTAATTCGTTTGCTACATATATTTTTTTCTGAACATATCGATGAAGTACGAAAATTAACCAACTTAATTAAATACACGTCTAAAATTTACATTAAAGGCATCAGTGCTAACCTTTAGCAATAATGACGCGGCTAACCTTCAACGCAGTAGGGTTATTTCGTGAGTAATCTATAATCATTTAGTCGTGGAGACGCTTAGAAACACAATAAATTTTTTTTCAATTGGTGATAGTGTCGTTAGCATCAAGCTATTATTGGTAATAATTCATTAATAATATTCTATAAGTTCGTAGACGACCTGAGTTTTTTTGGAAGCTTTATTGGAATAATAAAATATAAAGTTCAAACAGTCATTTATGTTTATACCAAAATGTTAGATGTTAGTATGAAAGATCTTCGTATCCCTTCGGATATATTATAAAGGCGTGATAATTTGTATGTAATTTTTAAGAAAAATATTTATGCTGATCTGTTTTGACTTTACTCTCTTGTTTCTTAGAGAACTCTTCTGGTCAATCGCGTAGTACCTCGACAGTACCTACCTAGTAGCTACCTAAAAGAATACAAAATGTAAGGAAGAATATAAATAAAATAATATCTAGGAATGTCTAGCGCGCCTTTCTCTTCTTCGGCCTAGCGTTTTCCCAGACTTTTGCCTTCTCCACTTTGCTCGATCTTCAGCATCCTCTCGTGTGAGGTCGTTCTCCCTCATGTCTGCGTTAACGACGTCTAGACAGTGATCTCTTTGGTTTGCGCTTAAAACCGACACAGAATGGCGAAAAGCACTTATGTGCGCAAATATTAGGTCCTTACCTATGAAATTGGTGTTTTGTATGGAGATTTTGGGGATGTCTGCATTTTACATACTAACATTTTATCAGTTTTCTTCACAACGACAAATCCAAAGATAATAATATTTGGCATCTATCATTAGACAAGCTTTAGTAATATGTGTAATATCACACTTCATAAAAATTATTTATCGTTTTTAAGTGAATGCAAATAAAATTAGTACATGAGGCACTTAAAAAGAGTTGTCTCCGTGTCCAATTTTAACACAATTAAACTTACAACAAATTATCAAAACAAATCAAAAGAGTTCAAAAATATAGTCTATTTTTAAACGAGGTAATTATTTTTTAGGAATCTGAATCTTAATAGTTATAGACAAAATACTAAGACAGAATAAAAACACCAATTTCATGGGTAAGGACCCAATATTTGCAAATAGTAACAAAAGCCCGTGCGTGCCTCATATGTGCACACCATGGTAAGCAGATCTTTGCGCACATGTCTGGCGCCGGCATAACAACATTGCCTGCGTACAAGAGGAGGGAAGATGCCAAAGTGTACCTACCTATAATTGACGACCTCCGTGGCCGAGTGGTCTGTACGCTGGTCTCAAGGCGTCGCCATCTCGAGAGGTCCTGGGTTCGATCCCCAGTGGAGGCAAGTGTTTGGGTGATTACGGGCTCCCCACCTATCACGCTGAATGCAGTCACTGCCTGGTGAAGCGCGGA
Source organism: Parapoynx stratiotata (assembly GCA_910589355.1). NCBI lineage: Eukaryota > Metazoa > Arthropoda > Insecta > Lepidoptera > Crambidae > Parapoynx > Parapoynx stratiotata. The sequence continues at coordinate 4,848,783 of OU342477.1, forward strand.
CTATGGCAGTGGACTGCTTCTGCGGTGCTTTTGCCTAGTCTCTGACTAACCCTTAGGGGATAATAGTCGTGATTATATGTATGTATGTATGTCATGTACAGTCGAGTACAAAAACATGTATACATACTAATCCTAATAATAAGAGTAATTTACTGTCAAAAGTAGTGGCAAATTTTTTGAGTCGACTGTACCTAATACGTAACCTTTTGAATTCGTTCGTGGCCTTAAACAGGAGGAAATGCGGGCGGTGTGTTGTCCATGAATCGTATTTCCCAATTTTCCGTCTACGAGGTTATTACTACATTAGTTTTAGTGGTTTTAACCATAATTATAATCGACATCTCCTACCGCTATAGGCACTTAACATTACCTTTTTTTATATGTTTTATTGTGAAATTAAAAATTCCTAATACTTATCTATGAAAACACACTCTATTTCAACTTGAATATTCGATTTGTTTGACTAATCATAATGATGTGTAGGTACAGTCAGCATTAAAAGAAGATGACCAGTTAAGTACCTTGTCGAATTAATGTCGAAGCAAATGACTCGTTGTGTTCAAGGACAATGTCGTACATGGTAAATGTGACACGGTACCAATGTGATGAGCTACTTCTGATGCTGACTATTATACCTATTGTGATTAAAGGGTCAAGGTTTCTTCATTCAGAAAGTACTTACTCGTTTTGGTAACGGACAATTTTTTTAAGTTAACCATGGTAAAATTCAACTGTCCGTAGCTAAAACAAGATATATGTTAATTAGTTTTTAATTAGATTATACGTATGAGTATTTCAGGGGATGGCTGAAAGTTGCTCCAGTGATAGAGAAGTTGAGAGAAAAGCGGCTGTCGTGGTGTGGACATGTTTTGAGGAGGGAGAATGAGCATGTAACGAGAAGAGTTATGAATATGAGAGTGGATGGTAATGCAGGGAGAGGAAGACCAAAGAAGAGATGGATAGATTGTGTGAATGAGGACTTGGATAGAATGGAAGTGAATGTTGATATAGCGTGTGATAGGGGAGAGTGGAGGAGAAAGACTCGTTGCGCCGACCCCAAATGAAATTCAGTAAAGGGCAGGATAATGATGATACGTTTAAGCATTGTTTTTTTATCTTGTGCAGGTTGGCAGCGCCGGTGTAATGGTGCGGATTGCCACAGTGCTGCTGGTGGTAGCATTGTGCCGCGCCGCCACCGCCCTCGACTCAGAACTAGGCGTTGGCAAAGCTATAAATATATTTATGAGGTAAGTTATCTACCATAAACATCATTTCAGTCTATCTCATTCTTTAAGTGCCTGCCCAATTAATGATTATTAGTAGTCAGTTCTGAAATCTTCTCCCGCTCTCTCGTGAGATTGCGGCGTTCGATATCCCAGTTCATAAGTGGTCTATGTCCAGCAGTGGGATAATGTGACCTGATGATGAGTAAATATAAATGTATAACTATAAATAAATAAATATCTTCAGACATTCACACCTATCAACTAGCCCCATTTAAAGCTACTAATGCTGCTTGTGTTACGGATACTAGATGACGGATAAATATATTTAATACACAAACACATATAAATAAACATCCAAGACGTGAGAAAAAATGCCTGAAAATTCATCATCCAAACATTCGCTCCCACCGGGGATAGCGGTGTACAGACCACTCGACCACGGATGTTGTCTATGGACATCTAACGTGTAGATATTCGAAAGCTGTAAAGCTGTACTGTAAGTTTGCTTTGCTCCTCCTATTTCCATAACTGTACCCTTAGAATAAGAACTAGAGCACGTAATGTAATCATAACTTTTCAACCTTCTCACTTCACATATATTAGGTCCTTACCTATGAAATTGGTGTTTTGTATGGAGATTTTGGGGATGTCTGCATTTTACATACTAACATTTTATCAGTTTTCTTCACAACGACAAATCCAGAGATAATAATATTTGGCATGTATCATTAGACAAGCTTTAGCAATATGTGTGTGAGCACGCTTGATAAAAATTATTCATCGTTTTTATGTTAATGCAAATCAAATGATGTATTCGGGAGGCAGTTAAAAATAATTGTCTTTGTGTCTAATTTTAACACAATTAAACTTACAAAAAATTATCAAATTAAATAATACGAGCTCAAATATATGGTCTATTTTTAGAACAGGCAATTATTTTATAAGAATGTTCTGAAACTTAATAGTTACGGACAAATTGCTAAGACAGAATAAAAACACCAATTTCATAGGTAAGGACCCAATATATCACACCTACAACAGTATTTATAAACTAACAGTCCTTTTTATAAAAAAAATCTTATTTGAGGTATATTCATGAGCTTAATAGTTAAAGCGCTCAATAACGATATTTGACGTTTATTAAATGATATGCCTCCATATCTAAAATAGGTTAATTAAATATTTAAAGGCTTATTAAACGTCAAATAGTCGATGACAGTTGACGCTTTTATAACTTGCTTATTACACTGTTATTATTGGTTTGTAGTGTTTATGAATCCAAATTTTTATCAGTGATAAAGTAAGCTTATACAGCCATAACTTTTTCATAAATACAGATGTAAATCCATGACTCCAACTTTTGAGCTTTAAGAACTCGTATATTTAAAGTCCACATAAATCTATGGAGGTTTCACAGCAATATATAATTTTGTTGTGTTTATTTCTCAATCCTCTTCAAATTAACATAAGCATTTACAACGTACCGCCGTTATGATACCTTGTACATTTGCATAATATATACAAGTTTCCACTGTTTATCTCCTTGTTTTTGAAATTAATTATAAATGCCCATTTATGTTCATAATTTCTTATTAATAAAACAGCAGAAGGGAGTCGAACATGTAGTGCATGATAAAAGTTTGTTTAAGTACCTACAATTAGCTGAACATGTACTACAGTTTATTAATTAATATCTTATTATGTTTTCCTTAGCCATTCTTCGCCAACTGAATGACTCCATCAAATTATGCCACCTTTACCTGGTTTAGGCATTGAAACCGCTTCACGACAGATTCTCTTTTGATATCGACACAACAACATAAAATATCAACATTACCTGATCTTCCATCCTTTCTTTACATCAATTGCAACCGTAGTTTGCTCAGTACCTAAATCTTAGTAGTAATAGTAGTCACGGTTGTTGATAGACGGTCTCTACCTTGTCAAATTTAACGAGCTTTCTACCACTTCTCGCGCAGCTAAAGAGCTGATATATTTTGTAATCTATTAAGAAGCAATCCTTATGTTTCAGATATGGCTACCTCAGCATCTGCATGCGGGTGGTGCCTCGCAACGACACCGAGAGCTGGGTGTTCCGGGAACCGACCGTCAGTGTGTTCCGGGACGTGGAGCGCTTCTCCGTGGCGCCGAAGCCGCGCCAACCGAAGACCCTCTTCGACGGGGACTTCCACATGGAATTCTGCGATAACTTGAAACAGCTGTTGCAGGCTTACTTTAGGGATTTTACTTTTGAAAGGTGAGGAGGATTGATTTGGTCTCGTAATGTTTATAAGTTATTTGGACTATTTACCATCTCAAAAAAAGCCCCTGATCTATCTATCACTACTGCAATATCACCTCTGGTAGGGATACTAGGATTTTTTTTCATCATTTCTAACGGTAACACTACCCTAACTGTGGGGATACCTACGGCAGTAGGGATAGACGGGAAAATAGGTGAAAAATAGTACACGTCTAATACTTAAAATACCAGAGTTACTACAGGGAGTCACTCGTGTTGAAACATAGTTCAAATAGACGACCTGGCGATAGTATCAACTGTACAGTCCAACACCTTTAAAACAACAAGATATCATCAGGCCTCTTGTTGTTGTTAAACACCCACACCTTTTTAAAGATTGCAACAATTAATATTCCCTGTCTTTCATTACTATGTTTAAATACTTTTGATTGACTTAAATGAATAATAAGTTTAGGATACGATGGGGCTGACAATTATATTCTTGTGGAACAAAAGTCCTTAAAAAAGGAATAAAATAAGAAAAATGATTATGTACACCAAGTCCTATGCCAATGTTCTAGGCTGGAGCGGCCGTGGCGGGCGTTCACTGCCGGCTGGCCAACGGACATCATGGCGCGAAACCTCGGCATTAACTCCTCGTTCATCAATGGAGATCACTGCTACGTGCTCGTCAGGGTATCCAGGTACTGTTGGAGTCCATCCACACACACAGACCCTTAGAGAGATTTTTTCCTAGAAATAAAAATTTACTTCACCGGTCCTAAGCCAATTTTGTTATAAAACAACGTTCCAAAATTCCAGGGCTTTTTGGGGATTTTTTAAAAATCTGTATTTGCAATGCTGCATATAAAAGCTGATGTATTTTTTTAGCTATAAGTCCAATAACCTTATTATAAAGTTTACTTTTTTTTACAGGTTCCGAGAAACTGCAAAATTAAGCGACTTGCCACCCAATATAGCTATAGAAGATGTAGTATTAGACGCAATACACGAGTCAGCCACCGGTGATACTGTATCTATAGCAGATTTCATACGTAAATACGGCTCCCACTATATAGCCTCCTACGTGACTGGTAACTCTTTATATCAGGTAAATCAAATCAGTTTATTTTCCTTAAAAATATTTGAATTAAGCTTCATCTAGCGTTTTTTGTAAGAAGGTTTTGGCTAAGGACGGGTTGTTAAAATATCAATACTCATTTATTTTGCTCTGCACATATCTACTTAAAATATACCTAAGTATATGTTCCTTATTTTAAAACAATAAATACTATAAAATAAGGAAAACCATGTTTTAATATTAAGATCCTTTTAAGTACAACAATTGTTTTTGTTCTTTAGCATGACCAAAAAATTGGAGGTTGTAAAACTTTGAACATCCTTTGTTCAATCTTGTTTAGCAAATTTCTCATTTTAACTGCAACGTGCTAATTAATGTGATAAGGTTATGTGTAATAAGGCGAGTTAAAACGTGATTCATGTTTACAAAAACATTGAAGCAAACACTGTTAGTTTTGAAAACACGCCGATAGCGAAATGATAGGGGAAGTGCTTTATGAGTAACTACTACAGAGCAATTTACGGGATCACGTTTATTGTGGCGTGTCCTAATTGAAAATAAAACAGTGATTAAAAACAAAAAGTGCCCCTGAATACGAATCTGTTTGAGGAGTGAACGTCGACCAATCAGGACGCGCAAGTGATTCTTTCTAAAGGTCAACACTCTATCACACAAAAATCCGCCACACAGCCGGATTCGTCAAACCTTTTTTTATGAATATCAAGAAATGATCACTATTAACTTTTTTTAGATAAAGACTATTTTATGTTTTTTGGTGTTTTGTCATACAGTTAAACAATAGATCTAAGCTTATTTATGTTTATTAATAATGTCAGAGCTTTTGCTAACAATGTCCAATTATCAATCTTGGTATTGTGAATTTACTAAATCATGGCTTGTTTACCCCAGGTATTTGTATACACGCGAAGCATGTACTCCAGGATAAAAGAACGGGTGAAGTCCAAGGGTGTCTCAGACATCCCTATTGGAGAAATGAACAGTTTTTTTTCACCGTTCTTCGCGCAACACGTGGGGGCGGTCAAGGTTTGGACATGTATTATAAACATGGCTCTACAAACGAATATAATACAAAACTAGAATGCAATGATATATTTTTTTAATATTTTTGTATCATAAAGATTCAGATTTAAAAAGTTTCACCATATCTAGCGATTATTAAAAAAATTGAACTGAATTCGTGTAGTAATATCAGTCAATTAATTAATCTAGAACTCAAATATTCAGTTTGAAAATAGAAAATTTGTCTTCACAATATCTCCAACGATATAAAGAATGTGAAGTCTCGATGTGTCGCACTACTTTTTTTCTAGTATATTCAAGTAACATTTTAGTATTGTTTAGTATTCGATTGTGTAGAGTTATAGTTTTACAAGCATGGTAATCATTTTCATTCATGATTCGTCGCCATGCATTAAAAACTTCTTTTCTTTTTCATTAACAAACCACTTTGTCAAAGCACTTTCTCGTTCATCTGTTCTACTCATTATAAATCCATTTCTCTACTTTTTCATTAATTAAAAACTCATTTTTTATTACTGCATGGGCGCAGTTATATAAATCTTTTTCGCCCTCGTCACATCTTAAAATATTGATAAGTGGACGTTATATTGAAAAAACCTCAGAATGATAAACTTTTACAGTAGGATTCGACATAGTCGATGAAAATCTATAAATATGCCTAAAAAACACCACAAGAGAAAAGGACAGATGCTTCACACGATAGATGTAATGTCGATCTATATAATCATAAAGTAGAATCATTTATATACAGCATGTTCTGTTTGATACGTTTTTACTTAAAAATAATGTAAAAAGATTCAAAATGATCACTTTAGAGGATAGAAATTTTATTTGTGAAGTACTGTGTACGTGATTTATGCCAAGTATAACATAGATAGTAATGGCACTTACATACAGACAAATCTCCATTGAAAGGATTGTAAGTACAACAATTTTTCTTAATTTTATGAAAGGAAATACAAAATAACCATACATAAATGTAAAGATATGAAATAGGAAAATAATAATCACCCAATTGAGAAATAACACATAATTGTTTTATTGTTAGTAAAGTTTATTATCCATATGTTCTATTAACTAACATTGGAGTCACAATAGATCTTTTCAGGGCCTCGCTGGCCCTGGACACCCCTAATAAAAAAAAGTAACATTGACACTGATAATGAAATAAAAATTGGAATGTTGAAAGGGAACACCTTGTTTATAAATAACGACTGTCAGCAACAGTAAAATAAATGCAAATGCAAAAGAAGTTTTTAAACGTCCTACTTTGACCGCCGTACCTGGAGTACCCGCGCGTAGCATAGAATAGAAAATATTAATAAAATAAATATTGTGAATCTTCCTCTCACTTCAGGTATTTGTGTTCTCTAGAACCGTTTACACTATGATCAAAGAGAGGCTTAAAAGCAAAGGTGTGGCTGATATTACAGCCAAAGAATTAGAAGGATATTTTTCTCCTTGGCATGCCAAACACATAGGCCAGATCAAGGTAATTTCCATATTTTATAATGATGCTTCTTACAAAAATGTTACAGATTTAACTTATTTTTTGTAGAAGACTTTTCAATTTCACAAGTCATTTTCATTCTTTTGCTTATATCATTCATTTAACATTTACCATAAAATCATTTAATTAATAATTAAAATTAGTAAAGAAATCAACATGACGAATGAAATGTAAATTAATTTGTTTTTAATGTCAAATTTATAATTAATTTTTTTAATAAATTTTTAACAATATAAATTTTCTTTATCAGGTAGCCAGTGGTAATAAAACCGTGGAGAATTGGGCGATGAAGAAACTCCGAGTACATTACTATATATTTTCATACCCTAGCTTATTAAAATTGCACGGGGAGCCGTCGTTATTAAGAAACCTCGACACTCTATTAGGAAATGAAGCCTTATTACAATTAGAATTAAAAACATTATCACCTGCGTTCAAAGATACGAAGAAGAAAAAGTGGTTCGAAGAAGTCATAGACAATTATTTAAAGTTATGGGAGAGTAACATGTGATGCGAATGGGGAGATATATTTAATTTTCGTGTTTTATGGCTGTCATTTATCGAATTTAATATATTAAATAAAAATGACTCTTTATTTGTCAAGCGCATCAAAGTCGCCAAATGGAATTAAAAAATAGGAGTAAAATATTTAAATAGGCAAATATGGTGTCCCGCAAGGAACCGTCTTGGGACCATTATTGTGTATTATATTTCAAATGTAGATTTGATAAGTGACAGCCCTTATTTGAGGACATCAACTTATTCTGAAAAGTCATAAGAACGTATAAAATGTTTTTGACATATGTAATAAAATTTATTGCATGCATATTTTCAAAAATAATACCACTTTGTAGAAAAAATAAGATGTCTAGTTTGTATTTTAGATGCCAGCATGAATGTATTAATTACCTGCTTTGATTGAAGTGTATGATGAATGTAAAAAATACGATAAAATGAAACAGATAACTTTAGGTGCCAGTTCACATTTTATAAAAGAAAAATGCCAAAAATACAATAACTAATAAGTTAAAATGACATTATTATAAACTAAATATTTAAGTACAACCAACTTTATTCACATACATTCTTCCAAACGCATAGCTACTCTAGATGTAAAATTCTACTGAATTCATTAATTTTTACACTTAAAATTTTAATAGTTAGTACTTTGAAGCTCATTCACAAATAATTTTATGTAAGCTTAATTCGCGTTTTGTATTATATCCTGTTCTTGACAATTATACAATAGAATTTTTTTGGTTTCATATAGCAAAATTGTATTCATCGATACTGGCCGTTTATATTAATAAAATTTACCACAATTATAGCAGTGGTATTAAAAAATAAATAAGAATCAAGTTAATATGTTTTTATAGTTGAATTATACAAATTAGATAAGAACTTAATTAATCATCAGTTTCGAGAACGAAGAACAAAATGTGAATACATCCAGTAATATAAGATCGCAAATCCTACTTAAAATATATTAAGTATATTTTTGTAAATAATATTTTATTGACATTGTGCCTTATAAAATGTAACGTATATGCCAATGTATGAAAAACAATCAATTGTCTACTTATACATATCATCACGACTATTATTCCCTTAGGGTTAGTCTAGGCAAAAGCACCGCGAAAACAGGCCAATGCCATAGTCCGCACTTCACGAGTGGCTGCACATGTGCTCAGCGTGACAGACAATTTTTTATTATTATTTGTGGCTGTCTGGGGCTGTTTCGCGTCACTGCGACCTAATAAGATCTTTTGTAACCAGCCTTAGTAAGTACTATTTAAGGCTCCATCCAGTAGCTCCATCAACTGGGCACTGTCTGAGAAAGATAAGATGTTTCTAGTTTGGATTATTTAAACTTCACCTGAATCGAGGGTGTGTCTTTCAAGGTGTCTGCTTATTTTGTGAATCGGTGGTTCTCAAGAGCACAAGAGGTGCATTAGTGTTTAACGCTCTAGCTCACAGAACCTGCAGGCATCAGTGTCCTTACGTATCACGTTGTGAAGGTGTCTGTTCAGCTTGTAGCGGCCGGTCAAAGTCCTCATCATCACGCTTACTCTTGTTGAGCTTTAATAGCTCGTCAGTGCGTTTGCGAGAGAATGGTTCGATTAATGCTTTTGTTGAGTGTGTTAACCCGGGGTTCTATGCCAGTCTGCTCTTGCCTCGTTGAGGTGGGTTTTTAGATATTAGCCTGATTCTTTGAAATAGAAAGGCTCTGGGCCGAACTGTTATCCTTGAGCCAGCCCATTTGTGTTGCCGGCTATTCCAGAATGATCCAGTACCCATTAGAGAATAACTTTGTTTCTTTCTGCCGGATCATTACGTTTTTCCACACAGTTTTTAACTAGCTTTGAACTAAGGATGGTATTGTTTATTGCTAGTAGAGCTGCCTGACTGTAGATTTTTTGTAAATGTAGTTTCGCTGGCGTTTCGTTTGCATACATTCAGTTATGTGGTCTGGCACCATATATGCCACATCCTACGTTAGCCCCCATTTTGGATCCATCGGTGAACCACACCAGGCTCCCGTCATCTAAGGGATCATTATGTCGGCCTTGCGGCTAGTCTTCACTTTTGGTGAGTTCCACAATGAACCTTCTATGGAAGCTGACTTCTGGAAGCAAGACGTCATTATAAACACTTTTTGGTGAAAGGACCTCAAAACACACAAGCTGACAGACAGACAGGCTGTTCGATGATAGTGCAGTTCTAATTCCATTAGTCACCTTTTACGACACCCAATAGAAGAGATGGGTTGGTAGTATTCTTTTAATGAGCCGCTACCACACGACCCTTATAACCAGTATTTATTTGCATAGCAAAAAATATGTAACTACAGAAGGAAGCAGAAAGATCTGCTATGTAACCGTAGTATAGCAAAACGGAATGAAATATAATGTATTAATAAACTCAAACTTCAGTGAATTATTTATATGTGCAAACGATTAGGTGCATTGAACCAGTAACTAACTACATTAATGTACGACAGAAGTTTGTGTTTATTTTGTAAATTATGAAAAAATAGGTAACTAATTTCGGTTTGGTGAAGATTTTACGGTAGTTACTTGTTGATTATATAAATAAAAAACGTTTTTTAAACATTAAAGTCCGTTACAAATATCGATTATGCAAAAAATTTATTAGAACAATTTTTTTTGTTACAAATTGACTAATTTGTAATTTATTTGTAAGATTGATTTACGTTGCAAGTACCTAATTGTAATATTGAAATGTAATGTGCAATACTAGTTATTCATTCGAGCTGATGTACAGTCGACTAGACATTAAATTAATATAATACAAACTCTCTCTTTAGTCAGCCTAGAGACGCCCCCTGGTGGTTAAAGATCTCCTTCAAAAATCCAAAAATCCAAAAAAAAGTTGTAAAAAACTAAAATACCTACTTAATTTGATTCCTACTCCAAATGAACGTTATTCAATATAAAATATTTTAGTAGAGCGAGTTAATTGATGTTGGATTATTTTTTTGAATAATTTATCAATCTTACATTAAAAGTAAACGAGATGTAACAAAAAGTCTCTCAACAGTTAATAAAAATAACTTTTGATAATTATCTCGTCGACTGTACAACACAAGGCGGGATCAAAATAGGAGAATGCATTTCATTAGTTTTAATTTATATATGTATGTAGGTAATTAGATAAATAAATTATGTAAATATTTTGAGATACGATTTTGTTTACGAAGAAAGATTAAAATTAATTCACAGACAATACATTTTTTTTTTCAACCGAATGTACCCACTTATATAATGATTAGGGATGCGCATTTTATTACATAACTTTTCAATTCATAAAATCGAAAGTCCTAAAATATTTCTCATACCATTTACAATCATACTGGGTGCTAAATGTTCGAATTTTGGTCAGCAACTTACGGGCAGCAGATACTTCTATTCTATTCGATAGCAGCAACTCATGTTTTTTCTGCTGCCAAATTGTTCAATATATGTTTTGATGACACAAATATTGTATTTAAGGGTCATAAAAAATAACCTTAACCTAATATCTATCAGAAAACATTTCCTAGAAATTGATCCTTGATCCTTCGTTGATCTTTTTCCTAGGTACTATACATTTCTGGTAACATACGAGTATATATAATAATAAAGCCTTTATTGCTGAAATTACAATTTGTTTTACTCTCAGAGTAAACAGAACTGGAGTAGCCATTAGTCAATTTCTCAATCATTTTTTTCTGCCATTTCTTGCGGGGGGTGAGGTTACCACTACACTCAAAGCCAGCCGTTTTTACAAATGCACACATGCATAATTCGACACACGCATAATTCGACACACAAATTTAAATTTCACGCACACACACGCTTAAAATAGTCACGTGGGGTGGGAGACTAGCGTTCTAATTTGAAATCGTAGAATTCTAAAACATGAAATAATGAAGTAAATAATCATGAAATCTTAAAAATTATAATTACAAATAAAAGGTGACACCATCTTTTAGCATACTTGATGTTTTCTATTTATTTTTACAACAAAAAACAGCACAGGCAGGCATTTTTGCGGGAGCTCTGTTCGCCGCAACGTTTACAATGTTATGGCTGTCAAAATGGCGGCTCAACTAGTTTTATTAAACGTGCAAGCATCCGATGCTTGAGCATTTGGCAGAGGGGAATGTTAGGCAAAGGCTACTCCAGTTCTGTTTACTCTGAGGTTTTACTTAATAACTATCACTCTTCAGCATCAGCGTCTTCTTTCAACACATAGGCATCCTCCAACCTTTTCCATTCTTCTTTATCCCGAGCTTTCCTCGGTCACAAGGGGCCTGCCACTGTTTTCAGGTCATCCATCAGGTCGACCAACGCTTGCGTTGCCGACCCCTTTTACGTTTGGTGTTTGCTCTGGGGGTCCATTCGGAATCTGCTCTTCTCCATTTCTCCAAAGGTTCTCTAACCATGTGCCCTGACCATCGGCATTTTAATTCCCTGGTCTTTTGTGTGATGTCCTCTAATTTAGTTATTTTTCTTAGGTCAGTGGCACGATTCCTGATCTGTTAGGTCAGTGTTATTTTAAATCCAAGGATGCTCCTCTCCATGCTTCTCTGGCAAGTTCGTAACTTATTTTGGAGTTTTTGTGTGATGTCCCAAGTTTGGCATCCATATGATAGAACAGGGAGGATACACGAGTAAACATATACATATCGAGTAACATATATATTGCTGCCCAAATAATTATCTTGCTGGCCAACTAATTATTCTGCTGCTTTTTACTAATATTTCTTTTCATATACTTGTTTATACTGATGATGAAAACTCTTAATCATTCGAATAAATAACTTTATTATTCATAAATGTGTTTTATTTCAATTTTTTTTTAAAACACAATGATCAATTTATGTTAAAAAGAAAAAAATCCAAAAAAAAATTAACGTTATGAATTAAAAAATTATGATCACTAACTGTTAAGAGCTCCTTTATTAGTAATAAAATTTTTTGAATAAAAACAATGCAATTATGAAGAGTGATTATTATAAACACAAATCGGTAGTAAGATAAAAATAGAATTATGAATTTTATGAGGGCCAATATGGACCCAATAATTAGACTAGTTTTGGAAGTTAATAGAGTAACTGGATCACGGCTAATGATCAATACATTATAAATTATAACTAAATGTCAATATAAAAAATTACTGTATCTCTTTTATGTTAATTACTTTGGTAATTCCAATTCTTACTTTTAATTTTATTGTAGGTAAGTACTTAATTATGAGTGCGCGCAATTTTCAGTAATTATTATATCTTAGTATGCGAGTTTGAATAAAACTTATGTACAGCTCATTGTGAATATCGCTTGCCTCACACTGTGCCTGGTGCATGGCAACAGGCTCACCACCTGTTACATGGAGACCTAACATATCTGGCGAAATGTGGGTGTTTAACACCTCTGCCTACGCCTTCGGGGAGAGAGGCGTGATGATATGTTATGGTATAATAAATAATAAAGAAATATGTTCAGACATTCACACCTATCAAATAGCCCCATTTTAAGCAATTAATGCTGCTTGTGTTACGGATACTAGATGACGGACAAATATATTTAATAGATAAATATTCAGAATATATACAATACTTAAATAAACATCCAAGACTGGAGAACAAATGCCTGTATGTTATAATATCTTAGACTAAAATGAACAGAGTCAAAAATACACATGATTATCATTTTTATATAATGCTACTTGATGCAAAGCACTCAAGCACACAAGTTGAATTCCTACGTGTCTTAAAGTAACTAACTCTATGCGTATACTTTCTGAGCGCAGCAGTTGATATTGCGTAATCATCACAACAAAAACATTATGGCGACATGGATTCGCAAGATTCGGGATCTCTTACAAAAATCGTATTAAAATACATTGCTACATATATGTTACAAGGTTATTATTGTCATAAACTAATAGTACCACTAACACTATCGAACAATAGTGATTTCTATGAAATCCACACCGATAGGCGCTAATTCACACAGCGCAGGTCTTCGGGTTATCTGCGCCAGCGCGCAGTCACACAGACCTGATTTTTACTGACACTCGATTGACTAATTTCGTTGAAAACAGTTGAACGACCCATTTTGTTTGTTTTTAAATACATCGTTCTTTCAAGCTTTATCGTCACGTTACAATATGCGTCTTATTGGCTGCCGTCTTATTCTCAACTGTCGGAAAACGAATCACGCACTACGGACACTCAGTCTGGCTCTTTTTATTGCGGCGAATCAGAGCGAGACGGGACGAGACTTTCCGAATCGAATTCGTGATCCGACAGTTGAGAATACGGAGACAGTATCGGCTTTCTTATGTAACACTCCTCGCTGGCGATTAGTGGACAAAAGCAATGGGACCGGGATCAATGGCTTGCGGATGGAAAAAAATTATGGTCACCGAGCTAGATTTTCGTCCATTAATCTAAAGAAATTACTACACCTGCGACAATAACCTTTATATAACGATATTTGATCGATATACCTACATTAATAAAAAAATCAAAATATTCGCACCAATCCACTAGGCCAAATGAAACAGCTTAATAAGCGGCTCGTGTGGATTCTAGATGACGGATTAATATACATAATAATTTGTAATTATATTAATTACATTATTAATATTGAATATATCAAGTTGAATACGCCTTTACATCGCAAGCTATCTATCTAAACAATGCAATTGCGGATAAATTGTCACATCTGGTTTTCAGATCAGATCAACCATCAACAACAATTACTTGACCGTGATTTAGAAACATTATAACAGATAGACTACTTTACAAGTTTTGCGGGTATTTACAAATTCGTGAACAAAAATAACAATTAGTTACAATGTTGTAAAACATTTTATTCTAAGACCAAAACGCGTATTATTCGATTTAAACTGTATCTGTTAGGTCAAGTTCACAACGATTACGAACACATTAGCGAAATATAAAAATCTCAGTACACGTGCCGACATCGTAGCTCGCGGCATACTTGTTGGACATTGGATATGTGTTGGGATTGTTAGAACATGTTGGTCGTTTTGTTGGTGTTGTTCTGTGCTGTGGAAGGAGGGGACGTAAGCTACGATTTGAACATTGGTAACAGCATAGACATTTTTGCTAAGTATGTTTTTTCCTACTTTTGAGAACATTATACATATTTTTTTTTATTTAGTGAGAGACTTTGTAAATAATATAAGAGAACGCTTTTTAACAATAAAGTACACAGTCACAGTACAGTCAGTTTCAAAAAATATAGCTTACCACTTCAATCTCCCCTCTTTGCATGAACACCCCATTTTATATCTATCGCGTGTTATATCACGTTCAACTGTCAAATTACTTTGGAACTTGACCACTGGACGTGATAAAAACGTGATAAATATCTTATCGCGTTGTCATGCTACTTAGGCTATGCCACATTTTCCTGGTCCGTTTTCCTTGACGAGTCGTGCAATTTGCTTTACATAAAATATGGTCATTTAAGTACTCTGGATACTTGCTGCACCTTTTCAATCAACATATTTTAAGATTAAGATACCTCCTGCAGATTTTCTGCGATATTTCTGTGCATTTTCCGATGAGATAATTGGTGTTAAAGGATTACTAACTCTGCCACTACCTTTGAGAATAAAATCATGAAATTTTATTTTTGTTCTGACCCAGCTATGGCGATCTCTCGCTAGTCACTCAGGTGGTGTCAGGAAGCTACTACGAAGACAATATAACGACAGTGCCGTTTAGCGAGAAGAACTTACGAGTATTTGCCAACGCAAGCAGTCGCAGCCTCGTGGGGGGCATCAAGCCACATATGGACATTCTCACATGCGATACCTTTGAAGACCTATTGCAAATATACTTTCGGGACTTTAGGATTGAAGGGTGAGTTTTTTCAACATATTGACAAAGAAGCGAAGACCACATGATATTGGGTCCTTACCTATGAAATTGGTGTTTTTTTTCTCTCTTAGTATTTTGTCTGTAACTATTAAGATTCAGAGTATTCCTAAAAAATAATTACCTCGTCTAAAAGTAGACTACATTTTTGAGCTCTTTTGATTTGTTTTGATAATTTGTTGTAAGTTTAATTGTGTTAAAATTGGACACGGAGACAAGTCTTTTTAAGTGCCTCCCGAATACATCTTTTTATTTGCATTCACTTAAAAACGATAAATAATTTTTATGAAGTGTGATATTACACATATTACTAAAGCTTGTCTAATGATAGATGCAAAATATTTATATCTTTGGATTTGTCGTTGTGAAGAAAACTGAAAAAAAATTTGTATGGAAAATGCAGAATACCCAAAATCTCCATACAAAACACCAATTTCATAGGTAAGGACCTAATATAAAGTGGTTAGTGGTTACGTTTTCAATACCCCGAGTAGATAGCACTCGCACGTTGTCAACCCTCTTAAACTCACTTGCGCCCTTTTGAAGGATCCCATACTCAGTAATCCTGAGGGCAGGGAGCTCATTCCACAACTGGAGCGGACGCGGCAGGAATTTCCTTTAATATCCATTCCATTCCATTCTGGACATCTACAAAACCATTTGGTTCCTATCCGTTGGGGCAGACGTGGAGTTTTGAGAGGAGTTATATCGATGATTAGCCTACACTAGTCCACTGCTAGACTTAGGACACTCTTAAGTGCATGATTTCGCACTGTGCTAGAACTTGCGCATCCAGCATCATCGTTTTCAGTCAACACGCCAGTTGATGATACACAATAAGTTAAACTCTATTTCCAGTTACTAGAGATCAATGTGACAATGGACGCGTGCGCAATGGACTATAGAATATAGTTTATACTTTGAGATAGCGTGATGGTATGTAGCCTATAGCCTTCCTCAATAAAAAGGCTATTCAACACTGAAAGATTTTTTCAAATTGGAACAGTAGCCTCAATTGGTCGAATTGAAAATTCACTCCTACTCTATTATTAGAAGAAAAGTTCATAGTGGCGTAAATGGGCCCTTCATTTTTCTGGGAAGTACCATTTAAATTTTGTAATATTCACCCGCATGGCACCTTTTCCCATGGGAAATCGGGATAGAAGGTAGCCTATGTCCTTTTTCAGGCTCTAGACTATCTGTGTACCAAATTTCGGTTAAATTGGTTCAGTAGTCAGTTTATTTATTCCTAGATAATAGTTTAAAAGGCGCAGAGTTGACTGCATCTTTTTAACAATAACAAGCATAACATTTATGCTTACTAAGAAACTCCAGCAATGCGTAACTAAATGTTCGTCATCAGCCTATATACGTCCCACTGCTGGGACAGGCCTTCCTCGTGTAGAAACACATGAGGAGTAAGGGCCGTAACACCACCACGCTGGCCCAATGCGGGTTGGTGGGTAGAAACGGTCACAAATGCGACCGCGACCAACGGCTTAACGTGCCTTCTGAAGCACGGAGGAGCTCGAGATCACAGTCTTGGTCACCCATCCACGGCCTGACCATGGCGAAGGTAGCTTTATTTTCGACCGAAGCCAAAGCGCACTGACCACTACGCCACCGAACTAAATGTATTGTATATTTAATGAAATATTTTATTTTTATTTTATTTTAGATTACATTCCTAAAGGTAATGGATATTTGCGAGATACAATTTAATATCCTACGAAAGTTTATATTCATTTAAGATCTATATTAACCATAGCAATCCACACCAAATCGATACAATAAGAATTTCTTTTCCAGAACAGACAAATCATGGAAAGCATTTATGGGCAATTGGTTGACTAGCGAAATCTATCGAACATTGGGCATCATGTACGAAGGGAAGCTCGACAACTGTTGCTACGTTCTGGTGAAGTGGACTAAGACCCACACGTCCGCTTTACTAGATGACCTTACGAATGTGGCGGTGAAGGAAGAGGTCGGAATGGCCATCGAAGGTTTGAACGCAAGCGATGCGGCCAAAGTGAGGCAGTTTATGAAAAGCTACGGAACTCATTACATCCAATCGTATGTTACCGGCAATTTTATTTACCAGGTAATTAATACTTTTCTTGGCTTCTTTCGTGACTTGTGCCGGTTTCGAATCGTCATATTCGGCGTCTTGGTTCCTAAACGCCGATTCTCAACTGTCATACTGTCAGTTCACAGAATCGACTCAGAAAGTCTCGTTTCGCTCTGATTCACCTACTGAGGTGACCTGTTACTGAACAGGTAAAAGGTATAGTTGTTGCATTTTACGACGGCGAGCAGCATCGCCCTTGACGCCTTAAGAAAGAGTAAAGTCGCATGATTTGGTCGCCTTCGTGAATTGTTATATCTATTAGGTTGGGGAAAAAGTCTTTTCGCATTATAGTATGTATAAACTTGTAATAAAATCTCTTTGGCTATACTATTTGTATCTGGCTGGTTTTGGTATCATTGAAAGTTTAAATTTTAGTTAGTTAGGAAAATGTGTGATTTTAATTTGTTTTTCGTACCGCCAAGATGAGTGAATCTAATGAAGAAATTCGATACATTTTAAAATTTTACTACAAAAAAGGTAAAAATGCAACGCAAGCCGCGAAAAAAATTTGCGATCTTTATGGACCTAGTGCAGTGTCTGTGAGAGTAGCACAAATTTGGTTTAAGCGTTTTCAATCTGGAAATTTTGATGTCAAAGATGCACGTCGCTCTGGTCGCCCTATTACAGATAAAATGGATGCCATTTTTGAAAAAGTGGAGCAAGATCGGCATGTCAGTAGTTACGACGTAGCTGAAGAACTGGGAATTGACCACAAAACAGTTTTGGCGCATTTGAAAAAAACTGGGTACATAAAAAAGCTCGACATTTGGGTACCTCACGAGCTCACTGAAAGAAACCTAATGAACCGTGTACTCATTTGTGATTCTTTATTACGACGTAATGAAACCGAACCATTTTTGAAGAAGCTGATAACTGGTGATGAAAAGTGGATCACGTACGACAAGATCGTGCGAAAAAGATCGTGGTCAAAGGCCGGTCAGGCTTCACAGACTGTGGCGAAACCCGGGTTAACTCGCAACAAGGTGATGCTGTGTGTGTGGTGGGATTGGAAGGGCATTATTCATTATGAGCTGTTACCACCAGGCAGGACCGTCGATTCTGAACTCTACTGCGAACAACTGATGAGATTAAAGCAAGAAGTTGAGAGAAAGCGGCCGGAATTAATCAACAGAAGGGGTGTGGTTTTTCATCATGATAACGCTAGACCTCACACATCTTTAGCCACTCAGCAAAAATTAAGAGTTTGGCTGGGAGGTGTTAATGCATCCGCCGTATAGTCCTGACCTTTCACCTTCAGATTTCCACCTGTTTCGGTCTCTTCAGAATTCTTTAGGCAGTGTCAGGTTAACATCACGAGAGGACTGCCAAAACCACTTGTCGCGGTATTTTGACCAGAAGTCCCAAAATTTCTATAGCAATGGGATCATGTCCCTACCTACAAGATGGCAAAAAGTTATCGAACAAAATGGTACCTACATACTTTAGTTAAATGTAAATAAACTATATTAAAAAATGTTTTGAATTTTCCTAAAAAATGCGAAGAAACTTTTTCCCCAACCTATTATATACAGATTCCAGGATTTGTTTCTTTAACGAAAGTTGATTATAGGGTGAGAGTTGAGTATCGCTGAGACAGTTTTTAATAACACTTGAGCTGGGTACTATGCTTACTTCAATCTGTTTCCCACGTATCGAGTCTCTCTCAGATATTTACTTAAGGATACATGCATACAAATAATGACGACTGTTAGTCAGTCAGAGACTAGGCAAAAACACAGCAAAAGCACTCCATTGTCATAGTCCGCGCTTCACCAAGCAGCGACTGCACTCAGCGTGATAGCTGGTGAGCCCGTCGCCGCGATAAGCTATTGGATGGTTGTGCAGTTCTAAGCCCATTAGTTGTCTTTTACGACACCCAAGGGAAGAGATGGGTTGGTAGTATCCTTTTAATGAGCCGCTACCACACAACTAATACCAACTTTAGGATGATACGTGATAATTATGATGCTTTCTCAATAAAATTTATAATTCCAGGTTTTCAAATACAAAAGAGCGGGGTACCAAGTAGTGCGCGCATTTATAAAAAGGCAAAATCAACAGGTCACATCAGATAGTTTGCGATTCTATTTCGCGTCTTACTTCTTGAAGCAAATTGGCGACATTAGGGTAAGTTCATACTAGGTTTACTAAGTGCAGGTTCTACCACCCTTGGATAGCCACTATCCAAAAGATAATTTCAAAAATGAGTTTATTTATCAGGAACTTATCTGAAGATAGCAAAATAATTTAAAACATACACAGGCCCATTGATTTGTCTTATAAATCGGTCTACGAGAGAGAATCGCTTTCCTGCTCGTGATCATATTATTCGACCACGTAAAAAAAAGAGAAAGCATGGGCCTTTATCAAAATCTTTCTCTTTTTATGCCAGTGCCTTTTTCTATAGCTATTAAAGACCGTACTTTACCAGGTGGCCAGTGGAAACCGAACAATAGAAGAGTGGGCAAGGAAGAACCTTCGAGAGAGCCAGTACCTGTACTCCAGACCTAGTCTCCTCAAACTGCATTACAGCCCCAACCTGGCTTATGAGCTGAATGAGCTAATGGACAACAAAGCCCTAATAGGGATGGACTTAAAAAACCTAAGGCCTATATTCAAGGATAAGAGCAAGGGGGAGAAATATGTAGAAACAGTCCAGAACGATCTGCTGCTATGGGAAATTAATGCGTAACAATTTTATGCAAGGCGAATTACAGACCGTGTGGTAGCGGATCATTAAAAGAATACTACCAACCCCTTCCCTTGGGTATCGTAAAAAGCGACTAATGGACTTAGAACTGCACCATCCAATAGCTTATAGCGGCGACGGGCTCACCACCTGTCACGCTGAGTGCAGTCACTTGGTGAAGCGCGGACTATGATAATGGTCTGCTTTTGCGATACTTTTGCCTAGTCTCAGACTAACCCTTAGGGGATAATAGTCGTGTTTATATGTATGTACTTACAGACTGCCCGCTTACACGTTGCAAGTATTTCTGTGTTGAAAAACGTAGTGCAAACAAAAAAGGCATTTGTACACTACAAATGCAGACGCGCCTACATGCAAAAAACACGCGTTTGTGAAGGAAATCCGCATGATGATGCATATCTGCATGGCGATGCAAATGTGCATGAATCATGAATGCATGAATGCCAATCTGCATTTCCGCTATCACGCACATGGCTCCGGGACCACGCACCCTGCAGCATTGTGTGGTGTAGTGTGTGAATCGCCTTAGCGAATAGATAACTAAAATTAACTAATTAGAATTACATTTAAAATGGAATCATTGTCAATTTGAGATTACATGTATTTCCCAAAACCTTATATTACAGTCCACAGCTAGTCAGACTAAGAACTGTCTTTACTAATGAAAATTTTATTTAATTAAAAAGTTATAAGATTGATCCAGCTAGTAAGTTTTTCCGTGGTCAGGTTTACCAGTAGGCTAAAATATGGACCAATGGCGAAATCGTATTATGTCGTGATATAACAGCTTGTCCAATAGACGAATTTTCAAATGTAACTAAAGTTATTTAATCATAGACAATTTAACCACAACACGGTGCTGGGATTAGTAACAGGGCGTGGCGGCACAGCTGATGTGTATTGCTTTAACAATTTGTCAAGCTGACGTCACACATTTTGGCGTTTCCATTGACGCTATTGGTCTAGAATTTAACTGTTGTGGTTACTGTGACTACGGATCAAAAATCTCAGTAACGGTCGCACTCAGAGACGACATTTAAGCTAATGATCCATTAACGAATTTAAATTCGTCTTTATGGTTATTAAAATAAGTGTCAATTTTTTAACTTAAGTAACCATTAAAGTTAATGAGCGACTCTGAGTATGGCAGTAAGTCTACAATTATGTACGATTTTATATTATGATATGGAACTTTACTTTGCATTGAATAAGGTATAATTTCCAATAACCCCTTGCTGGTCAAGCGAACGCCGGTATTTGCTAATAATATAGGAATGTGTCTATTGTGTCAATTAAAGACCGTTGAGAGGTTAACAATAAAAATATTTTAGTTAAATAAAAATAGGCTTAGTTACATACTATTAATGAACGAAAATGGCATTCATATTAATTAGTTATAAGATTCGACTGTAATTTTTTTTTATTATAAGAATATTAACATAATGATTTATCAATATATTTCTCAATTAGGTAGGTAAATTAATGTTTTGCATTTAATTATTTAATTATTATATATTTATATATCATTTATTGCACATACTACAAAAAAGAACTAATGATATAATAAGAAAAAACAATAGGCGGCCTTATTGCTAATCAGCAATATCTGCCAGGCAACTATTATTGTATTTTTTTAATACCTATCTTCTTTAATGTCTTAAACATGACTCAATAAAAAAACCTTTAGTTCCAAGCTTAATTTTGTGTAAACTTACAAAACAGGTTTTTAAATAATAATTTTCAATAAAATACAGTTCTAGAAACCATAATTATTTTATTATTCATATTAAATAGTCACAACATTCTTTGAATGGACTAGGAATATACAATGGATTTCATAACATAATATGTTTAAATAATTAATGTTATTCATTATCTTATAAAAATTATTAAATAATGCTCATACAATGTTTTGATATATTTTATATAACAATTTGTTAAAAGCGGATTATGGAAAAAAATGTAAGCATTATTTTAAACCAAACTAAAATTATTAGGATAAATTTAATATAAATTATGATAATTATATTGAATTATTAGCAAATTTTAATATTGTAAAAATTTGACACTGAATGCTAGCAATCATTATTTTTAACATTTGTCATATTAAGCTCAGAAATGTGATAATCAATATTATAAACAATAATATTATATTGAGTTTATATAAAATATAATTATATTTTAAATTTCTAGCTAAGTATTCCCTTTATATAGATTTTAGTTCAAGTAGGACATTTTACTTGGTACAGTAAACATTTCTAAAACCCAACGTTTTTTGTTAAATTCGCTGTTAATATTTGTTTGTAACCTCAAGTATATTATGCTCATAGTAAAAATCTCCATTGCTATTGGTTGCAACGGATAGTGAACAATATCTGTCCACCAATCATCAATCACGATCATAATTTAAAAAGATTCTTTTAAAAGAAATTTCATAAAAATATATAAAATTTAGTTTTAATTTGATAATTCAAATCTATCTATCAATTTAACCCATCATATGGAGTCAAATCCAAATCGTGATTTGGAGGCAATTCTATATTTTTACTTATATAATCTATGACAGTCATCGCTTGTTTTAGTAGAGTTGGCAGTCATTGTTAGCAAGCAGGTTTTAATTAAATAACTAACATGACTCTATTCATAGACAAGGATGTTCATAGACTATAATGACCATAGAGCAGTGTATAACCTCACCGATATTAGTCAGTCCTCAGTGAATCTCGTAGGTGCTCGTAACTTTGGTGCAGGCGAACTGGTTGCGGCCAACTCTCTTCCCGTTCAACAGCAAATGCATTGGACTGTTCACTCTGATGGACTTGAATTCGTAACTCTGGAAGTAAATTTTATCATAATATAATTTAACTATAATCCTATTAAACAATTGGATAAACGATAAATGACTTTTTACAGAATATTTATTTATCCCCTCGCCTGTGAGGTGGCTGAAAATTGACTAGACCCAATTGATTTACTATTGTGTATACAAATGTCACAGATGATGAGTTATTCAAACTTTAATGTCTACTACACTAAGAATGTACATATGGCGGACATATCAACAATAATATTAGGTCCTTACCTATGAAATTGGTGTTTTGTATGGAGATTTTGGGGAATTCTGCATTTTCCATACTAAAATTTTTTCAGATTTCTTCACAACGACAAATCCAAAGATAAATAATATTTGGCATCTATCATTAGACAAGCTTTAGTAATGTGTGTAATATCACACTTCATAAAAATTATTTATCGTTTTTAAGTGAATGCAAATAAAATGATGTATTCGGGAGGCACTTAAAAAGAGTTGTCTCCGTGTCCAATTTTAACACAATTAAACTTACAACAAATTATCAAAACAAATCAAAAGAGCTCAAAACATAGTCTATTTCTAGACGAGGTAATTATTTTTTAGGAATACTCTGAATCTTAATAGTTACAGACAACATACTAAGAGAGAAAAAAAACACCAATTTCATAGGTAAGGACCCAATAATATTCATGACAGCTTTTTTCGAACAATATGGCGGAGTAACACCAAATTCGTACACATATGCGGCAACGTAGACGCGCACGCACCACGAATAGCTCATAGCACACCGCTTCATAAATCGTCAGGTACTGTCATTGTTCAAGGTCTTGTAACACGAGTCTGTGCGATATAAGCACATTTAGTTCTAAGTCGTGCCAATACATGGCTTTACCTGTTCTTTAAATCGCGGTTTAGAAAGCCGCGAATTCGTATGGAGTTCTGTCAGTAAATTTTAATCAAGAATCTATCCGGAAATTAAACTTTTAAAGGGGTCTACTCACGCCCTTTAAATCAGAGACAATATCGGGCCATCATCCGGTCATGCGGAATAAAAAAGCTCCGCGGCACTGAAGATTTTGCGGACTGGAATTTGGTGGACTGGAACTTCCATAAATACCCACCACAGTATCCGACGAGTGCTTGTGTATGGACAGCCTCGTTTTATGACGACAGAAGATTCATCAGCGGGATTGTGCGGAATTAGAAAGTTCCGCGGTACGGTTTTGCTGACTGGAAATTGGTGACTTCCATGAATACCCACCACAGTATCCGACGAGTGCTCGTGTATGGACAGCCTCGTTTTATGACGACAGAAGATTCATCAGCGAGATTGTGCGGAATTAGAAATTTCCGCGGTACGGTTTTGCTGACTGGAAATTGGTGACTTCCATCAATACCCACCACAGTATCCGACGAGTGCTTGTGTATGAACAGCCTCGTTTTATGACGACAGAAGATTCGTCAGCGGGATTGTGCGGAATTAGAAAGTTCCGCGGTACGGTTTTGCTGACTGGAAATTGGTGACTTCCATGAATACCCACCACAGTATCCGACGAGTGCTTGTGTATGGACAGCCTCGTTTTATGACGACAGAAGATTCATCAGCGGGATTGTGCGGAATTAGAAAGTTCCGCGGTACGGTTTTGCTGACTGGAAATTGGTGACTTCCATGAATACCCACCACAGTATCCGACGAGTGCTTGTGTATGCACAGCCTCGTTTTATGACGACAGAAGATTCATCAGCGGGATTGTGCGGAATTAGAAAGTTCCGCGGTACGGTTTTGCTGACTGGAAATTGGTGACTTCCATGAATACCCACCACAGTATCCGACGAGTGCTTGTGTATGGACAGCCTCGTTTTATGACGACAGAAGATTCATCAGCGGGATTGTGCGGAATTAGAAAGTTCCGCGGTACGGTTTTGCTGACTGGAAATTGGTGACTTCCAAATACCCACCACAGTATCCGACGAGTGCTTGTGTATGGACAGCCTCGTTTTATGACGACAGAAGATTCATCAGCGGGATTGTGCGGAATTAGAAAGTTCCGCGGTACGGTTTTGCTGACTGGAAATTGGTGACTTCCAAATACCCACCACAGTATCCGACGAGTGCTTGAGTATGGACAGCCTCGTTTTATGACGACAGAAGATTCATCAGCGGGATTGTGCGGAATTAGAAAGTTCCGCGGTACGGTTTTGCTGACTGGAAATTGGTGACTTCCATGAATACCCACCACAGTATCCGACGAGTGCTTGTGTATGGACAGCCTCGTTTTATGACGACAGAAGATTCATCAGCGAGATTGTGCGGAATTAGAAAGTTCCGCGGTACGGTTTTGCTGACTGGAAATTGGTGACTTCCAAATACCCACCACAGTATCCGACGAGTGCTTGTGTATGGACAGCCTCGGCTCGGGAATGCAGACGCAGTCGCCGATGATGGCGCCGCGGCCGTCCGCCCAGTTGTACACGGTCACCGCCGCGCACTCCATGCTCTCGTCCACTATGGCGAATGTGCTGAGGATATACAAATTTTTATTATTTGGTCCTTACCTATGAAATTGGTGTTTTGTATGGTGATTTCGGGGAATTCTCCATTTTCCATACTAACATTTTATCAGTTTTCTTCACAACGACAAATCCAGAGATAATAATATTTGGCATGTATCATTAGACAAGCTTTAGTAATATGTGTAATATCACACTTCATAAAAATTATTTATCGTTTTTAAGTGAATGCAAATAAAATGATGTATTCGGGAGGCACTTAAAAAGAGTTGTCTCCGTGTCCAATTTTAACACAATTAAACTTACAACAAATTATCAAAACAAATCAAAAGAGCTCAAAAATATACTCTATTTTTAGACGAGGTATTTATTCTTTAGGAATACTCTGAATCTTAATAGTTACAGACAAAATACTAAGCCAGAATAAAAACACCAATTTCATAGGTAAGGACCCAATATAATAAATAATAAATATCATCAGACATTCACACCTATCAACCAGCCCTATTTTAAGCAACTAATGTTGCTTGTGATACGAATACTAGATGACGGACAAATACATTTATTTTATCTACACTCATGTTATAATGTTCGAATTATGAACTCAGACTCGAACTCGTAATGACATACTTTTTGACACAGATGATAAAAAGGAAAACATTAAAATGGAAACTGTAACATAATGACCATTATGCAACAGGTTGGACTCATTATGCAACACTTATTTTTCTTAAAAACGCACAAAATTAATGCAAATGTTTTCCAGACAGCCAACATTAATAAAATTAATAAAAAAATGTTTTATTTCTTTGAATAATGATTGTAGATAAAGTAGTGTATGTATAAGTGTACATAACTCGGTATTAAAACCCTCGTGTGATACTAATAAAAAAACTCGCCAAGGCTCGTTTTTTAAAACCACGCTCGTGTTTTAATAACCTTTATTATGTGACAGTTACATAAACTACTAATAATAAATATATAATAAATATTCACAAAATATACAATACATATAATTATCCAACACTGGAGAACAAAATATATGTAATTCATCACACAAACATTTGTCCCACCGGGGATCGAACCCAGAACCTCTCGAGATGGCGACGCCTTGAGACCGGCGTACAGACTCGACCACGGAGGTCGTCCACGGTCGGAGTGGGGGTCTGCGCCAGCATGACGTCACGCGGCGCTCGTATGTCTGTGACGACCTCCGTGGTCGAGTGGTCTGTACGCGCCGCCGCGCCGGTCTCAAGGCGTCGCCATCTCGAGAGGTCCTGGGTTCGATCCCCAGTGGAGGCAAGTGTTTGGGTGATGAATTTTCAGACATTTGTTCTCCAGTCTTGGATGTTCATTATACATATATGTATAATATTATATATATTCTGAATAATTATGTGTATTTATCTTTTAAATATATTTGTCCGTCATCTAGTATCCGTAACACAAGCAGCATTTAGTTATTTAAAATGGGACTAGTTGATAGGTGTAAATGTCTCAGGATATTCATATTTGTATTTATACTTAGACGACCTCCGTGGTCGAGTGGTCTGTGTGCCAGTCTCAAGGTGTCGCCAGCTCGAGAGGTTCTGGGTTCGATCCCCGGTGGGGGCAAATGTTTGGGTGATGAATTTTCAGGCATTTGCACTCCAGTCTTGGATGTTTATATATATTTAGGATATTTATATGTATTTATCTATTAAATATATTTATCCGTCATCTAGTGTTCGTTACACAAGCAAGTTGCTTTAAATGGGGCTAGTTGATAGGTGTGAATGTTTGAAGAGATTTATTTATTTATTTATTTACTTATACATATATTTATATTTATTTATGTGTGTCCCTTAAATACACTTACAAAGGAACAGAGCTCTCGCTATGGATGGAGCCGACGACCTTCGCCAGCAGCACCTTGCCGTGGTTGGCGCCGTCTCGCAACGCGGCCAGCGACGCCTGCGCCAGCGTGACGTCACGCCGCGCACCGAACGTATGAAACGAGCCCGGCACGTACACGCCAAACATTTTCTTGTCTACGCTCTGGAAGAGTTTGAATTTACAAATTACTTCGACTGGTATTTTCTCTGGTTTTTCTGGAATTACTACCAGTGTGGGTGTGTAGTGCCTACCACTTCGGCGATTAATTATGTATAATATTACCTAGTAAAACGAAAATAATTTCCATATCAGTTTTTAGGCTTGCAATCATATCAACTTTTATAATGTTTCCTCTGAATTTCAATTGCTAATTTTAATACGCTGAGTACTTCCCCTCCAGGGGGAATTTGTTTTACTACACTTAGATAAATATGTAGAGAGTTAAAATGTATTGAATTTATTCGCGAATTTTAAATCCTTTTGTACTTGGGCCCGCATTACGGAACTTAACTCAAGCGTAGATCTCTGCTTGAGCGCAGTTGAAAAGGGATGGCGCTTTGTGGGATCAATAGCGACATCCCTCTCTGACAGTGCTCAAGCAGAGATCTACGCTTGAGTTAAGTTCCGTAATACGGGCCATAGACTAATGAAAGAGGGTTTTGCAGAGAGAGTGGGGTATTTTATTAGATGAGGATGAAGTACATGAATCAATAGACATTAATTTGTATAACAAAATATAAACATTCTAAATACAATCAAAATGTGTACCAAAATATGGCCAGGGTGTTTCGATTGTCGTCGATATTAACAATTTGCACTTGCACATATTATATTTTTTACATACCTGAACCATTTGCGTGAGCTTCTTAACTTTGATCTTGCCCTTGGTCCTAACCAAATCGTTGGTGTTGTTGAGGTACTGAACGAGCCGGTTCAACGCCTGCCGAGGAGGCTCCCAGGGAGGGTCCAATCGACATGCGTAATTAAAGTCTTCTAACGCTTCTGAATACTGTTCTTCGTACCTTAAAGCCTGTAGTGATAAAAGAACTTATAACATCTGATTAAACCCTACCAACTACCTTTATCTTCTATATACCTATAAAACTCAAAGGTGACTGACTGACAGTGATCGACCACTGCACAGCCCAAACCACTGGACAGATCGGGCTGAAATTTGGCATGCAGGTAGATTTTATGACGTAGGCATCCGCTAAGAAAGGATTTTGATTAATTCTACCCCCAAGGGGATAAAATAGGGGATGAAAGTTTGTATGAAACTTTGTTAATTTTAAACCAATCGGGCTGAGACTTTGTGAGAAAATTAAAGGGTTCTCGTGGGATAGTTAAAAAACCATAGTAACCACGGACGAAGTCGTGTCACCCACCTAGTATAAAATAAAATAGTTGTAAGTTTTTCTTCTTATATAATTCTAGTATTGTACTTACTATTCCTTTGTTGTAATATAAGTCGGGCTGTCCCTTAGCTACTGGATCTAACCAGGCTTGCTTGTAAGCACTCATACACGACTTCAGCACTGCTGGGTCTTGTTGAACCATGAAGTATTGGCACAGATATGCATTACCGAGCACAGACCACGATACACCATCTTTTGTATCTTGTGCAACTGCCTCTTTCGCCAACTCTACACTCTTTAAAATTGCTGCTGTGGCATCTTTTGGTTTCCTATCGCCATTTTCTTGCCGAAGTATTATTGATAAGCACCGTAGTGATAGAGGATTGCGTTCCTGGCAAGATAAGCATATTAGTACATCATTTCATCAACCTGTATGTATATAACCCCACCACCTTGGCCAACTGTAGTTTAGTACACGTAAAAAAAATTGTTTTAACTATTGAGATCAACTCTTAATTTGTCTTTTAATTTTAAAGTATTAAAGAAATTATGTTTTGCCGAACCTAAACACAAATTCAACTTACATGTTCTAATGCACCCTCAAAGCTAGCTTTTGCATCTTTTACATTCATGTTCTTCCAGTAGCATTCTCCAAGCTCATTCCACGCCACAACCAAATGGGGGTTTAGTTTCACAGCCTTGCTTAAGCACTGCGATGCGCGAGGATCATAAGTGGGGCTGATGTTATAACACTTTCCTTTCATGTAGAGAAAATTTGCACGATTTTCAATCGGAATCTGCTTGTCTACTGAAATTTTTTCATTTCTATTAGCTCAACCCCTCAACAGTCACAAAACAAGACACAGTAAGATAAGAACAAGTTAAAAACATTCTTACTATAAACATTTGATGCACTTATATGAAGAACAATTATAAAAAACAAAAAACAAGCAGGCGATAAACTAAAGAAGAAATTTACTCTCAAAACATTACAATTTTAACATTTTTAGCTAGTCCTCACACTAGGCTAAGCCTGTCCTTTGAAGAACAGTAGAAGATTTCCCAAAATAGCACAAGTCCATGTTGCAGAGAAAGGTTATATAAAATAAAGTGTACATAGTCCAATGAAAGAATTGTTAAAATCTTAAATATTAATTAAGTTACATATTTTAAGTCACAAAGGATTATGGACATTTTTGTATGGGATCTCAGCATAAGACTAACAGAAAAAATGTGTTGTAAATTACTCCACTGTACTTCTAAATACCCCCTAAAGACTTTTTAACACTTTTAAACCTGTCTGAACCAAATGCCAACCTCACCTGCTCACGGTACATTCTGCGAAATAACCGAGGCTCTGGTGACCGACTGATGGCGTAATATCTATCCAATAGTGTTAGGTAAATGCCTGATTGATGACAGGCAAAAGTTACACTGGCTTAGGAGACCTATCATCTGCGCTCAGCAACCCGCACGCCTAACGCCATTCTAAATCATCGCAAGACCAAATCATTAGAAATTTGATAGTAGAGCATTAATGTACTTTCTAACAGACAGAAGATCAATAGGAAGTTTTGCAATTTTTAATGACACAAACCTTTCATATATACTGCAAAACATTTATTTAAAAGGTATCAATGCATAGTTGTTTTTAATGTGTGTTAAGATATAAGGTAGATCGGGCAGTTTTCCGCAACGCGACATGTAAGCGCCTTCTTTGTGTGCAGATTGGTAAATAAATGTGTTTAATTTACCAATCTTTGAGACTTTTTTTCTGGGATACCCTGAGCATTTTGGGTTAAAAAAGTATTTAGGGGTTAAGTACAGTTAATTACATCACATTTTATTACTGTTGGATCTATGCCCATTTTGTCCACGATCCTTTAGTTTTATAATTGATTTTTAGCGTCTTACCTAAAAATTGTCGCCATAAAAAAGATCAAATTAAAATCTAAGAATCTGTCTATCTCTCTTTCAATTAAGATCAATTAAAAATATAGGTTTATAAAAAAATTCAGTTTACAAGGTTTTATCTTTTTAAGTAGAAATATTCTTACCATTAATAACTTCAAACTTTTCAACCAAAACTATCTTCTTTTCCTCAATTAGCTTATTTTTCTCCGTTGCCATCTCAATAGGATGTTTTTCAAAGAACATGTCTCTGAACTCATACAGATCATTCAAATCTTTCTGCAATAAAATACTTCATACATTAACCTTGCCTCCAAGCTGTTAATGAATAAATATAGGTACACACAAATAAACTTCAATTATTATTTTTATTCCAAGTAATCTTTTTCTCGCCTATATTAAAATCATAAATGAAACTAGCAAGCAATTAAATAAATACCTACCCTTTGACCAAAAAACTCTATTCAAAAGCAGCAATTTTATTTCTTGCAAAGAATTTTTATTATTGAGAAGGTTTACCGCTAAGTTATCCATGGTTTCCGCCACATTCTCCAGCACATCTGCTTCTTCATCCGAGTCTCGCGACATGATGAATGTTTACAGTCAAAAGTGCTCTTTACAAAAACAGTAAATCAAAACAAATGACCACAATTGACTGGTCTGAATTTTAATATGTTCACAAATTGTTCACTTTTTTCCCGATGCAGATTGATACCGATTATTACCGTACCGATCCCGATTTATTTGGGTTTTTTTGTTGTTGTAAAATTCTCTCATGCATGTAGGTAAGGCAAAGGGAATGGAACCCATACAGCCAAGTATTTGGTATTTTAATATCTTCAGTATTTCATTGAAATGCATTTCAATGCATCTTGGGAGAGTTTGGCGTCAAGCGATCGATAGCAGGCACTGTGGTCTTTAAACATATCTCTCTAATCTGGGACTGTGGTGTTTATTGGTGTTTCTTCGATGAGGTGGATTACTACGATAAAAATCCTATCTGTTGTAAATAAGAGCATTTAACAAAAGTATTGTCTAAGAATATCTAAGAAATAAAAACTGGAATATGAGAGGATAAAAATTATAATAGACAACAACCAAAATAACAGCGAGCACGAACATTTGAACAATTAACGCCTTTATTTCATTGCAATAGAAGTCATTACTGTCAACACGTTCATTCTCGTAACTGCATATGTTTACCTTAGTTCCTTACCTACTTTCCTTACTTTTACTTTAAATCTCTATCCAAAGGTTGGCTGGTAGATATTGCTCTTAGCGATGATATGGCCAAAATCAACTCCGAAATAATATTACAATCACTGAAATAAAAATCACGTCCTCCATAGTTGAATGGCGCCAAAAACCTCTAGCGTTACTCAATATAGTTTCACAAACATGGTGGATAGTGTTTTAGGCAGATGAAAAAAAAGTAAAAATAAAACATATTTAAATAATTGAATTTTTACATCCCTTAGGTATATTTAACGAACTTGGCATATTTCGGACCCTCGTATTAAATTGTTTTCAGTAATTTACATTTCAGTCAGTAATGCATTTAAATGCATCTAGGGTAAGTTTGTTACGAATAAAGTCGAAATTTTGAATGTGTTTATTTTGCAATGCTTCTTCCAGGTTATGCGAGGCATAAAATTACTTCTATGGCTCCCATCGACCGGCATAGGAATTTCAATGTTGACTCTGCTGCGCCATAGTTTGTAAAACGCAGCCTTTCTTCCACATATAATATTTGTTTTGAAAGACTAGGCTGCATAGACTTCAGTTTCCTTTGCATGTAACACATAAAACTAAAATTTTAAAAGAGGTGATTTCTGCATAGACTTCAGTTTCCTTTGCATGTAACACATAAAACTAAAATTTTAAAAGAGGTGATTTCTCGTTTTCTTTAGACGTATTCTCTCTAATCTGTGCTCGTTTTTTGTTTTGTGTTGTGTAAAATTTTCTAAGTTTATGTAGACCTACGTATTTTGTAATTTTAACTTCCTTTTGAGTAAAATTTTTATTTGTGTTTCTTTGTTTAATCTCTTGATTTACTCTTCTTCAGAACATTGATCGAATAGTTTAAAACTTTGTGAAGAAAGTGGTAAAGATTTCTTCTCGCAAGATAATTTACTTATACACCAATAGAAAATAATTATGGCTTACCATGAAGATATTATATTATACGACAGTGAAACAGTAAAATGTAATTTGTGTTCCGTTCAACTAGTAAACGAAGATTTTACTGTCGACGCTCATGTTAAGGGACAAGAGCATAAAAGTTTTGAAGTTAAAAGGGCGTTAATGCTGGAAGGTGTTGTGTTTACTCATGATAACGTTTATTTCTGTAATGGTTGTAATGAAGCTATTATTGGTGATGTAAAAAATCACTTAGAAAATAGAACACATACAAATAATATTAAATTAATAAAAGAACTAATGAAGAATGATGGATTTTTATTAGATATCACACTCTCCACTGATTGTGAGCTAACAACATACTGTGTGTTATGTGAACGCTCAATAGAGTTTAAATTCATATTAGAGCACCTGTCGTCTCTAATACATAAAAGAACTCGTACTATTACAATTCAACCTTTCAATGGTATATTTTCTCTTGATAGCAACGGTGACTACTTATGGTGCAAATTTTGCCAAGTATATATGGATAACTACATGGAAGTGATATTAGAACATGTGGATACCAATACTGATCATGTTACAAATGTAACTAAAATATGTAATCTTATAAAAAATCAAAATATTGTTATGGAGAAATTTTTGATGGATCCGAAAGAAGATAGAGTCTACTGTAAAAAATGTGATACTAATATACCTTGCAATATTGACAACCTTGAAAGGCATATAAAAGGAAAACAGCATAGAAAATAATATTAATCTATATCTATATCTGGCGAAATGTGGGTGTTATCTCCTATGCCTACCTCTTCTGGGAAACAGAGAGGGGAGATAGAGGGAAGTGGTTTTATGTTAAATCTAATCATTAAATTTTGTTGTTGTATATCTCTTTGTACTACTATACCTGCTTTAACAAATATAAAAAATTAATTTATTTTATATTATAATTATGTGCTAATTTTATTATGTGTATGATTATTTGACAATGTGTTTATATAAATAAATGTTTATGTACCTAAAGGATAAGTGGTTTTCTTTTCAGTATTATGAAACAAAATGGTGCATACACTCAACCAGTGCATGTCAATTTCTGTTTATTTAATGAACTCTATAGGGTAGAAAATCTAATAAGGAAATTTTGACCAGTCTATATTGTTTAGCGAGGACCAATAACATTTGTAGGCCTTCTAGCACTAAAGAGCTACGTACCTACTTGTAGTGTCCGACCAAAACTGGTTTTTGCATTTACGACCGAAACCGAGTTTCGGCAACGGTCTCAGTTTCGGCTGAAATCGAAACTTCCTGACAACGATCATATTTTGAGTAAAACATATTTTATTTTCTTGAATAAACTAAAATCTAGTTATAAAGTTAACTCAAGCGAATCCGAATATTCGGTCGGACACTTAATTTGCTTTTGGCGAGATACTTCGGTGGTTGGGTAGAGAAAGTAAAACTTACAGTAAAAAGTATTATAAGATAATAATGCGACAAAAGACAAATACAATACAAGCAACACAGGCGGCCATTTCATCGCTAAGAGCAATACCTACCAGCCAACCTTCGGATAGAGATTGAAAGTAAAAGTAACGAAAGTAGGCAAGGAACTAAGGTAAACATAATTATGCATTCACGAGCATGAACGTGTTAACTCTTTTGATAGTAAATGACTTCTATTGCAATGGAATAAAGGCGTTAATTGTTCAAATGTTCGTGCTCGTGACAATACAATTCCCGACAAACTTCTTAAGAGGAGTGGATTTTGTTGCGGTTGAAATCAGCGTAGTTTTGTGTAATAAGTGTCTGCGTTGACGAGCAATGTGGAGAATTATTGAAATAACTGGAAGTGGTGTGGAAAACGATGTGATTTTTTTCGTGGTAATCCACCTCGTCGAAGTAACACCACAGTGTCCACCATCGATTACTTGACGCCCAACTCTCCCAAGATGCATTACACTAGCATTTCAATGTAATTATACTGAAGACATCATGGTCGTTAATTGCATGTTCCCTTTACCGTCACTTTATAAATAGAATTTTACAAGAAAATAGGTGAAACTAATAAAATGCGTGTTAAAAAATTATTAAAGGGGGTTTAGCGCCACTCAACTATGGCGGACGTGATTTTTATTTCAGTGATTGTAATATTGTTTCGGAGTGGATCTTTTTGAGTAAAATCAGCGTAGTTTTGTGTAATAAGTGTTAATAATGATGCGCAAGGTGGAGGATCATTGAAATAAGCGTCAAGTGGTGTGAAAAACGATGGGATTTTTATCGTGGTAATCCACCTCATCGAAGTAACACCACTGCACTGCATTTGCCATCGATTGTTTGACGCCAAGCTCTCCCAAGACGCATTCAAATGTATTACACTTACATTTCAATGCAAATACTAAAGACATTAAAAAACCGAAGACATGGCTGTATGATCTTTGTTCCTTTTGTCTTACCACTACTATTAGGTATTAAGATTAGGTACTACAAAATTAAGAAAATCACTGTCAAATTGACAACTATCAAGAGAAAATTCATGAAAATTGGAGAAAATTTCAAGTAGGTACACACAGTACACAAATACAAAATAATTTCCTTCCTCCACAACCAAATATAATCGCATATATATAAAATGAAGACGGGCTTACTGTATGGAATAGTGGCGTGTTCGAAGACACGGGTGCGCTGCTTATTCTGCGGAGTCCACATACCGAAAGCCAACAGATGTATCGAACAACACACCAATGGAGCCAAACACAAGGAAAATGTGGAGTTGATGACTGAAAATGGCATAACGTTCAATAATGATAAATTATTTTGCAAGCCTTGCAAATTGGAGTTACCTTTAGAGGAATCTGTCTTAAAACATATTGAAGCCGATGGTCACGCAAACTGGATTGCTGCTATGGAGGACCTAATCGATGGGGAATTTATAAGTTTAGAGCCGTATTTGAAGTCTGATAAAGATGATGTATACTGCGAGGTCTGCAGATTAACATTTCACTGTAGTTTGCAAGATATCGAAGCTCATGTCAATGGAATAAACCACAGAACCAACATTACAGAGCGCTTGAAACCAATGAATGGTATATTCCCTGTTGATAACTATGATGAAGTGTGGTGCAAAGTGTGTAATGCTTACATTGACAATACGGCCCGAAGTATCCTTGATCACATTGATGACGATGATGAGCATATGCAATGGTTTGCTTCTATTGAAGATCTCACTCATGAACAAGATATAACAATTGAGAGTTATCTGGCCAATGAATTTGATTACAATGCTTACTGTAACAAATGCCATGTGGAGATAGCATGCAACACATTGAGTATTGAAGAGCATGTTAGTAGCGAGGTCCATCTGAGTCACTTTAGTTAGACAGAAGAATATGTAACTAGGTGCTAAGGAATCAACGGCCTAATTATTTGAATGATTGCATGGAAGATTCAGTTATTGCAGGTGAAGAGAAAAATATCTCATTTGCAGTAGAAATAGATGCATAATGAAAATGAAATAGCCACCACAAGGAATTGCATAGCAGTATTTCATAGAGCAAGCATTAGAGGAGGAGCTCGGTGGCATAGTGGTCAGTGCCCTTTGGCTTCGATCGAAAACAAAGCTGCCTTTGCCATGGTCAGGCTGTGGGTGACCAAGACTTTGAGAGCTCGAGCTCCTCTGTGCTTCTGAAGGCACGTAGAGCCGTTGGTCCCCGTTGCATTTGAGACCGTTTCTACCCACCAACCTGCATTGGGCCAGTGTGGTGGTGTTACGGCCCATACTCCTCATGTGTTTCTTCATGAGGAAGGCCTGTCCAGCCGTATATAGGCTGAGGACAATTACATAGAGACATAGTGTTTTAAAACATGGTTTAGTCACATTCAAAAGGCTATTTCATATTGTAACTCAAACAATTATTAAGTTTGCTGTGATTGTAATATTTCCTGTTCGAGTGATTTCTAAAATGATGTTGGTAGTAAATTAGTATGCTCCAGTCATATCAAGTAATTCTGTTGCACAAATGATTATTTATATTCTGCAGAAAAATTTGTCACTTCATCAATATGTTTTTCATTACTTTGTAACGGTATCTATTTAATTATAGTCATTTGTATTTGAAAATCTGATGCTTTAATTATTTTCATCATTTTAGATGATGAATTGTTGGATACTTATAGTTTGCAGAAACTATTACACTTACAATATATCGTTATGATTTGAATTATATGCTTATTATTCAAATGATATTGATTCCAATCAATCACCACTTTGTGTTCAATTAATTATAAAATTTCTACTATTACTAACATGCACACTCAATAAATAGCTTAATTAATATTTATTCAAAAATGTTATGACAAAATACTATAAAGTCTTCAATGTTATCTAAAATATTACTTGAATAAACTATTATCTAAAAATTCTTACTAAAAATTATAAGTATATACTCATATAAAAGGAAAGTTTCTCTCATTTATTAATTATAGATTTAGTTAAATTTAGTTAACATCGGATAATTAATTATTAGTAGAAATGAGCTAGAAATAGCACAATACAACTTTGATATAATTTTATTGGTGTAAAATCCCATCAATTAATATTAAATTATCCTTTTGTACTTCTTAGTACAGATATGCCTAATTGTGAAATAATAGTAATTTTTGTGATAGAAAAACTAACATTTATTCTGGATTTTTTATTTGGTCTCGCCCCCTGTTACATGGGAACTTACATCGACAAAATGAGGATGTCACTCAGAGTAACGGACTACTCCCACATATTCAGCTCCATTCAGCGTTTTTTCAATGAAAAGCAATGTCTTTATATGAGATACTTACGCAGCTGAACAGACGCGGAAAGCTGGACATGCTTCATACAAAACTGGTGTTTTCTATGACAATCGCTGAATAAGTGTGAGTAGTCCGTAATTCTAAACGGAAACTACACGACTCACGGAATCTATACCTGTCTCTTTTTATGGAGGCGAATTAGAGCGAGACGGGACACGACTTTCCGAATCGAATCTGTGAACCGACGACGGCAGAATGAGGGTCTAAGGGGTGTTAACGCCTCTGCCTACCATGATCATGATACCTACTTTTGGCGCTTGTTACAATAATCTCGCCTACCTCTAGTGTGGCAGTAATTCATATAAAATTCAGTCTAAAAGTTATGTCAAATCTCTTTCTATCGGCGATTGAGATTGGTGAAAGGAATTATTATTCGAGTATTCGACAGTAGATTTTTATCCTAAATATCTGTGAGGAGTAGTTTATTGTAGTAGGTATATAAAGGGAAAGAACGCTTCAGTTACCCCTCCCATTTACTCAAAAATAAAACATAAAATGTATGTTATAATAATTAGTGCTACAATCTGGCTTAATTAAAGCTACCTATGAAATATAATAAATAAGTAGGTAAATAATAGTGTGAACATTGAAATTTTAGTAATGTCAACGCCAACAAAAGCAGCTATTTTTCCGAATCTTTATCATCAAATGGATAATCTTCATTTTATTAATCATCAAATGGATAATCATCATTCCCATCATCCTCGTCTTCTTCCTTTATGGATGTTAGAGGAGAATTTGATTGAGATTGAGGAATGTTAGGATAAGCTTGTGTTGTGGTGGACTGTGCTTCACTCCGGCTGTCTCCTGAGCGTTGGTTGATCCTTTCTTGGTCGAGGTGTAAGACTTGAGTTAGATCTTCGGCATAACAGTCAATGCGAGTAAGCGATTCTCTAAGTTTATTCTGTAACGTGCTGAAATAAATGTTCTTCATTATTCACATGCAGAAGGTATATAGTTAGACCGCGCTTACCTACCATCTATCCATCCATCAGTCTATAGACGTAGACTGCTGGACATAGGCCTCCCCAATGATCTCCACAACGACCGGTCCTACGCCGCCCGCATCCAACAACATCCAGTTTTCGCCAGATCGCCGGTCTGTCTCGTTGGCTTACCTACCATTGATTCAAAATTTACTTTCAGTAGTCAGTGGTACAGGCGGTGGTAGAATTAGGGACCTCTTCCTACTTAGAACCTATCGATTATACCGCACTCGCTACTGATACGCAGCATACAGATGTGGCTTGTCAACACGATTCTTGCTTGAAACACAAAATGGTCAACATACTTGATTCTATTAATATTGCCTCGTAGATGTTTCATGAAGTGTTTGAGCCGGCCTAGTTCGTCCCTCAGCCTCCGGTCCACTTCATCCTTGGTCACCTCGCCGGGCGGTCGGTGCGACCTGTCTGATAGCCTGGCAACGATCAGCCTCTCCTGCTCCATTGTCTCTAGAAGATTCTGCTCAGTCGTGGTTAGTTCTTCGCTTAAGGTGCTCATGTCCCGAAGTGCCTTTAAGTCAAACAAAGATATGTGATATGTATTAACCCTTGAGGTGCCTGATGGATGAAAATCTCACCAGGTGCCTATGGGTCTGTGGGACCCGTTAGGAAAACGCTTGTTTTTTACGTAATTAATGTGTCAATATGTAAAATAATAAGTTTTTATTGGTTTTTATAATGTTTTGAATGATATTATTGAAAAATATAAACATACCTAGTTGTTTTACGGAGTTATATAATAAATCAATAATACCTCTACATATACGCAACAAAAATTAACACCTTTGTTTCATGCAACAAGTTTAAACTTTCTAATTGAGATAAATAATTAGATTTTGACGACCTCCGCGGGCGAGTGGTCTGTATGCCGGTCTCAAGGCGTCGCCATCTCGAGAGGTTCTGGGTTCGATCCCCGGTAGGGGCAAATGTTTTGGTCATGAATTTTCAGGCATTTGTTCTCCTTTCTTGATTGTTTATTGTGCATGGCACCCGGCGAACACGACAGGTGGCGGAGCACAGCAACACGTCGGCGTCGTCACAATCGCCTACGTGTTTAGGGGTTTTCCTCTTTATAATAAAGATTTTTGTGATGTCCCTAGTGCACCAGACGTGGTGAAGTTCAATCGATACTTTTATCATTGTATTTTTTGTTGTAGCTTACCTCATTTCTCTGCCAGGTAAGCTCCTCAAGCTTGGAAACGTTTGTGTGGACTCTTTTCCTAAGAGCAGCGTCGACTTTAGCAGAATAAGCTTGTGCTTCGATGGATAGACGTACTCGAGCGCCTCTGACCTGTAAGATTATATCAGATGCGTAGTTATATAGTAGGTAGTTGGCCATATTATTCACCATCTTCATACGTCTGTATAGGCTTTCCATATTCTTAACTACTTACTTGAAGATACAGCCGTATCTACAGCAATCC
This sequence comes from Parapoynx stratiotata, assembly GCA_910589355.1. NCBI lineage: Eukaryota > Metazoa > Arthropoda > Insecta > Lepidoptera > Crambidae > Parapoynx > Parapoynx stratiotata. The sequence goes on from OU342477.1 coordinate 4,889,016, forward strand.
GTATACCGCTGGTAGGGGACTACTTGGTAGATACGGATGCAATATCTAGAAACTAGGATCAAAACGGTACTTCGATACTGGAACTGCTGATTACAATGATTGGTTCCTTCAGTATGTAAGCACTTGTTCAAAATCCAGTGATCGAAGATGGCGTTTTCATCATCATTCATTGTCGATATTAATACGTTACCTGCTGTCTTGTGGTGACCGTATTGCTAAGAGCTTGAAGGCCGATTCTTTTCAAGGAGACGCATCGATTCTCCCATCGAGTCAAAGACGAGAACCTAATGAATATTACATACCAAAATTAAAGTACAGACAATAATATTAAAGGGCATCTGCACACCCCTAGGGTTTTTGGTCAATTAACAAATTGTTGATTATGTCGAATTTTTGATGTGTTATTTAATAATGTTTTTGACACTGAGCAGGTAACATAATTACCGTTTACGTTTCATTCTTTCATTGCTATTTTTCCTTATCAAAGAGTTTATCTCTACATTTGCGCAAGAATTTTCAACAGTCAACGCTTCTTGCTTCTTTAATATGTCATCTTGAATTCTCTTTCTTGTTCTTTCCAGTGACTTTATTTGTTTTTCAATTTCTGGTAACATCTTTTCAAAAATTTTTCTCTCTTCTACTAAGAAGTTATTTTCCTTTAAAAATTACGATAAATAGATATAGATAGATATAAGAAGACGTGCAATGAAAAAGGGATGAATGTCGCGTAGCTAGAAAAATAATTAAAAGTATGGATGGATGCGGATTGACCTAGTATGAAAAGAAGATCAAAGGAGAGATATATTGAATGTGTGACTGATGATATGACAAAATAAAAAGTTGATGTTGAATCGGTGAGTGACAGGAGATGAACAAGAGATAATGTAAGATGAAGTCTTATATGGAAAAGTAAACATAAATTATACTGACTTCTAAAATTGCGTTCTCTACGGGGTCGACCATTGGAGTCAAAGCACCAGGCTTACTGGCTTCCCTCGAATGTTCTTGGATTTCGCTCTTTATTCTCTGGACTACCACTCCGAGAGCTTCCTGCTCGTGGTGCAAAACTCCTATAGCTTCATCTAAACGCTTTGACAGATCCTCAAAAACCCATCGCCATGAAGCTATATCTGAGATTCTAGGAACACATTGAAATGGTGAAGCTAACAATGTTTGACTAATCTGGAGTTTTATTTCTGTCGTTATATTTGCACGACATAAGTTTAATAAATTGTCTAAGATGTAAAAAGAAAACTTTAAGTCTTTAAGTTTCTTTTCTGTGTCAAGTTTTTTTTAAATAACCTAAACTGATGCCTCTGACGGCTATTCAGCTATTATCGGAACATTTTAAAGAAAGCGAGAATTTTGGTGGGTCCCCTAGATTGTAGTGGCGAACCAGTACTGGAGGATTTCGCTCTGGAAGCCTTCCCCCTAGGGGTCCCGCTTCCAAGGAGTCTCCAGGGCGCTCGAGCCGGGTTCGACCCTGTGTCAAGTAAAGATGTTCTATTTGGTATACTATTTAATATTAGGTAGGTACTACTATACTTACCTATCTTGCATGCACGTTTTGAAATGATATTCGTTAGCCTCTCTAGCAAAACTGTTGATCATTACAAGTTCCTGAGTTTCGTTGACCTGTTCCATCACTTTTGCATTTAGCCTGTCGTTGATGGTCCTCAGATCATCAACGCCGCATGAGCAACCAAGAAATTCGTTTTCGGAGAGCATTGTCGCAATTTTTTCATGTAAATATTAATATGAAAATCATGAAATGCAATGTTGACATGTTAACATTGACATTATGTGGTCATAGTGCAAGGAATTTTACAAAAACAAGGCAAATAGAACATTTAATTTTTTTTTTATGAAACATTTCAGAACATTTATTTTTTAAGCTACTTACTGTTGCTGTTAGCATCTAGACTAACATACGAGGTAAATGGGTCAAACTCGATGACAAAGGTAATCCTAGATGACATAGTTGAGGACAAGAAACTATTAATTTAGATAAATAATCCTTGATTTTAATTATAACGTAATAAATTTATTAATATTTTAAGTGGTATGTACAATAAGCTTCGATGACCACAGCGTGGACGGGGCGAAGAACAACGAAGTAGATCAGCTCCGCGACGCTGATGATGCTGAACCCTAGGAACAGGCTCAGGAGACCGCCGATTGCACCTTGGAACAAAAATCAATATCTTATTTTGAGTTGATATCTAGGTAGGTCCTGTAGCCTGGTTATTTTAAATAATAAATTTTTTAAATAAAATGTTAATGCGTATCACTCTTTTTTTCATTTTATTTCACTGATTATAACTGTAGCGGACCTCCGTAGTCGCTATAAGACGAAAATTCTTTATACCTATCTAATTTGAATATTTATTGACTTGTCAATGTCAGTGTCAGAAAATAAACATTGCTTGTGTTTACGATCATATATCTTTTATTGCCTGCCACAATTGGTGACCCCGAAAATCAAGGATGGCTTCGAAGAATATTTTAATAATGACCTCCGTAGTCGCTACACAACTTTTTACTCATTCACTTCGTCAATATGCAATCCTAATAGTTTCCAAAAATAGTTCTTATAGAATAGAATAGAATATAATATAATTTAGAATAGCAGCATAGAAGCTCATTTACACAAAAGTCAATATAATACCTACTTGTATGCTATTATTTACCAGCAAAATAGTAGTCGTCGTACTGGGCATGGCGGTGCTGGCCCAGGAACATGTCGTCGTAAAAGTGGACGTTGATTTGAGTCAGTTCACCTCTGAAAACAAAACCAGTTGTTAATCATTTTATATTATCATGAAATTATCTGATATGTTTGAAAAAAAAAAAGGTTATTATTATATTTATTTTTAACTATTAAATTATTTATTTTTCCTATATATTTTTTTTACTATAAAATTTCGGGTGTTATTTAAATGGTCAGCTAAATATTCCCAATTTTGGTCAGCAAAAAAATACAATTGGTTAGCTAAAAAAATTGGTCAGCAACATATGGGCAGCAATATTTCTAAATTGGAAAAAAAGTAGTCTCAATCAAATTTAAATAAAATGAAAAGGAAAAAGTTGCTAAAAGTGCCGCTGCACAGTCGTATTTCAATAGTAGATCACGTGTAGGTAAAATCCATATATATTCGTTATTACGGTCTTACGGTGCTATTGATAGAAACGTCAAACTCTTATTTTACAGTAGATTACGCTATTGAGCACTTACCCGCCCACTAACTTATTAGTAAGAATACCAAATACTTCATTATCGTCGGAGTAGTATATTAGTGGATAGTGGAAAGCCATTGGAATGACTTAGCACGGCTGAAGGCCTAGAAGCCAGGGCCGGTTCAATAAATAAAAAAAAAACTTTGTACACTACGAAATGTAAATTTTTTGGTTTTAAAAGTTTTTTATAACGTCTAAAAAGTTAATATAACATTTACAAAAATTATGCAAAAAGGGTTCCTATACCTTTCGACCTAGGGATGGAGATAGAGTCTCACCAATGTTCTTACTGCTTACTTGTGTACTTCTTATTGTAATTAAAATTCTAATATCTTACTTTCTAGGGTAACCCCAAACCGGCGACGGGTCACCAGGTTCCTTAATCAGGTCAGAGTAATAGACCTGGCTGTCGTAGATGACGTCGTTGCAGGAGGGGTGGCAGGAGGTCGGCTCGCCAGAAGTCTTGCCCTCCTCACATTCTGCGTAGTACGCATAAATCTGCTGCTCTTCAACTTTACCTGAAAATCAAATTTAAAACCTTGATAAACCCAATATGTTTATATGTACGTGTTCCCTCCTTCCTACAGCATGGGTTCCTTCAAAAGAGGCGTGAAAAGGCATCTTATGAGCCAGCGAGGGTTTCTTCATGAGGAAGGCCTGTCCCAGCAGTGGGACGTATATAGGCTGATGGCGAGGCTTTTTTTAAATTGAGCAGTGACAGGCTCTACTCTTACCTAACTTAGGCATTATTATTCGCCCTCAGCCGTCTCACTGCTGGGCATAGGCCTTCCTCACGGAGAAACACATGAGAGGTATGGGCTATAACACAACCACGCTGGCCCAATAGCAACCGGGACCAACAGCTTAACGTGACTTCCGAAACACGGAGGAGTTCGAGTTCACAAAGTTTTGGTCACCCAGCGAAGATAGCTTTGTTTTCGATCGAAAGCCAAAGCGTACTAATCATTACGCCACGGAGCTCCTCCATATATAATTACTCGCCGCACTATAATTCAACATTTTCTTGAATACTTCTACAGGGTGAAATTAAAATCATTCGACAAAATTTTACGTGTCATTTTAAACGTTTCAAAAGTTAAATTAATAATTAAATCTTAATAAAAAAAAAATGATGACTACGATGAATAAGATTGATTAATATGTATTGAGTAAAAATCTACATATTGTGCAAATGACCTCCATCTCCTAATTTGCTGTGCCCGACAGGGTCCATAATGTACCATGAAATTATATAAGACCACTAAACATATTATGGAAAAGCAATAAAGGATTGATTGATTGAACGTTATAATAATCGGTATAATAACAATTAAAATCGTATTGAAACATTATGTAAGAAAATACAATAACGCAATTATTAGTTGCAGCTGTCGCGCTGTGTTATTGAATGAAGCACCTGTACAGTTGTAAACAAAAGTGTGTATCGAATTGAATGTAATATTTTTCTTATATAAACTTTACATGTAATTTTTTATAGTTTATGTTTTTAATATGTATATTTACCAGTTTCGAGTAAAAGCAACTGAAAATTTTGATTTTTCTTTTACAACTTAGATTTTTTTTTCTCCCTCCCAAGTATATTGTTTAATAGCCACTAGAACCCCCCATTAAAATTTGTCAATTATTTTCGATTTCACCCTGTAGTATTTCTTACCCTTCACATGGTCGATGCACTGAAAGTCCTGAGTAGTGGAGCAAATTGGTTCAGAAGCACTTTTTCCTGAAATTGAGAAAAGATTCAATTTACGATTTGAAGTGATATATAACTTAGACTACAAGTTAAAAAGTACAACATATTGTTAGTGCGTTGTATTTATATTAAAATTAAGTAGTTTTTTTTTATATTTCAGTCTTAAATACAATTTCGGGATTTTTAATGCCAGAGTAATCATGCATTATTTGAGGTTGCGTCCTCCACCTTAGGAGCTCAGTGGAGTAGTGGTTTCGATATCGAAAACAAATCTACGTTCGCCATTATCAGGCCTTGGATGGGTGACCAAAACATTGTGATCTCGAACCCCTCCGTGCTTTTGGAAAGCACGTTAGGCCGTTGTTGATCTCAACCACCAACCCGCATTGGGCCAGCGTGGTTTCGGTCCATACTCCTCAAGTGTTTTTCCATGAAGAAGGCCTGTGTCCAGCAGTGGGATATATACAGGCTGAGGATGCTCCACCTTAGCCTACGTTATCGCTTTTCATCAGTCTAGATTGCACTCAAATTTCGTATAATAAAAAAAAAGAATCTCACTTGGCCAGTTATAAAGCGTGCAGTTGCAAATCCTCTTCGACTCCTTCACAAACAGATCATGCTTGCAGTTGCTCTCAGTGTAGAACTGGTAGTACTCCAACTGTTTCTCGTTCTGGAAGAAGCACTGCCTCTGCTCCGGTGCTAAAGACCTGGTGGGTGAACACCACTTTAAAAGTTATTTTCTTTTTGTAAAAAGCTCAGCAAATGACTCCACACTACCTGATGATAAGCAGTAGAGGAGTCCATATGTGAAGATAGCTAGCGCAGCATACTGACATACTGCCCTAGCCACCCTCACCTTGCCGGCCCAAAAAATGCTTTTTCACGCCTTTTTGAAGGAACCCATATTGTAAGGAGGGAATACGTGTGCCTGTAAGGAATTCCACTCTCTAGCTGCGCGACAGAGAAAGGAGTCACGAAATCTCTTAGTGCGCAAAGTGGACGTAGTGACAGACCAGCACGCGTACTCTTGTACAGGAAAGGAGAGGGAGGGATAAAGTCAAAGAGTTCTTCAGATCACTCTCTATGGTATAAGCGATAAAAGGCGCTATGCGATGCAATTGCGGTGGTTTTAGGGTGTTCGTTACCTCTGCATCGTTAATAATACGCATAGCGCGACGCTGCAATCTGTCCAGAGCATCAAGGACGTACTGAGCAGAGCCATCCCAAAGGTGCGAGCAGTACTCCACACAAGACCGGACCTGGGTTTTGTACAGCAGGCATAACTGGTCAGGCGTGAAATACCTACGCACCTTATTCAGGACTCGGGGTTTCCGCGAGGCGGTCTTACTAACGGACTCGATGTAATCCCTGGGGTTTAGATCACAGCTTAGCTCCATACCGAGCAAGGTGATACTGCTCTGCAACGACATCGAGTTGCACTGAAGAGAAAGAAGGGGAAGGAACGGCGACTTTTTAGCTGTAAACGCGCACACCTGCGTGTGTGTTATCTAACAGGAGTTGAAGTGATAGGCCACTAATTTCTCTGTAGGTATATTATATAATATGAATTATAATAATAATAATAATATCCTCAGACATTTACACCTATCAACTAGCCCCATTTTAAGCAACTAATGCTGCTTGTGTTACGGACACTAGATGACGGATAAATATATTTAATAGATAAATACATATAAATAACCAGAATATATAGAAATATATATAAACATCCAAGACTGGAGAACAAATGCCTGAAAATTCATCACCCAAACATTTGCCCCACTGGGGATCGAACCCAGAACCTCTCGAGATGGCCACGCCTTGAGACCGGCATACAGACCACTCGACCACGGAGGTCGTCTCGAATTATGAATATAATGTATATACCTGAGTGCTGCATCTGTTTTGTATGTAATCGGAGACACTTCTATGGTGGTCATCCTATCCATTGGTAGACGAAGCACAGTCGATGTGTATACGTGGTTGGTTGGTGATTTGATTAAAACCTAGAACAAATGCCTCATGATAGTCCTATAAGTTCGAACTACAAATGTATGCGGAAAAATCTATAGTACCTAGGTATTCTATTTTTACAAGCTTTTATATAACTTGCAATGTATGTATGTAGCGAGATTTTATGTTCGGGTGAAATCTTGCAACTCATATTTGAAACAGATATCTTTAACCGAATAAGCAGAAATTTTGCATTTGTGTATAAATGACAATGTAAAATTTTTATGACTTGGAGCTGATCTGATGATGGAGCTGGACGGTGGACATAGGAACTCATTAATTTAAATGATAAAAAGCCATAAAGATTGGGTTCGTTTGAATCGCCTTTACGAGTACTTTGGTTTAAACACTAAAAAGTAAAAAAAAAACTTTTTAAAAGCAAAGTAATGCTAAAAAAAAGCGTGTTGAATTTTCAAAAAAGAACATCTTTTTCAATTACAAAGTAACACGCTTTTATTTAAGAAAGTATGAAAAGCTTGTTGAGATTGAGTTTTACGGGCCTTAGAGTAGAGAGTATCTTTATTTTGCTGCTTTTATTATAAATGGGATTGCGTTTGACCTCAATCTGAACTCAGATGATGGAAATAACATCCTAAAACACGTCTTGCTTCCTTTGAATTACAGACTGTTCTAAACAAAAAAATACGTTACCGTAAAACCCAAACTATTCCCATCGCAAGCGTGCTGATGCTCGCTGATGTTCAAGTACAGCTCCACTCCCAACCCGTAGTCTTCTCCAGAGACCATGACCCTGAAGGGCCTCATGGTGGGGTCGGGGGGGAAGACCTTGGGAAACCCCGCGTCCAGCCCCCACTCCAGGGCCGAAGGGGTGGCGTGCCGGTTGAAGCTGCGTTGCCAGGATATCGTGTCGTTGGCCCTGAGAAAGCGGTGATTACAAAGTCCTAGAATACAAGGGGTAGGCAGAGTCCAAAGAGTACAGTGTTCCTTAAGACCAGATTTAGCCATACAAAAATTGGGTTTGGTCAGATGAAAAATCGTGAAAGAGTAGTAACAAGTGGCTAGCTCATTGCCTACACAATCACAGACCCAGTACCTTAAACACCCTTAGTCGTCTTAGAATAGTTGCGACATTTATGATGTTAAGAAGAAATGTTGAACAAATTACAACATAGAAGCTTGAAACCTTGAAGACGGAGACAGGTGTCTCCCATATTTCACCTGTTAAGATATATCAGGCACAAGGCACAGGTCAAAATTCTTAGATATAATCAACAGTGTTTAGGAATTAAGTTATGTTCATCTATTTTATTAATATAATAATACTAGCTCTGCCCGCGACGTCGTTCGCGTGGCTATTGATTTAACGCCGATAAAAGTTTTTGTGTGTTTGTTAACACTGCATTATTGTTTACAAAGTGCTCAACATTACATTCCTACCTCTTATTAGCAAAATGTTGATTGTTAATAGTTGAACTAAAACCTCTAATTATAAAAATAATGAAAATAACATTCCTTCTCAGTTATTTCATTAAATATTATCATGGTGATAAATCTCCGTTTTCGCGTCATTATTTTACAATACCGAGTTTTAAAATTCGAAATGAAATTATATTTTGACGGAATATGTCACATACTCGGTCGAGCAGATATTAATAGCCATAGTTACACCCGCGCGGTACCCGTTCCCATGGGAATAACGGGATAAAAAGTAGCATATATCCTTTCTCAGGCTCTAGACTATCTGTGTACCAAATTTCAATTGAATCGGTTGAGTAATTTTGACGTGAAAGCAAGACAGACAGACAGAGTTACTTTCGCATTTATAATATTAGTATGGATTCTAAGCAAATAAGGCTTTATTTACATTCCATTCATGGGCAAGCTATTAAAAGCATAGCACAATCCGTAGTCGGTGAAAATCGGCTTGAAGAGCTTATCGCAGCATTCTTCGGTGACCCATCTGTTGTCGTGCGTCACCGGCCAGTTGCAGCTCTTGATGACGTCAGAGCAGGAAAGGGCTCCCTGAGGACAAACAAAAATATATCTCCTTAGGGGTAAGCAGAGGAGTTAAGACATATCACCTTGATATATTTAAGTCGAATCAACCCGCATAAAGCTAGCGTGGTGGTGTTACGGCCCATACTCCTTATGTGCTTCTCCATGAGGATGATCTGAGCCAAGCAGTGGTAAGTAGATAGGCTAAGAACGATGTTTAATACTCGGCGCACATTATTGTCATCGCTCAGGATTTTAGGTGCTAGATAACATCATATTGGGTCCTTACCTATGAAATTGGTGTTTTTTTTTCTCTCTTAGTATTTTGTCTGTAACTATTAAGATTCAGAGTATTCCTAACAAATAATTACCTCGTCTAAAAATAGACTATATTGTTGAGCTCTTTTGATTTGTTTTGATAATTTGTTGTAAGTTTAATTGTGTTAAAATTGGACACGGAGACAACTCTTTTTAAGTGCCTCCCGAATACATCATTTTATTTGCATTCACTTAAAAACGATAGATAATTTTTATGATGTGTAATTACACATATTATTAAAGCTTGTCTAATGATAGATGCCAAATATTATTATCTTTGGATTTGTCGTTGTGAAGAAAACTGAAAAAATTTTAGTATGTAAAATGCATAATTCCCCAAAATCTCCATACAAAACACCAATTTCATAGGTAAGGACCTAATATTATTATATTAACTTCATGACAACAAAATAGAAATTTCCATGATATATGACCGTAGTAACAAAAATACCTCTTCGGTATGCTTGAGGATGCTGCATCGGCGGCCTTGAGGTTGCTTCGGGATACTTCGGCATCCTTCAGTACCAACGCTGCCGCCCGCCGCGCCAAAACAACATTCGGGGGTAATTTGGACGGTACGGCATGCTTAAGGATACTTCGTCATCCCTAAAGACGTTGCAGCATGCCAAGGCATAGTTGCCGACCATTTGCGCTTGCATGTAGGGATGCCGAAGGATTCCTTTCCCTGCCGATGCCGATAATGTGCGCCGGGCCTAAGTCGCCATTTAACAAGATGTGAATAATGGCGACGATTTTGCTTAATTAAATTAACTACGAATGAGTATAGCAGTTCTATAAAAATTAATCAGTAATAAACTTTAGCGAGATCTGCAAAGACAAATCACGTGTTACTCTTGCTATTGATTATTCTATAGGATCTAAGACGTGAACTAAAACGTGTCTTTATACTCGTACGTCCATGGAAGTGACTAAACTATTGCTAGCTAGTAAACCTCAATATTAACTACTTATTCTATGGGTATTAAAATATTATTCAAAGACTCTCAGTATAAGTATACAGTCATAATTTTATAAAGAAGTAATACTTACATTTAAAACAAACTTCTGTAATTTATCAATTTCGTCAGGTACCAGTCTATTTTTTAAAGTTTTGTTCATATACAGCATACGTGGACACACAAGTGAGGCGAAAAATTCTTCTAAGCTGTAAAAATATTCAATAGGTCTAATAAAAAAAAAGAATTAAGAATCAAGTATAGGAGCAGTTGTAAATAAAAAAAATCTGTCTGCAGCGGAATTGCTACATGTACCTAATAGAATTCTTTCTATCCAAAAGCACCACTAATCTGCACTAGGACAATGGTGTGCATTCTCGTTTAAGCCTAACTTAGCCTATTCCTCTAGGCAAGTAAAATTTGTTTGTTCGAAAATCACATTAATTCCTACAATAAAATTTATTTTAATTATTGATTAGAAATAAGATTTGGCCCGTTTCCTTACAACGCTCAACAGGGGGAGGGGGAAAACTGCAAGGTGGACTTCCAAATTCCGCAAATAATGCTCAAACTGAATTACTCTGGCGTAAAACTGAATATATTAAATAGCATTTCGTCGCGTCCTTTGATGAGTTAAATAACCATTTAATGCAATAAAAAAATTAACAGGTACCCTTTACCTATTACTGCTATGCTAACTGAAAAAGGTACTCACCGTCCCAACTCAGACACGTTAGCATACGACATCTTCACATGCAGATGCGGGCACAACACCACCGTTGGGAACGGCACAGCCCAGATAGGCGTGGGAAGGGAGTCGATGACGTTGACGAACGGCGTGGATGTCCACTTGGAGAACAGCTTGATGATGTTGAACGCGCAGAACGCTAGGCTCACCACCACGATCAGGATCCACGTGGCACGCTCCTTGTTGCTGAAGGTTGGCTCGAAAATGTACCTGAATATACGTGTAGAATATATTAATATCTTCTAACATTCACACTTGAACTGACGACGGTTGGAGTCTTAGAGTTCTTGAGTGGAGGCCGCGACTTGGCAAACGCAGTGTGGGACGCCCTGTGACAAGATGGGATGACGATATTTGTAGGTTGGCTGGAGTGGGCTGGATGAGAACGGCGGAAGATCGAGAGCGGTGGCGTGCATTAGGGGAGGCCTATATCCAGTGGACGAGCAGAGGTTGTTGATGATGAAAATTCCCACTTATCATTTGACCCAAATTATGCGGTTATATGCCGCTTGGGTTATGTTATTGATAGACAAAGATGCATATAAACATTTAAGACTGAATAGAGTAACATCCAATAATAGAAAACAAAGCCTAGGTACGTATTCATCAAACAAACATTTGCCTCCACTGAGAATCGAACCCAGACACTCTAAGACCCGTATTCTAGAATCAGACTCAGGAGTAGATCTCTGCTTGCTGCTGTTAGAAAGATATAGCGTTATTATTCTCCACATAACGCCATCCCTTTCTAGCTGAGATCAAGCAGAGAGTGCTTCTGGAATACGGGCCTCAATCTCTTTATAGCTCCCTTATTCTAAACTGTCGGTTCACGGATTCGATTCGGAAAGTCACGTCCCGTCCCGCTCTAATTTGCCGCAATAAAAAGGAATAGAGATTCCGTGATTCATTTAGTTTCCGACAGTTTAGAATAAGGGGGCCAGATGGCGACGACTGCGGTAGGCGTAGACCACTCGCAAAGGCAAGAGAAAATACTCGTAGCTGGTATATTATGAAACTTAACTATATTATAAGTACTTTTTTTTCCTGTCTTCTTTGTGTGTTTTAGTGTACAATAATTTAAATTATATTTTGACGACCTCCGTGGTCGAGTTGCCTGTACGCCACTCTCAAGGCGTCGACCCATCTCGAGAGGTTCTGGGTTCGATGTATTCATTCTACAGTCTTGGATGTTTATATATGTATTGAATATATTCTGGATATGTATTTATCTATTAAATATATTTATCCGTTACCTAGTATCCGTAACACAAGAAGCATTAGTTACTTAAAATGGTACTAGTTGATAGGTGTAAGTGTTAGAAGATATTTATTTGTTTATATAAAAAAATGTACTTACTTTACACCATGTAAGGTCCCACCATAGAAAAATTGTTTCAGACCAGCTACCACTTCTCTAAACCATATATTAATTACAGACCATTTCAAACCTCTCCTTCGTTGATATATTTCATTTACTCTGAATCTTTCGTGACTTATGTAACTATAGTCCTTTACGTAGTAATTACCATAGTATTTCATGATGTATTTTTTTAGTTACAACGGTTTTGTAGTGTTTCGAATTAAAACTATCTTTAAAGAATGCAAGTAGTGCCTTGTTCGATGTAATAATTGACCTAAGTGTTGAGAACAAGCGATTACTAACACTAATTGCATCTACTAAACGAATGTTGTTGTATTTCTGTCTGTATAAAAATTTAAATGTTTTAATGAAATTTTCAAAAACTGCTAGCGTACTCTTGAATGCAATACCGATCGATCGACATTGAGATTGTGATGTTTCTTACTCTTCTGTGGGACACTAGGGCCATAAATGGGTGCAAATTATGCGGATATTGAGTGACTTAAATGACATTGAGCTTAGCTGTACTCTCGTACCGCCTTTCTAGTCTCGGCATTTTGAGATATTGGATTGTGTTATTATTGAGTTTTAATTGAGATTGCGTTCGAGAGTAGGCTAGCTGGTTGAGAGAAGCGGATCCGTTGCTGATCCGAAGTTCAATAGCTACGTTTAACCCCTTGAGGGTCAGCGCGAACACCGATGCTCGCAAACAATAGATATTTCTATTGTCTGGCTTTTGACCATTGATAGGCTACGTCATTTTAACGCAACGAACTAGTTTTACTAAAATAAATAATATATTTGTTGTGATGTGGTAGGTATTCCTACTATACGTTTGCATCACTAGCTGTTGCCTGCGACTTCGTCCGCGGTTAGCATGGTGTTTTAACTATCCCACGGGAACCCTTTAATTTTCCGGAATAAAAAGTATCTACGATGTTGACCAGGGATATAAGGTATCACCATGCAAAATTTCATTAAAATCGGTCTAACCATTTTGGAGATTAGCCCGTACAAACAGAGAAATAGAAAATATAAAATTATTGGTATTTTCCCTCTTTTTACATCCCCCTGACTTGATTTTAAGCATTTTTTTTTCTATGAACAGATATTCGACCTCTACAGTTTTATATTTAGTATAGATTTCATTCATTAGTATCAATGTCGCCAAGTACGGAAATAATCTTCTTATGGTACTTTTATTAGCCGCATTATATCGCGTTTTTATCACGTTCACCTGTCAACTTGATATTATTATTATTATTATTCACTTGTTTGTTTGTCAAATAATTAAATAAGCGTTAATATAAACAAATGCCACGCAAACTAAGGACAAAATGCAGTTAAGTAAAACCGATTGAACGTATTAAACTGCACTTAAATGTATTGCTATTGTAGCCTTTAGTCAATAAGATTAATTGCTTGAATTATCAAGGCTTCAAAGTGTTAAGTAATTATTGTTACTATTATTTTTTTATTGGAACAGAAGTGAATTTATTAGTGAACGATTGCAGCCAGATCAGCAGTTAATTAATTATTTCTATTAATGCAAGGTGTGAGAGTAAATAAAAAATATTTTTGACCAATTTTAATAATTAGTTTTATTAAATCGCCAAAACAGGTTTTTCTTACTTTCCAGACCACAGAGTAGAATCTCTACTACTGACCAGATTTTAGTAGACAAGTCGAGAGACTTCTAAAAAACATCCCTTAATTTCAAAATGTCACCTCTGTTTTATAGAAAATCGACTTTATTAATGACAACCCAAAATTAACTAAAACCTTTCTTCACAAATAAAATCCATCCATCAGCCTATTAGACGTCCAATGCTGGATATAGGCCTCCCCCGATGATCTCCACAACGACCGGTCCTGGGCCGCCCGCATCCAGCGACTTCCTGCGACCTTCACCAGATCGTCGGTCCACCTTATTAGGGGGCTATTAGGGATTGACAACTTTTGCGCCCCAACGGCCGTCAGTTCTACGAGCAATGTGCCCTGCCCACTGCCACTCAAGGTTCGCAATTTTGTGGGCTATGTCGGTGACCTTAGTTCTCCCCATTTCTGATTCGATCACGCAGAGGAACTTCTAGCATAACCCTCTCCATTGCCCTTTGAGTGTCCTTATGAGGCCCATTGTAAGTGGCCACGTCTCAGTGCCGTATTTCATCACTGGCTAGAATTGAAGAATTGAAAAAATCGTCTCAAGACTATGGAGTCTTGAGACGATTTTTTTATTTTTATAATTTCGTCGTTGTCACCAACTTATATACCTACCATTATATTGGCGTGCACAGCCCACTGCTGATTACTACAAAGTTCACATACCTATACTGACTCGTCTCTATTCTTAGAGTCACCCTATACCAAATCTAACTTTCTAAATCTACAGTTCGAACTTACGAATGTTTTTATATATTCCGTACGTAGGACGCATTTGCATCTATATTTTTCGCCAATATCTTTGAAATTGGAAAACAATCACTTGCCAGCGGCTATTTTTCCCTTTCACAAAGGTTTCAAAGTGAATATGAATTTTTTGTTTATATAAGGGTCCAGTTTTTCGATTTTTACAGATTCGGATGTAGACCTCTTTCGTTTGTCTTTATTTTACTTTTTCCGTATGCAATGATGTTTTCAGCGTGCAAATTTAATTTCCATAACGTATCTCTTTTTAGTATTGAATCTTTACTTAATAATGTAGGTAGGATTTAGATTCAAGATGTTATAATGAAGTCTGTATTTTAAGGTAAGACATATAACGGGCAAACTGTAATCAGATCTATGAAGTAGTTTTCGTGAAAGACGACAATTCTAAATAAACTATTCTAAATGTTTTGACTTCTGTTTCCCTATTAAGACGTATTAGTTTTTTCATAGTTGGTGAAACGTTGGTGCTACTTCACCTCTGCCCACCCCTTCGGGGATATACCTAGGCGTGATTTATGTATGTGTATGTATGTAGTGTTTTCAACCTGTCACGCTGAGTGCAGTCACTGCTTAGTAAAGCGGACTATGGTAATGGACTGCTCTTACGTTGTTTTTTTCTAGTCTCCGAATAACCCTTAATTAAGGGATAATAATGATTATATGCATGTATGAGTTTTTTCAAATCCTATTAAAATCTACCTAAAATCTAAAAGTTTGAAAATGAAGTAAAATATCAAAGTCATTGGTTGTAATACACATCAAAGCACAGTGTCCTGAAGCCATATCTTCGTCTATTAGTATCAGGTTACGGGATAAAGGATTGAAATGAACTTATTTTCTGCTTGTTTGTATAGCAAAATTATAAAATTAATAAATATTTAAAGGCCTGATAGTAAAATGGTATCATTAGATACAGCTATGTATTAGTTCCGATTCTTTTCTCTTTATTTTGGTAACTAGTATATGTTTCTTTATTATTTTTGGTATGTGTAGAAATTGTGCTGAAATAAGTTGAAATTATATATGAAAAGTCTGTTTTGCTTGACAATTGTGTTATAATAGGTTGGGGAAAAAGTTTCTTCGCATTTTTTAAGAAAATTCAAAACATTTTTTAATATAGTTTATTTACATTTAACTAAAGTATGTAGGTACCATTTTGTTCGATAACTTATTGCCATCTTGTAGGTAGGGACATGATCCCATTGCTATAGAAATTTTGGGACTTCTGGTCAAAATACCGCGACAAGTGGTTTTGGCAGTCCTCTCGTGATGTTAACCTGACACTGCCTAAAGAATTCTGAAGAGACCGAAACAGGTGGAAATCTGAAGGTGCAAGGTCAGGACTATACGGCGGATGCATTAACACCCCCCAGCCAAACTCTCTTAATTTTTGCTGAGTGGCTAAAAATGTGTGAGGTCTAGCGTTATCATGATGAAAAACCACACCCCTTCTGTTGATTAATTCCGGCCGCTTTCTCTCAACTTCTTGCTTTAATCTCATCAGTTGTTCGCAGTAGAGTTCAGAATCGATGGTCCTGCCTGGTGGTAACAGCTCATAATGAATAATGCCCTTCCAATCCCACCACGCACACAGCATCACCTTGTTGCGAGTAAACCCGGGTTTCGCCACAGTCTGTGAAGCCTGACCGGCCTTTGACCACAACCTTTTTCGCACGCTCTTGTCGTACGTGATCCACTTTTCATCACCAGTTATCAGCTTGTTCAAAAATGGTTCGGTTTCATTACGTCGTAATAAAGAATCACAAATGAGTACACGGTTCATTAGGTTTCTTTCAGTGAGCTCGTGAGGTACCCAAATGTCGAGCTTTTTTGTGTACCCAGTTTTTTTCAAATGCGCCGAAACTGTTTTGTGGTCAATTCCCAGTTCTTCAGCTATGTCGTAACTACTGAATGCCGATCTTGCTCCACTTTTTCAAAAATGGCATCCATTTTATCTGTAATAGGGCGACCAGAGCGACGTGCATCTTTGACATCAAAATTTCCGGATTGAAAACGCTTAAAACAAATTTGTGCTACTCTCACAGACACTGCACTAGGTTCATAAACATCGCAAATTTTTTTCGCGGCTTGCGTTGCATTTTTACCTTTTTTGTAGTAAAATTTTAAAATGTATCGAATTTCTTCATTAGATTCACTCATCTTGGCGGTATGAAAAACAAATGAATATCACACATGTTCCTAATTCGAATTTGGAATTATGTTCTTTAAAATTTAAACTTTCAATGATACCAAAACCAGCCAGATACAAATAGTATAGCCAAAGAGATTTTATTACAAGTTTATACATACTATAATGCGAAAAGACTTTTTCCCCAACCTAATATTATCTTGTTACTAAGAAACAGACAGTTTTTTTTATATAATACATTTTTAAACCTCCGTGGTTACAATACAAATGACATTTTGTTTAAATTTTGTTCATTAATGCTTAAACAATTTTTCACAGCATCCATTATGTAACATATTCTTATTTCCTCATAGTGGACACCTAGTATCTATTTTCTTCAATACTTATCTTATCCAAACATACCAATATGGGGCAACAGCCATATTGTTATGTTTGGGATACCAATAAATGTTAAAGGTTACGAAATCGGTTACGTTATAACTGTTATCAATTTAGTTGGTCATACTTATGAATGGTATTTCAAGTTAACTTGTTTTATCTCACATAAAAGTCTAAAATATGACTAATGCTACAGCGGAAATAAAAAAAATGTATAGATTTTTTTTACTTTCTGTTTCAATGCCGAACTTAAAGTGTATAAAAATATACACAAATTTCTCCAATTAATATCTTTATTCCCTTGTAGGTAATGGAAGTATTTTCGTTCAAGTATATTCATATTCATGCATGTGACTGTATGCCCAAATGATTTACTTTTGACTTTTATTATTTTATTTTAAATCCTACTGTTCTGAAAGAGTTAAGTTAGTTTAATAGCCCTATCTCGCACCGAGCGTTTAGATATGGACATAAATGTATTTTTTATATCATTTATAAAGGCCTCTCTGGTCTAGTGGTTAACACCACCGGGTGTAGATCAGGAGGTACGGGATTCGATTCCCCACGGGAGCAGGGGTTTTTCTGATGGTTTGGTTGGTGGTAGGGCTTCTTAGCAGGCCTGGCTAGCTACCACCGTGTTACCTAGATTTGTCGCCAAAGTGACAATGTTATAAGCATTGTTGAGTTCCGGCAATCAGAGGTAAGATAGCCAGTTCCTCAGTGGTAGAGAATAACGTGTGGTAAAGAAGTGAGATGAAGACCAAGAGCTTACCTGGCATATTTAAAAAAAAATGTAAGAGAGTTGAAGCCCTGAATTAACATGGACAAAATTTTTCAAACGCTGTTGTTTCTCTTAACATGTTAAATATGATTTAAATAAAAAGCACAAAAGTATCAAACTCTTAGCTCCTACTACATGCGGTGAATACTCGACTGAATAATTATCTATACAGTCAGTTGTTAGATAATAACAAACGAGGAAACATTGTGTTGCGAGTGTTAAATTTAAACTGTTTAAGGTAAATAAGATAGTGAATTATTTCTATGATTTTTTGTGCTGATAGTGAAATTGCTCAGAATTTCTCATAGTTTTTCATTTAGAAGTTAGGAATCTTAAATAATATGTGCGATTATACATAAATAGGCAGTGTTAGTAAAGTTGGGGAAAGTCGTAAAGCAAGGGGTCGCTGGTTCAGTCTCAGCCTTCAGCCTAAGTTTTTATTATTGATTCAAGGAAAAAATACATACATATAAACATGACTATGAAAATTATGTTTGTTATTAAAGCCAATTAAGGTATACAGTATAGTTAATTATACAAAGAAACTTATACACACTATTTGAAGTTTGAATAAAAAAGTACCTTATTAGGAATATCTTTCTATTGAATTGAATATCTCTGTATTGTATCGATTTGTATTGAAACCAAGCGTGTCAACTTTGTAACGTTTATTGTGACTCACAGCCGTAATTTTGTCGTCATCTCGAGAGGTTCTGGGTTTGATACACGTTTGTGTGATTAAAACAGGCATTTTTGCACCAGTCTTAGATGTTTATATAAGTATTGTATGTTTTCTGAATATTTATGTGTACATATCTATTAAATAGATTTATTCGTCATCTAGTATCCGTAACACAAGCAGCATTGGTTGTTTAAAATGCAGCTAGTTAATAGGTGTGAATGTCTGAGGATATTTATTTATTTATACCCATTCCCCCGATGCCTCTCAGCCAATTATCACACA
Source organism: Parapoynx stratiotata (assembly GCA_910589355.1). Lineage (NCBI taxonomy): Eukaryota > Metazoa > Arthropoda > Insecta > Lepidoptera > Crambidae > Parapoynx > Parapoynx stratiotata. Next base: position 4,908,017 of record OU342477.1, read on the forward strand.
AAGAGCCATTTTTTTTTTAATTTCGCCATTCGGATCCGCAGCAGACTAGTAAGCAGCGGCCATCCTCGACGTTTGGTCGGGGTTTTCGAACACGCACAGTACATACATGCATTTGTGTCATCTATTCAAATGTATATCACTGAAGTAGTCCCATGGCAACAGGCTTTTTATCCCATAGCCTTATACATAGGAGACGAAATGTGAGCGAGATGGAGGTGTGATGATAATAATATACGTTACACCAAGATTCGTAAGATTAAGTAATTCTCGACGATGTGTGTGTTAGACGAATAATGTTTAAATACAAGAGAAACGATTTTGAATTCTTATTTTCTTCAAACTATTTTAACAAGTTTTAGTTTTTTTAAAGATTTCCAACATAAGTAATGCAGAAAATACACATTATTAGTACAAGCACTTGCAATAGAATAGCTAACTGCACTCACACTACTGCGACGGGGCTTTTATAAGGCCAGAATTTTATTAAATCTCTATTGTGTCGTTGTTAAAAATTATTCATATTTGCACTGTTAGTTTACTTACCCACATAGACGTAAACGACTTTTTTTACTCGTTTTACAAAAAAATATAATTTATTAGAGAAAAATCAGTTATAATGAGTACTTTTAATGTGGGTTGCAGACCAAGAGCTGAGGTAAGTTAGTTTAGCTTAGTTTGCATAGCTGACGCAGTCTTCCTTAGTTCGCATAGTTTGCACATACACAAATATGCGAACTAAGCAAAACTAACATAGCTTTGCTTTTGTTCTACAACCCGCATTAAAAGTACTCATATTACTGAATTTTTTTTAAGACTGTATACATTTTTATGCAACAATAGGTGAGAAAACATCATCAACAAATTTAACACAGCCTTTGTAAATTTTTTTTCGTTTTCGAGCAATTTCGGTAAGAATAAAAAATAATGCAATAATTGCTCATTCTATTCTAATAAAAACAATTGAACTCCTGAAGATAAAGACGCTTCCTCTTATTATTAAACTTGACGAAGTTTACATTTTTCTCATATGATAAGACATATTCATGTTGTAATAGTAATAAGATGAATGAAATACTATGAAATTTTTACTATGATATAACTATGTTCCATATTATGAGTACTACTTCAACGATTATGCCTTGTGTTTTGTGTGCCCTAACTTTTTTGCTTGCGGTACGAAGCTCAATTTCTATGCGAAACGTGAAAAGCGCTAGCAGAAATTTTCAGAAATCACCTTTCCCATAAACATTAGGTTTCTTAACGCAACTAAAAAAGTAACGTTTTTACGCTGATAACTTACACGAGGTGTGCAGTATACCTAGACGGAAAGTAATCGAAGTAATTGTGATACTGCTTAAGTATTAGCATGACTAGAACTACTTACTGTGCTTAATTTTTAATGTGGTGAAAATGTAAATGGTTTTTTAAATAATAAGTTTAATTAACATTATAGTTTCTGACATATAATTTTAACAACATATCTAAAGAGAAATCGTGCTGTGTCTCGTCCGAGCTTCAAACTTTCAGCCTATATTGAACGACCTTTGTGGTCGAGTGGTCTGTACGCCGGTCTCAAGCCGTCGCTATCTCGAGAGGTTCTAGGTTCGAGCCCCGGTGGGGGCTGTTGTTTGTGTGATGAATACAGGCATTTGTTCTCCAGTCTTGGATGTTTACATATGTATTGAATATATTCTGAATGTTTACATGTATTTATCTATTAAATATAAATATCCGTCATCTATTATCCGTAATACAAGCAGCATTAGTTGCATTTCATTGCTTTCCTTTAATTTAATTTATTAAGTTTGTTAGAGAGATTTCGTCTTTATAATTGACCCTAACGATCGATGCAATAAAAGTACAGAATGTAATATTTACAGATTTAGTTGGTTCGATTCCCGGATGCGGCAAACGAATTTTCGAAAATCTTTAGTGCACTTTTCTTTCTTTTCAAAAATAAAGGATGTTTCCTTTGAGTAAAATTTTCTATCTACAGTATTAAGAGTACTTTCCCTTCAGGTGGCATTACAAAATTCCATTATGTATATGTATATTGTAATGTTTATTTAATTATACTACAATTCTCTTTTTTATTCTTTAGCTACCACCATCTGACTTTCAATCGTGACATAGCAAATTTGTTGGCCGTTAATAAAGCCGAAAAGCAGGTCTATTGAAGGAGAATGAATTGATGCATTAATCATTATTCGTATAACAATATAAAAAACTGAGAAGGCTGTGTAAATGCAAATTTTATAAAGGAGATTAGCGAATTATATTTTGGTTAGTTAACCTTAGGACGCTTTGGCTTTCGATATCGAAAACAAAGCTACCTTCGCCATGGTCAGAACATGGATGGGTGACCAAATCTTTGTGATTTCGAACTCCTCCGTGCTTCGAAAGGCATGTTAAGCCGTTGGTCCCGGACGTTAATGCAACCATTTCTACCTACCAACATTGGTCCAGCGTGGTAGTATGTGCCACTGTGCCCAGCAGTGGGACGAGGCTGAGGACGTATTGAACCAAAGGAACAGGCTAAAACTCCGAAATTAAGACGATTACATAATATATTTATATCACGCTAGCTATTGCAACATCAAGTACAAATCATCACGTCTCCGTCCCCGAAGGGGTAGAGGAGGTGTTAAACACCCACAGGCTAATCAACAAGGAATCAAATGAATGGATAGAATCTAGTAAAATAGAGGTGCTCACTGGCAGTAAAGCTACTTTCGTAGTTCTTTAGATGGGTGATCATATTATGATTTTGAGTTCTTGGGTGCTTTTTAGATGACATTTTAAGCCGTTGATCCGGGTGCGGCTGGTTCGACGACTTTTTGCATTTATAGAGCCGTCTTTCTCATCTTATTAAAAAAATATATTGTATTTATCTCGATTCCATTCTTTTTCAGGTTCCAGATGGCGGCCAATACGCAGTTTGCATGCATCTTTTTAGTGTTAGCTTCTATGGTGTATAAGTGTAAGTAGATATTTTTGTTAGATTAAAATATAGTTAGTTCAAAATAATTGAAGTGAATATAGTACAACTAATTTAAAGAATAAAAAAAATTTAAATGAAGTGAAGTGAAGTTTTCCATTAGCACTATGCCTATACTAAATATAATAAATTATACCTAAAATTTTTGTACATCTAATTTTAAATATACATCTTACAGTTAACATGTCCGTACCCATTACTACGACGCTAGAGACGTCCACTCAGCATAGTCGACGAATCTCGAATATAAGATGAATTATGTATGTATTCTACCATTCCAGCATCCAGCATCCAATGTTTCTACTGCAACAGCGCCAACAACAGCGCTTGCCTCGATCTGACGCAGCTCGACGACGAGGTGAAGTTCCGCATCATCCCCGTGGTGACCTGCGAGACCGCCATCCCGAGCCCCGTCGCTGTCAATTTCTTTTGCCGCAAGATTGTGCAAACCAGTAAGCCAAAATACTTTGATACTTTGCAACTTTTTTGATTGATTGTTGCCCCACGTTGGGCGCCAATTTATTGAGCAAAGAGAGCAACGAGTCGCTAATACAAATATAACATCTACAGTGTAACTCTTGAGCATTGAACGTTTTTTTTCTTGTAATTAAAATTATATCCTGCCAAAAGTTTTGAGTGTACATAAGTACCTTGCAAACTTTGCACTACCTCGGAATTTATATGACTGAAAAAAATTTATTACTTACTTACGAACTCTTGAAGAATCGGCACGCACTTAAGTGCGTGCCGATGTTTGTTTTTGGTTACATATTATAAAATATGTGACAAACAATAAATATGGGCCTTGGCAGCCTGTTTTATGGACGAACAGTTTTTATAGTAAAATGTTTGCATTTACTTTCTTCTAATTTCATTCCAGTAAGTTTGTATAACCCTTATGTACAGTTCATTGTGGGGAAAACACGTGATGATTTGCGAGTTGTTTGTGTACTTATTATTAAAAAAAATATATTAAAGAGAACAGATAATTTTTATCAAATGGAAATAGAAAAATAAGAATACCCATAAAACTTTTGTTTTTGCGTCTGTGGTTATAAAATAAACATTATTGATTACAATACAGGCAAAAGCAGACTGGCATAAAACGTCCGGGATAACACACTCAAAAGCACTAATCGAACCATTCTCTCGCAAGCGCTATGATGAGCTATTAAAGCTCAACAGGAGTAACCTGAGCGTAAGGATTAGGACTTTGACTGGTCACTGCAAGTTAAACAGACACCTTTACAACATGAAGCTAAAGGATACTGACACTTGCAGATTTTGCGAACAAGAGCGTGAAACACCAATGCACCTCTTGTGCTACTGTGAACCGCTGATTCACAAAAGAAGCAGACACCTGGGGAAACACAACCTTGACCCAGACGAAATAAAAACAATCCAAACCTGGAACAACTTATCTTTCTTAGACAGTGCCCAGTTAATGGTGCTACTGTAGGGCCTCAAATAGAACTTACATAGGAGGTTGGTCGCAATAGATCTTATTAGGTCGCAGTGATGCGAAACAGCCCCGAAATAGGTGGTACCAATAATAATAATACATTTTGTTCATCAGTTCTATAAAGTATTATCATCATCTGTTCCCAGTATACCACTCCCGCAGAGACTCAGACGTCCGAGTGACGCGCGGCTGCGGCTGGGTGTGGAGCGACAAGCCGTGCTACCAGACGAGCAACAGCGACCACCACGAGATGGTGTGCGGCTGCTCCGGCGACCTGTGCAACCATGCCGAGGGCTCGGACCCTACCAGCTCCACCATCCTCTTCATAGCCTTAGCCGCCTGCCTGTACTTCTACTGAGTGAATAAACTAGGAATAAGTTTTAAGTTTTGTTTCTCTGAGCTTTCCATCATTCCAACTATCACCATCCATCCATTTTACTCATCATTATTCTGTACCATCTTTCTTACTTTCCTTGTGTTTCGTGGTCTGACGCATATCTATAAATTATAGATTATATCTTAGATATAAATGTTAAAGTCTTGCCCTACGTAGGTGATTCAAAGCGAAGCGATTCGATGAGATTTCACGCGAATACTATGCGATGCGGTGCGATGCGGCCTTCCTCGTGGAGAAACACGTGAGGACTATGGGCCGTAACACCACCACGCTGGCCCTATGCGGGTTGGTGGGTAGAAACAGTCGCAATAGCGACCGGGACCAACGGCTTAACCTGCCTAACGAACAACGGAGGAGATCGAGATCACAATGTTTTGGTCACCCATCCACGGCTTGACCATGGCGAAGGTAGCTTTGTTTTCAATCGAAAGCCAAAGCATACTAACCACTACGCCACCGAGCTCCTTAACCTTCCATGGACGGAGTTATTGAGTAAAGAAAATTTTTATTTTGTTTTTACAAAAAAGACTAATAATTCCTTAGAATTAGAAATATGTCCAAAATCTATATTGACATTACCTAATCTATCCATTAGCACATGTCAGGAAACAAGGGTGTCCGAAATACACAGCATTACATTAATCCAACAAACTGCTGGGAAATCCACCTGCGTGGATCCCTAAAATAGGGCAGTTGCGTCGTAAAATAAACCAATGACAATATTGGTAGTCCCAACAGGTGGAAAGCCCTCGCGAGGCGTCGTGCACACGAATCATTGTTTACTCATTACTTATTTAGACAGAGATTGGGTACGGCATCAGTGTAGGCGGTAAAAGCGTCATAGTCGGCGTATTTGCGAAGCACACGAAGGGCTAGACACTTGTAAATGGGTAATGTGTATAAAATTTGGTGCAAAAAATTAAGCACTTATGACATATAAAACCTATAAAACTAGCCAAAATAAAGCAGCTATTACCGCTTGTGTTATAAAGACTCTAGTCTCTAGACAAATAATACTACTAACATATATGTCTATACATCCAAGACTGAATAACAAATGCGTGTTTCATCACACATCAAGTTACTTTCTATAATTAATGTTTTCGTTATCGCTGGCAGTGAGACAAAGCCCTCATCAGCTGTACCGCGATGCTCGCTGAGCTTATTGCGATACGATAAATAGAATCCAAATCGTGCATTTTCACATAGCTATAACTATTCAGTGTTTATGCTGTTTAAATAACACATTTTATATAAAAAGTTAAATTATTATTATAACATAGAGTTTTCAAAACTTTTCTTCCTTATTCACGTATTTTAATTATTACATTTTAAAATTGTAATGTACTTACATACAATCCATGCATTTTTACCATGGTATAATATGTTTGATCGATTGATTTTCTTGTGAAGTAAATTTGAAGAACTCTATATCGAGGAGTTGTGCATCCATATTTTAATTATAATTATTTTTTATATTTACGTGATATTTTGTCTCGTTGATATATAATACAACATTCTAACACTGTCTTATACAGGAATAGTGGTTGCAGATGTCCACTCAGTTCGGCGGTCGGGAATCGACTGGAGCTGCCGCCGCCATTACTGGCTTTTAGTAAAAGGTTTACAACTACCCACGTTATGAATAATAAACAAATTGATGTTTGTTAGTAATCAATTGAATAATAATAAAAATAATAAACGTCATCCAAAGACCACAATTTTGTATTGACATAGAAGTTTTTAACAGTTACATTCTACCTACACACGAGCTTGGTGTTAAGATTTCTTAGAATAATAAAAATCAAATCAACAATTTTACAATTTTGTCTGTGTTTATAAACGTAACACACAACATACATGATTATGTCAGATGCAGAAAGCAGATGTAGAGAAACAACTGAAAATACCCTTTCTGAAATCGTCTTAAAAACCTAATTTCGTATTTACAAGTAGACATTAGGTACTTATTATGAAATGATTTAGCGTATGCAAATATTATCCTTAAGCCAGCGACCCTACGTTTCTTTTCCCATTTAATTGTCCAGAAACTTCAGCTTAACTGTAATAATTAAACGAATCACTCAGAGTTTCCCCCAAAACGTAGGGAAGGTACAAATTAAGCCGCAATATAAACAGTAACACTGTACATCGTAATGTCAGCCGTACACCGCTTTTTAATTTGCCTAACCTGCCCAAGGCTCAGGCCGGATTATCTCCAGGCATCGTGAAAATGTTAATAATAAAGAATAATTAAATATACTTTAACAGCGACCAATTTTCGCTTTTATTGTCAGTTGCACAAAAGTGAAGTTTGCGCGCTTTGCTTATTAGGAATTAGGGATAATTCTGATTGGGGTCGAACCTCGTTTCAAAGCTCGATAGCTAATTTTACTTTGGTAATCATTTTCGCAATACGTAGGAATAGTAATGCCAGAAAACAATTGAAGTATTGCAATAAAAACTTTCAATTGAATAAAGTTTTATTTCTTTTCGGGGTTGGAAGTAGTTCCTCAGAATTGTATGGCCGCTTGTTATAAACGGTCAAATTGATAAAAGAGTATAATAAATGTCCATTTATTGATGTTTCCTTATTTTTCTTTAGCCATACTATTCCAAAACGGTGTTTGTTTCACGTACTCCTGGCGGACTTAACCTTGTAACTAAAGTTATATAAGCACATAATAATACACAAGTATATCACCACGACTGTACCCTCAAAGGGGAAGGCGAGAGGCCGCGGGAAACGCGGGTTCGAGCCCACCGCCTGTACATACATACCACACTATATTTTGAATACAACTTATGTATTATGAATTGTGAATATCGCTTGCCTCACATTGTGCCCGGTGCATGGCAACAGGCTCGCCACCTGTTACATTCTGACTTATCATATCTGGCGAAATGTGGGTGTTAATGTGCTAATATCTCTGCCTACCCCTTCGGGGAAAAAGGCGTGTTGATATGATATGTTACATTTCACCTGACATGCTTATATACCCATGTAACAGGCTCCGGCTCACATCAACAGGTAACTCCCATGTAACAGGAGTTACCTGTTGATGTGAGCCGGACGCAGTGCCACAGTGTAACCTATCACACGTTAATCCCCGAAGGGGTGGGCAAACGTATTATAATCGTACATAAGAAGCAATTAAATAATACATTACTTAGCATGGCGTAAAATAGGATCAAATATTATTTTTATCGAAAATTACAGTTAATTACCGTAAATTACTGATCCTAATTTGATTAAATTGTAATATTCTCTATCATGTGGTATGTCTCATGACCAAATAAGCTTTATGAGCAGAACAAAAGGAAGATAATTGAATATACGATATTGGTATGATATTATTAGGGAGATGAATGATTATTTGAAATTTAAATGTTAAATGATTCGCACAAATTCATGTTGCTGGAATATAATTAAACTAAAATTAGAATTTCATTATCATTCGCAATGTTCTGTAATTTTCCTTCTGAAATTTAATTTTGTCTTGATTTCGAGTTTCCATTTAATCATCACTAGCTAACCCTAAGTATATTAGCCCCATTGCTGGGCACAAGCTTTTCCCAATAAAATAAAATGAATCGATAATGTTAAATTTTATATTTTTAGCTTTCGTCTGATGGTAAAAGCTTAGCGTAGTCTGTAGCGTGTGTAGAATTTTGTATCGGTAAAATCTTAAGGAATATAATCGTATGCTGATAATAGGTGTACACGCAAGAAGCAAACCGGTTGTTTCCTTTTTTTTTTGCAAGTGTAGTTGTGTGTGTTTATATTTAATGCAAGTGTAGGTGACGCATAAATGGGAGAACGTCAGCTCACATTTGTCCACTACCGAACAAAGATGAACATGCTATTACAAAAACAAACACATGTAATCATCACTTTTATTTCAATAATCTGTTACGTTATAAACTAAATAATTACAGACGTATTAATCATATTATTATAATTGTCACAAACTAAGTCTATGCGAGCCTGAATCGTCTCGTGGGTTTAACTAGTAACATAATTATTTATATGTTAATAGTAAACCCACCCAGCCAACGAAACGATTCGACTGTAAATATTCAAGGGTATAATTTATTTATTCTTATATACTAATTTAATAATATCAACAATAAGTAACTACAATATCGACGGCTAGACCCATTTTCAACAGGTTAAAGGGCAAATGAATAATAAATTGACGTTAGCCTTAATCTATTGGGCAGATGTAATCATGAATACTTATTATGAACTATAATATATTCTAAGTAGACTCTATGTTACGAATGTGACTGAAAATGACGATGTATCGCAACAATTAAGCGATATAATTCTCGAATATCTCACTATAATATATTCAAGAGTAACACCAATGTTGTTTTATCCATTTGAAACTTCAAGAAACTTATGAAAAACTTTAAAATATATGTTACAAACAGGCGCTACAATATACATTACTTTATCGGGTTTCTCATAGTTGCAAAGAATAAGTACATCTATATATCAAATGAAAACTTTCTCAGTTACAAAAAGACAACAAAAAATATGTATTTTTTAAACAGATGAATACCAATGCCACCTCCAGTCTCATTCATCAAATAAAATAACAAAATCGAGTGTCTCGATGGTTCGAGTAAATCTAATCGTTTCGTAACTCTGTCGTCGTGTCAGTCATGTGTGGTTTGGCTTGATTTGCGGCCTTGGGGCTGTTGTTAGTTGGTCTGCCGTTTCTCCCTCTCCTGAACTGCCTCCATTTGCTCCGGATCGCTGCGCGCACCACTCCGAATGACGTCTGACGTAAAGAAACAGCCCAATTAATTGATTTACCTTGTTCTTTTCCAAGTTATTATTAACTTATTTCTTTTTATAAATATCAATAGAAAACTATTGACGAGGAACGGTTCAGACGTTTATTTTCCTAATATAAAATACGTTATTGTATTTTCAGGAGAAGTTTTAGTGGAGTGACTAAAAACTTTGATACTTTGGTTCTGATAAAATTTTTGACAATATGATGAAAACTGGAGAACAATTTAGTTATTTATTAATACGAAATTGTTTTTGATTGTATTTGAGTATTAATATTGCTTACTTCAAATGCAGAACAAAGGAAGTAGGTACCTTCAATGAGTTTTGTAATGGGCCAAAAGGCTGAATCACTTTTTCTTGGGAAGTAATTAATTGGGCAGCAAAAAATAGTCAGCCGAAAACTCATTCCGGCAGCAACCAAATATTTTGTCAGCAATACAATTATTTGGGCGACAAAATAATTATTTGGGCAGCAATTTAAATATTACCGGAAGTATAAAAAATTTAGGAAAAGGATCAATTAAGGATAAAGGATCAATTAAGGATCAAGGATCAATGCATAGGAAATTATTTATTTATTTATATATATAAAGTATATAAATACAACAACAACAATACACTTTACAATATTTGTGTCATCAAAACAAAATTTGGCAGCAGTGAAAATATTTGAGTTGCCCTATTAGTTATTTTGCTGATCAATTAGTTATTTTTGTGTATTTTTTTGCTGATCAAAATTTGAATATTTTGCTAACCGTTTAAATAATACCCTTTTTTCTTTTTGGAGTTCAATTTTCAAAGATATTTAAAATAATAATCTCATATAATTTCCAAGATGATAGTAAATTAGATATTTAAACAGGATGACTATTTGAATTATAATTGTTTCCAATAATACCTCACATTACATCTGTTTAGTTATGTAAATTAGATTGGATAGGGTAAGCACGCTGTATAAATATATCTCGTTCTCTACGATATATGGAAACGTATAATTGCAAATCATAAATTAAGTAATAAAAACTTCCAAGTATATCTTCCATCGCAAGCTTTTTTACTACTAAAATAATTAAATCCATTGTAAAAAATTAAAAAATTTGTAACTCATAATTAGTAAGTAAGTTAATTAGGACCCCGACCTCAGCAGGAGAATTACTTAAATTAAAAATACTCGAAATGCAAACACGATAAAAGCCTCAAATCAGTACGATATGTCTGAGTGTCGAAAGACTCTCTAAGCACTTTATTTGTTATTTACTTTATTTGGTACAGTCAAGTGAAAAAATTTTTTTTATAATACATATTCACATCATGAACTCTTTTCAAATTAAAATTTCATTTCATTTCGTCTTCTGCAAACGTTTGAACGCTATCACGTCTGATAGTAAGCAAACGTTCTTAAATCTTCATATTTTTGCCCTTTTCCCATTCTAGGTGGGGTCGGCACAACATGTCTTCTTCTTCCATTCTCCTCTGTCACTCGTCAGCTCAGCATCCACTTCTTTTATTCTCATATCATTCTTCACGCATTCAATCGCTTCTTTGTTCTCTCACTCTAGGTCCGTCCACAAACGTTCTTAAATGAAGAATCAAAATATTTTTGTTCTACTTACCATCCTCGTCCCCCTTGCCCCTGCCGAGCCTGGGCCCGAACCACATGCCAGTGGTGTCCAGGCGCCGGATGGGCGGCTCGTTCCTCTCGTTGGGGTCCCGCAGCAGCGACAGGTCACTCCGGCCCACCCGCGGGAACGCGTACAGCTGCCTCTTCTCCACTGGCTCGTATTCTGTGCCAAGGATTTCTTTGCAAAAAGCACAGCAAATAACTCCACACTACCTGATAGTAAGCAGTCGGAAAGTGCATAAGGATAGAGACAACATTTTGAACTCCCAGAAATAAATAAAATAAATAAATATCTTCACACATTTACACCCATCAACTAGCCCCATTTTAAGCAACTAATGCTACATGTGTTACGGACACTAGATGTCGGATAAATATATTTAATACACATATATAAACATCCAAGACTGGAGAACAAACGCCTGTGTTCATCACACAAACATTTGTCCCCACCGGGGATCGAGCCCAGAACCTCTCGAGATGGCGACGCCTTGAGACCGGCGTACAGAGCACTCAACCTTGGAGGTCGTTAAAGAGAGTTAGAACCACTCCACTGTACCCTTGTTTTTGCCTTTGAAGAATAGGATAGAGTTTGAGATACAATACCTTTCATCATGTTAAGGATTAACTTTGGCAAAATTTCATTGCTAATATCAAAAGCAGAACATTCACTATCACCTTTGATCTTTTATCCCAAGCTAACGACATTGCGAATTAAATATTTAACAGCAATCAAAACTATGATACGGCGGAGCCCATTTTTCCCGGTAGAGTTATTGCGAATGAGGTTTTATATTGACACTTAATTTGAGGAATGGCGCGTTTCGAAATTAGTACTAACAATACGGTTTAAAATGTAAAGTGCGAACGTAACCTTGTACTAAAATTTTATTGGTGTTTCGTACTACAGAAATAAGAAATAAAATATTTTCAGCAAACAAAATTTTACGTTGGAGAAATAATTTTGAGTGCAATAAATATAACATTGATGAGAAGATTAGATTAAATAGACTAGCAAGATGTGGACGTTTCTATGTTTCATTCCTTGAGACGTGTGATAAAATTGAAATGTCAAGACATATCAACTCAATTACTTTCGTTTAAACAGTACACCAAAAATGTGTCAGCTAAGTTATATTTATTAGCGCGCATTTGTATCTGAATATTATAAGAAGTTTTTCTTTCGTAAGCTAGCAGACTGCAACTTGATGGCAAGTGTTAATCGTCTACGATACAAATGATTCCAGGTACGAGTTCCGTGGGTATCACCAGCGGCTGCTTTGTGGTAAGATTAGATACCTATACAAAAAATCGAAATTAATGTTTTATCCTAACTCAAAACTGTATTAGCTTCTTTTATACAAAGATAATATATTCTATATTGTGGATATTCTTTTATACATAATTTGTGGAGAATGTTGTGGGTTCCACAATTACTTTTTTATATGTATTTTTTTGTCTTAAGTAATATTTTATTGTGTTACTGTTTATTCTCCCAAATAAAGGAAAAAAAAAAAAAAAAAGATAAAGATATATTGCGCATATACATCTATGGACCTAAGCCTAAGGCTACCTGGAAGGCACTCTAAGCAACAAGGCCGCCATTATTCCTCTTACGTTTTTTTATGCTGAAATCCAGAGGGGGGCAATATCCATCAGCGAACGTCTCTGAGAGGATGATTCTCCCTCTTTTACCATATGAATAAAGCGCAACAAACACACAGGCGAAAGCGGGTGAGAAGAGCGATTTCATTGTGACCACATCGCGCCGCTTTCGCGGGGGATCCCTGAGTGGCTTGGCTCGGCGTAACACAGTTCAGCAGAAACTCAGGCGAGAGGCGCCTGATGCGAAAGCGAAGATGAGGCCTAAGGTGGTACACGCTCGCCCAGTAGATGCTTGTTCACTCTGGCCTTAAAGATATCCAAATTATAAACAGACCTCAGCAACGAGTTCAACAACTTAGCTGTTCGCATAATGAAAGAGGAAGCAAAGCGCTTCGTGCGAATGTGAGGTACATCCTCAACATAAGGGTGAAACCCTTCACCGCGCCTGGTCGTCCGGTGGTGGAAAGGGCAGGGGGGATCAAATTATGAAGGACCTCCGCACACTCTTCGAAATGTAACCGATAAAAGACCGTGAGGCAAGCTACTCGTCTTCGGTGTGCAAGGGTCTGGAGATTACCCTCAGCGAGTGCCTCACTGCCGATAAGTCTCCTCGCTCGGTGTTCCACCGAATCCAGTGCATCCAACTGATAACGTGCAGATCCATCCCAAAGGTGACAACAGTACTCCATGCAGGAGCGCACTTGGGCTCAATCAATAAATTGAGGCTTACGAGCTGCTCAGATGTAAAATATAGCGGCTCGTTACAAGCTTACGTAAAAAGAGGCCGCTGAGCGGCAGCTGCCGAGTGTGGCCGGCGTGGCCCACGCGCGGGACGTGTAAGCTCGGCACCCCAGCTCGACTGAGTTTGTCATTGATTTATATAGCGCCTCGATGCTCACCTAAGTAGAGGTCGTTCAGGGGCACCTGCCACGTGTGGCCGGCGCGGCCCACGCGTGGAAACGGGTACAGGTTCAGCACTCCATCTCGCCTCAGTTTCGCGCTGCTGTCTGCAAATGAACTATGATTAGTAATGACTTTAATGACTTTTTTAACCGTGGTTTATGCTGCAAAACATTCACATTCACGTTGCAAATCTCACGTAGTAAATATGTATATTAATGATTTTTTAACTTTACTTATGAAACTAGTGAAACAGAAACTTTATTAATAGCTACGAATTCCAACATTTTACTTTAGAAACAGAAAAAAACAGAAAATACGACGAAAAAATACGAATTCGACACATTACTCCGCCTAAAAGGGGAATTTTCATAGTTGCAGTATTTTCTCTACGCATGTTTTTTTTTACAGACATAACGACAACTTCTGCCTGATGTAATAGGAGTGCTATTTAAACATCAGCAAAATATTCGAATTTTGGTCAGGAAAAAAATACAATTGGTCAGCAAAATAACTAATTGGGCATCTTTTCATCGTTTTCTCTGCTGCCAAATTGTACAACATATGTTATTATTGTTTATGACCCTCAAAAATAATATTTAAGTATAATGTCTACTCAGTTTAAATAAAGAGATTATTGACACAAATATTTTTTTATAGGTCATAAGAAATAACCTTAACCTAATATCTATCAGAATACATTTCCTAGGAATTGATCCTTGATCCTTCATTGATCCTTTTCCTAGATTTTATATATTTTCTGGAAACATATATATTGCTTCTCAAATAATTATTATGCAGCTCAACTAATTATTATGCTGCTCTAGAAATAATTCCGCTGACCAACGAATTATTTCGCTGACCAAATTATTAAATGGCTGCCCAATTAATTACTTCCCATGATATAATTGTAACTGGAATAGTTATGAAATATCTAAGAGTTTTATTTCCTTCTCTAGTCGATCAAGAACCCAAGAGTGAAGAACTCAATTTGCCAAAACATTCTATATTATGCCACATCCAGAACTTTATAAGTACATCCAAAGTGGCTATGGTAAACAACTTAAGTACTGTCCGATATGGCGATATGGTATATCTAGCTACACATATTTTTAAACTTAACATTTGTATGTGCTTAATTTATTACGCTAAATAGACCAAAGAAGAGAGAGAGAGAGAGAGAGAGAGAGAGATTGAGTCAGTCAATACTTTGGCGTTTTGGAGTTTTTACAACTTTTTAAGGTTATGGGACCGTGAAATTCTTGTATTCAAATAAGTAAGTAGGTGCCGTTATATCGTTACAGATTATTAAGCATTTTCTCTTGTAAGTAGTTTAAATTTTTAAATGCTAGGAGGTAATAAAGTTCTCAAACCTCGCACTGCCCAACGACATTTCTTTTATGCAAAATAACAAAAAAGAACAAGTGAAACAAACATATTTTAAGATTAATTACATTACAATGAAGTTTAAGCTTTCGATGGCCCTCACTGTAGTTCGTAACTCAAAGAACACTGAAGAAGGAATGCAGAGTCATTGAACACCTCTTAAAATAATTAGCTGGGAATTTAATTATTTATTTGAAATTAAACGATTGCTAAAAATATTCGTTAAATCATATCTTTTTTTACTTCAAACAGTAAGGTGTTCGGCTTTCATTCAATACTCATATCAATATTATTTGAGATTTAAACGAAACTAAGGAAACATTTTATTCCATATTGTAAATAAAATTCATTAAATATGATTTATAATTATAAGTAAATATATAAATTTATAAGAAAAATAACATAATTCAATCGTTTTCATTACAAGTAATACGAGTATTGTAGTTATTTATAATTTGTCATTTGAAGGCGAGAATAGAAAAAAGCCTCTTTAGGGTTCCGTAGTCAAATAGTTACGCCAAGTCCGTCTGACTGTCTGTCCGTCCATTCGCGAAATCCGTTCGCAGTGACCGTTAGCACTAGAAAGCTAAAATTTCGAAATTCGATTTTAAAAAGAATCATTAAAATCTGTTCACACAATCCAAAATCACCAGAAAAAACCCAACATACATAAACCGTCTAGTTTGTATCGTGAAATTTTAATGGAGCTGTATGTACTTTGGGCTATTTTATCTTATAAGTGTGGACACCAAACGTGATGGCCGGGAAATTCTCACGGCTGATTTTTTTTAACATAATTTAAAGTATTGAGTTAAGTTTTACAGGCCAAGAAAAGAAAAGAGTTCAAAGAAAATTTTGCAATATAAATAACAAATTTTCATAAAACTGTGGGCCACAAAAATTTCAATTTCCGGTTGTCAACGATTACTGTAAAATTTTTCATGATGTTAGTAAAGCAGCCCTTTTCTTATAAATCTGCACTTCTTTCAGTTCCATGAATTTTTTACTCTGTTTTACCGTGTCATAATTTATTAATATAATTTCATTCAGTTGTAATATTCTTATTATTGAACTAAGGCATAAAATGGATACATATTTTTCCATCTGCGACCAACAACAGAAATTTATACATACATACATGTGTATGTAATCAATCACATACATTTTATACGACTATTATCCCCTAAGGGTTAGTCAGAGACTAGGCAAAAGCACCGCAAAAGCAAGCCACTGCCACAGTCCGCACTTCACCAAATGTATGAACCTGAGATATAGTTAAAACGTTAGGGGTTGAAATAATTTTTGATCAATTTAATTATCGGCAGACAGCTTAATGTTACTTTGTGAGAAAGAAAATTCCATAAAACTTTTTAATTATCCCTCCCTTGAGTATTTGCGACATGGATCATTCTTTTAAGTTCATGGAAACATTTGTTTAAGACGTAATGAACTAATGTATGTGGGTTATGAATAAAAGTTATGAAAAATGATATTGGGGACTTATTTTAGTACCTATCTCTTCGTAGTACAATTTAAAAGAAAAGACACACCTTGTCACTTTTACGATGGTCATAACTTTAAGTGTAAAGGAATATGTCGGATAACATTATATGATACGGTACTTAAGTGTACTGACGTTGTTCGTGCACTCACGAATTTTTTCTATTCTAATTTAAATCCAAAAATGGATGTATCTTATTTTTCTACCCCTAATAAAAAAAAAGTCACGAAAGGATTCTTACAAAATGAATACAAATCTCGTTTCTAATTCATAGTCGACCATAACTTCTCCACCTTTAGAGCGAATGTCGTTGGCATGTCACAAAGCAACAAGGTCTATTTTTGCTTAGAATCAGATTTTAGTTTTTCGTGGTTTTCGACATAGAAAAACCGTAGTTTCTAGTGTCATTTGTATTATCTTAGTAGTAATTATTATTTATTGCTTTTGAAAAAAAGTTTAAGTATGTTGCACTATTATTCTAAGCTCTGATTGAATTACTATCTACTAATTATGTCAATATCACATACGAACAATTATAATGAGTCTTAGTGAAAATCGATTTGGACGGAAGTTTTTGTCAAAAGTGGTGAAGCAATTTTATGGTTGACTATACCATTTCTGATATATTTTTAGCTTTCTGCCTCAAGTTAGTAATAAATTCTATGTTTGTGGTTTTATCAAAGGTAGTTGGCCTATCCTTAACTGAAGTTAAGCATGTAGACCACTTTTGCCACAACACTTCCAAGTGGATCAAGTGGCAGCTAAAATAGATTTCGTAGTAACCTTAATTGTAATTACAAAGATTTAATCGACGAAGTTAATAATTAACCACATATAGTTTACGTCTTTAAAGTATCGGTGAACTTTACTTAGGTGTTTAATGTCAAATTAAGGATTAATTGTTTAATTGCTTAAGTTTAATCGTTTGATATGAATATAATGTTGAAATATGAATTTAACCATGATTCTTTTGTCAAAGACGTGTCCTCTTGTCCCAATGTTATAGAAATCATAAAGATTGTTTCATGAGAGTTCAAAATTTACCAGTATCCCAAACATTTAGAACTATTTAAAAAAGGTGTGATAATAACTGGCAAAGATATTCGCGTAAGAATACTCTTTTGCCAAACGCCTTTTTAAAGAAAAAAGAATGAGACAAATAAAAAAATCTCGTTTATACTTACGATATGCGCTGGCGACGACTGATGTTAAAAGAAACGTCGACAAGATTATTCTCACCGGTGACTGCATCGTGCCTGCGAAGAATTTTTTTATTAATTATATGCATTCAAACATGTACACAGCCCTACAAAATTGAACTAGTATGGCAACTTACGCTAAAATTGCCGTCTTGTATATGTCGTTACATACAGACACAAAAGACAGAGACATATACTTATGTTGATCCTTTTTAGACAGCCCCAAAGTGTTATTTTCTGCTTACAAAAATACGTATACACATTTTAGAGGTGACAATCTTAATTTCCTTCTAATAAGAGTCATTTAATGTCAAAAGTGGTTACATATTTTTGTTTTTGAGTGTACAAATTAATAATTACAGGATTCATCTTCACATATCTGTACATCATTAAATATTTATTTGTTTACGTATAGATTGTTGTGCTCTGTTGTTCTCATGAACGGAAACTCTTATAATCAAATATTAAAAATCGCTCAAAACACAATTTATGAACAAAACATTTTGCATACGATCCTTGGGTCGCGGCTACGGTGATATACTGATAGCGATATTGCTTAAGCGAACAATTTCTTGCGATGGATTATTTTAAAAGCATAGATTGAATAAAAGTATACATTGAAACATATAATCGCAACTATCATCCCCTAAGGGATAGTCAGAGACTAGGCAAAAGCACCGCACTGCACTGCCATAGTCCGCGCTTCACCAAGCAGCCTATTAGTTGAATTTAAGGACACCCAAGGGAACAGATGGGAAAAAAAGTATTGCGATTGTAAAATATCTATTTAAATTTAAAAGGAAAATTCTATTTAAAATATTCCTAGGCTAGATGCTGAAGGACACCTCACTGGCCGAGACCTGACATAACCGACCATCATTGCCGTGTGTCTTGAAATGGAAAAGACTTGTGATGAATAAAAAAAAACAGAAGTTTTTTTGTAAAATACAGAAGTAACATTAGAGAAAAATGCAGCTGTTGTATGTAGATTAACTTAGAGACAATAGGTGGAAAGAGATGTATCGGGCGAAGGCAATAGTTACGGCTGCGCAACATCAGAGAGTCGCCATCACGAGCACCACCGAATTAATTCATTACTCAAAAGATTGGGCCAGATTTGCTGACGTGCCAACCTTCGCTAGTCGGAGAAGCGCGTACAGAAGAGAGGGAAATCCAATATTTACCTAAACAACAATAAATATGGCCAAAATTTTTTTTGTGAGCAATTGACTGCCCACTTTCACGTGATTCTTGCATTTCATCTGCTTCCAAGTTCTACAGAGAGTTTTAAAATGTTTTTTTTGTTTATTGTTCATGATCATGGATACAGAGTCCTTCAGTCGTATACATTGTGTGTAGTCTAGTCTTAAGTAGTATTGAGTGAAGCTCATTGAAATTAAAGTGTAATACATTTTAATGCATCCTGGGAGAGTTTGGCGTCAAACAATCGATGGTAGATACTGTGGTGCTACTTTGATGATGTGGATTACCACGATAAAAAACTCATCACTTTTCACACCACTTGATGCTCATTTCAATGATCCTCCACATTGTACATCATCACAGACACTTATTACACACAACTACGCTGATTTTACTAAACAATACCTATATTACATTAATCGAATTAAAAATCACGTCTGCCATAGTCAAATGCCGCCAAAAACTCTTAAAATATTAGGTCCTTACCTATGATATTGGTGCTTTGTATGGAGATTTTGGGGATGTCTGCATTTTACATACAAACATTTTATCAGTTTTCTTCACAACGACAAATCCAGAGATAATAATATTTGGCATGTATCATTAGACAAGCTTTAGCAATATGTGTTTGAACACGCTTGATAAAAATTATTCATTGTTTTTATGTTAATGCAAATCAAATGATGTATTCGGGAGGCAGTTAAAAATAATTGTCTTTGTGTCTAATTTTAACACAATAAAACTTACAAAAAATTATCAAATTAAATAATACGAGCTCAAATATATGGTCTATTTTTAGAAGAGGCAATTATTTTATAAGAATGTTCTGAAACTTAAAAGTTACGGACAAATTGCTAAGACAGAATAAAAACACCAATATCATAGATAGGTAAAGACCCAATATTTATTATTTTATATTGCCACAGAGTCTTCTGGGGTACGGTGTTTAAGTTCGCTTTTGAAAGATCAGAAAGAAGATACCCACCGAAATCAAATGGGAGTGTAACAGTGATAACTTATAGGGATGCAGCAAGACTGTCATCTCGAGCGTGACTTTGTGTGTCGGATGGTGCCATTTCTACGCACCAATCTGCATATTTTTTTAAAATAAAAAAGTCAGCAAATGACTCCACACTACCTGATGATAAGCAGTAGAGGAGTCCATATGTAAAGATAGTTAGTGCAGCATACTACCACCAGAGGTTGTCCAAGTTCAGGGTGATGTCCTTGGAAGCGCGACGTAAAAGGTACGACCATCTATATATTCATAAAATACATCATGCAACTATTGATGCTCCTGATCTGATTGCTTCGCTTTAACTGTAGACATAAGTCGCGACGTCCTAACATTTTTGCTATACAAGTCTATAGAAACAACACTTCTTATTATAACCCCCTGGTCAGAATGTGTCGTTCTTATAATGAGGTGGCGCGAGGCAGCAAAGACATTGACATTTTAACGAAAATTTCCATCGGTACAAGAGGTTTGTAAATGACCTTTTTTCTTGTTCGTCAATTAATTAGTATTTTTTTTGTTAGTATATATGTATATTTTTGATATTTTATCATAATTATGTTGTGTACATTTTCAGTGGATTATTGTCTCGCATACTTAGACATCTTGTATGTTAAAATTTGTATTCATAATAATCTGTATGTGTGCCTATAAATAAATAAATAAATACTGACATACTGGCCTAGCCACCTTACCGGCCCAAAAAATGCTTTTTCACGCCTCTTCCACCACCACCGCCACTTATGACCTCCGGATGACGATTGAAAGCACTATTATGCTCTCAATTTTACCTGATAATTTATTTGCTGCATTATCCAAAAAGATATTTTATTGACTCAAAGGCTGTCCTTGTGTAAGAAAACACACATCGTCTTATCTCTAAGGAGTCGAATTTATGCTTGATTATCAAACACATTCCTAATTTCCTTACACCAGAGGTGAGTACGAAGTTTGTGATTCGAGTTACTTTGTTATAGATTACGATATCGACACTTGACCTTATAAACGTTACTATTATAGTCAAGGTTAATGTTAAAAGATAATAATTATATCGTTTTGAGTACCATACAATTCTGTACTAATTAGTTCGGTGGCTATAGTTCGTGTTCTTTGAATTTGGATATTGAAAACAAAGCTACTTTCGCCTTGGTCAGACCTTTGATGGGTGATCAAAAAATTTTGATCTCGAATATCTTCGTGCTTCGGAAGGTTATGCCGTTGGTCCCAGTCGCTATTGCAACCGTTTCTTCCCACAAATCCGTATTAGGCCAGGAGTAGTGGCGTGACGGCCCATACTACTATTAAGTCCTAAGACTACCGGGTGTGTCGGACTATTTTTATACTACTTTGTCCTAAACAAATTTTAATGTAAAATGTTAAAATTCTCACCGATTATAAATTAAACCTCCAACATCCATACGAGAAGACGGTATATTTCCTACTTGTTATTAAGAAAGAGAAGGAACATAATCATTTGATATATATCTAACTTTAATACAATCCTAACTTTATATCAGATTGCAAACGTGAAGCGCATTCACAAACAACTTTCGGAATTTTTCTTCGAAACTTTATACACGTAAAAGAAATAAGTATTAGTTAAATAAGTATTTTGAATATTTTTATATTTTATTCTCGTGAGTCGTAAAGAAATAGTGGACCCATTATACTTCTTTTTTAAGAATTCAGTGTTTTGTAAGCTTTTGTAAGGAAAGAATAAACAGCAACAGTTTAGCACGCAAATAGTTATTATGAAATTATCACCCGCTTTGATTTTTTTTTACCCATATCGATGAGAAGTGGGTCCAAAGATTGTAACTGCGCTACCCTGAATCATTTTCATTTTCGATTCATTATCGATGTAATGACGAAAATAAAATGACTGAATTCACATTTATCGAGTGATGAACGTCAATTTAGAAGTAAAGTGTTTATTCATTCACATTTTATTCCAAAATTAATAATTTTGATAAACAATCCAATTTTTAATTTAAGCTACTTTTAAAAGCTTTTTTTACTTATACAAAAATTTAACATTTTGAATATTCTGCCTTGATTTTAACGTATTTTTTCTCTGATTTTCACTGAGTTTTCACCTAAACAATAAGCTCATGTCTGGATTTTAAATTCCACGTTCAAAAGGGACAACATTAAAGTTAACAATTTTATAATTTGCGAAGGTTTTTACAAGAACAAGAAGGGAAGTAATGAATTGTGCAGCCATTTAATTATTTGGTAACAAAATGGTCAGCTGAAAAATCATTCGTGCAGCAAACAAATATTTTGTTAGCGATATAATTAGTTGGGCGGCAAAATAATTATCAGGTCAGCAGAATAATTATAAGGTCAGAAGAATAATTAATAGGGCAGCAAGATAATTATTAGGATAGCAAAATAATTATTTGGGCACCAATATTTATTTTACCTGAAATGTATAAAATCTAGGAAAAGGAATGTGAAAGATATTAGGTTAAGGTTTTTTTCTTATGACCCTTAAAACAATATTAATTTGTGTCATCAAAACATATTTTACACAATTTGGCAGCAGAGAAAACATTTGAGTTGCTGCCCAATTAGTTATTTTGCTGACAAATTAGAAATATCTGCTGCCCATAAGTTGCTGTTAATTAATTTCAGCTGACTAATTGCATTTTTTTGCTGAACGAAATTCGAATTTGCTAACCGTTTAAATAACACACAAACAAAAAAATTTACGACTAAAACTAGAAGTGTGTGTATAGTTTTTGAAGAAATCGGGAGTTCTAAAAATTTCATATCTGTAGTAATCATTTAAAAAGTGTCCAGCAGGAAATAGCTATAAAATTAACAAGTAGTCAAAATCCACCACGATTAAAAAGTAATCTTAGGCTTTTATGCTATTCCCACTCTGATTGTATTAATTTTTTACTTCAAGGTGTGGTTCTAAGTGATTAGTGGCACGTGAACTGTGAACTGTAGAATGGTTAACCTCAGGGTAGCAGTCATAGTTGTGTATATTATATAATCTAATAGAGTTATTGGAACTACAATTTTAAGCTTTGCATCTTGAATTCTATAAATCGCCTTTGATGTGATAAATTGAAAGTGAAATTTTTTAAAACGAATGGAAAACGCAAGTAAACCAGAATCTGTAAATTCCGACAGTAACATTGTTTCTCGTTAAATTATCAATGCGTTTTTTCCATTCCGGATTGAATCCTATCCCTTGTATTTTCATTTATCTAAAAAGTCAAATGATTCTTAATTATATGCTCTATCTGCCAAATTCCAAAGATGTCGGCATTTTATCTTTTATGGGTACTAAAGTAGAAGGAATCCTCTAAACAACCCAATCGAAGTCTTATTACAGTACCTGCCCTTTGTCATAAGTCCAGCAAGATGATAATAAAATTACCTGGAATTTTCTATCTTAGCGCACGTAAAATAAGAATAAAAATGCGACGACTCATTTAATTTACAATAAAGTTGATGAGGTATCTCTATCATTAATAGTAGGGAAATATTAGATCTAAGACTTTGAAATCTAGCTTTTTTGTTATATGGCATAATATTAAAAAAATGATAAAAATCTAAAGACAGCGTTACACTAGAGGTGCGAAAAAGGAAGTACTCTACTGGATATGAATTTTATGAATAAGGGACTACTCACACTTATTTAGCTCCATTCAGCGTTTTTCTATTTAAAACGACGATTTCATATGAGATGCTTACGCGGCTGAACAGACGCGGGAAGCTGAACAAGCTCCATACAAACTGGTGTTTTCTATGGACAAACCCTAAATGGAATTAAATAACTTGAGTAGGCCCTTAGAGTTAAGACTAATACTCCATTAACAAGATGAAAATAACAATATAAATGAAATCAAGCTACTGAAAAGTTGAAATCATATTCTGCAAGAGCTAACGTAGGTTTGTTAGAAATAAAAAATTCTAAGTAGACAGTTCTATCATATTCAGAAGACAAACAAGCATAATTAAATTGGCGTTTTATATGGTCATACGCTGAATAGAGCTGAATAAATGTGAGTCTATAGCTTCATTTGCACTGTGCCAGTTGCAAGATTACAGGCTCGCCCCTGCTAAAATCTGCGTTAACACTACAGCCTTCCCCTTTGGGAGGGTGGACGTGATGAAAGAAAAAGTATGTTGTTGTTTTGTAAAACTGATTACAAGGGTGGAATGAACCATTTATGGCTGGAAATAAGGCCTAGCTTAAAGAACATAATATTTTAAATTGAATACCTAAGAGTAACGCTTGGTAACTAGTGATCCATAATACAATTTTTCATTTTATTCTCTGCTTTTCATAACGAATCTAAGTTCCTTTGGGATAAGGAAGGCACATAAGCTTATCTTTAAAAATGAATATTTTATGCATAACGTAATAAGGTTGAAAGTCTATTTAGAATTTTTTTACAGCTTTATTCAATCTAACGTGCAGTTTCCAGTACATCCATTGCCCTAGATATTGGCAGCCGCATTACACCCCAAATCCGCTTTGGACCAGCATTGATTTGTTGCCAATACATCTTAAATTGTGTGTTTCTTTCATGTACCGGATTTGCTAAGAAACGTACAATAGCTGATTCTGAAGACGAGAGTTGAACACTTGCCTGAATTTCAATAATCGAAAATTTACACCACCTTATCCCAACTCAATCCTTTCACATGCCGGATTGATATTATTGGTGACCTCATTCGTAACAAACATTTTCGTTTTTTCTCCATTTATTGTAATAAAAAGAGAAAATGAAGTCAAAACTGCCATTTTTGTGCGTACATTTAAAACATGGAATCTACCAGCATACGAATTTGTTCAAAAGTGTGGTTAAAAAGCTAGGTCGGCTTTTTCTCCTGTTGGCCAAGCTGCCTTCGTTTATGGACAGTAAAGCGACCATTTTTTTACATTTTTGAAAATTTTGTCGCATTACACAATAATTACTGAATCAATGTTTGTTTTGTTTGACGTACTGGTCATATACAAGATTTGGGCTTTACAGGAAAATAATTTGATGCTAAGTACCACGCGTTCGAAGTTAGATATTGTTAACGGTATTGGTATTTCAAATAAAAAAAGTATTAATAATTTATGGTTTATATACACATGTATATCCCATAATATGATATTGTAGCTTTGGTATATACAAATACGCCGTACAAAGTTATAACTTTACCTATTTATGATATATTTGTACATTTTTTTATCACAGAGCCAAATTATTAATCTTCGCGAATTAGAGATGATTTATTTAATCATAGTAATGATTTTTTTTTGTAGGAGAAATAAAAAGGGTTCTTTATGATGTAATTACTTCATTGCCGAAGGGTTTTATCGAAAACATACGACTTTTTAATATTTTATTTTAAGAAACATTTTAAATTATGTATGATAGATGTTATTACTTGTCACCTTCAATAATTTTCGGTATTTTTATGTAACATACAATATGAGGGCTAGCGTTAGATTTGACCCCCAAATGGTTTGTAAAAGAGAAAAGATTCTGAAGATTTTGATTCAATAGTTACTCAAATTTCTAATTTTATGCAGGCCAAAATTAATCTTGATTATAACGGGTGTCTGGTTTATTGGCATAAACGCGAGATTTTACAAAACCCCAAAGATAAAAATCGCAACAATTCCTGAGCTGAAATCAGAGATCCAACGCGTCATTGGTGAGATACAGGCACATCTCTGTGTAAAAGTGGTGGAAAATGTCATGAAAAGAAATGGCCTGCCACCAGAGTCGTGGGGGCAATTTGCCGAAAATCTTGTTCCATACTTAATCGGAATATGTCTTCTTTACAATTCAATAAAAATATCACAACTTTCTCATAAAATACATGTTTTTATTTTAAAATGAAAAAGGGCACTCTCACTGAAACACCCGTTAGATATACGAGTATATTATGTAATTAGCATGATAATGCCTATACTTATATGTTATGTACCTTATTTCTTACAGACATAATATTTAAAGGCTTTGACTCGGATAAAAAAAAAAAAATGTGTTAATTTCCACATTTACTTTAATTCTTTATCATAGCTATTAAATGATTTTGATATTATTAATATTATGTACAGGAGGATATAAGACATCACTACTGAAAAAAAGTGTTTTGGGCATGGCTGCTCTGATATTTAATAAAATGCCAGAGAATATTAAGTCGGAACCTTTCATTAAGTTTAAAAAACTCCTTACTTTTTTATTGATCAGCAAATGTTATTACTCTGTAAGACAGTTTTTGGAATAAGAATCACTGCCATCGATGTAAAATTATAAACTAGACGACGGTACTTTTTATAACTTTATTTAATTGTTTGAATGAAATTGACTTTGAATCTTGTATCTGACTTGCCTTGACATAATGCTTCCCTTGTATGATTTTAATTTTATAACTATTGACATTGCAAAATTTACTGAATAATTTTAAATTTCATATTTGTTATTATTATTAATTTTTTCAACGTATATATTTTAAAATGTAAACATTTGTACGCTGTAAATGGCAAAAACATGTCAGAACCAATAAAACTGTAACACCTGTATGTACCTACTCATGTTTTGACAAATAAAGAATTATTATTATTATTATAAAGTTTTCTTGAATTAAACATTTTTAACTTTCAGTTAGGTGTCAATATTGTAGACAATTCGCCACATCGATTATAAAACAAATTTTTGTATAAAATAAGGATGGCTGCACACTCACCTTTGGTCGCCACCTGTTGCACGTTGAGAATGCTGGAAGCCGTCTGCGGCCCACTTTATATAGGTCGGGACGCCCGCGCCTCTGCGCTTCCCAAACTTTTATGGGGGATGAAATACACAAAAGTCGACAAATGTAAAAAGTAGGCAAATGTGCTACATACTATGTTTCATCTCATCTTACTATCAGGCTTGAAGGGTCAAAGGAGTGCCTATAATTAATAAAAAAATATAAAACAAATTCCATGCTTGAGTACACACCATCACGCCTTTGTCTCCGAAGGGGTAAACAGAGGTGGTAACATTCACAGTATAAATAATAAATCATATGCGTTGCCTACAATAAAAAAAATGCGTATAATTTTAACTTGTGATATTATGACAATTTTCATTACACAGATGTGTGGAAATCTGAAGTGTAAAATAGTAAAGAAAGAGTTTCGGAAAATGAGACTGGACATGACTTTCCAAATCAAATCTGTGATTCAACAGTTGTGAATAAGAGAAAACGGTTCAAAGATTAACATGGAACTATAAAAAAATAAATTCTTTCACAAATTGTTGCTCGATTTTATTATATTATTAATATAAGAACTTCTGCCTACTTCTTCGGGGAAAGAGACATTATGTATTGTTATGTTGACAGCTTATGGAACAGAGTCAAACATTAGTTTTTAGAGTTTTCAGCTAAAGAAAACTGTATCCGTACAAAACTATCTAACATTGTTCACAATGCTAGGCTTAAAATTCATAAAATATTTTACAAGTAGTAAATCTACCCCTTCGTATAACCGAGTGGATTCAGCATGTCCTACAGTTTGAACACCACTGGAGCCGGTGGAGGAACAGCGGCGGGATCAGATAATTCATTTATAGCCCTAGGTTGCTTGGTCGGTAGGTAAAAGATCACAACTTTTCCTTGTTTCCTTTTATTTTCAGTAAAATGTATCCCTTGGTTTCAGACTAAGGTCTCTGGGATATCATAACATAACATCATCACACCTCTAGCCCCGTAGGGGTAGGCAAAGGTGTTGAACACCCACATGTCGCCTAATAAGCCTAAATATATGTGGTGTTGCCATGTGTACTTAGGATGTTATGTTACCATATTGTTAGACTTTTGATGGGCTTGTTCATCGAAACGTATAAATTATATAATGAAATAAAACTAAGCAGTAAACATTAGTCGGGTCTTTATTACAACTTGCTTAAATTGTTTTAAACACCTTAACCTTGTTTTACTTGTTTTAATTTCGGGCGGATTGAATCCCTCACGTCTTTCAGAATTCCTTAAATCCCCAAAATAATCAGTGCATGCAACAAAATAAAGTGTTTAACGACACAAAAGACTAAATAAAAATTTATTTAAAATATTATAAAAAATCGAACATGTTACTTCTAAGTTCTGGGTCAACAACAATTCTAATTTGTAGAGTTACAATACCCCATAAGGGTCTTATTATATGCATCCGCGCAACCGAGCGGCCAAGCTGCTGCATCGCGAATTTACATGCATGCAACGATTTAATTGCAGCGGCACAGCCGCTACTTGGTTTTCCACACATTTGCTTGTAATTTCGCGAGCTATCCACTGCACCGCGAATTTTACATGCAGGTGCATGCAACGATTTATTAGAAGCGGCGCAACCGTTACTTGGTTTTACATATATTTGCTTGTAATTTCTCGCCACAGCCGCTGGCCACTCGGTCGCGCGGACGTTTATAATTCGACCCTAAGGGTTTAATTATATGCATCCGCGTGACTGAGCGGCCTAGCCGCTGCACCATGAAATTACAAGCAACTATGCAAAGATTTATTTGATTTAGCATACATTGCAGTCGTTACTTGGTTTTGCATACATTTGCTTGTAATTTCGCGGCCCAGCCGCTTTTCGCGCGGACGCATATAATTAGACCCTTAAGACGATAACTCAATCAAATTGTACAAGTCAATACAAAAGCTCCCTTATCAACACGAGAATCACAACCAATTTACTCAAAAACTTCATTTATTAAAACTTTTACTTTTACGAAACCCCACCACCATTGATATTGTCGATTTCGTCGTTCGTTGGCGGTTGTCTTTGGTATCGAGTAGGCAGGTCGATGTCTGGTATGCTCGTACTCATAGGCGCAGCCTGTGCTGCCGCCGGCGCGGCAACGGGTGCGGGCGCAGCAGCCGGCGCTGCCGGCGGCGCTGCAGGCCCTGAAGGGCCACCCAGCCTTCCCTTACGGAACTTTATCATAGGAACCCGACGCAACACAGCTGTAATTTGGACCATTTTGAGGTATTACGCTTCTTAAAATTAATGGAGATAAATTATAAATTTTTACACATTTTTGTGGTTGACATTTGACAGAAAATGAGTATCATTTGACAGGTACCGCAGATTACAATATTTTTATAAAATAAAATAATATTTTAAAAAGGAGCTTAATTTATTTTTTAGGAAATAAATATTTAAGCCCTGAAGCAAAGCATCCCTCAGGGTGTACACCTCTTTGAAATTGCTTTATATTTTTAACTGACAAATTTAATTAGGAACAAATCCACATTTACAGATTTTCAACACACTCCAAACCGGGATTTCCTGCGGAAAGTAAACTGTAAGAAACATAGGCGTGTTTTTTTTACAAAATATCCATAGATGTCTTATATAGCCGTCAATCAATCAGTTTTCGAGCATTATTTCATAGTAATTGTCATATTACATATTTATTCTTAAGTCGATACAATTAAATTGAACTGAAACACTTACTAAATACACAAATGGTTTTGATATTTAAGCAGAGTCAAAAACACCTAAGATACTAAGTAGATCGGCGCACCTAAAAGCTAATAACAAAGCAAATAATTTACTCTTAGAGGCGCACCCAAAAATTTTTTGGTCCGTGGACCTAAAACGTTACGAAGGTAGTGACAAAGCTACTCCAAACCCATGGGAAGGGTGCGACGATTACGGTTACAAAATAATGCCTTTCTTCCTTATTTTTTGCTATTGAATATTTTGTTTTAGGACGATGCAGCGGTAGCTGAGTTGGGACGGACGGGGCACTTCTCGTTCGAGACGCCGCGGGAAGCGCGAGTTTAAACCCACCGCCTGTACCACTGAGTTTGAATAAAACTTATGTATAGATGATTGTGAATATCGATTGCCTCACATTGTGCCCGGTGCATGGCAACAGGCTTGCCACCTGTTACTTGGGGACTTAACATATCTGGCGAAATGTGGGTGTTGATACTGCCTACCCCTTTGGGGAAAAAGGCGTGACGATATAGATGTATGAAATAGTATGCATAATTCATATTGATGCTATTGCGTACAAATTGTATATTTCCTACAATAATTTTTTTATGGTATAGAGAAGAAACGAGCAGACGCGTCACCTGATGGTAAGCGATTACCGCCTCCCGTGGACACTTGCAACACCAGCGGAGCTAAGTGCGTTTCCGGCCTTTTAAGTGGGAGTACACTCTTTTTTAACTGACTAACTTTTTTGCCTAGATATCGTACCGGTCCGGAAAAGCCGCCGACGGCAAACCATTCGACATTTTTTAATGTACAAGAGAATTTTTGAGGTGACAATCTTTATTTCCTTCTAATAAGTGTCATTAACTCAAAAGTCAAAAGTGGTTACATATTATTGGAGTCGAGTGTACGAGGCAGAAAGCTTCATAAAAATCGCACTGTGGTGGATTGCCAGCCATCTGAATGATGGGGGTGGATTGCTAACAATGCTTATATTAATGTTTTTTTCCATTTCAGGATCATTGGAAAAAAGAGTAAGTATTATAGTTAGTTACTTACTCATGTTTTCTTGTTTCATTACAAATTAATCCTACAGATAAACATACATTTAAAAAAATCTTAATTTTTTTTTTTTAAATCTTGAAATTCGTGGGGAAAACATGAACCATACAACTCCGATAGATAAATATCTGACTATAGTACGTCTCAATCCAAGTTGCCAAAAAGGTAAACAAAAAAGCCGACTTACCGAATTTGTTATTCAATAATCACACTATTTACATGGTCATTGGCACGTAAATATAATTAACAGTAACAATTGTTGTCCCTTTCAATTGATTTCAATTACCTACAGTCATCACAAAACATTTTAGAGATGAAATACCTTTGTTTTGTTTACCTTTTTGGCAACTTGGATTGAGCGTACTATAGATAGATGTACTGTGTTACACACAAACCAATGCCGGTAAGACATTAAACAAATTTAAATTCATGACGACAGCCATTAAGCTGTCGTCATGAATTTAAATTTTAATTGACAGCTACTGAGCAGTATACTGATACTGCTTTATACATATTCCTCCAAAACGTAGTACACGAGGGCTAGTTATTGTTATATTAATCATAAGGGTAGGAGTACACTCGTGACGCTCGTGACTGTCACTAGCATAGGCTGACGATCTACAACTCGAACTAAGAACTATCGTGGGAACGAACGCTTTCAAACGCATATAACAGCATTCTCTTTGATGCGAGACTTAAAGAATCGCGTAATTTTGTATTTTTATTAATTTAAGAGCCACACGCTTTGGCGTTTGATCGAAATCAAAGCTGCTTTCGCCATGGTTAGACCAGATGGGTGACCAAGTATTTGTGATCTCGAGCGCCTCCGTGCTTAAGCCGTTAGTCCCGATCGCTATTGTGAGCGTTTCTACCCACCAACCCGCATTGCGCCAAAATGTGGTGGTGTTACGGCCCATACTCCTCATGTGTTTCTTCATGAGGAGGGCCTGTGCCCAGCAGTGGGACGTATATAGGCTCAGGACTAAGAGCCACATTATACATATTTTACATATGTTCAAAATTTACCATGTCCTTAGTGATTTCATCTTTATTAAAAACAACATAATCATCACGCCTTAAACATAACATATTACATATTAAACATATCATAGTGCAGTGGTGTCGCTTCACGAGACAACAACACGAGATATCACACACCTATAACGAGTTGGCTGGCATACATCTGTGCTACAGATAAGTCCTCCTTTGCATACTTTTGTTTGTAGTGTACTTTTTAAAATTTCTGGTGCAATAAAGAGTTTAATATAGAATAGAATAGAATATCATTTATTTGCACTTGACTGAGGTACATATTACGGTTCTTATAAATAATATTGGGTCCTTACCTATGAAATTGGTGTTTTTTTTCTCTCTTAGTATTTTGTCTGTAACTATTAAGATTCAGAGTATTCCTAAAAAATAATAACCTCGTCTAAAAATAGACTATATTTTTGAGCTCTTTTGATTTGTTTTGATAATTTGTTGTAAGTTTAATTGTGTTAAAATTGGACACGGAGACAACTCTTTTTAAGTGCCTCCCGAATACATCATTTTATTTGCATTCACTTAAAAACGTTAAATAATTTTTATGAAGTGTGATATTACACATATTACTAAAGCTTGTCTAATGATAGATGCCAAATATTATTATCTTTGGATTTGTCGTTGTAAAGAAAACTGAAAAAATTTTGTATGGAAAATGCAGAATTCCCCAAAATATATCCTCCATACAAAACACCAATTTTATAGGTAAGGACCTAATATTAGAGCTTCTCTCATTCAGCCGACAACGCTGGCATGCAAATTGAAATACAATTATTATATATTACATAAAGATTTCAAAAGTCAAATAAATTGTTAAAATGTCTAATTACTACTTGTCAAATAACAAATTTTTGTCATAGCATAATTAAATCTTTTATAAACCCAAAAATTATATATTTTTAAGTACCCGTGTAACGGTGAGCTAGTTGCCATGCATTGCACCCAGAATGTGGCAAGCGCTATTCATAATCATAACAAACATTTAGACCCTTATTACGAAACTAAACTTAAGCGTAGATCTCTGCTTGAGCACTGTTAGAGAGGGATGGCGCTATTAATCCCACTCAGCGCCATCACTTTTTAACTGCGCTCAAGTAGAGATCTACGCTTGAGTTGGGTTCTGTAATAAGGGCCTTAGGCCCGTATTACGAAACTAAACTCATGCGTAGATCTCTGCTTGAGCACTGTTAGAGAGGGATGGCGCTATTAATCCCACACAGCGCCATCCCTTTTTAACTGCGCTCAAGCAGAGATCTACTCTTGAGTTTGATTCTGTAATACGGGCCTTAGACACAGTGGAACAGGCTGGATCGAACCTGGCGACTTCTTAGTGCATTTTTCTATCCTATCACTGCCTGTATTAGATTAAAGCACTAACGAATATAGCTCTTTTATTGTATCTACTCATTTACCATTATTATAACATTTTTGAATAAAACTTATGTACAGTTCATTGTGAATATTGCTTGTGTGAATATTGATAGTGGCCGCTTCGATAGTGTAAAGATTTAAAAAAAAATTTTTGAACCCTTTCAAGGCGAGCAATGTGTACTGCATATTAAGGGCACCAAACAACACAAGCAAATTCAACCAGAGAACGAACAAAATAGTAATATAACATTTTATACTTAAATGCGTGCTTAAATGGCCTCCCGAGACGGAGAATCATTCCGAGCTGTCTGTAAGCCCGCGAAGTTATACTGTTGTATGTTATAAAATTTTTACAAATGGATCATTGCTTAAAATTATTACTAGGATAAGAACTTTTTCCTTGTTTCAATATAGATCCCAGGTCTTCGTGTGCTTTAGTAGATCTCAACCTTAACATATTGTGTAGGCACGTAGCACGGAGTTTAACGTTATCCATATCGATTTCAGATTTACACTATAATTCTGTCTACTTGGAAATGTTTTTGTTTTCACATGAGATGAGGCGATGAAATTAATTATAGGAACATCACCCCTTGAGTGTAATAGGCATTTTTGTAGTATTCTCTCATTGAATCGATATGTCTCTGAAGTAATAAATAATCGCATTTATCTCCTCTCTAATAGTGGTGACCATTAAAATACCTTGTCGAATTAAATGGCGAAGTAAATCGTGATGGTGTCTAGGAAAATGTCGTAAATATAAAATGTGACACAGTACTAAAATGATGAACTACTTCTGAAGCTGGCCGTACCATATTGAACTACAATCAATATTTTCTACGGTCTCAAAACCGCAACCCCACAATATGCGTTTCAGTCTGTAGAAATATGGCTCTAAAAATATAGTCAAAATCAAATCGACACTTTAATAAATGGAAAATGAAATGGTGCTGTGTATGATGTAAGAATGCAAGCCGTCTGCAGAATCATCACCGTACGGAGTCCTTCTCGACTTGGAGCCGCCATCAGTCCCGAGTTCGAGTCACGGTGGAGGCAGATGTTTTGTGATGAATTTTTGTTCTGCAGCCGTAGATGTATATTCAATTGTAAAGATTTCAAATATTGATAAAGTATAATTTACACACTTAGTTTTTATAATACAAGAAGAAGAAGAAGAAGAGTTTTTATAATACAATCGCGACTCATTACACTAGACTGTAAGGTGTTATTTCAACAGTCAGCAAAATATTCAATTGGTCAGCTAAAATAATTAATGGGCAGCAAAGCATATGTTTTCTCTGCTGCCAAATTGCTTAATATATGTGTTGATGTCACAAATATTGTTTTTATGGGTCATAAAAAAATTACCTTAACCTAATATTTATCAGAATACATTTTCTAGGAAATGATCCTTGATCTTTCATTGAGCCTTTTCTTAGATTTTATACATTTTAGGTAACATTCTCGTATGTATTGCTGCCCAAATTGTGATTTAAACGTGATTTAAACTACTTTTAGCTAGGGGCGCTTTTCACGTTTCATTTGGAAATTGATATTATTAACGCAACTGAAAAAGTTGAGTTTTTTACAATGAAAACTTACACTAGTAGGGTATGACTATAAGCAATCATCATCGGCCTATATTTGTCGTAGGCCTCTCCTAATGCGCCCTTTCATCCTGTTCTCCCAGTCACTTCCAGCATCTACCAACAGAGTTTAATAAGAGGTTCTAAGAAGTGATAAAAAAAAACAAATCTATTTTCGTCAGGCCAAATATCCCATCAAATGAACGCGGGCTAATGCACCCTATACCGGGAGCGGGACGCCATAACGTCCCTAAGTCAATTAGCCAGGTTTCCGTCGATACCGCTTTTAGCGAACCGTCGATCGGGTAGAGATATGTGTAACATTTTGTTTTATACACAAAATATACTATAAATAAAAATTTCGAATAAAAACTTTCGGAACAGTGATCATTCGGAATACGACTCGTTCGAGTAAAACTTTCAGAAAAAAAAACTTTAGGCGAGCCAATATGAACCAAAAAAAACCAATAGTGCTAATACGTCATCATCAAGAAAAACCAGTGCAAGTAATATAAAGAGCCATTTTTTTCCGATAATTGACTAACTTGACTAATTTTTAATATATTCCGAGCACAGCTTTATAAGTCTTAAATTGATTGGTAACGGAATTTTCCCGAGCTAATTAATTAGAAGAACGAAAGAAATAGAGATTTTACTGGATAACCTTTTGACTAAGAATACAAAGTCTTGTCTGTATGTTTCAACGGAAGTTTTTTTAAATCTGTAATATTCCGGAACCATAGATTTTCGAGGACAAAAGGTCTCCCTTTTGTCCTCGGCTCCGATCGTGCTAATTACGAACGTATTTACCACAACCATGTCAGTCGAAAACGTTATGGCCCAGCTACACTCCATACTCTCGTACTCGCGTTCCCTCGTGTCGCCTCTTAAAGAGTGGATGGGCCGTAACGTTTTCGACTGAGATTTGGCTGTGGTAAATACGGTCGTAATTAGCACGATCGGAGCCCGGGACAAAAGGTCTCCGAAAATCTATGGTTCCGGAATATTACAGATTTAAAAAAACTTCCGTTCTAAATCTTCAGAACGCGATCGGGGCCCAGGCCACCATAGTGGCGGTGGTTAGTGTGTGTAAGATACGATATGAGACGAAAACAAGTGAATTTTGGACTATCGAGATGAAGACAAGAGGAAGACATGTTGTGCCGACCCTAGGTAAGTGGGAAAAATACAGGCAGAAGAACATACTATCGATAACCCATGTTGTATGATGAGCGATCTCTTTCCAACAACATGTTACTTCAAAAGAGGCGGTAACAAACCACTATTTCACTTTTTAAAAAGGCACTTATTAGGCCAGCAAGTTTGTAATGTCTTGACCAGCTGTTTCCTTTAGCCCTAGCTATATATCCGCATACCTACGCGTCTACTGCATAGCAAATCTTAAGCCACTTGGAATCGCCTCTACGGTTATATCTGAATGTATTTGTTTTAGTATCTACAACTATTGTTTAGATAGAGCTGGGATAAAGCCGAGCGAGCAAAGCGAGCGTGCGACGCAGTGAGCGGTAAATGCCAAGACCGGAATTAGCAAAATTATATTATAATTAGATCGTGCTTCTATGCTAATCCCAAGACTGATTCAAACTAAAAGATTTCAAAATATTGACTTAAAAAACATTGCTAAAACCCGTGAATTTTGCAAAAAAAATCTTTCATCCCTAGTGGCAATCTATGTGAAACCTTAATTAAAATAACAATAACACAATTATGGCAACACTGAAGAAATCTCGATCTTGGTATCTGTAGCTCAAGAGACTTGTCCCCAATTCCATTCGTTTCACAAAAAAATCTTCTTCATCGACCTGTTGCCATTTTATTAGTTACTTACAAATGTCTGTGGAATATTTAAAACGCCCGCCTCACGTATCCACAAATTGAGAGTGAGTGCCGGATGCGATCCGTGATCATATTAGCCCTGTGTGTGATGCGATCAAAAGGGTTTGATACTTTATTTATAGATTCTGTGTACGTAAAAAAATTCTACCCACTTATAAATATAGCTTTGATGTTTAAAAATACATTAAACACACACACAAACACACATTCTCATTTATTATACAATAAAATAATCTTTGTACAAATATATTTAGAGATATAAAATTTATTTTGCTTAACCAATATTATACAGACATCGATTATTGTTAATTTCGTGGAGATTGATCATTTAATATTTACATGATTAAGCTAGCTCTATTATAAAACGTAACGATTCCACAACAGTTCGTCAAGTCAACACAAAACTTTTTCCAATCAAGTATTTTTCTAATTTATGTGTGCCATCGTAGTTTCCTTGCCTGAATATACATATACTAAATATAATACCGAAAACATGTTCTGTGATAACACCCTATCGAAATACGGTTATCAAACGCTCACCCTAAAGCATCACGTCAGCTAAGTCGCTCTAATTCGCCGTGCGGCCATTTTGTTTAGTTTTGAATAAAGAACGAAGATAGATATGATAATGTCCTACGTGTTTGTTTTATGATTTCGGCTCCGAATCAAGGTTGACCTTTCACATTACTGCTGCTTACTTCACGTTTCTGGCTGTTTTTACTTGTTACTGTGCTAAGTTCATAGATTTAACTTAAGTCTCATACGTACTGTAACTTAGATATACTTAAAAAGGGGTCTACCTACTATTTTTTAAAGTGAGGCAGATATTCGCGCCAAGGTTCGTAAATCGTAATAATAAACGGACATTCGCTCCAAGGTTCATAATAATATACGGTATATTAGTATCGTATTGGTTTGTATTATTAATAATATCTTTAAAGCTAAAATACATACAAAATAATGCGAATACATTTGCGAGCTGCTGTGTTGATAAGCGAAAAAAGAGAACGTAGAATAGACATGTTGTATGATGATGAGATGATCATTGACGTAGCAAAGGTTAATCATAAATTAGGATGTAGGTTATTAAAAATTTTCACAAAAGAACAGTTTTTTCTGCTTTTAAAAAATACACGTTTTTCTCTTTGTTTTTATTTCAATGAAATTCTGAAAAAAATATGTTTTCCTTACCTAAATATGTTTCATGATACTTCATTTGTTCTTTTTTTATATAAGAAATTTCACTGGAGAATGCAATAGATATCTAACTCTATGTTGAGATATATTCATTCGTTTCATCATATATTTCACCGAGGCCCATTTTCTAGATTTGTACGTCTATTTGCTGAGTCTATAAGTTAATAATCACGTTTAACAAAAAAGCAACCTTACATATTTAATTAAACGCTGCAAAGTTCTATGCACTTAATTATGTAGGGAGTAATTAATTTTCTTTCGACCTGCAGTGTTTCCTAGAAGATTGTGAGTAGGCCTCCTACTGACTTAATGAAAATCTAAATGCAAAAACGGCATACGATAGCCTTCGCATGTAAATTACGATCACTAGAATAAGACCCACGTAAATTAAGAATGTAATATCGCTTCTATATTTAGTTAAAAGGTCAAATTAGTGCTAATAACAATACTTCAACGCTAATATTACATTTTAATCACTCTATCTAGAGAATAGAGATGAAAAACATTTTAAAAAATCCTTGAAAAATAAAGACACTAGTCTTATTCCATGTACAAATATATTATATTAAAGACTAGCTGTTGCCCGCGACTTCGTCGTCGGTTGCTATGGTTTTTTAACGATCCCACGAGAACCTTTTAATTTTCTGGAATAAAAAGTTTCTAAGATGTTGACCAGGGATATAAGGTATCACCATGCAAAATTCCAATGAAATCGGTCCAGCCATTTCGGAGATTAGCCCGTACAAACAGACAAAAAGACAGAGAAATAAATTTTTTTTTGTATTTTCCCTCTTTTTACATCCTCCTGACTTGATTTTAATATTTTTTTTCTATGTACAGACATTTGAACTCACTTAGGTATATAGATATTACTTAACCTGACACTATATTTTTTTATAATTTTACAACTTTTCATAAAAATGATGAATACCTACGTAACTTTTATATTGGCGTATTGAGTGGCGTATAGAATAAAAAACAGTTATTTTTAGTTAAAATTTTAAAATTCGTCGACCATAGTGTTTAAAATATATATATATATATATATATATATATATATATATATATATATATATATATATATATATATATATATATACTTTATTGCACATAATAATATAAAGAAAAATAAAAGAAATAACGAAAGAAGAAACGAAGAACGAAGATATAAAGAAATTTTAGAAGCTGCATTTAATTTAAAACAAAATACGGTCGGAGATATCCGATAACCCTCGCTACGCCAGTGATTTCAAGGCCACTGGCCATCTCTGGAATCAAACCAGAAATAAATAACAAGCAAAAGCAAGAGAAAGGAAAGGCTTTTGAACCCAAGTTCTGCTTTCTTGAAATAGTAGGAAAGCACTCCTTACCGCGCCATCTATGATCAAGGCGAAACATTACATGACCTTGTAATCCCCGTCGTAAGTGGTGCCATCTGTGAGAGGGTAGCTGAAACTTTATGCTGTTTTGTTACAACACCATTTTGTCAGAGGGGAAAACCGTACTTTGTTTCGTTTATTTAGCAAAGAGTTCGAATGTAATAATAGAGAAAATTAAATATAGTTTTCACATGCAAGTGTTCATTTTCTCTACACTAGGAAATTCTAGAATATAATGCGTAATAATACATTTTGAGCCCTAACTACAGTGGTAAAAAATAATCATTATTTTATAGCGGCGGGACGAGACCGGGGATGTTTAATTTAATATTTTTTAATTGTAGATGTTTAATTTAATATTTTTTAATTGTAGTTCATCTAGAAGAAACAACTTCGTGCCGAAAACTATAATTTGAGCTTATTAATATATACATTTTTTTCAATACTGTATACCTAATGAGCAGATAATATTTGAAAAGTTATAATTTCCAGTTGCTTCTTTTTGCCTTTATTTGACATTGGCATCACTAATGAACAAAGAGTAGATTTGTGAAACACTGTGTTTTCAGCACTGTACCATGGCTTCTAAGATGCTTGTATACATGGTTAAATTGAAAACTGTACTCAGAAGTTATTTTGTACAATTATTCAAAAACTGTTTAACACATCAAGTTGAAAATAATTTTCCTAAAAAGTCTTTATAAAGTTCTACTTCTGCGAATTTTTTTCATGTTTTGATCTTATGGCTCAAAAGTTAAAGCCCCCTTTAAACTTTTTTTATACTTTTGGAGCGATTATTTGCGATAATATAAACTTACTCAAAATTTATTTTACTAAACCCCTATTTATTTTTAAATACCTATCCAAAAATATATCACACATGAGGGATGACATGAAAGTCTCTCTCCATTTTACGTGTACGGGAGGTACCCTAAAAAAATTTTTTTACACTTTTTATTTTACCACTTTGTCGGCTTGATTGATAAACATACCTATTGGTACCAATTTTCACTGAGATCACTGATAGATGATGAGACCGCGGATAATCTCAGGTCACTGAGATTATCCGCGGACGGACAGACAAACAGACGGTCTTGGTAAAACTATAAGAGTTCCTAGTTGACTACGTAATCCTAAAAAAACATGATTCTTACCTAAGGCTTTCCTACCATTAGAAAAAATATTGAGAAGCTAGTCCGTGGTCTAATAATAAAATATCGATCAATGGGATCGTGTGCTAAAAAAGAACAGCAAACGCTATGTTTACACAAATATAACGCTTGTCTAACCATGTTGAAATAAAAACACGGTGTATGAGTGTTGCAGTCTATAAAATTTCAGAGAGTTCAGCTTGATATGCTTGTGAACACAAACCTTCTTATACAAGTGAGACCTATAGTCTCACTGATTCCATTGAAGTATAGAATATCAAAAATAACACGTATAACTGAAACCGATTTTCCGATAAAAAAAATTCTTTACTTTAATTCTTCTCTCTTTACTTAGTGTGTATAGCGCCTTACCTTATATTCTGAAATATATTAAAAACTGTGTGAACCCGCTGCATAGCTATTTGCATAATAATTGCGAGGAAGTCCACCACACGCACCGAACAAGACATGCTATGCGGCCATTGTTAGCATGCACATATCTGATGACCAGATAAGTGCAACTCGCATTGTTGGTATAAACTTGCAAAATTATCTGACGGTTTCATACGATAAGGAATTAGTGGGAGTGTTGAATAAAACTAGCCTTTGTTAATTCAGCTTACCCTGAACGTAGTGGATATTACGCTTTAGCTTTCTATATCGAAAACAAAGCTCCCTTCGCCATGGTCAGGCCTTAGATGGGTGACCAAAATTTTGAGATCTCGAACTCCTCCGTGCCGCCGTTGGTCTCGGTCGCTATTGCAACCGTTTCTATCCACTAACCCGCATCGGGCCAGAGTGGTGGTGTTACGGCCCATACTCCTCATGTGTTTCTTCATGACGAAGGCCTGTGCTCAGCAGTGAGACGTTTATAGGCTAAGGACGCACTTATTTAAAAGTCGAAGTCAATGATCTCTAACAATAAATGATTATTAACATATTCAACCATTTGAATCTATAGTTATCAGTTGATAGATAGTTTTCCAAATACGACAACGATGAAATTAACAGGCTGTATATTATTATATTGTAACTTTTGTACTACATATAATTATATCTGTTAATATAACATAATATAACCGCCATACAGACAGATTAGGCAGTATACACAACGCACACAAGTGCCGAGCATCCCTCATTAGTCTGCAGAGCGCACTAATAGGATCAGGACACACAGACCGACTGGAAACGATCATCAAAAACAATCCCTTCAAGGGTTGAGGATTAGTTTCGTTACACTTAGTGTAGAACTGCTTTGGACGCATCCGACACATAATACAGGAAGATATATAAATAGCTACCCGTTTCGCCTTCGCATAGGTGCAATAGTGTTATGTATTT
The DNA here is from genome assembly GCA_910589355.1 of Parapoynx stratiotata. Lineage (NCBI taxonomy): Eukaryota > Metazoa > Arthropoda > Insecta > Lepidoptera > Crambidae > Parapoynx > Parapoynx stratiotata. The sequence goes on from OU342477.1 coordinate 4,949,556, forward strand.
AACAGAGATAATTATATGTTGTCGTACAAATACACTACGAGTAACATTGAATACAAACATATAATCATGACTATTAAAAGGTTAGTAAGAGACTAGTCTCTGGCTAGGCAAAAGCACCGCAAAAACACTCCATTGCCATAATCCGCGCCAAGCAGTGACTGCACTCAGCGTGACAGGTGGTGAGCCCGTCGCCGCTATAAGCTATTGTATGGTTGTGCAGTCCTAAGTCCATTAGTCGTCTTAATCGACACCCAAGTGAAGAGATGGGCTGGTAGTATTCTTTAAATGAGCCGCTACCACACGGCTCATCGTAACATTGAATACCTACACAATATTGAAAATATTGAACACTGGCTGTCGCGCACGACTTCGTCCGCGGTTACTATGGTTTTTTAACTATCTAACGAGAACCTTTTAATTTTCTGGAATAAAAGATTCTAAGATGTTGACCAGGGATATGAGGTATCCCCATGCAAAATTTCATTGAAATCGGTCCAGCCATTTCGGAGATTAGCCCGTATAAACAGACGAACAGCCAGAATATGTTTTTATACTTTTTTTATTAATGACATTGTGACTTTTGAGTATACTTTATTACTGCTCTTGAACTTGTCACGATCTTTTTCATTCCCTTGTTTTTCCCAATATTGGCTCCTAATTAACACTATTACAGTCTTCTCCCTCACACTAAGAATATACTCGTCCTACACGAAAACACAAATGTGCTTACGAAAACACATGAGTGGTAGAGTTATGGCGCGATTCTACATATATCCTAGTCTAAGTACATAGTATCTTAAAAACCTGGGGTAAGAATCAAATTTAATAAAAAATACTACTTAGTTCTAATTTAAAAAAATAATTTAAGTGAATCAAAAATCGGTATGAAAATAGTTATTAAGTGCGTCTATAATTTGGACAAATTTCGATTGACATCATTTACAAGTAAATTTTCTTAATGAATACATTACACAGCTTGTTCTTTGATGGTTCCTTAAATATCTAAATTCTCCACTGCAACTATCAGTTTGCAATAAAAATCACTTTTTACAAAATAAAAAGTAGTAACTTGTAAATGATAAGTAAAGGATATTAAAGTACGATCTGGCTGTAGCCCGCGAACAAATTACATCTTTCTTTTGTTTAATGTGCCATAATAATCCTCAGAGCAACACTATTTTATTCCATGAAAGTTTATTTTTTGTTATGCACTTAATAACTGAACAAAGACGTGTCGCCATTAACATCTAAAAACAAAAACATCACGAAAGAGTGTCGCCAAACAAAACACTCAAAAATGAAATAAAAAGAACAAAATTCAAATTCGGAAGCGCGTGAAACCGAAAATTCGAACGCGTTGATTGGCTGCAAAAGGCTCGCGGTTACGTGCCATTGGTCAAAGATAATGTTTGTGTGACTAACAATTTTGTGCGGGGGAGATAAACCGCGAAACTCGACCGCAAATGTTGACAGAAGTCTGGGTTGTAAGAATTCTAGAAAATAAACCCTAATACCTAATAATAAAGCGCTTATTTCTTTATATCTCAATATACAATTGAACAGAAAATATGATGAGTGACGAAGAAACGAGATGGAAAATAAGTTGTAAGCCTTTGCTGTGGAAAAGGAAAAGGATAGATTCCATTTTAAAAGGGTTGGATTACGGATTTTGGATTTAAAAAATACAGAGAGTGTAGTTGGTACACTTTAAAATATTAATGTTTGAAAGTAAGGTTCGTTATTTATTACTCTTACAATTATTATTAGCAATCTCAAAATATGTTCATATTATACCAAAATAGTATTCTGTTTAAGAACTTTTAGGTACACTTTATCGTACTTATTTAAGTATATACCTAAATAAATTTGATGAAAACCATATCATAAATATCAATAACTGTCTCAGCTGTCAGCCGAAGCACTCAAAGATAAAGATATCGACATAAATTAAACACATTATTACCATAACCAACCCCTTATTTCATGAAATAATTTTATTATAATAGATAATTTAAAACTGGCCAAGTTCACCCCACCACCGGGGGGTTAAATGAGGAAAGGGCGGGGCGTAAATTAAAAGCGGAGAAATAAAAAGCTAGTCGTCTCTGTTACTCAAATGAGCAGTCCTGAATGCAGTAAGCGGCTTACAATGGGAGTTGACACTCGGGAGTATCGCCGTCTCTTTCTGGTTTGACTATAGGAATAGAGCTGTCTGCTTGCTAGTTATAAAGGTATAGACAGCCGGTTCAGTTCCACGTGAGATTGTGTTTTGTAATCAGTAAAGTGGCGCCTTTATTCAGGGGTAGAGGCGCAATGTACGGGGTTTGATATTTTGACGTTTCGTTTGGCGGGAAACGAATTTTGTGATTTCACGAAAAGTAGACAAAGGGGTTAGGAATACAGCACTAGTTTCTGTGAGTTTTAATGTAAATAAAAATACCAACCAGTGATGTTAGAGGCGGCCAGTGGAAAGCGATCGTAGTTATTGCTTAGGCAATAACTTGGATTTCTTTACTAGTGTTACTTTAGGTAAGTCATAGATATAGTATATAGGTACCTAGACCATATAGATAAATTTCATTAATACTGTATGTCTTATGCTCACCGATCTATTTCAACCCTAATCTTGTTATCTTCGGTACACCTTTAACCATGTGCTAAATAAAACTCTATTCAAATAGGTTTAAGTAAATCATTTAACTAAATTCATTTCGTAATACTTGTAGTTAGGGGTGGATCCCACCTCCTTAACAAAATAATTATTATTTTACATGAAACTGTTCCTTCCACCTTATCCCATAAATACATGTGGCCTCTGAAAAGAGAAATATTTTATTTAATAACTAGCTTTTGCTCGCGACTTCGTCCGCGTAGAATAGTTACTTTGATAAATCCTATTTAAGCGAACGTCTTCATCCTAGCTCTAATCTTTAATTTCAGTTCAATCAGTCAGAAAATCTAAGAAGATTTATACAAACTTTCATCCCCTATTTTATCCCCTTAGGGGTGGAATTTTTCAAAATCCTTTCTTAAGGGATGCCTACGTCATAGTAGCTTTATGCATGCAAAGTCTCAGCCCGATCCGTCCAGTGGTTTGGTCTGTGCGTTGATACATCACTATGTCAGTCAGTCACTTTTGAGTTTTATATATATATTAGACATTCTTTAAATTTTACATGAGATCCTTTAGTAAGGGATATTAGTCAGCATTGTATGTAGCAAAAGCTATTGCATCAAATATAATAATAATGAGAGTAGAGCAGGAGTAGAGGAATCGAAAGACGTGTGCCAGGATTGTAGCAAGTGGAGATTTCTCTCTCTACCCTACTGCCTACCCCACTGGGAAAGAGCCTGAAATGTATGTATGTATATACGAAACAATGAGAGATATCGAAAAATTTATAGCTAAAGTAACAATTGCATTCAATTTTTTTTCCAACATTCATACATAACCGGGAATCGAATCAAGTCGAAATTTCACAAACAAAGTTTTGTTGTTTCTGATTTTGAGTGAGTCACAAATAACAAAGAACACATTTTAAAAGAAATCCTGTTAAAATAATAAAAAAAACACAATAATTATGACTCTGTTAGAAATAAATTTTCAAAATTGTATCCATTTTCCTTGGTGCATATAAAATGAAATCAAATTCTTTAATTAATCATTAAGGTAACTGTGACACTTATGACGCGTCAATAAAATAAAAGTTTACAAATAAACTATACACTTCTACTTATATTTATATTTTTCTTCCGAATTATATACCACACATAGGTTAATTGTCTTGGGTATCGAGTCTAATATTACGTTTTTTTTTATTTTCAGAGGAGCATATGCGTTAAGGCACTCTCCAAGCCTCTTAATAAATATCAAACAGTATTGTAATTTGATTGGATTAGTACAGATCCAGGAAAATGTCTATCATTTTTAACATTTTAGTATTTTATTTGTATTGGATTGGAGTATGTACCAATCCAGTCAAATTGCGCCGCTTCAATCAAATTACAACACTGTTGAAGATTTAACAAGATGCTTGGAGAGTGTTTTAACATAGATGCACCTCGAAAAAAAACTATGTTACACTCGTTGCCCAAGATATTTAACATATTCATAAGGAAAATGGCTACAATTTTGAAAATTTACTTTGTTGAAAAAATCATGAATATTTGAATATTTTTTTTTATTAATTTAACAGGTTTCATTTAAAATGTGTTCTTTGTTATTTATGACTTACATCAACAACAAAAACAACGATTTTTTTTTATTTCGTCTTTGTTTGAATCCGGTTAGGTATGAGAGTTGGAAAAAAAATTCAATGCCATTATTAATTTATCAAAAATTAATGTCATGGTTTCTAAGAACAGATTTCGCTATCTTTCATAGTTTCGGATTTCTCCCCACTGACCCATTTAGAATGTTCAACCTGTATAATAGTAACATATAAATAACATAACAAATCTTCACACCTCTATTACCGAAGGATACTTCGCCAGATATATTTAAGTTCTCTTGTAGTTATTAATAAAATGTATGTTATTACTTATCGATACGTCAAAAACAAACTGGTTTAACTAATACTTTTATTTTCATATTATAATTGAAAAATTTTATAATTGAAAAAAACCAAGGAGCAAAGCTTATGCTCCTTGGTAATTTAATAGTTTATTTTTCACCTTTTTAAAATGAATACATTGTATGTATTCATTTTAAAAAGAACCTACATTTTACTAATTACAAGAAAAAAATAAATCATAAGCAGCATTTACCCAAGAATGAGAAGGTTCAATATGAATACTAACGCATGCTTACAGGAATACAATAAACTATTATGAAGTAACATGTTTTCTAATTATGTACTTGTTTTTTTAAGTAAATAACTATTTTAAAGCTCTATTAAGAAAGAAAAATTTATAGACTAAGCTGGAAAAGAATTCTAAAATGACGATAAATGAATCGGATAAATTATTTGCAAAGAATCATTATCACAAGTGTTTTTATAATTTGAACTAAACCAACCATTTAATTGGTTGAACAGCTTGAAGAAGCTAGTTTACACCAATCAGCCGTATATTTTTTATAAACAATAAAATCAATAAATAATAACTAGAATATGCACAGGCCTTTTCATAACATCTGCAAAGCAGAACTTTACCTTCATACGATAACAAAAAAAATTTTTATTAGTCGATATTAGATGTGGACCTTTTTTTTGGTTAGACTTATTTACGGACCTTAACTACCTAGGCGGTAGGTAGGCTAGAATAGGCGGTAGGCGTGTATGGAACTTGTTCCGCTGCTCGCTGAGAATACCCTGAAGAGAATCAATGAAGCGGCGGATTGAATGTGTAATTCATGAGCGACAGAGGAGAATGCAAGATAGAGGATAAAAAAGTGTCACCTCTACATATTGTATTACCAAGCCTTTAATAGTATATGGACGATTAAAAGGCCCTCTTGTAGGAAATTTAAAACTAGATTGGATCTAGAATAAGGGCGTCTTGCGAGAAATTTAAAATCTAGTCCAAAACTCATTTTCTGACATTTTTATTATGGCTGAAATGGCAAAAAATTACAAATTCAAGTTAGTGAAATTTTCACATTTTTGCAATGGCGAATTTGTCAAATCGAGAGACAAAATTGAGTTTTAAACTAGATGAAAACCTAATTAAATTACAAGACTTCTCGTTTTTAAATGTGAGTTAATAAAAACGTGGTTAAATATGAAGACAGGGGAAACATGAGAAAAATTTGATAGTAATATATAGAAAAACATGAACATTTTACAGAAAGCGAATTGGTAAACAACAAATGCTAACTGCATTTTCACGTCTAGGTACAGTCGAGTTCAAAAAGTTTAAAATAATGCGAAAACTTTAAACATTATTAAATTGTGGTCAATATTTAGATTCATTAGTATGTTTCAAAAATTCTTGATCCGACATCAAAAATCTATTAATTTGGATTTATTGGAAACTACTGCCCTTTCTACAACAATGTAAATTAGATCTTATTGTTCGAGTATTTAACTAACTTTCCCTTGCATGAAGACATATTATTGAAGGTTTATACAGCTTATTTATTTTGGTTAATCGTAAATTATTGCCAAATGCACAGTACATACAATTCGATCCTTTATATGAGATAATATATTTGGTCATTAGGTTGCGTACATATTTTTGAGCTTTCCATCGCTCATTATATTTGGAATCCTTGGCAGTGCCAATATATTAATGAACTCGACTGTACTTTCAAGAACGAATATAAAAACTTCATAAAAACATTTTGAAGATGCTCAAACTTCAAACATCCTTACCCCGTACGTTCTTTTTGTTAATATAGTGGTTGGCACTTCTTCAGAAGGCTCCGAACTATCTGTAGTTGTTTCAGCTTCATCTGTTACATCGGTGATCATTTCAGTTTGATCTGTGTGGTCTGGTATCATCTCACTTTCATCTATGCTTTTTTCAGTCAGATTTTTGCTTATTTCAGTTTGTTCTGTGCTCCGTTCAATTTGGTCTGTACTCGTTTCAATGTGATTTTTGATCGGTTCAGTTTCATCTGTGACAATAGTAGTTTGATCTTTCGACTTATATGTTTGAATTTTCTTATCTTCATCATGGTCCTCTGTCGTCTTTGCAATTTTTTCATTTTCTTCCGAACTGACAGTCTTATCTACACTAGTGGCTTCAGTTAGTGTTGATGATGGACTACTATTGACAAGATTTATTTTTGTACTAGATGTCAATTTAACTGTATCTGTACTGGAAGTACTAGTAGTTTTTTTTATATCCAATTTAGTTGTTAAATCTATTTCAGAAAATGTTACTTCTGTTGTAAATGTCAAAGAAGTATTTTTTATTGCTTTTGAGCGCAAGGATTTTTTATTAATGACATGCTTTTGGTTAGATGTTTGCGTTATCTTATTTATTAATGTAGAAGTCCATAAAATAGGATGCTCGTTTAGAGGTTTCACATAAATAGATTTTTTTCTACCATAATCGTAAACAGTGGAAAACCCCGTAACAGTTTTCACGACTTTATTAAGAATAACTGGACCTCTTTTTTTAACAACTGGAATAAACTTATTAATATTGATATGTAGAATGTTGTGAACGTTTTCTTTATTGTTTACTCTATTTCTTAGTACTGTCTTAAACTCATCCAATGTTAAAAATGAATTCGGTATATTAGACTCTACCGGATTATTTATATAAATGATAGGATTGTTTGGTGAAGCTTCCTCTTTGATTGCAAGGTTGTGTCTCTTAAAGCCATTGACTTCTTGTAGTCTTTTGACGTGAACGCTGTATTCTTTGTTTTGTCGAAAAAGCCGACGTAACGATCCAAGTTTCTGATCTAAACAAACAATTATTTTAATGCAAAAGTTAAAACATGTTACAACGATTTTTTTATCATTATTCCTTCATCACATTCTTTTTTTACATAATCAAATACACATTCACGGAACTCACGAGAACACGTCTTGACTTGTATGAACCATTTCAAGAAATATATCCAAAGACTGAGAAAGATAATTAAATTACCATCATCCACCGCTTCCCTATATTTCTTGTACAGTTCAGGCACTAAATCATCATCCAGTGATTGAGAGGCCACTTTAAATTTACTTAAATTCAAAACTATAAATGCAAAAATAATAATTGTTATCTGCTCGCGAATGTTGCACATGGCTATCAACGAATGTAACTAGGTTTGTTATTGTAAGTGTATGCTACAGTGAAATTCATTAACAGTTGGAGCGAAATTAAATATTAACAGAAATTTCTTTAAAACTAAGACTGCAGAATACACAAGCGCAATATGTATACCTATAAATTACTGTAAAAAAATCCTAATAAGGAGGAGCTCGATGACGTGTTTGATCCTTAGTTGAAAGAATTTTTAATATTGAAAACAAAACCACATTTTCCAAGGAGGCACATGATAGTGATCCGTTTCTAATGTAATTATTTCTACCAACTAATACCAATTGTTCTCGCCTGTTAGTATTATAGCCCTCACTCTCGTGACTCGTATACAGGCTGGTGAAGATAAATTATTAAGGTTATAAATTCCTCAACGTGTCCATGTTCTTCCATACGTTCATAATTACTATCGCAACTCACTTAACCACAAAATCATGGCGATTCTTGACGCGACCCATACTCATTGACACGAGGAAGAGTTTACTAAACTAAACCTTAAATTTAGAAGTCCCAAAGCTCTTAATTTATTTCGGTCTCAACTAAAATTACCTCAAGGTTAAGGCCTTGATATTTAATACGGAACTTTACTTTGAAGGACTGAATTGGTATGTCTTATAGTCTTATGCCATTGTGTTATTTACTTACCTTTGAGGTATTTTGACTGCATGTGACTTTACTATACACTTCTAGCTCATGTTTTCATAGAATATTTATATTCTGGGAGATTTGAGAACTTACTGTTTCCGTTGAACCTTGCACCTTTAAAGCAGGCGGTTAAAAAATAGCTGGGTCAGTACCGTGACTAAACATCATAACATATATGTCTCGTATTGACAACATGTGCTTCCCTATATAAGTAACCTAGGACGGGAGTTTATTTTTAATTTTACCTTGTATTAGAAGTAAGATTGAAATCTAGTTGCAAGAGTAACTGTAGCGTCTAAAAATACTTTCACCTTTCCTGTTGTGTAGCGCCTTTTCACGCCTCTTTTAATGGAACTAGGGTTGTAGGAGAAAGAAAACTCATATGCTGGCAGCGAATTGTAGTTGGCAAATGCCATTTTTACAATAGGTAAGACTATATTTCATATATTCTAGGCGACTAGAAATGTGTGCTTAGTATACTTCTTTACAAACTGCGTTGAATATAAAAAATATTCCGAGAGCAACACAGTATTTTGATGATCCTGTATAATGGGAATTTTACGAAAACAATTCGATGGAATTTCTTTTCTTTGCTCATATTATTTTTGTATAAGTACCGAACCCTACCGTTTTGTATACTGAAGGATATGTATGAAGATAGTAATGAGAGTAGAGGAAGCAAAAGATGTGTGCCAGGATCGTAGCAAGTGGAGATCTGTAATCTCTACCTACCTCAATGGGAAAACGGCGTGATTGTATGAATGTACATACATAAAATCACTATTATCCCCTAAGGGTTAGTCAGAGACTAGGCAAAAGCACCGCTTCACCAAGCAGCGACTGCACTCAGCGTGACAGGTGGTGAGCCCGTCGCCGCTATAAGCTATTGGATATCGTGCAATTACAAGTCCATTAGTCGCCTTTTACGACACCCAGGGGCAGTGATGGGTTGGTAGTATTATTTTAATGAGCTGCTACCACACGGCTGTATGAATGTAGTGTGTAACATAAATCCTATATCTATATTATCATACGATTACAGATACCGTATAAACCTAAATACTTCTTTAGTAAATATATAAAAGATATCATAAGCTAAGGAGTATGGGCCTTAAAACCACCACGCTGGCCCAACGCTGGTTGGTGGGTAGAAACGGTTGCAATAACGACTGAGGCCAACGGCTTAACGTGCCTACCGAAGCACAGAGGAGTTCGAGATCACAAAAATTTGGTCACCCATCCAAGGCCTGACCAAGGCGAAAGTAGCTTTGTTTTTGTATCGAAAGCCAAACTATGGTAGGTAGGTACTAACCATGCTCGGTCCATGGCAACTGGCTCGCCCCTTGTTATGAGGACACATATCAGACGAAAAGAAGTTTTGTGTATGATAAGTTCTAGAAGAAAACTTTTGCACAGTGGGTCATTATGTCATTAATAACATTGACATAGAGCTGTGAACATAAAATAAGTATGAAATAAAGGCACCCGACTTGTTCATAAATCTTTCACGTCATCACAACTTAATAATATTAATATATTTAACTTCCTTTTTCACTGAATAAAAAGAGGTTTTAAATCTGAACACAGTATAAAGTCTTAATTGATCAAAGTATAATCGCATTTCTTTGTTTCTTAATAAATAAATAATAAATATCCTCAGACATTTTATATAGTGTGTAACATAGTTTCTAGCGAAGCGAGCGATGTTAGTATAGCATGTAGTTGGATTGAAACCATCGCTGTAGGTGTATAAGCGGCCGTCTTCTGCATAAGGCTATAAATGTTTAATCTGTAAAGCCCACCTACAGGAAAATGTTTCACTAAAATTTAAAAAAAAACACTAAATCTAGATTTAAATCTAGAGGCTCTAGTCTCTAGCCCGGCTTTGTTGGAGATTTGTGATACTTTCATAGTAGTATATACATAAATTTGCTTATGATTTAAAACACAGTAACTAGCACTGTACTAGTTCGCTCGTCACAATTGCACGAACAAACAAAATCATTTTATTGGCTTTAAATTAAAGTAAAACCTACCTTTTTCTAGATTCGATTGGTTTATAGATAAAAAAAATTGCTGTGCGAGTGTGTATAGATTTTCCATAAGTGTCTTATTAGATGAGGGAAAATCTATAAAAATTAAGGTGCCATTAAAATAAATAAAATAAATATCTTCAAACACCTATCAACTAGCCCTATTTTAAGCAACTAATGCTGCTTGTGCTACGGACACTGGATGTTGTAAATTTAATTAATATAGCGTTATAAGTGTAACTACTTGTTACCTAAATGATTAAATAAAGAATTTCATTTTATTTCAATAGATAAATACATATAAATATCCTGAATTTATATAAATAAACATCCAAGACTGCAGAACAAATGCCTGAATGCAGCACCCAAACGTTTGCCACCACCGGGGATCGAACCCAGCACCTCTCGATGGCGACGCCTTGAAACCGGCGTACAGACCACTCCACCACAGAGGTCATAAATTATCAAGAGCTAAGAAAATGAGAATTTTGAAAGTTATAGCCAAAAATACTCTTTCTATTGAAATATAAAAGAGCTTTGAGCTCGGTGACCATACTCCTCATGTGTTTCTTCACGAGGAGGACCAGGGCCCAGCAGAGGGTCTTAAAAGTAAGTCTAACAAGCTATACTGTGTAAGCGAGGCAAGTGATCCTATAGAGAATCCCAATTCAATCCTAGCCGCTATCGCTGAGTTTAAATAATGCTTAATTTTTTTATACTTATCACTTGCCTTACTCTATGCTCAACGCATAGCCATTGGCTCGTCCCCTGTAACATAGGGAAATTAATATTAGGTCCTTACCTATGAAATTGGTGTTTTGTATGGAGATTTTGGGGATGTCTGCATTTTACATACTAACATTTTATCAGTTTTCTTCACAACGACAAATCCAGAGATAATAATATTTGGCATGTATCATTAGACAAGCTTTAGCAATATGTGTGTGAACACGCTTGATAAAAATTATTCATTGTTTTTATGTTAATGCAAATCAAATGATGTATTCGGGAGGCAGTTAAAATAATTGTCTTTGTGTCTAATTTTAACACAATTAAACTTACAAAAAAATATCAAATTTAATAATACGAGTTCAAATGTATGGTCTATTTTTAGAAGAGGCAATTGTTTTATAAGAATGTTCTGAAACTTAATAGTTACGGACAAATTGCTAAGACAGAATAAAAACACCAATTTCATAGGTAAGTACCCAATATATCAAGTATTATTTATTTTTTATTTTCAATCACGCTTATTAACTAACTGCTTTAATTTTAGTCTCCAAGAGTAGTGTAGAGCTGAAAAGCAAAGTTGAAGTCCCTCTAGAGAGACTCAATAAACCCTATGTATGTTTTGCGATTTTTTTGTTGTTTTCGAGATGACTTTTTTAAGTTTTCTTCAATAGTAACTGTCTTTTTTACAGCCTTGATTTTTTATGACTAGCTAAACAAAATACTCTAAAATAAACACAGTCCAACATAAAAGTGATCCTTCGAAACAAAAAAATATATAAAACATTATTTAGAGATTTTTAAAAAGAAACACGCAATAATAGATTTTCTTTTTTTAATCCTTTTTTAAAAACATTACAGTTTTATCATCAATCTGACCTAAAAAATCCTTCTGCCTTATGACCAACATTTCGACTGATGTGTTCAAGTCCCTATGCAGCAAGAGGCAAATTAAAGATAAAAAAACTAAATCAATATCAAAACGAGCTTAATTAACTACTATTAGTCTTATCGCCTTCCGAAGTTGCCATCTCTTTTCTAGGTTAACATTGGGGTTAATGTGTAGACGCTGCACAATGATATTCTAAACCAATTTCAAAAGAAAGGGATGGGGCTATTCATTTCACATAGCGCCAACCTTTTATAAGTGGGCTTAAGCTTGCGTTTTATTTTAGAATCTGAGCCTTCCGTCCGTCCGTCCTCGGCCTATATACGTCCCACTGCTGGGCACAAGCCTTCCTCATGGACAAACACATGAGGAGTATGGGCCGTAACACCACCACGCTGGCCCAATGCGGATTGATGGTTAGCAAACGGTCGCAATAACGTCCGGGACCAACTTAACGTGCCTTCCGAAGCACGGAAGAGCTCGAGATCACAAAGTTTTGGTCACCCATCCACGGCCTGACCATGGCGAAGGTAGCTTTGTCTTCGATCGAAAGCCAAAGCGTACTAACCACTACGCCACCGAGCTTCTCATCGTTATCCTCATCTGAGTCTTATTAGTTCATACTTGCCGTTACAATTCAAACGGCTAAAATAATTTTATTTACGAGACTAGCTGTTGCCTGCGACTTCGTCCGTGGTGACTCTGATTTTTAACTATCCCACGGGACCCCTTTGATTTTCCGGTATAAAAAGTATCTAAGATGTTGACCAGGGATATAAGGTATCACTATGAAAAATTTCATTGAAATCGGTTCAGCGATTTCGGAGATTAGCCCGTACAAACAGAGAGAGAAACAAAAAATTTAAGAAAAACATGGTTTGGTATTTTCCCTCTTTTTACATCCCCCTGACTTGGTTTAAGCATTTTTTTCTATGTACAGACATTCGACCTCTACTGTTTTATTATATGTTTAGATTATTTTACGTTTTAAATCTTCCAATTCGGCTTACTTTCTGGTTCACTTTATCGGAGTGTCCATTGTCCAAGTACTTACTTCACAAATTCACGATATTTTCAAGAAATTGTATACACCAAGGTGTATACACCTTGTTTGTCCTGTCCTGTAATATGTGTCTATGGCAGCAGAACAGTTTAGGCATATACATGTTTTAATATGTCCCTATTAAAATATGTATATGCCTAAACTGTTCTGCTGCCTGTCTAAGCGAACTGTATAGTTGATAAATCAAAAGTCAAAACTGTACCTATCGGTCTTAATCAAGTGGTCATAATAAAAAAGTACGATCAAAGCCAAAGTATATTTCATTGTTTAGGTACCAGTCGTCAAATTGCCGAAGTTTTCTGACTTCGACGAAATTCTATTCTGATTTCCACATGATTTTTTTCTTTTTATGAAAAGGACAGCAAATTACTCTACACCAATGGTAAGCAGTAGGATAATCCATTTACGGAAATAGCTAAGGCAGTAGCAGCCCTAACCACTTAAACCTTGCTGTCCTATAAGGTGCTTTTTCCTGCCTCTCTTGAAGGAATCCATATTGTAAGACGGAGGGAATACGTATCCCACGTGGGAATTTAACACAATATGAAAGAGAGTAGGTACTGTAGCTCTTTCCGATATTACGTTTAAATTCAAATGTCAATGTTCTATAGTCAAACCGACCGTTAGGCCGTCACCATAGAAGAGTACGGCTATAGTGTACATGAATATGCTGCAGGCGCAGCAGCAGGCGCCGATCACGCCCGGTTCTAACCGGCCATTGTTTCTAAATTCAAATTAAAGCTATACCACTTATGATTTCGAATGTCGAAGTTACTTTTAAATTCAAATGTCGAAGTTCCTCTAAATTTAAATGTGGTAGTGTAGTTCTTCTGTGTGGTCAAATAGTACGACTTTTGTTTCTAAATTCAAATATCAAAGCTAGTATTTTTATGTGGCCAGGCCGTCACCATAGAAGAGTACGGCGTGTACACTATGCTGCCGGCGCAGCAGCTGGCGCCGATCGCGCCCTGGCCGCCCGACTCCAACCTCCTCGACCGGATGGACGACTTGGCGCACAAAGGTAAAGGTAATGGTGACTGCCATTCTTTTTTACTTACCTCTCGAAAGTCTGTAATTATCTGTTTTGTGAATGTTTACTTTACCAGATGAAATGTGGATATTACTCCTCTGTCTACCTACTTAAGGAATATAGTTGCGATAACATGTACCTATGTAATTTTAATAATAGTTAATAATAATAACACGTACTAGGACATTTTAATTATTACGTTTATATATATTATAAGAATGCACCTAAATTAAAGGTATGCACAACATTCCTAAATTAACAATGTAAACAACAAAATAGCAAGGCAGTGACAGTTATTATAATGCTAATTTGTTTATAAATATAAGTAAAGAGCCTTCTTCAACTTTCCTATACTGAGAATAAACACATCTATGTCACTTTTGTGGAAAACTTCATTATATTGTTTTAATATATATGTAAGGATTTTAAATGTTACAAAATTTTACAAAATTTTAAATGTTACTTCCATCAAATGTTGGTAAAATAATCAAAACAGCATAATTACAGAAATTAACTTGCTCGTTAATTTCTACGAGTATGTTACTTGTAAGTTGTTCTATGTTAGTTTTAAGGATTTTATTAACCATGAAATTTAATTGCGAATTTGATTGCTTAATTGTTAAAATTCACTCTGCAATTACGGATATAATAATTTTAAACTAATGTAAAATTAAAGTCATTCCAGTATTGATATTTTTTTTTTAATCCGCCTATACGATCAAAATGTTCATTTATCATATACGCAATACGCAATTAATCACATACATAAATGCGCTTGTAATACTCTAAATATAAATTACTCGTAACAAACGAATCGGCATCGAAACATCCAACCGAAACTTAATTATCCGTAAGACTGTAACACGATAAAGTCAATTTGCGTTTGCGCTCAACATCTATGGCTACGCTTGACGGGCCACTGGCTTTCTTTGTGGAGAGCAACGATTTAAACTATTATTATTACAACCTGTTGCATTATCAAGTCTACCGTACCTGAATGGTATACAGACGTGATTAATTGGAGTAAGCAGACTTATGGTGCGGCAGGTCACAGCGGTGTTAACCAGCTCGGCGGCGTGTTTGTAGGAGGCAGGCCGCTGCCCGACTCGACCAGGCAGAAGATAGTGGAGCTGGCGCACTCGGGCGCGCGGCCCTGCGACATCAGCCGCATCCTGCAGGTCTCCAACGGCTGCGTGTCCAAGATACTAGGCAGGTCAGTTGTTAAGGAGCTCTTGCTCCAACCAAACCTTTACACCCCAGCTGATCATACCAGAGCACTCGGGCGCGCGGCCCTGCGACATCAGCCACATCCTGCAGGTCTCCAACGGCTGCGTGTCCAAGATACTAGGCGGGTCAGTTGTTAAGGGGCTCTTGCTCCAACCAAACCTTTACACCCCAGCTGATCATACCAGCGCACTCGGGCGCGCGGCCCTGCGACATCAGCCGCATCCTGCAGGTCTCCAGCGGCTGCGTGTCCAAGATACTAGGCAGGTCAGTTGTTAAGGAGCTCTTGCTCCAACCAAACCTTTACACCCCAGCTGATCATACCAGCGCACTCGGGCGCGCGGCCCTGCGACATCAGCCGCATCCTGCAGGTCTCCAGCGGCTGCGTGTCCAAGATACTAGGCAGGTCAGTTGTTAAGGAGCTCTTGCTCCAACCAAACCTTTACACCCCAGCTGATCATACCAGCGCACTCGGGCGCGCGGCCCTGCGACACCAGCCGCATCCTGCAGTTCTCCAACGGCTGCATGTCCAAGATACCATGCAGGTCAGTCGCTATCACAGAACTTTGCTTTGTTGCTAACGAGCTCTAGCTCTATACATTTATACAGTTAGGCGTCTAATATGATTATAGTCAGGTTGGTTGCTATTATCCTGAACTTTTGAAAAAGCTTTTCACGAGCAGTCGTTGGAAAGCTTTGAAGACTTATTTCGAATGAACATTGAGAAAATCTGCACTATAATTTAAAAACCAAATCCAGTTATAAAAAATTATATAAAAAATGATATCTCGTAACGTTATGCCAACGTAACTTACAAGTTTGTTTACAAAATTCATAGACAAATGAAACTAAATACCACTAAAGGCCCAAATAGTTTTAAACCGCAAATCGTGGACAAGCAACATAATACGGAACCAGTCCAAAAATGCAGCGGTAACGAATACCGAGTCTAACTGGTCGCGACCGCACTGCGCGGCGCGCCGACCGCATGTCTTGATCGGCCAGCCTTACTTGAGCTCTCGGAGAAAATAGATGTGGAATAGTTTATGCGAGATGAGACTATTAGAATGTATAACTTGGGTCTTGTCGTATGTTTCTCTCATTTCTTATAACTCTATATCGATTAGCCTTACCTCATGGAGAAAATAACTCTGGGATGGGTTATGCAAAATGAGACTATTCAAAATGTACAACTTGGGTCCTGAAGTATGTTCCTGAAACTTCTTATAGCTCTGTATCGGCCAGCTTTACCTGAGCTTTAGGAGAAAAGCTTTGGAATAGTTTATGCAATAAGTGGCCATTAGATAAGCATAGGAAAGTACTATAAGGGTCCTCACGTGTGTTCTTCACATTGTCTGACTGTACTGTACGTACTAGCTTAACAATATACAAAGTTTTATCCATAATCGTTACCAAGAATATAATTTTGTCTTAATTATTTTCGGTATTTAATATTACATAATGAAAAATTAAATACGGTAAAGATTTCGTAATTTCTCAAAAATATAAAGAAGCAATTACTTTTCAATTATTCCGGATAATTAATAAAAAAACAAAGGTTTTGCATTAAGAAACCTAAACAAATTCAATCCTTTTGTGATTATTCAAACAGCGGTTTGTTAAATGACTGAAACTAAAATGAATAAAAATCTATGGGTCTTATATTTCCGTATCTCTTAGAGTACAGGGGTCTATCTACAATAGTTTGACGACCAGACATCCAAGGTGACGACGAAGGTTGGTGTTGTATGACAAGTAACAAGAAACTTATCTACATTGGATCTGTCAATTAATATTTATAGTTTCGGTTTGAATTGAGTATATTTAGGCAATGTTATGCAAAAGCTACTTTAAAATCTATATACACTCGCAAGCAAAAATTAAGGGTCGGTTAAGAAAGTTAGAATATCTCGGAAGATAAAGTCGCTAGCGAACTGAAATAAACTGTGCATGATAGGCAATTTAATATTCCAAAAATAAAATAGAATATTTGTCATAATTAATTTATATTTCATTAAAAACATAAACTAAAACGAAAAAGGATATCTTGCGTAAACTTAAATAAAATGGATAATACATCGATAGGGGGATAAGAATACGTCGATAGGGGGCCTGATAAGGTGGAAGTATGAAAATATTTATATCAGATAGAAACCCAAAAATACACGAAATGGTTGAGATAGAGCCGTGGATACACCTACAGTGTACAATTTCTGTATTTTGTGCCGAAACCCCATGATTGGTAGACGCACTAATATTTGTCAACGAACACATACGTTTACGTATTTAAAAGACAACGAACTTTTCCTATCGGTGAAGGCGACAGCTGTCCCTCGCTAATAATACGCCAGTGTCCTTCCCGGGAACCGAACCCGATCCTGCGAAGCAACCTGACACCGCCCACCCCAACGCGACTGGTCGTCGCAACGATAATGTCTCATTTTGCTAACTGATCCATCTTTATGTATGCAATAAGTATATATTTTTATTAAGAATAACAAATACTATCGACATTGAAATAGAAAAATATGTATTGGTTATGATAAAAACATAAAGTTAATCGAATCTTTAAGTACTTTCTACATAAACTAAAAGACGCGTATAAAATTTACTCCCACCCTTTAATTACAAGTTTATAAGTATGATACTAATTTGTGTTGGCTTCTCGGCAATAAACTGGCTTAAACAATATATGGTATGAATAATTTAGCTTTTATTATTACTGCGTATAATTTTGTATTTTTGTCTTTATCTTTTCATACATACATATAATCAGACGAGGCAAAAGCACTGCATAAGCAGTCCTTTGCTATAGTCCGCGCTTCACCTAGCAGTGACTGCATTCAGCGTGATAGGTGGTAAGCCCGTCGCCGCTATAAGGTTGTTGATGGATGTGCAGTTCTAACTCCATTAGTCGCCTTTTACGACACCCAATGGAAGAGATGGTTTGGTAGTATTCTTTTCATGAGCCGCATTAGGGTATTAAATTTTTACCGATTAAATATTGGGTCCTTAAATATTCTGTCTTAGCAATTTTTCCGTAACTATTAAGTTTCAGAACATTCTTATAAAATAATTGCCTCTCCTAAAAATAGACCATATATTTGAGCTCGTATTATTTAATTTGATATTTTTTTGTAAGTTTAATTGTGTTAAAATTAGACACAAAGACAATTATTTTTAACTGCCTCCCGAATACATCATTTGATTTGCATTTACATAAAAACGATGAATAATTTTTATCAAGCGTGTTCACACACATATTGCTAAAGCTTGTCTAATGATACATGCCAAATATTATTATCTTTGGATTTGTCGTTGTGAAGAAAACTGATAAAATGTTAGTATGTAAAATGCAGACACCCCCAAAATCTCCATACAAAACACCAATTTCATAGGTAAGGACCTAATATTAGAAGTAAAAAGCAAAGCTCTATCAAGTTACATTCTACGACTCACTCTGATTTCCTCTACAAAATATCTACCAACCTCCGAGCCTTAATTTTAATGGAAATAACCCTTTCTGTGATCCAGGTACTACGAGACCGGCTCAATCAGGCCCCGGGCGATAGGCGGGTCGAAGCCTCGGGTGGCGACAGCCGAGGTGGTCAGCAAAATAGCGCAGTACAAGCGGGAGTGCCCCTCCATCTTCGCGTGGGAGATCCGGGACCGCCTTCTCAGCGAAGGAGTGTGCACGTCGGACAATATTCCCAGCGTGAGTACTTTTACTTAATAAATTGTGTACTACATTACAATTTATATCATGGATCTGTGGTTTCAGAAAAAAAGAATTCTAAATATTACTTACCAAAAGCAGACATATTCGTAATACTGAATCATCTGTTTCTCAATGATATTATTATAACCTTTTCTACTGATAAGTTATTTTACCTAGTGGTAACGAATATTCTCAGTCTGATTGTTTGTTAACATTTTTATTGCATATTGCAAAGTATCACATAACTGCTTAAAAAATGAGAAATTTTGTGGTATTTGTTATGGTCCATACTCCTCTTGTGTTCATTCATATAGGCTGACCCTGTTTGTCATCCTGTATGGATGAACACAGCAGATATTCGTATATAAGCTGAGGACGTAGTGTGACTTAAATTTCTATCATTTTCAAATGTATAAACTAGACAAGATATGAAAAGGGCTTTAGTCTCCCTAAAACAAAAGTGAACTGAAAAGTCATCACTTCTTGAAATACATATATAAGTGATAACGTATATAATCGTAAATATTTTACAACAAGGAGGGGCTGCTTTCATCCAATCTCGATAAAGTTATTCTGGAAGGATCGTAAAATATATTACGATTCAGAAAGAATAATCTGCGTAGACCTTTCCTTTATATGAGCTATAATATTAGTCATAAACAGGAAGTGATAAGAAATATTGTATCAAAAATATTTTAGAATCCTATATTCTTTTCCTATGCGGCCATAGAAAAACACTAATAATGATAATCTTTATAATGTACGATTAAGCCTGGATTTGTGGTTCTTATTTACTTAAACCATATTTACACTAAGTTTATACTTTCATTGTATATTATGATAAGTCTGGAATTTTCATTGCCAATATGTGTGAAACAATTTATTTTATATACTTAAAAGTAATTGATCAGTTTTTAAATCCAAAATATTGAGTATTTAAATACCGCCACGTTGCTACGTATCTATACAATACTTATTATTATCTCAAATAATAATGTTTCGAGTGAAATTGTTACACCTTTCGTTCAAAACAAATAAAGCGTGACACGTAAAAATATTTGTCAAAAATCAGTGAAGTCAATAGGTACCTACGTTTCCCCGAAACGCCTCTGAAAAGTACTTTCATAGAAAAAGGAAGAGCCTTAAAACACAATAGCGCGCCGCGAGCTATGGCGAGCTATACGTTTACGATACCTCCTTATCTTTTCATGTAGGTACTCCATGGTTTACTTTTAATTATGGACATAAATCTTATTGTGATAATAACTGTTAAATACACGCTGGCTTATTTGCGCTAAACAAACGATTCTGACGGTTCAGAAGTCTGATCTAATAAAAAAATATAAAAAAAATGTATTATTTGCTGTAGTAGAAAAAATTGTTTATATTACGGTACAATGTCTTAAAATGGGACACTTCTTAGGAAAAATATACAAAAATAAATCCTTAACACGGAAAATAAAACAAGTATTCCAGGCCAATTATATCAAACTGTCAATTAATCACTGTATCACTATAACAAGTAAGCAGATACCAATCTGCTTCGCAAATACAATGTTGCATCCTCTTGAAATGCTATACCGTTTACGTCGTAAATAACCGGCTTAGTGTTTATTTTATATATTTTCCAAAATTATGACGGATTGTCAAAAATTTTACCATGCTTATTATCCTAATTTAGGAAATACTTTATTGACACAGCAAGTATTATAGGGCAAGCCTTTCGTGACTAAGTTCATGTCCTAATCTAATTATATTCAAAATTTAAACAAGTATTCTTACTTGTTACACTGTTACGTTTGAACATTTTACTTTTAAAGTCATATAACAAATACAATAAATAATATAGAGGAGCTCGGTTGCGTAGTGGTCAGTGCGCTTTGGCTTCAATCAAAACAAAGCTACTTTCGCCATGGTCAGGCCGTGGATGGGTGACCAAGACTTTGTGATCTCGAGCTCGTCCATGCTTCGGAAGGCACGTTAAGCCGTTGGTCCCGGTCGCATTTGTGACCGTTTCTACCCACCAACCCGCATTGGGCCAGCGTGGTGGTGTTACGGCCCATACTCCTCATGTGTTTCTCCATGGGAAAGGCCTGTCCCAGCAATGGGACTTATATAAGCTGATGACGTAACAAATACATTTTCCAAATACAAATCCTCTCAAAACTCTATCTCGTGGTCACCTCACTACAGAACCCCTCTTTTTTTATCCCCCCACTCCCTTCTTCGTGGCAAAACAATATGACGTTATAACTTTTTTCTTCATTTTTTCCCCTTTTTGAATACGGCTCCCCTTAGAGACATTCTTTAGACGTCGATACTGCCCGTATACAGGTTGATGCTTTTACAATACACCGACGAGCGCGCTTCGTGTACGCAGAAAATTAATGAATATTCATTACTTATATCGTGTTCTAAATAGGTTGTTGTTTTCAGTTTATGTAACTTTATATAAATAGTTTGTGTAATATGTATGTTATGCTAGGATAAGAACCGATTAGTAACAAAAGTGTCTGAAGGGGCCGCAAAAATAATGCAGCAAATAAAATAAAATAAACTCGGACGTCTTCCAAAAAGATTGACATTGAAATTTCAATGTCAATCTTTTTGGAAGACGTCCGATAACTCTTAGGGTCTTAATAACAGAAACAAATAAAATAACAGCTTTACTCGCAACACTATAAGTTCACAAGGACAAGGTTCTAAAGGATATGAATCGGGTGTGAGTGGAGATACGGGACAAGGCAGACCTAGGCGAACGTTAGTCGATCAAATTAAAGACGTTCTTGAGAAGGGACAGGTCAAAAGTACCCGAAATCGCCGAGCATGTATGAGGACTGTGATGAGAGTTGATGAAGCGAAAGAAATATGCAGGGATCGTAGCAAGTGCAAAGATGTAATCTCTGCCTACCCCTGTGGGAAAAAGGCGTGACTTTATGTATGTATGTGTACTATAGGTTCACTCCACTAGATGCAGCTGAAGTGAAAGCAAGTTTTTATCCATGAATTGTTGAAAAATTAAAGAATAAACCTTAAGGCTTATTCCCCGCGTACATAGAAATTCGCAGACAAAAGCTAGTTTGAATATTTAAAAATCAAACACTCACTTAAAACCTTTTTAAACCTTTAACATCCATAAAACTCAATATTTTAATATTAAAAGCACAGTAAAGATTAACGTAGCGAAAATCGCAACTGCGTGATTCTCGAAAAACGAGGTTTACGACTAGAATAAGGGAATGCTCTGACACCCTTCCACGGAATATAAATTAATTAAAAGCACGCAACGCTTCGAAAAAGCACGCCAAGTACCCCAAGATATCGGTGGAAAACCTTGGAACACGAAAAATCCGCAGAGATAGCACTATACAAAAGTTACGAGAGCGAAAGAGTTGGCTATCTGTCTCTTTTTTCATCCCATAAAGGGGGAGCGGTCGATTTTGACACGGCATGAATAAAGAAAATATGAAGGCTTTTGTTACGGTAAAAATTCCTGTACAGTGGATAAAGTCCTTAAGTTATCAGCGAGGGAGCCTTCCGGCGCTTGTACAGGGTGTGCCGGCAGGTGGATAGGGCATCCCGCCGCAGGGCTGCTTCCACGGTAATTAGAAAATTTAAATTTTTACATAGACTTTAAAAACGACCAATTGGTTGACAACTTATCTTCAAACTTCAAACACCTATCAACTAGCCCCATTTTAAGCAACTAATGCTGCTTGTGTTACGGACGCTAGATGACGGATAAATATATTTAATAGATAAATGAACGAATGAATGATGATAAACTTATGTTTTTAAACATGCGTTTACCGTACAATCTTCATCGATCTAAATACATTCACACAAAACATAAAGGGCAATACTAACTTTAGACATAAAATAGTATAGTTTTGATATGTTTTCACAAACACTTAGTTACATGTTGGGAAATGTCTGGGAAAAAGACTTTATGAGAAAATATTAAGTATTCTATCAGAAAAATTATGTAGACCCCTAACAAAAAAAATATACTTATTACTCTAATTACTAAAGGTATCGTTGTTGGCAAACATCATAGAATTCATAATTTTATCCAGAATGTATCTCTGTCAAAATATTAAAACGCAAAAAACATGTTTTTCAATTTCACAAAATTGACATCCCTCCAATCTCCTTTGATGCGCCGTACGTACCCGATATATCGACGTTCACGTGTGTATATTGTTTTAAGGGTGCTTAGAGGTTGAATATATTAATGTATGCCTCAACAACCCCAGTCTGATTTTATTACAGCCGATGAAGAGTGAGTGACGTCATTAATAATGTAGATACCGAGACGAAAATCATAAGCACAAATGGTTTTCGGTGTTATTATATTATAAGTGAAAGCCATAAGAAAAAATAAATTAATGCTTAACTTCGTAATAGGAGACCCTGGAGAATGTAGCAGAAAGACGTGTAGAAATGTCGACGCCATCTAGAGTAGGAAAAAGCAGGAAGAAGAAGATTGTTGTACGCGAATGTACCTACAACAAGCAAAGTTCAAAGTGATGATTACCGATATTTTTTATAAAAGTTTCATTTGAAATATTGATACATTCGAAAAATTATGGGCATAAACGTAATATGTAACATAAAATTACAGTGTTAAAACTTTATTAAAATTTTAAAACCAACGCTTATTCGAAACTTACAACTAACTAGAGCATTATCGTTAAGCCTTCACAGTAACGATCCTTAACTAAAGTAACCCTAAACATTCTCAACCCTAGTTTCGGCCACGCGAAATTATGTCCAATGACCACAACTTAAAGTTTAATATCGTTAGAAAGAATTGCGGTGAGGGTCAATAGTTGTCACAGGGTCATATCGGAGGAGAACATGCGTTCCCGTAGCAAATCACTTCCGGACCACTAAATCCAGGGTAAATTAATGCATTTAGCACGCTCCCCGCTTTTTGACTGGGGATGACAACTTTATTTCATTGTATCGCGATATTTTCTTGTCACTTAGTCGATAATGGGAGAGTGAGGCAAATTTTTTTGGCAATAATGCCAAGTTGTAGCTCGACTAAGTAATAGTTAAATTGTATGAAAATATTTCTTTTTTATTCTATTTACATTCAATAATAAGTGCAGTTGTATTTATTCACATATTTGCTACTTTTCCTGTAAATAAAACATCGTGTGTATCTATAAACTTACCTTGAACTCGCTTTGTATTTGAGATTCTTATATAAATTTCACGAGAGGTATGAAATATTTTGCCTGTTTATGCCACAAAATATTACGTTGTTGCAGTATGAAGAAAGAGACAGACAGTGTGACTAGGTATTGTGACTGTTACTAGTTTATCACAACATATTCAAGAATCGCACCTGTTATGCAATCTCTATACGTGTCGCATGTATTTTAATCTATTCCGTGACATACTCATATACTTTTGTTAATTTTATAAAACTTCCCATTTTTAGTTGCGTTAAGAAGCTATTCATCTATGTATATCAATATATATTTGGTATGTATATTTGTATTTTAAGTATTTTATTTTATATTTATCAAATTTACTACATATTATATTTAAGTTTTATATTTATTCATAGTGTTCACACGACATTTTCGTTTCTTGCCATATCTCCTATCGCAGGTGGGCTGGGAGACATTTCTGTTAGGAATAGGCCACACCTTTTGTACTGTCTTTGTAATTTGTCGTTTTGTTGTTATGTTTTTCTGTGTACAATAAATTGTTAAATAAATAAATAAATAAATAAAGCTCAATTTTTATGGGAAACGTGTTATCAGCTACATTCCGCTCGGGGCGCTTTTCTTTTTTTTGTTTCCCATAGAAGTTCAGCTCCAAGTTGAGTTTTCCAATGAAAGTGTACACTAAGGGCACTTACCTTGCGTAGATATGTCATTTCGTTGTACTGATACTTTGTACAATGATACGGATGTTTTCATGTAACACACAATATTATTCAAATTGGCAAAAGTATTGACAAAATTCATGATAACGAAATACTTTTACATTACATAATTATCGTTTTTTTTGTACTTGAAGAAATTTTACATTTTGTGGTACTCTGGTGAGCAGGTAATTATCATTCTTTTACACTGTAGCCAGTTTCTGTTGACAAGTCTAGTTATTGACGACTATGTTACTCCTCTAACATCTTTATGAAATCGAAGAAAACAAGAAGTTGATTAAAGAAAATAATGAATTCCCATAGATATACACTCATAGATATACATTTACATAGAAGACGCGAGTATAACAGTTTGTATTTAAACCCTATACCTATAGGTTCATGATTGAAACCAAGCGTGTCAACTTTTTACCGTCTACTGTCATGTCACGTCTCAAAACGCGGATACTAGTCGGGCCAACCCCGACGCTTTGTCGGGGTTTTCAGACACGCGCAATACATGCATTTGCGTCATCTATATAAATGTATATCTGTAGAAATCCCTACAGAGACACCTGTGTCACGTGTTCTACACAATTACTATAAGCATGGAACCCCAGTTCCCAATATGCCTCATCAAAAAATATTCACCTCTATCGTCAAATTTCCTCAACAAACAACATTATTAAAATTTAATATTGCGATTGTATTCCGTTTTAATATAAGCCCGATCTAGATAGCATTGAGGAACGCAATAATCGGTCCAATAAATAGCCAGTTCAATATACTGCTTTAAAATATCATTACGGATCATATCAGAGATGCCGATCTCACGGGGCCGCCATTGCTGCAACAAATTGTAACAAAGGAGGACGGTAAAGAAGATTATCGTGCTGGCGCGTGGCCCGCACGTGACATGCATGTGGTCGGTGATAGCTTCTACCCTACATATTTTACATTAAACAAAAAACAACTTTAAACCCTCACTATTACTGTACACTTTGCCATAAAAATGCAATCCCAAGATATGAGTTGTGTTCGAAGATATGAATACAAAAACGCAGATAAAAATGAATTGTATTTTTGAAGGTACTAGACTCATTTTTGAGTGGAAGCGAAAACTATAAAAGTTACTTAAAAGTATGAAGTGTTGGAGAGAAATTAATACCACAATTCGAAGGATTTAAGGCTTACACTGTAGTTGAGTGGGTAATCGGAAGAGTAAATATAGATACATATGATGTCTGTCTGGTGCGGTTAACGTCATGTCACTTGCATACCGCCCAAGGGAGAAAAACAGATGACGATTTTTTATTATTGGATTGTTTTGCGAATTCTACAAATACAGAAGGATTATAGAAAAATAATTGAACAGTCGTTACAATTTTATTGTTTTTTCTTGACTGTGAAAAAAATTACGTAAATAATGATTGCACTATTTCAATATTGTCTGAATTTTAATAGAAACAAAACACTGCCAGTGTTTTACCTTTATTAAGCAGCACTTAGCTGATGGTTTTTTCCCAAGATGTATTATTGCGTAAGTTAATTATTATAAAATAGACTGTAAGCATTACGGTAGCCAAAATTTTCCTTTCAAATCATGATTCTGTATAATACATACATATATACATAAAATCACGCCTGTTATCCCCGTAGCGGTAGACAGAGTCCAAGGAGCACTGTGTTCCTTAAGACCACATTTAGCCATACAAAAATTGGGTTTGTTCAGATGAAAAATCGTGAAAGAGTAGTAACAAGTGGCTTGCTCATCGCCTACACAATCACAGACCCAGTACCCAATACGCCCTTAGTCGCCTTTTACGACATCCTAGGCAAGAAAAGCAGTTGGTACATTATTTTTGTGTCCCGAACCAACACGGGGACATTCTGTCTAATAGCTTTATAAATTTTGTTTGGTTCTTGATACGAATTCCAAGGCGTTAGAAAATACCGAATTAATACATAATAACTATGTATTATTATAATATAACACAAGTTTAGGCAGAAATTACTTCATACAGACAAAAAAAACCGTTTCCCTTATAAGTTTTTTATACTGATTGTGAAAGCTAGCTTATTACTGGATGAAAACGAATTACCAAGCTACTGTGAGACAATCATCATAAGGAATCCACAGTTAACTCGAACTTTAACTAAAATTCGAAAGCACTAACTTCATCACACCAAAAACGTTTCTAAATCAACGCCACAATATTTGTGTCGTCCACAGTACTCAAAAATCCCGTCACTCCACTCCGTTTAGTTTAGTAACAGTTTCAGAGTACGGCCAGCAAAACAGTCGGGGTGTGAACCGGAGCGAGATAAGTACGCAGCCACGTGCGCGCTAAGCCGGCGCATACAATTTTTTTATTGTTCCCTGGTTATTACAAAGGTCCCGTCGATGAGTGTTATATATGAGGAATAATACAATGAATTTCAAAAATTCATTTGAAAAAAGAATATTACTACGCCGGCCGGCAGTATACTACTAGGTTCAAAAGTAAGATAATATTCATGCCTTTATTACAAAAGTGGAACTACCAACAATATGCAATTTAAAATAATTTTTTTTTATAGACTTTTACACCTATCAACTAACTCAAATTTAGGAGCATAAGCCGCTGATGAAAAGAATGTGATAAATATTCATCAAAAACTAGCCTATATTCATCATACGAATATTTTCGCCTTCCGTCATTCAAACCGAAACCTCTTGAAACCTGCGTGCTACTAGACTACGGAGTTTGTTTCATTCACGCTTTAGACATTCTCTGATAACGAGAGTGTGACACCGAGAATATTAAAAGGAGAAAAGAACGGACATTTAGTTAGGCCCCCCCAAGAATTTTGTACTTTCTGATGGATGCCAAACTCCCATACAATAGCATGAGGCAATGTTTTGTCTCGATCAGTAGATGTTCCCTTTCATTCTATAATGAACTCACTATAATGAATGAGTTTGTCATTTCGTAGTAAAGCTTTCTATTATACTACTAATGACGTCACACAAAAATACACACAAATTTCTCAAACAAATACTGTCATTTAATATGTGATTTTGACTCAACTGCGAAATGATAAGGTACATCCAGGATATCACTCACTTACGCAACATAAAACAACGCATGTCATCACCAGTTTCATAATTTTTTATTTAAAAATATTTAATTACAAAAATTTGTAACAATTTTCAGTCTAGGCGTCAAAATGGCGTAAATTTTTGGGCCCCCCGACCTCTATGGTCGAGTGGTCTGTACGCCGGAGTCAAAACGTCGTCGCCATCTCGAGAGACATTTTTTCAAATTTGGAATGCAGTGTCGCGCTCAACTTACCATGTTTTCTTTTTCAGAAATTTTCCTCGTGTTGTTTTTTTTACAGTCTAAACAACTCGAATTATCCGTGAAATAAAGGGGTCATAATAAAAATTTTAACTGCCTATTATATTTTTTTTCGTATCATTAGCAATACATTGACTTACGTATCTTTATTGGTAAATATTTCATTCATACGGCCACATAATTGCATTTTATGTATATAACATGCCTTATTGCTATAATTTATGAAGGGGCCCTTTAAATAATCAATAAATTTGTCTAAAATAATATGGTTCTTTGAGGCTACATCCCCCAAGGAGCAAGCAGTGTTAACACTGACTCCTCATGAAACGAACTAAAGTTTTATATATTAATAAATATTAATCATCATTCATTAATCCCATTATTCCTCATTTTACCCACCAATCCGCATTGGGCCAGAGTGGTGATGTTATGGCCCATACTCCTCATGTGTTCTCTATGTACGAAGACCTGTGCTCAGCAGTGGGACATAATAAAGAAGTTTTATATAAACTCAGACGACGCACCAAAATGTAACTGATTTTAATCCTTTCTGAACATTGCTCGCATTCTCAATCTGGCTCTTGTGAGTTAATCACCGAACCCCGAATTAGCACACAGAGGCATGTACACGACCGTATAAACGTATATTAACAGATTGCGAGCATCGCTCGGATCCCGGGTGAGTACCGGGACTGGGACAAATAGGCTCCTGTACTCTTCTGATCCCCTGGTACCGTTCGAACAAAAGACTCATAAAAGATGTTCCTGTTTTTAATTATTTTTGGTGGTTTTTGTTTTTTTTTTTATTTATGAATTATATTTTAGGACTCTATTTTCTATATAATTTTAATAGAAATTAATAAAATTCTTCATTCGTTGTCGTCCTAAGAGGAAAATTAAACCTAATTTTAAGTTAATACCTACTAGCGTTATTCGTGTGGGAAGTCCAAATCGGAATAACTTGCTACAAAACTAGTTATAGTATATACATCAAGTTTTAAGAAAAATTAAATGCTGGTATTCAGGCTTCCAGTTCTTAAATAAAAGTTCTCCAAATTAATTGGTTCTAAATATTGTGACACCTAGAATTAATAAACTTGCTGTATGAATTCCCATCTGGTGTAAAAAATATAGTGTTATCTATTTAAAAAACATCAAAGCAGATGTTGGTATTATTATTTACCTACGAATCATTACAGAAAATAACCTCTAATACACCAATAAATGCTACTAATTGCTACAAAACCACTTGTCCATAAACGGATAACAGTCCAAAAAATATATAAATCTCCACGTGTGCACAAGTGGGTGCTTCTGCCGATGGTACTCGTAATCCGGGCGATATTAAATAGTGATACCATCAAATGATATCAGATAAGACAGTAATTATAACCGACTCAGTGCGAGGGCGCCACGCAAGGGGAGGGTTTCGCGCATTTGTATTAATTATACAAATGTATTTACCGCAAACAAGGCATGCTTAGTGCGAATTTTATAAATGGAATTTCCTTTAATGTACATAAATAAAATTAATGACTTTGAACAACATGTACCTACCTCTATACATCAATATTCGAGATACTCAAAATTATCAAAAGTTACTGAATTAACAATTTAAATATTTGTAAGCAAATCAATTTAAATACACATTATGCCACAAAGCAATGAGTGTGAAACAAAGATCTATTAAGAAACTTTCCAATGTTTCTACGCAATTTTCTATCAAGATGAAAGCATTAATTAAAAAGAGAATTACTAATCGAAATCACACAAAATATGTAGAATAAAGAAAAATACTGAACGCCTTTACAAAATTATCTCCATCGATAAGACAAACCCCAATTTTGACCAAAATGGCGCCTTTGTTTTTTCTTTCCACGATCGATATAATACTCGTACGAGACTGGGCTACCATATGCTTACTATATACCAAGAACCATGTATGCTCGGTATACCTCCGACCCCCGAGCGATGAATTTACATAATTTACCTACATTTATTTAAATTGCTATCTGAAGACATACCGGGAGCTCCACAAGGCATTCTCGAAGCGCTCACGCTTCAGTTAACATCAAACGTAAACTCCACTACATAACAGTCATAATCAGACGTTTAGGCTTTCTTTGATAAGCAAAATTAGCGTCTTAGGGGAATTTAATTTGTTTTCACTTCTCGCAAAGTTACTAGTTGCAAGTTCAGGTTTTCATTGAAAGAGCCAGGAGCCACTGGAGATGGTAAATATTGTGAGATTCGTTAGAAATTCACAATTCACAAAAACAATAGTTCCATTGATTCCCTAATAGTTATTTAACAACCTATATCTAATTGTACTGAAGTGTCTGTTTTATCTTATAAAAATATCAGCTTTCTTTCGAAATGAATTTTATTGCTGTTTCATAATCCTCCACAGTTTTTTTTTATCATATAAATGCTTGGCTACGAGATGCAAATGCATAGATACCTAAAAAGCAATAATTAATATGCATGAAATATAACAGCACTTTATACACTTTTTGGTCAAGTACCAAATCTCATCCTTACTCAAATAGATTTTAAGATTTTCACAAACAAGACCATGGTTTCTAAAACCCAAAGTCTCAATACTTCTTTACTAGAAGCTTAAACCAAAACAATCTTCAACTTTAGAATGCATTCAAACCTTTATTTCATTTCCATGCAAATCCGCAACTTTATCGAATTATCTAAAACGAAGCGTCTATTTGTTTTTTTTTTTAAACTGTCAAGCAAGTGCCGCCAAACCTCGTTAGGAAGGGTGGGACCCTCCGGCGGACATATGTTGGGTGTTTTACGCACTGCATTTTAATCCACTATGAACGATTTACATACGGTATTATGAGCAGGCGCTTGAGCGTCGCCTGTTTAGCGTTCATTTGGATATTAGTTTCATAGTTAATAGTTGGACTTAAAAGTGTGAATGGTTCGAGTTTCCGAAGATATATAAAAAAACAAAAACTAGGAAAGTTTTAACATAATTGTATGGATATAAGTGTTGAAATTTGACAAAAACTTAGTGATCTCAACTGCAAATAAATAAATCTATACGTATAATAAAACTGTAGAGGTCGCATATCTGTACATAGAAAAAAAAATGCTTAAAACCAAGTCAGGGGGATGTAAAAAGAGGGAAAATACCAAAAATGTTTTTTTATAATTTTTTTGTTCTTCTGTCTCTTTGTACGGGCTTATCTCTGAAATCGCTGGACCGATTTCAATAAAATTTGCATTAAATCCCTGGTCAACATCTTAGATACTTTTTATTCTGGAAAATTAAAGAGTTCCCGTGGGATACCTGAAAAACCTTATTAAACGCGGGCGAAGTCGCGGGCAACAGCTAGTAAATAGTAAATATTATTAATATATCTTTAGACATTCACACCTATCAACTAGCCCCATTTTAAGCAACTGCTACCTTTGTTAGGGATACTATAGATGACGATTATATATATTTAATAGATAAATACATTTAAAATTTCAGAAAATACAATTTATATATCCAAGACTGGAGAGGAGTGCAGACCACTCGACCACGAAGGTCGGCAAATATTATTTACAATTCGTCATCTTTAGTGAGATCTGTATCTATCTCGCTCTAAGACTTAAAAACAAATATTAATGTGAAGAGAGAGTGAAAACTAGCTGATTTCTCTGTTCATTCTTCTCTTTTCTTCCTCCAAATAGTTTCGTAAACGAAGTTTTTATAAACAAATGACAGTTTTTTGAAGTCCTACTAAATCGCATGGTTAGGTTAGGTTAATATCTAATCCGATATTTAGACTACTACAAAAACCAGCGTACAAACATTTTAATTTCAATCCAAGATTTCTTTTAATCCAGTTGATGACACAGGCTGATTCTCTACAGACTATAGAAATAACTAAACAATGAAATTAAACATAATTACTAACACAGATCAACTTTGAAACTTTCCCACCGCTAAATCATAACCAATATCAACAGGGCGTAGTACGGCCAGCAAAACCGCCAACAGCCAAATACTGGCCATTCATTAGCCAATCGCAGCAACATTCCGCGCGTGGTTGATGCTCGCTTTGATTCTGTTTGATATTGTAGCCTATTTGTAGCTACAGTGGTATGGTGAGATAGGTATAGTTAGGTATGAGGGTGTAGTGAACTTGAGATGGGAGTGATATTTATTAAATACTGCTTTGCTACAACTAAGGTGTTTTATTTTAAACTAGCTTTTGCCCGCGACTTCGTCTGCGTGGAATATTCACTTTTGGAAAGCTTTCCTCAATAAATGGGCTAACACTGAAAAAAACTTTCAAATCGGATCAGTAGTTTCCGAGATTAGCGCGTTCAACCATACAAAGTCTTTAGATTTATAATATTATCTGTAGTTCCTGAGATTAGCGTGTTTCACCAAACAAACTCGTTAGCTTTATATTAGTAGTATAGATATATCAAAACTATTACTTAATTGAAGGCAAATGTAATAATTATTAATGTAATAATGTGTAATGTAATTAGACAACCTCCGTGATCGATTAGTCTGTACGCCGGTCTCAAGGTGTCGCCATCTCGAGAGGTTCTG
This sequence comes from Parapoynx stratiotata, assembly GCA_910589355.1. Lineage (NCBI taxonomy): Eukaryota > Metazoa > Arthropoda > Insecta > Lepidoptera > Crambidae > Parapoynx > Parapoynx stratiotata. The sequence goes on from OU342477.1 coordinate 4,982,392, forward strand.
GGTTCGATCCCCGGTCCCCACGGGGACGGCCTGTCCCCACAAATGTTTGTGTGACGAATACAGGAGTTTGTTCACCAGTCTTGGATATTTATATAAGTATTGTATATTTTATGAATATTTATCAAATATATTTATCCGTCATCTAGTATCCGTAACATAAGCAGCATTCGTTGTTTAAAATGGAGCTAGTTGATAGGTGTGAATGTCTGAGGATATTTATTTATTTATACCCATTCCCCCGATGCCCCTACGCCAATTATCACACAAAGAGCCATTTTTTTTTAGTTTTCACCATTCGGACCCGCAGCAGACTAGTTAGCAGCGGCCAACCCCGACGTTTGGTCGGGGTTTTCTAACACGCACAGTACATACATGCATTTGTGTCATCTATGTAAATGTATTATATATCACTGAAGTAGTCCCATGGCAACAGGCTTTTTATCCCATAGCCTTATACATAAGAGACGAAATGTGGGTGAGATGGAGGTGTGATGATAATAATATACGTTACACCATGATTCGTAAGATTAGGTTTGATTCTCGACGATGTGTGTGTTAGACGAATATTTATATTTATTTATTTAATTATTGTGGCCTATAGTTTGTACAAGTACTGACAATAAACCTTGAAAGGATACCAATTAAACCTAAAATTCTTCCATACTTCAGAAGACACGTTAAGCCGTTGATTCTGATTTCTATTTTAGCATCATCAAGCATTATGCCAGTAGTATGTATAATAAGAACAGCCAGTATACTATTTGACTATGAGTTTAAAATGCATACAAATTCCATTGCGTTTAGTTAGATAATAGCAATACTGTTCTTTTTGTCGTCTGTGCTGTTTTTATTTAATTACTATATTTATATGTATTATATATTATATTTATATATATTTGAATAGGCCCGGTCAGAACACCAGCGCTGGGTCAGTCTCTGATTCAGCATATGCTGAGGCCGGGTCCTAATTAACCGTTATTGTGTAGTCTTTTAAAATTATTCACTGTACTCTGTGTTTGTCTGTTCTTTCTATGTTTTTTATTCTTATTGTGTGTTTGTTGGTTAATAAATGTTTTTCTTTCTTTCTTTCTTTCTTTTTCAATTAAAAATACACCAGCTGCTACGCCGTAGCTACCGTAGCAAAGCTACTATCTAAAGACTCATTTCTAAAGAAGTAAGCTACGGAGACGTCGTAACGAGCGTAGATAGCACCCCTATAAGTGCTATCCACGCTCGTATCATTGTATGCAATTTAACGTTATTAATTGTATTATGAAGCTTAATTTTTATCGGAAACAAAAAGAGCCAAAAAGCCCTTAGTTGGTAGGTGTGAATGTCTGAGGATATTATTATTATTCAAATAATTTAAAACACACACAGGAGACATTTGCTTTAACCGCTATTTGAAGTCTAGCGTTAGTACCATCGGGCCAAATCATTCGTTTCATTAGCAGCTAATACTTAGCATATAGCATGCTACGTGCTATCGCTATGTTAATTGTTAATAATACCAGATTATTATTTTTAATTTTTGACGATCGAGAAATGTTTATCGGCGCCCGGCCGGCGGGCGGTCGGGTCCAGTCAGTGCCTATCGTTTTAATTCGTTTTCGCATTTACGACATTAGCATTAACACGCACGTGACACAGCGTAGTCGCTTAACTTTATAAGTTTGCAGCAGAACGCAACTATACGCGCCATAAATAAAATTTAACGATAATTATTTTTAATAGCTATTATTATTTTCATGATTGCTAATTTACTATTAGCAATTTTTTATGATGGCGAATGCTAATTAATCCAATACTACAAGACAACCATTGCCAAAAAAAATCTTATTCTGGCTTTCATTATAACTGATTCTCTATTATAACCATGGTTCACAATCACAGACCACGATTATTCAAAACGTCAAATTTGAAGGCATTTTGCAATAATTTCACAGATGAACCAGATCTCCCCTAAGGCACCCAACCGATAATAATAGGTTTCGATCATCGCTGCAACATAATACCCTCTCGAGTTAACACGTGAATTATGACTTATTACGGACCACAATACGGACCCCACTCGACATCGAATGGCCCCAACGTCACCAAATAACATGTCATTGCATTGTCACCTACGATTTACGAATGTGGTAACACTAGGGATGACCGTGCTCCATCCCTCTCGCACAACCTCGTCAACGCATCTATCTCACTTTATATTTATTATAATTTTATGCCGCGTCCACTATTGTTCATTAAACGGCATCCTTGTCTAGTGTTGTTCGAGGGGCATTAAATGTAATAACACTATCGAGATCTCGCGGTGATGAATATTAATGTGTTTTTTTGTAAGCGATGAGATTTAATGTGGTGATTACGAGTGTCAGTTGTCTGTAATTATTGCTGTAATTTGAGTACGTAGGCGACAAATTTTATGTTGCCTATTAACTAATCCTGTCATTTTTTTATATAGACTTTTAGGATAAACCGGTTCTGCCGTCCTAACGAATAAACCTTTGAATAAAAAAATGTAAAACCTTAAACTAAACGTACCTATTATAATTTTATAATGTAACTTCCAAAACTATTTCTATATCTCATGCATCGTTGTTTAAATTAAATGGAATAACATACATAATCATTAATTCAAACGATGGCGATGATGGATATTGACAAGGATGTAAGAAATAGAATAAATGTGGGATGGATGAAATGGCGACAGGTCTCAGGAGCAACGTGTGACCCTAGATTACCCCTTAAGCTTAAGGGAAGATCTATAAATCCGTCGTTAGACCAGTTGTAATGTATGGATCTGAATGTTGGGCAACGAAAGCGATGAAAGCTGCACTCAGCAGAGATGCGAATGTTGCGATGGATGTGTGGAGTTACAAGAATGGACAAGATCAGGAATGAATATATTCGAGGGAGTTTGAAAGTAGCGCCAGTGACAGAAAAGATTAGGAGCAATAGGTTAGCGTGGTGTGGACATGTGATGAGGAGGGCTGAATGTCACATTACAAGAAGGATGCTGAGCATGGATGTGGATGGACCTAGAGTTAGAGGAAGACCAAAGAAGCGATGGATTTAATGCGTGAAGAATGATATGAGGATAAAAGAAGTGGATGCTGAGCTGACGAGTGACAGAGGAGAATGGAAGAAGAAGACAAGTTGTGCCGACCCCACCTAGAGTGGGAAAAGGGCAAGAAGAAGAAGAAGAATCATCATCACTATCCCAATATGATAATAAATTCCAAAAAAAGGCTAATGCCTGGAAGATATCACTTTTATACAATAGCAAAATATCTATTCTCAAACATTCTTTTACTCTACTCTCATTGACTTAATACTCAAATATAAGTTTAAATAGCAAACACGAAAAATATCTAAGCAGTACTTAAAATTCATATTAAAATTATTATTAAAAGCCCTCGAGCACGCGTCAAGCTGTTAAACGTTTTCCGCGGCGACAAAAAAAAAGCAAAAAAAATAAAACCGTTGCAAGTTGTCATTCTGAACCACTCGAGCGTTCATCCCCGCGACGAACATTATAATACACTATTATGTTATTTAATAATAATACTGCATTATTGTCATTAAAATAAAATCATTATTATCGACGCGGCCGGTTCGCGAACACAATTGACTTTTGCCGTTCGGCTGAGTCTCAAAGACTCGGCACTTAATTATATTGACCCTACGTTTGTTTTCTTAACATATTTCACATACTTCGATAAACGGTTTGAATATACTATAGTTCTAGTTACCAGCCTATATTTTAAGATAGACCTCTACATCGGTGAAAACTGCAATCGATTGTACGCGGTAGTTTTTTTGCGGTGCGTATATATAAACAGATATAAACTGTCAAAAAAAATGAAATTAAAATAAACTTTATTCTACACTATTTAAATAACGGATATAACATTATATACAACAGTACAATTGGCAGCCTTATAGCGCCTAAGAGCGATGTCTTCCAGACAACCATTGGACTTGATTTGGCTTCTATTGATCATATAAAAACCATCCCATATTTTCAATGATGTTCTAATTCGGTTTCGTTTGGGTTAAGTTGCTGGTTTTATTTATTACGAAATTAAATCAATTAATTTGCAGGAACCTTATCTGAAATATAATTCTATACTTCTGTAACACAACTTTTCACAGACTGTACTGCATAATAATAGAAATCCTATTCTAGAGGCGTCAAAGCAATTGCTCCTTACATAATTTGACACTCATGACAATAAACCTCCTTAGTCACACTTCACCCCAATTACTCCTCACTTTCCCCAAATCCTGTCCACAATGAACGTATAAAATAAATCAATAATCAATTTTACGCCAGCCGTCCGGCCCGGAGTATTTTTGTCCGGATTTTTATTATTCTGGCAATACATCTAGCGGAAAATCGCGTCCTGCCGGCTCAGACGGAATAAGGCGGGAAAATCGCACTTATTTATTATTTACGAAATATAAAAACGACACCCCCACGTATTCTTTGGTGCGCTCCACTGACGCTAGCGCCGACATTCAAAACAATGGGATATGTATATTTGCTAAGATGACAAATGGCCGACGCTTTTCCTACCAGAAGTAAGTTGATTTTATGCTGACTGACCAGAATGACATGCGATTTATAAAGTATATAACGTGTATTTTATGTACAAATCCGCTATATGTCGGGAATGCGAATTTTTGTTTCATAATGTGCAATGCACAATCGACGAAAATATTTTTAATTATGACAGCTTACCGCTTTTGGCCTTTATCTCACCTGATGGTAAGTGACGATAAGGCCGAAGGTGGAAGCGAGCTTCACCTGTGTTCCTCAACAACTGAGGACCTGGCTATCTTACCTCTGATTGCCGGAACACAACGATGCTTATAACATTGTTATTATGGCGACAAATTTAGGTAAGACGGTGGTAGCTAGCCAGGTGGGCTTAGAAGCCCTACCACCAAATTATTATAGATTATAGAACTATTAGCAGTTTTGTACTCGACTGTGCCATAGCTTTAACTCTCACAAATGCTACATTTGTGTTGGATTTAAGAGGCGTGAAAAGGCATCTTGTGAGCCAGCAAGGTGGAGGTCGCTAGGCCTGCATCCTTTGGTGCTGCCCTAGCATCCTTCGCAAATGGACTTATCTACTGCTTACCATGGTGTTAAGTCATTTGCTGGGCTGATTATAAAAAAAAGTGATATTCATTTAAAATTATAGTTATAATTTGAATAACTACAGTAGAAAGACACGGACATAGCTTACAGAATTGTGGCAGTAAGCAAGACACGATGCTAGCACAACTTTAAAGCAATTGGGGCGAGAGGTTCTTGAGTGGACGACCGTATACCCCGTATACCCACAACACAATACCGATGATCTGGTGAAGATAGTTGATCTAGTAGACCGAGACCATGTATCTTCTCTTGACAAGGCCTCTCGGTAGTGAACAAGAATAAATTAAGTAGAGGTGAACAGGTAGAATTGTATAATTAATAAGAGTGTGTTCATTTTATAATATTTTGACGCGTCTTTAGTTTAACTACTTCTGCCTACATGATTTAAATTTTATATTTTGATTGATATGAAGACCCTTGTGGAAGACAGATGTCCAGCCACTGAGCATCTCTGTGATAATGATAAAGAATTGTAGGTATACGTACTGTTGTGTGCAGAACTAAAGACCATTGCTGAAAACAAAAACTCGTGCATTTAATTGTAATATCTATTATCAAAATCCCCAACGGAACAAAGATTTTTGTAATTGAATTGAATTTCAATTACTTAATATTGGCAAACAATCCAACAGAAAATTGAATGCCCACCTTTCGCACATTCACCGATGAGAGCGTTCCTAATAAATTGCTGCATATCATTTCACTCTCAAATAACTGTGAATAGGTTTAGAGGGCGAAACACCTCAGCGCCGAGTCTATACAAGGTATTGTTGATGTTCCTTGGTGCCCGCCGCGCCCCGCGGCTCACAAAGCAAAGACTTATTGACATACTGCCTATAAGTCAATCAAACAATAGCATTTATGAGCTCCTTAAGTTATTGACCCATTTCTTTCATTGTGAACAATAGGAAATCGACAATTCAATTTAAATTTCGTCTCGTGGGAATCTCTCGAATTAAGTGCAGTTTTTGACTCGTGCTGTCATCGGTTTAGGGCGAGAAAGTTTTTTTTTAAATAAAAAGGCGTGGAAATGTAACCGTGGGGCGTATTTGCTTGCGTTTCGATTGTGCGTCTTACCTTTGATTTAAATTAAGAAGTTGTGTGTATTGTAGTGATGTATTGTCTTGTTATTATTACCAGAAAGTTTGCATATTTGTGATATAGGCTCAAAAACTTTGAAGCATTCCCAGGATTATGCGTTTATTAATTCACATTTTTTTGTTAACATCTTTGAATATATTTTTATTTCCATCTGCTTTGAAGGTCAAAAATCTTTAAACTTTTCATTAAAATAAAAGCAGCTAACAGATTGACGTCAGAAAAACAAACAACACATTCAACTCTAATCACGCGCGTAAAAAGTGCAAGAAACAAAAGAATAATCAATGAAATGCGACGCAGCAGTTGTTCGCTTACCGTGCAAAAGTTAAAAAATATCTCGAAAGAGTGAAAATCACCCAAAATATTGACTCCCAAGTGGCGGTACAAAGGGCCCAGCAGGTAGTCTATTGTTGCGCCCCCTGCCACTCCGTGCCGCGAGTAATGCATCGCTTTTTGTGTTGCGCTCGTATTAAATTCGCAAAGAAACTAGCGAGCGTTGGATTTAAAACTTTTTGAATATGGAATTTTGTCTATGGATGTCAGGAACTCTTTTTTAGGCATTAATTAAAAATTGACTCTATGTTGACCTCCTTTTTAAAATTATTTTTCTTTAATATTAATTTGAAGCAATTTTTTCAAATTCAAACGTCTAAAGTAAAGTAAGCATTTACTTGAGAAGTGACTTTCAGGGTCGTATATACACGACCGACTTGGCCGCGAAAATACAAGTAAATGTATGAAAAACCAAGTGGCGGACGCGCCGCTTAAAATAAGTCATTGCAAAGAGTTGCTTGTAATTTCGCGGTGCAGCAGCCAGACCGTAGATAACCAACCAACTTCCAACGTAGATATAATTGAGTAATAAAATTCGAAAAAAACATGCAATCAAATTATGACTAATAAAGGCATTATTTTCTTTTCTAATTTTAATCACAGTAACCAAGTCCGTCGATATTGGTAAACTATGCCAAGGCGAAATATTATGTTAAAGTGGTGGTAGCCTTACGCATAAAAGGGGAGCGACTTAAATGTGATAACGTCTTACAAGTACTTCGGAACCGTGACAAAATGTCAAAATATTAATAGCTTAGAACATGCAATCATAAATGAGACCGATCAATACAAGACCCTCTATTTACGTTCCGTATACACCGCTCCGCTTACAAGATAGGTCTCGCGAAAAAAAAATCGCTCTCTAAGCTTATTGAAAAGTATTCTCGCCCCGCGTTCACGGCGTCTGAGCAAATATAAGATAATTTTCGCGCTTCACCTCACCCGGTATTTAGGGGCACCTTTCATACTTTTTACGGTGCTGTTTGACGGTAGGTACGAACGGTCTAATGTAATTTATTTTGTATTCAAAATGCGTCGCGATGCTGCGCGCGGAGCTCCGATTGAAGCGATTACTTGAATTTCTCGCGTTTTGTTTCTGTGTAATTTGTTTTGGAAACTCGAATAAAGTTTAAAATAGTAACTTTAATAAAAAACAATAATTTACGCTAAATAATAAAAATCAATTATTTAGATTTCCAAACAAAAAGGAAATAATACGCGATCTTTACTGTAAAACCTTACCTGTCAAGCACACATTTTATGTTACACTAGATTTGCACATTGAACTCAATATTAAATGAAACAATTGTTTTCGCAATAGCAGTATTCACAAATAGCATGAAGCATGTAGTTGCCATCACTAATTCAGCAACGCACCCTATAAAAAAAATTATTACCCTATCAAAGAAGAATCGCGACTATGTTGTCTACTTAAGATGAAATCATTTTAAATAGTTTATGTGAAATACCGTAATATTTGTCATAGTGTTCTAACATACGCCAGACCTGAGGATATACCTGCAACTTAATCCTTTTTCTCACAGAAAAAAATCAAACATTTAATCCGAATATTGTCAACAATAAAAACCGAATCAAATTAAATTGGGCGTAATTCACCGTGAAACGACAAACGTAGGAAAAAACGCATTTGAGTGAAATCGTATGAGAACGCGTCCATTGTGGCTCGGACATTGTCTATGTGCATTCCTAAAAGAACTTAATTCGTAAACACATACAAACAAATTATAATGAAGGGGTTTATGTAATTGATGCTTGAGCGCACACGCAGAAACCTGTGAATCGATGTGTGTAATTCCAAATTTGAATTTATTGTTTGCAAAATATTTGAGTATTTTACTAACAATTCAAATTTGAAACGACAAAAGAAATAAGGTTATCCGTAAAAAGTTTTTTTGAATCATTTTTGATTATTAGATTAGTGATTACTTAAATGTTAGCCTTTACAAACTTTAAAAAAGGAATATTTGCTTTAGGATTTCTAAATCCTTCTTATAATTCTAATTTCCTTCGTGATATTTTAAATTCTATAGCTATTTCAGTGTGAAAAATAAACAAGATCATTGTCCTTAGTTATTCACGTGGGCATTTTGCCAATTTAGAAAATGTAGGTGTATTTTCTAATAAATTTGAGTTTAATAAAACTACATAACACATCATCACCCCTAAGAGAAGGCAAAAGAATTAACGCCCATATTTACCCTGCTGATAATGTTAACATACAAATATTTTTTCTTTTCATATTTCACTCATATAGTTTTTTAATTAAGTTATTATGTTTTTCCTAATAATAAGAAGCAACCAACAGAGGTATAATTTTATAATACTGTATTTTAATAACTAAAGGCGCCCAGTCAAATTTCATGATCAAATTTCATGATAATTAAATATAAAATCCGTGTAACTTCAAAAGGAATATACATTAGAAAATGTTTTTAATTGAAGCATTAGCGGTCCAGCAATGGAAACGAGTGTATCGGCGCGTGTAATTCGAATTAAAGGACTGTTTACAGGCCCATACATTGCGTCGGGTTTATTTTTTACAAATGGCCGACGCGATACGTTTTCACACATGGCCACTCGCGCGTTCTCTATGAAAATCCCTAGTCTATGGCTGTTTCGCCATGGTATTTTTGTTATTTTTATTCAATTTTATTGAAGAAAATAAAAAAAAAATTTAATTGATATTATCTACAAAGAGCATTAAATAAATAAATATCTGCAGACATTCACACCTATCAACTAGCCCCATCCTAAGCAACTAATGCTGCTTGTGTTACGGATACTAGATGACGGATAAATATATTTAATAGATAAACACATAAATATTCTGAATATATATAAATATATATAAACATCGAAGACTCGAGAACAAATACCTGAAAATTCATCACCCAAACATATGCCCACCGGGGATCAAACCCAGAACCTCTCGAGATGGTGACACCTTGAGACCGGCGTACAGACCACTCGACCACTGAGGTCGTCAAACTTTATTAACACTTATTTCTAAAAACTACTGAGTTCAAATGCCCAATATAATTAAAGGAATATCTAATACTGCTACGTTAATGTCAGTTAAAGGTTAAATCCTACCCATAACAGGTACCTATGTATACAGGTTGGAAGGCACCACCATTTATTTTAAAAATAGTTTTGTTACAAAACTTGAACGATGTCCAAGTGCTGTTATAATTTGGCCTATAATACAACAAAACAAAGAACGTTTATTACCACTTATTTCTGAATACTACTCAGGTCAAATGCCCAATCTTACAATAGGAATATCTAATACCGCTACATTATTGTTGATGCAGTTAATGCAATTCGGTTCGGTACCTACGAACTATTTGATCATGAAGCACCCTCCATGATCAAATAGTTCGTACCGAACCAAATAATTAACGCATATGAGTCACCGCTCATATGCGTTAATTGTTACAAGTACTATAAAAGACAGAATGTATTGTTATTAATATGCTCTAACTAAAATTTTCCGAAAATTTAGTTTTTAAATGATAATAGCTTAATTATAGCACTGATCAAGAACAAAATTCGTCAATGGCAAACAATACCTTTTAATTAGTTCCATAAATCCATGAATAAGAAATAAACTGATTTAAATAAACATTAATTGGCCCGATTCATTGACTCCCCAGTTAGTCGTCGTTTGACTGCTTGTTAAAAATTTCCATTTCATTTGTATAATATTTCGAAATCACCCCTTTTTCCAAGTATTTTATTTCACGATCGGACACTGCGACATCTTCTGACTTTTAATTATACTTGTTAAAATTTTATGATCAAACAATTTTCTATCGGTTGACTTTACATTTCACGCTAAACATTAATATTAATGTTTAAGATATTTTTAGTATTCTAGAAACAGAATAAAAGGCGACCATTCACCGAGGCTTGGCGTTCACCTACACAATATTGATGGGTATTTATTCGTTTTACAAAATATTAATAAAAGTTACGATGAAATATTAATCTTCGTAAAGTCAGAAATATCTTTGACACCTACGATATCTTTTTCACCGTGTTTTATTAAATAAAGTAGTAACGATTTACTGGACGCTTTTTTAAACTCCGTTTATACAATGAATCCTAAGCTATTTTCTTTAGACATTTATAAAAAATCTCCTTCTCCCTCTCTCTCTATGTACAGAGATCTCAAGTCCACCTTAATTATATTTTCTTCTTATTAATAATATGGAATAAGAATTAAAAAAGTACTACTCCATTAACAATCCAAAGTGAAAAGAAAGAAAAGAAGCGACTTCTTTTCTATGTTAAAATTTTCTTCCCTTCCATCTTTATTATATTTACAAGTTTCATCCTCAAAACCACCGTTTATTTTGTTATAAAATACTTTTATTGCAGAACTTGAGTTGAACCATGTACAAGTCCTGTATTAATTTGGCCTTTGATAAAACAATGAGCCGTTTAAAGCTGTGTTGACAAAATCTTAATAAATGTACAATATTTTCAATAACATCATTAGTCATAAGATATCGATACTCCTTGATATCAAAAACAGAGCATAGATTCATTCATAGACAAAAAAGGTTTTATTTTTAAAAAGGCACGTTCGCTCGGCGCGCTTTTTCGGTCCATCGGGCATTTTCTGAGCTGCCAGTCACCACGCAGCGCGGACCACCGCGCGGCCGCGTATCGTGTTACCATCTATCGTCTTACGGCCTTCCTGCCCTACGTCTAAGTTACGCCGTACGTCCGTTTGGCGTTGTCATATGCCGGTGACAGTTGGTGCGCCGGTCATTTCGGTGTTTAAAAAAGTTGTTACGGGTGGCCTACCAGTTGACGATTGTCTTTTGATTATCTTTTTTATTTTTAGATGTGTGTGTTAATAGACTCTTCAGATACCCGACTCCAGACACAATAATTAATCTATTTGTGACATCCCGAGATGCCATCCGGGATTACATGGGTTAATGTTATTAGTTGGGTTATCATTTACACTAACGTGGAAAATAATAACAAAAGATGAAGATATCTTTACTTATTAACTCTCGAAATAATAAAATCTCGAAAATGTGATCAACTCATTTTCTCAAAAAAAAAATACAAACAAAAGATACTAAATTACATACATTAGTTATCATAAGTACCTTGTTCTATGTTTCGTTAACTATTCAAGTACTTTACACTTCTTAAAATCATATTGTTTTAATTTCAAACCAGCTTTCATTGCAAGCCGTACAGCCCGTGCATGTATACATCCGTGTTCTTACACTGATGCAATAAGGTTCATATTTGAATGAGATTGTATACAAGTGCTCGTGACTGTACGTTACAATCTAACGGTGTGTTATGATTACGAAAGGCCTACTTATGTGTATCTTTTTAATAAAACCCTCCACTCTTCCCTACCATCAGAGTGGAGTGCTCTTGACGGTAAACAACGTATCGTAACCCTTCATATTACTTACTACATAATTTGTAGTATTATTAGTGTTAACTTGTATAAATGGGTTATTGCTACGCTACACTTGTTGAGGTTTTATTTATTTTTAATGGAATTTAATGCGCATAGTAGTTCGAATCTGACTTATGTTCTTAAATAAAAAAAATAAGATTTAAAATCTATGAAAAGCATCTATTTTTAGCATTATTGAAAAAAAAATCATGTTACTGCTCACGCGCTTCTTACCTAAAAAACAGATTAACAGTGCTTGAGTCTGGTGCCAAAATGCTATAGGCGTTCTATTGGTTACGGTAACTGCTTACCACCTGATGCCAATCTTATTTTCTATTTGCAACCTGTATTTTATAAACCCCTTCCTCACCAGGTATCCTCAATAAACCGCGTGCTTCGCAACCTAGCAGCTCAGAAGGAGAAGAGCAGCAGCCAGCAACCGTCCTCCGACTGCTCCACGCCGGTGTACGAACGCCTGCGGTTGCTGGGCGCGCCGGGAGCCGCGCCCGCCTGGCCGCGTGCGCCCTGGCCCGCGCAGCTCGACGCCAGGACACCGCCTTACCAGCTCCACAGCCTCAGCCCCGGGCCTCAAGCTATTGCGTGCAATGGGGGCGAGATGATCGGGATGAAGAAAGGTTAGTGTCTTTATCAACCTCATCATCATCACATCATCAGCGCATTTTTTTTTTTGATGGAGGAAAATGCATTTACGCATCTCCTGAAGTAGTGGGGAAAGGACTGCAGAAGTATGTGGAACTCCACGGTGTAGTACCGCGACTATCCACTAAGAACCCCAAGTGTTCCAGTCTCGACATCTCGCCGGGAGTCGGTATCGCCATAGGGACTACATCACATGACCCCGGCGAATCAGCCCACTCCTGGGCATAGGCCTCCCCTAATGCAAGCCACCGCTCTCGATTTTCGGCCGTTCCCAGCTGGCCCACTCCAGCCAATTTATGAAATTCGTCATCCCATCTTGCCCCAGGGCGTTCTACACTACATTTACCGAGTTGCGGTTTCCACCAGAGAGTTCTGCGGCTAATGTGACCAATCAACTGCCACTTCAGTTAGCTAATCCAGTGGGCTATGTCGGTGACTTTAGTTCTCTGTCGGATCATGTCATTACTAAGAACATAGCCATTTCCATAGCACGCTGAGCTACTATCAACCTAGTGGCTCTGAAAGAGAAGTCAGCAGTCAGCTGAACTCAAGCTTTTGCCTGCAACGGCGGTGATATGTCGAAGAAAGGTTGGTTTCTTTTAACAACCTTGCAGATCAGATAGAGAAGACCAGTAGTCAGCTGGATGGAAGGACACTGACTTACTAGCTCCACAGCGTCAGCCCCGGACCGCAAGCTATTGCGGGCAATGAAGGCGATATGATCGGGATGATGAAAGGTTAGGTTTAAATAACCACATAAAAAGCGGACAAACACGCAAACATGTGTGAGCAAGTTTCATCATTCAGGACACTGCTGATTATCACAATGACCAGTCTAGCGACTTCCTGCGTCCATGCATCCATGTTCCATCTATGATATAAGATTAATGCGTTTCATAAAATTGCAATCGAAGAAGTATAAAATTTTGATTCTTCTTTATAGTAATAGGTAAGTAATATTAAACTTTTGATCATATAACAAACATAAAAAAATACAGTCGAAATGAGAACCTCCTCCTTGTTTTGAAGTCGGTTAAAAAAAACAGAATCTTCATAACATTCAATTATCTTAGCAAACACAAGACAAACATATTGCTACTTCTTTGTAATTTAAAAATAAGAAAATTGTATATAAGGTAATATATTTGCTAGTAACATGAGATGTAATATCCATAAAGGAGCCTTTATCGATTCTGTCTCGAAATCTAATAAGGCATAGACAATACCTACATCGAAAAAAAAACAAAGGCTTCCCTCAAAAAAGGCAGATAGCGCCGGTCACAGTTTGGTAACAACACTTTTTTCGGCGGGCATTTTGATAGTCGATTTGCGGCTCCCCCTCTTTTGTGGGGGGCCGCCTACGGTACCGTCAAAAACATTACTCTGCCCATCCACTCGGAAGATTTAATTTTCATTTTTATCTCAAACATCCCCCTTTGTAGTGGTCGTACTCCGTATCCAATTAGGCAGCTTTGAACATTTTTCCCAAAGTCTCACATAGCCTCTGCTGGAGTTATGGAATTTTTAATTTCGATTCCATACGGATTATAAAAATTTATGGAACAAATATAATAAGGTAAAATGTTTTGTTTTCATAAAAGAAAACTCTACCAATAATCTGTACATATCTTTTTAATAAGTATCTCGCTCTTACTACCTATAATTATTTACATAATATTTATCATGTAGTATATAGATTTATGAAAATACTTACGAGAAATAAAAATATACCAATTATATTTTAGCTTCATTCATGATAACAACTCGAAAGTTATAAATATAACCTTTTCTAGAGTTATTGAAAGTAAAGACGCCGATCTTTTTTCATATTGGATCCGTTAATTTAGAAATGGAATGTGTCTAAAGGCAATATTTTATTCGTTTTCGAAAGAAAGTGACATGAGGTATACTACTCATGTCATTTTCCTTGTGCACCTGTCATCGTGCCCGTATCATCACGATCGCGGTGCTGGCCGGCGAGCGTAAAGCGTGAAAGTGGCGGGACCGGGAAAGACGATAGCCTTCAATACGGTTCATTGACCAGCGCAATGTTTTAGCCAATTATTCGATAGGACGCCTTCGATGACGTCAACCCTGCATTGTGTAAGATATGCGTTGCCGTAACTTTTAATTACTTAATATACTGAATCATATTTCACTGTTTATTATGAATTCCTAGCCTTAAAATGTAATGGCCACGTAATTTTCGGGGATATAGCCGTGCTATTTGAGGGCTGTTATGTTTCGCTGGAGAAAATCTTAGATCTGATGTCATACAAATAAAAAATAATATCGACGTTGACGGAATTGACAGGCTGGACAGGTGCCATTTTTACAATATAGGAACAATAATTATACTTTCAAAAAGTTTGAAAAAGTTTAAAGCTACGTTGGTGTAAAGAGTGGATTTTTCAAGTAGGTCTACAAATCCTTAAGTATATGGAATATCGAAAAAAGCTCAAAGGAGTCGCGAGCCCAATTTTGATAAAAACATAAAAAGCATCATTGGATTTTTGTAAAACCAATAATTCAAGCCAGGAATCGAACCCAATGACTTTGAAAAGAAAAACATTCTGTATTATTACATAATTAGATAGTTTTGTTAATAAGGATCAATTTCTGGAAAGTAATGATGGACGGGAAACTAAAAGAAAGCCAATTTTTTACCTTTATTTAACCTACTTACTAAACTTTCGCTCAGTAAAAATTCGGATACTTTTGAGCCTTCTCAAGAACGCCTTTGATTTAGTCGAGAAACGTTCGCGTTGGTCTTCCTCCTCCCATATCTCCACCATATACCCTTTTGGTCAATCTACTTTCATTCGTCCTTTCTACATGACCAAACCATCTCAGCATTCCTTTCTCTTTTTCTGTCACCACGTCCTCTTTCAAACCACACTTCTTTCTTATCACATCTTAGTATATCCTGTGCCTCAGTTTTACCCCAGCCATGCTTCTCAAACCTCTGATTTCTACCGCATTATGCTACATTCGTGTCTTTTTTTTAAATCTCCCATATTGGAAAGGCAAAGGGAACTAAGCCTATACAGCCATGTCTGAGGTATGCAAAATTCAAAATTCCATCGTTTTTGACACTACTTGACGCCTTATTTCAATGATGCTCCACTTCCTCCTTACTCAAAACTACCTGATTTTACGCAAGTAGATCCACTCAAAAGCAATATTACAATCACTGAAATAAAATCACGACCATATAATTGCATGGTGCCAAAAACTCCCTTTTTTAGTTTCTTTTTATAATTTGGCGGCACGGACAAAGGTGTATTAGAACATACAGCCTCAAAAGCCTGGCAGCCGCAATCACAGTCTGTAAATAATTAGCGCACACAAAGTGTGCCTCGGAGGCACACGGCGCGGTTGCGGCACAGAGAAACTGTAAACGTTTCGGATCATCTGCCCTTTGTGATTTTGATACGTTTCTCATTGTTTTTTGACTATTGAACAGTTTAGGTAATTTAAATAATAACGTTGTAAGTAAATAGTTTGTAGGTATATTTTTTGCATATCGACCATCTAAGGCAGTATGGCTTTGTGTTTAAACTGAAATAGTATAAAATTGTTAAGCTTTGGGTTGATGTTGAAATTATTCTTCATTGTCGATGGTAGAACGAATAACAACAGATGAAACATAATTTAATCAGAATCTTTTTTTAATGCGACAGAGTTTTTCTACGTTCGGTCAAAAATTTTCCTTTAGATAGATAAACTGCGTATTCAATGAAACAAATTTTTATATCACTCATAATTATTTTCTAAAACATAAAACTGATTGTTAAGAGAAGAAAATTACAAAACTGAATTCTAACAATAAAATATCAAATTGAGAATCGTGACTAATCCAATTGATTCAAGCCCAAAAAGCACCGTTCACACCGAGCGTCCGTAAAAATAAAAACGTCTAACATTTAAATTTCTTCGAGTTTCAATCGCGGTTACTCGAGTGTAAACCGGCTTAAGGTCAGCTAGGTGTAGGACGGCTGTATGGAGCGTCCTTTGTCCGCGAGACAAACACAAGGTCGAGCCACCAACTGAATAAATCCATTAAGACGCGAAAACTAAATAAAACGTAGAGGGAGGCGTAGATGCCCCGTGATAAATGCTGTTAGACAAAGACGGAGACACGTGGGGACACACCAGAGGGACAGAGACAGAAACCCGTCTGCTCTCTCAAGATAAGGCGAAGAAAAATGTCGCAGGATATTTTATTCGCGGGGTCCGGGATAAATGGTTATTATGGGGTCCCGAAGCACTAAATTAGTGAGATGTATGGCGATCTGTTGAATATTTATTTATTGTGCTCTGAGTTATGGCCGGCTGTTGGGAATGAAGTGTTTGTGGACGCGGGGTCGCGTGGTTGTCTCCCTGTGACGTGACGCGTTAGGTTGTTAATTGCTTTCTCTACTTATCTGGTCAATTGCCTATTATTCATTTCGCCAATGGTATAACATTGTGTAATTATAAGTAACCTGTGTAGAAATAGGCTACTATTTTACAAAACACTTAATTCCCAATAAGTCAGTAACGAAAGAAGCTTAATTCTTAGTATAGTATCACATTAACTTACGCGACTCCCTTGGGACATAAAGTGGTTTGCATAAAAAATACTTTAACATTACATTTTAACACCCCAGACCCATGTCTACGGTCCTTGCTATGTGCAGATAGGCAGACGAAAAAGTCGGAAAACTGTTATTAAAATATTTAAAGACCTACACTGTTTTCACCAATTAATTGCAAGAGGTGCATATTAGAACATTGGATTTACTTCTTACTTAATTCGAATTTCAATCAAAAATAAGTCTAAATAATAGGTCTTTTACCTATGAAATTGCCGTTTTTTTTTCTCTCTTAGTATTTTGTCTGTAACTATTAAGCTTCAGAGTATTCTTAGAAAATAATAACGTCTCCTCTAAAAATAGACCATATTTTTGAGCTCTTTTGATTTGTTTTGATAATTTGTTGTAAGTTGAATTGTGTTAAAATTGGACACGAAGACAGCTCTTTTTAAGTGCCTCCCGAATACATCATTTGATTTGCATTCACTTAAAAAGTATAAATAATTTTTATTAAGTGTGATATCACACATATTGCCTAATGATACTTGCCAAATTTTATTATCTTTGAATTTGTCGTTGTGAAGAAAACTGAAAAAATGCTAGTATGGAAAATGCGGAGTGCCCCAAAATCTCCATACAAAACTGCAACTTCATTGATAAAGACCTATTATATTTGTCAAGTATTCGCTATAACTAAGCAGCTCTCGATTTAACCAATGAGCACATAGCTGAACAGGAACTTAAACCGCATTTTAACCCTAAGACGCCTACCGAAATAGAAGGGCTGTAGACTAACTCTATACCTAAGCCGTGGCAGATCAAAGGGCCCGCCGCGCTTTGAACCTGCCGACGAGCCAGCCGCCTACATGTACACCAAAATATACTTATTATAAGTACGTATATGTATGCTTACATCGATCTTTCAACGTTATTGTAATATTCATAAGAGTTAATATCGCGCGATTAATTATACTACAGCGAGCCGCCTTAGATTATAATAAGTAGTTACATAAGTTGTAATTATTTTTAGAATTTCTAATATTAGAATATCGTTACTTTGGGAATGTGATGTCTAGACGGTCGTCTTGTTATATTTTGGATATTGGTATTTATAGATACTTAAGTTTATATAATTTTTTTGGTTTTCAAATATGTAAGTGCGTCATTTTCTCTTTGTTGTTTTTAAAATCAGAAAAAAGGTAAAATGTATACCTATGTGATATTAATAAGAGTTGCGCATCTGCTTACGACCACGGGAATGTGGTTCCCGTGGTTGCGTACCTGCAACTTGTAACGAAATATGTCAAGTAGCAGTTTTCAATCAGTTTATCAGCTTACCCTACAATGTAAAATCGACTCCAAAAATATTTAACCACTTTTGACAGTAAATGACTCTTATTAGAAGGTAATAAAGATTCTACCTCTAAAATGTGTATTCATGATTTGTATTCGACTGTACTACATACTAACAACTTTATCTATTCCGTGACAGGACAGCCATATTCAAAATGTGTTCCGCGGAACCACGAAACCTCCACGATCCCCCGTTGGGGTTCTGCACGAATTTGGAAAAAATATGCAAAATTTATCTTGCATATTTTTTCACACAACAGTACAATCATTCACTCTGGCACAATATTTTACTATTCCGCCACCGCCAATACCTACTTGTGAGCGCGCAGTCCCTTTGATAAAGCCGCCTCTAACATGTTTTAGTTGTGAATAAGCGACTTTCGACTCTTACTTCAAGACATAAAGCCGCGATTATTTACTGCACATTTTTTGTATTTTCTATTTTTATTTTGGCTTTTTTTTCAACGGTTTTCTATCAAACCTGACATCACCAATTGATGAAAAAAAAAATTTCATGCCTCCCATCTTTTTTTTTTAATTTTCAAGATTATTAATTGTTATGTAATTAAATTTATAGGTAATAAGTAGTAACAGTTACATTGTACTTTTCTTATACTTATTAATGAAGAACAAAGCATTTTTTTAGTCTAGGGTTCCATCAAGTACCTATTTCGCTCTCCGAAAGGTTTCCGTTAGCAAAAAGTTTGAGAGCCGCTGCATGAAGGTAAACCCCATAACATTAAATAAGAAAAATATATAAATGACAACTCTATCTACATCAAGGAGTTAATAATGTTTGTAACGGCTAAACCCGTCTCACAAGCCTGTGTCCCGGCTTGAGCGCCCCAGACGTCCCGGAAGGCGCGCGGGCCTTGTATGTGAATATACCAATTTAGGCCACCTTCATTACCCGACCCTTCTGTAACCCGCTCAACGAATAACAGCGCGTGTTTCTAATAACCGAATGAATTACACTTTAATTAATTTTCAAAATATTGAGTGCATATATAAACTAAAAATAATCTTATAAGAAAACTGTGAGAAATAATTTTTTTAAAGGTTAGGTCCTACGTGAAAGATATATAAGAGTATGTATCAATCCATAAACTATTTATAATAAAACAACAATTAAAGTACACTTCGATTAGATTATTATTTTAAGTAATACCAATGATAATTAGATTATTAAATGGAGAAGCGATTGATTCTGAGTTTAGAAAACGGCTAAACTCGATAGCGTTATCTACCTCCTCTAACCATTAAAAACATGAAATTGAAACGCACATACACACACAAAACCCAACACACGCAGAATTATTACTTAAGTATATAAATAAAATAGACAAACTACCAATATGATTGATGTTTGTTAGCAAATTTTGTGTAAATTATATATCTTTATGCTAATGGAAGAGCGGAGTCACCTGATACAGGCATTATTTTCTTAAAAGTGGACTCCGGCCGCAAATTAATGGTAAGTTGTCACTTTTTAAGGAAAATAAATTATTATTATTATTACCACTAAGTTTTAATTAAACTTTCCATTAATTTTTAATTGAAAAACATTGACGCAAAGTACATTAAAAATATTTTCAATTAAAGCACTGCCTTCAAAAATTCCTCGAAACTACAAAGAAGAAAATAATTATGAACCATCAATCTCATAAATTAAATCTAGGTGCGTAGTGCTGTGCTTCTCACATGTAATAAACATCCCATGTAACAACAAACACTACATGGGATACATACATACAGATACGTACTGCAACTCAAAGCCAGTCTTTGAAATCTTGCATCGCTACACTTCAAACAACATATATCTAATGAGTCCGTACTAGATTCTTGCTGTTAAAACATCGGATCCAAATATTACTGATCCGTCAATCACACCGCACAGTTTTCGAGCGAGCAGCGCCACAAAGGGTTTACGGGGCCAATAACGCATGAAACAGGATTATAAAACATGAAATGCTCGGTAAAGGGCCGTCCCTACCTCATACGTTTACATGTAATTATAGCTGTTAATTTGAGGGACGGCCTTTGTGAGCGATCCGTTGAGTCCCTGAAATATTAATCCCGTTTAACCTTACAGAGGCTTGTGTTCGTTGTGATTGTCGTGTTTCCTATATTGAGGTGGAATTCGATATTTAAAATTTGAGATTGCTGCAGTTGAAACAAAAGTATTCGAAATTTTTAAATATCTTTTCGTAGAATTTTGAGTCATTGTCATACATTCTTCTTTTACACATTCAGCCAGTATCACTTACCTTTAAAGTTTTTTTGTATTTTGTGCTATTTCGTTACAAATCTTTTATTTGTTGTTAATTCTTTACATTTTAATACGCATAATATTCTTATACCAGGTAAACAAACGAAGTAAGTGAGGAGTTCTTTTCTAATATCAAAGGCTGGATGAGAACTGCCGAAAATCGAGAGCGGTGGCGTGCATTAAGGGAAACCTATGTCCAGCAGTGGACGAGCATAGGTTGACGATCATCAAAGGCTTTAATTCATTTAGACATTTCAATTTTATACTTCTTTTTAGAGTTCCGTAGTCAACTAGGATTCCTTATAGTTTCGCCAAGTCTGTCTGTCTGTCCGTCCGCTGAAAATCTCAGTGACCGTTAGAACTAGAAAACTGAAATTTGGCACCAATATGTATATCAATCACGCCAACAAAGTGGTAAAATAAAAATAGCCAAAAATATTTTATTGGGTTATCTCCCCTACACGTAAAGAGATTGATGATTTTTTTTTAAATTTCAACCATAATTTGTGATATATTTTTGGAAAGGTATTTAAAAATAAATAGGGATTTACTGAAAAAAAAATGAGTATCTCCCCCCACCCTCAAATTTTTCGGCCATTAATTTAAAAACTGAAAAAATCTCAAAAGAAGAACTCTATATAAAGACTTTCTAGGAAAATGATTTTCAACTTGATGAGTTGAACAGTTTTCGAAGAATTGTACAAAATAATTTCTGAATTTGTTGGCGTAAATTTAACCATATATGCAAGCATTTTTTTATTTTAGTTTACATATTTTATTATACGGAACGTACCTTCTTTCAAATAAAAAAAAATATTTAAATCGGTTCACGCAATCTAAAATTACCACAGTAAATCCAACATACATAGACTATCTAGTTTATATATAGAGATGGCGCTGTACTTTAGGTAACGTGTCGGACGGGAAACTACGGAACCCTTCACTGAGCGTGGTCCGACACGCTCTTGAAAAAAAAATAGAAATATTGAACATTAAAGCCAGATTGTAAGACATACTAATTGTAATAAAAAGAGGAATTTAACTCTATTCGTACGAGTCAATTCGTGCAAGCCATTAAATGTCTAGTAATTAATGTATGTATACTTATTTTGGAATAATCTTCAACTTAATTAGAATTTTAAATCTTCCAAACCCATAGACAACCGCACCAACAACGTTCCGAAACGTCCATTAGCACATCAAAACAAATGGATATGAAAAAAAAACCCGAACCATTGTGCGGGCGGAGGGAGAGGGGCGGAGCGCCGCGCGCGCGTTACTCACACCCCAGCGCCCCGCCCATGGATAAACAACATATAATTATGGCATGACATATGTGCCGGAGTATACCTATCATTGACCGATTTTTCTACCATACTCGTGGGTTGGTTTTGATTTCATTATGGGACTTTGTGGAATTTTAAGTGGGGTATAATATTGTAATAATAATGTAGTTAATTTTGTGTTTGTTAAAGTAAAAGGGAGAAAGTAGATCCAGCAATAGAGCTTTTATTAAAAAAATTAAAGAAGTTGAAAGTTATGTCTATTATTTATACTTATACCAATAAAAGTAGGTTTAAAATAAATACCTATTTTACGTCATAGTGGCTTTAACATTAATATTTTTTTATAACGCCTCCTAAAAGAAATACCGTGCTACGGCGAACTTAAATTACTTCAGCAGGATTAATTTAGTTCCTCGCAACATGCAAGGTGATTTTTCATGTCAGTCAAAATTTTACTCATCTTAATGTGTAGTCGTAAAGTAGGAGAATTCAAATTAAAGTAAAAATGTTTATCATAAATTTATTTTCAAAAGTATTAAAGCATGCATTACACATAGGGAGAAAAACTCATAACAGAGAAAAACAGAAGAAAGAGGAAAAACATTTTAACAATTAGATCTAACAATCACAAAGATTTGTCATTAATGGTAGTGTAATAAAAAAAAATAATAATAATAATATCCTCAGACATTCACACCTATCAACTAGCCCCGTTTTTTAAGCAACTAATGCTGCTTGTGTTACACTAGATGACGGATAAATATATTTTATAGATAAATACATATAAATAACCTGAATATATAGAATATATATATATAAACATCCAAGACTGGAGAACAAATGCCTGAAAAGTCATCATACAGACCACTCGACCACGGAGGTCGTCATAATAGTCGTCGTAATAGTCTAGTAAATGTTTGAATAATACACAAAGTTATCTAGTTTTAAAGTAATTGTATTTGCACCATAATCACAACAATACATTTTCCACCAATTCACAATAATCCGTAACAATTAATTTAGTTCAAGTACTACCTGTTTTAATCAACAGTATTCCGTAATCATTCACACGAAAATTCCTTTTTGACTCTGTTTTCATCAGAACACCACAACCGTAGACGGAGAAGACTTTTCTCTGTCTACGACCACAACCAATCTCACTTGACGCGCTCATCTGCCATTTTTTACAGTTTATTCCATACAATGCCATAGACTTAATCTAGGCACAGGAGCTATCAGTGAAACAGTCAGTTTGTTTCTTTACAGTGGGGTAATAAAGTTTGTAAAAATTTTAAAATACCATAAAAAAATTAATATACAATATAAGCATATCACTTAGCAGGTTTTTATAGCGTGGTTTCGATTCTCGTCACGCATCGGCCATTTTGCACGCGTACCGGGGCGCGCGGTCGAGCGCAGGTACGATACCGGGCGACGCGCTCCGAATGCGGAAACATCCACAGATTATGAATTTAAAGGGCTGAAGATAAAGAAAAGGTTTAGAGGGCTTTTAGGAGCATTTATGGGCCTTAATGGCCTGCTTTGATGTCTGCAGTGAAAAGACAAACGATACATTTACAGATTTTTTTATAGTTCAAGTTTATGCTCTTTTTGAGTATTTTACAACAGAACACAGAAAAAAAATTCTATTGTCGTAAAGATTTACTCCGTTCCTTCGTTATTTTTCTACTACACATATACTTTTTAATTCCATTCTATCCAAATCTTCTTCTTTGCTGTACACGACGACCTTTTATTTATTTAGTATTAGTATTAGTTAGTATACTTTTTATGTATTTTTTCTTTTATTTAGTCTACTAGGCTTCGATCGCGCTAAATACGACCGTATTTACCACAACCAAATCTCAGTCGAAAACGTTACGGCCCAGCCACACTGCACGAGGCGACACGAAGGAACGCGAGTACGAGAGTATGGAGTGTAGCTGGGCCGTAACGTTATCTAGTATCGCTTTCGTATCGCTTAACTACGGTATGCTGGATGTCCCAAGTCTGAAGCATATGAAACGACGAAGTTTAAAGCAAAAACTTCTGTTATATATTTTTTACCTTATTTAAATGCTGAGCAGTACAGTAATTGCAGTGTTGCAATTTTTACCTTATCATGTTATTCGCCTTTTTATGTATTATTTTATTTATGATATAGTATCTAATTTTATATATGTATATGTAGCATTATGTAGTTTACATATGCACCTTATATATGTAAGTATATTACACCTACCTTTCTCTCATTCTATCTCTGCCCAAAGGTTGCCTGGAAGATATTTTATTAGCTATAAGGCTGGCTGTGTTGCATTGTATTCTTTTTCTTTTACTTTATTTCTGTGTTTTTATTAGTTGCAATATAGAATTTTATCTATCTATCTACAGTACTATTGTTTTTGTTCTTAAGCTAACAAATAATACAGTATATAAAAATGTATTTAATATACTATTCTAGAAAGAATAAACAATAAATAATACGTGCGATCTTCATAAAAGCGAAGGTATAATATACCCCAGTTCCCAAACAGAGGGAGTAGGGGACGCTGACGGCAGATAAGAATGCTCTTGTTTATGGGCAGGGTTCCATCTTGGAGCCAGGGCGGGAAGTGCCGCCCGCCTTTGGTATTCTGTTTTAATAGGAAATCATTTTATTCATAAACTTACGTCTTTTTTGTGGACTTTATGTACTCATGGTATTTTATATTTTCCAGATTTCATTTCCTCAGTTCGATTGATTTATAGCAAGAAATATATCAATACATTGTTTGAATATCGTTTATTTCAGAACTAATTTGGTGATAGTATTATATTGAAATGGCGTATAACTTAACGGACTTAAAAGATTATCAGGCAAGTTCCTATCCAATTTCGAGTTCTAATTTAAAAAAATCAACGCTTTCATAGAGTGATAAACTACTAAACTGGTCTAAATAGAAAATGCGGTTGTTCTTACTGCAATTTCTTATTAAAAGCAAAAGCAAACTAATGTCATTATGGAGTTTGAATTTCGAATTTTATTTTCGCACTATGATCAAGAGATCGTAATTTTTCCTTTTTTCATTCCCCAACACCAAGCCGTGTTAATTCACAAATATCACCGCAAGCTCGTCCCAACAGACGCTGACTGACGGTAAATATACAGACAGACATGTCTATTATCTGATATGGATCTGTGCGCCTTCATGAAACATTAATGTTCCGTGCCTGACAGATGGGCTTCAGATACAAAATACACTTTGCTATCCATAAAACTAAGTCGCAAGCAATATTCACCCTTACCCTGGCTAGATAAAGACGCGAAATTCGTGCGTGTAGTGGTAAGGATGGCGGCGATATTTTAGGATTGTATTTCGAGGTGTCATGTTCTCTGCTGTGACACGAGGAGCAGATATGGCTTTTAATATGCGACATACCAAATAGTTGCATTTTTGTAATTTTGGGTACTTTTTCATTTCACATATTGCGTAATTATTACTTTTGGAATTTAATGGTAACTGACTTACGTAATCTATGCAATGTATAAGATGTTACAAAATTGAATTGGTTTGAATCGGACCATGCCAATATAAAATCAATCGTACACAAGACAACATAAAGTTAATAATGCAGCTTTCGAATAGTACGAGTAGGTATAAGAACTCAACAAAAACATGTAAATACTTTAGAAATAAACGCGTAAAATAAATAATAATACATGTAATAATGGCAAATAATCCGGTAAGATAGCTATACGTATATAATATTTGACGTCACATTCGCCGCTGCATAAAATAAAGCTCCTTATACGGAGTCCCCAAGAGGGCACAGTAAAAACACCCCGTGTCACCGTAGAACGTAACTCTTTACGTATCCCGAATCAGGTACATAACTACTTACTAACATTAGGTCCTTACCTATGAAATTAGTGTTTTGTATGGAGATTTTGGGGAATTTTGCATTTTCCATACTAAATTTTTTTAAGTTTTCTTCACAACGACAAATCCAAAGATAATAAAATTTGGCATCTATCATTAGACATGCTTTAGTAATATTTGTAATATCACACTTCAAAAAAATTATTTATCGTTTTTAAGTGAATGCAAATAAAATGATGTATTTGGGAGGCACTCTAAAAGGGTTGTCTCCGTGTCCATTTTAACACAATTAAACTTACAACAAATTATCAAAACAAATCAAAAGAGCTCAAAAATATAGTCTATTTTTAGACGAGGTAATTATTTTTATGACTACTCTGAATCTTAATAGTTACAGACAAAATACTAAGAGAGAAAAACAAAAAACAAATCGAAACAAATTTAAGCTTTACGTGCTACGATGCTACGACGTAGCAGTTTATTTGAGTTTCTTAATAAAATACAATATTTTAAATTACTGCATATAAATGCAGCATTTCTGCAGTTCGATTATTCAGTTTACATCCTTTTTGTAATCGATGTGACAAAATGAAGATAATTAAAATCTATACATTTAATAAAACTGTAGAGGTCTAATGTTCACACATAAAAAAAATGCATAAAACCTGTCAGGAGGATGTAAAAAGAGGGAAAATACCAAAAAAATAAATATTTTTTTAATATTTTGTTTCTCTGTCTGTTTGCCTGTTTGTACGGGCTAATCTCCGAAATGGCTGGACCGATTTCAATGAAACCTTATCTCCCTGGTCAACATCTTAGATACTTCTTATTCCAGAAAATCAAAGGGTTTCCGTGGGATAGTTAAAAAATCATACTTATGAATAATATTCAAATGCGTATTTGTGGGAATTTACTATTTTGCTGAAAATATTATTTTAGGGTGTTGTTCAAAAACTATCAGACATTAATCGTAAACAGGTATTCTATTTTAAAGGAATAATATAGTACATATAGACTTTTAGCTAATTTGTATTTCTAGTGTCATTCATTATTCCTAAAACGTAAAGGGGTATAAGTTCGCAACCCATTAGGTGTACCAAAGTGAGCTACGCAAGTATAACGCCGGCATCTCCATAAAAAGCCCGTAAAACAGCAACATTACGATAACAGAGACGCAACGTCAACATTAACGGCTCGCAACACCTAAGAGGCTGTAAAATTGTTTTCCTCCCTATTAATTCTTGCAAATTCAATGCTTATCGCAGGTACAACTAAGGTGCTTGTCGATGCCATTATTAGGCATACATTTTTAGCTACCGATAGCGCGGCAGGTTACGTGGTAGGCCGGCCTGTTATCGTCAGTTTCCGCATGAACGCGCGCGTTACGCCCCCCCGGGGCGCCTCCACCCGTCGTACACTCCGACGTACAAATCTTGACACTTGGACTTAATTTATTCCTAGAGTTTGCTTGTTATAGCAATTGTTTAAGATGTTGTTTCGATGCGTTATCGGTTCGCTTGAAAAAGATGGTTGAAATGTACTAGATATACCTATTGGTGTTAAGAATTCTGCTTACCCTTGATGAGCTTGATATGTACTTAAAGTTTGACACATTTAAGAGATGAATAGTATGAACATTAAACAATCTTGTTGTTGATTATAGTATTGCTATATAGTGTATGGCAACTCTTTGTTACTTATATCTATCTAGCAACACCGGCGGCAAAGCATCCATGTTTATGTTAGAACGAAAAGTGCATATATCTCGTGTCTAAGTAAAACTTAATAAATGAGTACAATTGTTAAACTATATCGTTTAATTAAATACCACCATATAAACAAACACTTGTATTCAAGTATTTTTTCAAGATGCTACAGTCTCTTAATAAGCAAGTAACCTCAAAAATGTTTATAAAATCGAATCAGAATATACAAAAATTATTACAGAAATTTAGCTGAAATAAAATTAAGTGTAATACGTATAATGTTTTTGTTTTTTATGGGACGATTTATCCGCCTTTCCCGTATATTTGTACTTTAAAACACTGTCGTCACCAGACGGTGATTGTAGTGAGTCTTGTCTGCATGGATACGTCACCTATAATCTGCCGCAAGGCAAAAATGCTGGCTTTGCTTTCCACCAGCAGGAAGAGTAAGACTGTCAGTAAAATTAGGAAGTCCTGTGACTGTTACCATAATGACATAATTTGGCAATGGGTGTCAACGATGACTGATGAGTATCTTGTAGGATTCACGAAAAGGCATCTCATGGGACAGCAAAGTGGCGGTAACTCATCAAGAAGAGTTCTACATTCTGTTGCCCTAATTACCTTCGTATATGGACTCATCTACTGCTTGCCATCAAGTGGTTTTGAATTTTCTTTCAGATCTTTCTAAACAATATCACATGTACTCTGTTATTGTAGTTAGGACCAATGAGCATTATGCTTACTTACCCTGTTAAATAAATCCCATAAAGCGAAAGTTGTTTCTTTAAATACTTGTCATAACCTTCGAATACTAAAACATTAACCAACGAATCTTCGAAAGGGTGATGGTATTGCATACCCACATTTTTTCCTCCTGGAATTCCCGATCATCACCCAGTTGTGTCAAAAACTAGACCAGAGAGGCGGTTAAACAAATTATACAACAAATTATTCAATTTCCAAGGCTTTTGATATTTTGTCACAAACCAAATATACTCTCTAATATTTCTGCAAACGACTGATTTTTTAAATTAAAGCGATATTCAGATAATAAGTATCTTGTCGGCTTGGGCGGCGTGTCCCGCCCAGCGGCGGGGCGGGCCCGCCCGCGGCCAGCGGATAAATACAACAAACCACAACTGGGTTATAATTATTTTATCCTCTCGCTTATTTCAGTCCCACAATGAATGCTAACCAGTCAAATAATATTTTAAAATATGCTTTTACATTAAGAAATGTAATTTGATAGCAGAAATTTAATGGATGTAGCATATAGATGTAGCATATAGCTAATGAAAGCTGTTTTGTGTTTAAATATAAAATCGTAATAAGTATTTATGGATTCTGGGAAAGTCCTTCGATGTTTACGATATACCTAGTTGTCGATAGTAGTCGATTTCTGTATGATTTTTCTATTTCTTTTGTTTGATTGGTATTCTGATTCATTCATACAATCATGCTCTCTTTCTCCGTGGGTAGAGATTACAGATAAGACGATAAAAATATATATATACTACAACTATAAATAATTCTAGCTAGTCTAGCCTTGGGTCGATCAGAATAGGTATCAGTATCTATTAAGTATCTATGAATGTTATACACATATCATTAGAATAGGTATACCTAATAGATTGCTATCTTCAAATGTTTTTGTAATGTCGTTTTACGATTTTGTCCAAATAAAAGGGTGTTGTATATGAAAAACTCTTTTGTTTGCGTAGTCTTTTCGGTCGATTGTGAATATCGCTTTCCTCACATTGTGCCCGGTGCATGGCAACAGGCTCGCCACCTGTTACATGGGGGGCTTAACATGTCTAGTGAAATGGGGGAAGAGGCGTGATGATATGTGATGGTATGTGTTATGTGTGACTTTTCTTCACGTCAAAACTAGAATCTCTTTCAGTGTTTTATTTAACAAATTGCACCTGCTACATCAGAGTCAATCACGGAGATTGAAAACGCATCAATTTATTTAAAAAAAACTATACAAGTCACTTATTAGTTATAAGTATTATCGTAGATACTTTAAAGGTAATATAACCATTTAAACTGATTATAATGTATGAACAATAATGAGCATAAATGTCTTAAAACAAATAAATACTTAGCTACCTACAGTTACTGAACCCTAAATACAAGATATCTTAACATTTTCAAATTGAATTATACCTCCATTCACCCGAAACACGCCGAATAAACTGTTCTAACGAAGATTAAAATCGCAACTCTAATAAATCCAAGCGTGCCAGAGTTTGAGAGTTGGTGATACTTGCGCACAGCGATGGCGCGTAACTTTGGGCCAAATTGATATCTATTTAAATTACCGCAGTTAAATACTGTTATCTTTTACTATGAATGCTTTTGGAAATTAGGAGCGGAAGTTAGATTTTAGAGTGCCTACTTGTATTTATGTTAAAAATTGTGAATCGCGCACATTAGAGAAGGCTTTTTACAATAATTAGTTAAACAATGAACTCAGATCATAATATGATATTTAAAAATTAGATTATATTTCCCCAAATAAAAGACGTTTAAAATGAAAATCCCGAACTTCAGAGTGAAAAATATAAGTGCTCTTTATTGTATATAAAAATAATATACAAAATTTGGTAATATCTATACATATAATCAAACTGTAGAGGTCGAATGTCTGTACAATAAAAAAAAATGCTTAAAATAAATCAGGGAGATGTAAAAAGAGGGAAAATAAAAAAAAATTTTTTGTTTCTGTCTGTTCGTCTGTTTCCGAAATGGCTGGACCGATTTCAATGAAATTTTGTATGGTGATAACTTATATCCCAGTTAAAAAAAATGCGGAATAAAAAGTATCTAATGGTATAGTTTAAAAACCAGTAACTGCGGACGAAGTCGCGGGCAATAGCAAGTCGGTACAATATATAGTTAGAATTTAGACAAAGCCTGTTTTTGCCAGGCAGGCAGGGCAGCTAAGTTGGGATGGACCGGGCACTGCACTACTTTTCTGAGAGACCACGGGGCTCGTGGGTTCGATCCCACCTCCTGTACCACTGAGTTTGTATTAAACTTATGTACAGTTGATTATGAATCTCACATTATGCCCGGTGCATGGCAACAGGCTCGCCACCCGTTACCTGTTACCTTCATGGGACTTAACATATCTGGCGAAATGTGGGTGTTTAACACCTCTACCTACCCCTTCGGAGAAAGAGGCGTGATGCGATACGTTTATATCTGCGAAGGGTGCTTGTGTGTCAATATGTCGAATAAAAACACATCACAGAATAAAAAAATGTCATCATGAAGCCATTTTTTTAAACACGAATCTAACACTCCTAAGTACCATGAGCACCGCGATATGATATTTATCACGTTTTTATCACGCCCAGTTGTCAAATTCCATAGTAATTTGGCAGTTGAACGTGATATAAAACACGATAGATATCAAAATGTGGCGTTCATGCTAAGAGGGCTCAACTTGTTTTACAGTTTCTTTATTATTTAGAGTATTTACAGCTCAAAGAAATAATTCCAGAAAATACCTTTAAATCGGTCGAAACCCGCCACCATTCCTCCAAATAAATTAATTTGGAATTCAACAACTCAACAATACCGAAGGTATCGCTGCAAATGTAGTTGTCAGCGGAAACCTTCCACAAGATAACAAGCGGTAGACAGGGCGGAATGAGATAAGGCGGAAATCGAGAGTGCCGCGGCGGCATTCACAGTTCCCGCCCGCCCTGATTCATAAGTTGGGCGGTTAATTTGCGGCCAGTTTCAGACCGCAACCTCAATTTAGGGGCGTATAAATCTTGGATCTCGCTAGTACGGCTGTGTTCGGAGTAGATATCACTAAAGCCGAATTAATATTTTTGAGTGTAATAAAATATGTAGTATTCTGCATATTTTCACGTTTAAACATATTTACAAAAAAAACTGATATATGTTTATCAGATCCTGACCTCATGACAATGGAAATCCTAAGTACTAACCCATAAATATCAGTGATATTTAAAGAATTATCGCTTTACTCCTAATGGTTGAGAAGTTCTTCCTTCCATCATCAGCTCAGCACCATAATTTGATGACTATCAGACGCAATTGCTTGAATAACATTAGAAAATACATGAAATATGCCATACGTGGCTATAAATCTTGAAGGATGCCCTCGATTTTTCCTGGATCCCATAATCAGATTCTGATCTCATGACAATGGGACCAACTAGAACTTATACCCTTTCAAGGAAAGAAAAAATATTTAAATCGGTCAAGGCGTCTACAATTAATCGGGGAACATATAATAAAAAAACCAAGTGTCGTTAAAGTCGCAACTAATCGCACAACCATCCAGTAGCAAATAGCGGCGACGGGCTCACCACCTGTCATGCTGAGCACTTATGCGTCACTGCTTGGTGAAGCGCGGACTATAGCAGTGGACTGCTTTTGCGGTGCTTTTGCCCAGTCTCTGACTAACCCTTAGGGGATTAAATACGTGATTGTATATATATATATGTATGTATGTAGGTAATCAAATGATTGTGGAGAAGCAAACGCCTGATATATAAGGATGCATTATAGTTCTACTTTGCTGGCCCATTGTGTCTCGTGTCTTTTAACATAATTATGGTCGAAACTGTATTTTTCTAAAACTTATGAATTAAAAAGTACAAAAATGTTTAAATTTTTTTGTTCGTGAGTGTACTTATAGAAAAATCTGGACTCCACTCTTAAATAATAAACTGAGATGGCTTCATTTGTTTGGTCCACTAAAGTCAGTCAGTCCTCAGCCTATATACGTCCCACTGCTAGGCACTGGCCTTCCTCATGGAGAAAAACATGAGGAGTATGGCCCGTAACACCACCACGCTGGCCCAAAGCGGGTACGTGGTAAAAACGGTTGCAATCGCAACCGGAACCAGCGGCTTTCGGGATCACAATGTGTGGTCATCCATTCGAGGCTTGACCATGGCGAAGGTATCTTAGTTTTCGATATTGAACGTTAAAGCGTACTCTTTATAAAAAAAGACTATAATTAATTAATGCACAAATAAAGTAAGTGGTGTTTTTCCAGGCGACGAACATCTAGAAGGTCTGGAAGGGCTGCACTCAGACGAGACCGGCTCCGGCGACAACTCGAACGCGGGCTCGAGCGGCGCCGACGACGACGCGGCGCGCCTGCGCCTCAAGCGCAAGCTGCAGCGCAACCGCACCAGCTTCACCAACGACCAGATCGACAGCCTCGAGAGAGGTAACGATACTCAACATATTTATAACCATAAGGGCCTGTTTCACAATCGGCGGGTAAGTTCTGAATAGCTTACTTGGCAGTTCAATTGACACAAATTTCATACTACAACGGCCAAATTATCTGCCAAGTAACCTACTCAGAACTTACCAGTCGATTGTGAAACAGGCCCTTAGTCATATAATATACTCGTATCTACCTACAATAAAGTGGAAAAACAATTAAGTATATCCTCCAATTGCAAATCTTCAATAATATGTTATACCTTTAGCTACTGGTGTTTACTTTTTTTTTATTTCTCTTCCAGAATTCGAAAGAACTCACTACCCGGACGTATTTGCGCGAGAGAGACTCGCTTCTAAGATAGGACTCCCCGAAGCTAGAATACAGGTAAGCGCAAATTTTCACTTCTTTTTTAATCTTAAAGTTAATGGTAAGGGAATTAGGTACCA
Source organism: Parapoynx stratiotata (assembly GCA_910589355.1). NCBI lineage: Eukaryota > Metazoa > Arthropoda > Insecta > Lepidoptera > Crambidae > Parapoynx > Parapoynx stratiotata. The sequence goes on from OU342477.1 coordinate 5,015,844, forward strand.
ATATAGTCAGCAGTAGATAGAATTGGGCTGAAGATGATGATGGTCGCTAAGTGCTCCTACTTTATAATGTTTGTGATATATCGATATTTGTAATTCTACCACCATATCATACAATAATTACCTACTGCTAGTTAAGCTTTTATTTTAATTCTATGCAATTTTAATTAAAATGCAATTCATTCTAATAAATCACCAAGAATAGAATTGATGAGAAATTAACTTTCCTCAAAAAGCTCGATACGAATGTTTCGTGCTTTTATATTTCAGCTATTGGGCATAGACATTGCTGCATTAAGAATTTATTAGTACACCTATATATTAGAGGGTAGAAACTGGTCTAAACTGAATGTCTACTACAAAATTACTTACTGCATAAGGGGAGACCTATATCCAACAGTTGACGATTTTATGGCGAGTCGAAGCTAGGCCCTACGACGACTTCGTCCGACTGTAGTCCTAATAACGGTGTTTAAAGTAAGCTAAGTCACTTCACACCTTCTCGTCCCCAATGTACTTCGATGACTACCTCGAAATATGCCGGTGTATAGTTGAGTAAGCTAGGCCCCCCTAGTGTTAACCTAACCCGACCTTAAGGTGTGGTTCTCTAACCGGCGCGCGAAGTGGCGGCGCGAGGAGAAGATCCGCTCGCAGCGGCGCAGCCCCGAGTGCGCGTACGCGCCGCCGCTGCCGCCGCCCGCGCCCGCGCCGCAGCCGCACCAGCCCTACCAGCCGCCGCTCAACGTGGACACTTACAGGTCAGCTCTTGATACATACTTTACCTGACAATGCTCAGAAATACAGATACAATAGAAACATCTATTGCCTGCCATCAGGGTGAGCCATCGGCCCATTAGCCCCCTTTTACATCAATAAAGGTTCCCCTACAGGGTCCATGCCTGCTGTTACCAAACTCATTTAAAGTGTGTAAGGTTATAAACTTTAATAACAGTCACATATTAATACATAACATACACACAATATCTACAATCACGCCTCTTTCCCAATGGGGAAGACAGAGATAACAGATACAGAGATATTGTACGAGGTAGCGGATAAATACATTAAATATAATCTCAATATTGACCAAGTACAGTACCTTGTGAAACCCCCTTTCTTTATAAATACGAAACTACAAATAGTTATGACAAAAAATCACTTTTACATAACAGTATTCCGATGTTATGCTGCTAACAACTACGCATGCTTACCTAATGCAATAGATTTTTGATCATTATAACATAGCCAACAATATCAAATGCTTTACCAAAATCCAATCAGCTAATACTAAACAAACCATTTCCAGTCCGCTAACTCCGATGGGGTACGGCGGCGGCATGCTGTCGGACACGCCACCGGTCTGCGAGAACACGGACTCTGAGCTGTGTAAGGGAGGCTTCCTGGGGTACCCTCGGTATGAGCTAGGCTACAGACAACCCCCGCATCCGTACGCTAACCACCATGGTTACCAACACGAGCCTGCGTCGCCTCCACCAGGTAACTAATTAAGATTGCAAGTTTGCAACATAATATAAATTCATTATGTTGTGTATTACCTGCTTCTATCCTTTTGGAATTATGACAAATTTTATAAAAAATATTAGTGGTTATTTAAGAATAACCCTATAGACACATGTAATACATTCACTGCTTTTTCCCGATGGGTTTGGCAGATTATATAAAAGCACAGGTTGTGAAAAACCACAAAATTATTTTTCCTGATTCACATTAATGTCCATAATTTTCAAAAGTTCGCAATTTTTTTTGTATGACCTATGTATATTTTAATTACAAAGTGTTTTTATTACAGAACTAGGCGGCCTTCTCGGCGCAGGAGTGTCTGTGCCCCTGGCAGTGCCCGGCCAAGACTCGCAGCAGTACTGGTCCCGGCTACAGTGACCCTGGTGGAACTAGTTTCGTTAAATTCACTTCCAGACGCTTCAGCAACATTTGACGAATACTGTATGTTCAACATCAATATCATAAACATGAAAAATCTACCATGTTTAATTCCTGATTCAAAGAGTAGTTTATTTTATATCCATCAGTTCATTTACTATTTCCCATCAAAACTCCCACTAAATTATATTCGGTAGATCATAAATGTATTGCACACATAGTATAAAGAATCAACATATCCATTAGTCGCCACAAAACTGAAATTCGAGCACAAACTATAGGCTCAAATCGTGTTTATATTTGTAAAAATTGAAATATTTCGTTTTCTAATGCATATATGATGTGCATTCTTTAATGATTTAATCAGCAACTTTGAATGAAATATTTTAATTTACTAAATGTAAGTATCATATTTTATTTTATTAACACAAAATAGATTTTAGATAGGTGTAGCTTAAGTGTATGGCTCTGTATATTTGTTGTAAATGTTTTCTAATTTTAAAGATCAAATTCAAAATTCGATACGAATTCATAACTTAAACTCCAATAAAATCATATAGATAAACAATTCAAAATTTTGTTACCTAATAAAGCCCACAAAATTATTATATTTTCATGAAAAGATATCAAAATTAGAATTTAATAAACAGGGCTACATAGAATTAAGTGCAGTTGTAAATAATTCATTTATTTGATGTAATGTTGATTGTGAATCTTTTTATTGTGACGTAATTTTGTAATAAATATCATAAATGATTGATCGTGTAGATATTCAATTTGAAGCTGAAATCGTGTAGTATTCAAGCCAAGAAAGTCATGACTAAATGTATCTCAAATCAGTTGTGGTATTACTTTCGAATTTATTATGCTTAATTATTGTTAGTTTTAAATTGTATAGTACAGGTATACATAAAATTGTGAATAATTGTGTGATGTCGATGAAACGTTTTAATAACGGCATTATTTAAATAAATTTTGGATCAAATTTTTTTGGTTAAATTTACAAACCCAGATATAAATAAAAACCATATTTAAGTCAATAAAAATATTATTATTATCATCAAATTAAAGCTTGGACAAACTATAGCTAATAATAGCACTTGCTTACAAGTTCGGGGATACAAATGATGGTTCATTTCAACTTTCAACACAACACTAGAACAAGCAACATTTATGCACTCATCTAAGTAAAAATCAATGAAATATATTCCAGATAATTTTGTACTTTTTCAATTTTGTTATATCAACTTTCATAATAGTGGTAACTTAGGTGCACTAATTATATTTACACTTAAATCTAATATTGCACATACATTCGATGAATGTACTAAGTAACCAATGTGATCTATGAAAATTTTCTCAGAAAACTTTATCATTAAAAGATTAATTAATTAAATATTAGGTCTAAGTCCTGTATCACTTCTTATAGTTTTAGTCACAGTCTGTAATATTGCTACATAAAGTAGATCCTAACAAACTAATATATTCCACATTGACTTAAATTATACACAATCAAAAAGTTATATTAAAATAATCATAAGTCTTCATTCAAAAGGGCATCAAGACTGTCATGATCTGTACCCTCATACGAATTTATTTGACAGCTAGCCACAACATCCGGAACATTTTTTACCAAACCTAAATCTAAGTCTGAAATATTTACATCACTGTCATTCGAATCATCACTCAAGTCTACAATAGCAACAGGCTCATCCATAATAGAAGAATCAACATCTATAACTTCACTATCTGATATTGTGCTTATATCTAGATTGCTATCATTAATATCTACACCTACAATTTGTACTTCTGGGTCAGAATCATTATCTGCCAATAAACTAGACTCGTCTTCCTTATCTTTCGATTCTGTACTCTCTTTGCTTAAATTTAAACTCCTATTTCTAATGAGTCGAGGCTTGGACATTTGTTCAGTTAGCTTTATTCTTTTAAATTCGTAACAATTATCTACTAATTCATCATCTTGTATCTCGTGGAAATCACTTTGTTCTGATAATGTACGTTTCCTACTAAGACTTTCATCATTAATTTTTTGGTCTACTTTAACCTGACTAGCAGGAGTTGTGCCATTTTTGTCTAGTTTTTTGTATACTATAGAGTTACTCCTGACCACTTTGATTATTTTATTACCTGAAGTGGTAATGGTCTCTTGAGTGGACAACTTTCTTTTCCTATTAAGATTAAGGGTGATAGGTGCAGAATGTACAATGGATTCGCATCTCTTTTTAGCTCTAATTTCATCCAAAGATAATACTTTAAAATCTAAAGAGTTCCGTTTGTCTGGTTTGGGCTGCTGTTTTTTACCTGAAATCTCATCTAGAGACATCCGATCGTACTTAGAAGACAAGTTCGTTCGGACTATTTTGCGTTCCTTGGGCAGCTCCGCGGGCGGCAGCGCGTCGTAGCTATAGAAGGCGGCGGCCTCGGCCTGAATTTTCTCTAACAGAAGCAGCTCCTGGGACTTGGTACGAGCGATTCGTTGCGCGTCGTCTGGCGATACTGTTTTAGTAGGCGTCGAAGAAGGAGCGCTTTCATTATCCGACTCTGCAAGAACACACGAAGTAACCACTTAGTGACCGGTCGAGCAAGTTCTAATACACGTAATGATTTTCGTAATTAATTTTGATTCGACCCGTCACGTTTTACTTGCGGTGTGTTCTCGTCTAGTCGGCCTGAAAGTTCGGGGTGGGCGGTCAAAAATAATTACAAAAATCATATTATGGAACATTTTATTTACTCGTTGGTAATAAACACAATTTGATTAAACAAAGCCAAAGTACCTGTTCCAACACGAGTTCCTATATCAGTTTCAATGTTAATTAGCTTAAAAAAGGTCTTAACACACGCGATACTAATATTAAGATATTTTGAAAATCTTATATAACGTAAGACTAAGTTTAACATAACAACAACCCCGTTTTATCTGAAACAATAAACTGACAGTCCTAGCGCGATATGCAGTCACATACATACATGCTAAACAATTTTAGCCTTGACATTCAATTAGTACGAGTTGCAAGTTCTCGGTCTGTAGTGATATTACTTTAGTGTCACATTTTACACCTACATAACTGTACTAACACAACTGTGATGTGACTGTGATCCACAGATATGGACTACAGTATATCAAAAGTGCAGCGCGACCTAAGTCAACTACCCCACTTCCCGCACGCAAATACTAACATCAAAAATTCAGTCTGGCTTTATTAATCGATTTGGACAATCCATAATGTTATACAATTTTACAGCATCGTTCAAATCAACCAACAAATCACCATGAGGTTCACCTGCACGTCCTACCACAAGTCCTTAATCTGCAGAACTTAGACATTGATTTCAATCACAAAAGTAAACCAAGCATAAAGCCAAAACAACTTAAAAGTCAACAATATGATCAGAGCAATTGGATACTAAATCAAATGTTTCAACAAATCTTTGCATATTGCACAAATCCGTTTGACATTGAGCAAAACATGAATTCCTTTGTAGCAAGCTATCTAACACTAGTTTTACCCTGTTTGCTTTATTAAGTTGGAATTAAAGGATTTCATTTATTATTATTATTGTTGGGGCAATAAAATAAAGAATAACATTGATCGAGATCTGTCACCGACGCAAAAAAGGACCTGTAGTAAGACATTACACACAATCAAAAACCCCAATTTGAGAATACAATACCAACTGATTAAACTAATAAAAAACTTCAACATTCCAACAATTAAACTAAGGATAAATAAATAGATTCTAGTAAAAGACAAGACTACAGTGTTACGCTAAATATAAAAAGTATTGCTAAGGTTACGAGTTACACCAGTATTTTTTTTAATAAAAAGAAGAGTTGCTTCTTGAGCTGCCTCGACAAAACAACCATTGTTTGTACTAATTCACACTTCCGTTACCAACCTAATACGTTCCGCTCATGTTCCCTATACTTCGTTTTTACAAAAACTTTATAAAGTTACTTTAAATTCAATTTACTTCCAAATATAGAAGTCGTTTCATCGAGAGCCCGTCGAGAGCCCGCCCGGACAACCGTCCCACTCCTTACCCTACTTTTACCCACCCATTGAGACATTTGTTGATATTTTAAAATATTGTTAACATTTTTACATAAATAATGACTAGGCATAACATGGACCATGCTTCAGACGATTATTACGGCTTCCATTATCATTTCTTTTGCTGATTTTATAATAAATATAGGAACTTTACTCTCAGTGCAAAAATATATAAAAATCAATATCTTTTTAGTTTTGTCACCAAATGTTTACGAAAAAATTATGTATTAAATTTGCCTAAATTTTCCCATTAAATTATTGAAGTGCTAGTATATTAGTATATATGGTAAACCGGAAGCATTCTCAAATATGTATTATCAAAAACCGCTAAGCAAATACATTTCTTTTTTTATTTCTTTTTTATTACCTTATCTTTTTACTTTCCTAAAATTGGTAATACAATCTTATAAGCACGAGTTATTTTTAATGTACAAGTCACCATTGTATAATGATAATTCTGCGTATGACTAATTATACAATTGTCACTTCTACAATCGTACCTACATGTTATTTTATTTTATTATCTCTATCTAACTCCCACAGTGCGAATATAAAGTATATGGGCCGAGTAGCAGTGTGTACTAATATAATACTGCCGAGGCCCTTAAAACATCCTACATACTAACATACAAACAATTTAAAGGCGTAAAGCTTCTTTTTTTTTCTTTTTTTTTCATCTATATTAATGAGTTACATTATTCGTGTATATATATTTTTATTTGTATTTTATATGTTGTTTAACCTATTTATTATGTACTTTTCTATTATAGACAAAGATTATATCAACATCTATTTAAAACAAGTTACAGTAATATTTCAAACAAAGTTGACATCACTCTTCTCAGTCAACATGCATTCAAAATGCAACTGCAAGTATATACCGAGATAGTTATATGAAAACTATTTCATACAGTTGTTGAAAAGCAAAATAACTGTATGTATCTAATTAGCTAAGATATGAAAGGTTATTATTATATTCTCTAGCATATTGCACATACAAAAATACCAACTGCTCAATAATATGTCCTCCACCTATCCATCGGATGAAGGTGCCGACGAGCCGCGGGCTGTCGATTTAATCATTGTCTATGGTGTAACGAGAATAGGTAAGATTATCTATGCTTCATAATAAACCAAATTGCCGCCTCCTCTGGCAATTAAAATGCAATTTAAATAAAAAAACAACATTTCCCACCTACTTGGACTTGGACTCAGTTCATTTAGCGTTGAAATACATTAACAAAATAAATATTTAACGCAAAAAAATATAAAACTGAATCCTACTAACACTATGCAATAAATACTATATAATAATTACTTTAATTGACTATTGACAATAAAAGAAAACAAATTTTTCTTTCAATAAACAGGCAGAGCCTCGTCACAAACTAGGGGAACTAAATAAATTAATAATTTTCTTTCTACAAAATATTTTTAAAGAAATAATAAAACCACATTGGGTTACTGTAAATATTATACCTAATATAGACTATATAACCCAGTCTGCGAACGGACTACAAAGTAAGTAAAAACATTTTTAATTATGAAAAAATCTATAACATGTGATAAAATAAATATACTTTTAAACTAGCCTAGCACATGTCATTAGCAGTTCTTGTTGGCACACGATGCAAATAAAATTTCATCTTCGAAGAAATGCCACATGTAACGCATATTTGCTATGTATATTTATAAATAAAAACACAAACTTCATAGCGTTTGTAAATAATACATCACCACTAAGCATAGTATTATTTCGTAGAGTAAAATGAATATGTGAGCGTTCGAAACGTGTCTAAACATCATTACTTCTTAGCCCTATTGAAGGATGCAGAGTTTTCAATATTACTGCATAACACTAGTGTGTATTAATCTATTTATAAGTAACGTGATTCGTTACTCTTTGAAACATTAAATTCGTAAAATGTTAAAGAGCATTATATTTGGGGAGTTCATCACATGCAAATATTGTATAACCGAACACATATTGAAAACTCACAGCATCCATTCAGTAAATGTAAGAGTAGGCTCTCGTATACACTGGCCACGTTTAAAGACCTTTATAAAGATACAAAATCGTTCGTGTTTCGTTGATTTTTAACGTGGCAGCGTGAGTAGCCTTAAGCCACTCGCATTCAGTTCGGAAGGTGACGCGCCGGCCCCGGTTGATACTTCCAGTGTAAGGAACATATGAAACACTTTCTATCACCGATCATCTGACTTGTGGCACTGTGCTTGCGATAATAATTATATCAAATACGTAAATTGTGATATACAATGCCAGTTAATTATTTACACTCATAATCTAGACGCCATTTTAGCTTACGCAAATACTTGATAAAAGTAGTTTTTAAAAAACATTACTTTGTTGCAATACAACGATTTTTCAAGTAAAAATTTTAGTTTTGCATGTTAAAGTACTGCAAAATATTTCAAATGTACAAAATTGTGTAGTCTAACTATTTCACCAAAAAAGAAAAAAAAACATCTTATAGATGAGCATAAATTTAACATGACCAGTTAAGTAGAAGAGAAAAAGATTAAGACTGAATATACTAAAAAAAGAATAATTTGTAAATAAACCTGTTTATGGATTACATTAGAATTTAATAAGTTTTTCATTCAGTCAATTACTTACTCAAATGTTGGTGACAAAAAAAATCCATCGTGAATAGAATATTTAAGCCCAAATCACAACATTAATTTCCAATGTGTCAACGGGCCTCCAATATGGGACTGACATACCCTAAGACGAAATTCCTAAACGAAATAATGAAAAAACAAATTACCAATGTCCTGTTTTAGAACTTCGGTTGCTAAAAACTTACGCCATTATATATCACAAGAACCAAACCAGGTAACAACTAATTTCAAGCATTCCCTCTCGCACAGTCCACTAGACGGCGCGCTCCCGATCTGCGCACGATTGGCTTAGTACATGTAGTTTCAGTAGAGGCGCATACCTTCCTCGAAGTTGACGACGAGAGGGTCGACGGGCAGCGGCGCGTAGGGGTTGGGCGCGTCGTGCGCGTGCGCGTGCGCGTGGGCGTGCGCGTGCGCGTGCGCGTGCGCGTGCGCGCCCAGCACGCGGCGGCCCAGCAGCTCGCTGCCCGGCAGCACGCCGAGGATCGCCGAGTCTAGGGTAACCACTGAGGGTGAAATCGGACCATACATGCTGATACTATAAGTACTAACTAGCTAAACACTAACTTTAATTGACAAACTATATTTATTAAAATTAACATTCATAAGTTATTGTTTTTTCAAAATCATTGGGTTCGATTCCTGGCTAGGATTATTGATTTGTCAAAAATCCCATGATGCAGTTTATGTTTTCAACAAAATTGTACTCCTTTGAGCATTTTTCGATATTCCTTATAGTTTACGATTTGGCCCTGAAGGCCCACTTGAAAAATTCACTCTGTATACACATCAAAGCGGCACACAACAAATGACACTATTGCCTTTAAAAGATATGCGGTACACATTGCTCGCCTTGAAGGGGTTCAAAACAAATTTTTAAAATCTTTGGACTATCGAAGCGGGCACTATTTCACAGACTACGAAACGGCTTCAAAGAGACATCGGGTGGTATCATTACAGAGTAGACGTGTGCTCTTAGATCAAATGTTTTTATACAAAATAGTCAACGGCAAGATAGACTCGTCTTCTTTGTTACAGTTAATAAACTTTAAGGCCCCTAGGATATCCTCACGTTCAACAAATACTTTTTATTGTTCTTATTGCGCCGCGGGTTATGCCCGGAATACATTTATTAGGCGTTCTTGTGTGTTTTATAATAATAAACTAAGCGACATCGACATTTTTCATATACCTTTAAATGTTTATAAGCGTTTGGTAGGGGAAGTAATGGGTTCGTAGACAGTAATTGACACATTGTCTCATAAGTGGAGCATTACCGTCTTAATTTCCGAATATTTTTTTTTTTTTTGTATGTTTTTAATGGAACTGTAGGTCTATTAGTTTTAACAACTCGTAAATATAAATGTATATGACTGTTTGTTGTCCTAAATAAATAAAAATAAAATAATAAATAACATGTACGAAAATAAAAAATCATATTATTTTTTCACAGATAGGCTAAAAAAGATTTACCCTGCAGTTAAAATATCCAGACACCAAATAGCAAAAATAAATTTACACCAATTAAATATCATAATGGCCAGGACCACTAGGAAAAGGGAAAGTTGGAAGACCAACCAAACAATGTGCAGATAACATAATTGCAGTTGCTGGCAATAACTGGTTTAATATGGGGAAGAACAGAGAAGAATGGAAAAAATTGGAGGAGAAATATCCAACAGGGGTCGATACAATAACACAAATCAATAACTTGACATGTTAAAACAGAAAAAATGTTATAAAAAAGTTTTATTATTAAACATAGCTTTTACCTGTGACTTCATTCGCGTAGAATAGTTACTTTGAGATAGCGTGATGGTATGTAGACTAAAGCTTTCCTCAATAAATAGGCTATTCAAAACTGAAAGATTTTGTCAAATTGGAACAGAAGCCTCAATTCGTGGAATTCAAAATTTACTCCTACTCTATTATTAGAAGCAAAGTTCATAGAGGCGAAAATTAGTCCTACATTTTTCTGGGAGGCGTTTTTAATTATTTTTTTACATTCACCCGCATGGAACTGGGAATATGTTTCCATGGGAATATCGGCATAAAGATAACCTATGTCCTATCTCAGGCTCTAGACTGTGTACGAAATTTCGGTTAAATTTGTTTAATAGTTTGATGTAAAAGCGAGACAAACAGACAGTGTTACTTTAGCATTCATAATATTAGTATGGATTATAAATATAGCAGTACAATGCGAGACCTACCTTGCCGTTGTTGCTGCCAAAGCAGGGGTACAGGAGCGGGTGCTGGCGCGGGCACGGGCGGTGCAACGCTGGCCATCTGCGGCTCAGCTGACACCACCTCGGGCACTGGGCCGGCTGGTTGAACCTGTTGACAAGACAACATACAGATTATATAAAATGGTTATAAATGGTTGGATTGTCTATTTACTATATAAAACCCTCAGGTTGTAGCAGAATATCAGTGCATTGCTCGCATCTTTTTGCTCTTCTGTAGCACACACAAAATTTTGTTCTTGTTGTTAAGTATTGTGTTTTTCTTTATTTTATTTTATTTTGTATTTTTGTGTGCGATGGAGAATTTTTGAGTAAATAAAGATTTATCTATCTATCTATATTTTTTTTCTGAGGCAGTAGCTGAAGAGTTTAAATAAAAAACCCAGTCCTTTCAACTTACAAACTAGTAAAATATTTACTGATTATATGACAGCTATTATCAATTGACCAAAGATCACTACTGTTAGTGCTATAGGTTACTAGAGTTCCCTGCCTGAATTGAGTTTTAAAAAGTATGGATAATTCTCTAATATATTATGTCCCATTGTCCCATTGCCAGGCAAGCCTTCATCATGGAGAAACACATGAGGAGTATGGGACGTTACATGCAGGTTGGTAGGTAGAAATGGTTGCAATAGCTTAATGTGCCTTCTGAAGCACACTGATAATCTTTTTCAAGAACTTTAAGATTACACAGACAGTGGCTACATTCTGCAAAATGTAGATGTTACCCTCTGCTTATGCTTTTAAAGAAATATTATTATTATTATATTACTATCAGGCAGGCAGTTGGTGTAACTGATAATGCCTGTATCTAAATATACATTATTATTTTTTTTTAATTATTTTTTTATGTGCAGCCTGTTTTTAAATTGGTTGGTGTTTTAGCAGACACTATATCCTGTGGGAGTCTATTCCATGCATCGACTACTCTGTTAGTCAAAAAGTGACGATGGGGATTGTTCTTTGACGGTTTAGTGCTGAGCTTTAGGTGGTGTCCTCTTAAGTGAGCATTGCTGTTACGTGTGTAAAATCCATCTATCCCTTTATCTATACTATTAATTCAACATATTATTGTAATAATTTTTAATGGAAAAAAGCTTATGTTTAGTAAAACAATTAATTTATTAAAATATGACTTATAACAACTCAATGTCTAAGTGCAAGTGTTAAGTTATAGAATTGGATAAAAAGTTGCAATTTAATTTGTAATGATATACTCACAGGTACTGGGGGAGCGGGCTGGCTAGGCGCTATCCCATCAGTGCGGGCGTCAGGGTTCTTGTGCATGAAGGGGCAGTGCTTCTTGCGGCACCCGCCAGGCTGGTTCTCCCAGTAGCATGGAATCTGCTTGCGATTTTTCTGAAAGAAAAATTACATAATATTTTAATTATTTATGTACCTAATGATAAAAAAGAGATTTAGATACTAAACTTATTTCCAAGTAATTTTTATTAGTGTATAAAAACAAATGGTAGGTATTTGGACAGTATCCTGATAAGTTATCAAAATGTGGGTGCTCTAACACCTCTGCCCACCTCTTCAGGATATAGCATGATGATATGGTGTTATAAGGTATACCACATATCCTTATGAATATCTCCCAGCACAAGTTTTTGATTAAAACTAACAAAATTAACTATGAGATTGAGAAACTAATTAAGATATTATTCTGATGCAGTATTTTAATGTATAATTTGGACAATTGTAAAAAAAATTATAAATATTAAATGGCTTAGATAAGGAGCCAATCTTTACCCTTAATTCCATATGGCGCAGCTTGCAGCGCTTGTCAAGGCATTTACCCTGTTGCCAGGCGGTGCACATAGTTTCACACCCCAACGCTGATGGCTCATGGCGGAAAACACAGTTGTCTCCCTGCAAAAATAATGAAGCGGGGATGATTATTTTCAAAATAAAACAAAATAAACTAACTATTCCAATTTAAGTACTTTAAATTAAGATTACTATCAAAATTTTCACCACTAATCATGTTCTTCTCAATAATTTTTTGTACACTAACAATCCAACAAGAATTACTTGAAACAAAATTTCATAAATGAGTACCAATAGCTCTTATCCCATCATATTTTGATTAAAGAACAAGAGTAAGTTTAATCTTTAATTTATAGGAATGTAAATTATAAATACCCTTAAAAAAATTTAAGGGCAATTCAATAAAAGATAATATGCAGTGACATGTAAAATAATGGAATTCTAAATGAACTTACCTTGGTGCATGTGGAGTAGTAATAAAAATAACAATCATTAAATTTTCTTGGAGACTCCATGGTGTTTTAAATCTGTCCAGAGCCTGTGAAATACAATTAACAATTTGAACTAACACAATCATTATTCCAAAGTTCTTAATTATACATAAAATTGTTATAAAACTTAGGCACTAGCTTTAGTCAGCAATCCCACACGCAAGAATCACGATTTTGTATATTTTATTGGTATAAAACTAAGATTTTTCCATTTTGACAAATTGAAGCATGTCGCGGCTAAACGAGTTCCAAATTAAAATGTATTACGTCAAACGTGTATTAAATTATTTACTCACCGTAGTTTTAATAAACTAAAAAATAATTAAATTAAACAACAAATTATCTACAACGCGACGCTATCTAACACAAAATAATACAAACGTCACTATTAGAAAGAAGATGAAGTAGATATGGCGGACATGTGGCGGATTTTTAGTTCATCCATCCGAGTCCCGCCCATTGGTTGCTGTTTTCGACCATAGACCAAGAGTGACACTGAGACATCATAATGTTTTGACAGATAAAACACCAATCATGATTGTTTCTCAAACATTAAGCTTAGTTTTGATTGGTTGGATCTCAAAGCCTAGCTTATGTAGTGACAGCATGGGTATTAAAATGTAGATAAAAAAATTCTAAAAAAATAAAATACAGATAATAACCCTTCAAGACCGGACTTTTAAAGAAACGAAAATCTATCGTATTAAAGATTTACAATATCTTCTTCATGCAGCGTAAATCCGGGCCCACCATCATATGGTGTCAACGATAACACGCCGGGTGGTAGTATGAGGGTACAGGAGTGGTGTCCTTATAAGATGATTCGTCGTCCTCAGGCTATATCCGTCCCACTGCTGGGCACAGGCCTTCCTACATGTAAACCAGGCTTTCCCAATGCGGGTTGTTGTGTAGAAACGATTGCAATAGCGACCGGGAGCACGAAGGAGCCCGAGATCACAAAGTTTGATCACCCATCCCAGGGCTAACCATAGCGAAAGTAGCTTTTTTTATGATTATAATGCGTTATATCGCTTGCTTCACATCGTGCCCGGTGCATGGAAACAGGCTCAGCCCACTATTACACGTGGACTTGAAAGTGGTATGTCAAGCGAATTCTCGGTGCTAACTCCCCTGTCAACCCCTTCAGGGAGTAAAGGCGCGATGATATATTGATATCCGTTGTTAACTTCATGAGTTCGATTATAACAACAAAGCAGAGTACTTAAGTGCACCTCCGATATCTCCATATATTTCTCCCGCAGGTTGTCTGGAAGAGAGGGCGGCCTAGCTACAAGACCACCGATTGTTGCAGCTAGTTTAAAAAAATTTACTTAACTATAATTTTTTGTAATATATTTATTTATGGATCCGAGTATCCAACTAATAAAAAAGGAACATTATAACATTATGATTTTTATATGATATTAGATCGCTGAAACGCGCTGACTGCTGTGTACGGTGTTACAACTAGTTCCAAAGTTTGATGAATGAAAAAAAATCGTATACCTACTTACCTACCTAATAAACCTACCTACTGAATAGAATCTCGCTTAAGCCCTAGAAGGTATGACAAGCGGCCACAATTTCGATCTGTTGTATGAGTCCTACAACCTTGTCCTATGTATGACAAAATGTGACTAAATCACTGGAATACAAGAATTTGTCTACATACCTATATCACAAAAAGATTCTAACACATCTCCACTGCTCCATTGGCAATACAAGCGTGACGATAAGTTTGTCACTTGCAGGTATGGCTAGGTATGGTCATCAACAAAAGTAGCTTTATACAATCGTCCTCAGCCTATATATTGGGTCCTTACCTATGAAATTGGTGTTTTTTTTTGACTCTTAGTATTTTGTCTGTAACTATTAAGATTTAGAGTATTCCTAGAAAATAATTACCTCGTCTAAAAATAGACTATATTTTTGAGCTCTTTTGATTTGTTTTGATAATTTGTTGTGTTGTGTATTTTGTAATAAAGGTGGAGGTAAAGTGAAGAGAGTAATTTATTATTATCGTAGATTTATTATTTTTATAGCGGAATTACATGAGTCACAGAACATAACAGGTTGGTACCAAGGTAAGTGTCATAGATTATATAGTGTATATTATAACGTAACAAGGCGTTCCGTAGTATGCATGTGAATGCATTTTGTAGCTAGTAGACGGATGTAACACTCCCCCATGTTGTAGACATAAAGTTACAGGTTTAATCGATTTGGTGGTCTTCTATTCCTGGTGCTGCGACGTGGTGTAATCTCTGTAGGTCTTTCTATTGCTTCTGTGGGTATTTGTATTTCAGGAATTTGTTGTTGTGTTATAGGTGTTCTTCTTGTTTCGGGAGTAAGTCTTAGAGTATCTGGTGTTGTAGAATTTGGAACTGGTTGTATAGTGTTTCTTTTTGGTGTTGGAGGTTGGATAGAGGATGCTTCCTGATGGCTTGGATGAGATGTAGTTCCTTGTCCTTGATAAAGTTGGTAATCATGTGGTAATCTGAAATTTTCACTCATGCATGCAGTACTGATGATTTGATCAACATGTCTTTGATGTATTCTTCCATCAACTTCTATCTCATAATGAAGCTTTCCTCTTCTATTCACAACATTTCCAAATTTCCATTTTTTTCCATCATACATTCTTATCTGTACTCTTTGCCCTGTCTTAAATTCTTTGTTTACAGCTTCCTCTAAGTTATAGTCTTTTTCTTTTCCTATTCCTCTTTTTACTAAGTCAATCCTTGTTCTATAAAGTCTTTTAAACATCATTTCTGCAGGACTCAATCCTGTTGCATTATTAGGTGTTTTCCTGTACATCATCAAAAATCTTGAAAGTTTATCTTGTATGGATCCTTCTTCATTTGCCATTGTTTTAATTTTGTTTTTAAAAGTTTGTACGTATCTCTCTGCCTGGCCATTAGTAGATGGGTGAAAGGGTGCTGTGAACTTAGCTTGAATACCATTCTCTTTCAAAAATTTCTGCATTTCTTCAGATCTGAACTGAGTTCCATTGTCAGAGACTTGAGTAATGGGCAACCCAAAAGTAGTGTATAACTTTTTAAGAATATTTATAGTAACAGTAGCTGTAGTTGACATGGTGGGCACAACTTCTAGCCATTTTGTGTAGGCGTCTACAACTATCAAAAAATATTGGTTCATAAATGGTCCAGCATAATCAATATGAATTCGGCTCCATGGTTCTTTAGGATATTCCCAACTATGTGTAGGTACTTTTGCAGGGTTTTTCTGTATCAAAGAACACATTTTGCATTGTTTTACTCTATTCTCAATATCTGAATCTATATTTTTCCACCACACATAGCTTCTTGCTAGTGCTTTCATTTTTACCATTCCTGTATGAGCTGTATGAAGTTCATCTAAAATCTTAGGTTGTAAGCTCTTAGGTATGACAATTCTTATGCCATAAAATATGCAATTATTTTGTAAAGAGTATTCATGTAATTTTGTAGGATCTGTAGTTCCAGTTTGTATTTCTAAATATAGTTTACGTAGTTCTGGGTCTTTAGTTGTAGTTTTTCTAATTTCTTGTAGTGTGATTGGCATTTCTGATATTTGATTTAGATAGAAAGCATCATCATCTGTAATATTATCTTTTTCAGCTTCATTTGTGTAAGGTATTCTTGATAGGTAGTCTGCATTTCCATGTTGTGTAGTTTTTCGTAGTTTAATTTCATAGTCAAATCCTGCTAAAAAATTTGCGTAATGTACTAGTCTTATAGCAGTAGTTGCTGGTGTAGCTTTTTCAGGATGTAATATTCTCGCCAAAGGTTGATTGTCAATAATCAAAACAATTTTTCTTCCATAGCAGAACTGAAAGAATTTCTTTAGTCCCCAGATCAGTGCAGCTGCTTCTTTGTCTAACTGGCTGTAGCCTTTTTCTGCTTTGGTTAATGATTTAGATGCAAACGCTATTGGTCTTTCCATTTTATCCGGCATGATGTGTGATAACACAGCTCCAAATCCTGTAGGTGATGCATCTGTCGCCAAAGTTAGAGGTAAGTTGACTTGAAATGGAATAAGTACTTTGTCACTGCATATTTCAGCTTTTAGATTTGTGAAACTTTTCTCACAGTCACATGTCCATATAAACTTTACATCTTTTTGTAGTAATTTGTAAAGGGGGCTAAGTTTTGAAGCAAGGTTCGGGATGAATTTCTGATAATAATTTATCATCCCCAAGAAGGTTCGAAGAGATGATACATCTGTAGGCTGTAGTGCATTTTTGATGTCATTAATTTTATCTTGTGTAGGGTGTAATCCTTTCTCATTTATTTTGTGTCCAAGATATGTAATAGATTTTTGAAAAAATTGACATTTCTTTTTGTTCAAATGTAAACCACAAGATTGCAACTTTTGAAATACCATTCTAATTCTTCTGAGTAATTGTATGTATGTATATCCTTGTATAGCAATATCATCGAAGAAACAAGCAGTTCCTTCCATATCTTGTAGTGTCTGATCCATGTAACGTTGCCATATATTAGGTGAAACTTTAACTCCGAACATTAGTCTTTTGACATTATAGGTTCCCTTGCATGTACTAATAGCTTGCATTTTTGCCGTCTCCTCATTGGTTTTCAAGTGCAGGTATGCTTGATTTATGTCAAGTGTGCAAAAATATCTACCTCCACTTAATTTTGAAAATATTTCATCCACTGTGGGTATAGGGTAGTTATCTGTTTCCAAGTTCTTATTTAAAGTTGCTCTGTAATCTGCACACAATCTCAGTTTTCCATTTTGTTTCACCACCGGGACCACGGGTGTACCCCATTGAGAGTAGGTTACTTTTTCTAGTATGCCTGCTTTTTCCAGTCTGTCAATTTCAGCTTCTACTTGATTTCTCAATGAAAATGGAACTGGGCGTGATTTGAAAAATACTGGTATTGTCCCTTCTTTTAGCTTGAAATTTGCTTGGTAGTTTTTAATTTCTCCAATTTCTTCACTGAATAGATTAGTATATTCTTCAATTAACTTATGTAATTTATTTTGATATTCCTTTTCTGTCAAGTCTTTCTCTGTATTCACTGAATTAATTTCAAATGTTAATTTTAATTTTCTTGTCCATTCTCTGCCTATGACTGGTTCCACTTTTCTGTTGATTACAAATATTCTTCCTTCCATTTCCTTTTTATTGTATTTTATTTTTACTAAACAGGTCCCTAATGTCTCTATGATTTCCCCAGTGTAAGTTCTCAGTTTGACTGAAGTTGGTTGTAATTTAAGGATAGGAAAATTTTTGTAGAAATAATCAGCTGAACATGTAGTTACTGCGGCACCTGTATCAAGTTCCCATGTTATGAATTTTCCATTTACTTCCAAATCTAAGGTGTATTTATCATTTTGTGTATTATTAACAATAGGTATTTTATGTATTTCATAAATTTCCTCTTCACTTTCATTTGACTGTATCTCAATTTCAATTTGTTTTTGGTCCTTAAAACAAACTGATTGTAAATGACCTCCAATTTTACATTTCTTGCAAAACAATTTCTCCTTTAATCTGCATTCACTTGCTTTGTGATTACTTTTTCCACATCGGAAACATTGTATTTTCTTATTTGTATGTAGTTTAGTTTTATTGTAATTTTGAAATTTATTTTTTTTATGTGTATTTATATTGCTTTTCTTGTATGTATCTCTTATAGAATTTTTATTGTAATTATTTGAAATTTTATTTATATTCTGTGTATCCGACCCCATTTGCTTTGTTTCTGCCTTTGCGGTCTCAATGGCTGTAGCAATGTTTTGAATCGTTTCAAAGGTTGTAGTGGCAGATTGTTGTAACAATTTCTCTTTTGTTTCTGAACAACGGAGACCCCTTATAAACTGTACTCTTATGTGGGTATCAAAAGTAGATTTTTCGCAATGTGTACATATGAAGTTACATTTTCCTCCTATTTCTCTTAAGCTTGCCACATAGTTAGCTATGGTTTCATTTTCAGCTTGAGTTCTTAGGCAAAATTTGTGCTG
The DNA here is from genome assembly GCA_910589355.1 of Parapoynx stratiotata. NCBI lineage: Eukaryota > Metazoa > Arthropoda > Insecta > Lepidoptera > Crambidae > Parapoynx > Parapoynx stratiotata. The sequence goes on from OU342477.1 coordinate 5,034,963, forward strand.
TTGAGCTACTTCTCCGGGCTCCGGAGCTATGTGATCTGATAATATTTTAATTAAGTGCTCGAAAGATTTACTTTCAGGGCTTTCAGGAGCAGTAATGTTTTTCAATACTTGATAATATTTCGGCCCAATGCAATTTAAAAAAATCTGTATTTTCGTTCGTGGATTTTTAACTCCTTTTAACGTTATGTAGTTTTGTACTCTTTCTATGTAACTAGAAAATGATTCATTGATTTCATCATACTGTTGTAATGAAATACCACTCACCGGGCTAGTACTTTGACTTAAAAGTGCATTTTGTAGTTCACTTTGTTGTAGTTGCATGCCACGCATCGTTTCTAACATTTGCGTCAAAACTTGTGCTAATTGAGGTTCCATTATTGTGAAGTAATTTGGTTAGGAAAAAGGAATTTGCGAAGCGGGCAATCATCACAGGACTGGAGGCCCTTGGAACAAGGAAATAGGTACGTAGGAACACTTGGAAAGAGAAAAAAAAATTTCTTGTTTTCAGGTTATTTTCCCACGAGGTAATACGATGTATTTTCCTTTTGTATTTGTATCACTTTTTTAACACTGTTGATCCGATTCTCGTCGCCAGTTGTTGTGTATTTTGTAATAAAGGTGGAGGTAAAGTGAAGAGAGTAATTTATTATTATCGTAGATTTATTATTTTTATAGCGGAATTACATGAGTCACAGAACATAACAGGTTGGTACTAGGGATGGTACGTATTTACGCGACCAGGTTTTGAAACCTGGTATTCACCTCCAAGTACGCGCACCAGGTACGAGTCTGAAATACTTGCAAGTCTTGAAAGTATTTTACTTGATCGCGCCCTCCGGGCTCGCGGGTCAACGCACCGAGCCATGAACGAGGTGCCGTTATTAAAAAATAGGCCTTAGTCTAATAGAAATAATAATTAGGCCTTATTTCCAGCAATTAGAGTCTGATATTCTCGGACAACAAGTTCCATTGATTTTTGCTTTATTATTGGCTAACCCCGTGGCCGAAAGGATTTTGCGCCGCGGTCACATCTAGTTATTTCGGGTTCGAATCATGGTTCAGCTGAAATTTTGTATGATGAATACAGACATTTTATCTTGTTTTTGTTTATCCTATAATTATTTTGATTTTTTTGTCATCTTGTACCAATCAATAACACAAATTAGGAAATTATATTATAGTAAAGGTACATGCAATATGAAGTTAATAATTACAATTCAATAAACAAGAAGTAATTTTTAAATTATCTATTGATATTACATATTGCCAATTAAATGTTTTTTAAATTAATTTTAATATTAGCAAATTATGTATTATTCATAATAAACTGAAAACATATTGTTCGAGAAAAAATGCTTAATCAAAAAACATTCGTCTACACTTGGGATCGAACCCAGAATCTCTGAAGATTAGGGAGACGTCGTCGTACGTAGTCGAAGACGCACTCACGCACCCTGCGAGCCAAGTCTTTTATTGAAGTATTTTATACTTGTGTGCAATGCACGCCATAATACTTGCTGGTATTTTTCGGACGCACACGGCGCGGCCGCGTCGCGCCCCGTTCGCCCTGCGAGTCCAAAAACCAGGTATTTTGTACTTGTTAAAGAAGCTTCACGCCATAATACTCCTAATGGTGAAAGCAACACGAACGAATTATCTATGAAAGTATTTTTATTCTGGTATTTCATTAGAAATTCGTTCTCACGTCAATATAGTTAGGGTCTATTATTTTATTAGCAAAAAAAACTTGAATGGCTTGCGAGTTTCAGATTAACATACAAAGTTTTCTACGCCTTCGAATAGTGTTTAATAGGTAATTGTATTTGCTTATTTTATTGTATTGTAGACTATGATTTGATTTTTATTACGTAATTGTATTTTTGATGTGGACTTGTGTAGCACTAACTAGTAGATTTACTTTTGTTTTTGTCTAAAATACTTTAAATTAATTAATATATATCAAATTCTAAAAACAGCTAAAATAAGATTTTTTTATTGTATTACCTACATTAATTACAAGTAAGTAGGTGACTTCATCTTCAAGAATATCTTAGTATGTACTTACTAAAGAGAACTTGTACCTATAAGCCGGGAGGTTTCAGGGCGTCACCGTCCCCTCTAAAAGTTTGATTCCCGGTGGGGCCAAAAACTTTGTGTGATTAAGACATTAATTTTTTTTTCTTTTTGTGTGTACTTTAACTGTTTTGTGCACATATGTGAATGTTGTGTTATTTTTGCATTAATTAATAAATTAAAGAATGAACTAACTTAACTTTTAGACAGTGATAGGTAGGTATGTACATACATAGGCTTTGTGCGTTTGTTTGTCCCGTGTTTGTCCCACTCCGCCTGTTGCCTCATAATTACCAATATAAATATTTCGTAGTACTTTTACTCATCTACCTACATTATATACAAATAGGTACAATCTCTGCTTAATTCTTGTTCGATTACATGGGATGCTTTTTTCAAATATGTACCTCTTAGATTTAGGTTTTTTTTTTCGCTAAAACCTACCTATTATTTTATATCCAATTAGGCTAATAAAGACAATATAGAATTATTACAAAACAATGTCAAATAATCTGCTCGAATCGAAACCGTAACAATACAAAAACTATGCAAGGAGTTTTTAATGTGATCCTTAAAGTCTAGACACCAAGGTTTATATTATTTTACTATAAATAATATGTCTCCGCTCGATCGTTTCGTGAAATTGCACTGTCCTTGACCCCTGATTACTAAAGTCAAGATGCTTGAACACATTTCACGCCTTTTTTTAAGTATTCCTAATTCTCATCGGTTAATTTTTCTCTCACTAGAAGTAACGGGTTCGATTCCTGGTGTGGCAAAATTTTTGTGTAATGAATTCAGGCATTTTTTCTTCTTTTTGTATGTACTATAATTATTATGCATGTTTTTTAATCAGAACACAAAATATTGAGAATTATAGTATTTTTTTCATTTGAGTTTCAAATTATCTATATATCAATATAATTATTACAAATCATTCAACAAAAATTAGAATTTTAATTACCTCGAAAAAGTAAAATTTTAATTATTTTATCGATACCGATCTAATTTTCGCAAAACCCCAAAACATCGAACTTATTTATATTCTAAAATATATTTTAAATAAAAAATATAATAAAAAAAATATTTGAAAAAAGAATGGAGAAAATGTTTATATTCATACATTTGTTCTCACCCGGATTCGATCCCGGAATCTCGAAAGCGCGAGTAGCGCGCGACTGCGAGTCGGGCGCCGAAAAACCAGGTATTTATACTTGTTGCAGGAGCTTCACACTATAATACTCCTAATGATGAAGGCCACACGGGCTAATTATCTATGAAAGTATTTTTTTATTCTGGTATTTCATTAGGAATTCGGTCTTACCCCAATATGATTAGGGTCTATTATTTTATTAGCAAAAAAAAAACTTTAATGGCTTGCTGGTATTTACGGACGCACGGCGCCACGCGCCCCGTTCGCCCTGCAAGACGAAAAACCAGGTATTTACTTGTTGCAGGAGCTTCACGCCATAATAGTCATAATTGTGAAGGCTATATGAACTAATTATCTATAGAAGTATTTGTTATTCTGGTATTTCATTTGAAATTCGTTCTTACCACGATATAGTTAGGGTATGTTATTTTATTAGCAAAAAACTTGCACGGCTTGCTTGCTGGTATTTCGGATGGGATTTGGATTTATTTATTTATTGTGGATTTGTACGACTTCGATAAATTTTATAGTGTTTAATAATAAATAATAATTGTTTTTAATAACATATTTTGAAAATAGTTTGTTTATTGTTGTAATTTTTATTTTCATTTATTTTACAAAAGGTACGATTTATAATTTTATTGTTGATGTGGAGCTATTAATTATCAATGCAATGATTTACCTACAATTTGTTTTTATTTGTCTAAAATACATGTAAAATTATTTTACTCACATTTTTTTAAAAAAACTTTATTTAATTTTATCAAAGTCTATAAAAGTATTTATTAAGTAATTTTTTTGAATTAGTTCGTTGATGTTTCACTAGATGCCGCCACGTGGTTTTTAATTCGCGCTTTTTAATAACGTTTGTTTTTCAATGTTGTCCTAATACTTAGAAGTATTTAAAAACCTGGTATTTGACCCTGGTATTGGTACATGGACGTACTTGAAAGACTTGGTATTCAATATTGGAAGTATGACCCATCGCTAGTTGGTACCAAGGTAAGTGTCATAGATTATATAGTGTATATTATAACGTAACAAGGCGTTCCGTAGTATGCATGTGAATGCATTTTGTAGCTAGTAGACGGATGTAACATGTTGTAAGTTTAATTGTGTTAAAATTGGACACGGAGACAACTCTTTTTAAGTGCCTCCCGAATACATCATTTTATTTGCATTCACTTAAAAACGATAAATAATTTTTATGAAGTGTGATATTACACATATTTCTAAAGCTTGTCTAATGATAGATGCCAAATATTATTTATTATCTTTGGATTTGTCGTAGTGAAGAAAACTGAAAAATTATACACCGCCGAACTCCTTCATACAACACGCCCTTTGTTCCCGAAAGGGTTTGAAGATGTTAACTCTCATACTTCACCTGATGTTTCTATATCAGGGCGCGATCCTATTCCTATACTCCGGGCACAGAGCTTTATTCATAATAAACTGTAGATATGTTTTATCAATCGAACTATGGCTCTATGACGTGATACTCAGGAACAAACAAATCTAAATATTTAAAAAAAAACTACGGTTTCTTCGCTTTTTATCGGGGGCGTTATCCAACATACCTCTGAATGCTAGCGATACGAACTTTTTTTAAATAAAGCGGGGATTGAAGGGGAGAAGTGGGTGAAGCATTTTACATAACAAAACATGTTATTTTCTTAATAAAAAACTTTTTAAAATAAAGTAAGGACTGTACCAGGAGACACGGAATGGTATTAAATATATTATTATACCTACTTGTGGTTTGATTTGGGTAATTTATGCATTTTAATTTAGTGGTATACTCTATGGTTGTTAAATAACCGGCCAAGAGCGTGTCCCCAAGTCTCCCCCAAGTACAGCGCCATCTCTCAATACAAACTAGACGGTTTCAGTACGTTGGGTTATCTGTGGTAATTTTGGATTGCATGAATCGATTTTAATAGCTCTATTTTTATTTGAAAGAAGATACGTTCCGTATAATAAATTTGTAAACTAGGATAAAATGCTTGCTTATTCGGTTAAATTACAAATTTAGTTCAAAAGGTAGTGTGGAGTCATTTGATGAGCTTTTTATTAAAAATAAATATTTTGTAAAAATTTTTCAACAACTTTTCAACCCATCAAGTTGAAAATAATTTTCCTAGAAAGTCTAGTTCTACTTCTGAGATCTGTTTCATATTTTTTAAATATTTTAGATAAAAAGTAATAGGGAGGCACATATTTTTTTAATTAAAAACTTGTTTGGTGTGTGGGGAATTTGAAACTCGTAAATAACACTACGTTAAAGAACAACAGGAAGCCGAAATCATAAATAATATTTATAAAAAAATCAACTTACCAATCTAATTAATCACCAACAAAATTTGACAAAAATTATTCACACAAATTGACTCTCACTAATTTTAGTTGTGAATTAAAAAACTACTAACCAGTAACGCAACTATTACAACACTACACTCTACGAGTATGCGAAGCAACTGAGTGAACTGAGCTTCAGTAAAAGTAAAAACGCAAGCGCATCGTCGTCGGCGCACACAGTGGGGGAATGGAGAGGGAAGGAGTGGCGGCGGGGCGTGCATTTGACGTATTTTGCATTATGGTAATTTTTAGTACTGGCATTTTAGTACATGGCATTTTTAGGCAGGGATGTTCCCTGCCATTCATGAATAGCATGCGAAAAATCATATGATTTTTATTTCATACGTCACACCTGCAACGTCGTTTCACTTTAGGCTGCTATATTTCATTCACACTGTGAAGTCGCAGATCGTTCGCATCGCATTTTATTCGTTGTTGAATGAATGCGATGTGCCCCGCGACAGCGAGCGAATAGGAAAGTATGATTATTTGAGCATCAGAGAACAGTGCATGTTAGAAAAAGACGAACATATTCGACAGTGACACCAGATATTCTTCAATTTCATTACGAAGTTATAATTCATATTCCATTACGAACTCAGAGTAAACAGAACTGGAGTAGCCTTTGTCTAACATTCCCCTCTGCCAAATGCACAAGCATCGGATGCTTGCACGTTTAATAAAACTAGTTGAACCGCCATTTTGACAGCCATAACATTGTAAACGTTGCGGCGAACAGAGCTCCCGCAAAAATGCCTGCCTGTGCTGTTTCTTGTTGTAAAAATAAATAGAAAACATCGAGTATGCTAAAAGATGGTGTCACCTTTTATTTGTAATTATAATTTTTAAGATTTCATGATTATTTACTTCATTATTTCATGTTTTAGAATTCTACGATTTCAAATTTCGAGCGCTAGTCTCGTGGGGAATGCGACTGTGACGTTGTCAAAACGCACACCCCACGTGACTATTTTAAGCGTGTGTGTGCGTGAAATTTAAATTTGTGTGTCGAATTATGCATGTGTGCATTTGTAAAAACGGCTGGCTTTGAGTGTAGTGGTAACCTCACCCCCCGCAAGAAATGGCAGAAAAAAATGTTTGAGAAATTGACTAATGGCTACTCCAGTTCTGTTTACTCTGAGATTACGAAGTAACGAGCAAGTGTGACATTAGGCTACTGCGAAACAAAATCATTACCAGTGAAATATCACATGTGAAATCATGTGATAAAAATACATTATTTCATTGAATGATAATGAAAAAAAAGTAGCTCAAATAGCCAAAATAAATCATTATTCCCATGCCTACACTGCACTGAACCAAATGACAAAATAATCTATAATAAAATGTATTTAAACTGAAAATCCTTAATTTCAACCTGAATTAACGGTATTATATACAGTTTCCGGTTGAAACTAGGGATAACTAAAAAATTTAGAGAAATAAAATATACAGTTCAGGTTTATAAACTGAACTGTATATTTGTAATACCTTCAATTCCAAAACAATACATCTACACGTTAGCAAGAAAATTTAAACAAATTAAACAAATATAAGATTATCTTGTGTTGTATGAACTTTATTTATCATTATTACATCATGATTTTACAATATTAATTTACATACAATAAATAAATGCTCACAATAATCAATACGACGTCAAACTATCTGTAAAAAAACAAACAAAAATTGTAAACGAGAGAGAGAATAAAAGTGATTAACCTAACAATAATATAATATTTAGAGAACTGTAACCGGGACTAAAAAGTCGATCAACAAGTCATAATTCTGACACCATAATATTCATAATTCAAACTTCAGAAAAAATGGGCAATAAGTAATTTAAAAAGAAATAGTCTACACAACAAATTCGAAATTTACCTTTTCATTGCGACATAATCGAGACTTCAAGTAATAGAATAAATCGTTAATTTTGCCGCCATTAATAATATAAGACCAACTGAGAAATACAATTCATACAGTAATGAACGAATCAATTGAATCAATTAAGGAGATGATGATAATGATTTAGTAAATATGTATGTATAAAAAAAAACCAATACTGTAGGGAATGTCTGAGTTCACGGTCTTAATTTCATTTCAATTTCAACTCTATGATGGCCTCATCACAGCTTAGATTTTTAACAAACCTACAGGATGACGGCGGTCCAAAACATACAACCAAACAACACAGCAATAATAACACGATTATATAAATATTCACAATAATAACATTAGTCGCCTCATTAACTAATAAACCATTACATTCAATCATGGTGGCATGTTAATTCTACATGTAAGGTATGTTGCGACAAAAAGGCAAGCTATTTTAATGTTTCATTATAATCATTACAATTTAACATATTGTCTGGTAATTAATTAAAACCGTAAATGAGTATTGCTTTCAATAACATTCACAAACTTTTAGAACCCACAAGAACAGCACACAAAAAATGATAACTCATAATTATCAATTAATTTAAAATTTCAATTATTTTACATCAATCATAGTTTTCAATGACAATGAAAACTACATTGACTATAGATATAAAACTATTAGGTCCGTATTCCAGAATCAAGCTCAATCTCTCCTTGGGCACAGCAAGAAAGGGATGTGAAGATGAATAGCGCCATTTCTTTCTAACGGTACTCAAGAGATATTCGCTCGAGTTTATTTCTGTAAAACGGGCCTTAGTCAACTCCTACTGGTATTCACTAGTTATCATATTAAAACTTCATATAACGATTATTGTGTAATTGGCTAGACGATATCGATGAGTACACCTTTGTTTTACAATTCGGATTATCCGTATCATCAATGAAAAATTAAATAACTGTACTGCTAAGCATTAAGATCCATAATTCTAATTTAAAATAAGTGTTATTGTACTGTATGCTTCTACAAGACATTTTTACATTTGAGTTTACCATAAAAATATTTTTTGATAACATTTTGCAAGATAATACACGAAAATGTTTCCTTTGTTGCAATTCATATTACTACACAGCGAGCTTAATGGTTTTTTTAAAAATCTATTTCTTGTCATGCGTACTATAATAATTTTTTTATGATGAATGCAAAGCATCGCAAGCAATTTAAATACAATTTTAATTCTATTTCATAATTACCACGTCAACACTACCCCATAAAAAATAGTCATAACATCATTTGTTTATGTTAGACCATAAACAATGTGCGGTAAATAGAACTGTCATTAGTTAATGATGTCATTAATTAGTTATGAATAAAGAGGCAGATAATGTAGTTATAGGATACATTACAGTAATGAGTAAAATTAGATAACTACGTTCATTTTTTCGTCACAAAATCCCATATAGTGTATGACTCATCTTATTATAAGTGTATAGATGGGGCAGGTTTAAAATCTTAATAACACTATTCGTTTTCATCAGGCGTTTATGATATTTTGTAAAAAATTTGATATAAAAACGAGAAACGAATTAAATATTTTCTTTACATGAAAAACGAATATGGAAGAGCACGACAACAGCTCAAAATAAAATAAAATGCATTCATTTACAACACTCATAACTTCCTTGTTCTAAAAATAATGAATACTGAAATGTTAGCACATTTCAATCATCGTATAGCGTTTAAACCAATATGAGCCTTACGGCTTGGACAATATGACAGACAATGTTTGGAATGCTAATGTGAACATATAGTGCGGTGGACGCTCTGTGCCTACATCTACGATCGATAACATAGATGACTACTCGATTAATTTCACATCAATGTTTCTCATCAAAAAATCGATACAATTCTGAATACTGACTAAATATATCATATTTTATGCTCGAGTTTTTATAAAACAAAGCAATATTGTATGGGAATAAATACCACTACTAGTTTTAAGGTTTGTTAGAATATACAAGCAAATACATATTTTAATATCTTGTCAGTATTCGTTTAAAGTCGATCGATTCTCTTATACATAAAAACATTTGACAACACCCTTGCTGGACAAACTGTACAATTGTAAGCTTTTTACCCTGTTCTGGCGATATTGTTTAGCCATATTGTCATGTTGACGCCTCAGCAAGGGAAACAACTTTGGACGATACATAAGACACAAACATAGGCCATTAAATAAAACACATTGAATGTTTAATATTACGTGTTCAAGGAACTGAGGAATGAGATTAAATAAGTGGCGGTTTTAATGCTAGATCCGTAATTAGGATGTAATGTCATACAAACTTAAGAATAAGGCTGCCTGTCCAATGGAGCGGAGAGAAGGAGCTTCAGTGTGTCAAATTAACCAATAGTATTGCTTCAAAAGTCCGCTTTGCTACTCCATATCACAATGCATTGCTTAAAATCTCCGCTTAAATCCCTCTCTCCGCGTTAGTGGAGAGGCAGCCTTAGTCGGACGTGGGCATTTATTGCAACGATCTTATGGCAATGCATGAAGGTGTAAAATCGTTTGAAGACATCATGTTCATGAAGTTGACATACTTGTGAGTGAGAGAGCTACAATTCCGGGTTGCGGGAGAGAAGGACAGCCTTATCTCTTGGAGGAGCTCTTGATCTGTTGTAGTTTAAGGCGAAGGGCGTCTACGTCTGCTTCGTTTTTCTGTGATACTGGTTGTGTTGGATGTAACTGGAATAACATTTTGAATATACTATTAACTCATAAAAAACATAACGCGTTAAAATACAATTATAATTCCAAAAAGTATTCTCAACCAATAAGCAGTTATGTCAAAGCCGGTGTTTAAATAGAAATAAAAATATTGTATTTACAATAAGATCAAAACCGACATAAAATTTACCAGAGATTTCAGTCGGTTGAATACCTAGAAACCAGGGCCGGTAAAGTAATTCCAGAGATTTCAGAACATTATGGATTACACTGCGGCAAGGCGCAAGCTTTGAAGTTAGCCCGGCCTCTTTTGTTTCCATTGTCTTTGCATTTCTTTAGCTGCTGTGCTGGTTTACTGAATAAATTACCACGGCTCAACAATAGAAAAAAGAATACTTTTTAATCAGTCGTGGTATATCAATAACAATTGTGAGAACAACAGGAATTCTGCTAAATTCTTTCTTTATTTTCGTTCAAAGCAGAAAGCCGATGATAACGGCTGTCACAATTATTGTAAGTCTGCCATTCATTTTGTTTTTATGAAATATCAGCGCATGATTCACATGCGCCACCATGTGATTTGATTTCGATATTGAAAACAAAGGATTGGTGAACAACACTTTGACATCTAGAGTTCCTTCGTGACTCGAAAGGCACGTTAAACCGTTGGTCCTGGTCGCTATTGCAACGGATTCTTACCCACGTACACGGCCCTGACTTCTAATGGGTTCCCTTTTCGATGTCTTGGGCAGAACACATAGTTAATAGTTATTTTATACTAATATTATTCTTACATCCAACTGAGGGTCGATGCTATGCGTCCGCGACAAGGTGTTCTCATTGATGGAATCGGCCAGGGTTCGGTTGTCTCCCATCGGGGTGCGCGGCTGCGACGTCGGCGTTTCAGTCTTTAAGCCGGCCTTAGCCTTAGCAAAGTAATTGGAAAAAAGGATAAAGAAGAATAAATGTTAGGCATTAATAACAGGAGCGTCACAAAGCATTTTGTGACCATACTATAATAAATCAAATGGGTTTAAAAATTGGGACGCCACAGAGCATTTTATGACCACACTATAATAAATATACACAAACCCTTTGTTTTATTAACTTATTATTTCAGAATATCGGAAAGAATATTATTTTAAAACTACACTTTCAAAGTAAAACAATAACACAAAAGAAAGGGGATTAAAGTTGAACTAAGTATCCTAAATATTACTACGACTAATGGACTTCGAACTGCACAACATCCAATAGCTTATAGCGGCGACGGGCTCACCACCTGTCACGCTGAGTGCAGTCACTGCTTGGTGAAGCGCGGACTATGGCAATGGACTGCTGTTGCGGTTCTTTTGCCTAGTCTCTGACTAACCCTTGAGGGATAATAGTCGTGATTATATGTATGTATGTAAGTATCCTAAGTATAAAATATAGATAGATAGATAAAATTCTTTATTGCAACTAATAAAACACAGAAATAAATATGAATATGAACAAAAAAGAAAGTGGTATATTTTCATAATGAGGAAAGGAGCCAATAATCACTTATCTAGAACAAATGCACGTGGTACGCACGTGGTAAATAAGGTAGGTAGTCACCAGAACTAATATTGGGTCCTTACCTATGAAATTGGTGTTTTTTTTCTCTTAGTATTTTGTCTGTAACTATTAAGATTCAGAGTATTCCTAAAAAATAATTACCTCGTCTAAAAATAGACTATATTTTTGAGCTCTTTTGATTTGTTTTGATAATTTGTTATAAGTTTAATTGTGTTAAAATTGGACACGGAGACAACTCTTTTTAAGTGCCTCCCGAATACATCATTTTATTTGCATTCACTTAAAAATGATAAATAATTTTTATGAAGTGTGATATTACACATATTACTAAAGCTTGTCTAATGATAGATGACAAATATTATTATCTTTGGATTTGTCGTTGTGAAGAAAAATGAAAAAAATTTAGTATGGAAAATGCAGAATTCCCCAAAATCTCCATACAAAACACCGATTTCATAGGTAAGGACCATATATTAGTAATTTTGAAATGTCTAATGTAAAAGCAAATCGTGAAGGAACAAGGACGATTTTTTTAAATTTTAGCATTGAATAGTTAACAAGATAAGTATTAAAAAGCTGCTAAAAACAGCTTCCTGTTTTGGTAGGGGAGCCCGTTAATAATAATAAAAATGGTACATACTTGTAGAGCTCTCAGTCGTTCAAGGAAAATAACGTGTGACTTCTCATCGTTTTCATTGCTGATGTCTGAAACAAAATAATAATATGATTTTTTGTTACCTTTGCTTTGTTGAGTACAAAAAAGTCGTATTTCATACAAAGGAAAACTGTAGGTTTATCAATAAACTGATTCAAGTTCTTTGCATAATAAATTATTTTTTTAATAAAATATATTTGTAATATCGCTGTAAACGTGGTGTACATCTTCATCTTCAGTGCACATAAGTCCGCTGACGCTGTGGGACCACTCTCCAGCGGAAGCCTCCCCTAATGTACGCCATTTTGTCCCGTCTTTGGCTGATCGCGTCCAGCATCTGGCTGCAACGCTTCGCATATCAATACTCCATCTAACCGGAAGCCGACCAACAATAGGTTTGCTGAAAGGTGGTTTGAATAGCATCAAAGGGTAATTGTGACAGAAAAGTTCAGAAATCCATGTATGTTACCAATGTGCTGAAGTGGTATTGAAAACAAACCAACCTTCGCCATGGTCAGGCCGTGGATGGGTGACCAAACTGTGGTCTCGAACTCCTTCGTGTTTCAGAAGGCACGTTAAGCCGTTAGTCCCGGTTGCTACCCACCAACCCGCATTGGGTCAGCGTGGTGGTGTTACGGCCGATACTCCATGTGTTTGTTTCCATGAGGAAGACCTATGCTCATCAGTGGGACGTATATAGACTGAGAACGGACTCGTGTTGTAGGGGAGTCACCGTCTAGATATCGTTGTTTGTGATAGTCACCGACGCACAGTAAGTCGAAACTAGGATTTGAGGGACCGACGTTTTTCACATTTTTGTTTACGTGAATGGATAGAGCTAATTAATCCCAACAATAGTTTCTCTATGATTTTTTCCTAAACTCGATAGTTCAGTTAGAAAAAAAAATTAATAATTTTTTGTATTGAGCAAATTGTATAATCCTGAATTTTAGCCAAGTTCTGATAGATCCCGCGTTCAAACCTTATTTTTCTTATTAATTGGCTTAACTGATGTCGTTGTGCATTATAAAAAGGTGCATCTCTGTCAGAAAAAGAGGAAACACGAAAAGTGACCAAAATAAAATAAAAAAAAAACGTTTTTTTTTCTCGGAGCTTATACCAAATAGAAAAATAAAGATTACAATGATAATTTATTAACAAAATGACAACGACCAAAACTAACCGCTAACCATCGGGTGGCCGTAAGCCTGTTTCCACAATCATAGTTAGCGTTGCCACTTTTTTTATAGCGATAAAGTATTTTTAATTTTGGTACGCCAAAAATAAAGTACACATCATAGAAAAAGAGTATTTATTTAATTTCTTCATTATTTATACTTAAAAAAAATCACGTCCCCCATAGTTGAATGGCGCCAAAAACCCCTTGACAATGACATTTGACTTTTACTTGACACTAGATGCAACGTTCAGAAAACACGCCCAAATTTTATGACTGTGGATACCAGTTTAGTTTAAGTACTTATAAAAAGAAACGAGCCAGTAAAAATTAGTTTTACGTGAATAGAGTATTTTAGCGTACTTTTTTTGTGCGGTAGATTATAAAGTACGCCTATATGAGAGAGGACAATAATCTATTTTAGAGTACGGGTGGCAACCCTAATCATAGTTTGAAAAAATGTGTGTGTACGTTACCGATGTTGTCGGGGCGGTAGTCGAGGCGGTAGGGCGCGCCGAGGCGGCGCTGGTCGGCCACATCGCGCAGGCCGCGCTCCACGTAGTTGCGGAAGTAGAACGACGAGCCCTGCATCACCGTCCAGATGTCCACTTCTGGGTGCCGCTCCTGTACGCGAATGACGATACGGTTAACCAAGTGTAATAAAAAAATAAGAAATGAAAAAATATTTTATTGCAATAAATAATAAACGTTTTAACAATACGCGAGTTTGGATTTTATTTTATTTATCTTACAATTATATTTTATATATGTATTTTCATAAATATGCACTACTACTAGTTATAACAAGTAACAAATAAGCTTGGCGTGTGTGTGTGCGTATGCGGGTGTGTGTGTGTGTGTGTGTGTGCGGGTGTGTGTGCGTGTGTGTGTGTGTGTGTGTGGTACAAAAACCTTCGTCAGTTTTCAAATAGAATAATTTCTTAGTCATAGAAACCTAATACCTTGTATACTCGTTTGTATGTTAGCCTGAATCGCGCTATTAAGATTTCTCGCAGGCGAAAGGGAAAATACCTTAAATATTGCAGATAGAACGTTTTACTGAAAGAAGACTATTTGAATTTCACAAACTATTTAAACTACATACTATTATATTTGAATAATTACATGGTTGAACCGAGAATCGAACCCATTACACGAGAAAAATAATTACCCTGTAACTTTATCATACCGATCGAAAGCTTCATAGGATTATTTTTTGCTAGATAACATTGTATCAGAAATAAAAGGAAGAGCATGAATAAAAGAATGACCAGGAAGACCTGTATATACTCTTAGGTTCATTTTAAATATACACATATACACACAATATACAAATGATATTCTACTGTGTCATTGAATTGATTCTTTTGGTAGTTTCATAGGATTTAATTAATTACATTAATTGACCTCAATATGGAGGCCTATGTCCAGCACACTAATGGCTTCTGATGATGAAAAGAGATTACATGATTCAGGCACTGTGAAAACTAGCAACCTTATCTCCAAAGACACATACCCTGAGATCATACAGCTGCCCAAGCGCATCCTTATTGTGCTCCTTAGTTCCAATTTTCTTGAGTATAACGGCTAGCTCTTCGTGCACGGCGCGAGGCAATCGACCAGCGTTAAGCGACGCATTGTTGGGAGCAACCGATGCCAGTACCGAACTACCGTTCATTATATCTGCGTTGTTTTCTTTCTTGTCGTCTAGTTTTAGTTGCTGCAACAATGATAAGTGATATTTTTTAACGTCACATACATTTTCGACAACAATAACATTAGTTTTTTTAGAAACTATAATTGTTATTATGAGGGGGAGAGCTGATAACCTCCACCTCATTATAAGACACGGGTCTGACCTAGTTCAGGTATCAGCCCGCCATAATCAAATTGTAAATTAATACTGTGCAATTCTTTTGTTATGTGGATTGTGTGATTATGTTGAGAAAATAAATTATTATTATAGATTGCATAAAAATAAGCTGAAAGTAAAAATAATTACAGGCACAAACGTTTGCATCGCGATGTAAGAGGATGAATAAGTATAATAAAAAGGTATAATTCAAGCCTTTCAAAAATAATTTGCAGAAAAGCTAAACGATAAGCCCACATATTTGTGTTAATTAATTTTTGTGATTCTAATGACGAAGAATAAAGTTTATTTCTATATCATTTCAGAATTATTCACGACCAATTTCGATAAAGAAAGAAGAGGACTAAGAAGGTATGATTTTGAAAATTTTACATAGGAATATTGTCTCCAAGCTGCAATTGTTTTCTTCGCTGGGAGGAACAGCAATTTATTCATAAAAAACCTTAGCTTGTTTTAGTCGCCCGAGTCTTCAAGAATTTACTGCTCAATAATATCAGCCAAGTTCCTCTAATATAATCCTTGAGATAAGTATACAAAACTGGCTTACCTTCAATACTTTCAATAAATAAGGGTAGAGATCCGATTCGTTGACGTCTGGTATGAGTGTCAGGTGATTTGTGATGGAGGCGCCTTTCTTTTTGACTAGATTATGTAGCAGGGTCTTCACAGTTCTGGAAAAAGAAATAAAACAATTAAAAACATTTGACATAATACACATTTTTTTTGCTGCATTATACAGATTTACACTGCACACTGAAAATGTGGAAATCTGCCTGAAATGTTTAGAGCAGGTTTTCTGAATTTTCAAATAACATTTTTTAAGCAATCATTAAGCAATATAATGTACGTTACATAGAGGGGGGGTTAACAATATGTGAGTCCTTATCAAAACTAGCTACTCAACTCCGACTCCTAGTTTTGCGAATGGCGTAGTCGATATTATGTTGATAATATCTCCCCAACCCCTTTGGAAAAAAGTGATTTATGTGTGTATGTATATTATGTTAGACAATTTCTTACCTATACGGCGTATCGTTAATACCCGGATTCTTCTTCCAATGGCTGTTAGGGTAGGCCTTGTAGAACAGGTGTATTTTGTAAAGCACCGCATCGCAGTCGATAGAGCTGTTGTCCCAGCTCGAGATCATCTTGAGAATCTTCCAGAAGCACTTCAGTAGCAGGTCCTGGTATCGTGGGCAAGCAGGGTCTGTCACTCCGATGGACTCGTGGAGCAATTGCACTATGGCGCTGTAAACAAATATTTGCATGTAATTTTATAAGAAATCATTTATGTTTATGTATGAGATTTTTACAATGGGTCATTTCGATACAAATCTGATATTTTATTATACTTTTTCAAAGTTTTACAGTATTGAAATGAAATTGAAATTCTGTTTGAGGCACAAATTACTGCTTGTTAGACTACCACAAAATATCCTTCAATCTTATTTGCATTTAAAGTGTAAAATGTTAAAGTTGGAAACATATTCCGGTATTTTGAAAATTCTGTGTTACATTTTACTTACAACAAAAACTAATCGCAGCTCACGCATTTGTGTTATGGATCCTCAGTAAACATAACATATCATCACGCCTCATTCCCCGAAGGGGTAGGCAGAGGTGTTAAATACCCACATTTCGCCAGATATGTATGCACCGGGCAGAATGTGAGGAAAGCAAAATTCACAATGAACTGTATATAAGCTTTATTCAAACTCAGTGGTACAGGCTGGTACAGGCAGTGGGATCGAACCCGTGTTTCCCGCGGCCTCTCGAACGAGTAGTGCCCCGTCCGTCCATCTCGGCTACCGCTTTATCCAAAGTAAAGGATACACTTATTCATCGCATTAGCCCACTAATGGACTTGGTTAGCCTATTTAATAGTGCTCCATTTTATCCTATTTCAGCTTGTGGCATTCAGCATCCGCATGGAATAATCTATTTTTGTATTTCGGCGGTTTTAGGTTTTCGGACTAAAAGCCTTAGAAAAAAACGCTTTCAGACTATTATAGTATCAAGTGTGTTGTATCAATCTGTAGAAATGCACCTAATCCCGTAAAAAAAGTCATTTTATTATGTCATACCACAGCAGCGCCGTCCTAGGCGAGTGCTCCAGCAATCTAACGCACACGTTGTTGAGGACTCGCACGAGTCTCTCCGCGTCGGGTCCTCCGCCCGCGCCTCCCGCCCCTCCCGCGCCCAGCACTTTCAGGATCTCGCCGAGTAAAGAGCATATCGACGCCTCGTCCACTTGCGACCCGCAGCCGTTCGCTTCGTAGAACTGTTTGAAAAATAACAACTTTGACTTATTAAGTCTAAGTAATTGATTGAAATTTAGTTATATGGGACATTGTGAGGATGAATGAAAGATTCACGTGGCAATAAAAATATGAAAGTTGCTAATGGACGACGTAGGGGAACGTTCCTGTAACTAATGGGTGAGCGTGTGACTGACCGCGGAGAGCGCGGTGCCGATGTGCCGGTAGACGAGCAGCGCGTCGTGCGCGGGCGCGTGCCCCGCGCGCAGGCGCCGCACCTGCGCCGCCACGGCCGCCAGCAGCCGGCCCTCGTGCGCGTGTGTGTGTGTGCGTGTGCGTGTGACTGACCGCGGAGAGCGCGGTGCCGATGTGCCGGTAGACGAGCAGCGCGTCGTGCGCGGGCGCGTGCCCCGCGCGCAGGCGCCGCACCTGCGCCGCCACGGCCGCCAGCAGCCGGCCCTCGTGCGCGTGTGTGTGTGTGCGTGTGCGTGTGACTGACCGCGGAGAGCGCGGTGCCGATGTGCCGGTAGACGAGCA
The DNA here is from genome assembly GCA_910589355.1 of Parapoynx stratiotata. Classification (NCBI taxonomy): domain Eukaryota; kingdom Metazoa; phylum Arthropoda; class Insecta; order Lepidoptera; family Crambidae; genus Parapoynx; species Parapoynx stratiotata. The sequence goes on from OU342477.1 coordinate 5,053,214, forward strand.
GCGCGTCGTGCGCGGGCGCGTGCCCCGCGCGCAGGCGCCGCACCTGCGCCGCCACGGCCGCCAGCAGCCGGCCCTCGTGCGCGCCCAGCGCTGCGCCTCGCCCGGACATCAGCGCGCCGCACACCAGAGTCAGCGCGCGGATTGACGCCTGATACAATATCACAGAACAGGTTCAATATTTTAATGCCCACAGGGAAGCATATTCATTACATTTATTTGTCTGTGTGCATCCGGAGTGACGAAACACGGTGTATTGAGCGGCGAATTTAGACGCCGATAGTCCGTAGTGCACGAGGAGAACATTGCCTCGTGGAGGAACACGCGCGTATTTACCAACTTGTCCGTGTGACGGTAGGATCGGCACAATGTCTTCCTCTTCCACTCTCTCTCCCGTCACTCGTCAGCTCAACATTCACTTCCTCTCATTCTAGTTCAACCTTCATACTCTGCATTCTGGCTATGCACATTTAACCTTCCTCATCACATGTCCATGCCAGGCTAACCTAATTATTACTCCTAATCTTGTCAGTCACTGCTGTTATTTTCAAACTTCTTCTAATAATTTGGTATATTCAATGATAATACTATACATTCTGTTAAATCCACGCATCCATATCAACATTCGGATCTCCGCTGCGCGCACGCCGGTTTCATCCTTCGCTTGAGTATACCAGTTTTCAGACATAAGGATATTTCTAACGACTGATCTTAAGGGGAAATCTTGGATCATACGTTTTCTTTGAGGGTCTCAATTCATTTCATCCATCCATCCCACGTTTATTCTTGGAATTCCGACCCTAACACGCTGTTGCACAGTGGTTCCAAACTGAAAATCCGTGGACCAAGGACCGAAAACTTTAAGCTAGCGTTCTGGTTTTTTTTTTCAAGACACGAGTAGTTCTACCCAATACGAATAGATTTTAATCTATCACATTTTTGCTTAAAACACATAGTTTTCGAGAATAAAATATTGTTCATGCTTTTTCTCGTAATGATAAAACTTTAGTAGAACTAGTCAGTATAATACTGGCATGTTTTTATACTCGCATTGTTCTACATAGTGATCAAAATGTATTGACTGGCATTCTATCTCTACTTCCAAAAAAATCCATAGGGTAGGAGGATACCAGAAAACTTTCATTAAGCGAAATAAAACTTGGTTAGAAACAAATATTAATTGGTCTGTTTGTGACACAGTTAATCTCTTCTTCTTCTTGCCCTTTTCCCACACTAGGTGGGGTCGGCACAACATGTCGTCTTCTTCTTCCATTCTCCTCTGTCACTCGTCAGCTCAGCATCCACTTCTTTTATTCTCATATCATTCTTCACGCATTCAATCCATCACTTCTTTGGTCTTCCTCTCACTCTAGGTCCGTCCACATCCATGCTCAGCATCCTTCTTGTAATGTGACATTCATCCCTCCTCATCACATGTCCATACCACGATCTGACTGATATAATGTGGAATACGCAAGAACTTTCTGATGAGCCTCTAGTAACTAATTGGTACCTTGCCTGGATCGGTCAGTACTACAGATGCAGACATCGACACAAATAATAAAACGCTATTGTGAATAACCATACCGAAGAACAATACATAGAAGAAACATACATACACACAAAAATATTTCCCCTCTCTCTCTCTTTAGTCCATACAAAAAAGTAACAATATTTATTTTTTTACAGAAAGAAGAGTTTAAAGCAAAAATGTGATAGATTTAAACATATTTGAATTAGAACTTAGAACCAAAAAAAATTTCTAGTTAAACTTCCTTAAGTTCTATATCCACAGATTGTCAATTTAGAACCACTGTGTGCCATCTCCCTACCTACCATCGTACCACATCTGGTCATATGGACTTTTTAACTTGAGACGAGAAAGATGGTGCAAACCCAAGGTTTCATCCGGTATAATCCGGTATATCCGTGCACTAAGAATCATCTACGTATAAATACTCTGTAAACGGTTTTAACCACACTGCAAATTGTATCCTTGCAACCTTTTATTCCTTTTTAAGAAAAAATAATAAGGGCGCGACAAAATCATTCCGGTCCAAGGGCGGAAACGGATTTTAAAATAGAATTTGTGCAAGATGGTCCGGTTTGCGACTCCAGGGCGCGGACGCGGGGCTGACGTATGGCGCGGTGTTTAGTGTCCATATTAAAAAAAAACTATAAAACTACTTGTAGACAGGTGTAGTAATATTATACACATTATTGTTCTATACAATTATTGTAACAGATATCATCTTCTCACTTATCATTTTACTTATGGTGGCGGCAATTGTAATGTTCTTTAAAAAACTACTTACATTGACATCAGGACTGGCGATGGAGTGTATGGTGTCTGCCAGCTGCGAGTCATCGATGGCCGGCGGCTGCAGCACCATTGAATGGGGACCCAATGCGCGTGGAGGAGACATTGGCACCACGCTGAATATTAACGGATGTAATGTAAATATATTAAATATATCATAATGCAGGAAATAAGCATAAATAGTGTACATAAAGTGCAATATATCTCAGCACCGCTCATTAATCCAGGAATTTTTGAACTCATTTCAGCGTGGAGTAAATTCCAACCTTGGTTTAAATCTGAGACTATCCCTACCTTTCTCACACTTGAAAGCGACACCACCAGTTTTAAACCGAGAGTAACTATAATCAAATTTTGAAACAAGATGGTAAAGGGCTGCCGTCTTAGATCGCTTGCAGATCGATTCGGCAATCCCACCCAATAAAGAACAAATAAATGAATGGTCCTTTAAAGTTTTGTCCTATATGTTTAGAAGCTTATACTGTGGCAGCAAGTTTGCCCCTGTTACAAAGGAACAGAATCAGGCGAATTCTATTGAGATTTCTTTATTCGCATATTGTATTATAGTTTTTCTCTAAGCCTGTTAATATTACGTACTAACCTGGTCCTACGCACTGACAAGCTATTAAAGCTCAACAGAAGTAACCTGAGCGTAATGATTAGGACTTTGACTGGACTGCAAGATAAACAGACACCTTTACAACATGAAGCTAAAGGACACTGACACTTGCAGATTCTGCGAACAAGAGCGTGAAAAACCAATGCACTCTTGTGCCACTGTGAACTGCTGATTCACAAAAGAAGCAGACACCTGGGGTAGCACACCCTTGACCCAGATGAAATAAAAACAATCCAAACTGGGAATAACTTATCTTTCTTAGACAGTGCCCAGTTGATGGAGCTACTGTAGGGCCTTAAATAGAACTTACATAGGACGTCACAATAGATCTAATTAAGTCGCAGTGATGCGAAACAGCACCGACTACCACAAATAATAATAACCTGGTCCTAGTGGTCCTCGGAGTCCCCCTCGCAGGTACAGGTTCGTCCAAGAACTTGATGTCCAGCTCAGGCACGGCGGCGGGCCGGCGCGCCGGCACCACGGCGTCGAGTTGCGCGATCAGTTCCGGGTCGAGGCGGAAAGGGCCGGACACTACGCGAGGCTCTGGTGCCGGGCTGGGGGAATATCGATTTTATTACTATCACTACTACTACTAAAGCCCACAAAGTAGTGATATACTATACCCGGCGATGTATATCACAATCATAGCAAATACTACCAACCCATCTTTATCGATCTTCCCTTGGGTGTCTTTAAACGCGACTAATGGACTTTAGAACTGCACAACAATCCAACAGCTTATAGCGGCGACGGGCTCTCTACCTGTCACGCTGAGTGTAGTCACTGCTTATGGCAGTGAAATGCTTTTGCGGCGCTTTTGCCTAGTCTGTGACTAAGCCTTAGGGGATAATAGTCGTGATTATATGTGTGTATGTATCTCATTTGAGAAAACACGAATACTTACTACCATATCTATCAATAAAGAAATTGATCGTTTATTAAAATTTCAATGTGTCCTTATGGTGTAACGAAACAAACTTCATGGAAGTTGTGTCGCATACACACAACTTTCTGCGAACCCAAAATTAGCCAATTGTCTCTTTCCAAAGGTCTACTTTCACTAAAATGGCGCTAGTGGCGCGATCAGCTTGACATTTGAAATATTTGCATAATTATAAGTTGATTTGCATCTTTAATCGACAATGTCGATCTTTTTTAATTTAAATATGAATGTAATTCTTACGGGGCCACAGGAGGTGGCGGTTCGTCCTCCTCCTCCTCCTCTTCCTCCTCCTGGTATTCTGTAGGCGGTATGTCCACGGATATCACTCTTCGTGGAGGTGCTTCCTCCTGAGGAATAAATAACTCCATTAGAAATACAAAGATATAAAATATTTCTGCATTGAATCATAACGTTCTTGCCAGATGGGAGACCTAGAGTTTTTATACTCATTTATAAATAACTAAGATGAGTTAAGTTAGAAAACTAATAGCCTTATAAAAACCTCGCCATATTGCGGTGAATTGCCAGAACTAATTTATTTAAAGGTTAACAATAATTTTATCCGTCAATTTCATATTAAAATGTCAACTGTCACGTATTTTGTTGTTTAATCCAGTCTCATCATCATATTATTATGATTTAGTTTATTCATTTCAGTTTCGTTGTTTTTATTTTCATGAAAAAATACGATTGAGAAAATTTTACTACTCTCGATATTGCAATAATAAGAACATTTCAGCAGCCCTCAAAGTAAGTTTTTTATATTCCTGATCATACAGAAAATTTATATGAATTTGAGAGCTGTCACAGAAATCGTGCTACGTGAAGACATGAGTGAAACAATCTAGGATATAAAAGTTTATCTAATATTACCTCGTTAGTTTGCTGCAAGATGGGTTTCCCGGATGCTGAGAGGGGCACTACCATGGAGCGACGCGTCTCAGCACTTCGGCTTTTACTGGCGCGTTTGATACGCTCTTCTAGTAGCGATAGGTCCTTATCTGATATCTGTAACCACTCTATACATTAATAGGCAGGTTCAAAATTGTTTTGTTCTAGGTAGTTCTTAAGCTTGTGAGGTTGCTGCTTGTCCTGCTCGTAAAAAAAGGTATCTATGTACTGGAAAATATAGTATGGCTGATTGTAAAAGCTTTCAATAGTTTAAATCCATGTCTAAAGGTTTACTGGAAGAGTCTAGGCATATTTTAACTTGAAATAATAACATATTAGGTTGGGGAAAAAGTCTTTTCGCATTATAGTATGTATAAACTTGTAATAAAATCGCTTTGGCTATACTATTTGTATCTGGCTGGTTTTGGTATAATTGAAAGTTTAAATTTTAAAGAACATAATTCCAAATTCAAATTAGGAAAATGTGTGATTTTCATTTGTTTTTCGTACCGCCAAGATGAGTGAATCTAATGAAGAAATTCGATACATTTTAAAATTTTACTACAAAAAAGGTAAAAATGCAACGCAAGCCGCGAAAAAAATTTGCGATGTTTATGGACCTAGTGCAGTGTCTGTGAGAGTAGCACAAATTTGGTTTAAGCGTTTTCAATCCGGAAATTTTGATGTCAAAGATGCACGTCGCTCTGGTCGCCCTATTACAGATAAAATGGATGCCATTTTTTAAAAAGTGGAGCAAGATCGGCATGTCAGTAGTTACGACGTAGCTGAAGAACTGGGAATTGACCACAAAACAGTTTTGGCGCATTTGAAAAAAACTGGGTACACAAAAAAGCTCGACATTTGGGTACCTCACGAGCTCACTGAAAGAAACCTAATGAACCGTGTACTCATTTGTGATTCTTTATTACGACGTAATGAAACCGAACCATTTTTGAAGAAGCTGATAACTGGTGATGAAAAGTGGATCACGTACGACAAGAACGTGCGAAAAAGGTCGTGGTCAAAGGCCGGTCAGGCTTCACAGACTGTGGCGAAACCCGGGTTAACTCGCAACAAGGTGATGCTGTGTGGTTGGAAGGGCATTATTCATTATGAGCTGTTACCACCAGGCAGGACCATCGATTCTGAACTCTACTGCGAACAACTGATGAGATTAAAGCAAGAAGTTGAGAGAAAGCGGCCGGAATTAATCAACAGAAGGGGTGTGGTTTTTTATCATGATAACGCTAGACCTCACACATCTTTAGCCACTCAGCAAAAATTAAGAGAGTTTGGCTGGGAGGTGTTAATGCATCCGCCGTATAGTCCTGACCTTGCACCTTCAGATTTCCACCTGTTTCGGTCTCTTCAGAATTCTTTAGGCAGTGTCAGGTTAACATCACGAGAGGACTGCCAAAACCACTTGTCGCGGTATTTTGACCAGAAGTCCCAAAATTTCTATAGCAATGGGATCATGTCCCTACCTACAAGATGGCAAAAAGTTATCGAACAAAATGGTACGTACATACTTTAGTTAAATGTTAATAAACTATATTAAAAAATGTTTTGAATTTTCTTAAAAAATGCGAAGAAACTTTTTCCCCAACCTATTATATCAGTTGCAACCGATTGCCTGATTATCATAATAGTGAATACTATTTACTTCACTGTTCTTCTCTGACTTGTCACTGTTCTTGTAATATACTGTGTCTAATAAAGAGTATTTCTATTCCATACCTGTCCAATCATCTTGTAGACCTTCTCCCCTTCCAAGAAATAAGTGCTGGCGACACAGTTCAACGCGGCCGATCGCACCGCGTTATCGCGATCGCCTATATGTCGCGCTAATTCCTTGAGCGCGGCCCCTCCAGTGGGAGACATCACCGTCGACCCGTATGTCTCGACTAGGTGGCCGATGCATTCCAGACATTCTACAAAGAAGATGGTATTTTTCTCAACAGTGCGCATTCCAACAAAGCTCAGTGCGTATTCCAACAAAGCTATGAGAAGGAGATAAGCGGAATATAGACCAATTGAATTGCTTCGTTTACGTGACTTGCAAAATGACACAATCATATTGGTCTATTTTTCCTTGCATAGCGCTGAGTTACCTCAAATAACTCTTATGGAAAAACACCTTGAAAATTTGCAAAAGTAGAAATACAATGATAAGAGTTATAATAATATTTCAAGGCAAATCTAGCGCAAACAAAGCATCACTTTACTATGTACTATTTTGGGTTGTCTGCCTTCAAACAATAAGGCGGTTCCCACACTGAACCGTACGACGTGCGTCGTGGGTTGATGCGTGTTCTAAAATTGTCTGAAAGTATCTTCTTTTGTATAGAAAAAACGCACAGTACAACACACTGAAAAAGCACCTACGCCCGTAGATGCGTTTTACGTGCCATCTTAACTCAAAGGTTTATATTATCGGATATCGTAAAAATTATCACAGTCACATCTCTAGAGAATAACTTAAGCTTTCGCGCGCAAAATGCCATTTAATTAAAATGTGTTGAAATTTGAACAATATAAAACAAACATACCAGCTCTTTGTCTCGCATTTTTGGACTTGAGGCCCTCCATCAAGTACCCGAATAGTTTTGTCACAGAATAAACTATACACAATTGCTTGAACAGCGCCTTGACGCCATTGCGAACTGTGTCTTTTGGGTCACCGACCTAGGAATAAAATATAATTGTGAATACTAACGATTATGTCTACTTAAAACTATCTTACAAGTCCAGCCCCCCCTCAACTGAGAATGGGTTCAACAGTTTGTTCCATTCTCCATCACTCATCAGTTGAGTACCCACTTGAGTACCATCCCTTCATCTACCATTTTTCAGACATTAAATCCATTTGTTGTTTCTAATTCCTTTACATGTAGAAAGAGGCAGCAGAGAAGGAGTTTGTAGAGGATGCTTAGACCCTCTGGATAGCTTCCACGTTCGCATCCAAGAGGCTGCTACGTCTGGAGATTTGCGAATATGCCCGGAATATCCCACACGAGCGCAAACCCCGACTTAAATGTCCGACTTATATTTTTCTAGATAGCAAGCTGTCTATTTCCATAGCAAATGGCAAATAATAGATAATTTTTGGTGATTTATGAATTTAACTTCATTCACAGCACTGTGACTTAATAATTTTGGGCTATTAAAAAAATTTTGACAAGGCAATGTTTCCAAGAAGCAATGAATATTATTAAAAGGTATGATAATACTGATATTATTACTTACTTTTAAAACAAGATAAGGAATAAAGCAGTTCGCCTCATATTCCGTCATAGCGTAATCACTGTCCATCAGGAACTGGAACACAAGTGTCAGGTACTCCAGGCCCTTGAGGATGACAGAGGGGTTGGTGTCGAAGAACCGCAGCGTCAGCCATTTGAGGACCAGATCCAAGTTCGCCATCAACGCGGGGCCATTGTCATTGATGTCTTCTGTGAGAGCTTCTATGGCTTTTAGGTGATACCTGTTGAGATATTTTTTTACTAGAATCGAACAAGTTAGTACTTAAAACAAAACAAACACGACAAAGTGGTTAGTAAAACAAAACTACATATGCGCCATGGTCTGTCCTCGGGTGGTTGACCATAACATTATGATTTGGCTCTCCGACTTTGGAAGCGTGGAATTGTACTCCTCATACGGTGCTTCTGCATGAAGGAAGGCGTTTGCCCAGCAGTGGGCGTCAGGTTGGTGAAGCGTTATTTTCACTTTATGGCTAACGGCTACAGACACTTAGAATACATTATAAATGAATTATATATTGAGACTGGTCGCCTAAACATAACTTACCTAAAGTCACTGTGAAACATATTAGCTATAAGCTGCTTGTTGAGACCCGCTGAGGTCATCTGCTCTTTCAGCAGCTCGAAGAATTCCTCTCGCGGGGTGGTGAAGTTCCATTTCAATACTAAAACAAAGAAATTTCAAAACTTCACAACATAACTTCTCATTTAAATAAACCAGTACACATCCACATATCACTTGATATGCGTATTCATATACCGCGTATTCTGAGAAGCAAGTCATCTTCTTCTTCTTGCCCTTTTCCCACTCTAGGTGAGGTCGGCACAACATGTCTTCTTCTTCCATTCTCCTCTGTCACTCGTCAGCTCAGCATCCACTAAGCAAGTAATATTCATAATAAACTGTACTAAAGAGAGGCATTCAATTGCTCATGCAAAAGATGGCCTGCCTTTAGCATGATCGTTTGATTGCAGTGTATTTTTCTTAATACAGCTACAATTACTAAAAATGGGAATCCGTCATTTAATCGTTTCAACAATTTTCATTACCCATATAACGATTTGCAGAACTTTTGTTTAATATTTGAGGCGAAAGGTAAGGCAAATGACTTTTAGCGTTTGGCGTAATCGAAATTGAGCGACAGCGACATCTATTGAAATCTTGAGGTGCGTCGCAAAGCACATTGCACCGTAGCGCCATGTTTTGATAGCTCTGACGGCTAGTGTTTATCACAGAGTAATTTCATCGACAGAGAAAACTAAAGGTTTGTAATAAATTAAAATGTACGATTGATAGTTCGTAAATTAAATAACCTGATAGTTTCCAGCGTGTCAGACGATCCAAAGTCAAATCAAGTTTTCTCAATTTTATTGATTTCCAACTCAATGTTTTGTGTAAGAATTGAGTTCATTATCTATCCATAAATTATTTTGTAATAGTCTGATGTGCTCTTATCCGTACAAAAATTTGATTATACAGCCAGAACCAGAAGAACATGTACAATTCCACGCGATTCTTTTTTGTCTTTTAGATACTGTATCTTGCTGATCGGTATCTGAAATTTGTTTTCTTTTTAAATAATTTTAGTCTCTTCTTTTCTTTATCATCATTTCTGTAATTGTTTGTGCAAGTAGGGTCAGAACTGAAAATATGAACATTTTATTATGTTTTGTCCGAATTGTTTTTGTTTTTTGTCAATAAAAACATAATATTTACTGATGAAAATCTTAAAATAATATGACGCCTCAAGTAAATACATTTATTAATGGAAAATGTTACAATTACATTTTTTTACAGTATAGGTTGTATGAATACAAGCCTACACTAGTTTTTGTTTCATTCAAAACGAATCAGTGTTTTTGGTTTTAGACTTATCTAAAAGTCTTAGTTTCACTTCCGAGCGGGATACATCGTGTGACGTCATCATATACACGCAGGCCGGTTGGGACGCAGGTATACATTTTTAAAATCGCGAGAACCATCGATCGGACTGTCAGAATTAAATAATTCAAAAGTTATATAAAGGTATCGAACCAGTTTTGAACATAAAGTTATTTTTTTTATAAGGGTTAATACCAATAAGGAAATAAAGAGCATTTTGTAACGGCGAAATTTTAATTAAAATAAATAATATATAAATTCGCGCAATTAGTTAAATTTACCAATTATTATTTTTAACAGCTATTATTAATTTCATTATTGCTAATTCACTATTAGCAATTATTTATGATTGCAAATGATAATTAATCCAACACTAATCAGAACTGAATAGATAAAAATATTGTATAAAAAAACCACGTTTTGCTAATGAACTAAAAAGGGGAAAATAAATATTTTAATTAAAAGAATTTTTCGAAAATTTAAACGTGGTGCGCATTTTCAGTCATTTGTCTAGTGATATAATTATTTATCATATTAAGGAATTTTCGAATATGTTCGATGTACTGTTTTTCTGCGAAACAAATCAATTTTAAAAGAGTTTCTTAGGTGATGAATAATTATTCAAACTGAAAAACAAAAATTCTAAATCGTGAAATAGTTTTTGATGAACTCAAATTCGATAAAAAAATCTGTGTTCTAATAGACACCCACTAAAAATACTATATTAGCGTGGTGGCGTTACGGCCCATACTCATGTATGAGGAAAGCCTGTGCCCAGCAGTGGGTATATTGAGAACGGACTATACTAGCGACCAACAGGCCATCAGATTCTTTATTACCTTTAAGTTTGTGTTCATCTATGAATCGTTGGTTCTTGGCGTTGTTGTTGGGCAGAAGCGGCGTGCAATCCTCGTCGTCCTTCTTGCCTCGACCCGCCGCTGACGTCGGCTTCGTGGGAGTCTGGGGTACATAAAATATTTTTAAAAAATTTGATGATATTCTTACAATAGAATTAAGGTGGGGGTAGATTGGAAGCTATTATTTGATTTTATGCGAAAATGTGCTAGAATCTATAATTATTGCATTTGCATTATCATATATAATTGTATAAACATACACCAAAAGGAAAATCTTATGATAGCGATAAATACGACGTTTACACTAGGAACAAGAAATTGTCGAAATAGCATTTTTTAATAGTTTCCAATCCAAATTAGTTTTCAAAGTTGCTTCATACAATGATTACCTTGCCCTTAACAGGCACAGCTTTCTTCTCCGCCTCCTTCTTCTGTGCTCCAGCAGACTTGACTCCGCGTGGCTCGTCCTTCTTGGGCTTCGAGGGAAGAGGCTGAACTGGGAGGTTTGGTCGAGCTTTGTCCAACGCAGCTTGAACAACTGACTTGGAACCAGGCTGCAAAGAAGGGAAATTGCTATTAATATGCATTTGAAAGACAAAGGAAAAGAAATTAGGAAAATTTCAAGCTACCCCAACACAGAAACAATGCTTTTCTCAGCATTATTTAGACTTGGTTAAGGGTTAAGAACATGCTCTAGAATCATAGGAAACGAAAGGAGTCTAAATGCTACGATTTAACACGGAAAATGTTGTTCTTTACGAACTATTGACAACACATTCAAGACAGATCGTGCTATATCACAAGTATATATTATTTTCGTACAATTCTGATGCTTTACTACTGTAGAAGTTAATTGTACGTTATCAATTTTCATTATCATAATACATAGGCCTCCCTTAAGTAATGAAAGAAATTGTATTTGTCATCTTCATCCAGTAAGTTTTATTTTTATTTATGACAGGTAAGCTTAACCTTCAGCTCACCTCATGGTACGAGTAAGTAACGATAAGGCCGAAGGTGGAAGCGAGCTTCACCTGTAATCCTTAACTGAGGAACTGCCTGGAGGAACAGGATATTAACTCTTTTGCCTCTCTTGCCGGAACACAACAATGCTTTAAAATATCGTTATTATAGCGACAAATTTAGGTAAGATGGTACGTAATCAATTTAAATATGTAGTAATGAAGGTGGGGTGTGGTGTAGTGGTGTAGTGGTGTATACCTTAAGCTTGTCGAGCTGCTTGTGCATGTGCTCGTAGCCGAGGTGCAGCATGAAGGGCAGCACGCAGTCGGCGGCCGCCTTGCGCACGTCGGCGGCGCGGTCCTCCACGCACGCGAACAGCAGCGGCACGCACTGCGCGATCTCTTCGCGGGGGAACGACTTCGGAGCCACTGTGCCCGGAAATATCATACTCATATGTAGGATGCATGCTATACAGGGTGTCCAAGAAATAGTGCCACATACTGAAGGAGGCGATAGCTGGGATCAATACCTACCAAAACAACATAATATATGTCAGCGAATTTTTGTGGTTTGAAAGCTATTCAGAATTTTCCCAAAAATTGAAGTCAAAATTTTTTTGCATATCGGTATGACGAGTTCCTTTTTTAGTGTTTTTTTTTACATCAAATTATTTGTGAGTAGTTGCTCTACACATTGATAGGTCTTTTTCTTATCAATTTATTTTTTATTTTTAAGAAAATCATGTTTTACTTAAAAATTTTGGGTAATGATTTTCTTATAACTTTACTTTGATGTACAGTAGTAAAAAATATGTATGGGACATTTTTTAACAATATGCTTAAAAAATTGCTTGTTTAATGGTTATTTTGGAAAGCTACAACATTGGTGTGTTTTCATTAAAAAATTGATAACAATGGTACTTTAGTCCCAGAGGAGTCGATTTTGTTGAAAATGTACGTAGCGTAATTTTGAATAAAACTATTATGAGAGCAAGTAATTGCTCCTTATTTACTTTATTTATTATAAAACAAGTTATGATAAGTAATAAGGGACATGAAAAATGTTTAATTCTAGGAATAAGGTAACATAAAAAAGTACTTATCGTTTTGACATAAAACATTGAAATTCAATAAGTCATGAGAGATGACAGAATAACTTTAAAACCACAAAAAAACCTTGTCCTCGCTGACAAGTTAACAAAGTAAAAAAAAAACTTTTATTGCCATGAATTTTTAGTCACAATATTAACTGAGATCTAACTGAGGCAAGTTTTAAAATATTTGGCGCATTGGGAATGATTTGCTCTACCCCAAGATAACTTAGCCCAAAATAACTGAAATAACTAAAAAAGTACAAATAATGTTGGTTATAAGGGCCTAGTGAACACATCTTGAGGGACACAAACTACGATATAACGTATTTATATTTTAAAAACACACCTTGAGGCAGATGATCAGCCAGCCACTGCAGTAACGACGCCCGCAGCACAGGAGAGCCAGCCTTCAAAGCGTCCACTATCATCTCGCCGTCGAAGGGCGCGTGTGCGCCGGCGCAGCGGCACCACGTCTCTACGCAAGACACGGCCGCAGACCGGATCCATTGCTTGCTGTCACCGAACGCTGAAAAACGAACCGTTTATTAGGCACACAAATTGTAAAAATCAAATTAAACAAAAATAATCTTTATTCTACCCCAATTTGTAGTAGTTACAAGGCCTCTCTCAAGGATTTCCGCGCCGCTTACATCCAGCGGCATCCCGCACCTTCACCAGATCGTCGGTGCATCTATATTTATTATTTTTTCTAATTATACTAGTATGCGAAATTCTATCAACAAACACTGGATTAAATAAAACATAGGTATCATCACCAGCTTATAACCTATTACAACCATAAAAACCATGTGTTTCTTTACCAGCCTGTAAAAAAACACAGCTACTAGCTACAAGCCTTCTTACATAGAGAAAGACATAAGCAACACTACCACGCTGGCCCATTGCAGATTGGAGGGCAGAAATGGTATTAACGACTAACGGCTCATAGATAGATAACTCTTTATTGGTTACATAATTGAAAAAATTAGACGAAAGACTAGTGTAGCCATCAGTCTTATAGTTTATCTTTCAGACAACCTGTTTACAGAGAGCTGGAAAGAGATTTTATTTTATACATGAGATTTTATGGATGCACAAAATAAACTTAAAAACAAAAAAAGGAGAAACATAACTACTTATATTTCAATGTGTTTCTGTATGACCTCTTCTTATTGCCCTTTTCCCACTCTAGGCAGGGTAGGCCCAACATGTCTTCTTCTTCCATTCTTCTCTGTCACTCGTCAGCTCAGCATCCACTTCTTTTATTCTCATATCATTTTTCACGCATTCAATCCATCGCTTCTTTGGTCTTTCTCTCACTCTAGATACATCTACATCCAAGCTCAGCATCCTTCTTGTAATGTGACATTCATCTCTCCTCATCACATACATGTCTATTGCTCCTAATCTTTCTGTCACTGGCGCTACTTTCAAACTTCCTCTAATGTACTTATTCCTGATCTTGTCCATTCTTGTGACTGTACACATCCATCGCAAATTATTTACAAAAAAAACCTTGCAGTCTTACCTTGGAAAAACGCCGGGAAGAAAGTCCTAACATGTTGTTTGCTCTTCGCCCCCATAGCCGTGGCGAGCGACTCGCATATGACAAGCGCGCTCTGAGCCAACTTCGAGTTGGAGTCTAAAAGTCTCGCTACCAGTGCTGCGGGCAATTCGCCCAGGGAAGGCTTGATAGGGGCTGAAGAGGTAATTATAGCCTTCACTTTGTCTAAGGCTTCGTTTCGTACCTGTGTAAAAGATGAAGGATGATCAAAATTACCATTTTGGTGAAGCTTTCTTAGTGTAGAAATAATGAGGAACGAATGAGCATATGACCAAAAAGCTATTAACATGAGGTGGTTATGAAGGGAGAGAGGAAGAGAGAAGGAAAGATGGATAAATTGGTTGCATGAGGTAAACTAGCATGTTTTGATATGTTGAATGACAGAGGAAGACAGTTTGCACCACTACATTAAGTTATGTATAGGTCAGATATTGCTAAATAGTTTTCATAGATGGTGGAAGAGAATAAAGAAAAAACTATAACCATCTGAGCAAATTATCTATCATAGGCATTACAATGTTGAAGACTGGTAAGGTGTTGGCAGACTTGGATCAACTTCCTATACAAAACAAGCATATAAAACAAGTTGACTTGCGGAAACCGCCTATAAAATAGCTTTCCTCTAAATATTAGTTTTACGAATCAATTGCAACGTCTTTTTATATAAAGTAGGCGTGATCAGACGTCCCACACTCCCCACCACCATTCAGATAGGAAACTCGCCTTGCGAGAAGTTATCAATAAAAACCAAACCATGGGTAATTGAGTATGCAATCTTTCTTCTATACACATTTTAGAGGGGACAATCTTTATTTCCTTCTGATAAGAGTAATTTACTGTCAATGGTGGTAACATATTTTTGGAGTTGATTTACCCTTAATAAAGTCTCAAATTACGAGTCCAAATACCACCTCACCTTCCAATTCTTATCATTGATCTCAGCGACCAGCGCCTCAGTGATGAGCGGCGCGATATCCGTCCTCGGGCGGGAATCGTCCGCCACGACCGGTTCGTCTTCCACCGCGTCTTCATACGCCTCTTCCGTATCTTCACCTACAGACGCCTTGCTTGCAGACTGGCATAGAATAACAAAGTAATTAGTAAACAATTCATATTGATTGACAGAAAAACACTAATATTCCGTTAAGAATATGAAAAATACACAATTACTTTTTACAATGTGCAAAATTCGTTGTTTGAACAAACCAAACCATAGTCTACCATCCTTCGTCTCCATTTTAACTTATCAGAAAACATTGAATCAAGGAACCTCTACATTAGTGTCTCTTTTTATAGCTGTGAACTTAAGGAGACTGGATGTACATGAACTTTTGAAAGCGTTATTACGTTGATGTTTGTTTACTACCGTTTCTACCTATTAATTTCGCAACATGTAAATTTTTCGCAATCCTCCAGTTCATTCCATGTATGAAAGTATGTACCTGGATGGATTGGAACATCATATTTACACGACTGTTTATTGGTGCCTTGTGGTACCCTTGGGTGTCGTAAAAGGCGACTAATGGACTTAGCACGACCATCCAATAGCTCACGGGCTCACCACCTGTCACGCCGAGTGCAGTCACTGCTTGCTGAAGCGCGGACAATTGCAATGGACTGCTTTTGCGATGCTTTTGCCTAGTCTCTGACTAATCCATAGGGGATAATAGTTGTGATTATGTGTATGTATGTATTTATTTCTATACTGCTATAACGTCACCTAATTTGTAGAACACGCGCACTCAATAATTGATTTTTTCTGTATTTTTTGTGTGTTGTAGAATTCAAGTGTTTATTAATATTATTACCTTGCTCACAGTCCCAAGTTGCCTCGTAGGTGTTGGCGGCGAGCTATTAGCATATTTATCCAGCTCCAAGCTAATCAGCTGTTTAGTGGCCGGCTTCTCTCCGTCGAAGTGGTTCAGTAGCGAAGGCCCCACATACATAGATAATATACCCAGGAAGTTAACTGTGGATGTTCTGACGTTGGGATTGGTAGCTGATAAAGCCTTCTTGGAGTGGGCGATTATGGACCTTATGTTTGTGCTGGAAAGTAAAAAATAGAGTTATTATTACTAAAAAAACACTTATTGAGAAATTTTGACAAATAATTTTTTTTTTCACATACACATAAAATTTTTCAAGTGAGCCTTTTGGGCCAAATCACTATAAGGAATATAGTTATTTCGAGTGGATAGGAGTGCATGGAGAGGAAGGCAGAAGAAAAGATGGATAGATTATGTGAATGATGATATGATGAGGATGGGAGAAAGAAGTGATATATCCTTGGTAATAAATAATTTGAATTAAATTGGTGACCAAAAGTTTGTGTCAAGCTCCTCCATACTTTGGTAAACATGTTAAGTTGCTAATCTCGTTCCCTATTGTTGCCATTTTTACCCACTAATCCGTATAGGGTTACGACTCTCGAACTCGACTCCTTGTGTGATTCTCTTTGAAGTATTCAAGCTGTAGACAACCATTATAATTAACAAAAAACAAAGTGACTCACTTAAATCCAAACTCCTTGATTGCATTGGCCATCCAGTTGAACATCTCAGATTGCACCTTAGGGTTCTTCTGCGAGTCCATGGCGAAGGTAAGACCCTCGTTGAGAACATGCTCGAGGCCACACGCGTCGGCCAAACTAGTGAGAGTGTCGGCGGAGAGGGTAGCACACGATGCCTCGCCCAGTTTTGATACGACGTCTTGGAGAACGAATTCTGCTGCCGTACTGAATAAAATGAGGAATATAAAATTTTGTGAGTATACGCACTCAGTTTTTTCAATGTATTTTATATAAATTACAAAACTTATGGTAACATGAATATGTCTATGTAGGGCGAAACCCATGCGATAGATAAAAATTAATTTAAATTTAGTGGTGGAGATTGAATTAGCAATTCATTCTTACAATCGACCTGGATTTATATGGGGTCGCTACAATTTGAAACTTATAATTTAGAGTTACAAACAGCAGAAAGAAAACTCACGTAGTGACAGGGAAGTTCTCCGTAATATACTTGCAGGCCTCCAGCCTTGCCTTGAGCACTTGTACATTGGTGTCTTTGAGCCCTGGCTTTTTGTTGAGAGTCCGGAACAACACCTGCGCAGTCGCATCGCTCGAGCTCAGGCCATGGACCGTCGAGTGGAAGCTTTGGACCGCTGATAGACGGGTCTTCCAGTTACTATCGACGAGACCTGTAAATGACATATAAAATAATTTTGATTTTAAAACATATATAGCTGAGGTGCTCGATGGGTAGTGATTCGCTTTAGGTTTAGATATTGAAAAGCTTTCGCCAAAGTCCTAGGATAAGTGACCAAAACTTTATGATCTAGAGTTCCTCATCAAGACTGAATTTGACATAATATGTAGTCACTAGTAGACTGAACAAATAATATTTCCAGAAAAACCAGGGTCTGAATAAATGATTTGATTGATGCAACCAAAACATTAAAATACTATACCTATACTATATAACGAACCAAAAACAAAAATAATGTAAGGGAGACTGAGTACTGAATCATCTCAGTGAGTTGAAGGGTAAGCCAGACAGTGAAATTCCTGGAAATATCATTTGTCCAATTGCTTATTTACACTGATCATAGCTCCACGTCCCTGCTAGCTGTCCTAGTAAAATTTCAGTTACCCATTCCCTATTCTAATTGCACATTACAGTCGGCTTAAATAAATGACAACCTCTGTGATATCACAAAAAACACCGTTTCTATACCAATCTGCAAATTACTTAGTCGAATCAATACCTGTGATGACGTCAGGCGGGAACAGCTGTTCAGCCCTGGCGTCGACTTCCTCCGGAGACAGCTCCTGTTCCCTGGGCGGGCTGGGCTGCGCCCGGCCGGCGGGAGCTTTCTTTGCTGCAACTGCTGGTTTTTTTGCTGCTCCTATAACATGTGACTTTTAATACATGGTTTATTGCCCGTATAGAAAAACATATATTGAAGTAAGAAGTATCTTAAGACCTTCTAAGGCGCTTTGCACATGGAGCATCTAAGTCGAGGCAACTATCAACTTATGCACAGGAAAAGAGATAGATACTGTGAAACAGCCTTACGCGTTGCGATTGACGGTTGAGCAAATCGGCAACTTTAAAAACCGGTGTAATATTTTACATTTGCAAGTTGCGGCAATTAGAAACTAACTTAGTCATCGATTACAGTAACTGAAAACTGTTGACGATCACTGAAACTCTAGTTGCTTTGTTAACAGATAGTTGCTGCAATAGTTTCTTAACATGTATCAAGAAAGCGAGAATTGAATATCTCTTGTATGCTATGATTAATTATGAAGTTTTATTATACCTGACGCAGGCCTCTTCACAGGCTTTGGCTGTGAGGACCCAGCGGCGGGCTTCGAGTCGCCCTTAGCAGTCGGCGCAGGCGCAGCTTTCTTCGCCTCCTTCTTCGGCGCCGCCACCTTCACTTGAATAACGGCCTGGAATTCACATGATGACTATATAAGAACAATTTTATGATTTGAACCTTCAATTTATGCGTAATAATTATATTTTTTGTCAGAGTTCTTGATAGAAATATTTTTAGTCATTTTAATTTAAATTTATTGTACTACAGAGATAAATAGTATCAGTAGTGTTTTCGAAGGAGCTATAAAAAAATTCAATGTTTTATAGCTTTACCTAAGGTACTGTTTGTATGTAGGTAAGAGAACTTTTAATATATATTATGCAATTCACTTATTCTAAACTACAGTAGGTTTAATTATAACAAATAAAAAATTACTATTTATAAGCCAAAAATATAATAATAAAATAGTTTCCACATACCATTATAAAATGTAACCTCTGCACATTGACATAATAAACAAAAATGTATATTGAGATTTTCTATTGAAGAAGTTATATGTACCTTATCGGCAAACTCTTTAATCTTCTGCTCCTTCAATGGGTCTATCTTCCCAATATGGGGTGCTATGTTCTTCTCGCCAACCAGTTTGGTAGCTGTTCCTAATGCTTCCGCGGCGGCGTCTCGGACAGAGGGGTCTGTAAACATTAACAAATTCCCGTTAAAACATTTTGATGACATTATTATTTTAACATGAAGCTCAGAACCCATTGTTATTTACAGAGAACGTGTAAAAGCTGATATGGCGTAAAATTAACGGTGGACATTTAAAATCATCTTACAAGATGGAGATTACACCAAAAAATAGTATACTGTCTATTATGTGATTCTTTTAACATCAATTTTTATAAATGAAAGGTTAGAAACATTTTTCAGAAAGATTTAGCTATATTTTTTTGCAAGTTTTTACTTAATTCAACTGACGCCGTTTGTAGACACAATAGAAATCAATTGTGAATCGTCCATTCTTATTGTCAGTCCGTCCTCAGCCTATATACGTCCCACTACTGGGCACAGGCCTTACTCATGGAGAAACACATAAGGAGTATGGGCCGTCCGCCGTAACATCAACGCTGGCCCAATGCGGGTTGGTGGGTAGATAGTAGATACGGTAGCCTGACCATGGTGAAGGTAACTTTGTTTCCAATAGAAAGCCAAAGCGTACTAACTACTACGCCACCGAGCTCCTCAATAACAATATTTTACGTGATGGTGCATACTGACCAGCGCTCTCGAGTAGCTTCAGCAATGCGCCAACATAAGCCTTGATAAGTTTCTTGCTGAAGGCCGACGGCTGCGTGTGGCACAGCGCTCGGGCGAGGAAAACAGCACTTTCTGCTTTTATTGACGGGTTCTTATTGTCGAAGGCGGCTAGCATGTCCTCGCTTATGGCTTCCAGGTTAGTCTGCAAAAGAATATGTAGTTTTTTTAGTAAAGTACAGCATGACTCAATGATAGTGATAGTAAGAAGTTTATAATGTTTACAAAATATTTTATTAACCTCTTTCCACAGGGTCGAAGTACGGAAGGGTCTGAGTTATCTCAGACATATCATAAATAACTTCAAGAATAATAATTAAAAGTCTACGCAAAGATATCTGCTAAATTATAATTCTATGGTATAATAAACCAAAACGACGTAATGGAAGATGTGATAAACTGCAGAATATTACTTAAAATAAGTACCTACCTATCTTTATCTTTTTAAACTTCAATGACGTTGTAGTTTATGACATTTTTAAATGATGCTAATGTAAAGCCTCTCTTTACATTAGCATCATTTAAAAATGTCATGAATGTAGAAACTTGCTGAGTTTCTTGCCCGTTCTTCTCAGAACAAAGCCTCCTGGTAGTTTTTGTGAACGGATGGCGTAGTTTTTCTCTTTCACGAAATATTGTAAAATGTTTATGACATTCATAAGCATGCGCTAAGACGCATCTAAACTGAATAAACGCTTTTGAATTTAGAACTCACACAAGGATAGATAGCATCAATAGCATCTCTAAGCGCAGTGACGACATTAGCCTTCTTCTCCTTGAACTTCTCCAAGATGGCCTGTACGCATGCCACGGCGTAGGGAGTGAATTTACCGCGGAGACCGCTGGCCACCAAGCCGAGCAGCCGAGTGCTGAGCGCCACTAGCATTACGTTCGAGTCTTTGGATAACACCTGAAACAAAATTCAGTGGAATCATTTTCTTGTCCTAAAATCTCCAAAATCACTGTCTATTACTAAGAAAATAATTGTTAAGTTATCATGTAAGCAATCATGATTTAAAAGAAACTTCTACTGCTGCTATTGCTGCTCCACAATGAATGGTCCCGTTCAGTCTGCATCCATGGATTTCCAAAACCCTTTCCAGAAGGCCTAGCACGGGCCGGAGAGAAAAAGTCCCCAGAGACAAAAATCGTCATTGCCTCTCGCTTCTTCGTTCGCGCGGAAGCGAGAGCCAACGAGTAATTTTGTCTCCGGGGACTTTTTCTCTTCGGCCCGTGCTAGGCCTACAGATCGTCAGTTCACCTCGTGCGGAGCATACCAATGTAGATAGGTATTCTATACAGTCAACAAAACGACAGACTATAAAAAACGGTAAAAACATCCTTAATCTGTTAGGCATAAAGAGGCCAAATTATTGAGAAAATTGGCCAGTATTTCTGAGCAGCTGATTTTACAATAATTCACTTATAAAAGCAACATACCTTCTTCAATGCCCTGACCAAATCAGCATAGTCCCCGGGCTCCAACCTTGGTGCGGTTTTAAGTAAAGCCTCTAAAGAGTCCAGAGCCTCCTTCCTTTCCTGCCACTTCTTAGCTTCAAGCTTTTCGTAGAAGTCTTTGGGCAGCTTTGAGATGATCTCCACGGGGTCCAGGAGGTCGTAGGGGTCCATATCTCCAGAGTCTCCACCGCCGGTTCCCGCATCATCGTCATCAGCCGCTCCTGGTTTTGATAAGTAGGTTTGAGATTTTAATATTAAATCAATTGGAATTTATCACTACTGCCTATGTCAACATAGACATGGACCTCCCCAAAGGATCGCCATCTCCAAAACGATCTGTCGCTGAAGAAACTTGAAATAATGTCTGTACTAGGCATAACTTATGTAAAATTATAAAGTTTTAAAACTTTCTCACTGTCAGTCAAATTATTATCTATCAAGTAATTTTTTTTACATAAATAATAATTGCGGCGTTAGCACAATCAAAGAGATTTAAGTAAATGCAGAGAAAATTACTTTGCCTTCAAAGAGAATGGCAGAGAGCAATTTTTTCTCTGGGTAGTAAGTGATTTCGGTCTTAGCTATCTTATATATTGATTAGGCTGAAACCACTCAGAGCACACCTATTGGGATCTTTTGTGCTTTGGTATTTGTCAAACAATAAAATCTGTAAAACAATATTAAAAAGTATCGACTACTTACCATCGGCACAATCGGCGGGCGGAGTATCCCTAACGCGGTTTTGCTGTGAGCGAAGATACCTCGTGGGCTGAGCGCCTCCACTACTGCCGAACGATTCTCTCAGCTCCTGCTGAACTACGGCCTGCAGAGACGCTATGTGTGGCTCTATAGCTGCTCCTATCCATCTGTGGATAATTGATGTTGAAAGTTTAATTTGTGAAACTGTTAATTAATAAAGAAAGAAAGAAATAAAGAAGTTCATTTATTCATCGTTGTCACCAATATATGTACGTCCCAATGCTGAGCGCAGAACTTTCTACATTGAAAAAAAAAAAGGACCATGGAAGGAAAGTCAAAAGACATAACATCCATTTTGTGACAGTTAGTTTAGCTTAGCTCGCATAGCTGACGCAGTTTTCCATATAATTCGCATAGTCTGCGGTCTGCACATAAGTATGGAAAACTGCGTCAGATTTGCGAGCTAAGCTAAACTAACCTACCTTAGCTCTTGGTCTGCAACCCGCCTAACTATTGGTGGGTATTATAATGTATATTGACGCAATGGCGCATAGGAATTAAGTCACATGGACTATTAGGTTGACGAACGTTTAGAACGGCGAAGGCATTTGAAATCATCACACATTTAACTTCCTTTCGTGGCTAAGATTGCTATGTTTTTAATATCGAAACCAAAATATTCGAACCCAGAACAACACTAACAAGTCCTAACACAAACACTATCAAGGGCTGTCACTGGTGTGAAAAAATATTATTTTCAGTAAGGGTCAGTTTATTGATTCGTGGTCAATATGACCAGTAGGTTCAAATCAACCAATGCCGAAAACGAATGATGTCGTGATATGACAGCTTGTCCAATAAACGAATTTTCAAATATTACTATAGTTAAATAATCATGTCTATGATTTAACGATAACACGGTGCTGGGATTTAATAACATGGCAGCTGGCGGCACAGCTGATGTATATTGCTTGGAATTTTCATCGCAAATTCACCAATTTGTCAAGCTGACGTCACACATTTTGGCGTTTTCATTGACGCTATTGGTCTAGAATTTAACTACTGTGGTTACTATTACTAAGTGTCCTTACAGACACGTAAATTATAATAGAACATCAGAAAATAAAGCAGTAATGGCCTTAAATAAGAAACTTTATTGCTATAAGGCAATCTTATCTAAATCCAAAACCTCATCTATAAAGTTTGAAATACAAAAGTGAAGAATAATAATTATAATTTTGTAAATTACCTATGCATTTCAATGACTAGCGCCTTCATTTCATCCCTCACACCCTTATCCCTGTCCGCCAACAATATCGGTATCTTCTTCACCATAGGCTTAATAGCTATCACTTTGTTGCCAAACTGTTTCAATGAACTGTTTAGAGCTGATATGCAGGCAGACACAACTTTAGGATTCTTCTGTTCCATGCCTTTCAGCAATTCCTCTTCGACTATTTCGTGTTTCTCTATTTCTATATACATTAGAGTTATCTGTGGAATAAAGACATTATTTTCGAGTTAAAAGATGATCTTTATCAGACATACTTGTAATTTTAGAGAGGGAATGCATAAAATATTTATTACGTGATAATAAGACACGATAACCATGATGCTTTTTTGATAAGTTTTATAATTAACAACAGCATATTCTGATGAAACAAATAATTAATTAAAAAAAAACATTAATAAATATAAATCGTCCTATAATAACTATGTGCCGTCACATAAAATAATATTGAGACATTAGGGTCGGAGTAATTGGAACATGTGCAAACTTTAATTATATTATTGAAACTTGCTTCTAACTCCGCGTTGATTTTAGTAGCAAATAGCTATTTTAGATAATGTCTAAGCGTCTTATTTCCCAATTAAAAGTGACGCGTAAAATAACTATAAAACACACAAATATACCACCAATTAAGATGGTAGCACAAATGTAAACCTTATTTAATAAAGAAAAAGGCTAAAATTACTGTGAACGATTAGGTTGTATAGCGTCGAGACGTTGAGTATATCGCATGACTAATGTACCGCGGGTCAACGGCGGTCTTTGGCTTTGGAAAACCGTAAAATTTACATTTTGGTATTGCCTTGTTGCTTGACAAATTAAGAGAACTATATAACTGTTAGTTTTTGCCCGCGACTTCGTCCGCGTAGAATAGTTACTTTGAGATAGAGTGATGGTATGTAGCCTATAGCCTTCCAAAATAAAAGGTTCCGGAATAAAAGGTAGAATATCTGTGTACTAAATTTCGGTTAAATTGGTTCAGTAGTGTTTTGACGTGAAAGCGAGGGAGAGACAAGAGTTACTTTCGCATTTATAATATTAGTATGGATTAAAAAACTACTTGCACAGTCGCGAGCAAAAATATGGACCCATTTTACTACTTGCTGTTTGCTTAGTGTTGGGGCTCTACCAGTAATGTCAAGTGCTGTGGTGACACTCCCTAGGAAAGTTATGGACATGAGCATGGATGGGTATTCAGGGAGAGGACAACAAAGAGCTTTAAAATAAGAAATACATAATTAAAATTGTTACCTGCAATGCGAGGTCTTTCGTTTTCGTCTTGGGCGCGGCCATGCATTTGGCGACGATGCCGGACATCACTTCGCCGACTGTTTTGCCTGCATGCCCACAGTTCTCTACGAACACCAGAGCCGCTTCGAGTCCTGTGTTGGCAAAAAAAATAGAATTAATACTTTACTAACCTTCTTGATTTGGTCCTCACAAATATTTCAGGGTTTTTAGCAAATATATCAGGATTATAATTAAAGACGTTAGACTTATGTTCTTTTTCGAACTCACATGCCAATTAAGCATACTGCACTGCACATGTGAGACCTATACGATTGCATATATTGTTACAGGGCCCACAATATAATTGCCAAAGTCCCTATAAAGAAAATTATATTTAGCTTTAAAGCATTTATATAGAAACAGGAAATTCCCTCTCAGGAATGAAATCTCCCAAGGTATCTTAGCAATTGGTAACTTCACAGCATGTCTTAGAGCGCTCGCCCACGGCGACATTTTGTAGCGATACAGTAGCGTCAAGCATCTGCATCGATACAGTCGCAATGCGGTCGCTAGCTGTGTCCTCTCGCCCACGGGGCGTTCAAATTCAGACGCGATGCTAACGCGTTACTGTCGCGATGAAAGCGCGATTCAGTGTTGCTCTTCCTCGGTTCTTCACTCACGCGCCACCCTCCCTCAGTTCTCTCCCCGATGTCGTCGCGCGTTTGCATCGATTTTGTCGCGATGCAGTAGCGCGTTGGTAGTGCGTTAGCATCGCTACAGTATCGTGTTGCAAATGCGACTCGTACCGCAACACCGCGTTCGTAGCGATGCTGTCGTGCGACTACAAAAAGTCGCTGTGGGCGAGCGCCCCTATGGAGCCAAAACACCGCATTCACTGCATTGCTGTGTTTTGGGCTACTTGAGCTGTTGTCGAAATATAAATAACCCAGTAAAGACACTTTCTTTGAAAAATACGTAATCATATTAAAGATGATTGTAAATTAAATATCAGTTTTATGTAACGAGCAACAAAAAACCTGGAAATAGCACGAGATTTTTTAGACACGTAAATTTATTACGGGGCGCGTAAAGTTTTCCGTTCTTAGTCATCAACGGCCTTTTCCCTAATCATCTGCTTACACGGTAGAAAAAAAAAACCAGAGACTTAGAGAGTATCGTGAGAAACGTGATTTTCAAATTAGATTACTTTTAAATCCTAGTAAATTAGTACCTATTTCTAAAGTCTGGGACTAAGCGTGTTTAAAGTATAGGGATTGTGTTAATAAGATAGGTAAGGCTGACACATTACGTTAATCCCGACAGCACGTGCTGATGCCATACAGTTAAGAAAGTAGACACAAACGTGAGTGAGTAGATTAAAATAATTGGCTGAACTAAAAAGAATCTCATTCATGTCATGTTGGAAAAGTGACTACATACCTACATACATACATAAATAGACGACTATTATCCCTTATGGGTTTGTCGGAGACTAGGCAAAAGCACCGCAAAAGCAGTCCACTACCATAATCCGCCCTTCACCAAGCAGTGACTGCCCATGTGCTCATGTGCTCAGCGTGACAGGTAGCGAGTCAGTCGCCATTATTTTAATGGATGGTTGTGGGGTTCTAAGTACATAATCGACTTTACGAGGGAAAAGATGGGTTGGTAGTATTCCACGACTTCACGTCCAAATATGACAAAATAATAAAAATCTATTTAGCTACACGACGGAATATTATTATTTATAGAAGACCGACGTTATTAAGTACCCATAAAAAAATTTAACAAACAATCCCTACTTTATAGATTATCAACGCCATCTTGTAGACATCCCAATGACCACAAGCCTTCTCACATAGAAGTTTCGCAAGAGAAGTATGGACCGTAATACCACCACGCTGCTGTGAACCGGATTGATGGGTAGATAAGGTTGAATGCGCCGGAATCAACGACTAACATGCCGTCCGAAGCATGTGAAAATTGAGACTAAGAATGAACCACCGTGACAAGTTTCTCCATGAGGAAGGCCTGTGCCCAGCAGTGAGACGTGTATAGGCCGAGGACGATGACACACCGAAAGTCAAACCATAGCGAAGGTTGCTTGTTTCCAAATGCTACTAGTCCAACACTCTACCGCGGTCGTCCGATTTTCATTAAATCCAACAAGTTATTATCACTTTAAAGTTTAAGATATCATGCATGCAGAAATGTGACCTTAAGTTTACCGCGCATAACATGTTATAATATAAGTTACTGTCCTTCCTCACATAATTCGAAGACTTGAGAATTTCAACAGCTGTATTTTTAAGTATTACAATGCTTCATCTCAAGGTCCAATGAATCAGGGTGAGTCACAATATTATCCTTTCGTGCAATGATCGACGATCCAGACAATGAGCACAATATGGTCTACTCAACTTGTATAAGGTATAAATTATAATAATAAGTGTTTTACGCTTCAATGACTCTTATATTTGGGAGTGTTATTTTAGCTATTGTAATAAAATAAGAATTTAACCGAGAAGACAACTCTCATATGGCCTCATTTCTATATTGATTCTTCAAAATTATTAAGTTACTTTATCATAAAACGGAATGGAAGATCCAGTATTGGTGGATGATTATCGCAATGTCCAAAGGAAGAGCTTGTGATTTCACCATGTATTTGGTATGCACACGAACTGGGGAAGTGAAGACAAGACGCTTCTGCAGTAATCCATAAAAGCGGATCGAAGATATAACAAAAAGATAATATAACATATCATCACGCCTTTTCCCTAAAGGGGTAGGCAGAGGTGTCAACAACCACATTTCACCAGATATGACAAACAACAAACAGGCAACAAAATGATGATAAGTAATAAATATTTAAGGCTCATCAACTCCCTGAAAGTTCTTTCTAACAATTTACAAGCCTAATAAACAAGTCATGGTCATCAGCTTACGATTATAATATAGTCTTAGGTAACACCATTACTTTGCAAAGTGGGACTATTGGGAATAAACGGTTGTAATAGGGACCGGGACCAACGAATTCCGAAGCACGAAAATCGAGATCACAAAATTTTGGCGATGTATCCAAAGAAGATGTATCAGACACTAGTGTCTGACCGAAACTGGTTTTTTCGAGCGAAACTGATGTTTACCTACGACCAAAACCCGGCGGCAACGGTCTGTTTCAGCCGAAACCGAATATTCCAGACAAGGATCATTTATTGGTGAAAAATAAGGAAAACGTTATTTGATTCTACGAAAATGTGTATAAGTTTGTTATATTTAGTTATTTTTAGATGTTTATCTACCCATAAGCTCTACCGAATTAAAAATGAATCACATGAAAAGCCACAAACAATGTGTAACTACATTCTACAAGCCACCCAAAACATGATTGAAAATATGGACGCTAAAAAATGTCTTCATCGCTGATGATTGGATGAAATTCAATGCGCCCAACATAGCGCGAGAACTGCCAAATGCAGTTTCGGTTCGGTCATAGTCTCGACAGGTTTTCCACCAAAACCTAAATTAAACCGAAACTTATTTATTTGGCCGGACACTAGGATACACCATGGCGAAAGTTTTCGATATGGGAAGCCAAAACGTACAGTCCACTACACTAATAAGCTTCGCATAGGTAAGCCTATATTTTAGAATATTAAGTTGTATAATATCATAGCAGTCAGTCAGGTAGATCCATACTAATATTATAAATGCGAAAGTACCTCTGTCTGTCTCGCTTTCACGTCAAAACTACTGAACCAATTCAACCGAAATTTGGTACACAGATAGTCCAGCTAGAGCCTGAGAAAGGACATAGGCTACCTTTTATCCCGATATTCCCCTGCGGGGAAAGGGTGTCATGCGGGTGACTGTAAAAAAAATAAATAACGCCTCCAAGAAAAATTATGACAAATTTACGCCACTATGAACTTTGCTTCTAATAATAGAGTAGGAGTTAATTTTCAATTCCACCAATTGAGGCTACTGTTCCAATTTGAAAAACATCTTTCAGTTTTGAATACCCTTTTTATTGACGAAAGCTATTGGCTACATACCATCACACTATCTCAAAGTAACTATTCTACGCGGACGAAGTCGGGGGTAAAAGCTAGTCAAAAATAAGTTTCCTGACCAATTGAGTTTATTTTATTAGTAATGTATGAATGGTCTGTATACCAATGACATCGTTAAATATTTTGAGTCAGATATATGGAACTTGATATTTTATATATAAATATGGTGATACATTCTTCTATATAACAATGCAATAAACTATAAAGCCAACAGGTGCAATTGTTAAAGTGGCTAGTGCACTGAACTTACACCAACCCACAAGGAAGCATATTAGTTGCCCCAGATGCCACTACAATATAATAACACACTATATCTTGTTTACTTTACAAAATATGGAGCAGTGTGGCCCACACCCACAATACATGTTTATATTGCAAAAAATCTTTATATGAAAATAAATACACTTAACAAACAAGATTGTTAAGTTTTCATATTACATATTTAGACACAAGAAGGATTTTCAATTATTAGTTTCAGTCACAATAATGAAATTTCATTACAATTAAGATGAAACCTATCAACAGGGGCCTATGAGGCCCAAAGAAGTCCCTGTGAGGCACTAGCTCTTTGCCTTTTACTTTATCATTTGCTTCTAAGCTAAAATCAATTTCCTTCTGGGGACTTTACTTTGCCTAGTAGTCTAGCTTGGGCAGACAAACCATTTCTTAATACTTCTACACAGGTAAAATAAATCAATTTCCAATTTAAAATCCACATGTCATGGCTTTTCTTCACAGCTTCTAATTGCTCAACACAGTTGATGAAGTTCAAAAAACATTAATAATTTACTGAAGATATTAGCCATATTTTGTGTTATTATTTATTTTTTAATTGAGAGTCACTTCCATTCATAAAAATTCTACATATTTTTTTTTATTTGTAGTATTATATTTTGCCTTTGCTTCACTTCAGAGATGAATATCAATGCCAGATAGAGGTGTTGAAAATGTTGCATTTTTTTAATACAAGGCCTCCCAATAGTGGCCAGGAAGACAGAAAGAAAGAAATGAAGAGATGAACAAGTAGTATGTTTGTACTTGTAACTACATAATTAAATTAATTTAAATTAAATACTTGAATTGGCCTTATAATATCAGAAGACAAAATATATGAAATTAATGATACATACCTTTCTCCTGTGCCACAGCATTGCTATCAGTGACAAACTTTTTGATCAAGCCGAGGTATTTGTTCCATTCCGGGGACTTTTCATCATCAATTTGGTTGAAGAGCTTAATGGCCTCCTCATAGCCCGCCACTCGAGCCTTCCATACTTTGTGCACACACTTATCCTCGGTGGGAAGCTTTTTAATCTCATTCTCATCCTCCATTATGGTTTCCTAATAAGCTGCTTCGGTTTGATAATGTTTTGTTGATTTTTGTTCTGTAATTCAAACATATTACTATCAAATGTATGACTTCAATAAATAAATACAAGTTATTTATCAAGGTCACAAGTAAATAAGCCTAAAATAAGTCACATAAATGCATGTGGTATAGTAGAATTTGAGTAGTTTATATTATAGAAAAATATAATTCTAAATATGTCTTTTTTAAATTTGTGTTATTTGTTGTTTTTATTGTAAATTTTATTAGTTATTGTGATATTTTTGAGACTTAAAATGTACAATACACAAATCCACCTGATATTACTTCATAGGACCTAAAGTCAAAAGCTGTTTGGTTCCTTGCTATAAAAGGATGCCAACCATGAATTTAAATTGCAAGCTCATTATTTCTCAAACCTGCCATGTGACCTTTGCTATTTCCCTTACATAGTCAAGGGAAACAGTAACATGCTAAGTAAGTGTATAGAGATCTTCATTAAATATGTGCTTTTTTAAATTATTATATGCTATCACAGAGAGGCAATAAATTGTTAAATAATAAATTTGATGGTACTAAATCAGCTTTAATTATTATGCTTAGAGATTGCTGTTTAGTATGTAATTTTGGCACCCACATGTGTATTTTGAAGGGTAACTTTCTTTTTACGTGGGTGTACACAATCAAGCTACAAAAGCAGAAACTTACTGATACAGAAAGGAAACTATGATTCAACAAAGACCGCTCTTGATTCGAGTAATGACTATTTATCCAATATCGCGGAACGAATAATTGATTGCAAGCCGGTTAATAAAAAGGAAAACTATGCCATCCAAAAGGTGAGATGTGAAACTAGACCGCATCTGTAGCGGTTAGCAGCTATGAAATCTAGCAACGGTCACTTTCCCAATTTACAAACAATATTCAATCAAATGTCACGAAACTTACCGTTATAAAGTTGTCCTCACTGTATTTCTTCAATAAAACTATAGAAATTAAACATTGACAACATAAACAGTAAATGACTCACATTATCTAGCGAAAATATTAAATTTTATCCGACAAAAGGAAACACTTTTTTCTTTTCCGTCGTCGTTTTTTCAGTTTGCTGAGCGAAAATGGACGGAAGTAATGTTGCCATAATTTGTACCTCAGTACCTATTAAAAGTTGAAACAATTTAAAAAATCAAGAAAATAAATAAAATACATCTCGTAGTTATAATAGGCTGGTTGACCCTTGTTTTTAATGGGCCCCTAATAATACTATAATTTTTTTGAGGCCTATAACACAATAAATTCTAAATATTAAATTATAAAACACTGTTGGTCATGATAGTCTATATCTGTGACGTGAGGTCACGATTTTGGTAAACAATTAATACACATGCGTGAAAGGCTGACACAACTGACCAAAATGCATGATTGGTTACGACTGGCGTTTGACGGCTTTTGATCATGCGCATAATAGTTTATTCGATACATTATTATTTAAATTGAATTTATACAGAAATCCCTTATTTATATTTATTGAACTTGTATATTTCGGACCCTTGTACTAAAAAATATGAGTCAATTTAAGTTATGAAATCATGTTATGAAACATCAAATAAAAAAAATACAGAAAATAAAGTATTATCAACAGCTTAACGATTACCACAAACTATCAAATCCTCAATAACTTTGTTAGTTCTATTAGTTTTGACAGTTAGTGTGGTGTTTGAAAATATTTTTCCTATGTTATAATTTTTGTTTGTATCTGTTACAGTTACAATCCTTTTTTAGATAGAACGCGTGTTGGCAACTGGCTGGTAAGCGACCATAGATTCGGTTCTTCTTATAATGACGGGTTTTGTATTGGCTTTTGCTTTTGAGTTGTCAACGAGCAGGCGAAGTGACACAAACATAATTATTTGTAATAAAAACCAATAAATATAATACTGTGATATTCAGGTGAGTTATTTCATTCCATTTTATACAGTCCACTCTCATTCCCTTACAACGCGTATTGCCTATTTCTACTACCACGTTTTTTGGTATATCCCTATTATAAAAATATAAAATTTTCCTTAATTTCAAGTCTTTCTTTTTAATCTGACAACACTGCAAATCATAGACTAAGGCACTTTTGTTTTCATAAAACCTTGGACCAAACTCTTTTGGTCATTTTATGATAGAAAATATTTCCATGATAATAAAAATCAGCCATATTTTATCTACTTTATATTTAAATTATTACTTACTTTTTATTTTTACATGTATTGTTATTTTTTTAGTTTGCCTACAGTTGTAAAGCGATATTTCTATCATTCACTCGTTCAGAGATTATTTGAGTCTATGGTGTCTTTATTTGTCATTCGTTCCGTTCAACCGTATCTTCCAAAATGCATAATAAATTTTATTGTTAGACAGACACATTTGTAAGCAACAGCGAACGAGACGGGTGTTGCGTTGTTTTCGTGACTACTGTGCGTTCGCAAAAATTTGCAGCCGACCACAATTTTTCTGTAATTTATGTTGTGTTTGTACGCCTTAGACATTAACAATTATGCTGTTTATATATGTGACTCTTACTGAAATTGTAAGAGAATAGTGTTGTGTTTTATTTGGTGTTGGGGCAAATATATTACAAATAGTAAAAGTGTTATCTTCACCTACTGGGGCATAGTATGCTTCAAATTGTAAGTACGTTTAATCTTTTACGTTTACACCTTATAGTTTATTGGTTTGGTTTTGTATGATTATATTAAGATGAGGCCGACTTAATATGTAACATTTATTTGGTTCTTTATGTTTTCAAAATACCTGACAGCCTACGCTTCATCAAGTGTTTATTTTCTTTGTTATTAATTTAATAAGCAAATTCCTATGTCACTATGTTTTTACACAGGTATGATAAAAATAAAGGTTTATATTTATTAATACTTTAATCATAGTAATTTTTTATAATACTGTATTTCTTTTATTTAATTATTAGTTGTATGTATGTTAACTAGGTATCTCCTTAATAATACTTTTCTTATTTTCACAAAAGCTGCTTGTACATTCGCATCATAATTTGGTGACCATTTAAGTACCTTGTCGAATTAAATGTCGTGATGTGCCTAGGAAAATGTCGTATTCGTAGGTACATGTGAAATGTGACACGGTACTAAAATGATGAACTACTTTTGATGCTGAGTGTACCTGTTGATAACCTACTCATACTCACAATAAAAAACACATTAAGTAGGTGAGTGATAAGTATTTTTTATTAAACATACAACAAACAGAAACTTCAAAAACCATTCTTGGATCTTTACAAAAACAAACTATTACCTAATTGTTTACAAAATGTTCAATGAGAAAGTTTACGATTTTTTGACATCATAATTATCATGTGATCAATTATCAGTAAACCTTGAGCTTATTCAAATAAAATTGAATACCTACCTACATTTTTACATCTTTTGGCTTAAACCTATTTTGCCAGTATCAATGTCTACAAAATATTTTTTTATATGCCTTTTATGCTGCATCTTTGAAAACATACTGTCAATCTAAAAAAATTATATATATACCTAGTTGGGTATTCTATATTTCTTATTTTCTTTGTCTGTTCCCACTTTAGTTGGGGTCGGCTCTCCTAATTATTAGGTATTCTATTCTTATTTTGATGTTTTATCAGTCCATCAGCTCCTAATTTTTTTATCGACGAAGAACAATATTCTGTTTTATCTTATATTCCAAATAATACTGTCTGTCTTCATAGCAGGGACTTTTGTATTAAAGGTATAATTGTGTTCTTGTTTTATAACTCATTAAATGATTATGACAAATGTTATTAATCACATAAGGTCATCAACCACATGTTGGCAACTTAATAAACATAGTAAGTACCAAATCTTCTACTATGACTTCATATTTTAAATTGCAAAATGTTTGTATATAGTTAATTTAATCATCCATTACATTTATTTTAATCTCGATTAAGAAATTATCTTATTAGTGAGGTGGTGGTGTTACGGTCCATACATGTGTGTTTCTCCATGTTTGCCTGTGCCTGTGCCCAACAGTGGGATATCCTAGGCCTGTATATATGAGTGAAGTTTTCTCTATTGATACTTACTAACTGTATTTTATTCTTTAAAACTTTTGTTTATTCTTGTGTTCCATATTTCTAAAGATATATTAATAGTAAAAAAAATGTAAGTAAATCTCCATTCTAATCACTCAATTTTATATAAAATATTTACCGGTATCTTAATAACATAAATTTACACCCTAGATTTTAGCTCTTATTTCAATATTAATAAGAGCTATCATTGTACCAGCATGATGTGGCTTGTAAGTTGCCTTTGTAGTTTTAAATATCTTAAAATGAAACCACAAATTTCCCTGTTTCGTAAAAACATGTTTTTCCTGAAGAGAAAATCCGGGTAAGGCGTAATTTTATAGAAGCACCCATGACAAACATCACGTAGGTTGCGACGTGTAAATACAAAGTACAGTCATCGCTCGTGGCATTTTGCATTCGGCAATTTTTTTTCAATGCAACTGCACCCACCATGTGGTGAATTAACGGGGACGAACGGAAAGCTGGAACATAAAGATGTATTTGAGCCCGATATTAGTGAAGTGCTTACCTTTATTTAAAAAATGTTTACCTCAGATTTGTGAACTCAACTACAGATCTATGTATTTATTCGTGGTGTTGTTTTAGAGGAGCTCGGTGGCGTAGTGGTTAGTACGCTTTGGCTTTCAATCGAAAACAAAGCTACCTTCGCCATGGTCAGGCCGTGGATGGGTGACCAAAACTTTTGATATCGAGCTCCTCCGTGCTTCGGAAGGCAAGTTAAGCCGTTGGTCCCGGTCGCTATTGCGACTATTTGGTAAGCGTGGTGGTGTTACTCCTCATGCGTTTCTGTGCCGAGCAGTGGGACATATACAACGTATAAAAAAATTGAGCACTAATATTTAAGGGTGCGTATGTATACCTAGTAAGGTAGTCACTGTCAAAATATTACCTTTAAATTCGGTAATTTTTTTTCCATACATTTTTTTTTACTCAGTATTATGTCAATAAATTTGACAACCCTAATTTTGATATTCTCAAGTGCAAGCGCCGGGTGAATGACCTTTGACTGTAGCACGTGTAGGCTCCGTGCCGCGTGGTAGGCACGTTCGCGCGACGAAACCCCCCCCCCCCAGCGCCGCCGCCCGCCCGCTCCACTTTACTAATTACTAATAAGCTAACAACAATATTTGCTTTGAAAAATAATGTTTTGTGTAGAAAAAATCATAAACGAAACTGTAGGTTAATTAAAACAATCATAAAAAAATTATAAACGTGTTCATTTATTACCTTCTACTCATTACACAAATACAAAATATTGTTCACAATCTGGTAATTGTTTTAAAGAACAGATAAAGAACACAAAAAGTACACACATTTTTCGCCACTCACAATCACAAATAAGGCTCGAAGTGGCGACCTTCTTTTTCTATGCAGAGTTCCGTCCGACGTAGCATAGATGCCCTCGCGTTATGCAACATGAGTGGAGTTATGGAAGCAAATGCAGTGTTGATTCGTTCCTCCATTTCCTCGCGTGATCTACATTCAACCGCATAAACACTGCTTTTCACATAACCCCATAAAAAAAAATCCAGCGGCGTTAGGTCCGGGGAACGAGCTGGCCATGGAACCGGGCCTCCTCTGCCAATCCACTGCGAATGTCTACCGTTTAAATAGCCGCGCACTCTATTTTCGAAGTGCGCTGGTGCTCCATCATGCTGGAATATCATGCCAGCATAATCAGGCAGAGGCAGATCTTCCAATATTTCTTCCAACTCCCCGGATAAAAGATTTAAATAAACTGATCCGGTGAGTCTCGAAGGGAGTATAATGGGCCCCAGAACCCGGTCGCCGAAGATACCAGCCCACACATTTATTCTCCACTGGTGCTGAAAACTGCTCTTGCTCGAAGCATGCGGATTTGTGTGAGACCATACATGTTCGTTGTGTAAATTGAATATCCCATTTCTAGTTAACGAAGCTTCGTCTGTCCACAGCACTTTCCTGGCGAAACCAGGGTCGTCCATAGCGCGGCTTCTGTACCATCTACAAAAATGTATTCTTGGTAGGTAATCCGCTGCCACCAATTCCTGAGTTCGACGGAAATGGTATGGGTGTTGACCATCCTCGTTAAGAGTGTGCCATATAACCATATGGTTCACACCAAAGAGAGCGCCGGCCCGTCGAGTGCTCGACCTTGGGTTTTCGTCAAAATATGACAATATTTGCTCCTCTAACTCCACGGGTCGCGAGGTAGGACGTCCTGTTGCAGTGTGGTCCGCATGAAATGACCCAGTACTCTGGAGTCGCAGGCACATATTCCTGAACACGGAGTATGGCGGCAAGTGTCGCTGTTCAGCTGGGGGCCTACCATCGATGAACCGCTGCCGGTAAATCTGGCGCGCTTCATTAATGCTGTTGTTATGAGCAGCACCAACACACAGCATCATCTCATAGAATTCACTATTCGAATAAACGTGACGACTCATTTTATTTTTGGTTAGGTAGCGACTAACGTTCTCAAGAGATACGGAGCAACTGAGCTAGCTAGTAGCTACTAGCTCAAAGGAACCGAATTGCGAGTCCAAATCGCAGGGTTCAGTAATAAAAATACAAAATCGGTCATCATTAAATAATTGTTTCTTACGAGTAGCAACTGTTTTTACATAATTTTGTAAATATTTTTAATAATACACGAATATAAACTTAATTATTACATAATAAACTCTTACAAGACATATTGTGGAAAAGT
This sequence comes from Parapoynx stratiotata, assembly GCA_910589355.1. Lineage (NCBI taxonomy): Eukaryota > Metazoa > Arthropoda > Insecta > Lepidoptera > Crambidae > Parapoynx > Parapoynx stratiotata. Next base: position 5,090,139 of record OU342477.1, read on the forward strand.
ACTAAAGTGTAAATCTACTTCTGATATTATGTTTTAACCAATAGGTAAATATTTATTTTATCTTTATGGACCCTTTCTGATAGAAAAATAAATATCGTTTATAACTTAGTAAACGAACTGTTTCTTCATTAGGGCTAAATTATGAATAGAACGATATTTTTTGTTGTTGTACTTAAATAATCTTCATTATCCTTAAATAATGTTAAATATTATCTACTCAGCAAAATTATCTAATTAACTAATAATTAAATTTGTCATGAAACATTAGTTTAAAATTTATAAAAATTATGACGCCATATTCTACGGAACCTAAACTAACTATTAAAAATCAAGTTGTGGGAGGGGCTAATCGCTCGGTCAAGAGCCAACCCCTTTCGCTAGCAATGCGACGCGATTGGCGCGGAAGGAAGTGTAAAATTCTTAGAATTTCTTTGCCTACGCGCCGACAGTCCACGTGGACTAGCTAGAAGCTAGAAGAGTGATTTACATGCAGATACGACACGACTTTGATTTGCCGCGGTGGAAAGTTTACGTAATAAGTTTAATTTTGTAAATAACTGTGGATAAGTAAATTATTTTATGTTAAATAATAAATTAAAGCTTCATAAATAGTTGTAGTAAAGATTTTAGAGTATTAAACTAAACTGAAAAAAAAACAAAATAATAATGTGACGTAAATCAAATTAAATATTTGAGCTATTTCAATTAAAACAGTTTATTAAGCGTCTAAGAACAATTTGATTCCTAAACGTTTAGGTAATTTCTTAACGATAATTAGATACAGTTCTTAGACAAGAGCGTCATTCTCTAGTTGAAGGATGTTAGGCAGAAATATGGGGTTGGTAGTATTGCCACTTCTGCATTGTTGATCTTTGATATAAAGTTTTTTGACCCGTTTATTGCAGCTGTTAGGGTTGCAACCTTAAGAGTTTATGGAAAAATTTAAACTACATTTTCTCTAAAACTATAAGATTTCCAGTCACCAGTTACTAATAAAAAATATTAGGTATCACCAAACGAGTACGTAGTTCAAGTTTTAGTGCATAATTTTTTTCCACGTTGTATAGGCTGAGGACGAGTTACGCTCTAATTCAAGTTTTTTCTTTGTAAAACGACGATTTTAAATAAAATGCTTACGCGGCTAAACAGACGTGGAAAGTTGAACAAGCTCTATACAAAACTGACCTTTTCTATAGACAAATGCTGAATGGAGCTGAATAAATGTGAGTAGACCCTTATAATGCTTTATGAATAGTGGCAGTGGTTCATCGAGGTTTTTGGAAGTTGATGCGGCCATATTTAATTTCACAATACCATTATATTTACGATGCGAACAGCAACGAAACGTGGAGTAAGTGATTTTTGACTGAGACTTCCGTTCACCAGCTGCATTGTATGATAAACATTGATGAGATATCGGCAAAGATAAATATTAATATCGGCATCGCTGCTTAGTTATTATTACGCGTCAGTAACGAGGTTTATTACAATAAATTTCTCGTTAGAACTAGTTATGTCGCTTGTTAATTCAGCTAGGCCTACGATAAATATCTTGAAACGGTATGTGTTCGGAACTTAATAATTTTGTACACAAGAAGTCTTAGAGAGAAATGTTATCTTATAGTGTTCCAATATTGATGTTTCTAGAAAGTTCCTAAAGATATATTTTAATAATGATAATAAATCTAATCTTTGTTGTTCTACAATAGGTACATTCTTGTCGTTCTAAAGTTAAAAATCTGTCAACAAGAGCTTAACAAAGCAGTTGTCTTATAGATCTCTTTCTTATATCTAGATCTAGAAATTTAATACAAGATAATAAATCTAGACATTAAATACATAATTATTATTTTTATTACAAGATTATTAAATGTGAATAGGTCTACCAACTTGATTAATGGTAATAAAAAAAATATATATATTTCGTTAAAATTTTATATGCCAGAGAAGTAGAAGGAAATGTGTAAACTGCAGAATAGATAGTAAATTCTCTTTAAATGTTTTATTAATGTCCGGTCTACATTATTCCAGTCCAGTAACCCAGTAGCGCTGGACTGGAATGGACCGGGCTGGCGATATCATCACCTACACATTCCAGTCATTTAAAAATCCTTTACGGTCTTGGTAAAGCATAACCTCGAACAGGAAAGGGAGAGGTGAATCTGGAATAATGTAATCCGGGCATAGTACAGGGGGATTGAACTTATTAAACCAGTGACCTCTTGCACGAGTTCTGTCGTTTTTCCCTACTCTGCTATGTCTATAGGAGCTAGAAATACATGATCTCAAGTGTTCAGTCACTAACTATCCGATTCCTCTTTACTATCTGCTGAAGTCGGTGTCACTGCAGCTGCTGCTGCCGCATTTATTTATAGAAAAGCGCGACAAATGACTCCATCCCACCTGACCTACAGCAAAATTGCGGTCTAGAGGTTTTAGGTAATGCGATGAAGGGTATCTCATCAGCCACCCCAACTAGTTGGATTTATATGCTATTATGTTTTACAGAAGACATTATTTATCATAAAATTTTGTGTAGGACACTCCTAACAGTCCTAACCTAACCTTAACCGCAAAGATAGTGAGACCGGATCAGAGATTCATAATTTCCATATCTTTGTACTGGATTAATTCTTTCGGTGGCTGTGAGATGTTCTTGTTCCCAAGGCTGCCAGGTCCATTAGTCGTATTCACGGAAGAACATAATAGAAAATACAATTTCCACTTTCAAGCCCTTCCACATCGCGTGGTCTTACGGGCACTTAGTTTAATTTGCCGAGTAAACGTAATTGCTCCGAACACTTCCGCTTGGTTGCTGAAGCTTCACCCCTGACAGTTTTGTAGTACGATCAACAACGAAAGTTGTATCGCATTTATGTCTGTTTTTAAACGGGAAAAAATGCATTTTACTTTCTGACTTCCCCGCGTTGGCCGTGTCAAAAATGCCCATAGAATTCCTTCAAATCTCTAGGCTAGTCTGTCCGATATTTCGATAAACCAAAATCTCCGCTCCGTTTCCGCACTCTGCGTTAGTGGGCAGACAGCCTAACCCCCACTTTCCCTGAATTGGCTATTGGCTCTCGGACTCCGTTTGGATGTGGCAGTTCCGCTTCCGCTCCTGGTAAAACTATTGCCACCGTGTTGGGTTTAAGCCAAGGTGACAATATGTTCCCTTCGGTCATTGGTATGTAACGCTTTTTCCGACTTTTTCACGAGGTATTTATGTCTACAAGCAACTATAAGCAATTCACAAACATATAATTACGACTATTGTCCCCTAAGGATTAGTCAAAGACTAGGCAAAAGCACCGGAAAAGCAGTCCATTGCCTTAGTCCGCGCTTCACCAAGCAGTGACTGCACATTTGCTGAGCGTGACAGGTGGTGAGCCCGTCGCGTCTATAACATATTGGATGGTTGTGTAGTTCTAAGTCCATTAGTCGCCTATTACGACACCCAAGGGAAGAGATGGGTTGGTAGTATTCTTTTAATGAGCCGCTACCACACGACTGCAGGCCTTTAAATATTCTCTAATTAGGACTACAAAATATTGATTTTTATCTAAATTCCATGATTCCAATCATTGTAAAAAATCAGATGAACAGATAAGATTTTGATTAGCTTGATCTGTCGCTGCCAGTACTTAATTTGAACTTTGTGTTTTTTATGTTGTAGTGTGATATGATAGATATTTATATCACCCAATTTTATCAACAAGTCCATAGTCCACATTGGTCCATTCATATGTTTTTCCTGTACAGATTGTGATAGAATTTCGAAAAACAGTTTTAGATTTAGTCAGTTTGACTAGTGACAAAGAAATATTGGCAGAATTTGGTCCAAAATTTTTTGTCATAAAGGTAAAAATTTTATACATTTCTATAGTTATGGTAGTTATGGTTGTTTCTGGTAGTATATTCTATAGTTTTATTTGTGCTATTCATAAAAAATATACAATGACGAGTTTGTGCCCGAAAGAAAGGGAGAGGTATATTAATACTAATACTAAGGCTGCCTGTCTACCAACGAGAGCGAGGGAGCGGAGCGGAGGTTTCAAGCAACGCTATTATTTAATCAAAATATCGTATCAGCAAAGCGGAGATTTGAAGCGATGCTATTCGTCAATTTTGACACAGCTCAAGCCATTTCTCCTCTCCGCTTCAATGGATAGGCAGCCTTATACACAATTTGTTTGATATGCTTCGGTCCATCCGTCCATGTAACAGGAGGCGAGACTGTGATTATGTCAAAATAAACCGTACTTATGTTTAACTCGAAGTATGTGGCACTATATAATGTAGGCACAGGGTTTTTATAGTTAAATATAAAATTATAAACTGGTGGACCAACTAAAGACGCAATTATTTTAATCCTCGTTGTCGTGTTTGTAGATAAGACTCATATTTAATATTGGGTCCTTACCTATGAAATTGTTGTTTTTATTCTGTCTTAGTATTTTGTCTGTAACTATTAAGATTCAGAGTATTCCTAAAAAATAATTAGCTCGTCTAAAAATAGACTATATTTTTGAGTTTTTTTGATTTGTTTTGATAATTTGTTGTTAGTTTAATTGTGTTAAAATTGGACACGGAGACAACTCTTTTTAAGTGCCTCCCGAATACATCATTTTATTTGCATTCACTTAAAAACGATAAATAATTTTTATGAAGTGTGATATTACACATACATGCCAAATTTATTATTATTATCTCTGGATTTGTCGTTGTGAAGAAAACTGATAAAATGTTAGTATGGAAAATGCAGAATTCCCCAAAATCTCCATACAAAACACCAATTTCATAGGTAAGGACCTAATATTACGACTACTTACGACGAATTTTTGCATTTACGTGTAAAGGTTGAACATCTATTGAAGAGTTTAGACAGTTTTGTATAGTATTATGTGCTGTCTTTTGTACATTAAACGCGTATGTCGCGCGTACTTCAATAATGAGATTTACATGTGGTTGCATTACTGGGGATTCCGTAGGCTTTGATTTAATTAATGCTATCTTTAGTGCAAGTTAGGTTCGCACAGTAAGAAGCAAAAAGAAGTACATACCCATTTTAGTTCTTTGTCGATCTAAGCTTTATATGTATGTATCTATTAAGTATCTATAATTAATTGTTATGCTAATTTTCAATTGACGTAGGTACCATGAATTCTTTTTTATCTTAATATGATCACGTACTTATTGACGTATAATTTTTGATTATTGGTTTAATCCATTGTTGAAGCTCACTTTTGCTTTGTAATTATACACCAGGAAAACAGTTACCAAAGCCTCTTAAAGATAGTCTACTTTAATCTAATGGGCAAATTAGACAATAATATACATACATTATTGTTGATCGTAAAGTTATTTAGGCTCAAAGCAGGACGCTTTTAATGGGTTTTATGTCTATGACATTTTGTATGTTTGCCAAAAGCAAACTCGTTCCATTAGCGTTATAAATATTGTCTAAAGGTGTTTAAATTTAAAAATATTATGTTTTTTTTAGTTTTAATGTAATTGTAATACTAAAAGAACGATATGAGAGATCTCCAAAAAAGGTAACAGAATCTAAAAACTGTTTCCTTGTCTGTCTGGATGTTGTTTGTATATCAGACGAAATGTGGGTGTTTGACACCTTTGGAGAAAGAAGCGTGCGTGTTGTTATATTTGTTTATGTAGGTATATTTGTAACACATCTTGTGTCATAATAGGTGTTTACCAGATCCCTAAATTCCAGTCGTGTATAAGCAACGTTTATTCCTTTAATTAAACAGCACAACTACAAACCCTCATGGTTATGCACAACATAAATCGTACATACATTTCTTAGTATAACTTCATAATCATTATGTTTAAAGTACAAATTATAACAATACCAATAACTGGTTGCGGGGACACCACCTTAAAAACACGACTACATCGACGGCATGGTGTTCCCCACGGAATAGATAAAAAAGGTATTCCCCGTAACGCAACTACGAGAGACAATAAATAAACCAGAAATTATATTTCATTCTTAATGTGTTCGCTTTATTATTATATGCATACACTATAAATAGCAAACACACAATGATTTAGCTTAATTACAGCTTTTTTGTAGTGCATTATCGTCAATATTTTAAATACCGACGTGTACAGTCACGATCATGAGCACGCCCTTTTTGAAATGACTCTTAAAAAGGGAATATAGGCGCATTCATTGTTGCAAAGTGTTTATTTGTTCGTGGTCGTGACTGTACACATGTCATATTTACCTTGGTTCGTATTATAATAACTCCAGCCGTCCATGACCAAGGCATGGCATTGGATCGGCCCAATGTCGCTTGTAAGGGTTTCTCTAACCGTGTCGATTGCGCCCTCATTTTAATGTGAAAGAGAGAGACAGAGAGCTCGATGACGTAGTTCGTAAGCTTTGGCTTTCAATATTGAAAACAATGGTACTTTCGCACTGGTCAGTACTCGGATGGGTGGGTAACTTTATGATGTTGTTCTCCGTACTTTAATCTTGCAACCTTTTTACCTTCAATCAGCAATTAATTAAAGGCAATGATAAAATGAATTTTTAGTAATTACATGCTTGGTTTTTTGTACGAGTACTTGGCCTCATGGAATTAATGATTGATAAGTTAGTTTAAAATATGTATTCATAAACACGTCCTTACATAAATAAAAATTGTTTACTATATCAAAATTCCATCTCTAGTTTATCCGTACTGCGATATCTATATCAATACAGTTGTATGTTTGATAAGGTCGGTGTTCCCATAAATTTTAGGTCAGTAAACAATGTAGATCTTCTGTGGAAAAGGCGAAGTCCTCATGCAAACAGTATTAGCTATTCAGACCATGAAGTTTCCTGCGCAACCCGGTCATTGTTCCAGAATATTTTATTTCCTATTATTGTGAGGGACATAATTACCAGAGGGCGGGCAAGCGAGACAAATGAGCATCGCACGTTTCACCTCTTCGTACTTTGGTTCACACCCCGAACTAAAGATCTAAGCTATGTCAGCGATGCGAAGGAAACAATATTAAATTACAGATAGACCAGATATATTAGGTCCTTACCTATTAAATGGAGATTTTGGGGAATTCTGCATTTTCCATACTAAAATTTTTTCAGTTTTCTTCACAACGACAAATCCAGAGATAATAATATTTGGCATGTATCATTAGACAAGCTTTAGCAATATGTGTGTGAACACGCTTGATAAAAATTATTCATCGTTTTTATGTTAATACAAATCAAATGATGTATTCGGGAGGCAGTTAAAAATAATTGTCTTTGTGTCTAATTTTAAAACAATTAAAGTTACAAAAAATTATCAAATTAAATAATACGAGCTCAAATATATGGTCTATTTTTAGAAGAGGCAATTATTTTATAAGAATGTTCTGAAACTTAATAGTTACGGACAATTTGCTAAGACAGAATAAAAACACCAATTTCATAGGTAAAGACCCAATATTTACATAGATTACGCAAAAAGGTTTGTATTGAAACCAAGCGTGTCAACTTTTTAACGTCTACTGTGACGGCAGATCCAAACTGATTGAAAGATACCGATGCCGCTGATGTCCCTCCGTCATTTATCACCCAACGAGACATTTATTTTTATTTTTGCAGCTATTCGGACGCACGCAGACTATGTTAGCAGCGGTCAACCCCCGACGTTTGGTAGGGGTTTTCGAACACGCGCAGTACGTGCATTTGATATGAAAAAAAACGATTCCTCTGAAGTCATATTTCACCTTTTTCGCCATAGCTTCGCGTAGTTTGCCAATTTGTCATAGCTTTTTATGAGATAGGGTGCAAAGAAACGAGCAGACGGGTTATCTAATGGTAAGCAATGACCGCCTCCCGTTGACACCCGTAACACCAAAGAAGTCGCAAGTGCGTTGCCGGCCCCGCCACCAATGTGGCCTGTGCTCTCAATTGTGTAGGCACTAGTAGGCAGTCTAGTAGCTCCCACTTTTAGATTTATTAATCGACTATAACAACTGTCCATTGTTCAATTAAACATTCCTCCTTTACTGATATCTGCCTTTCTGACGGATGTTTACCTACGTGATAATTGAGCATTAAATTTCAACTTTTAACCTTATGTCCGCTCGAGTCAATGTTTTCTTGTTCTCTTGTTCAACTCTGGCTGATGAAAAATAAAACGAGAAATTAATCTACTACTACATATTTTAAAGTGTTATTAAGGGTTCTTAGTGTTCTTACTGTTGGTTTCCCAAAATACAGGCATAGCCTAGTTTGGGGACACCTGGTAAACATTGTTATATGAGTTATGCCTACTGTATAATTAAAGCAAATGTTTGTATTGGAATTATGGTTTGTAATAGATATTTTTCTTATATCTCTACAGAGCTCTTGAGAACCTCTTTTCCACTTTATATTCAAGTCAAAGTAAATAGTGGGCGAGTCTGATGCAATGCACGTGTCCAGGAAAACAAACTTTGTGTTGTTGCACAAAAGTATTTTGTGTTGTAACAATTAATTTCATAATAACTTTTTTATCAAAAATAAATGAATCTCATTACGTGTTCAGACTTCAAAGCTAAAAATTATGTGCAATCAACGTTTGCTTATATCCATATTAAAATAACACTGTACTCATAATATTGGTATCTTTATACTTACTAATTTTACTTGACCGGAATTCGTATCTTTATACGTGCACTTCAAACGGTATGGGTGGTCTGCGCATTTACTGGATTAAATTTAGATTTGATGCTCTCCAGATTTTTCAACCTTAATGCAATTCAATTCAGTTGCCATCAACGGACAATGTGATGTGATGAATAGTTATCGGATAATATGGATTTGAAACAATTTCAATACAAAAATCAACAATCATATAACATATTCATTTTGTAGTTGTACAAGAACATGTTTCCACAAAAATCGAAACATGATTGAAAAGAACAAACTATTAGTATTTAACTACAATAAAATCTTAAACAAAATTCCCAACACGTTTAAGCAATAATTTACTTATTAAGACAAAAAAAAAACATTTTTTATACTTAGAGATAAAAAGAATCCCCAGAGATATCCATTTCAACGTTTGCGGTTAATGAACCTAAATAGCTCTACCTACTCCGATCAGTGGTGATGAATGAGGGATGCACGTCACTTATCAAGATTGCGTAGTGAGAATTAGGAAGCACCTGGAAAACTGCTATAGAGGCGACCGGGTAACTAAATAGTATTGTAGACCAGTAAATTGGTTACCCGGCAGCTTTTCATTTATACAAATCTTCTTCTTCCCTTTTTCCCACTCCTGGTGGGGTCGGCACAACATGTCGTCTTCCATTCTCCTCTGTCACTCGTCAGCTCAGCATCCACTTCTTTTATTCTCATATCATTCTTCACGCATTCAATCCATCGCTTCTTTGGTCTTCCTCTCCCTCTAGGTCCGTCCACATCCATGCTTAGCATACTGCTTGTAATGTGACATTCATCCCTCCTCATCACATGTCCATACCAGGCTAACCTATTGCTCCTAATCTTTTCTGTCACTGGCGCTACTTTCAAACTATCTCTAATACACACATCCGTTTTGCTTGTGACTGTACACATTTACATATTTTAACATTGCGAAGACCAATTGCAAAAGGTTTATTTTTAAAACCATTTTTGTACCACCTATCTATGCAGTCGACCATAACTTTGTATAGAATTTATTGCATTGTATATCCAGTGGGGTTCTCTCATCATTACGTCTGGTAGTCCAAATTTCTTTATTTTGAAGTAGATTTAAGAGGTTATTGCTCTACAGATGCAGTTGCAATACAGAAGGGAGAAGACAAAGTTATTTTAATTCGATCTTACTTTAAATAGACTTCAGACTTCATTCTATTAATTAATTTCGAAGTCTTAAAAACTTTTTGGTTTTTAGTTAACCCCTCGGTGGTCACCGCGAACACCGCGGTGTCCGCGAACAATAGTTTCTTTTGTCCCGTTTTCTGACCGTTGAGAGGTTGAAATTAACCTATTAGCATTCTTAATGTTGTTACAATACTAATATTATTGTTTTCACCTAAGTAGACCTCTATCTGGCTATTTTCTTTATTGACATTCCGAAGTTGTTCCAAATCTATTCAAATCTTAATTATTTTATCTGAAAAGTGGAACTACGCCAAATCGAAATATATCGCAGGTTTATTTTTATTTGTGAGCGAATAGCGATTATATGTGTGTTTGCACATAGAGTCTATTCATATTCTGTCCTTGGATTGTGTCAACGACCTTGCAAAGCTCTCCCTTGACACAAATAATAATAATAACTTGATCCACTCGATTTCGAGCCTCCTCTATAAGAAATCTGTTTTTGATCCATTCGTTACTAAAGAAATATTTTGTATTGTAATATTTAAAAGAAATTATTTTCATTTTAATAGGTACCTGTTTGATTTGTATTTGTGCTTACGAAAATGAATACTTTGGTGGTACTTTGGAACTTGTCTAGTTAATTAATTATTAAACTGCCAAGAGAGGTCTTTACAATTACTACGTTTATACAATTAAGCAAGCAATTTATTTCTGTGTAGGTCGATCCTATGTATTTTTATATCCAAACAGTTTTATTGTGTAAGATAAGCGTTTGTTTTAATTTTTTAAATAACTAAGTCTTATTGTATGTAGGAATCTTCCGTAGTATTGATAACTCGCCCCACCAGACGTACCTACCAAAACAATATTATCTTGGCAGTTGGCAACACTACGAAATGCGCACTTCAAACAATGCAGTTATAAACCAAAGGAAGTGTTGCCACAGGGAAAGGTTCCGTTTGATCGCGCGTGGCATAGGATTAAGAAACTCGTTTTGGGCACTTCCTGCGATAAGTAACAATAAATAAACATAATGACTGGCCGGAAACATAGCGACCTTCACGCAGGTTTTGTTGGAATCATAAGTAGATGTCTATGGTTCACGGAAATGCAATAAGTTAGCTGCAAGTCTACCTACGTGGAATCCGAATGAAGGATAATTTGTTCCACTCGACTCCACAAAGATCAACTGGAACTATTGGAAGGTCCGCTACATGGATGATGAAAATCAATGTATCTGGAGATCTAAATTATTGCTATTTCATTAATGTATTCCACTGTTTTTGCGATGCTTTTGCAGAGACTAGCTCTGACTATCCTTAATCGTGATTATATGTATGGATGTATTCCACTGTTATTAGATTAGTTTATACCCAGTGTGTATTGAAAATTGGCAACAGGCACAGATGCTCTTGTGAACTACGCCATGTTAACTATCGAGTACTTACATACTGATGGTAAATATGATGAAATCCTGATTAAGCAACATCTGCTGGCATTACTCACACTTATCATAACACAAGGTCGATGATTCCATGAACAAAATCCACCGTGAATAACCATAATGTTGAAATCTATGTCTTGATTTTGCAATTATAGTGTCAATGGAATTGGAACGTTGGAAAACTTGGGCGATTCAAAATTGTATTAGTCGTAAATTCATTGGCTATTTCTAATATGAGTAGCCTAAAAGGTTTTTTTTTGGAAACATAACATGACTGCTAAAGTATTGAAAGATCGTTTGTACAAATCTACAGTTAACTTGCAAACAAACTTAATACTCGTAATTGCACTTGACTCAGAATTGCCAATTGGTAAATTTAACCACACGCATGCTCCGTCTGTTGCTCTCCCAACCGATGTACAAGTGTTTATATTTTGTATTTTTTTGAATTTTTAATTGTATTTCACCAGTTTATTTATGTCGAAGCAGTTATTGCCGATTTGAAAAACGAAACTCCTCTTGCATTCACCAGGTCAATCCTTACCTGGACCACAAAAGTAAATATTTGAAATTGAATAAAACTAAAGTACAGTTTATTTTGATTCTTTGCCTTACACTGTGCCAGTAAAAAAATCAAAATGTACATGTTTTCACTTAAACAGGCGGTTATTAAGTCCGTAATTTATAGATAGATAGAAACAAATAGGATCTATGCCGAGGGTCTGAGTATAATATTGGGTCCTTACCTATGAAATTGGTGTTTTTTCTCTCTCTTAGTATTTTGTCTGTAACTATTAAGATTCAGAGTATTCCTAAAAAATAATTACCTCGTCTAAAAATAGACTCTATTTTTGAGCTCTTGATTTGTTTTGATAATTTGTTGTAAGTTTAATTGTGTTAAAATTGGACACTTAGACAACTCTTTTTAAGTGCCTCCCGAATACATCATTTTATTTGCATTCACTTAAAAGCATTCATTTAAAAAATAATTTTTATGAAGTGTGATATTACACATATTACTAAAACTTGTCTAATGATACATGCCAAATATTATTATCTCTGGATTTGTCGTTGTGAACAAAACTGATTAAATGATAGTATGGAAAATGCAGAATTCCCCAAAATCTCCATACAAAACACCAATTTCATAGGTAAGGACCTAATATAAAGATGTTTGTGACAACTAGCCGGGGCTGCTTAGTCGTTTCTATACGTTATCCTTATGTTATTTGTTGGTTTCTTTGTATAATTTCTCAGGCCAGTTTTGATAAAACATTTGGTGGTTGTGTTTAATTGGTGTGTCAGCTAAGCGTGGGGTATGGTGTAAACATTGCGGGGGCAGACACGTTTAAAATTATTTAAAAATAGACACCAACAGATGTTTCATTTTAATGAATGTTTTAAATACCGTTTACCATCCTCCTTCATATTGTTCAAACATTGAAGTGGTCTTCTTAGTAAGAATTGTGTCAGTTAGCTCGTTTATAGACCAAAATAAATCAATATCGAACTTGAAGAACTCCATCAATAATGGCTAGTTAATAGACACCTTAAAAAGTCAGAAACACATCACATTTTATTATTATATTCAAAAATTACTTACACATTAAGATTTTTGAATATTTAAAAAAAAGTCTTTCGTAAAAGGTCCGAATAGATGTTCGTAATTGGCCGATTAACCACAGTATTCTACATAATGCATCGGTTTTATATACAAGGGACCGAGAGTAAATAAACTATTCACTAAACTTGCATAGGCATTGTGCACACTGACTAACGTTTCGTAAACAAACCGATGTATTGCGTCGTATAGTCAGCAGAAATTACCAACATTTGTATCGCCCGTATCACATAAACTGGTTTAACATTATTAGTTACAAAAAAAGTTACTGTAGAACGTAATTTAAATAAACACCCATGAGTAGATCACAAATGTTTGTGTTCGTCCCAACTAGAACAAACTCGAAACTTTATAATGATATACCTTAAAGACTGTACGGTCATGGAGACCCAGAATAAGTCTTCGTGACCTAGAAAAAAAAACTAGAAAATATTTAAACTAATAAGCAGCGTTGATATCATTTTGCATATCGCTTGCCGTATTTATAGCTGCTGGTTCGCCTCCTGTGACACCTTTGTCTCCCTTTCGAGATACGAGCGATGACATGTTGTTGTTCATATCATCATAACTAGAGCGTCCGGCCGCTAAGTTCGAGTGGTCGATACCTACATTCAATCATGCCTGTAATCAAGGGGTGGGCAGAGTCCAAGGAGCACTTTGTTCCTTAAGACCGCATTTACTCATACTAAAATTGGGTTTCTTGCAAGCCACTTACTATTCTTTCTTTTTCGTCAGACGAAAAATAAAAGAAAAGAGAAATAAAAGAGTAGTAAAAAGTGGCTCATCGCCTACACAATCACAGACCCAGTACCCAATACGCCCTTAGTCGCCTTTTACGACATGCTAGGGAAGAAAAGCAGTTGGTACATTGTTTTTGTGTCCCGGACCAACACGAGACAGTTGTGGCAGGAACAGTTGCATGATTATAACTCCACCCCCCATGACCAAGACAACCTCTCCGTTACTTGCGGGCGAAACACGAGAGATTCAGTACGATGCAGACAGTTTCTGTGATTGCACTTAGCGATTCTACAAATTGTTTATGGCTTTACTACATGTTGGTACGTATACATACACCTTCTATACAAACTATAAACCAGCAAGAATTATCGTAAAATAATTTTGTCAAGCTCTTTATATGGCGCGGAAACACTGCGACGTCTTCCTTCGACTGTTCTATTGCTGCGTCTCCTCCATGAGAAATAATTAGTATACTTGATCCGCCCACTTCCGTGGCCACTTCTACTAAAAGTACACGCTGTATACATTTAGTAAAACTGGTCGCCTTTTCTAATTTGAAACAAATTTAATTTCCACGCTAATATGGCAAGTTGATACGTTGTAACCAGTTACCTTTCTAAGTAGGTAACTGGCCCTATCTTATTATTTTATTGGAGAACATGCCTGTTATCTTTATGTAGACATTTAAGTCCTCTACAGATGACTGACGTGTTATTTGCGCTAGATAATAAGGTCAAAGTCTAGAAAAAAAAATATGAGCGAATAATCACAGAACATTCGTTAATTGTAGTCATTGTTCTAATAACGAGTGACGTTGTTAAGTATGTTGTTATGAAATAAAAAATAATTAGATTTTTAATATAGCGTATTTAGTTTAAGCACTAAGCACACAGTCGTTACTGTACATAAAGAGATTAAATATCTGACGTGTGATCTGCAGAAATTAAAAAAAAACTGTTTGAATGCAATTAGTCCGCTGAATTGCTAAAGTTTCTAACCTTACATACATAGACCCATCTAGGCGAAAGCAAATAAGTAAACGAAAGATTTCGTGACCTCATGAACTGTAAATTGTTCTTGATAGTTTACTTGTAAACGTGTTTTATAACGGGAAAAGACAAACTACAAACGCCTTTGAAATTGAAGATAAAGATGTCTATATTGTCAATGTTTTTATTTCCTACAAAATCAGTGATCTTATTTGATATATGATAATAATATTATAGTGACATTTTCGAATACTCTATTTTTAGTTCTGTTCTTAGATGTCTCATATCAGTAGACGAAGCACTAACTGGAGAGAAGGCCACACTGAGAAATATGCTTAATAAGTACCTCTTGTTTTTTGCAAGAATAACATTGTTTCATATTGTACTACTTATTCGTATGATAATTAATTTTGAAAAAAAAAGCACCTATGGATTAACCATATCGTGATTTTAATACTTGTAGATATGGAAATATTATATTATTATTTATTTAAAGTAATAAAGGTTCCGTATAAATGTATTAAAAAAAACAAAATCGTGGTGATAAATAGTTGAGATTCCTGGTATCCAATAAATACAAACTAAAAAAATTCCTCGATGAATTATACTCTTCATATCAAACACCTTAAGGTTAGAAATCTATTAGAAGTTCAATATCGTATTGACATCAACACAACTCCGTGATAGGTCATAGGTAGGTGCCTTGGATAGACCTTGGTCGTGACAATGGAGCTGTAAATTATTGTATAATGTTGTCTGATGATGTAGGAATGTCTTAAAATCTGTTATATTTAATATTGACGCAATTTAAACTCTTTTGTAAATGCTTACGTTATTAGTAAGTCCAATTTACGAGAGAAATATCATGGTTATAGTATGGTCGCTATTACAAACATATAATGTTAGTAATTTAGTATTAAAGAAACCTTATCCTGGATTTATGCTTTCTGCCAGGATCCTAGCAAGTGAAGACATGTCATGTAATTTCAACCTACCTCACTGGGAATAGGTGTGAATATAATAATTATGTATGTATACTTTTTCACTCATAATGTTGTATAATGTAGAATATTTTGCTATTATTAAACGTTACTTAAGTTTAGTAGAAGTGAACTGCACGTTTGTTACTTCTCTGTCTTATCGCCTATGTAATTGATAGCCAGTTAAAATTCCAAAACAAGCCTCGCCCATTAGCCGCCATTATCTTTAAAGTAAAAGTTTTGTTTAACAATAGATATGAAATTAAATATCTACTTGGTTTGTTGACTGCATTTTAAGTGAACTAGAAAGATAGTAAGCAAATTTTGAATGAAATATTTTATTAATATTTAATTTATGGCTTTTAAAATTCAATATGCTTCATTTGGACTAGTGATTACTTAATTTAACATAATCGTTTTAATTTACATTAAACTTAAGGAACATATAAAACATTTGCAGCCAAATTGGTGTTATTAGGTACTAGGCAATGTTTTATATTACAATTTTATGCAGTTATAATACACCCAATCAGGTTTTGGTCATTCAGAAATAAATAAAGCCTATTTTACTAGTTTCCTCGTCTGTAGTGTTCATTTACATTATATTGGGTCCTTACCTATGAAATGGGTGTTTTTATTCTGTCTTAGTATTTTGTCTGTAACTATTAAGATTCAGAGAATTCCTAAAAAATAATTACCTCGTCTAAAAATAGACTATATTTTTGAGCTCTTTTGATTTGTTTTGATAATTTGTTGTAAGTTTAATTGTACTAAAATTTGACACGGAGACAACTCTTTTTAAGTGCCTCCCGAATACTTCATTTTATTTGCATTCACTTAAAAACGATAAATAATTTTTATGAAGTGTGATATTACACATATTACTAAAGCTTGTCTAATGATACATGCCAATTATTATTATCTCTGGATTTGTCGTTGTGAAGAAAACTGATAAAATGTTAGTATGGAAAATGCAGAATTCCCCTAAATCTCCATACAAAACACCAATTTCATAGGTAATGACCTAATATTTCCTGTGATGATGTAAATTGTTACCGATCCGTTACACGGACGCTATTACGAGTATTTCTGCATTATTTGTAATATTATTATGTTAGTTTCATTGAAACCTTTAAACCTCTTGTGGGGTCAATCTTGATTCTCGTTCGTTCACTTGGGGTTCAAACTAGTAAATGAGTTTCACGTTTTCTTATTTCGTTTGAGTTAGTGCTTTTGTTAAGAGCATCTAGGTATTTCTTATTGCAATTTTATAAGTTTCTTCATATTTTCAATACTTAAAAGACCCAATTCCAAGATAGAAAAAGTTGGCTAGCTTCATCGTCTTTTATCTCATTCCTGGCAAAAACTTCCCATGTTACTTTATTTTGAACTTTTTTTTTGCTATTGGCTAACTTAAGAATAATAATTTGGGAATTTGTGTATAAAGCATTAGGAGGTTTATCGGTAATAATAGATTCCAAAGCAATATCAATTTATAAGGCAACGACCCTTGTCTGCAAGCCGAACCGTATTTCATTAAATGTTCAGTTCAGTTGTTCCAATATTGACAATGCTTGTTCGTTGTATCCACAGCAGAGTATTTTCGTTCCCATCGTGTGCTAATAAAGAACCTATAATTATACAATCTTAGTTAATGGTTGGCGTGCTTGTTTCATGTTTATTCCCGCATCTGGCAGCTGGATCAACTGTGTAAATTAATTGCTAATGCGTTATGTTCTTTAATGTACCGGCAGGTATATTTTTATGTAGTTGCTAGATTTGGGAGTACCTGTCTACAGATGATATTTTTAATGCCATTGCAAAATTGGGAGTCTGTGAAATTTTTTTCCGAAAACTTAAGAAGCAATTTAAATGGAGAATCCATATAAATCATAGATATCTGTGTAAGCATAGGTATAATAAATATGAAGCAAATTCCTGTAAAGTTAATTATAGCGGGAATTTACCCACAGCTAAAATTTCTCTCAAAATAACCAAGATCGGGGATTCCTGATACTGATATAAACAAATCAGGCGTATCTGTTTGAGTAACCTCGCATCTTATGGCGATGACGATTATAATACGAACTGTGCCATTTGCGGTGTAGTCGAAGGTGGATTGCTTTTAAGTTTTAAGTTTACATGCAAGTGCGTTAAGGCCCTAGTCGTTGTGTGTCGAGTTACTGTGACTGTATTTTTTTAAATCTGACGTGTATTGTACAGTGAATTTAAAGGTACCTAATAAATTTAATTATTATGTGTATTGTTATTAAAAAGAATTGGTTCAAAGCAAAAAATCTGCTATGGTGGTCAATGTAAAATGAATACAATATTACTACCTAATAAATCTTTAAAAAAGAATAAGTAATGATAAAAAATAAATATGCTGTTATCTATGTCTTTTTATCTGTTTGTTATTATATTAATCAAAATCTCTATCCTTCCTCTAGCCTTTACTGTTGTTTAGTAAAAAGGAGCTTCTATTTGTTATGTATAACAAAGATGGCAGGAATTCTTTTCAAGGATAATCAGGTTCACATTCAGGTAATTTTTTTTTCAGAATGAGTATTCATTTTTCTTGTGTCTGTCTATTCTATTATTGTCCAGTTTATAATCAGTTATTTTTTTTCCTAAAAATTTTGCTCCACAGCACTTTCTTATCACTGATATTGTATTCAATAGAGAAGTCAAATCGTGGCATTGTCCATAACGTTCAATGTTACGACATTATGTAGTACGTGCCTAATTTACACAGGTTATGTAACTTCCTGTCAACTTCAACAATTTATCGGTATTATCGACCTGCCTGACCTCGTATTTCTATTGCATGAACTTGGAGAGGGTCGATAAATATATATTGAAAGGTGGCAACCTCGGGAGAGTTCTATATAAAGGTTCGTTTCCAACGTCCGGGTTTTGCTTTAACCACTTGAAGGGCACCGCGAACACTGGTGTTCGCAAACAATAGATGTTTCTATTGAGTCTTGTTTTGTGCCCCTAGAGTGAGAGGAAGACCAAAGAAGCGATGGATTAAATGCGTGAAGAATGATATGAAAATAAAACAAGTAGATGCTGAGCTGACGAGTGACAGAGGAGAATGGAAGAAGAAGACATGTTGTGCCGACCCCACCTAGAGTGGGAAAAGGGCAAGAAGAAGAAGACTAGAAGTTCTGAATACATCTTGATTATACCTTGCGAGATCAACCGAGTCAACCGAGTTTCTTGTAATGTAATCGATTTGAGCAATGCATCTCACTGGAATTCCACATCGGAACTCGTGTCAAAACACTACCGTGTAATATTGAATTATTCTTTCTTGTACCTATAGTAGCGCAATCAAAGGTAGATAATATACAATTTTTTACTGTGTTCTTTTTTAAATTAAGTTCATTGTACTAACAACCTTAGTGTTTTCGCATTTGACCTTTTCTACGCCCGGTTAAATTTTTTGGCGCGGAAAAGAAGCAGTGGTACCTACCTAATAATAATTTAAAGATTGTCGGCTAGTGGTTGGTTATCAGATGATATTTATTAACTAAGTTGCACTTTGAGATACTACTTGTTCAATATCTATACATAGTGTTTTTTTACTGGGACAGTATGAGGAAATCCAAAACCATAGAAGATACAAGGCTTTAGAAACCATTATTCTTTTTATGTGTGTTTATTCTTTTTTGGTGAAGCGTGAGTTGTCCATAGAAATGAGTCAATTATTCATTGTATCGAATAAAATCTGAGCAGCAGAAGTTAGTCAAATTTAATAAAATGTTTCTCATACAACAGGTTAGTTCAAAATATCTAAGATGTTGACTGTGATGCAGTACATGGGCTACTGCATCATAGTATAATAATAATAATAATCTTTTTATTGACACAGAATAAATGCTTACAAAGAACATTGTTTATCTAATAAATTGTGAAAGGTAGGTAGACACAAAAACACTCTTAACAGTACACTTCTGTACGCGCAACAATAGTTTTCACTCTTATTGCCTACGAAATAAACATCTTATCTAAGTCGTCAACATCTTAGATACTTTTTACTCCGGAAAATTAAAAGGTTGCCGTGGGATAGTTAAAAAACCATATTAACCGCTGACGAAGTCACGGGAAACAGCTAGTTAAATTATAAATTCCATGTGAATGGAACCGCATGCAGAAGCTTGGGTACCAATTAAATATCTTACCTGTTATTAAAATCTGAGCTATCATAGGCCTTTTTTGCATATTTCTGCATTTTTGCATTAAATAAAAGCGCAAACAAACTCAGGATAACAGAGGTCGTTGGTTGGCATCTCACCTTCCTTTGCCATACAGCTTTTAACATCCAGAACTCATTCTTATGCATGAGATTTACTTCGACTTCAAAGTTCTAATTAGATCCTGTATACCCACTGACTTCAAAAACCAATTTTGGGTCTGTATAATAAACCCATAATAATTATACTACAACATAATACTGAAACAAGTTGGAAATCAAAATAGCGGTTAGTGAATAAGAAATGGTCTATTATTATGATGAAGTATAATCTTTTTTCACGTTTCTAGGTTATGAAGGCTCATTTGTATACAAAACAAGAACATTGAGGTACCGTCAACAACAACTCAGACTATACGACTGTTAAAACTATTCAATTGATTTTCAGTCTTAACACGTTGATACTAAACGCAAAAATCATTGAATAACTTTGACCATTTGTGGTAGTGTTTGACTGTTCCTATGTAAGTATAGATCATTATCGAAATTAGTACCGAATAGTGTTATTTCCTGACCTAGATCTGTGACGATGTAAGCGTGAAAAGCTCTGGGCTCCAGTTGTCAACTTGGACACTCTCCAAAGTAGTGAATGCGTAGTATGAATGCGCTGTCTGACATTGACCTTAACATTGAGACATTGAGTCATTAGGAAGCTGCGGTGTGAAGATGACTAGTCTATCTTGTATAATGGTCTCTGCCCACTACACCAGAGCTAATAAGACCGTCCTAGGACAGTTTAAGGCACGTAAAATATTCTTTGCATAGAAATGTATGAAAGTACGCCAGTCGGTGACGGAACGGTCTAGGTGGCCTCTTTCATACATCTATAAAAATATTTTACGTGCCTGATACTGTCCCAGAACTGTCTGCAAGTATACCATGGCCGTCCTTCTTCTGTTTCAGGCTACGGTGTATGGTCAGATAGAGATATCTTTATACTATAGACTTATCACCCTCGAACATTTAATAATCGGAGTCTAATCATAACTAATTATGCTAATAATTTTGTTATTCAATCACAAGGTATTGGGTACGTAATGTATAAGTAGAGGCGAGTCTGGCTTAAAACGAGAATGTCCTAACTAAGGCGAATAAAGGATGAAGTCATTATATAGCATAATCCCACTGCTGGGCACAAATCTTACATGAAAGAAACAATGGACTCGAAATTTCACGCAACTCAATGCGGATTTGGAGACTGCAACCGATGTTAATGATATTAACAAAGAAGGAATGTTATGGTCACCCATCCAAAGTTTAACCATGGAGAAAGTTGCTCTGGTTTTGATATCAAATATCTGCGAATTGTGCAAACCGCGTGCACTGAGCTCCTCTAACGCGAATTCGTGAAAATTAAAAAAGAAAAAACTGTTCGAAATTTATTCTCTTTAACTTTCACTGTCCAATCGAAGAAAGTATATGTAATGGTAGTAATTACCGCCATTCATTGCAAACAGTTTCGACTAATGATATCAGCAGTAGATCCGTTTCCGTTCTATTTCCTTAAATGAGGGTTGGTAATGGTTGGTTTTCTTATTTATTTATTGATTATTATTATTTATTTATAACTTAAGTTACCATTAAAGTTAATGAACGACTCTGAGTACGGCAGGCAGACCCCTAACCGAACTGAAATGGCCTCCACGATTTAATTAGACGAAAGCCAAAGCAAGCCATGACCGAGCCTTGCGTGATGTGACACTTCCTGTACAACAGCCGAAGTTCACCTTTTCAATCAAATGATTTATTATTCCTCATGGACCATGGATTTGTGGTGATTTTAATTAACTGGTCATTTTTTACAAGAATCATTCGTAATTAACAATGTTCTTCTTTTGTCTGTTTTAATTAATTTATCCATATTATATTGCATTGCGTTTTGTGTTGTTAATTAATGATATACCTAGACAAGAAAAAAGTGTGTGCTTAATGAAGATTATGAAATGAAAATATTATTTATTCTACCCAAATTTCTTTAAAAAGTTAAGCAGTAAATTAAAACTTCTTTTATAAGTTTTTAAGACCTTTGACTCCTTCTTCGGTAAATATTACTATCTCATCTCATCTCATAAATCTCAAATTTTTATATTTTGACTCTGCGTGATTTCTTCTGTTATGTTGTAATATTTACACACTTTTTCGATGACATCATTTAATTATAAATGTATGAATTAACTTTTACTTCGAATGATTACCGCACAGGTATTTAAAATTATAATTGATATTTACTGATTTTGAAACAATGATTAATGTGAAGTCAATTATGTAATTATTTCTGGTTCGAGATAGTAATTATGCCGCTGGACATCCTTGAAGGTGAATTGCTAGTCTACGCATCAACGTTTTATATTCTTTTAAACCTGAACCTGGGTTTCTTACGTTATTTCACAAAAGAAATTGAAGTATGTGTGTAAAAATGTAAACAAAGAACACGTGTTTTCGTATTGCAACGTAGGTAAAAAGATTAATTTATTCATATTATTGTTCCTATATTTTTAATGATATATTAATATATGTATCATACCTACTGGCTTCACTTTTTATTGAAGCTTGCTGAAGAAACTATTGATCCATCGCGTATTTACCTAGTGAAAGTAGACTGTATGTATGTATGTATGTTTTATGCCTCTGTTAATTTAAACATGATCTTTCTTATAGCTTTTATCTAATTCATACAATAATTTTATTATTAAAACTTTGTTGGGTTTACTCGTAGTATAAACTTAATATATACTAACGAATAAAAACATATCATAACACCTCTATATCCGAAGGAAAAAAACTAATTATTACTCTTTTGATTATTCAAAGTTATATGTAGATCACAAAATAAAATAATATTGTGTGATTTTCATAATTAAAACAATAAGTCTAGTGTAAGGAAACTGTGTCCGCTATACAAATTAATTGGAATAAATTATGTAAGTAATTGACGTAATAGATATTAATAATTTGTTTACTCTGGATGTGAGGTTTATTGCAAGTAAATAATTTTAAATGGAATTAACTTAGTTATGAAACTTTGAATGCGAGTTGAATGCAGAAAAAAATTATTTTGTCGTCGTAAAAATGTTTTTTCTGGAATCAAATGTTTTCTTCATTCATAGTTATTTGTTATTATGGTAGCAAAATATTATTTAGACAATTAAATACTTTTAAACAATTTAACACTTACTATTATTAAGTAATAAGACCTAATGAGTTTTAAATTTAGTTTAGAAAATAGTGTAGATTTCCACAGTTGTAATTTTCTCCGTGTGACTAAAGTAAGATACATTTCTGGTATAAATTATAGTGGTTCTCATAAAATATAATGGCTGTGTGGGTATTTTCTCGATTACTATGTCAACGATGTTCCAAAGCTGATTACGATTACAAGCGATGCACGCATCATTTTAACACTGCTCTCATTACAATTGTGTTACATCACCTAGATCGTAACACTTCATTCAAATTCAAATTACATAGCTAGCCACTTGTTGACCGATATAATGATATTCATATACAACATGCAGTGATATGGTTCGTTATTATGTAACAAAATTTTTAGATACATTAGTCATGTCAACATTATTAAGCTCCGATAGTACGACGTGATAATGCATTAATAGTCATAGATCGAGCATTTGGCTGAAGTATACTATACTCGTATAGTTTTTTAGTAATGTTTAATTAAAATCACTGTTTTCGATTACGTCTGCAAAAACAAACCTTCTGTGCATTTTTTGTACGAAATCTTATCCTAAATGCGTGTATTGAAGCCTTGACATTAGCCAAATGATCGAGATTTATTCCCACGATACTTTATACGCAATGTACATTGAGATATCTGTGTACACTCTAATCTGTTATAAAATCTAGTTAACATCTTTACCACACATAAGTACTTACAATCACGCTTTTACAAAAAAGGAGGAGGTTCTCAATTCGATTACAGATCTATTGCTACGATCCTGGCACACATCTTTTGCTTTCTCCTCTCATTATTACTTCGCGGAGGTCAGGGGCTGACCGCTGGCCGCCCGTAGGCTGAACGGGTGCCCGAACCCAGGGAATACTGAAGCTCCGCCGTGGGAGGCTGCACTGCCAGCTTCGCGAAAAATCCCTGGTGTGATGGTCGTGCCGGAGGAGGAGAACGGAGTGGACCCGGCTGTTATAGCAGGGGGGACCATTGCCCTTCCCCGGCCGCGCCGGCAAGTCATTTACCTTGTGATGTCTTCATGCCTTTTTGTCCCAAACGCTGCTAATATGACGATTTCCAAAACAACTTCTATTTAAAATTTTATAATTTAGAAAACACGCAAAAGAAAAATAGTTCCCTCAGCGGCATCCCCTCCACAATAGACGTGGACTTCTGCAACATACAGACTACACACCAACCTTAACGCAGTTCACCAACATCTGGAAGCTGCGTAGCCGACTCTCTTTTTCTTGACGAAGACTCAAATATCTTGTCCGACCGACACTTCATATCTGCTCTACCCTGGATCGCAATTTTGTGCACTGTCCCGGGGTGTGTATGTACGTGCGGGAGGTTGCTTGTGGTCCTCGTCTATGCAGCCTTGAAGACAGTAACCTGTCCAGTGTGGATTACGGAGGCCACACCCGTGTCTATGCCTGCCTGTACCTGTCACATAGTAGTAATCTGGAAACAACCGGCCCTTTTTGAGCTTCTTTTGTAGGTACAAATGACTACCGACATTCGCACAAATCTGTCGAAGGAAATTTTTGTCAGTCGTCCTTGCCACCACTGCGTAAGCCTGATGGAAACTTGGCCCATAGCGTTCAAGAGAAAGCCGGTCTATCGGGCACTCTCTTTGCCTCGAATTCGACTTTGAACGAACGAAATGCTGACTATCCCGTGGTGTGGTATGCCAGAAATCTCCATTCCTCAACGAGAGTTACGGTGAGAGTGTTCATAAGTCAAGCGGGCCAGATGGCATACCAGCAATGGTGCTATAATTATGTGCTCCGGAGTTGTGTCCTGTTCAGACGCGACTTCTCGCTCTTTCGAACTTCACCAGGCAAGTTCCAACTTGGTGGAAGACGTACACCCTGTGCCCGATATATATATTGACTAACTCAGAGAGGTTTATCTCCCAACACGTGTAGTGCCGGCTTCAAGGGTATATTATGCAATATAGTTAATTTGTAATCTGCAATCAATTACGCAATCTTTTGATGCCCTCTGAGCAATTAGAATTACGATCATTAGTTGCCTTGTGACGTCGAATGACGACCTGCGACGTGCCGCGATAACAACTATTATCTCATTAAGGTGAAACTTACTACTTCTATTCGATTAGAAATAGTAGATCTTCTAGAACATAATCAGATACTGTTATTTAAAGTAAAACTAGTTTCATTCATCATTATCTTTGCACAAATAGTATCTAATCTACAATTATGTTCTATGTTACATTGTTTGTGTATCTTTGCATCAGAAGAGACAAAAATATTGTTATTTCTGATTTTGAAGTACACAGAACTGGAGTAGTCATCAGTCAATTTCTCTAGTTACTAGTCAGTACATATTCGAGTTTCATATGCAAGTGTTCATCATTTATCATTCATCGTTTATAACACTAATAGGCTGCCGAATATAAAGTAATCTGGATTGTATAAACACGCAGTTAACTGATCATAAAAGAAAATTCGTGTTTTATATTCTAAATAAACATTTTCGGACCTAATTGAATTTTACGCATTCTGCTCTGGTCTTAAGGTTTCTTTTCCAAAGCTTCTGTTAATAATGGCCTGTGTTTATGAGGGTACGACCGCATCAATTGCTCCAATGTGACCTGTATCGCATTGGATTTGCGTTCAATGTACAGTTTTCCTCATTAATCGGACATGGATGTGTTGATATTTCTATTCCTATTGGGATCGTTGCGTTTATTTTGATGTGATGTAAAATTATATGGGTTGAAAGTGTCTCCTACCAAAAAAACACATAACATTACAAACATTTAATGTACTTATATATTGATTGGTGTTGGTATTATCGAAGAAAAAACACTACGGACTACTTCTTATGAATTTTTATATTTAGCTTCCAATTTATCAATTAAGATGCAAAAGTGTCCTAAAAATACACGATTTGACGAACCACTCAATGTCGACAAGCCTGTACGCCGACAGCGCGTTATACAAAACCGTAAAAAAATTAACACATTTTAAACCTTAACTGTCAGACATAAAGTGCAAAAATTAGGAACCATTTTGATAATCTGGTATGCTCATTTATGTGTACTTGTAAGCAAGCTAATATAGACATTGTACTGAACTTAAACACGCTTAATTACCATCCATACTAATATTATAAATGCGAAAGTAAGTCTGTCTGTCGATCTGTCTGTTTTGCTTTCACGTCAAAACTAATGAACCGATTCAATTGAAAATTGGTACACAGATAGTCTAGAGTCACTTTTTATCCCGATATTCCCATGGGAACGGGTACCGCGCCTGTGTAACCGTGGTTATAAATATCTGCTCGACCGAGTATTATGTGACATATTCCGTGGAAATCTTATTTCATTTCGAATTTTTTAAATTTCTCGGCATTGTAAAATAATAACACGACAACAGAGATTTATCACCATGACAACAATTAATGTTATATTCATTATTTTAATAATTTGAGGTTTTAGTTCAAATATTAACAATCAACATTTTGCTAATGAGAGGTAGGAATGTAATGTTAAGCACTTTGTTAAGAAACAATGCAGTGTTAACAAACACACAAAAACTTTTTGTAAACTTTTATCGGCTTTAAATCAAAACGCGAACGACGTCGCGGGCACAGCTAGTAGAGTAGGTAATATATTTAACTGTTTGTTATTTGTGAACGAAAGTGCAGTATTTTGCCATCCTATGACATAAAATGAAAAGTCTCAGTACCAAATAATTTCAACTTGAATAACAGTAGAGGTACTAATGTAATGTAAACACTTTTTTGCAGAACAGGTACGGAGGTGCTCTGGTGAATAATAATGATGCAAATTGGTTAAATAAAACTCATCATTATGTCTTTTCATTGTTAATACAATTGTTGCATTACACAAGGCTACAAGACCGTTGAACTTATGGAGTAGCAAGTTACTTAAACGACTTTTAGCATTTCCTGCTAAGTCAAGGTGTTTCCTACATAGAGATAAGTATCAATATGTATTCTATAACTAATCATCCATAATCTCATATGGTAAATAGAGCTAGTCTCCAACAACATTTCAATATTACTTCCTAGTTTACTATTACGGAGTTTAATTAATTTCATGACATCAGTATCCTTAATACTCTAGAAAAAAAATTGTTAATTATAATGCCGATCAAAATTGAATTATTTACCGCAGCCATAAATTCCTACTACTACTTAATACATACATCAATCATGACTATTATCCCCTAAGGGTTAGTCAGAGACTAAGCAAAAGCACCGCAAAAGCAGTCCCCTGCCATAATCCGCGCTTCACAAGCAGTAACTGCACTCAGCGTGACAGGTACAAGAGCCCGTCGCCGCTATAAGCTTGTGCAGATCTAAGTCTAAGCCTTTTACGACACCCAAGGGAAGAGAGGGTAGTATTTTTTTTAATTACTACTACTTAATATAAAGAAATCATTTTTCTTCTTAAATGGAACCGTGCAAAGAAGTGAAGGCATAAGCGATTTCCTCTCAGTTTTAACTCTTCTTTTAGTGCTAGGTCTTCTGGATAGTTTTAAATCGTTCTGTAATGCTTTCCCCGTTGGCTTCAAAATGAGAGACAATAAGTAATTTTCTCTTCAGAGACTTGATATCTTTTGCCAAGCATATGACTTTTTATATCCCCGGGGAATATCCGCTTCTTCGTCCGCTTCGAAGTGAGATGAAGTCTTTTTCTTTCTGGATAAGTAAGCCTAACCCACATTTAACAGTAACCACACTATAGGCAGTAGTATACTCCAAAATTTTTGGGTCATCAGTAAACTCAAAACAGCTAGAATATAACGGATTACATATTTATGTCAAATACTGCCATTATGTTTTTATGTAGCGACTAAGAATTATGACTTCCCTATATTTCAAGTGACCAACATTTGAGGTTAGGCCGAGTCATTGTCTTAGTCGGAAGTTATAACAAAAGAGTAAAGTTATGCTAACGCCTGCGCCTTAACAATAAAATGAATTCTATTGCTTTTGTCTTCGAAAACACAAGGTAAAGTGTAACGTTGTAACAATTACATATTTTTAAATTAATTTTTAGGTGAGAACAGTTTTTCAGTTTTGATAAATCTTTGGCACCCTAATTTTAATGAAATAAGAAAAAAAAACTGTAATTGTAATTTGTTTTATGTAAGCAATCATTTATTTTTCTTTTAGATATTATAATATTAAATCAAATTAAAAAATTTTTTGGGAATGGTTAGATTAGGTTAGGTTAGTTTAGATGAATAATAATACCTATACTTATTTTTATTCTTAATCTTCACTTCCCTTGAACAATTTTATCTTAAAGAATCTTTTTATTTTGCAGATAGACATCTAATCTCCATTTGTTTGTAAAGTACACTAACCGAAAACTGGTTTTGAAGGTAAAAAAAGTACCGAAACCGTTGAAGTTGAAGAATTAAAAAATCTTAATTTTTTTTAAAGTTATCTGTAGCGCAACAACGTGCATACATTGTAAGTTTTGTTTTATAAACCTTGAAGGCTTGAACAGCTGTTTATAAATACCGATTCATATATAATTTTGTCCATTCGTTTATTGGGTGCTAAACAGCAGACACGTCAATTTTATAAAACCCTTTTCATTGAGGTTAAAATATGTTTTTTTTTTCCTACGTAAACAAAATGATATTCAAAAGGGCCTTTTATTATACAAATATATTGAACTCGCTTTTGCCCGCGACTTCGTCTGCTTACAATAGTAAGATTTGAGATGGTGTGATGGTATGTAGCCTTCCTCAATAAATAGGCTATCCAACATTGAAAGGTTTTTCAAATTGGAACAGTAGCCTCAATTTACATTCACCCGCATGGCATGCATCCCATGGGAATATCGGGATAAAAGGTAGCCTAAGACCTTTCTCAGGTTCTAGACTATTTGTGTAACAAATTTCCGTTAAATTGGTTCAGTAGTTTGACGTGAAAGCGAGACAGACAGAGCTACTTTCGCATTTATAATATTAGGTCCTTATACCCATGAAATTGGTGTTTTGTATGGAGATTTTTGGGAATTCTGCATTTTCCATACTAACATTTTTTCAGTTTTCTTCACAACGACAAATCCAAAGATAATAATATTTGGCATCTATCATGAGACAAGCTTTAGTTATATGTATTATATCACACTTCATAAAAATTATTTATCTTTTTTAAGTGATGCAAATAAAATGATGTATTCGGGAGGCACTTAAAAAGAGTTGTCTCCGTGTCCAATTTTAACACAATTAAACTTACAACAAATTATCAAAACAAATCAAAAGAGCTCAATAATATAGTCTATTTTTAGACGAGGTAATTATTTTTTAGGAATACTCTGAATCTTAATAGTTACAGACAAAATACTAAGAGAGAAAAAAAACACCAATTTCATAGGTAAGGACCCAATATTAGTATGGATTAAAGTATACTTATGCAATATGGTTTATAATTAAAAAACGACCTTCTATTAAATATAAAGTAATAAATAATTCATATTGGAAGGGAATAAAGGCTGTCAACTGTCAAATGTGCAAACATATTTTTGTATTTGTCTATACATAATTATAGTAACAGAGTTAAAAAAAATTAGGAGGTTATATTTAGTAAAAGATCGTCTTTTATTCAAATAATAAAAACTTGCAATTCAATTCTGATGGATGGAAAAATAAAAACACCAAAAAAAACCTAAACATTTATTATTGTAGGTAGGTACCTACCTGGTACCAACCAGGGTGGTCCTAACCTAAGGAACACAGTGCTCCTTGGACTCTGCCTTCCCATTCGGGGAAGGCGTGACTGTATGTATGTGGTACAAGAAAGTGGTGTACCACCCTAAGGCTAAATGTCGCTTGCATTTTTTAGTGCAATAAAGATTTGTTTTGCTTGCACTATGCTTTCCAATATGTATAATATGAACCTTGTTGTAATTTTCGATGACTAGCAAACTAAATCAAAAGTGGTACACCACTTTCTTGGCCGACTGTACCTACCTTAACATGAACTATCTCTATTTGAGAAAAGTAAGTTTCATACCCCCGGTATATTGTTTATTTTTAATACAAACATACGATACTCTTCGTGTGTTTTCTTTTTGATGCTTGTATTGCCAGCAGCGACGATCTTCCTGTATTAAATTTCTTTGCTTTGCGAAGAAAGCGCTCAATGGCCGCGTGTAAAGTTACACGGAGTGTGACAATGGCCTGTCACAATAAAGGTATTGGGTGACAACAGTACAGTTCATTGTTATTTTAAGAACGTATACTAACTTTTGTTTTTATATAGTTCTTTCTGCACTGTTCGTATAATTTGTATGTTCTGTTCGTATATGTATGTTTATTTGTATGAACATAACATCACTCACTCCCTTTCTTACTATGTCATCCATCTCTCAACCATATATATTTTCTTCGGCCTTCCTCCTTCGTAGTCCCAGTCACTTTCGTAGCCTTAATCATCTCTCCTTATTTTATGTCCAAGATACCAGAAAAAAGGGTTTCTTTTAATTTCTCAGTAATCGGGGCTACTTTCTGACTTGTCCTTATATTCATTCTTCACTCAATCCGTTCTCATCTCTTCACATCCACGACAATATAGCTATATGGGGTGCGGAAACATGCTGCACCCTCACCTAAAAGGGAAGATCTTCGGGACCGCGGTCTGACTGTTATTCGTCGGAACTTGTACACATATATATATCAATCTGTTTTGAAAACTCTGTAATCGTGATTCAGGCTTGCTTATCTTCTATATTCCTTATTGCTGTAGGTCTGGTATCAATTTGACTCATATGTTATTATTCACTATCGTACTTTTCGCTGATCAACCGTTTCTCGGTTATATCGTAGCGCGCTATGACTTAGCCGCTACAGCTAAAATACGAAACATAATCCTAATCGTACATATCTTTTCTAACCTTTCCTGTTTCTATTTACTTTTATTTTTAGCACCAGGATATAAATATCATTGTGTATTTAATGTTTGGAATACCAGTTCTAAATATTCGTAAAAATTCACTTAAATCTGCATTGAAAATTTAAAATTATTTAAATATTTATTTATCTAAGTCGCGATCCTCTTCTGTTAAAAATATACTACATTCTTAAGTGTTTGGATAAAATTGGGCCTTACCTATGAAATTGGTGTTTTTTTCTCTCTTAGTATTTTGTCCGTAACTATTAAGTCTCAGAATATTTTTAAAAATAATTACCTCTTGTAACAATAGATCATATTTTTGAGCTCTTATGATTTGTGTTGATAATTTTTGTAACATAAATTGTGTTAAAATTAGACTCGAATGCAACACTTTTTAACTACCTGTCGAATACGAAAATGAAAACTATAAATATTTTTATGAAGTGTGAATTATATCACATATTGCTAAAGCTTGTCTAATGATACATACATACAAATATATAATGCATAATATATCATAATGTGGTAAGTCAAAAGAATGTAAAACCGCTAAGCAGACACTAAATGTAATAAATAAGTATTTAGTCATAAGCAATTAACATATGATACAAGTTATAAAACTTCACTACGGTATGTAGGAACCTAATCGTGAATTTACGGCTTTGACCCCAAACCTTACATTCAGTACTGTCAAAGAAAAGAAATGGCCGATTGAGTAAGTTGTCTTTTCATATCGCTAAAACCAGTTTTAAAATGAACACAAAGTGCGGTGACGTTAAGACATGACGCAATCATAAACATGAATATTTTATTTACAAATGCTATAAACATATTATAAATGTAGTTTATGCGCCGCAGTCGGGACCATCTATTGACTTATGCGGAAAATTACCACAATACTCCTAAGGTTCCTAATTTTCCAACGTTTTTAAAAGACAAAGAGGTATTTGACTATCGTTAGTTCTAGGATGTTACAATGAAGGAAAGCTCTAAATATTTTGATTTTTTATTTTTATACAACGAATAAATAACTAGTTCAGTTTCTTTCAATATCTTACACTTTTTGAACGACGCTGTCCAAAATACTATTGGCTCCTATAGAGCATTTCGCTAGTCAACACAAGTTTGTTAAAATACAACTAAAGTCAACTCCACTGAGAGTACAGTTAAATATATTCAACCTACAATTTAAATGTAATATATACAATTTTTGGATTTATTTAAATAAATAATATCTTTTATCATTCATCAAATCAACTAGAACAAATTAAGTCGCATAAATGCTTGTTTTTTTTCCGGGGCTTTTTTCAGTGTGTGCTAAGCTACGAGTATAGAAACTGCTATCTTTGAGCTAGGCTAATTAGTGTGAACTTTAAAAACGATAATATTTACATAATAACATAATTAGCAACAAACATTTACTGAACAAACAGCTTACAAGGTTTTGAAATTCTATTTCTTTATATTTTACTATCGACTCTCGCGCAATATATCGTGACACGTCCTATAATTATTATTAGTTTACATACAGCTTCCTAGGACGTATTACTTAGGTTACGAAACAATCCTTGAGTCTAGTTTCCTATGTTGACGCAACATACAAGACCCATTGTAGGTACAATGGGACAATTAATAGTGTTATTCGCCTATGTGATTGTAACGGCATTTGTGTTGAGTGTCGGAGAAGAAAACATAAGTGCTTTTTCATTGTTTCAGACGTCAGTTTAATGTAGGCTGTGTTTTGTGATATCAAAATGTGTCAAGTGTATAAAAAAACAATTTTCTCGAGGTAAGAACTGGATAACGGTTTACTTGGTTTGATGTATGGTTCAGTCGTATTTTTCTGATTTTTTTTACATACGACAGGTAAGCTCTTGACCTTCATCTCACCTGATGGTAAGTGACGATAAGGCCGAAGGTGGAAGCGAGCTTCACCTGTAATCCTCAACAACTGAGGAACTGGCTATCTTTACCTCTGATTGCCGGAACACAACAATGCTTAAAACATTGTTATTATGGCGAAAAATTTAGTATTTAGGTGATCGAAAAATTTTGGTAGATAGGTAGATATTTAGGTGGTAGCTAGCCAGGCGGGCTTAGAAGCCCTACCACAAACCAAACCGAGCAGAAAAACTTCTGCCCCCGTAGGGAATCGAACCCGGACCTCCCGATCAACACCGATAGTGTGTGAACCACTAGACCAGAGAGGCGGTTAAAACTGTTATTTGATATTGTATTGCGTATTTACTTCTACAGTAAGTTCAGTTCTGTAAGGTGCATGAATCTGAAACTTAAGAATTCAAGTGTTAGATTTAATCTACCGCCTCTACCATTGAGTTAATTAAAACTTTTGTGTAATTTATTCTGACCCATTATATAGACACCTAAATCAATAAAGGCGAAATGTCAGTGATTAGCATCACACGTGCCAGAGTAAACTGCAATGAATGTATGGCCGGGTCTGTAGCCATGTTATTATTATTCGAGGGCTAAGAAAGCTGCGAGGGAGGGTTGTTTCTGTTTCTCTTCTCTTCAGTAGACCTGACTTTCTATGTTATGGCACGAAAAAATCGTGTAGCATCTTTGTTTCAACTATTATGGGGGTTATGAGGTCGATATAAAAGGTTAAGTCGGTTCCGGACCTTAACCGACAAAATGAAGAAGTTTCTCGCTGTAATTGTAATTTTCTGGAGTAGTATTAATTGTCTGACGTCTTTATCGTCATTTAGTCCACTGATGACGGCTTCTGCTTGACAAAGAACTTCCTCTTCCGCGACAATCGGTTGAATAAAGTACTTTTTAAAGAAAAATAAGTACTTACTTAGGTATAAATTCATTTCGTAATTTCAACCAAATAAGTATAATTATAGCTATACCTTCTAAGATATTAAAGAGGTAAAGATTGTCAGTTAGGTTGTTCGGGATAATCTCCGATGCTTGATGTGATATTTTAAAATTCTTTCGCTTTAGAAAGATATATTTTATAGACTACTTTCTATTTTATTGCTAGTTTAATCTGTCATGTTATTCCTTCCTATTTTCTTTTATATTTCCATATAGCTATTTACTACATTAACTATTATTTTGTCATTTAAAAGTGCGCCTATTTTCTCAGTTGTTGTTTCTCTTGCTTGCAGTTCTGTCGTATAATTTCCGTTCTCGTTATTAAGAACAGTAAGAAGTTCAAATCAATCTTTATGAGTTTTCTTTTCCTTGTGTGTACTCAGTAAACCAAGTTAACAATGGGACGTTGTTAAAACAAATTCTCACTAGATTGGCAACCTTAACGTTTTTACTTACGCACAATAACTTTGTGAAATTCTTAGATATTTTAACACAATTAAACATACAACAAATTATCAAAACAAATCAAAAGAGCTCAAAAATATAGTCTATTTTTAGACGAGGTAATTATTTTTAAGGAATATTCTGAATCTTAATAGTTACAGACAAAATACTAAGACAGAATAAAAACACCAATTTCATAGGTAAGGACCCAATATTTTGTGAACAATATTAATTACTCAATTCGAAAACAAATAATTGCTATAATTTTATGGCTTTATACTAAAAATACATTCTATTCTGACAGACTACGGTAAATAGGTTAGTCATTAAATTTATTTATGTTTTTCCTTATGAACTGAAAATTAATTAAATTGACAAAAGTTTTGCTCTAAAATAAATGGAAACGATTTTAACGAGAACTGCACTGAACGGAGTAACACTTTTCAATATGCGATAAACATTTTGTGTGAAATATTATTTATTATACGTATTTTTTAGGTTCATTTAGCTTCGATTTATAAAATTAATTGTCGTTTTCCTCTTTTATTAATAAATCGCCGTAATCTAAATAACATTTGATGCATACATTAGAAACTCTCAAAGTTATGTATATAAGTTATGTATATGTATACGTAATAATAATTTTTATTTGCATTTGACAAATGTACCCATAATGTACCAATAATGACATTCAGGATAGGGTCTCGCTTTCGTTATAATATTTCATTTCATGTTTGCTTACATTTTCAATAATTGTAGAAGGATGGTATTTAAGTACATTAGAAACTTTTATTTATGTTATAAACAGACAGACAGTGTTGATAATTCCTTCTAGAAGTCCTTGAAAGTATCGCGACTTAACATAACCTGATCAGAAAACACACACTTCACATGCGCACGCACTGCCAGTGAAAGTAATAAATGAGCGCACGCAAAGTGCGTAAATATTTCATTATATATTTGAGATAAAGTTTCATGACATCATTATCCTCTGAGCTCGGAGATGCCCACTACTGGACATAGTTTTCCCCTACGTATCTGCTCGGATCGCATCCAGCTGTGTTTGGATCCAACTATATGCAATCGCAACTGAGTTGGATAAGATATGGACTCGCCCGACTGAGAGATTCATTTGATTGTATCATATTTTTCCAAATTAAAATTATAATTGTACGATTACTGTAATCCACCAATTTCATTTTAATAGATTTTTTTAGATTTTGGGTAAAAAAAACACTTTAATGAATCCCCTACGGATATTTTCAAGCCGCATACCATTGACATTCATATTCACAACAAAGCAATATTTATATTCTCTATACAATATACAATAATCAGTCTTTCAATTAAATATACGGAACTCATCCGGAGAGTCTGAAAAACAGTCAATTAAGACCGCTCCGCTCCATTTCTCGCCGTGATTGAGTGCGGCAAAAACGGCCATCGGGAAGTCGGGCCGTTCTGACTGGCCGATGGTGATGATTATGGGAGAATTGAATCTTGTCTTGTTAATTAAACTATTGGATGCAACTGTCCGTCCATAGTGGTCAATTTCCCGTATAATCTTCCTTGAAAGTGACATAGGTCTCTACTTGTCCTTTAACCTGTACACAGTATTGCAAGCTTCATTGCGAACGGGTAAAAAACAGTTTTAAATCAAATAGAGGTACTTATGCAGACCATTCAGTTCATTTTAATATTGGTTTACAGAAAACACTTGATACGGAAGCAATGTATCTTAAATGTTATTCAAAGAGTCGAATAAAACACTATGTCTATGATTTACAGAAAACATGTAACGGCCTCTATAAGCGACGTTAAGCCGTATGCTAGAGTAGCATAAAACAACACCGTTTCCTGGTAGAAATCAACAGTAGCCATGGCTTCAGTGCCAATGCCAGGGCGGCCCAAGTTCGCGCCAACCTTTCAGTAATGGGGGGTTCTTGCCAGTCACGCGATACCCCATAGTAGGGAGGGGAAACTTATATTCGATATTTCAGTTTCGCTCCAGATACGGAATTAAGGGTTTGTGGTTACGATATAATTGATTGTTATTAGAAATGAATCAGATGGTAAATTGCGTGTCTGTTACTGTTATGATTAACCGTAATAATTTAAAAAGTTTTGCAAAATATGATGTCTGCGAATCCCATGGAAAGCTCTGTGGAGCACACGGAGCAAATAATTTGTTTTACTCCGCATCTAGATGAATTGATTTTGTTTGGTATGTGTTGGAAAGTAAGTGATTCCGTCTTTACAAACTTTAAAATCCATAAAACTTTTTTGTAAATTATTGATTTATTTCATATATATACCTTTTGTGTTGGGATGTTTAATATCTTTGTATTGTTTTCTTATCAATAGTGCACTTTAAATGTCTTTCTTCTTCCAATCTATTCAATGGTTGTCTGGAAGCATTTCAATCGATTATAGAAAACGCCTACAGTAAAACTTAAAATAATAATACTTTTTAAAAAAATAATACTTTTTAGTTTATTGGTGTATAATAAAGATTATATCCCTTTGTTCACTTCATAATGAAGAAAAAAAAAAAAAATAAGGGAGTTTTTGGCGGCATTCAACTATGGTGGACGTGATTTTTATTTCGATGATTGTAATATTGTACGGAGTGGATATTGTTACGTAAAATTAGTGTAGTTTTGTGTAATAAGTGTCTGTGATGATGTGCAATGTGGAGGATTATCGAAATAAGCGTCAAGTGGTGTGAAAAGTGATGAGTTTTTTATCGTGGTAATCCACCTCATCCAAGTAGCACCACAGTGTCTGCCATCGATCGTTTGACGTCAAACTCTCCCAAGATGCATTGAAATGCATTACACTAGCATTTCAATGCAAACTACTGAAGAAATATATACTGAAGCTGTATGGGCTCCGTTCCCTTTGCCTTCCCTACATGGGAGAATTTTACAACAAAAAAAATAAAACAATCGAACTTTATCGTAGCCGAGATTCTCAAACTCCGTAGTAGTGACTCGTCACTAGGCAGATCGAAATTTTCAGTGCCATTAAATACGAAGGCCTAGTGTACGGCCTTGGGGAAGGCCCCACTTTCACCTCGTCATGCCGATGCCGCCCTTCGTCTAAATTACTCTATATCGTTTTATCGTTATGGTATTCGGAAGTTTACTTATTGCCTTGCCCGCGATTAATTCTGAATTATCAGAATGACGTAGTTAATTAATTTTGTAAAAATTGTTTTTCTCCCTACAAACTTTTGACCCACCGAAAATCCTCTTAGCGCATTCAACAATCTATCGCATAAAGTTCTGAATATAGGTACTTATAAGGTAAAATGTGACTGTTAACCACACAGTCTACCCCATATGGAAATTTAAACTTTTATTGTTAAAACCACGAAGGTACCTAATGGCTTTAGGATAAATTTCAATTGTTTCAACAAATACGTTTTACTTCTCAGAGAGAGACAGAACTCTCTTGTAAAAAATAATGAAATCTGTTAAGACAATTTTCAACCTTAGGTACATATATTGTAGGTTTAAATGAAAGTGAAATTTGGAGTTCTCTCATTTCATGTGCCAATTTATGTAGATATATTTATAAAGCTTACGTATCTACTGGCACGAGTCGTCTTTGTAGCCGATATTGGAATGAACGAACGACACAAAAGTTGGCCTGTCATTTTGAATAATGCTATACAAAAAATATTGTCATCAAAAATATTGTCATCACCTAGCACCGCTTTTTGATCAATGGGAAGGATTCTTATCCTCTAGAATACTAGCAATTTCTGAGGCTATGAATCCCGTCCCAATAGCTATAACTATCTAATAGTTTTTGGTCAAGTAGCGACTCAGACTTTAAATGGCCTCGTATTTATATTCCCATTTGAAATAGGATCTTTCGGAATAGTTTTAGCCTTTTCTTTGACGACAACAAGCGAACGATATCATGACCAAAAGCTAGCTTATCAACAATAAAATACCTAAGCATTTATTTCAGATAATCATTGTTACAGTCTAGAGCGCTAGCAACAATTGGTTTTACAATTATTATTGTGATAGCAGGACTGATGTTTACCTATTTGCCCGTTATCCATGACACAGCTCTTAATAACGCTAACATTAGCCTAGATTGGAGCATTAGTTTTGATAATACAATATCTATGTGGTCCACACATTGCAGAGATTCTATCTGATTCTATTTGGTGGTGTAACATCCGTCCTGGCTGTTCGAATTTTGGTTTAAATTACAGTTGGATATCCCGTCCGGTTTCTATTAGGTTTTTCTTCTATTACGTGGGGCCAAAGAAATTACTAGTAAAGTGGAGGAGTGTTATGTCTCTGCCTACCCCTTCGGGGATTTACGCGTGATAACGTATTATGTACAAATATCTAAATTTGCAACAAAAGATAATGGCATACTATCGTCAGACGTCAAACATATCCATACTTCTACAAGAGTCGCCCGCGCACGTCAAACAAAGCAAAGGCAAATTCACGCGTCGGAATAAATAATTCATTAGGCAGTGAATTATTAAGTTGACATATCATTGGCCACTGCTGTTACACAGATGTAAAATAAATATAATATGGTACGTGGTGTATCTTAATCTACTGGCCATATAAAGAGATACGTTGTGCGTAGGCGCAAACGTTTTTTGTTCGCACGATATAGCAGAATGTTTTTGTAGAGTCAAGGCACACAGGGGCTCGTCAGAGTACCACAAACTATCAAATTTTGGGATCATGTTTGCACTTTATGGTTAATGTATTAAAGTAGAAAATCATTAAGGATTTTTTGCAGTATTGTGTATAGTCTGACTGTTTCTGACGTTCTGTTCACTGGGTAAATTTGTTGACGAGATTTGAGCTCTGGTCTGGTTGCTCTACACCTAGTCTAATATTGGGTCCTTACCTATGAAATTGGTGTTTTTTTTCTCTCTTAGTATTTTGTCTGTAAATATTAAAATTCAGAGTATTCCTTAAAAATAATTACCTCGTCTAAAAATAGACTATATTTTTGAGCTCTTTTGATTTGTTTTGATAATTTGTTGTAAAATTAATTGTGTTAAAATTGGTCACGGAGACAACTCTTTTTAAGTGCCTCCCGAATACATAATTTTATTTGCATTCACTTAAAAACGATAAATAATTTTTATGAAGTGTGATATTACACATATTACTAAAGCTTGTCTAACTAATGATACATGCCAAATATTATTATCTCTGGATTTGTCGTTGTGAAGAAAACTGATAAAATGTTAGTATGGAAAATGCCGAATTCCCCAAAATCTCCATACAAAACACCAATTTCATAGGTAAGGACCTAATAGTTTATGTTACGGATGGGGTAAGTATCAATTAAATATATATAATATGTGTAAAAAATACATAAAAGTAACGAAGTAGTAGCTGGATCAAACGCTGAACAACGACCAGTTGTGTTTTACCTTCTACTCCTACTTTAAAAATGTCAACAAGGAAATAATATAAAAGAATGTTGAAGAATTTGTTCTACTCATCTTTATCTCAATTGTTTTGTAATTCTAGTTGGTCTTTCATCTGTTAGTGCTGCTTATCTTGTCTTCTGATAAGTCTTGTTGTTATAAGATGAAAGTAGGCCTGGCGCCTGGAGAATTGCTTTGGCAGATCCCAAGTCGCTCCCACGAAAGGGCAGGAATGGGGAGATATATAGGGGATCCAAATAGGGAAGCAGCGCACTCCTCGTCGACAGTTCAAACCTCGCTTAAAATACTAAATAATATTAGGTCCTTACCTATGAAATTGGTGTTTTGTATGGAGATTTTGGGGAATTCTGCATTTTCCATACAAATTTTTTTTCAGTTTTCTTCACAACCACAAATCCAAAGATAATAATATTTGGCATCTATCATTAGACAAGCTTAAGTAATATGTGTAATATCACACTTCATCAATATTATTTATCGTTTTTAAGTGAATGCAAATAAAATGATGTATGCGGGAGGCACTTAAAAAGAGTTGTCTCCCGTTCCAATTTTAACACAATTAAACTTACGAAAAATTATCAAAACAAATCAAAAGAGCTCAAAAATATAGTCTATTTTTAGACGAGGTAATTATTTTTTAGGAATACTCTGAATCTTAATAGTTACAGACAAAATACTAAGACAGAATAAAAACACCAATTTCATAGGTAAGGACCCAATATTATGTTAGGGTATGATGATTTTGACTTCTCGTGTGCTCAGCAGTGGGACGTATATAGGCTGAGGACGATGATGATTTTGAATTAAACTTATAGTCCTTTGTGAATATCGCTTGCCTCTTGTGCCTGGTGCATGGCAACAGGCTCGCCACCTGTTACATTATGGAATTAAAATAATTGGCGAAATGTGAGTAGCAACACCTCTGCCTACTCCTTCGGGGAAAAAGGCGTGATGTTATGTATGTGTATATATATGATTGAATGTATGCTGATTTGGTAGAATTTTCATATCGGGGACTCTTCATTATCATCAAGTGTATGAGAACTCCTCAGTATCTGTACGATATACTTGCCAGACTTGTTTTGCATTCAGTAAGTTTGTTTGTCTATTTTATTATCAAACATAGGTGTTGTAAATGTTACACAACGTATTTTATCTTATTTACAGAGATTAAACTTGCCGCTATTTACATCAAATGTCACAAGAACGATGTTAAGTTTTTTTTGTTAACTAACTTATTGCGTGGTCAAAAGTACATACTTACATAATGTATCATTTGAAAAGTTCACATTCATTTATTACATTATATACAAGATAATTATTCTCATATAAATATAGAACTTAGAACCGGAATCGAAAGATACATATTCCCAGCAATAAAATGTATACAATAATATTCTTATTGTGAACAAATACGGTTTATAATTGAATGAGATTGTATACATGTTAGTGCACGTGACTGTACATAAGTATTGACATCTCCGATAGCAACAGCGAAATTCGATATGAATTGACCCGGTAATAACCGGTAAAAACAATTTATTCACGCGACAGTTGATCTCGTGATTGTCATTGAATTATCCTTGTGAAGTAGTACAAATGAATACTTTGTTGGCAAGGTATTCTTTTCCAAGAAAAGCAGATCGAATAAAAGAAAGTACATAAATATGGTATATAAAAAAGTTCTAGGAACCCGTATAGTTTCGCGCAGTCCGTCTGTCTGTCTGTCGGTCTGTCCCGCGGATAATCTCAGTGACCGTTAGAACAAAAAAGCTGAAATTTGGTACCAATATGTATATGAATCACGCCGACAAAATGGTAAAATAAAAAGTGGAAAAAATGTTTTATTAGGGTACCTCCCCTACAAGTAGAGATTGTTTTATTTTTTTTTAATTTCAATCATAATGTGTAATATATTTTTGGACTGGTATTTAAAAATATATAGGGGTTTACTACAATAATTTTTTGATATGTTGATTTTCAGAAATAATCGCTCCGACAGTAAAAAATAATAACTCCCTCCCAACTTATAATTTATGTGTTAACCAAACGTAACAGTAATTATGATAAAAAAAAAAATTATAGGTTGGAACCCTATACAAAAAAATTTTTTTTTTCATTATTGTACTACTGTCCATTATTGTGGTCCATTGTTATTTGAACTCACAACACCATTGTAATGCTGTATCTTAAGTTGGTGATCCATTAAATAAATATACTGCCTATGCATTTGGTATCTGAGTAAAGTATGGATCTATAAAAACTACTTTTATTTGAATTAAAGCCAAGGCAATGGAAACGTTCAATTTACGACATATTTTTTGTGTCGAACTAAATCAGAACCTACTTTTTTGACATTTAATTCTGACACGGTGTGGGATACAAAAGTTGTCTTTTAATGTTATTTTTTTGTATTTATCACCACATCGTAAGGTAATATTAGATATTTAACTATTTGTTTCACATTTTTTTGTACTCAATATACAAGAAGATAATTGAAAATGTATGCACTTACTCGTATTTCGCTTCCAAAAAGGCTTATAGATATAAATTGTTAAATGAACTACTTTTTGTTATTTTTAAGTACCTACCTAACCTATTAATGTTAATAATGGTAAAGTAGTTCGAGTTTTTATCATATTTTCAGACTCCGGCCGAAACCGCAGGAAGCCACTAGTTTAATAGGTGTATAAAAGATATTAATTTATGAAAAGGTTTGTCGTGTGTAATACTGATTCAGAAATCTTCGCTTTCATTTCTTTTGATAACAAACACCCGTTGATTCTTATTTATTATAACTACAAACTGACACGATTGACAGGATTTTTGATAGCATTAGGTATTTTTCCTTGTATAAAGCATGTTTTTTTTTTCGAATTTTATTGGTCGATATCGTTTTTATCTTTTTAAAACAGGATTCTTATCATTTTGAAGTCATTTGTGTGTTACGTGTAATATTTATGATTTCTGAGACTCACAGCTTCAATTGAGAATCAAGTTAGTTTATTATAACTTTAAATGCATTTTCATAGCATTATAGAATTGAATTCAATAGTGATTCGGTACACGTATACACGTAGGAAATAACAAGAAAAGCGGAATTTCACTCACACTATTTCTATTACTCTCAGACGCTTTTAAACACATTGTTATTGTTACTTTGATTGGTCAATGACCGGGAGTGAATGATCTTTATAAAATTTTGCTTTTTCTATAAATTTTGCGAAGGACATTCGAACTTTTTGTAGGTATTGTTTTATCTTATCAGTTCGATTAATTTGTCACGAGCTGTTTACAAATCGTTTCGTTAATCGTATGAGAGGTAATTTCAA
Organism: Parapoynx stratiotata; assembly: GCA_910589355.1. Classification (NCBI taxonomy): domain Eukaryota; kingdom Metazoa; phylum Arthropoda; class Insecta; order Lepidoptera; family Crambidae; genus Parapoynx; species Parapoynx stratiotata. The sequence continues at coordinate 5,133,168 of OU342477.1, forward strand.
ATAAATAAGCTGATTATAATTTTTTTACTGATAAACAGTCACGAGACTTCAGTTGATTGATACGAAAAAAAATGTTTTTGTTGTAACAACAGCAACAACATCACGCCTCTTTCCCCGAAGTGGCAGGCAGACGTTAAACACCGAGGAGGAGGGGAGGTGTTATGTTTTTAAGTATAGAGGATTTATGTAGTTAAATTCTTATTGTGGGTGGAAAATTACCTACAAAATTCTAATTAAGTACACAGTAATAATACTTAAGACGACAATAGGTACTAAACTAATGACAGATACTAAAGGAAATGTAAGTATCCAAATTGTGGTATTTAAACGAAACATTCACTAATTAGTAATTAAGATTATTTAATTTTCCCAACATAAAATTTAATTTAAGAAGCTATAATTAAAAGCAACAAAATACATTTTCGATATTAAGCACAGCTATACCTATTCAGTAATATGTTGCAACATTCATTTAATAGAATGTTATCCTTATTATTACTAGATCTAAACGAAGAAAAAACGAATTATCCATTCTTACATACTAATATAAAAAATGCGAATGTAACTCTGTCTGTCGGTCTCGCTTTCACCTCAAAACTACTGAACCGATTTAATTGAAATTTGGTACACAGATAGTCTAGAGTCTAGAACCCGAGAATGGACATAGGCTACATTTTATCCCGATATTCCCATGGGAACGGGTACCGCGCGGGTGAACCGCGGGAAGCAATAACTAGTTCTTAGATAAACCAACCAATAAATTCTAAAATAACAGTTAAAAAATTCTTGCCTGTATGTGGAAAATATCACGCAAAGACGCGCAGTTGAATGTAGTTCGAATCTAACGCAAGAAATTTAATTGTAGTAGTTTTCATAAGGTACATTATAAGATTGTGTAATAGTTTTTTGTAAAACACTATATGATGATATTTCGGCGAACTGAAATCCTGCAAATTGTTTGTTGGCATGTAAAAATATGGCAAACAATTTCCTCCCTTTTCATGATCATTGCCTTTTTACACGCTTTTATTTAACTCACACTGTTTGTATGTATGTTGTCTGCGTCAAAATTTGTAATCGATTTTTCGACCACTTTTTTTGTAAACTACCCCAAACAACGCGTGTTGACTGACGCACTCAATAGACGCGGTCTAGTCTGTGAGCAAACTTATATTACGCGAAGATTACGTGAAGTGATAATACTAGCAATAATACTTGTATAGGTACTGCAATCAAGTTTACATGTATGAACATCATAAACTGGCTACGTGACCAAACCCTTAGGTAATTGTGATTCTGACGTCAGCTTCCATTGTTTCAGTTGCCTGCTGCAGCGAGATTCCTTGACGGTTATGGGGCGGCAGTGGACTACGAGCCAGACGAACTAAAACATCGCCACGATCACTGGGAGGCTGCGTCTATGATGTCATGACGAAAACCTCTCGGCAACTCGAAAGCAACGTCACAATTTAGAAGAATTAGTTTTCAAATATTTGAGTTCTCTAGTGCTGTGCAAGTAGTAAAATATCGTGAACGATAACGAAAAGTATCGGTTTTAAAACCTAAGCGTCTGTTTTAAACCGATAGCTCAGTTGATAAGTAGCGGTGAAGCGGTGCGGACGGCCGGCCGGAGCGCGCTGCGACAGCTGATATTAATGTTTAGAAACATTTCTATCGATAAAGTGTGTTTCGAACTGCGCGGAGACGGTGTGTAGTGAGAATTTTATGTACTGTGAGTGCTAGTGTTGAAAATGCGGTCTGAGGAAGTGTGGTGCAGTTTAGCTGCTCTTGGTTGGATTGCGTTGGTGGGGTGCCATGCACCGGGAAGCGAACTGGAGTCCGTGCGGTACGGGCCCGCCGAGGAACGATTTGACACCTTCACGGTGGCGAGTATCAACATGACATATGAGGACGAGCACAGTTTGATGTTCACCGAGATATCAGAGGTCAGTATTTTATAATAATTGTCTATAGGTACCTTATTGATTTTTTGACATTGATAAATAATTTTGCTAACATTCAATTATTGATTATCTTCAATAAGTAACCGATAGAACCTTGTTACTGATAAACTATCAAAGAAAAAGATAGGTAGTGTTGGTACCACTGTTCAAAATCTTTTGAATAATATTTACCTACGTAAACCATGCCTCGAAATAATTTTCGAAAGTTATGTTAAACGGAACGTTACTCAAATATTATTATGTTATAAAATATTGCACTCCAAACTCCAATGCTATGGCTATATTTAGGTCACATAGAATTATCTCACAACGCGAACGTAACTAATAGGGCTGCCGATGTGTTATTAACTATTATTTTCTTAATGATTATTTAAGATGATATTATTTTAATATCAAAGTCGTAAATGTAGCATGCTATAACGAGGTCCTCAGATCAATATTCCGTGGTTTCTAGTTGAAACTCAAAGGTTATGTATGTAGGGGTGTTTTAAGAGGTACCTATACAAGTTTGAAATGAAATATAACACATAAAAATCGATGTTATTATTATGATATTGGTTAATTTTTAAAGATAATTTTAAGCCAATTGTGGTTTAAAAATGATTTTGGCCCTATGGTTGCCACCACTGGTAAAAATAAAGCATAATAAAATATCCCATTAGTCTTATTTTCGAGCAAGAACCGTTTATTAGAACGCAGCTTATTATGAAAAAGATCCATGGTTTAAAGATTAACTTGCTCAGATGGACAATTATGTCGACCGTAAAATGGACGAAACGTAATTTATTTAATTTGCAAGCCTTGTTCTTAAGTAAATACAGTATTTATTATCAAAATGGCAAAACGTACTAAAGACAAATAAACCACCAACGGTCAAATTTACAGTCACTAGAAATATTATGACCAATTAAAAACCAAACCTCAAAAAGAACACCCGTTATAAACATTTATGTTGATTTTGTTTATCATTGAGCAGGATCTAAAGTTTCTCATGTTTCGTTTAACATAAATGGTCGTGATTCGGTATGACATGAAAAACAGTCTAGTTTCCTCTCATTCTAAACATATGAAGTTGGTTTACCATGTTATTGTTTGATAGTCTAAAGATCACGCACACAACTAAATTAGTTCATCCAAAATATTAATCTCCATTACTGTTATCGTTTAATCATCTTGACTAGTTAGTATATTATTTCATTTTGTATGTGAGTAGCATTTTTGTTTGTTTATCAAATGTGACGTCCTATGTTTGATTTCCTTATTTTTCTAATTTAAACGTTATCTATATTCAAAAAACTCATACTTGCCACTTATTTGATCATGTGTTGTTGATGATAATTGATGATGATCAAGACCGTTCTAAATGCAGCCTCAATTTAATAATTCACAGTTCCGTTCTTTGCAAAACCTAGTATGGATTTCAATTACTTCCATCAATATTTAATTTACAGTCTGATATACAATTCTGACGCTAAAAAATCATACTTATTCATGGAATATACCTAAAGTCCACACACAGTTTTAAATATTAGGTCCTTACCTATGAAATTGGTGTTTTGTATGGAGATTTTGGGGAATTCTGCATTTTACATAATTTTTTCAGTTTTTTTCACAACGACAAATCCAAAGATAATATATTTGGCATCTATCATTAGATAAGCTTTAGTAATATGTGTAATATCACACTTCATAAAAATTATTTATCGTTTTAAGTGAATACAAATAAAATGATGTATTAGGGAGGCACTCAAAAAGAGTTGTCTCCGTGTCCAATTTTAACACAATTAAACTTACAACAATTTATCAAAACAAATAAAAAAAAACTCAAAAATATAGTCTATTTTAGACGAGGTAATTATTTTTTAGGAATACTCTGAATCTTAATAGTTAAAAGACAAAATACTAAGAGAGAGAAAAAACACCAATTTCATAGGTAAGGACCCAATATATTTACCAAGTTAAATTATATCGAGTGCTTTCATCGGATGGCATCCCTATGCTTTAGGGTGTAGGGGCCATACAAACGACTTCCCCATCAAACTGGCCTAAACTAGGCCAAGAGTTACAAAACCATCCTTTAGTGAAAGGCAACGTAGTTTCACTAGAACTAATTTCTGTACAATATTATAAGCGACAGTCAATTGTTTGCGTAGATGAGAACATACTAGTTCCAAACTTCTGTTGGTTGTGGATCGAAAACTTTGGAAGCGAAAAATGTTTATTATTTTCGGAGCGTTTGGAAGTTCTGATGAATATGTCTTGACGTTTTGTTTGAAAGATTGAAAGGTTTGTGAGACGTATGTGACTGAGTAACTCTTTATATCAAGAAGAAATGACGAAGCCATTTTGTTTAATGTAATATGATCCATTCAATGAACTTTGATTCAGGAGTTTCTTATTAGAGATGTTCGTCTTTATTATTAGTCAGTGCCTAGAGGCACGTAGTTGCTTACATTATATCCATAGGTATAAAATAATATAGGTATTAAGACAAAGATTAATTCATGTTTATTAGTTTTTGATAGATAAAACATGCGAGATTAATAGCTTAAAACGACGAAGTAATAGGCAATTAAGGTATAAATTATATCCTGGACAATTATATTCAAAGGTTAATTCTTCATTACCTTTTTCGAAATGCAATTTGAAGTTATCGTCATACAACGACAAAGGTTCCAAAAATCAATAGCAAAAAAAAAAATTTAATACTTAATGTAAAAGTCTTGTTTATTTTTTTAGTTTAAGTATTTTTTTAAACTGCGGATTATACATAAAGACTGGCTCTCGAGTTCGTCCGCGTAGAATAGGAGATAGTGTGATGGTATATAGTCTATAGCCTTCGTCAATAAATAGGGGCTATTCATCAAAACTGAAAGATTTTTCAAATTGGAACAGTTGCCTCAATTGGTAGAATTGAAATTTTACTCCTACTCTATTATTAGAAGCAAAGTTCATAGTGGCGTTAATTTGTCCTTCATTTTTCTGGGAGGCGGTATTTATGTCCTTTCTCAGGCTCTAGACAAATTTCGGTTAAATCGGTTTAGTAGTTTTGACGTGAAAGCAAGACAGACAGACAGACTTACTTTCGTATTTATAATATTAGTATGGATTAAAAAAAAAATTAAACGTAAAATTAAGCTTACAATCGATAATAAATTGACTAAATTGCCACAACATGCATTGGCATTAAAAACAGGATATCATATGCAAAAATCATACATTTTTAATACAATACTTACTTAACCTTGACATAAATTGAATGTTAAGTTGGATATTCAAAATGGTGCTTATATGTTTTTTTGTATTGAAAAATATCATACCGTTTGCTTTTTTCGATAAACAATGAACATCTTCGTAACAATTAATGTTCAAACGAAGTCTAGTTAATATTCAAACTAAATTGTTAGATCATCACCTACGTTTAATTAAATACTGCAGCTTATTTTCTGACGTTACAGTAAAAAAATCAATAAAAGCACTCGTTTTAACGCCATATGGCGGTGTGACATAAATACGTGGGAGATTACTACCATAGGGGGGGGGGGGTCGTTATTGATGTAAAGGGAGGATGGAACCCTTGCAGAGTTTCTTGCCTGTATCTTCTCTAGACAAGGCCTCCCGGTAATAAACAGGCCAAAAAAGTTGTGGTATTATCAATTTTAGGATAATTATAATTTATTTGGTTTTGACTTGTCAAAAGTGTATTTGATGATACCAATTTGATTAAATGACTTTGAGTTGAGTTGAATTTTTATTAAAATATCTTTTAAATTGTTATTGCATTATGAATTTGATAAATGCATGTCACCTATTAAAAGAAAGTGGATTGGAATAGCCGATACCGATATAAATAATGTTTTAATTAGGAAACAAGATTATTGGTGTCGTTTATTAAAAGTATTTATAATTTTTGCTCTACAGCATCGTTATGTAGAATAGAAAAAAATTGTATTTTAATAATGCACATTAATTGAATCAAAAATTTACAATAAAACCAAACCAATCTAAGGATTACGTATTACGGTAAAGAAGTGTTAGTATTACAAACAAACGTTTCATTTGATAAAAACTACCAAAGACCCAAGTCAATAAAAAATGCTGCTAGCTATTATCCGTTTAAAAAACCGGCCAAGTGCGAGTCGGACCAGCGCACATATTTATTTTATTTCGTTTTTAGTATTTTTTGTTAATCGGCAATTCAAATATATAATTTGTAATGATTTCAAGTGTCTAACTATCGCGGTTCCTGAGATACAGCCTCGTGATAGAGACGGACGGAAAGACAGCTTAGTCTTAGTTATAGGGTCCAGATTTTCCTCTTTGGGTACGGAACCCTAAAAAGGAATAAAAAGCGCGATCATGTCACAATTATACTTAAGTTATTCGTTCCACGAGCCACACCGTTACGGTCGTTGTAATCGGAGCCCTTCTAAATTTTTGATTATTTTGGAAGCAAATTATTTATAAAAGGAAGGAACCAGTGCAGTGACCTTATGAAATCAATTCTGCTCGCTCTGGCCGTGTGCCATTCACTTTACGAATGTGGGTTAGTGCGTCGGGTTCGCTTAGCTATAGGTAATGTTACATCTCACTACCGCAAGGGTAGACCAATCATAAGACCTAATTCTGTTCACTGTATTAGTTGGTTTAACACTGCTCTGATAATGTGTTTGTTTGTTGTGTGTTTGCAAGCAGTGAGTTTCTTTTTTGTAGGTTCAGAAACAGTATTCACAGCGTGACAGATTTAATCCTACTTATTATAAAGCAAATTGATTGACAAATCCTTCGATTTATCGAACAACTGAACTTATTACTCCACCACAACTGATATGAGATAAGAGTGGATAGATGCTCTGGAAACTAGATGCTTCATTACTTCACTACTTTTTTGAAATGAAATGAAATTGTGTCAGATTTGACAATTACGTTCGATAGTTTTCGAACCGTTGGCTTATGTTGAACCCATTTTCATTAATAAACGATAACGAATATCGAAAGGCATGTAATCTAAGGGTCCCGATAATACAGGAACAGACCTATCACACTTACTCCCTTACTTCTCTGTCCATTTGTCAGCCTCTTAAAAACCCGAAGTTGTAAGGAGTAAACGCAATTATGATATCAAACATAGTAACAATATGATTATGGGCGTATGTATCGTGAACGCGACAACGTAATGACAGAAACATAAGCGCTTATTACTAAATGGACCAACTGCTATCAAACCTTAGGATTTAGACTGTATAACCAGACAACTAGACTAATATTCGTTTTAAATTTACCCTGAATGACTAACTTGCATCTTATCGTGCACATTTCATGCGTTCAGATACTAAGTTATATATATACTAAGTAAATAGAACGTTCATAAGCACGTGTGTGAACTTATCAATATTTATTTGTCTAATAACTAGCGGATAGTGAATAGGCAATTAGATACAGTGCAGCTGGTGGATCCTGGTTCATTTTTGTATTACTTATGCATTCTAAGAAGTTGAGTCTGTAATTCAAACCAATATTGCAACAACCAGGGGAGTTGTTACACCACTAAATAGAATCTGCAATCCGAGTAAATATTATGATAAGTTTATTGTCAATTACCTACTTAATAATCTTCTATTTATGATCAATTATCTGATGATTTGTTTATGGTTATTGATAAACCTCCTCAGTTCAGTTCGGTAGTTAGGTTGATTTTGCAATGTCCAAGGTGGCGTGCCGACTTATGGTTATATCCAAGGCTTTTGCTTTAATGCGCCTTTATATGATCAAATCGTGATTTGATAAGTTTTTTGTTTCTTGTTAAATCATCCTAACAACCGTGATAGTCATTTTATCTATCAATAAGTATATTTAAAGAGAATCGCTTCAATCAAACAAATATTTAAATCTTTACCTCAAACTGAAGTACATTTATGATTATGAAGTTAGTACGAGATTAAGCGAAAGATGTGCCAGGAATCAGGGTTATGGTTAGTGGAGAACCTACGGTATAGAAAGAGGATGCGAAGAAATTACCATTGATAACTTAAGACATCGCTGCCTAGCGATAAGACCGCCGATTGTTACATCTAGTCTTAAGTTATCAATTGTAATTTCTTTTTAAATGGTGTTAACAATAAAGAGTTATCTATCTATCTATTTATTTTTGGATGATTTATAATAGGATGGTTAGCAAAATATTTAAATTTTGGTCCGAAAAAAGATACAATCGGTAAGCTTAAATAACTAATTGGTCAGCAACTTATTGGAAGCAACTCAAATGTTTTCTCTGCTGCCAAATTGTATAATATATGTTTTGATGACACAAATATTATTCTTAAGGGTCATAAAAAATAACCTATGTGTGAGTTTCGCGATACATATTTAAATAAAATATTGCTACTTATATTGCTATTCTTGCTACTTTCTCAGTTTTTGTGTTGCGTGATTCTGTTCTGTATATCTGTGAATTTGTTTAAATAGTTTGTATTTTGTAATGTTTTACTAGTAAACTAAAGTGAGTAAGCACATATTGGTTGTTTAAGTAAATTAAAAGGGCTTATTGCTCCCTTTACCGTCATCACGAGTGACGTGAGTGAAAAGTATAAGTACCCAGCTTCCAAGGCCGGTGCTTGACTCGCTTGATTGTTATGTTTGTGTACCGAGGAATAAATGTAATGTAAGTAATTGAAGCTGCGGACGTTCCTTCGGTCAACAAACAGATAAACCAAACAAACCCAGCGTTAAAATTAAGACTTCTCATGAATGAAGTAAGTGCATTAACTTCAAAGTATTGTCATACTACACTTCTAAGTAGAAATTAAAGATTTTGCACATGTGTTTTGTATCCATGCATTTCGTTAGGTCGTTGTTAAGACTGAGCTCTTGGTATGGATGGTATAAATAAGTATTGGGATGTATATAATGTATACATTGCAATTCCGATACAAAAAAAAATTATACTGATTATACGTCGGATAATTATGATAAAATTTGTATTGTCTACTGTCAGTAAGTAAGCATACAGTTATTGTTGTTACAATTTTATCATTTTCCCTATTTAGGAATATCTGTCAAATCAATCAATTTGTCGAATTTTACTGTAAAAATTTATGTTAGACTTGAGATGGATGTTTTGATTTTGGAATTAGTAGGTATATTTTCCATATTTATTGGGTATAGTAATTTAGTTACTTAATTTTTTAAATTCGCTTTTCACTGAAACCTTGCCTACTGCAATTATATGACACAGACTGATACAACACTGCCTTATTATTTCGTGTCAACTTGCTTTCTTAGACTAGATTAAACTTGTTTGGAAAACTGAAAACCGGTACAATATAAAATTAACATTCTTACGTCACGGTTGTATGACAAATCGTCGATAAGATTTACGTTTATTATGGATCTCTGTCTGGCGATTTCGTAAAAGGTTTTAGTTATATTGCAGTGTGTAAGGGTTATACTCGTAACAACAATATTGCACACCATTGTGGGAGTTCAACCATGACATGGATATGCAACCGCTTGTATTATTCCACACAAAACCACACAATATAATTTGTATTGTTTTCGCTATAACAATTAGTTTGACACAGCGAAGTGGATTAAACAGTAACTCGATTCGATTTCCGCGTTTTCTGCTGTTGCGGTGCTTTTGCATAGTATCTGACTAACCCTTAGGGGATAATAGTCGTGATTATATGTATGTCGATTTGATTTGTTTACAGGTATTGGCTTATTAATTCTTATATTGTTTCTTTATATCAAACTTTATGTTAGCTTATTTATACTTTTTATATATTAGGACACAAAATGATCGTATGCAATTTCATCCTAAGATTACCTGCCAGAAATCAGTAAATTTCAATTTACTATCACTCGTAAAGTTAGGTCAACAATGTTACAATTGTTTAACTCTATGTGTTACGCAAAAAAAAAATCACATAGTTTTTCATTGATTTGCAATAAATGTGACCTATAATTTTCTTCTAATAAAGCTATACAATTTTGTATCATTTTTATATAGTAAGAAGTAAATATAGTAATAAAAGAAGAAATAACTGGCTGATATTGTTGCACCTACAACTATATTTATCGCTATAAACGGATTTGCCCTGGTGAATCACATTTATTTGTATTTCTACGCACACTGAATCACGAGCTTACAGTTTATTGTACAATGTCTGGCATATTAAACGTGGCAATTAAACTACTTGCAAGTATATTATGTTATTGCTGTTCTCGAATATATTTTTATTTTTTTAACTTATTAATTTATTAAAAAATATTATGCATATCGCACTATAATTATGTAGGCAGAAATATACCTATTTAATAAAATATTTCAATTACTACCCCTTAATATTATAGTAGATTAGTAGCCAAGGGCTGTAAGGCATCAATTGCAGCCCGAGATATTTAGGCGCACGAGCGCAGCGAGGGCGCTTATAGTTCGAGGGTGCAATTGATGCTTACACCCGAGCTAACTACTCTGCTTTACATCTCGATTGTGAGGTAAGTGGAAAAAAAGGCATTACAAGAATAAATAAATTTATTTTCAAGAACTAAATTTAGCTTCGCCGTTCGATATTCAAAATTGATGAAAATAGCGAAGCGACCTCTTTTGTCACAAGAATAAATAAATGAATTTTCAAGAACTAAATTTAGCTTCGCCGTTCGATATTCAAAATTGATGAAAATAGCGAAGCGACCTCTTTTGTCATTGGGCTGAATGCATGATGTCTAGTGCCAGTAAGATGGTTAGATGTACGTGAACTTTTTGAAAGAGTTTTTTTTTTAATTACTTACCGCCCTAGGGCGTTTCTAGCTACATTATTAACCTAGGGCGGTAATTGATCACTTACAACCCGCATCTGGGGGTATTAAGGACCTACTTACCGAACATGAGAGATGTAATAGTAGATTAGTAGCCAAGGGCTGTAAGGCATCAATTGCAGCCCGAGATATTTAGGCGCACGAGCGCAGCGAGGGCGCTTATAGTTCGAGGGTGCAATTGATGCTTACACCCGAGCTAACTACTCTGCTTTACATCTCGATTGTGAGGTAAGTGGAAAAAAAGGCATTAGAAGAATAAATAAATTTATTTTCAAGAACTAAATTTAGCTTCGCCGTTCGATATTCAAAATTGATGAAAATAGCGAAGCGACCTCTTTTGTCACAAGAATAAATAAATTTATTTTCAAGAACTAAGTTTAGCTTCGCCGTTCGATATTCAAAATTGATGAAAATAGCGAAGCGACCTCTGTTGTCATTGGGCTGAATGCATGATGTCTAGTGCCAGTAAGATGGTTAGATGTACGCGAACTTTTTGAAAGAGTTTTTTTTTAATTACTTACCGCCCTAGGGCGTTTCTAGCTACATTATTAACCTAGGGCTGTAATTGATCACTAACAACCCGCATCTGGGGGTATTAAGGACCTACTTACCGAACATGAGAGATGTAAAGTATATTTACATATGTACCATTGAAAATCGGTCCTTTATCGGCTACCCGCATTGGGCCAGCGTGGTAGTGTTAAGGCCCATACTCCTTATGTGTTTGAAAATCGGATCCACGGCTACCACAAAAAACAAAGATTTTCTTGAACAAAATACAATTTCTGTTCCAAATAGTCTACTGGTTATCGCTGACACACCTGCTTGACACTTGTCTGTCGTGGAGATATATTGATAGATATATTGAGCCTCGATATAAACAAAGCCTTTATTTATAGGATATCCTATGAAAGACTTCTTTAAACACCTGGTTTTTTAGATTTTATATTATGGTCCGCAAAAGGCATTACGCATACGCGTGAAGCGAAGAGGACGAAGAGGAGAGGACGCTCCCCGGTTCGAACTCCATCTGTCTGTACCATTAAATATAAATAAAACTTAATTCGTACAGTTTTCTGTGAAACATTAATTTAAATAATTATCTGCGTTAAGCGAAACGAACGTGTTTCGGTTCTGTTTGCTTGGCTATAAATAAAGCAAAAACAATAGTCCCTAAGAAGGAAGCGGAAGAATCGATTCGCCCAATCGTTTAGTATTGCGATCACGCGGTGATCCGTGCGAGTCTCATACTAAATGACTCTTAGCCCACTTTAAACTAAACTGATTCAGATGTAAAATTTATACATTCCATCCTTTTTTATAAACCAGACTATAAACGGAACGTGGTGAATTAAATATAGGAGTCCAATTTAGGTTATAAGGTACAGTCGTGTCTTAAATAAAAGATTAAAAACATTTTTTTTAATATTTGTATAAATAAAAACTTATATATGGTTCCCACCTCAAATCCTGCCCGTAAGTTACACTGACAGTTTATTATAATGCCTTGCCTGCCTTGCAATACTGGCAATATATCTGTGCATATTAACAGCAACACTTATTTTCACAAGAATTTTCTACTAACCCTCCTACATCTTCTTCTTTTTCCTGCCCTGTTCCCAATTATATTTAAGGTCAGCGCAACATGTCTTCCTCTTCCACTCTCCTCTATTACTCGTCAAGTCAACAATCACGCCCATCCTCATCAAATCATCATTCACACAATCCATCCATCTTTTCTTTGGTCTTCTTCTCCCCACACGCCCATTAACTTTGAAGTCCATAACTTTCCTGGTGACATGATCATTCTCCCTTCTCATTACATCCATACCAAGAAAGTCGGTTTTCTCTCAGTTTGTCAGCAATCGGGGCACTTCCCCTAATATATTCATTCCTCACTCTATCCATTTTCGTCACACCACACATCCACCTTAACATTCGCATTTCAGCTACATGCAATCTTTGTTCATCCATCCGCTTTACAGGCCAACATTCCGATCCATACATGATGACAGGTCGTATTAAAGATTTATAAATTTTTCCCTTCAGTCTAAGGGAAATACGGGGGTCACACGCAGTTCCCGTAACCCACCATTTCATCCATCCTGAGCTAATCCTTCGCTTGACGTCTCGTTCAACATCTCCATCCTGCTGAAGTAGAGATCCCAGGTAACGGAACTCCGAACAGACTGGAAGATTCTCTCCATCAAGCGCAACGGGCCAAGGATTTGAGAGACCGCCGAAATCGCAGTACATATATTCGGTTTTGGTTTTGCTTATTTTCAGGCCAACACTCTCCAATCTCTGCCTCCAATTTTCCAATCTGTCCTGAACCTGAGATCCCTCCTCATCGACGAGGACGATGTCGTCCGCAAACAGCATGCACCAGGGAGCCTCTTCTTGTAGGACCGATGTCAGAGCATCCACTACTAGGACAAAGAGGTAGGGACTCAACGCCGATCCCTGGTTGTCCACACCGAACTCCCCAGTAGTCCCAGCAGCTGAACGGACGTGTGTACATTGCTCGGATTAGCTCCACATACTTATCAGGCACTCCTTTCTCTTATAAACTCCACCACAAAACCTCTCGGGGGACACGATCGTATGCCTTCTCCAAGTCCTCAAACACCATATGCAGGCTCCTCCGGGCCCTTTTGTAGCTTTCGCACAGTTGCCGGAGCGCAAATATGGCATCTGTAGTTCCTCGGCCAGGCATAAAACCAAACTGGTTTCGTGATATCTCACACTCGTCTCGCAATCGTTTCTCAATCACTTTCTCCCATATCTTCAAACTGTGTGACATGAGCTTTATTCCTCGATAATTGTTGCACTCTTGGACATCTCCCTTATTTTTGTAGATGGGTACAAGGGTACTTGTACACCATTCATCCGGGATCACCTCCTCTTGCACCAATTTATTGAACAATAAAGTTAGACACCTACATCCATTCGCACCCAGACACTTCCATACTTCCATTGGAATACCGTCTGGACCCACAGCTTTACCGTTTTTCATACTTCTCACTGCCATTTTCACTTTACCAACCCCATATTGCTTTCCACTGTACTTAGCACTCCATTCCACACATTCATTCATTAACTTTTCAAAATATCCCTTCCAACGCCCTTTTATATCTTCATCCAACGTCAAAACCTTGCCGTCGTCATCTTTCATACACTTCACACTCACTCAATATCCCTTGCACACCTTTCCCTATGCCGCGTTATCTTATAGAGGCAGTTTTGTCCTGTAGGACTTTCTAGGGTCTCATAAAGTTTTGCTTGAGTTTTTGCCCGGGCTACGGCGACTGCTCTCTTTGCCTCCTGTTTTGCGCTGCAATAGGCCTTTTTCCTCATATCTTTGTACTATCGCTGCACTCATCTCTATTTTGCCACAATTTAAATGCATTCTTCTTCTTTCTTAAAGCCTCTTTCACGTCCTCATTCCACCACCAAGTATCCTTCTTGACCACACCCTTTCCTTTCGTTTCGCCTCTTTGCTACATCTTTCATATATTCTGCCAAAAAATTCCAACAGTCGTTCACCGATTTTCCTTCCAATTTATCCATCTCTTCTATTTTACTATTCACTTTCATTCTTAATTTCTCAGCATACTCTCCATTCTGTAGCAAATACCATCTAGTATTTGGTTGAGGCTTTACCCTGGTTGAGGAGATCCAAGACCAACCCTCCTACATATGAGTAATGAAACCGTGTGTACTGAAAATCATATAGACGAAACTAAACATAGGTCCTCGTGATATTTTTAGGTGTCTAAAAATATAGACGAGATGAGATTTGGCGTTATTAACTGGTTTTATTGCTTCTTCAGGGATACATACTACAGGGATAAATAATATAAAAAGTATACCTACCGGTGAAAAAAGTCACCGGAATGGTAATACGTTTGCTAAACTCAAAATCAAAAGCATTTATTCATTTAAGACGCGTCTTAGCGCATGCTTATGAATGTCATAAACATTTTACAATATTTCGTGAAAAAGAAAAACTACGCCATCCGTTCACAAAACTACCAGGAGGCCTTGTTCTGAGAAGAACGGGCAAGAAACTCAGCAAGTTTCTACCCTCCCTTTACATAGCAAAATAAAATAAAAAATAGTAAGATTATTATGGTATAAATTGTAAGATTATTTCTGGAGCATACAGTTATTTGAACAAAGATTCTCGCATCATTAAAATAATGTCACTCTGTAGAAAAATTCGACCAAAACGAAAAACTGTTTTAATTATGTCGTGGTTTGGAGTTTATCATGTGATATTGATATGAAGTGTACCGATGTCCAGACACACTGAATAAACATAAGTGATCAGGGATTTTCCAAGGCCCTAGCGTGTTATCGAGCCGTCTGATAAAAATGTATGTAAAAATATTATACATGTAGCTTATGTCAATAGGACGGCTGGCTATTTTTGATAACGTGTCGTCAAGCCAATTTAGAGTGCAGTTTCGTGTTTGTGCTCCTCGCTATTTATACTGCATTGCCAATAAGTATCTGTACGAGAGAACTGAAGGAAATATGAATAGGACTAGAAAAGGAGCAAGTGTAAATATGATTACTTGGGAACTCCAATGTATTTATTTTGTTTATTGTTCATGACTAAGTATGGATACAGAGTCCTTCATTAGTATATATTGTGTGTAGTCTAGTCTTTAGTAGTATTGTCTTCATTTGCATCGAAATGCAAGTGAAATACATTTCAATGCATCTTGGGAGAGGTTGACGCCAAATGGTCGATAGAAGACACTGTGGTGATACTTTGATGAGGTGGGTTACCACTAAAACGAATAATTACCACTCCTCACTTTTCATACCACTTTACGCTTATTTGAATAATCCTCCACATTGCACATCATCACAGACATTTATTACACAAAACTACACTGATTTTACGTAACAATATCATAATATCGAAATAAAAATCACTTCCGCCATAGTCAAATGCCACCAAAAACTCCACTCCCATATAATTCCAATATGACCACCAATTAGTTGAAACGTAAATATGAGTATCTACAGGTTACGGTAACGGCGCTATGCTCGTTTTCTATCTTTGTCATAAATTAAAAAATTGGCGACGAAGACTTGAGACGACGAAACAGTACCTTTAAAGGCATAAATGCTATGTTGTGTTAAGTACAGTCGTTGAGTTATTGATGTAATTCTAGTAGTAGTTTATTTGAAAATCCTTCCACGCATACACATTTACGCCTCCATAGGTTACGGCAACCACTTACCAGCAGGCAGGCCTTATATTTTATTGTCAATTTACTACTATAGAAAAACTCATTTCCTCTTCCATTGCGCCTGTAGTGCCCCATTAGCACCTCAAAGCCAGTACCTATTTTATGAATCATAAATTTCCTTTCCTCGTAATAAAGCGCGTAACATTGTAACTCTACGAGCCCCAATGTAACAATATTGTAACCACTACAGTAGTTGTTCAGTCAATATTTCACACTAAGAACTCCCTTTGTTATCCTTTTGGCTTAGTTATTTGCATTGTATTTGAATATTCGCTGCCGTTCCATATAAATTGTCAGTGATTCTTCAGAACATTATGTATTCTATTTAAATACAGCTATTGTAAATAACTAAGCCTATTTTACATGGAATAAGGTCTTTTGGAATGTATTTAGTTACGTTATTTTGTTGGTAGTTGGTAGTAATGATTTGTATATAAACAGATACAGCGTAATAGTGTTAGCTATGTATTTCTACCATTTATTTGGAATATATTGTTCAGAACACAGTTCAGAGGAAATGCGGGTGACTATTTTAATATAAATTGATTGCTTAGTTTTCTCTGTCGATGATGTCACTAGTTCAATTGTTTTTTACGATACTATCTATTATGTATCTAATACCACTATGCCCTTGTTTTTTTATATAATGTGATAAGAAATTATCCGCCTCTCTGGTCTAGTGGTTGACACCACTGGGTGTTGATCAGGATCAGGGTTCGATTTCCCACGGGCAGGGATTTTTCTGCTTGGTTTTCTTGGTGATAGGGCTTCTAAACCCGCCTGGCTAGCTACCACCGTCAACGAATAGGCTAGTTGACCCTTTTTTTCATTGGTTCCCAAATGATTAATTACTGTAAACCACCACTATAAAAAATAATATATATTTTTTGAGACCTATAACAATAAATTGATACACTGACAAATAGTTGATATTCTAAATTACGTTTTTAGTGCTCTATTATCTGTGCCGTAAGGTCACGTTTTTGGTAAACAATTCAATACGCATGCATGACACAGGCGGACACAGCCGACAGACATGCTTGATTGGTTGAGACTAGCGGTCGACAGATTTTGACCATGCGTAGTGGCGGATGGCGTTTTTGGCAGATGTAAGAAACTCTAAAACATGTTTTAATTGAATTTTTACAGCAATCCCGTATTTATCTTTAATGAACTTGGTGTATATGGTATATATCGGACCCTTGTACTAGATACTATGTATGTGAATAAAACATTATTTTCAGAACTTTTGAGGAATACAGGTGAAGCTCGCTTCCATCTTTGGCCTTATCGTCACTCACCATCAGGTGAAATGAAAGCCAAGAGCTTGCCTGCCATATGTAAAAAAAAATACTTTTCTAAAATCTATTAGCATTATTTTGTAAAATCTAGAAAGCCGCGATAGATAGAATGAATAGACCTATAGAATGACCATATAAAATTACAAAGCTGTAAGAAAAACATAAATAATGAGACTCATAGCAGAATGTCATAAGGTTTATTATTGATAGTAGGTATTATCTGCTTTTTTATCACACACAATATAATTACGAGTTTTATGACGTTTTACGTGCTTATGCTAGAATAGTAATCAAAATCGTATGTTTGATTTTTCGTTACATGTAAAAGGACTGAAATAATAATGTACAATAAACAAATATCAAATTGTTTAGGTACATGAAAAATTATTTATGTAATACGATTTTAATTATTAATTTTAATTCTGGCCACACAAGTCTGGCAAGTGTTATAGTAACAGCTATCTCTATATTTAGTCCTGCTACTGGTAAACATATAACTATAATCACGCTTTAATTATATGTAACTAAAAAGAACTTGGAGACTAATGTTAATTTGAATAAGCTTAAACCGACAAACATATACAATCGAATGTAATGACTCCTTTACTCTTCATTGAAAAACAAAGTAAGCGGCTTTTAAAACAATAGATAGTAATAATGTACTTCACATATACCAAAGTTTAATTAGCATTGAACTAAATTATTTAGTATTTAGTAAATAGTCTGGATTACTATTGTTTTTGTTGAGGTAACTTAACAAGTAAAATTTACTATTAGCATTTTGTAATACTTCAAGGTTTTTTCTTTTGGAGTCGCCATGACGATACATCTTTATCGCTTTTATATATTCGCCCCAGTGCAATGTATATAACGCACAGCAGTATTTACCTACCATGTATAATGTAAAGATAATTCAGAATAAGCTGTAGGTACTTATAGTGGGGATTGAAATGGTAAGCTCTTGACGAGTTAGTGCTGTTGTTTTTATGACTACTACTAATTCCAACTACGTAATCCTTTGATACTAGAAAAATGCGTAGTCTTCGGCGGAATGGTCTTCTCTTATATTCCGTTCATGTTTATGAATGCACTTTCCATCAAATTACTAATCTGTCGACTGTCATTAAAATACTGCCTATAGTACCCCAAAACTATAATATACACAACACATACTCAAACAACAACAATAGACATGAATTATTATTAAATTATGCAGCAGCAACGTTGAGTCACAGTTTGCATCTGTTTAACACTATTGATGTCAATTTATAAATGCTTTTGTGTCAATCTGTCCATAGTAATTCTTCCTTATTTTGGTTACGCTCGATCGTTGCTGTGGCAATTTGAACTCTGTATCTGGTGGATACGGGCGTCAGTATAGAGTTCCGCAGTACGGTACCCCTATGTAGTTTTGATCGTTAACTATGCGACCATCGCAAGCGATTTTAATTCATACATTTACTTCAGTTCTTTAAAGTAGTCAATTGATGCGCTGCTAGTAAATGTATGGAGTATGGAGAAAAAACTTTTGCAACTGCCGTCTATCAAAACAAGCTGTGGAAACGACCAATCAGTGGAATGAAAATTGTCGTCTGCGGTATTTCCGGACAGGTATGATATCCAAACCTTCAAGAATAGTGCGTATTCTTAAAAAAGGCTGACAACGCACGTGACGAGTCCTTTAATAATAATAATAATATCCTCAGACATTCACACCTATCAACTAGCCCCATTTTAAGCAACTAATGCTGCTTGTTACGGACACTAGATGACGGATAAATATATTTAATTGATAAATACATATAAATAACATGAATATATAGAAATATATATAAACATCCAAGACTGGAGAACAAATGCCTGAAAATTCATCACCCAAACATTTGCCCTCACCGGGGATCGAACCCAGAACCTCTCGAGATGGCGACGCCTTGAGACCGGCATACAGACCACTCGACCACGGAGGTCGTCAGTCACTTTGGAGTTAACATCAGGTGATACTGCCCCCCTAACCCATAAAAAACGCATAATACTACTCCCACTATCAAAACTAAACGCCATCATCGAGTTCTATACAATAGCTCCGGACAAAACGTTGCCCCTCACTATGGGTTGTGCAGTGCCTATTGGAAAATATAACTGAAGTACGTAAATGTATGGAGAAAATACCTGGCGATTGTCTTACTGACGTCCATACAAACTATCCGAAAAGCACTAAACCAAAACGTAGTTGTGACTCGCGAATGTTGGTCTTACCTATGAGCAATACGTATTTCTTTCTGAACTATTAAAGTGTTCGTGTTGCCCAGTTGTGGAATGAGTTACCATCGGTGATTCAGGATAGCTCTTCGGTCAACTGCTTTAAATTACGTGTGAAGCATCACTACCTGTCCAAAACTTGTTAATATTTTCATGGACATTTTTTTGTTTTTTGGTTTTGTTAAAATATTACGTATAAGTATATTTATTTAATATAAGTATGTAATTGTATTGATGTATGGAGAGTATTCGTAAATGGTGGTGGGTATATATTTAGTGGATATTATACTACGTATGATTTCCCTTTTCCAAGCGATTGTCATTTCTCTTTTAATTTAATTTACTCACTGTACTTTATGGGATGTCTGAAAGACATCTCTATTAGAGATAAGCCCACTCATTGTATTTAATTACAAACTATAATTAATAAAGAAAGTTTGGGAAGTGCTTAAACACAATCATCAGGCTTCGAGCATTAAGGTTATTCATGTCTCAATATCGTGGTATATTTATCTTCTATAATTAATTTCAATTGTCAATTTAGTCTAGTGTTTATACTGAGAAGTTGATGCCTCGAATAGTGTTTACATAGGCTTGTTCTAGAATCGTGCTCATCCTTATTGGATCAATAACAAGTTATTTTACGGATGAGCGAGTTGGATTTGGGTAGTTGATCAAAATGAATTCGAAGATGGCGAGAATTTTGTTCTAAATATTTATTTCTCCAGCTAAGTCTATGGAATCTTTTATCTCCCTTTATTGTCTCTCTTCTTCCTGCCCTTTTCTTACTTTAAGTAGGGTCGACACAATCCGTCTTACCACAAAAGACAAATTGAACACTTGTCTATCACTTGTTTAACTAAACACTATTTAAAGTTTAAGTACGCGTTAAACGCCTGTTTAATTTTTGTTTAGACGATGTTTAAGCCGCGTCTAGCTCTAGACAATCGTAAAACACGGTCTTGTGGTAACGTTTTTTTAAAACACTTGCTTAACAGATGTTTAAGATTTTTGTGGTAAGGCGGAATATGTCTTCCTCTTCCATTCTCCTCTGTAACTCGTCAGCTCAAAATCCACTTCCTTTCTTCTCCTACCTGAATTCACACATTCAATCCATCGCTTCTTGGGTTTTCCTCTCATTCCTCCTTCTTCTATTTCTAATTATCGCACCGTCTTTATGACTTTCTAGGCAGATTGATCTCAGGGTGATATTAAATATTTCGTGCTTCTTTTCCAGTGCGGCAAGTACGGCGAGGGCATCATCACCTCGTCACGAGGAGTGGCGGTCCACGTCCGCGCCGACGGGCCCAACGGGGCGCAGGACCACACCGGCTGCACCACGCCCCTGCTGTCCACTGCCTCACCCAACGGACAGCTGCCTAATGAACCGTGGATTGCCGTCATCAAAAGAGGCAGCTGTAATTTTGAAATAAAGGTATGTTACAGATATTTTATACCTACTCCTAACACCGGCATTTGCAAACTATATAATATATAGACATATTATGTTTTGTTATGTCTCGTTTTGTGACCGTTATGAGGATAATACTTTAGTCAGCGATCGAGCGAGTTTGAAGAAAACCTACTACTACCTACAGTTTGTTTTAAAAATGGTGGTGGTCCCGTGTTGGTCTAGGACACAACAAGAATGTACCAACTGCTTTTCATACCTAGCATGTCGTAAATGGCGACTAAGGGCGTATTAGTCTGTGATTGTGTAGGCGATGAGCTAGCCACTTGTTACTACTCTTTCACGATTTTTCAACTGACCAGACCCATTATTTGTATGGCTACATGTGGTCTTAAGGAACCCAGTGCTCCTTGGACTCTGCCTACCCCTTCGGGGATTACAGGCGTGATTGTATGTATGTGTATGTGTTGTATATATCGGGTGCGTAACATTGTGTCCAGCGCATGGCAACAAGCTTACCCACTGTTACGAGAACTCGCATATCAGGCGAAATGTAGGTATTAACACCTTTGCCTACCTCTTCGGGGATAGAGGCGTGGTAAAATGTTATGTTTTATCATTGTAATGTAATACACTAGTGCGCTTCGATCTTTGTATTGAGACTATTGTAGAAGGTTTTAAGACTGGTGAAGACACCTGGGGGCTAAATAAGAACGTATCTACCAGTGCTAAATAAGAACCAATAGTGCTTAAAGAACGTATCTACCATAACCAAAGCTCAGTCAAAAACGTTACGGCCCATCCACACACTCCATACTCTCGTACTCGCGTTCCCTCGTGTGGCCTCGTGGAGTGTGGTTGGGCCGTAACGATCGGGGTTT
The DNA here is from genome assembly GCA_910589355.1 of Parapoynx stratiotata. Lineage (NCBI taxonomy): Eukaryota > Metazoa > Arthropoda > Insecta > Lepidoptera > Crambidae > Parapoynx > Parapoynx stratiotata. Next base: position 5,155,071 of record OU342477.1, read on the forward strand.
ATGGCGATCGGGGCACTGTACTGGAAACGGACGTCTCTAAGCTAAAATGATGATCGGTTTTACGTGCGACCGACCGAAAAGATCGAATTTTTCCTATTGTTTTATGATTAAATCATCGCTAATCCACGTAGGTACTTACATCAGGACATTACATTAGATTGTTTTCTATGACTGAAGTAAAACCTATTTCGTATTTTAAAGTAGGAAAATATTTCTAAGACTATTCTATAAATACAGAACATTCTTATTGAACAGCAGATTGCTTTGTTGATTCAGGGGGTGTTTGTATTGACTGATATATAAATGTAACAGAGTCCAGAGACACAAATTACCTAAGAAGGATGAATTCGAATGAGATACTTATCCTTATACTGGCTGGTGATAAATACATATTTATGCTATACGTAGGCATTAGTAAACTCAGTCTCCAAAGAAGTGTGTTGATATTTGCTTACATTGAAAATGTCTCTTTTAATTTTAAAGGAAGTATTTAAGAGAGTCTGGATGTATTAGGCTGTTCCAAGGACCCTGTTACCCCTTCAGGGATAGAGGCGTGATGTTATGGATGTATCAGTCAACTTGCGAAGCAAAAACGAATGGTTCCTGCACTATAGTGCGGGAATTGTTGATTTATGTTGTTATCTAGTGTTATCGCATCAATAAGACGCATTTAATTATTCAATGGTAAACAAATCCGGAGCAAAAGTGTAGGTACATCAGAATTTCTTTCTGAGTTCGCACGATTTGTATACTTTATTGTAAGGAATCTTATAAGAACTATTATAATTTTAAGTCCTTTCATCTCAAATGTATATGTGTAAATTGAGTCAACAAAACAAAGGTAGTAACCCTTTTTTTACTTGGACAAAATCCTATTTACGGACCTTAAATATAGCGTATGCGCTCAGCTGCTCGCTGAGAATACCTACTAAAAATCCCCGATATACCCATTCGAGCCCTATCACGGGAACGACTCGAGTTCTGCCAGAGCGATTCGCTGAGTCGAAACCGAGGCCTCCCGATCTAGTAAGGCACTAAAACGGGAATGCGCCAAAGGGGGATTCGTGGGTATATTTGGAAGATCCCCACCTACTATTAGTTTGCGTGTTTGGCTTTAGACCACACGAAAAATTTTGGTGAAACTTCCTCAAATTATTATAAAAAATAATAAGTGTACATTCCGATCAAAATTCACACTTACTGTAAAAGGGGCCAACCTGACCTTTACTTCGATTCAATAAGAAACCGTGAGTTTTTGGCTCGTAACCTCGACTTTTCTTCTGTTCAATGTTTTTTTTTTTAATAATAATTGTATTTATGTCGACTTCTCTCGTTGAATGCCTTTCTCTTTATTCTGATACACAGAATATTCCAATTTGTACTGACCAGCCCCAGAGCGATGCGATGTGTACTGTAAAGAACCTTTTTTCGGCCTCAAAAGAAGTCAAAGATCTTTGCTACTTGTTTAGAAAAAAGTGATAGTTCATCATTTGCAAACTATAATTGTCCACTGTTGAATTGAAATCTCATATAATAGGTAATGCACGCCACACCGCTCCCAATCATCGGCCGTTCTCATCTCGCCCGTTCCACTGTCCAGCCAATATCTGAACATTGCGATATTTGTCATTCAATTTTATTATTGGGTCCTTGCCTATGAAATTGGTGTTTTTTCTCTCTCTTAGTATTTTGTCTGTAACTATTAAGATTCAGAGTATTCCTAAAAAATAATTACCTCGTCTAAAAATAGACTATATTTTTGAGCTCTTTTGATTTGTTTTGATAATTTGTTGTAAGTTTAATTGTGTTATAATTGGACACGGAGACAACTCTTTTTAAGTGCCTCCCGAATACATCATTTTATTTGCATTCACTTAAAGACGATAAATAATTTTTATGCAGTGTGATATTACACATATAACTAAAGCTTGTCTAATGATAGATGCCAAATATTATTATCTTTGGATTTGTCGTTATGAAGAAAACTGAAAAAATTTAGGATGGAAAATGCAGAATTCCCCAAAATCTCCATACAAAACACCAATTTTATAGGTAAGTACCTAATATATGGCACACTGATAATTACCTCTCCAACTACCCTCAGCTCGAACGCTAATGTGACCTCCCGCTGCTTGTCTAGTCTGCTCCTTTACTTGACTAACACGAGCAATATTTACTTTAATGTAATAATGAGTAACTTCAGAACAATGGTGTTAGTAACTTGATTCAATATTATTCCTTAAATATTGTATTTCATAGAAAAAACATGAAGCATAATGTGAAATTTGAGATAATTTATCGCAATGTAAGATAAAGTTTGTTGACCGCTGTGACTCAAAATTTCTGGGTTGTATTCTCATGCAGAAAATATGTTTTAAATATTTACATGACCTATTATAATGGTTCACTGACTGATTACAAGTAGTAAACTAAAACTGAGCAATAAATTTGTAATTATCGTTGTTATAAGACTTTAATCGAAGAAAATAATATTTTAGGCCCCCTCTACACGTTGCAGTGGAAATGGAATAAATAAATTATTTTTGACATTTTAAAGATGACCGGATAAATTACTTCATCTCGCCTGATGTTCATTTATCCCTTAAGATGATGATAGCTTGATGATTCAAGGGATCCGGAACGGAAAAAAATCACCCTCACGTTGTTGGCGCGCATAGTTCCTTCTCACATCTCTTTTGAGGAGGTGTAGAAAGAAGGCATCATAATATGTCCTTATGGACATACAAAAACACATGGTCGTCCGTTCAACTTATCCTCTCCAATTACGCATACAATACACGCATTACAAATACATTGTAACTCCGACGCAGAGAGGGTATGGCCAAATTGTACCCTTCTTTAAGCATTTTGCCGTTCCCGCGATTTTCTTAATGTTATTTTTGTTCTCAGTAGTACCACCAAACTGTAATTACGACCGGTGGTCGTGTTGATATGAGAATGTCTTTGGTTTCGTTTAAAAAAGTAATGTCGGCATAAATAATGCTCGTATCTGCCCGGGTTAAAGCTATCGACGATGACAGGCTGGCATTGGTGTGTAGAGGCCCTAACCGATAATACTACTTGTTACTGATAATATTTGACCTTAATAAATAAAAATATTATGATGTATAATATAACACTGTATTGCTTACCGCTATTACTTTGACTAAGATTATAAAGTTATTATATTATAGTGAAATTTACTGAATACTCTTATCAACTCTAATGTAATGAATTGAACTATATACTTTGGCAGATAATTAAAAAGTGAAAACTTACTAACCACAGGGTAAATAGAACTAAATAACAGTTTATTTTAAATATTGTTCACGTTTAGTGAATGTTTGCTACAAGCGCAAGTCCTGTTTGATGGGGACTTTCATTATATAGGTAAATGAGAAACGTTAGTGTTAATACCTCTGCATATAAACCCTTTCGGAGAGACGTAATATATGTATGTATAATTATTTCAAACTTAATATACAGTCGCTGGATAATGAGGCTATAAAATGGACAAGACGGTGGCCGCTTCATGTAGCGCGTCGAAGATTGGTTCGTTACCTTCAGTAGTTAAATGGTTTTATTTTGCAAAAGGTCTTCTAAATGCCGAGAAGGGACAGAATTAAAAATAATTGGTTAATTGTTTGTATCCCACTATGTGCTTAATACAAAATTAAAGATTCTTTGACTTCTCTCACAGCCAATATATTGGGTCCTTACCTATGAAATTGGTGTTTTTATTCTGTCTTAGCAATTTGTCCGTAACTATTAGGTCCTTACCTATGAAATTGGTGTTTTGTATGGAGATTTTGGGGAATTCTGCATTTTCCATACTAACATTTTATCAGTTTTCTTTACAACGACAAATCCAGAGATAATAATATTTGGCATGTATTATTAGACAAGCTTTAGAAATATGTGTAATATCACACTTCATAAAAAATATTTATCGTTTTTAAGTGAATGGAAATAAAATTATGTATTCGGGAGGCACTTAAAAAGAGTTGTCTCCGTGTCCAATTTTAACACAATTAAACCTACAACAAATTATCAAAACAAATCAAAAGAGCTCAAAAATATAGTCTATTTTTAGACGAGGTAATTATTTTTTAGGAATACTCTGAATCTTAATAGTTACAGACAAAATACTAAGACAGAATAAAAACACCAATTTCATAGGTAAGGACCCAATATTAAGTTTCAGAACATTCTTATAAAATAATTGCCTCTTCTTAAAAGAGACCATGTATTTGAGCTCGTATTATTTAATTTGATAATCTTTTGTGAGTTTAATTGTGTTAAAATTAGACACAAAGACAATTATTTTTAACTGCCTCCCGAATACATCATTTGATTTGCATTAACATAAAAACGATGAATAATTTTTATCAAGCGTGTTCACACACATATTGCTAAAGCTTGTCTAATGATATATGCCAAATATTATTATCTCTGGATTTGTCGTTGTGAAGAAAACTGATAAAATGTTAGTATGTAAAATGCAGACATCCCCAAAATCTCCATACAAAACACCAATTTCATAGGTAAGGACCTAATATATGTATAGTCGTGAGCAAAAAAAATTTACCCGTTTTAATGTTATACTATATCATTCTAAGGTTTTGGCAAAATATTTGCTGTGACACTCGACACTACTGATGTGAAAACAACGAAGTACTAAAATGGGCACTATATTTTTGGTCGTGTCAGTACTTACTCTAGGCGACTACGCTATATAAGAAGTTAAGAAGTCTATGTGGTAGTCTGCTTAGCCATTTAGAGTGAAAATTTTCATGTACGTTTTATTTCAGGTGAAAAATGCCTGGCAAGCAAATGCGTCAGCGGTGCTGGTGTACAACGATAGGGAAACCACGCTCCTTGAGAAGATGAAGCTGTCCACAGACAATGGACGTAAGTCAAACCTTCATTTATTTCATACCCCCGGATTTTTGTCCATAATTTAGGTAGTATAGTTGAACCGGGAGCCCTTCCGGCTCGAGCGCCCTGGACATTATTTACATTATCTAACTATATTAGGTCGGCAACATAAGTTTTCTTTGTCCATTTTATTTATCATCGTTCTATTATGTAACTCGGTGGCGTAGTGGTCAGTGCGCTTTGGCTTCGATCGAAAACAAAGCTACCTTCGCCATGGTCAGGCCGTGGATGGGTGACCATGACTTTGTGATCTCGAGCTCCTCCGTGCTTCGGAAGGCACGTTAAGCCGTTGGTCCCGGTCGCATTTGTGACCGTTTCTACCCACCAACCCGCATTGGGCCAGCGTGGTGGTGTTACGGCCCATACTCCTCATGTGTTTCTCCATGTATATAGGCTGATGACTATTATGTAACTTGATATATTTCTTTCACAATAATAGCTAATCATTTCCCTAATTGAAACAATATACACATATTTGAAACAAACATAATAATTTTATCTCATTATAATGACAATTATTTCGTTATGCAACTTGTATTATGTAAAAATTTATATACTTTACCTGCATAGTAATGATAAAATAAATTTTGCAACAAAATCAAGCTATGTGTACCTACAATGATATTTAGACATAATGTTTCATTTTCTAAGATAATGCGTGTAATTAACACGATAAGCATGATTGCTTTTTAAAAACGTGACACAAGGTTGCGCCAGTGATTTAATATTGATGATGTATTTTTGACTTATTACAAAAACCATTTGTGGTTAATGTTAAACATTTAACATGTTTTCTAATCAGGTTTTGTTTTGCATCTCAATCACAACATAATATAACAGAGCGGAGAAGTTAAAACACCCTAACTATCGCACCCAAAGCCGTTCATTAACTTAAATGTTTACTTAAGAAAAAATAATGACACTTATTTAAATAGACATAAAGACGATTTTTAAATTCGTTAAATGAACATTAGGTTAAATGAAATCTGTGAGAGCGGCCGTAAGGGTGCCTTTTCACCAGAGCTATGCAGTGTGCGCGGAAAAATAGTCAAATAAGATTAATTCGTTTCACTCGCAACCGCACCCATTGAATCGCAAAATCTGGTCTCTCTGGTCTAATGGTTCGCACCACTGGGTGTTGATCAAGAGATTCGGGTTCGATTCCCCATGGGGGCAGAAGTTTTTCTGCTCGGTTTGGTTGGTGGTAGGGCTTCTAAGCCCGCCTGGCTAAGTACCACCGTCTTACCTAAAATTGTCGCCATAATAACAATGTTTTAAGCATTGTTGTGTTCCGGCAATCAGACGTAAGATAACCAGTTCCTCAGTTGTTGAGGATTACAGGTGAAGCTCGCTTCCACCTTCGGCCTTATCGTCACTTACCATCAGGTGAGATAAAGGCCAAGAGTATACCTGTCATATGTAAAAAAATAATCCTATTGGTCCCTATGTACCGAGGTGTGAGCCTGTTGCATTGTTGTATACGGCAAGCAGTATTCAGAATAAACTTTACTAAAGTTTATTGAACTAGCGACACGGCTTTTTCAAGACTAGTGTCGTTTTTCTCATTTTGCTTTCGCTGCTTACAACATAGTAAACCTTTCGTTACAGAAATAGAGTTTCTTGTAAAGCGTACATTAGTTATTCTGAGTTAAATACCTGTATTGTATACTTGTACTGAGTGTAAAGCCGGGCGGAACAACTAGCTATGATTGTTATGACATCATAACTTTACGCCCTTTAATAAAACTGCTGATATAAGAAATATAAAAATACTCAGAACTTTGGTTGTAATTTTTTTAGCGTACTTATGAAAGTCAAATCTGATCGTTTTTTTACGTCTAAGGGCCGGGTGATTAAATCATATTGGCAACTCGATAAATATCGCTTTATTTACCTTTATTACCCAATTATGTAATTAAAGTATTAAGAAAGTCGTTATTTTTAGTTAGCTTCATTCTCATAAATGAGACTACTATTTTTCAAAAATATTATAGAAAGTACAAACAACACATATTCATTACATAGGCACTTTAGTAACATATAACAAACATTTATTTACGTTACGTACGTTTACTTTTATATTTATGCTTTGCTTTCAATTCTTACTAGTATATTTAAAGTGTTTTGCTTAGTCGCGCACGGCACTATCTCTTTTACCTATAAAAAATAAAAAAGGGACAAAAGTCGTTGGAGTAGACAGCACAAAGAGGTTGTTCGTTGTCCAATTTATGACTGCATGGCGAGCAAGCATAATATTATCTCTGTATATGGCGAGCATTCGTGATGCAAGGTCGACCCGTGGTGGCGTGCTCTGTAAGGAGCGGTCTGCTGCGTGTGTAAATCAGATAAATAGCTAAGGATGGCTCCGTAAGAGACATCTGCATAGCCAAATACTATCTTAATATTACCAACCATTTTAAGATCATCGTCTTCAGCCTATATGCATCCCACTGCTGGGCACAGGCCTTCCTCATGGAGAAACACATGAGGAGTATAGGCCGAAACACCACCATGCTGGCCCAATCGGGTTAGTGGATAGAAACGGTTGCAATAGCGACCGGGACCAACGGCTTATCGTGTTTTCCGGAGCACGGAGTAGTTCGACATCACAAAGTTTAGGTCACCCATCCACAGCCTTACCATGGCAAAAGTAGCTTTGTTTTCGATCGAAAGTCAAAGCGTAGTCACTACTACGCCACCGAGCTCCAACTTAAAATCATCATGATTACCAAAATACTGTCCAAACACGTAAAGAAAAAAAATCAAAATAGCGGCAATAAAATATTGTACATTGTATATTGTGTTGTGTTTCGGTGATCGATCAAGCTAGAAGGGCAAAGTTATGAGTTTTAACCTCTTTTTTGCCAAAAAAATATGTAACTTTTTTTTAAATAGATTAAAACTAAAGTAGGGTCCAACTGCTTTTCTTGCCTAGCATGTCGTAAAATGCGAATAAGGGCGTATTGGGTACTGTCTGTGATAGTGTAGGCAATGAGCTAGCCACTTGTTACTACTCTTTCACGATTTTCATCTGACCAAACCCAATTTTCTGTATGGCTAAATGTGGTCTTAAGGAACACAGTGCTCCTTGGACGCCTACCTTCGGGGATTACAGGCGTGATTGTATGTATGTATGAGGTACCAATATTTATTAAGAATATTGCTTTAACTATAGTGTGCATGGTATATGCCAACAAACTCATTCCTAGTTTAAAATAAAACAAAAATATCTTTTGTCCTCCAAGCTTTGTTTAAAATATACAAAAAAATTTCATTTCTGTTCAATATGAAACAGGCAACCCTAAAATGTACAAAAGTGAACATGAGCACAGTAAATGTCATATGAAGTTTAACGTGACGCTTTCACACTTAGGTCAAAGCTGTTTGATAAGTAATTTAATGAGACAGTGAACTTTGACCCAATTTACATAAAAACAGATGTATTTAAAATTAATTATCTGTTTTATTGCAATAAACTATCTCGTTTCAAAACTGTTCATCTGCCAAGTGGTAGTACAATAAATCATACTAATATTATAAATGCGAAAGTAACTCTGTCTGTTAGTCTGTCTGTCTTGCTTTCACGTCAAAACTACTGAACCATTTGAACCGAAATTTGGTACACAGAAGCCTAGCCCGATAAAGGACTACATAGGCTCACTTCAATACCGATATTCCCGATATGATAATAGAGAAGGAGTAAATTTACAATTCCACCAATTGAGGCTACTGTTCCAATTTGAAAAAATCACCAATTAAAAAATTAATCAAAAATACTTTTTAAATAAAATTTTCAAACATTTTTATTTAGGTATACACCTGATTAATTTTAACTTTATTATCAAATTCAACTAGGACTAGCGATCGGATCTGCCGTCGCGGGAGTGCAATGCGGAAGCGACTTAGTTAGATTAACTTTGTGGTGAAGAAACAACAAAAAAACGAAAGCAGAACCGTTTGCTAACTTAGTAAAATAATTATTTGCAGTAAGATTACAATTCACGTAATGTGTTACGCCGATAACCGTTACTAAATGCTGCGGAACTTGTATTTACTTGTGCGATTTGTTATGCCGATAACTTTGCTGATACGATACTATTTGTATTAAATTCAATTTCTTGATTTATAATGCATGAAAACAAACACCTGTCGTATACAATTTGTTCCAAAAACAAAAAAAAATGCCGAAAGGGCGTTGTAGGGTCCATTATACATAACTCATTGCCAAAATATGAGGACCGTAGCTTGATATTTTTAATACATGATTTATTTATTATTTTTGCCAAATATCGACATTAAAGCGCAACTCTATTAAAGGTTTAGTAAAGTTTATCAGTAGAAATTACTTCCTAAATTTTCTCTCTCTAAATTTCTCTCTAAAAAAGTAGAAATTAATCTGTTCCTACTCCTGGTAGCTAGTACTAGGCGGTACAGTCAGCGTCAAATAGTTAGTGACACTCAGGGTGTTCAAGTATATATAGACATTACCGAAAATCCAATAATATTGGTACAAATAAAGTTTCCATATTGCTGATAACACAAAAGAGTTTCCATAAATATTATATGGAAGCTCTTTTGTGTGTTTAAGAATATGGAAACTTTATCTGTACCGATATTATTGACCTTTTGGTAGTGTCTATTTTATTGAACCCTCTGAGTGTCACTAAATATTTGACGCTGACTATACTTAAAATTGATTTTTAGGGGTGAGTTTTGAAACACCGTGTATATTCGAAATACTTCGCAAATAACGATGCGAATTTTATTTCAATTTGATTTACAACATAAAACATTTTTGAAGCGTTCTATGAAAGTAGGTATATCTAGTCTATTATTATGTTCTGAGACAAGAATTGAACGCATGTTCTTCGCCTTCAGGGCGAGTGCGACTAACACTAATTACGACACTAGACAAAGAGAACCCATAGATTTTTCTCTATTTATTCTATAGCGTTTGTGTCATGGACCTCCGATTCTTTAAACACTATAACGTCTAGTATATATTGGGTCCTTACCTATGAAATTGGTGTTTTTTTTTTCTCTTAGTATTTTGTCTGTAATCTGTAATCATTAAAATTCAGAGTATTCCTATAAAATAATTACCTCGTCTAAAAATAGACTATATTTTTGAGCTCTTTTGATTTGTTTTTATAATTTGTTGTAAGTTTACTTGTGTTAAAATGGACACGGTGACAACTCTCTTTAAGTGCCTCCCGAATACATCATTTTATTTGCATTCACTTAAAAACGATAAATATTTTTTATGAAGTGTGATATTACACATATTACTAAAGCTTGTCTAATGATAGATGCCAAATATTATTATCTTTGGATTTGTCGTTGTGAAGAAAACTGAAAAAAAAAAATATTTAGTATGGAAAATGCAGAATTCCCCAAAATCTCCATACAAAACACCAATTTCATAGGTAAGGACCTAATAGTAAATCACAGATGCGTGTGTGAGGGGCTTTAATTTAAGTTGTTTCTTGTTATTTTATATCTGCTTGTCTTCGTTTGATTCTTGGCAGAATGAGGAAAATTTAATTCATGTCGACAGGAACATTTTAATAAACAAAAGTACACAAAAATAATTATAATCGACAAAAATTTATTAAAGACAGAGGACCGAGAGGACAGATGCTTTTATTGATATCTACACAACACATACCTTATGTCAATAACAGAGATTCTAAACATGTGCATTACCTAATATGTTTTACACGTTTTGTTCCTTTTTTGTTATCATTCACCGTAGCCTATGTTTGCAATCATGTATATGTATATCTATGGCTTGCAACACCGACTTGACACTCGAACTCTCACTGTCAAAAAGTAACGCACCTCCCTAAGTAAATTCTAAATCTATGCATCCCCCTTACCCGAAAACAACAGTAACAGAAACAAACCCCAGAGAGAAATTGTGTTAAGTATCGTCTTAAATTATAAATAAATAAATATCCTCAGACATTCACACCTATCAACTGTGCATTTTAAGCAACTAAATGCTGCTTGTGTTACGGATACTAGATGACGGACAAATATATTTATTAGATAAATACATATAATTATTGAGAATATACATAATATAATACATATATAATGAACACCCAAGACTGGAGAACAAATGTCTGAAAATTCATCACCCAAACACTTGCCTCCACTAGGGATCCAACCCAGGACCTCTCGAGATGGCGACGCCTTGAGACCTGCTTACAGACCACTCGGCCACGGATTCTATGTAGAACTAACTTCAATTACCTTTCATCTTACCAATCACCATAAGCACTGCTGGGCACAGGCCTTCTGATGGAAAATGGAAAAAAACGTGAGGAGTATGGGCCGTAATACCACCACGCTGGCCCAATCCGGATTGGTAGGTAGAAACGGTTGCAATAGCAGCCGGGACCAACTTAACGTGCCTACCGAAAGACAGAGGAGTTCGAGATCAAAAAGTTTTGGTCACCCATCCACGGCCTGACCATGGCGAAGGTAGCTTTGTCGATATCGAAAGCCAAAGCGTACTACCAGTACGCTACCGAGCTCCTCGACATACTCACCATAAGCTATCACGCGGTAATAGGCCTGTAGCTCGTGCAAGGGCGGTTTCGGGGCCGGGGTTGCATCTAATGCGATTGCCGCGGTCGGGTTTCACTGTCAAGGCGATGAACCTACCTACTGACTGACGTCGCTGACGTTACGCGAATAGCTTTACCAACGGTAGTTCAAGGTGCTACCTTCTGTTAGTGTGTGATTTATGGATATTGAAAAGAAATACTAAAGGCAGCTACGAGTATATTTGCAGTAGATAATATTGGGTCCTTACCTATGAAATTGGTGTTTTTATTCTGTCTTAGCAAATTAGTCCGTAACTATTAAGTTTCAGAACATTATTATAAAATAATTGCCTCTTCTAAAAATAGGCCATATATTTGAGCTCGTATTATTTAATTTGATAATTTTTTGTAAGTTTATGGTGTTAAAATCAGACACAAAGACAATTATTTTTAACTGCCTCCCGAATACATCATTTGATTTGAATTAACTTAAAAACGATGAATAATTTTTACCAAGCGTGTTCACACACATATTGCTAAAGCTTGTCTAATGATACATGCCAAATATTATTATCTCTGGATTTGTCGTTGTGAAGAAAACTGATAAAATGTTAGTATGTAAAATCTCCATACAAAACACCAATTTCATAGGTAAAGACCTAATACAAAGTGACAAAATTCCTCAATTATATTTGAACTGTATTTCAGTTCCATAAGGTTGACAGTATTGTATAGTCGAAACATGCTTCTATTAATAGTTTACAAACTATATCGTACAACGTCAAAGAATCAATGGTTATTTATTGCTTTCGCCTTAATGTCTGCTTTTTAGAATTCTAATTCATTCAATTCACTTAACTTAATGGCTTTTACTAATTTCTCCTTAAACATATTTTTATATATATTTTAATTGTATATTATCTTTCAAATAGTATGTATGTATAGTATGTATTACGCTTAAATACCTACGATTTATGCATGGCATGTATACCATTAAATTCCCTATAATAAATACATTCATAGATCGTAAGTATAAGTTGCAAAGATGCGGTCCCACGTTTTGAGTGGCCCCTCAGTCGACCCCGCATGTTTGTTTATTATTATTTTGCTGTTTTAAAAAACGTGGTATTTTTAGATTTTAATCTAATGGTACTAACTCGGGTACTCTCACAGTGTGTTAAAGCCTATAGAATTATTTTCTGAAAACTAATTCAACAATACCAAATGATATAGTTAATGTAGTTTATAGAGCATAAGATTTACGAATACACGGTAAACAGAAATTGCAAAGAACATTAAAATATTTCATAGTTGGTGGTAACTTATCAAGTTGTTGTTTTAGTTGTGTGTATATGACATGGGGGTATGTATAATACGCACATAATTTAAGACTTATATGGACGATGTAATATCTATTACATCTCCTTTTATGTTAGTATTAACTAATAATAAATATTGTTTCAATCAACCACATGTGCATTCAATGCGTCATTATTGTTGAACGAAGTTACTTTTGCATCAGTGTTTGACTGTTGAATTTTGATACTAGATATAAAATATTTATTTTTACTACTGAAAACCAATTGTTTCTTTATAAATTGTATTCGTGCAACATTATTTATTGAATTTACTGGAAGTAATATTTTATAATCATCCAAACATCGGTTAGGAATCAATATCATAAACCTATACTCGTCCACAGCTGGACATAAGTCACCTCTAATGCACATCAGCGGGGTTTTCCCTCGGCCGCTCTAATTCTATGTCGCAGGTCCCATACTACGTTTTACTTATAGTGCGCTCTACACTCGCCCGCGAATTTTGCCTTGAATTCACGCTGCGATTCGCGCCGTGAACTTCGCGTTTATATGTCTCTCCACACTCGCGAAGCTTCGCAGTCTCGTTCGCAACTTCAAAGGAAATGACGACGTGGCTGTCGCTGCTGCGGTGACGCTTTGTGCTATATCTTATCCGTGTCCATGCATCGTGGATCTTATTTTTATGGTCTTTGTGTTTGGCCTGCCAAAATATTATAAATATAAATATAATATTATAAAAGATGCTGCTAACTACGCAATAATACACAACCACTTGCGACGGTGTCATTTCAGCAACTGCGAAAAACTGCGAGTGTGGATGCGTTCGTAGCGGTTCGCGTTCGTGCGGCGTGAACGAAGCGCGAACCTTTTGTCGCGGGACAAAAAACCGACAACGAACGGGGAACGACGCGAAGCGTGTACGTCAACCCGCGAAATCACCGCGAAACCATCCACACACGCGTTTCGCGGCTTTTGCGGTCTTTCGCGCCGCGAGTGTAGAGCGCGCATAAGACTTTATAGCTCCAACAGCAATCAGTTCTATGGCTAATGCGGCCACTTACTCCACTTATTCGAGGGTTTTGTAATCTAGCTTTGTGACGCCCTCTTAGTCAGTGAAAATTTAGATGTCTCATATACGTGGAAAACCACGACGAAATTACAGGGCGAAAATCGCCCAAATGATTTCGACTATTTTCGACAAATGGATGGTATGGCTGTGCCTTTTTTGCTCGACTTGGCGGGGACACTCCCGTGCCCCCAGATGTATTTATTGTATACAGTTTATATTATATTAAATTTGCCATGTGGGTGTATATTACACATACATGCCTTAGTAATATATGATTAAAAGAGGTGGGTTTGAGTAGCTATATCCACCCTTCATTCAATATAATTATATTAATTGTAATTGAGACTCGAGCGTTGTCGTACGAATATCACCGACAGTGGGAAGGCATCTTACACATGTACAATATCGTTTATTCTAGTCATCTAGTGGTTATCGGGATTCTGGATCGCAGTATCAGAGCAGATTAAATAAGCGATTATTGCTTATTAATTTAATAAGCTTAAATATACTAGAAAAATGTTATATCTACAATGTTTTTTTATACCCATTGGAATTGTACTTATTTTGTTATCAAAATAAATTTCTAAAAATGTTAATCGTGAGCTGTTAACCCACATTTTATCCGATATGTTAAGTCCCTATTAACATAACATATCGGATAAAATGACCGAGCTTGTTGCTATGCACCGGGCAGAGTACGAGGCAAGTGATATTCACAACAAACTTAATTTAAGTTTTACCTCTGTTGTACAGTCCGTACAAATGTGGCGATCTCTTTTACGAGTAGTACCTCCCTACCCCTACTATCAAATCGGCTATCGCGCTATCGCTGCCTAGTTTAAAGTAGCTTATAGTATACTACCTGTTGCCCGCGACTTCGTACGTGGTTACTTTGGTTTTTAAACTATCTGGTTTTCTAACGGGAGCCCTTTAATTTTTCGGAATAAAAACTATCTAAGGCGTTGACCAGGGATATAAGGTATCACCATGCAAAATTGCATCGAAATCGATCCAGCCTTTTTAGAGATTGGCCCGTACAAACATACTAACAGACAGAAAAACAAAAAATAATGTGTTTTTTGGTATTTTAACTCTTTATTGCACAGAAACAAAAAAAATACAGTGTAAAAAGCAGAAGTATACAAGGGCGGACCTACCTGCCTCTTTTTCATCCCCAGACCTGATTTTAAGCATATTTTTTCCAGACATTTGACCTCTACAGTTTTATTATATGTAAAGATTGTGTTGCAGGTAACATAAGCGCGGTGTTCACTTACAAGTGGAAAGGCGAAGAGATCGCAAGGCTGGTGGACAACGGCACGCGCGTCATGCTCGGCATCATCAAGGGCCGCGTCTTCTCCAACGTCAGCAACAACATTAACAAGTCAGTACTGAGGGAGTTGTTTATTGTTAGTGATGTTATTGTCCCCAATAACGTAGGATCAAGGGGCGTAAATTGTTTTTATATTCATTACGACTTTATATTTGTATATACTATAAGCCTGATCAAAATTATAATAATATATATATATACGTATTCCCTCCTCTTTTGAAGGAACCCATATTGTAATGGGTTCCTTCAAAAGAGGCGTGAAAAAGCCTTTTTTGGGCCGGCAAGGTGAGGGTGGCTAGTGCTAGTAGGTCAGTATGCTGCTCTAGCTATCTTCACATATGGACTCCTCTACTGCTTATCATCAGGTAGTGTGGAGTCATTTGTTGAGAAAAAACCCTGAAAAACCCTGTTGTTGAAAAAACCCTGTACCTATCTAGCTTGATTTTCATGCTACCTAATTGTAAAAGTTCGGAGGCACAAGATTACAAAGATTTGGTTACCTATCCTAGGACCAACCACGACGAAAGTAACTTTGAAATCAATATAGCCGAAGAGTGTGCCATCGAGCTTCCAATTCCTCACCACTTCCAGTTAACATCTCCATATCCACACTCCACATCCAAAAGTGTGGAGTACTTTCTTGATTCGCTGTTAAAGTAATAGTAATCTCACATAATTATGACAAACGTGTATATTCTCACGCCTCGATCCCAGAAGGCAGAAGGTAGTGCCCCGTTCGAGAGGCCGCGGGAATCCCTGGTTCGATCCCACCTCCTGTACCACTGAGTTTGAATAAAACATTGTCCTCAGCCTATATACGTCCCACTGCTGGGACAGGCCTTCCTCATGGATAAACACACATGAGGAGTATGGGCCGTAACACCAGCACGCTGGCCCAATGCGGGTTGGTAGGTAGAAACGGTCATAAATGCGTCCGGGACCAACGGCTTAACGTGCCTTCCGAAGCACGGAGGAGCTCGAGATCACAAAGTCTTCGTCACCCATCCACGACCTGACCATGGCGAAGGTAGCTTTGTTTTCTATCGAAGCCAAAGCACACTGACCGCTACGCCACCGAGCTCCTCAAATAAAACTCCCCGAATAAAACATAACTACAGTTAATTGTGAATATCGCTTGCCTCACATTGTGCCCGGTGCATGGCAACAGGCTCGCCACCTGTTACATTGGGACTTAACATATCTGGCGAAATGTGGGTGTAAACACCTCTGCCTACCCCTTCGGGGGAAAAGGCGGGATGATATGTTTATGTTTTATGTGTCTGTCGGGGTAGGCAACCACAGCCAGTGTTAAGCACCTGATGAGGTAAATATAATGTAATAAGTAAATTGTGTATCGTTTCAGGACCTCAGTGCTGTTCGTGTCGATCTCGTTCATCGTGCTGATGGTCATCTCGCTGGCTTGGCTGGTCTTTTACTACATACAGCGGTTCCGCTACATCCACGCCAAGGACCGACTTTCTGTAAGTATTCAACTGCCTGAGGAGATTAATAAAATGATAGAATAAGGATATACAATATGCACTTATTTTCAACTGAAGGTTCTCATAATTTGATTCGGATCGGGTGACAGACGAAGAGATTCTGTTAATAATATTGTTCTTTTTTATCATTTAATTAAGAATTTACACTTAGCAGCTCGTTAGACAAAATAGATAAAAGTCCAAAAAAAGTTTGTAATGTCATTAAATTACCGTTTTCACTCAATTAATGAAACATATGAATCCTCTCTACAAGAAAATAAACTACTGACCCTGAAAAATAGTCGAAACATATTTGATATTATATTTCTTTATAAAATACTCAACAATTTAATTGATTCCCCTGTACTTCTAGGTAGAATTAATTTCGTAGGCCGTGCGCGCTTACCGATGCGGTCCTCTCACAAGCGATTATTATTTGTCCCATCAACACTTACTGAATTATACTCAAGAAATTCTTTCATTTATCGTTCCACTAACATGTACAATAATGACTTTAATGTTATAGATATCTTTAATATTTCACTTATCAAGCTAAAGAAACTATTAGCACTCAAATGTACCAACATGTAACTATTTATTTTTATTGTTTTCGGATGCGCTTGTAATTTTTTACTTTTATTGTTTTCGTATGAACTTGTTACTGTTGTTTTCGTATGAAATTACTTTTAAGTTTCCTTATCAAATCAAATCTACTTATATTTTACAAGTTTGTACCATGTTTTTTTACATAAAAATTCTCAATATGAATTGTAAGAATACTTAAATTACTGGCACTATAGGTAAAAAATGTTTTCTTTTATATAAATCCATTTTATTTCACTTTTCAGAAAAGATTATGTTGCGCTGCTAAAAAGGCGCTCTCCAAAATACCTGTTAAGAGTTTAAAGACTGATGATAGAGTGAGTATCTGTTTTGATTTATCCTTATTTATTTACTAATGGAGAAGCTGGCTTTGTTCGCAACTACAAGCCATTACGCCAACAAGCTTTTAAAAATGAAATGTAAAACCTAAACGTCAACGGCTGTTGAATCCAGTTAAAATTAAAGTCAATTTTATTTTCGCAGTTGAGTAATTATTTTGTGCATTATTTATTTTAAATGTTATTGTGTTAATTTTGTTTTTAATATTTCGCAGGAGGTGCAGGGCGACGGCGAGTGCTGCGCCATCTGTATAGAACCTTACAAAGTATCAGAAACACTTAGATCTCTTCCTTGTAGGTAAGTACAGTTCGAAAATACCTATATATTTCTTATTTTTTATGAGCAAAGTTAGTAGAGCGAATCACAGGACAGGGAGTAGACAGCAGTACAAGCTGATATGTTTATGATAAGTTATCTATAAAAAAATATCTTGTAAATGACAACATTTTCACTCCCTAATTATATAGAGAGCAAGGTGACATAGGTTTTACACATCAGCCCTCTTAGCATGAGCACCGCATATGTATCGGGCTTTTATCACGTTCAACTGACAAAGTACTATGGAATTTGACAATTGGTCGTGATAAAAATGTAATAAATATTATACCGTGCTGCTCATACTATTTAGACAGGATACCCACTGAATTTTTTTATGCGGAGAATGAGGTGTTACCTCAAATGATTAAACCATTTTACATGAATTTATAGGTGTATTGAACATAACCCATTAATGTGTTCGTAAATAATATGAATGTAATTGTGTGTTGATCAGACACGAGTTCCACAAGACGTGCATAGATCCGTGGCTGCTGGAGCACCGCACGTGCCCCATGTGCAAGATGGACATCCTCAAGTACTATGGCTTTGTGGTCAGTATACCAATTTTATCCAATGTAATAGGCTAGTTAACCATAAAAAATAATTTTTTTTTTTGAAGTTTATATAGGGTCCTTACCCATGAAATTGGTGATTTTTTTCTCTCTTAGTATTTTGTCTGTAACTATTAAGATTCAGAGTATTCCTAAAAAATAATTACCTCGTCTAAAAACAGACTATATTTTTGAGCTCTTTTGATAATTTGTTGTAAGTTTAATTGTGTTAAAATTGGACACGGAAACATCTCATTTTAAGAGCCTCCCGAATACATCATTTTATTTGCATTCACTTAAAAACGATAAATAATTTTTATGAAGTGTGATATTACACATATTACTAAAGCTTGTCTAATGATAGATGCTAAATATTATTATCTATGGATTTGTCATTGTGAAGAAAACTGAAAAAAATTTAGTATGGAAAATGCAGAATTCCCCAAAATCTCCATACAAAACACCAATTTCATAGGTAAGGACCTAATATCACAATAAATTTTAAATTATAAATTACGTTTTCGCTGAACTGTCAAAAACGTCATGATGGTCTATGAATGGTCTGTGTCGTACAGTCACGATTATTGTAAACAATTCAAAACGCATGCGTGACGCAGTTTGACAAAGCAGACAGACTTGTTTATATCAATTATTACAACTAATTTCACGAACATGGTGGACAGCGTTTTTGGCAGATGAAAGAAGAAGTAAAAATAAAACGTGTTTAAATTGAATTTGTACAGCAATCCCTTATTAATATTTATCGAACTTGGTATATTTCGGACCCTTGCACTATATACTATGTGAATTTAACATTATTTTCATTACTTTTGATATGAGTCAACTAGCCTATTGCATAAATATGTATTAATAATTTGCTTGCGCCCGCAAATAGTTACTTTAGAATAGCGTCAATGTGATGCTATAAAGCCTATTATCTTTCTCTAATAAATGGACTATCTAACACTGAAAGATTTTTTCCTGAGATTAGCGCGTTCAAGCAAGCAAACAAACAAACAAACTCTTCAGCTTTATAATATTATAGATAATAACGTCTCTTGGCCAAACTCGGCTACGGAGACAGCTAAATTTAATCTTTTTACATTTTCTATTTAGCGATAACGATTAGGGAAGGCATTTTGTTCAGTGGTTCTTTGGTGATGTATACCATTCAGAAGTCTTGTATGTTTTCTAAACTTATTTATTTTATGTCCAGTACACGGGTAGTCAAGAAAGTATACTTCAGTTGGAAGTGGAGGAAGCGCGGAGTCGCGCGCTCAGTCCCGCCAGGAACAGACATCCGCTCACCTTGGTAACATTTGTTTTTATGCATAAATAATAGTAGATTAGTAGCCAAGGGCTGTAAGGCATCAATTGCAGCCCGAGATATTTAGGCGCACGAGCGCAGCGAGGGCGCTTATAGTTCGAGGGTGCAATTGATGCTTACACCCGAGCTAACTACTCTGCTTTACATCTCGATTGTGAGGTAAGTGGAAAAAAAGGCATTACAAGAATAAATAAATTTATTTTCAAGAACTAAATTTAGCTTCGCCGTTCGATATTCAAAATTGATGAAAATAGCGAAGCGACCTCTTTTGTCATTGGGCTGAATGCATGATGTCTAGTGCCAGTAAGATGGTTAGATGTACGCGAACTTTTTGAAAGAGTTTTTTTTTTAATTACTTACCGCCCTAGGGCGTTTCTAGCTACATTATTAACCTAGGGCGGTGATTGATCACTTACAACCCGCATCTGGGGGTATTAAGGACCTACTTACCGAACATGAGAGATGTAAAGGGAATATATTAATTAGGCAGCAATTTCATTATTTGGTCAGCAACAAGTTAAGCCGAAAAATCATTTGGGCAAACTAATATTTTGCCAGCAATATAATTATTTAGACGGAAAAATAATTATTTGGTCAGCACATAACATATCATCGCGCCTCTTCCCCCGAAGGGGTAGGCAGAGGTGTTAAACACCCACTTTTCGCCAGATATGTAAGCACAATGAGAGGTTGCCCCGGTGGTGGCAAATGTTTGGGTGATGAATTTTCAGGCATTTGTTCTTCAGTCTTGGATGTTTATATATTTATATATATTCAGGATATTTATATGTATTTATCTATTAATTATATTTATCCGTCATCTAGCGTCCGTAACACAAGCAGCATTAGTTGCTTAAAATGGGGCTAGTTGATAGGTGTGAATGTTTGAACATATTTATTAATTTATTTATATGTGTTTCAGCTGACGAGCGACAACTCGTACGAGGAGGCGGGCAGCGAGCGCAGCAGCCGCTCGTCGTCGCCCGACGAGCTGCTGCCGGCGCTGCGGCCGCAGCCCGCGCCCAGGTGACACACACACACACACACACACGCACACACGCACACACACACACACACACACACACACACACACACACACACACACACACACACACACACACACACACACACACTCGTACGAAGAGGCGGGAACAACATTTTTGGATGGATGAACAAAATTTTTCTTGTATAGGAAGATCTGTGCCCAGCTATGAAGCGTTATAGGCCAATGAAAAGATTTTAACACCTACCTATAATACATTTTAAGTATCGGTTCAACACCAATTTTTATTCCCATTTGCCTTCAGTGGCAATCCTTGCGGTCATGACTCGGAATAAAACTCTTATATCTGTCCAAAATATAAAACATTGTACAATATTTTAATCAAGTTCTCTTTACTAGGTCCTGTACCTCCTCCCCGACCGGCGCCAGGGGCGAAGGCTCCAGGCAGGAGGCCTCGGCCTCCGCAGACCAGAGCCCTACGGACTGAACACACACCACTCTCCACCGTGCCAAAATTGTTCGAACACAGACAAACCCAGAGTGAAGTGATTGTATGTGATGTGTTCAAGTGTTCATTATTAAAAAAAATACTCAAAAAATATTTTTTCAAAAAGAACTTCCAGTGAAACGTGGATGACAAGTGATATTTTGTTTAAGGACCTTTTTATAGTTGTAGATAATCCGCTACTCCGCCTAGTCAACGAAATAGTGTTCTTTGTCTACCATGAACTTCGCGAACTAAATTCCAAAGCTTTCTTAAAACCAAATGCAGACAGTGGCATAACATTCTCGACAATTATAGACTCTAATATTAAAGACATAGGAATCAAATTTGAAAGCATTGATTTTTGTACACAAGCACATCAGGTAGTTGAACTACAAAAACAGCTTTTATTATAAAGGGCATAGAGGCGGTATGATGGTCAATGCGTAGTGTGATTTGGAGCAATATGAATGTGTACTGAATTGCAAAAATGTCAGAACAAAATTTTTTAACTGAGCCACTGTACTTAATACCCAATTTGGTTCATGATCTCATAATGTATCCTAAAGTAAATAATTATGAATTTGGGTGTATGTCTTCTCTGTAATAACATTTCTTTCATATGTTATTTTACAGCTTAACATGTAATATTGTGTATATAATGTAAAAGGGAGCAATGCTTATGTTTCTAACGCAGAAGTCATTTTAAATGTACATCATGGTCACAGTAATATAAGAGAGATGCGAGTTAAATAATTGTATCATATCCGTCCAAAATGATTGCATGTAACTATTTAAAACAAAGTCTATAACTTTGTTTTTCATAACTAATCAATTTTTCTATTTACATTTTGCCATAGTTGTGTATCAAATAAATTTGTATTGATCAAAATTGTGCATTCGTTAGTTTTTTTTATTTCGGTGACAATGAATTCTAAAGCCGTGAGTTTTCTTTATTTTAATGAAAAGCGAATGAAATAGTTTTATTAAAGTAAAGAAATATAAGATTTCAATGAGTGTACTATAAAATGCTGTATCATTCCAAGCGTAAAATATCTAAACGTATAGTTCGCATTGTATGTCTTGCCAACGTATGTTTTCAAGTTTTCTTACGCTATGAATGATGCAAAGAAAAAGCGGTTTTTGCAAATGACTTAAAGTCGCGGCTAATGTTTATCATAGGTGGCCCAAACCATTAAAAAAATGATACCCCATCCTACATAATGTATTACTTGAGTGCTAGGTAATAATTGAAGATTACTTTTCAAGGATACAACCAGTTGTAAAATTAAACCAACACTAATTTCGTGACTCAGAGAAAACGGCAGTTATAAAATCTAGTCTCGAGAAACATCGCTTCTAAATTCAATTCAAAAACGTTCTCAAAATTGGATTTATAAGCGATCGCGTCCGTTCAAACCTTTATTTTTAAGTTAAATATATTTTAGTATTATAAGTGAGCATTTAAGTTATTACTTACACAGTAAACTAAGGTACTTATTAGGAGAAATCCATTGGATTTATATTAACAAGGAGACTGGTATGTACTTTTAGTAACAGTAATTGTGTAAATTGTTTACATTCCCACTTGAAATGTTCTGCGTACTCCATGTGTGTACATGAAGTGTTGAAAATAAAAAAAAACCAAAACAGTATTCAAATTTGTGTTTTATTATAAACCCTGCACCAATAAATACAATTATGGCAGTCAACTATATGCAAGAGGTCGCGGTTCAATCAGTCTGTACCGATGGATACATCAAAGAAAAATGGAAATATATATATATATATAGATGGGCCGAGTTGGACTTTTGCGAGTACCGAGTTTAACTCTGTAATATTTTTTTTCTACCGAGTACTCGGCCGAGTAACTCGGTTCAATCAAATTCCCGTTTCGCGCGGGTCGCGTTGACACACCCCTCACCCCGCCCGAATCAATTATATTTACTTTAATATATTGCTTATCTTAAACCGAGTATACTCGGCATTAAAACCGAGTTATTCGGCTGAGTACGAGTATTAAAAAACCCGCAGAGTACCGAGTACTTGCCCATCTCTAAAAATATAGTAATTTAAAAGAGGGCTCTCAATCCTTACTCAAGGGTTCCTATTTCTTAGTACATCAATGTATGTAAATAGAAAGAAGCTTAATCTTATATGTACTCGTATTTAAGTAAAATCAAAAATTTTAAAAAGATGGTAAAAATACAAATAAATACAACCCAGAATAATTATTAAAATTACCTAATATCAGGCTCGCCACCTGTTACATGGGGACTTAACATATCCGGCGAAATGTTTAACACTATCGTCCCAACTCCGCTACCGCTGAGTGTAAACTGAATATATATTTTTTTAAATATTGCATGCCTGAACTGGGATTCGAACTCGTTCTTAAGATCGTAAGGACTATTTTGTTCTAAACATAGCTCAGTGTCTTAGAATAAAAGGGAGGAGCATGGGCCTTATGCCCATAAAACCACCACGCCTAACCCAATGTGTCAGCAACCGGGACCAACGAAGGAACTAAAAATCACAAATTTTCGGTAACACGTCACTCAACCAAGAAATCACTACGCTATCGAGCTCAACGGTGCTGGATTCAGAGTAACGCGTTTGAACAGCGCCGCGATTCATAGTACAAACGCGTCATTTGTGAATCAAAATCTCGCGTGATGGAAAGGCGCTGGTCAACTACGCGTATGGACGGTGGACCTGCTTGTGGCACACGATTATTACGACACAAAACATATGATTGTTCATGTGACTCACCAGTTCCCGAGACATATTAAACCTTCGGCTCAAGCCGCGATGGCTTGAAGGAGCTCGAATATAAGCCAGAGGGCGGGTGGAAGCGGCTCGTCGGAGCTCAAGTACTAGGTAATATAATTTCATTTCAATATCCATAGACTCTGTTGGTATCTGGTTGGTATCACTTGTTACATGACACACACAAACACTCGCGACGTTCGAAACGTAGACGCGTTTGATATCTTTCTATTTTTCAACGAAAACTTTCTACTTCTACATCAAAAGATTAAACCAACCAAATAAATGAAGGTAATCGTAAGTTGCGAAAATTTAACGACTTTCGTTTGGTTTTCCGCTTTCCGAGTTAGTTACAGGTTTGGCCACTCGGGGAGCTAGTGGCGGCCATGTGACGACACGGAATATTATAGCCTGACCAGAAGGCCTAGCACGGGCCGGAGAGAAAAAGTCCTTGGAGATAAAAATGCTCATTAGCTCTCGCTTCTTCGTTCGCGTGGAAGCGAGAGGCAAAGAGCATTTTTGTCTCCGAGGATTACAGGACCTAAAGGAAAATAAAACCCTGCTCTGAGGGCGTCAGAAAAATTCTAGTTATCGCAATACCAAGACAAGAATACTTAAAAAAAAATGTTTAATATTCCATAATCGTATTTTTCCCTGTTGTTTGTAGATAATGATAACAACGAAAATGGATTGTGAAATATGAAATTGACAGATTTAAAATGACTATTGCCATTATATGAAATTAGTTCAATAAATTGTCGCAATATGGCGAGGTTTATTATTTTCCTTGTTGGGTTACTGTTTCTGTTTATATATTATATGTATCTTGTATTGATTTAATTTTTTACTGAGGATATAGAAATACCCACCGTTATATTTAGTGGTCATAGAACAATGTATTCTTTCTTCTCGACGTTAAGCAAAGTATACAGCGTTATTTAAAATACAAGCAAGAGTAACATTTTCTTCTAAGACTTTTGTTAATTTGAGACATTTTTCTTTCATATAAAAATAAAATCAATTTTGTTTTACGTTTGAATGTTCTAAGGTTCTAAGCTTTGTGTATATCGTAGCGTCACGCGTTTCCTTTTCGTATGAATGGAACATAGATTTACAATTTACAAATGTCATTATAAGCTTGGAAAACCATTTTTAATTAATATATTGAGTAATATAACTTGTAGAACACGTTTTTATATATGATGTAAACTACATTATGTACATACATACATATAATCACGACTATTATCCCCAAGGGTTAGTCAGAGACTAGGCAAAAGCACCGCAAAAGTAGTCCAATGTCGTAGTCCGCCCTTCCTTCAAGTAGTGACTGCACACGGCGTGACAGGTGGTGGTGGTGGTATTTACAGTTAAATTGTGTATGATATGGTAAAATATAATCATCTCTTTATTATAAATAAATAAATAAATATTCTCAGACATTCACACCTATCAACTAGTCCCATTTAAAGCAACTAAATGCTGCTTGTGTTACGGATACTAGATGACGGACAAAAATATTTAATAGATAAATACATATAAATATCCTGAATATATATAAACATCCAAGACTGGAGAACAAATGTCTGAAAATTCATCACCCAAACCTCCACCAGGAATCGAACCCAAGACCTCTCGAGATGGCGACGCCTTGAGACCGGCGTACAGACCACTCGACCACGGAGGTCGTAAGGTCCATAAATCACACTTAAATAAGAAATCATAAAGTTAATAAAACATTTTATAAAAAGAATTAATTTATTTTACAGAAACCTTTTTAATTTTTTTTATTTAGGCTTTGTAGCTATGTACAAAAAATATCGAACATGCAACCTTGTCAATGGTCTATCTATGTAGATATAACAAAGTGTAGCATTGTAAAATAAATTTTTTATATACTTATTTTGCGTGTGACTTGCAAAGACATCTTTTCACCATACTTGAAAGTTTAATTTAATGTTCTACACATTAATAATAAACCCAGTTATTACGGGACTAAAAGTAAAAGAGATAAAACAACTTCTAGAACAGAACAGCCGATATCACTTCTCACTTTCATTTTAGTGTCATAAAAATACTTATTAGTATTGTTCAGTAAATCATTGTTAAAATTCTACTGGCCAGTAAGGCGCTGCCTCCACGGGCGAGAGAATCGCGGCGATATTATCGTCGTGCCACGTATTTCTTATGGAGCCGTCTCCACACGGCGATATTATCGCGGCGATGCGACGAGTGGCAACGAGGGCGCGATACGTCATTACATCGCCACGAGCCCGTCGCGACTAGCAGCGGGCCCGCCGCGCGCTCGTGGCGCTCTCGCAACCACGCACGGCGCACTGTCAAACGCAGCGTCATTTCAGCGTTGCCTCTCGTCAAGCAAGGACATTTCGACAAGTTTTTTAAACAATAGTACAATGTTTGACATTGAAAAGTTTATACTTGAAGTGAGAGAGAGACCTGCCCTTTACGATGTTCAGTTGGCTGAGTATCGAAACAGAGAAATTAAAGCAAAGTATTGGTATGATGTGGGAAGTGCTATGTTCACAGAGTGGGATGATCTAACCTCTAAAGAAAAAAAAGAAAAAGGTAAGCGTACAATTTTATTTATTTTTAGGTAATTTTTGTTGTTATAATTGTTAGTTTTTATTGTCTATGGTGTAACAAAATAAAATACATTCGTCGGTACGAAACCGTTGTTTCAACAATAATTATTATTATAAGAAAGATAATTTTCATTAAATGATGTAGTCTTTTTGCCAAGGAACCGCGCCCACTGTGTTAAAATAATCTTTAAATAAGTTTCGAATATGCAACCCCGAATTCCTTGTCCTTTGAAGTACGGGTGTCATATTTTGTTGATTGGATATGTCTTCATTTTCCCCGTCAGTGGCATTTAATGCTCGACGCTTTATGAAGTTGTGCAAAACGCAAGCTGCTTTTATTACAAGAATTGAACTGTCTGGTTGAAGATTTATTGTATTATGAAATATGCGAAATTTTGAGGTGATTTGTCCAAAGACACATTCCACGTAACGTCTTGCACGAGACAGTCTGTAGTTGAAAATTTTTTTATCCGTAGGAAGACATCGACCTGGATACGGTCGCATTAAATTTCGATGAATGCCGAAGGCCTCATCAGCTACAATCACATATGGCATTTTGGGTCCGCCAAATACCAGTTCTTCTTCTTCCGGCAAATCAAGAGCTTCTTCATTTAGCTTCTGGCCTAGAATTGAAGATTGAAATATGGTAGAATCATTTTCACGACCATAAGAACCTACGTCAATCACAGTAAATAAATAATTCGAATCCACCAAAGCCAATAAAACGATTGAGTTGTACTTTTTATAATTAAAGTATAGAGAGCCGGAATTCCGGGGGCACTGAATTCGAATGTGTTTGCCGTCTAGCGCTCCCAAGCAATGTGGGAAATTCGCGTTGTCTTTAAATCCCTCTGAGATTCTTCTCCATGATTCTTTGTTCGGGGCTGCCATTTCTGTAGGTGCTAGCACTTTCCATATAATTCCACATGTTTCTTTTATTAATTTTGTCAACGTTTTTTTCGAAATTCTGTACTTATTCTGAAGGCGTTTATAACTTGTTCCAGAAGCGAGATATCTGGAAAATGACATTATATTTTAAAAATATACTTTATCATATATTTTTTTTTATATAGAATAGGCTCGCGTTTGTTTGCAATCACACCTGACGGAAAGTTTATTTTTAAATGGGATGAAAAACGAAGACTCCATCAAAGCGTTCGGATTTATTAATCTGTGTTGTTTTTTTATTAAAATACATAATAGTTAATTAATATATGTATACTTATATATACTTATAATATTTAAATTAAAAGTTATTTCTTTGCTTCAGGACTTGAGTTAATGACAAAATGGAAATCTTTAAGGGATCAATTTCGTAAGGAGTTAAAGTTGCAGCAATGTTCAAAATCCGGTCAAGCTGCCTCAAAACGACGAAAGTATATTCATTATGATGCATTACTTTTTTTAAAGAAACACACAGAACACGCTTCAACATCGTCAAACATGCTCAATGAGGATAGTCAAGATGTTTTTGAGGACGACGACAGTTCGGTTAATACCACCCCCAGTGTCACGGAACCATCCACGTCTAATAAAAAGAAAACATTAGTACAAATGTTTCTGGAATCTAATAAAGAGATATCGAATGTTATGCGCGAAAGTATAGATATACAAAGAAATAATGTTCAACCACAGTATCGTGACGAGCGTGGAAATGAGGCATTTTTCCGTTCGTTGGTACCACTTATGGACAAAATAAAAGAAGACTGTTTAATTGATGCCAGAACTGAGATTATGGCCGTAATTAAGAAATACACACCATCATCACATACACTGCTAGACTCTTATTCTCGTACATCCACACCAACAAGCGAGGACGATATTGCTCAAATGTTAGAACACTTTGATGAAATGTAAACTATAAGTTTTGATTTTATGTAAGCGTTTAAGTAAAATAAATCTGCTTTAAACTTACTGTAGTGTTACTGCTAATCTTTCACATGGCCCGATACTTTTCCTCATATTAGTATCTTGCTTTGATAAGTGTCTTGATAGTAAACTTAACAGTTCATCGAAAACAGGAATTGGCATTAAATATTCATCTTCAAACCATTCTGGATGATTTCGATATTCTTCATAATTCACATGGAAATGTCCATGACTTTCACGACGTAGCAACATGGGATGTGTCCACCAACGGCGCTTTTTTTTCCTTCTTAACAATAACAATAACTGCATATTCACTAGCGTACTTGCAGAAGCACCCCACAACACTATATCCATAATAAAGAATTATTTTATTGACTGAGACACTACTTATTTCGCTCTCGTCTGGCACATAACTGAATTCTTTCTTTCACAACGCGTCGTCAAGGAAACGCGACGATTCCGTTACGAGTCGTTGCGGAAACGCGACGATTCCGTTACGAGTCGCGACGATACGTGGCGTAATTATCGCTCGTTCGTGGAGATTCTCCGACGATAAAAGCGCGGACTCGTCGCGATTCTCTCGCCCGTGGAGGCAGCGCCTTAGTGTACAGTTACGTGCAAAAAAAATACACTTTTGACAGTTACTGATCCTTAATAGAAGGGAATAAAGACTGTCACCTGTCAAATGTACTTGTACATGTACTTGGATTATATAATTATATGATTTAGATATAGTGTAGTAACTTACACAATATGAAAACCCCCAAAATTAAAAAATGTACATAAAGGACATGCATAAATTCGATTTCTAAAAACATTTTGCTATAAAAAAATCTTTTATTTTAGTCTTTTACCATGAGGTTAAGAATATCCGACGCAAAAAAAAACTAGAAAAATTTGCTAAAAATTGCAAGATTTGGTATGACAAGATTGCATTACATTAATCATACCATTTAAACTATATAACAATAACTTTTCCTTCTTTCCATATTAATCACATACTACCTACATGCATAAAGAATACAATCAGTTTTTGTAACGACTTTCTGTTACAATCTGTATAATATGAAGAAGGAGGCATTGAAAAGTTTAAGCTAGACAAAATATTGAATACAAGGAAAGTTTTTGATTTATAGAGAATCATATTGAAAAGAGACTAATGCCTGATTTCACCAACATCCTTTAAACATCACATAGCTAAAAGTCACATAAACTAAAAGTACCCCTAAACAATCACCTATCTTCACCTTAGGTGTCTTCTAAGTGATGGTGAAAAGGAAATAAATGTTAGGTGTCACCTAAAATATCGTAAGTGACACCTAAAAGTTAGGGGTTGACGGTGAAATCGGGCAAGATGTGACCCATAAGTT